>CM076734.1:9207202-11607202 GCA_038501795.1 Pseudopleuronectes americanus | reverse complement strand
GAGATTGTGATGAAGCTTCCGGAAATCACTGTATCTCTTCCAGACTGTTATCTACAGAAAGAGGAAGAGTGGGGAGATGCATGAAGATAAAGGAGAAGACGCTGACTTAAGGAAGGGAAGTTATGGGAATCAAATGGATTATTTCAAATTGCTTTAGCAAACACTGCTTGAAAGAGTAACTTGATATTGTGCTGGTCTGTAAAAGTAATCTCATTATCAATTGACTTTCGAACTTGAACAACAGCACAACCTAAAACTAGGATGGGATTTAATGTCAGTTATGTGAACACATAAACCAGTGTAACTAACTAAACCTAGAAGTCACACCATTAGAAACAGACCTGGATCAGGTAATTCTTTATTCTGTAAGATTGAAGCAGAACATATTGGGCTAATATTGAGACACAAATCTGGTTTGCTAAATTCTTGTGTGAGCTACTGGTGAGAGACAAACTGGTTGAACACCACTCCCAAACTGGAACCGCACTAACTAATGGAGGTAAGCTGTGGTTTTCAGGCATCTTAGACACACATGCAGTAATTGACATCATGCTGATTGCATTAGCACTGGTTCCACGACAGACTGCATTCCTAAGTGTTTCAGTAGCAAGAGAGCAGTATTTTAAACGGTTTGTTGTGGGAAAAACTAATATTCGAGGAGTTGTTTTAAACCATTTAAGAACTGATGTCTGAAGACACATCCTATAAATAGTCTGGCTGATGAGACTGTAGTTTATAAATTTGACAGGCCTTGTGTAACGTTTAATCTGGGGACAAAAAAAAGATTGCAATGTAAAAAAAAAGAAGCACAATGACTGGATGAGAGCAAAAGAGGAATGATTGAATTTCCAGTCATTAAAATGAGGGCTTGTTTTGTACGACCTCGTGTGTAAGGAGGCAAATGAGAAAAGCAGATAAAAAAAGGTAGATTGTTTAAACGCATTTGTTGAAAAGTACCGTATAACAAATTTATCTATTATATTAGTCTTGTACGGTCTGAAGAAAGTCAGCAATTTGCTTAAGCTTTGCACACACACATAGTTGCCATATAAAAAGAATGGCTTGGTGTCTTACCTCTTGAACATCTTCTGGGTTCTTCCTGGAGATAATCTGTGTGGAGGAGGGAGAGGAGAGCTCAGAGGGAAAGCTGATGATTCTGCAAGGGCCACAACCAAGTGTGGGGCTATCACAAGTATGAGCCGGGACCCAGTCTGAGCGGGACAATGAGTGCATTATGGAGCCAGTGACGGAAGTCTTGAGAGTTAGAACGAGAGACATCACTGACATTCGTAACAAACAGGAGCCCAGGCAGCAGGAGATGTAGAAGCCTCAGCCTGTCCTTATCCTGACTTACTGAACAGAGCATGTGCAGATGAAGCTAAATGGAGGAGCAGTATGAATGATTCTTTTAATCATCAGAGGACATACTTCTCAATGTCAGCACTGGATCTGTGAGTTTCTGCTTATTATCACTGAGGACAGGGAACTATACTTGAAATTAGAAGGCTTCAAATGCCCCAGTGTATTTTCTGTTTGAAATATTTTCAAAGCACAGAGGCCCTTCACTCTGGAAAAATATAATTTTTATAGTTTATGCCATTGACATGTTAGGCTTTGTCATTTCTCCCTCTCAGCTTCCGGCCTGGGTCCTGATCCCACTTAACACTCATTACTGCTTGAATGTCAATGGGAATCATGCCTAGGGAATATGATGACAACACAAAACCAGCCCTATTCTCGTAAACACTGGGACCACAATGGCCGTTGTTTACTGCGAGGCTACATGTAGCAGCATCTTGACTACAGGCTCTTTAACTGTCCAGCTCTGGGTAAACACAGCACATCAGTGTTGCTAATGATGTAAATTAGCAGCTTGAAAACCCAGTGGGCGTGAAAAAGCCCAGATGTAAAGTCTAAATTAGCTTTAACTGCGGTGCCCACAAGAGCTAGTTATCACTGCCAGGCTAACAACACTGTGTTTGCATCTCACCAGCTAGCTAACAGAAGGTAGCATTAGCCTAGCTGTCGGGGTGTCCATCCTCCCTGTTCTTACCCGAGCGGTGACTTGATACACCGTGTAACCTTTCTGGTGCTTCTTCGGGTCCGTGACTGTATAAAACCGAGCGAGTTCTCTTCTGTCCCGCTGCGATATCATCCTGAGAGTGACCACATCGCCAAAGCTAGTAGCCTGCTAGCCGCTCGCATTCATTCTCTGACAGCAAGCCGCACAGTGACAGGCGGGCAAACATGCTAGAGCTCCCCCCCGAGGAGAGCCGCAGGAACTGCATGCTGTAAATTTCACTTTCGTTCTCTTTTATTTTTCGATCGAGACGACTCCAGCTTCTTAAATCTCATGTTTATCCTTTATTAGGTGATTGGCTCTGTTTACAATAAACAATCAGAAGTACAAATGATAAACAAAGTTAACACAACAAACATTCATAGTATGAGATAGTGCCACATATTCTAACAGTGGCATGTACGTAGACTAAATGAGAAATATAAAAGATTGAGTTGGCCCCCACTTCTCACTCTGTTTTATGTCCATATCATGTCCATATTGATATAATTATAATATATGTATAAATTACATCATTATATATATATATATATATATATATATAGGCATTTTTTTTTACATTCTATGGTAGTAGACTAACATGTCTCCAGGCAGATATGGCCCACTAATGTATGCTTTTATGAAACAGAGTTTAAAGTGAGATAGCAATGTTAATTTCAGTACGATAATCAATAGTTGCTAAATAACATGACACCTGATCCTTGATTTAAAGTGAACCTCATAGAGAAAAGATATGTTAAAGACAGAAAACACATCAAATGTCTTACAAAACAAGTATAAAATAGTAAACACATATATATATCTACATCTATATATATATACATCTATGTACATCTATGTAGATATATATACCCAATTCCATTTTATTAGTCAAAGAGATTTTATCATCAGTGCTTTCCTTTATGAAGATTACAATGGATTTGATATGTTGCTCATAAAAAGACTTTACATTATTGCAGTCCAGAGCAGCAGAAGCATGATTCCTCCTCGGTTCATTATCCAGGAAGTGTAGAGTCGAGTTGACGCATTAGAACAAGTGAAAGTCGGATTCTTCTTCATTTCCCTGATAAAGCCATTTATGTTGTACGTGAAATTGTGCTGTGGAAAAGAATACATCATGTAAAAATCTCCTTTTACTGTACATCAGAAAACAAGATTGAAACACCAACAAGTCTATTTTGTTTTGGTGGCTTTAACCTAAATGCCACATACACAAGTACAGGAAGATGAATCAAGACTTTGTCCGTGATCATTTGATAAATACATAAAACTCTCAAAGCTGTACAAAACTAAAGTTGTTATACGTGTGAAGGACAAAAGTAAATGTTTGTTAAAGTGCAAATCTCAAGCAGAAAGATGAAATAAAAATGCTGTGTCTTATAAATAATATATAAGCGGTCAAGAAAATATTCTACACGTCAACACAAAAGAGACAATGACCTCATGTTGTTCCTTTTCATTACATTGAATCTGGGGAAGAGAAGTCACTGTCAAACAGCTTGTATTTACTTACGTCAACATCGCTGAGCAGCTGGATCTGTGGAAGGCTCTTCAGAACATTCTCGTACTCGACAATCTCATCATGGCTTAGCGTGGTGTTGTCAGTCACCCTGTCGGAAAACAGAACAAAGCTAATAGGCAAAGAGCATATCAACATACAACTGCTTTAAAATGTAATATATAGTCTTGGCACAATTGTCATGTGATGTAGTGCATCAGGTCTCACTCATAGGATGTGTTCGTCAGAGCCTGTGTCATCGGGTAGCTCGTACACGAGGTGATCTCGATTGCAGGGTAGTAGAATAGAAAGGCCAAGCACATCTCATCGGTGGTGGCAAACCCAATCTGAGGGAGACAAATGTCATATGAATAATGAATCTATCTATCCATCCATCACATACTCTGCCAGGGGGATGTGGACAGGTCTCTTACAATATTTTCACATGTATTCTATTGATAAATTGAACAGAAATAGTCCAGCTTTAAAATGATATTGCAATAGTTAGGACAGGGAACAGAGCACTATTAGTCTATTAGTCATCTATTAGTTTTATAATTTAGATTCCTACTTCTGAAAAGGTTAAAACCGCTTATTTGTTTAATTTAAAGGGATCATGCTACTGGTGATTCTTTTGCTGTTGTTGGAAGTTAATAAGTTAGACAGTGTTTACCCACCTCAGTGACTTTAGTACGATTCAGAGTGCTGTAGGTGCACTCCACTGCAATCTCATCATTCTGTAATTAGACACAAGTAATTATTGTAATTATTAATTATCCAGCACTCTGAATATTATAAAACAGCCCAAACAACTAATATCCCTATGAAAACATTCATTTTTTTAATAAACATTGGCTTAATATATAGGTAAAGAGGAAAAAGAGACATTACCGGCTTAATGGTCTTGATTTTTCCAATATTGATAATCTGCTGAACCTCAAAGCTGTAGTTTTCATCGACAGCCAAAGAGTCGATCTGCTTTCCATTTCTACAGAAACAGAGAGTGTCCAAAAATGGATTTACTACTATAACAACAAATATCTTATTTTGTAGTTATGAGCAATTGGTCAAAATAAATCAAAATTTTAAAACCTCCTCTCTTTGATATTGTCTGATGTAAATTCCCTCTTGTCTTACCTGTAGTGGACAGCTCTGATTTTCCTCCCAGCCAAGTGAGTGTGCAACAGGACACCGAACACTTGAAGGTCAGGCACAGAATCCATCGACTAGTGTCAGGAAATAAAGACGATCAAGAAAATCGTCCTCATTTATCTTTAATGACAACGCCTGACGTTTGAAATAAGTACCAAACCATACCTGAGGGAAGAGAGAGGTGTTACACACGCCATAAGTGTGGAACTGAGCGATGTTTGGAGGGATTCTATATTGTATATGTTCAAAGGGCACCACACCCGTGGACAGGATGCCCACGTCATGCTCCCGGAGTTGGGCTGTGTAGTAGAGTCTGAGTCCTGAGTTGTCTGTCCTGCCTGTACAGAGGAAGGAGTTTAAAAATGTTAATCCTGGTTATGTGAGGTTGACACTTCAGAACAAAGAAAAGAAGAAATACAGTACAGACACAAAGAAGTCAATGTAATGATCATTAGGTTCATAAGGGAGCTATGTCAATACTTAGAAAATGGGGGGAAGTGGTTATTTAGTTTGGGCCTAAAAAGTATAAACATAAAAGAGATAATTGTGTGTTACAAACTGCAGGATTGCTGCTCACAAGCATCAGGTATGTGGAGGCCCTAACATGAGAAGCTGCTGCTGGTTGCATCATGGGAGGTGGAGGACCAATTCGATCAGGACTTGAAATAAACTATGAACTTATTGTCTCTGAAGTTATAGAATTACAGCTGCAATATTGTCCATATTGATCAATTAATTGTAAAAATATTTTTATTTCATAGTATTGTAAGTTGTATTTTTTAGGGATACAATATCACCTGTGACTAAATCTCCTGTAACAGTAGTTTCATAAGTGTTTATATTTGTTTAGATATCTCTGGACATTTTGCCTTTATTGGCAGTTCAAGAAGCGGGTGGGGCCACTACTTTTCTGGATTGAATGGATCAAGATTGGATTTTTAAAACATTAATGTTAGAGGTTGTTGTTCATTAAGTGTCCTATCAATACTCCCACAGCCTAAAGTTACATGTTCAAAATAATGAAATTGGATAAATCTAGTGATTTAAGCCAACAATAAAACAATATAATATAATATAAAATAATATTATGTCATTAAGTTCAAGTTATTCATATTTTGTATGTAATTGAGCGTTGATTGTATAAAAATTTGTATTTACCTGCTTCAAGTAGTATGTTATTGTAATGGATTTCCAGCCTGTAGAGTCTATGTCTGTGTTCTGATCCTCCAATAGGAATACCAACATCTGCTGGAAGCTCATACACCTGAGGGTTCAGAGATAAATTAAGTCACAAGCACATCACTGCCGTCCAATTACAACATAATGAATCTTGGAATTTCTCAATGCCATAAAAGTAGAGAGAATGGAAACTTGACTCTCGCTCACCCCTCCTCCCACTGCCCATGCAGCCACCACCCCGTAGCAAGCGTCCCCTTTGTCTCCTCTGTAGCAAGGGTTGTCGTACGGCTCGGTCACAGAGGAGGGACAGCTGTACAGTAGCATGTGATGGACAAGGTCAGGGTGCTCGATCACTGGGGAAATCTGAGAGAGAGCAGGAGAGATTTTGAGCGATGGGTTTAAAGAACAATAGGAAATTAACCTAAAATAATACAGCTTTTAATGCAGATCTGCACCTTTTATTTCAAATGGTGTCTATTACAACAATCCCACAGCTAAAAAAATACTTTGATGTGGGATTTATACTATAAGGACTTTGGTCAGAGCACTGAAGTATGAAGAAAGGGAATACTTACAAGATATATGTGATGTTTTGTAGGCAAGTCTAGAAATTTCATGACTTTGCAGTGGTAGTAGGTTTGGACGGCAGGGACAGTGATCTGCAAAAGAAATTGAAAAAGATGCGGGTAAACAAAACCATTCTTTCCTCATCTTAATGAATTTATCTGTAATGAAATTGCAGTTCTCCTTTTAGATATTATAAAGTACAAAAATCTTGACATATTTTTGTGTCTCACATTTTGCACTGTGGCGCTGATATAGCTGGAGATAGGTTGGGGGGTCCTGGCCATGTAGTTCAGCAGGTTGACCTCCTTGGTGCCTCTGCGGTTACTGTGGTAACTGACCTCATCTGTTGTTCCATAGGCATAGATCAGCTTAATGGGCTTATCCTGTTAGAGAGAGACGGCAACAATATGTCTCTATTCTTAAAACCCCCAGGTATTTCAAAACATCACCTTACAGTCCAGCTCCCCATGTACAATAGGTTTTATTAACAATACTCATTGTAGCCATTGTATTCATATCTGAAACCGTACAATGGAAGCCAGCGTGAAGGGAACATTGAGGTGAGCCAAACAAAAGATGTCCTATAAGGTGGTTTACATGGTTACAGATCGGAAACCTGAGCCTTACATGCATAATTAGATCAACAGTACAAAAGGTTATCCCATTAAAAGTACAGAGCCAAAAGCTGGTTAACAGTTAATGGTAGTTGCCCCCCCCAAATAAAACACCAGCACTAGTAGACAAGTGCTGGTGTTTTATATGTTGCAACACAGTGGATGATTGAAGATTTAAAGGTAGGTGTTAAGGAGAAAAGGCCTAGCTGCAGTTGGAAGACGTTAGCTAGCTAGAAGGCTAGCTCTTGGGGCTATTAGCTTTCTAAAAAAGACTTTGGAGCAAATTACTCCTTAGATTAGGCTACGAATAGGCCTACTGCAAGTGCAGGAAGGTATTACTAAGGAAGGAGTGAGTCTTTGCTCTCTGCAACTCGCATTCAAATGATAACACTCCTCTTTTGATTGTTGGATCAGGAACGAAACAGTATTTGATTTGCTTGTGTCAGTCATGCCCCTTGCATCTCGCCACTGAGGGAGCTTTCACTAACCAGTGACAGGTCGTCTGTCTTTAAAAAAAAATGTTTTTTAAATTTTAAATTAAAAACATTTTTTTGTCTGTGACATTGCGCCCCCCCTGGAGAGGGTCCGCGCCCCCCACTTTGAGCATCACTGTCTTAACACAATATAAATTGAAACTTAATCAGAGGCCAAAGTTATACTTTGAACCAGTATTGAGTCTTCAACCAGTGACTAAGAAAAAACTTCTTACGGTGATGTGGAAGTCCTGGGAGTCACACGTCTGAAGGGCCCTCTGAAACTTCATGATGGTTTGTCCTTCACTTTCAGTCAGAGACAGGAGAGTGTAGCTCTGCTGAGTGTCCTCCAAAGGCATGGTTTTCCCAGTGGCGTAACGATCCTACAAAAAAGGAAACAAATGGCCAGTAGATGTGTCATATTTGCTGTGGAACATGAAAAACAAATATGCAGGGGTTGAGGAAACATAAAACCAAATTCCAGAATTTCAAAATATGGATAATGACTTACTGTGAAGTAGATTCCACCGGGTCCAACTCCCCCTATGACCATATCTGCCCCCTTCATTATTCCGTTGGGACTGAAGCCTAAGCCCACCCAGCCCGTGGTGTTGACAGTCAGTTTGAATGTAATGTCTCCTTGCAGTTGATCAAAGCCCCACTCGAGGCACACCTGACGGTTGAGGTCCAGGTACACCATGAAGGGCATGGAGTGGTCGGACGCCCCCGCTCCCCTCGTCCCGGCCAGGGAGAGGCAGAGGAAAAGAAGCAGAGAGCGCATGATGTCTCTGTGAAGCTGGAAATCTTCACACTGGACTCAGTGTCTGTGGACCCACCAAATATCCTCCCTCCAACTCTCCTCCCACACACACCTGTGCTGTGAGATGAAGCCAGGTGATACAGGCTTCAAAAGTGCACAGTCATTTCTCAGCAGGACTTGTGCAGCGAAGAAATACAACACACACACACACACTTTAGATTTTTGTGCTGAATTTAGCCGTAGTTTAAAATTAAATGAGTTTCTTCAATGTTTGTTGACAATGTCTTTCAGTCTTTGGTGTGAGGACAATGGCTGTGGACCTGTCTGAGGCTACTTGGGGTATACTGTATCCGCTTTCAATCTCACTGATATCATCAACCTGCTGCCCCAGTTCTGGTCTGATGTCCCATAAATGAGACCAATGTTGTTGAGGTGGTGTTTCTGATAGGAATTCTTATTGATATAAAAGGGGGGACAGAATAACACACTGTAGTTTAAGACTTTCAAAAACAACGTAAATCAATTAAATCAAGAATTTAAGTTTTAACTTGAATTTCATTGTGGCTTCATTTTTATACTTTGTGACATTGTTAAGAAAAGTCCTAAACAAATAAAACCTAAAAAATACATATTATTATTATCCATGCTGTGTGTCCTGGGTGCTGTGGAGACTATACCAGAAACTGGTTGAAAGAACAGGTTGGACAGGTGTACAGTCCACAGGGCCGGCCCTGGCAATGTTGGCGCCCTAGGCGAGATTTCAAATTGGTGCACCCCAACATACACACGCAAACTGTCATGCATCCCCAATAAGTTTTGGACTGTATACAGATGCACACACAGGCAGACAAAATTGTAAGCTATATATATATATAATAAAAAATATAAAAAGAAAGCAAGTGCTGTTTTTTAAAACTGTTTCAGATAATTGAATTTTTACTGACCCATGTTGAAATGATTTAATTATTTGCTTTGTTTTTTTTTAGCTATATTAGGATTAAGGTGTGAACAGAAACAGTTTTTCTGTTTGAGAAGGAAATTCTCTTCTTCTAATATTAATGGTTTATCTACATTCTTCTAATAGACCTGTAGTTTATCTACTTGACGGTTACTGAGAGGTAGGTCTTTTAACAGCTCATTTGTTTTGAATACACAAGTAGTCACCATGGCTACTACAACTGTGTACCCATCATCCATATTGTGTTTTGTATGACTTTGAAGGAAGTTTTCTCATGTTAGTACAAAACTTTTGTGTCTCTTGTACTGTATGCAGTGGAATTAATTAAAATGTTCACCCTGACACAGTATGCTTGTTGCACACAGAGTACCAAAGGAGATGTGTAGTAACATTTAAACCAGGATGCTGTGCTCTCAACGCATAGTGCATGTGACTATGCAGTATTCTTTCATTAGCAAAGCTCATTCAGGACAACAGCTGGAGTGCAGAGGAACCCAGCAGCCAGCAGGGGGCAGCCTCAGGACATTACATGGAAACAAGCAGCAGCAGGCTGTGATTCTTGAAAGGCGTCAGAAGACAAGGCTGGCAACTACTGGTTTATTCTCTAACAATAGGTTTTTAAAGCATGTTAAATCATCCAGTATCTAAAATCCAAAAATATAAAAGTAACTTTTAAGTAAGGCTGTCAAATATTTGTAGAAAAGTATAAAAAAGGAAATCTCTGAAGCTTTGCAGCATAGAATGACAGTGACAAGCACACACGATAATTTGTCCAACTTCTTTGTGTGCTTAGTTCCTTTCAGGGTAGCTGGCTGTGTGTCCTAGTCGGTACAGCGGTTGATCTCAAATAAGAGGGTCCCGGGTTCAATCCCCACTCTCTCCCATCTCCATTCTGGCAATATACTGAATTCTTAAAATTGACAGTAATTCCAATCCCTCATAATTGCATAATATCTTACACTATGCAAGTTTAAATTTAAGTAAAAACTGAAAAAATATAATCTAAAATAAATTCAATTAGTAAAATTAGTCAAAGAGATTGTATCATCAGTAATTTCCTTTATGAAGATTACAATGGATTTGATATGTTGCTCATAAAAAGACTTTACATTATTGCAGTCCAGAGCAGCAGAAGCATGATTCCTCCTGGGTTCATTATCCAGGAAGTGTAGAGTCGAGTTGACGCATTCTGGTGCGGATGACAAGTGAAAGTCGGATTCTTCTTCATTTCCCTGATGAAGCCATTTATGTTGTACGTGAAATTGTGCTGTGGAAAAGAATACATCTTGTAAAAATCTCATTTTACTGTACATCAGAAAACAAGATTGAAACACCAACAAGTCTATTTTGTTTTGGTGGCTTTAACCTAAATGCCACATACACCTACAGGAAGATGAATCAAGACTTTGTCCGTGATCATTTGATAAATACATAAAACTCTCAAAGCTGTACAAAACTAAAGTTGTTATACGTGTGAAGGACAAAAGTAAATGTTTGTTAAAGTGCAAATCTCAAGCAGAAAGATGAAATAAAAATGCTGTGTCTTATAAATAATATATAAGCAGTCAAGAAAATATTCTACACGTCAACACAAAAGAGACAATGACCTCATGTTGTTCCTTTTCATTACATTGAATCTGGGGAAGAGAAGTCACTGTCAAACAGCTTGTATTTACTTACGTCAACATCGCTGAGCAGCTGGATCTGTGGAAGGCTCTTCAGAACATTCTCGTACTCGACAATCTCATCATGGCTTAGCGTGGTGTTGTCAGTCACCCTGTTGGAAAACAGAACAAAGCTAATAGGCAAAGAGCATATCAACATACATCTGCTTTAAAATGTAATATATAGTCTTGGCACAATTGTCATGTGATGTAGTGCATCAGGTCTCACTCATAGGATGTGTTGGTCAGAGCCGTTGTCATTGGGTGGCTTGTGCACGAGGTGATCTCGATTGCAGGGTAGTAGAATAGAAAGGCCAAGCACATCTCATCGGTGGTGGACAACCCCATCTGAGGGAGACAAATGTCATATATCATGAATAATGAATCCATCCATTCATCACATACCCTGCCAGGGGGATGTGGACAGGTCTCTTACAATATTTTCACATGTATTCTATTGATCTATTGAACAGAAATAGTCCAGCTTTAAAATGATATTGCAATAGTTAGGACAGGGAGCGGATCACAATCAATGATATTCATGCTAATGTGCCTATATCTATTAGTTTTATAATTGAGATTCCTAGTTCTGAAAAGGTTAAAACGTTTAATTTAAAGGGATCATGCTACTAGTTATTCTTTAGCTGTTGTTGGAAGTTAATAAGTTAGACAGTGTTTACCCACCTCTGTGACTTTAGTGCGATTCAGAGTGCTGTAGGTGCACTCCACTGCAATCTCATCATTCTGTAATTAGACACAAGTAATTATAGTAATTATTAATTATCCAGCACTGTGAATATTAATAAACATTGGCTTAATATATAGGTAAAGAGGCAAAAGAGACTATACCGGCTTAATGGTCTTGATTTTTCCAATATTGATAATCTGCTGAACCTCAAAGCTGTAGTTTTCATCGACAGCCAAAGAGTCGATCTGCTTTCCATTTCTACAGAAACAGTGAGTGTCCAAAAATGGATTTACTACCATAACAACAAATTGCTTATATTGTAGTTATGAACAATTGGTCAAAAATAAATCAAAATTCTAAAACCTCCTCCCTTTGATATTGTCTGATGTAAATTCCCTCTTGTCTTACCTGTAGTGGACAGCTCTGATTTTCCTCCCAGCCAAGTGAGTGTGCAACAGGACACCGAACACTTGAAGGTCAGGCACAGAATCCATCGACTAGTGTCAGGGAAATAAAGACGATCAAGAAAATCGTCCTCAATTATCTTTAATGAAAACGCCTGACGTTTGAAATAAGTACCAAACCATACCTGAGGGAAGAGAGAGGTGTTACACACGCCATAAGTGTGGAACTGAGCGATGTTTGGAGGGATTCTATATTGTATATGGTCAAACGGCAGCACACCCGTGGACAGGATGCCCACGTCATGCTCCCGGAGTTGGGCTGTGTAGTAGAGTCTGAGTCCTGAGTTGTCTGTCCTGCCTGTACAGAGGAAGGAGTTTAAAAATGTTAATCCTGGTTATGTGAGGTTGACACTTCAGAACAAAGAAAAGAAGAAATACAGTACAGACACAAAGAAGTCAATGTAATGATCATTAGGTTCATAAGGGAGCTATGTCAATACTTAGAAAATGGGGGGAAATGGTTATTTAGTTTGGGCCTAAAAAGTATAAACATAAAAGAGATAATTGTGTGTTACAAACTGCAGGATTGCTGCTCACAAGCATCAGGTATGTGGAGGCCCTAACATGAGAAGCTGCTGCTGGTTGCATCATGGGAGGTGGAGGACCAATTCGATCAGGACTTGAAATACGCTATGAACTTTATTATCTCGGAAGTTCTAGAATTACAGCTGCAATATTGTCCAATATTGATCAATTAATTGTATTCTATTTATTAAAAAAAAATTTGTAAGCTGTATTTTTTAGTAATGCAATATCACCTGTGACCAATTTCCTGTGACAGTAGTTTCTTTATTAATTCGTAATTTTTTATATTTGTATAGATCTTGGACATTTTGCCTTTATTGGCAGTTCAAGTGCAAAATGGGGAGAGAGAATGAGGAAGACACGCAGCAAAGTGCTGAGTCAGAAGCGGGTGCGGCCACTACTTTTATTGATTGAATGGATCATGATTGGATTTTTAAAACATTAACTTTAGAAGTGTTGTTCATTTAGTGTCCAATCAATACTCCCACACCCTAAAGTCACATAATAATGAAATTAATGAAATTGAATAAATCTAGTCATTTAAGCCGACAAAAAACAATGTAATATGATATAAAATCATATTATGTCAATAAGGTCAAGTTATCCATATTTTGTATGTAATTAGCGTTGATTGTATGAAAATTAGTATTTACCTGCTTCAAGGTCTATGTTATTGTAATGGATTTCCAGCCTGTAGAGTCTATCACTGTCTTCACCTCCAATAGGAATACCCACATCTGCTGGAAGCTCATACACCTGAGGGTTCAGAGATAAATTAGGTCACAAGCACATCACTGCCGTCCAATTACAACATAATGAATCTTGGAATTTCTAAATGCCATAAAAGTAGAGAGAATGGAAACTTGACTCTCGCTCACCCCTCCTCCCACTGCCCATGCAGCCACCACCCCGAAGCAAGCGTCCCCTTTGTCTCCTCTGTAGCAAGGGTTGTCGTACGGCTCGGTCACAGAAGAGGGACAGCTGTACAGTAGCATGTGATGGACAAGGTCAGGGTGCTCGATCACTGGGGAAATCTGAGAGAGAGCAGGAGAGATTTTGCGCGATGGGTTTAAAGAACAATAGGAAACCTAAAATAATACAGCTTTTAATGCAGATCTGCACCTTTAATTTTAGATGGTGTCTTTTATAACAATCCCACGGCTAAGAATACTTTGGTGTGGGATTTATACGATCAGTACTTTGGTCAGAACGGTGGAATATGAAGAAAGAGGATACTTACAAGATATATGTGATGTTTTGTAGGCAAGTCTAGAAGTTTCATGACTTTGCAGTGGTAGTAGGTTTGGACGGCAGGGACAGTGATCTGCAAAACAAATTGAAAAAGATGCGGGAAAAAAAAATACATTCTTTCCTCATCTTATGGAATTTATCTGTAATGAAATCGCAGTTCTCCTTTTAGATATTATAAAGTAGAAAAATCTTCACTTATTTTTGTTTCTCACATTTTGCACTGTGGCGCTGATATAGCTGGAGATAGGTTGGGAGGTCCTGGCCATGTAGTTCAGCAGGTTGACCTCCTTGGTGCCTCTGCGGTTACTGTGGTATCTGACCTCATCTGTTGTTCCATAGGCATAGATCAGCTTAATGGGCTTATCCTGTTAGAGAGAGACGGCATATTTGGTGAAAAACAGGGACAAAGCTAAAGTGATAATGTGGCTTAATTCATAGGGGAATACAGTATGTCTCTATTCTTAAAACCCCCGGGTATTTCAAAACATCCCCTCACAATCCAGCTCCCCATATACAATAGGTTTTGTAACCAATACCATATTGTATTTCAGGTGTTGGTAAACTAAATATTGTACGCCTCTGGTGTGGATCATTGTAGCCATTGTATTCATATCTGAAACCGTCCAATGGAAGCCAGCGTGAAGGGAACATTGAGGTGAACCAAACAAAAGATGTCCTAAAAGGTGGTTCATATGGTTTCAGATCGGAAACCTGAGCCGTACGTGCAGTATTAAAAAGTACAGAGCCAAAAAGGTGGAGAATGAGCAAAACAAAGGAGTTAACTCCATCATGTGTAACTTCAGACCAAGTTGAAGTGAGGCCTTTATCTTAGAGGAAGTACAGTTCCTATAAACGTAGGGAAAATGGTTTCTCCATTTGATTAGATTTTTTTTTAATCATTTTTATTTCACACTGTAAAAGAAAAACAATCTCTTAACACAATATAAATTGAAACTTAATCAGAGGCCAAAGTTATACTTTGAACCAGTATTGAGTCTTCAACCAGTGACTAAGAAAAAACTTCTTACGGTGATGTGGAAGTCCTGGGAGTCACACGTCTGAAGGGCCCTCTGAAACTTCATGATGGTTTGTCCTTCACTTTCAGTCAGAGACAGGAGAGTGTAGCTCTGCTGAGTGTCCTCCAAAGGCATGGTTTTCCCCGTGGCGTAACGATCCTACAAAAAAGGAAACAAATGGCCAGTAGATGTGTCATATTTTGCTGTGGAACATGAAAAACAAATAAGCAAAGGTTGAGGAAACATAAAACCAAATTCCAGAATTTCAAAATATGGATAATGACTTACTGTGAAGTAGATTCCACCGGGTCCAACTCCCCCTATGACCATATCTGCCCCCTTCATTATTCCGCTGGGACTGAAGCCTAAGCCCACCCAGCCCGTGGTGTTGACAGTCAGTTTGAATGTAATGTCTCCTTGCAGTTGATCAAAGCCCCACTCGAGGCACACCTGACGGTTGAGGTCCAGGTACACCATGAAGGGCATGGAGTGGTCGGACGCCCCCGCTCCCCTCGTCCCGGCCAGGGAGAGGCAGAGGAAAAGAAGCAGAGAGCGCATGATGTCTCTGTGAAGCTGGAAATCTTCACACTGGACTCAGTGTCTGTGGACCCACCAAATACCCTCCCTCCAACTCTCCTCCCACACACACCTGTGCTGTGAGATGAAGCCAGGTGATACAGGCTTCAAAAGTGCACAGTCATTTCTCAGCAGGACTTGTGCAGCGAAGAAACACAACACACACACACACACACTTTAGATTTTTGTGCTGAATTTAGCCGTAGTTTAGTTTCTTCAATGTTTGTTGACAATGTCTTTCAGTCTTTGGTGTGAGGACAATGGCTGTGGACCTGTCTGAGGCTACTTGGGGTATACTGTATCCGCTTTCAACCCACCCCTCACTGATATCATCAACCTGCTGCCCCAGTTCTGTTCCAAATGAGACCAATGTTGTTGAGGTGGTGTTTCTGATAGGAATTCTTATTGATATAAAAGGGGGGACAGAATAACACACTGTAGTTTAAGACGTTCAAAAAACAACGTAAATCAATTAAATCAAGAATTTAAGTTTTAACTTAAATTTCATTGTGGCTTCATTTTTATACTTTGTGACATTGTTAAGAAAAGTCCTAAACAATAAAACCTTGAGAATACATATTATTATTATCCATGCTGTGTGTCCTGGGGGTTGTGGAGACAATCCCAGTAGAAACTGGTTGAAAGAACAGGTTGAACAGGTGTCCAGTCCGCTGCAGGGATGACATACAAGTAACCATTCACATTGACACCTAACCCCAATCTGCATGGATTTAGACTCTGGGAGGGGTGCGGAGAAAACCCACGTTAAAAAATAAACCAAGAATCTTTTCGCTGTGAGGTGACAGTGCCACTGATATTGATAGCATCACATTCTTGGAATGAGGTGCAATACTTTTAAACTTGGACTCACCTCAACTCTTGGTATGTTTTAAAAAATAGTGTAAAATCACTTTAGTTTATTCTTGTGTCTGCGTAACTGCTTGTTTTTATATATTTAGAAGAGATGTTGAACTTCAGTGGGACCTAATGAAGGGGAAAGACGCTGTAGTAGCAGCTTGCTGCCAGCAGAGTTCGCCTTCAGCATTAGAGATGAGAGGAGGGTGACTCCCTTTGAGCCGTTGAGCCAGCTGAGCGCTGTCAGACAGTAAACACAGGAGCCGCCCTAGAGGCCAGAGTGGGTTACTACACCGGAACTCCGTCAACATTACTGAGGCTCAGAACATATTCTTGGACCTATAAAAACTTCTAAATGTTATATACGTCAATAATTTGGTTGACAGAACATCTCTGAATGAACAACTGATCGATCCACTCTGGAAAAAGTGCCAAAAAAAA
This sequence comes from Pseudopleuronectes americanus, assembly GCA_038501795.1. Lineage (NCBI taxonomy): Eukaryota > Metazoa > Chordata > Actinopteri > Pleuronectiformes > Pleuronectidae > Pseudopleuronectes > Pseudopleuronectes americanus. The sequence continues at coordinate 11,590,441 of CM076734.1, read as the reverse complement.
ACAGTTTCAAAAATGTTAAACTATGATTTACTGAATATCTCTGGGTTGTGGATTGTTAATCCAATAAAACAAGACATTTGAAGGAGAAATTATTTGCTTATCACTGACAACAATGTAGTTCACATGTGGGGAGACAGATGCACCAATTATTACACTGATGAATGTATAATGTGATCATGGATCATATGACGGTGGTTTGCAAATCAGAGATCGTGGATCCATTTTTCTAGTTTTATTATTGTAATGTGTGGCCTTGCTTCAATTTCTGTCATCTTTAAGACCATTGTCCCCTCAGCGGTCGGATTTTTAAACCAGCTGTAGCACTGGTGTATGGCACACACACATTTTAATATATGTTAGTATTTAAACAAAGGACTAATGAATGTTGACTCTCTTTTTATGTATTTGTATGATGTGTATGGATTTGTGTGTGACTACTGTTTGCAAACCAAATGGCCCCTCGTTATTATTATTTTTTTAATTGGCTTTTTGAGGGCTTTAGCATGCTAAAATTCTGAGAGTGAAATGTTCCTGTCTAATACCCACATGAAAGTGATATTTAGAGCTGGTTATTATTATACTTGGTGTCATTTGCTAATAAGCAGAACAATAATCTGAGGCAGACTGATTATGTGTTATGTTATATTATACTATTGGACTTTAGTGTTATTTTTATTGATGAAAATCATATTGCCATAATTATTTATATTGTTTTATAACCTAGCCCCAATTAGTTTTTGAGAATCACATAAAAACTAAATTAAGTAAGAGTTATATATACATAAATAAAATGTATATAAGATATACATTATATATGATGTAATGTGAACCAGTCGCGTGTCGGAGGATCGTATGATCACACCGACGCTACCTTTCCGGTTTCCCTCCGCGGAGCAGGCGGTGCAGGTCACTCCCTCCCTCCGCTCTGTCAGCAGCCCTGCGCGGTTCAAACTTCCACTCACTCCTCCTTCTGCCTCCGTCCCGTCTTCTCCTCTCTCCGCTCCCCGGACTTTACTTGTTTTTTAAAAGTTAAACACGGTAAACAAGCTTGTTGTGGGTGTGTATTTTGTTCAGCAGCGTGTAGTCACCGGAGCGTGAGGCAGCGGGAGGAGACGCCGTGTTTTCCCCGCTCGCAGCTGAGGAGCCGCGGGGGGAAATGTCCAGCTGAGAGCCGGAGAAAGCGCAGGGCCTGTGTCTGTAATGATTGATCAAAGCTCGGACAATGGCGCTAAAGGTGAGTCCCCCTGCTTCCCTCTGCTGTTCTACCCTGAACCCGGATCCTCTGTTTCCTCCGGAGTGTGTTCCTCTGGTGTTTTTCACGGAAAAGGCAAACAGGGCAGCGGTTTGTCGCATCAGTTCAACTGTGAACATTGAAACTCGATAAGTTTCGCATGAGGAGTGAGAACCGAGGCCTCGGTTCGGTGTAATGGACGCTCACAACACGTGTGTACTGTACATGTGAAATAATACATGTGTATGTTGTATTCTACATGGAAAATGTGTCTCATTAAGAAAGTGTCTTGTGACATTTTACTACCTCTACACTGCGGGTCATTTCTTCCTGCGAGGCATGCTGGGAAATGTAGTCGTTGGCCTGTGTGTGGCTCTGTGTACAGAAGCCTTGTGTACGTGAGACAAAGTCAGTATTGTTTAATGTCACAAGTGGTATACTTGTGTAAAGCATTATGAATATATTTATGTTTATTTGTAGTTTTTACTATTATAATTTTTGTATATTTATATTTTACCAGCATGATTATGTTTATATTTGTAAAAGCTCTAGTATGGAAGTGATGACTGTTGTCGTTGTTGCTAATTGTTAAAGCCTTTGAAAAACAAAGACATAGAGAGATAAATTAATTCCATTTTTATTTTTTAAGTGTGCAATATATACTATATAAAGTGCCCACATCTGGTGAAAACTACACTACAAGAAATCACTTCTTCTGCATCGCTATCAAAACAACACTTGCCAGTGACAGTCGGCTACAGGTGTTTTGGAGCAACGAAGAAGAAGTGGTTAGTGGGAAAATGAGACTTTAATATACCTTCAACTTTAAGGTATATTATTTAGAGAAAGACTACACTAAGGACTCTATTTGTTACAGATTTGGTATCAGAACATCTCTAATTCAGTTATTATTTTAGTAAAATATTTAACTTTATTGTATTTATAACAATATCAGAAGCCTGTGAGTATTACGATAGCAGGAAATAAATGGCTGTGTCGGAGCCCTATTTGATTACGGTTTAATATTAATTTATTCCTGATTCCTTCCCATCAAAGATTCCTTCCAGACATTCTGTGAGACTTATTAATTGTTATACTTCTTGGAGGCATAATGACGTTTCCTTCCTTACTTAAACATCCACTGTCTGTGGATGTGCACTGGAGGCTATTTACATAAATGTATTTTAATAAGTGAGGCTGCAGAGCTGAGGCAGAAACATGTTGTTCCTGTTTTAAAAGCCTTCTCCTGCTCCTTGGCTCCTGGGAGGTGGCAGGAGGACACTGAACAACATCTATGTTCCAAGAATACAAGTTGTATTTAATTTGACTGATTCGTGAACAAATTTAGATTGTCGCTCTCATAACTCACACTCAAAACATGGCATGCCGACTCAATCATCCAGATATTACCTTGCAATTCATATTCATTTGTACAGTCAAATTTATAATAAATAAGTGGCTAGGCCTGACTCATAATGGTATCTGTCAAAAGCGAAAATAAGCTGTATTTAGAAAGGTTGTCGTACCTTTGCTTGGTTGAATGTATATACGTGCATGCGTGTGGACTCTGGGACCCTGGGGAAGGGCAGATAAGTAGATGTAGGTTATCTGTGAGAACAACTGCAGGCTTCTGTATTAAACCTAAATAGGTAATACGTTGGTTCTGGCCTTGTTTATGGTTGATACTGGTGTCTAGTTAATAGTCAGTGTTCCAGGTGCAGAAGAACTAGTTGGTCCTGTTTCACTGAGCCTTTATCCCACATTACCAGAGCTACACTCCTCAGGGGGTGATTAGTTTTTTTTTGTCAATGTTCACATGCATGTACATGTATAAATATATGTTTATGGCATCGAAATGAAGTTCCCATCAAACACACAGTAAGCCTTGTGTGTTTCTGTTTCTTGAATGTGTCCAGGGACATGTTGTATATGACTTCACCGCTGAGCCAGGAAACAACGAACTGTCAGTGAACGAAGGAGAGACGGTCACTATCACAAATCAGGTAAATCCATACTGATATTCTTCTACCATCCCTCCATTTAAGATCACAGTACACTCGGTGGGCAATCACTTGTGTAAACATTCATTTTCTACTATAGACGCTACATTATTTCCATTAGTTTCAATGGAAACTGTTTCAATTGGTTGATAATTAAAAACATTTTTCTGGACCAACCTGTTTCCATATATCCCTTAAAAGTTTCCGATGCGTTAGAATTATTTTTTTCTTAAATTTACTTTACTTTTTAATTGGTATTATTTTTCTTAGAACTCTTTAACTATTATATATTTGGTTATTGAAGTTTCTGGCCCTCATTCATGTTATTGCTATTTAAAATGCCCATTCCTGTAAACCTCCAAGTCCCATGATGTGAGGTTGTCTATAAACATTGAGTGTCACAAACACACACAGAGGAAACAAGTAACTGTGGGAGTGACCATGATGTCATTACAGACCGTGTTTAACAGTTCAAAGGTCACTCATTCTGTGCTGACTTACATAGTTTCCTTATCAAAGTCGGTATTAATTCATTCAGGGACGAAACTTTTTTCTCCATTAAATCAACCTTCTGTTAAGGGATTTGTATTTATGAATATTTGGATAAATTGTCGGATTTTAGTTCCAACTTGAATCTTTAAACAACTTGTAAATATAGAAACCTGCTTTCCTTTATAACAATAATGAATTAGCAGATACACATTTTCCCGGACAAACGTTTTTCCAGTTTGAGTGTTTATATGAAAAGCTTCATTCACTTCTGTGCGGCTTAGTAATGGGATCAAAGCATTACCAGAAGCAGTGTGACCTTTTCTTTGCAGAACAAATGCAGCAGAAAAGATGGGCATTTTAGTTTTTTCCTTTTAAGGTTAAGATATAATGTTTATTTTCCTAATTGGTGTTCTATATATAAGGTTGTATTTCAGTTTTCTTTTATACTTCTATAGGAAATGTTTTAAACCATATTATCAGCAGTTATAATAGCAGTCTCCAAAAATCCACATTAATCGGGCTCTAATAACAAATGAACTCTTATACAAAAGTGTAAAACTGAATTTGGTCCGTCATGGCAAAAATGCTAACAAGTTGTCTTGCGTCTCTGTCACAGCATATCGGAGGCGGTTGGATTGAAGCACAGAACTCCAGAGGGGAGGTGGGACTGGTACCAGAGGACTACATCGAGGTCAGTGAGATGAGTGTCCCTTTGTGTTTGGTGATGATTTCACCACAGACATCACAGCAGAAGTAAAGAAAACCCTGCTGTCAAGCTTTAAAGTCAAAGTGTACAATATGTTCTGTCCCTATCAGAGCTCAGATAAATATTTCCACACTGTGTTTTTGTCTCTTGCCTGAAAGTAAAACGACGACAGGATGTTCCTCCTACTGAGTTTTGCTGATTCTGGTGTTTGCGTCCTGTTTTATCCAAAAAAAACCTGACGTCATCATGGAGGATATGAATCACTCAGTAGACATTCACAAAGAGACAGAGAACGAGCAAAGTCTGTTAAACAGCTCAGCTTCACTCTAAACAACTGCTACAGCAACATTTAACAGTCTAGTGTCTCTGTGTACTAGAGAGAGACCGATACCATTCTCCTGCCTAACTCTGCAAACAAGTTCACGTGGATGTGTTTGTCTGACCTGAAGTTACCTCTCCAGCTGCACTCAGACGCGTTTTATAAGAGTCCACATCATAGAAGCCCTCTAATGACAAATACACTTGTAGCTTATGTAATTTCTTATGAAAAGCATCGGGACAAGCAGTTTATTCTCTATTTCATTGCAATGTTCATATTAAATTTAATTCTGTGTAAATAGAGGAAAAAGTCATTAGATCCCTCTGGAATATCTGGATTAGTTTTCTCTTTTTTCCAATGGGAAATTTAAATTTCTAATGGGACTGTTTTTACCTTTTTGCTCTTCCTTTTGTAGATTGGTAAACCGATCCCAGGAGCAGGAACCGCTGCACCTACTCCAAGTGTAGGAAATGTTGCACCCCCAGACCTGACCTTCTTTGATACCTATGCTCCTGCATCAACACCTGCACAGAACCAGGTAACACGCTCACCTCATGAACGTAAGGGTTTGGAAAACTTGTACTGTTGCTTTTCAAGCGTCTGCGCTGCCGACAGAAAAGCCGATATCACAGAAATGCCTTGAGGGATTTTGTTTTTGTGTATCTATTTGGAACAAACAATAGGTTTGACTCAAGGATGAAATTATAATATTTTCATTGTCATAGGTCACTGTGTCTGTGACCTCACAAAGCACAGTTTTGTTGCCTTGTGAAAGCCATATCTCAGGAACACGCCCAGTGAATCCTTTTAAATGTTGTACAAATGTTCGCTTTGACTCATGAATGAACTGCGCAGAATTTGGTGGTCAAAGGTCAAGGTTGCTTTTCGGCCTTTTGAACCTGATATGTCAAGTCTGCCTTTTAGAAATTTCTGGACTCAAAGAGTATTTGAATAGATTTTAGTTGTAAAAGTTCAGTGTGGCTGAATATGAGTTTGAAAAAAGTAGATTATAACTCCACTGATAGGCTGAGGCATTGCAATTTATCGACCTATTGTCAGAGTTTCAAATGAACAACCTGGCTATGAGTAGACCAGTGCTGGAGAAGTAAGTATGAATTTATACAGTAATTCCCAGCGTGGCACTCCTGCCATGTTACCATTCGCTCACACAAAAGTGTGTGATGGAGTGATTGTGAAGAAAAAGCAGAAGTCAGCGGGGCCAGTTTTAATGACGTCCGTGCAGCTGTGGCTATTCGTGTGAACCCTGAGAAACAGAAGTGAGAGCTGCTGCTGTGGAAGATTGTCATCCTGGTCATTTATAGCCCCAGCAGGTTTCTAACTCAAAACAGGGAGTAAATCAGGTCGGGAGATTATTTTTCTTTTGAGCTGGAAGTTGCACAAAAATGATGGTTGAGTCAAGGCAGGAAATGTGTCAACCATCATCCCTCATTCTCTCTCTCTCTCTCCCTCCCTCTCACACACACACACACACACACACACACACACACACACACACACACACACAGCATCACTTTAACCCATCCCATTAACCATCACTGCTGGCGCTTTGTGATCTTTACACCTTCTTCTCCCCTCAAGGTGGATGCTGGGGGCTTGAGTCCCCAGCCGGACACCCCTGACACCCCAGTTTCCCCTTATCTCTCGTCCCCTGATGAGGTAACCGCCATGTTGGTGGGCGTGGCCAGGGGCATGAACCCAATTTCCCCCCACACTCACCAAGCAAACTCCCTCCCCCCTCTCCAATTGTTCTTCTTTTGTAAAATCGCCCTGACTCCTCCTACCCTCCGAGGAAAGCATGATTTCATCCACCTCAGCTCCCAACTTCCTCTAAATTGTATGAATCAGCACCACAGACAGAGTCAGTGATTCCTATACCTCACGTATGCAATTGATTTATCAGACTGGATAATCATTCAACCACAACACATGAATTAAACCAGATTATGATGGGAATCAAATATATAATTGAAATATTTTTTAAATATCATCCTGACTGATTTTTATATAAAAATATTCTGTATTTTAAGAAGCTGTTAAATCAATGACATGCTGTGTCAGGGTTTTTTGTCACTTGTTCATATGTCACTTGTTACAGCAGTTTGCTCTGAAACTATTGATTTCTTTATGTTTCGCTCAATGTGAATCTGCATTACGTGACACACAGCTCATTGTTTAGCTGGCATCAAACTCACTGCAACCCACAAAAGGCCCACACACATATTTGGTTGCATGCCCATCCAGATAGGCTTGTATAGGGGTGAATATTCCTGCATTGCAAGCATGGCACGGAGTTGCGTTCTCAGCCTGCAATAACTTTATATATTAGTGTGTTTGGACTTGAGAATGGTAGTTTTGCTAATTAGTTTTTTTCAAATGCAATTTTCTTATTGTTTTCTTGTTGCTGCATGTGATATGAAGCTTTTGTTTTCGACGACAAACCCCACTGTCACCATCGAGTTGATCAAATTATCTCAACAGACGCCCTGTTAGAGGCCAGCTCTGCATTCTGTGTTGTGAACAGCAAGTTATTTTAAGAAGACTGTCAGCTCCACATTAAACAGACCAGGCTGGACTCCACTCTCCCATCTGCTTCTCCTTACGCAATCTGTCATTTCATATCTCAGGTTTTGCTCCCTCTGTCTCTTCCAGGCGAGTAACGGTAATGATCCGTGGTCGGTGTGGAACACGGACCCCTCAGGGGGCTCCAACAACAACTGGGCGGCAAATCCAGAGGGCACCCAGACTGGGAAGAATGCTCCCGACCCCTGGGGCTCCGTACCACAGGGTCACCCTCAGGCTTACCAGGGCCCCGGTAAGGACAGCTCTACAGTTAGCAGCAATGGTCGACACATTCATAGATTCCAAAGGTTCATACTTTTGATTGTACTTCCACTACTTGGAACCACTATTCAAAACCAAACCTTCCTTGGAAACGGGAAATAATGTCTATGCGGTGAATATACTGAAGTATTTGGGCTTCCTCTTAAATGTTTGTTTCCCATCTAATATTTAACAGGATGATTGAAGTTTATTAAAATATAATAAAAGCCTGCGTATCTAAGGTCACACACTGTTTTTAGCCCTTCACCTTCTGTTTGTTGGTAGTTTACTTATAGAAATTGTAAATGTGAAGACAGGACAAAGTGTGTGGCTCCAGTCGATGAGGTTATTCTAAGAAAAACAAGATTTACTACTGAGCATCAAATATTCTTGAATTAATTTTATTCTGATTATGTGGCTTGTGTGTTGTACATTTATATTTGCTTAGTCAGACATCAGAGAAATTAAGTACATATCCTGTACAGTCTAGTTTCTATAGGCTCGGTTAAAGGTCTCTGGATGAAAATGAAAAGCAGCTTTGAAAGTGTCTTGGTCATAAGACCAGCTGTTTTATGACAGTGGACATTTAAAAACATTTTTAAATACTTCCATAATGTCCTTCCCTCATATATACTTTTTAACAGACATTATGTTTTGTTCAGCAAAAATATTTTTCAACCCATGTTCCACAGAGTGATATATTTGAAGTGTCCGACTCTGATGAGGTTTGCATCATCGCCCCAAATAAGAAAGAATATTCTCTTAAGTGTAAAGATGTGTAAAGAACCTGATACCAACTGAAATACCTTGAGGATACACAGGCAACCCTGTAATCTGGAGCTCAGAGCGTCCAGCAGAAATACTGTGTCACTGTCTCCTCTACAGAGATGCTCCAGCACATGGACAGGACCAGCCCGTCACGCTTTGGTTTTTGCCAGACGATCGGAAACGTTAGCCTCATGCATGACTCAGAAGAATAAATGACTTGACCTGCTTTTTCAATTCTCCAGTTGTTTTTGTAAAAAGAGGACAGAGGGGATAAATGGAGAGGAGAGGAATTAACAGACTTTTCCTTTCTTCCCTTCTCTTACCAAAGACATCTACCCATATCCTTACCTTATCGATTGCACAGGTATTCTGTGTGTTGCAATGGTGGAAACTTTTTTCCTAATGTTTGTGTGTGGACTGGTACTAAGTGCTCATAAAGACTGACCGCCTCTAGCGAATGGTTTCAGGAAATGATTTGCATCGGTAAAAAGCATGTGAGTGATGCATTTAATTAGTTGACATTAACACTGTGTTAATTTTATGATGTGAAAGTAACAGTTTGTCTCACCTCTGAAACTAAAGAAGAGTGTGGGTGGATTATCGTTCATCTGACTAATGAGTTTTTACAGTCAAATTCTCCGGAAACCATGTAATCGTTCAGGCGTTGAAGTGTTGGTGTTTAATTAGGAGTTTGTGGCACATCACTTTAGAATGAACACTGTTCAGAGTGTTTGACAAAACACGTAACTAAGTACTTTGTTTAAGTTGGGACGTTTTAAAAACTTTACAAAACTTATTTTCTCTGAAATGATGTTTGTGGCTCAAAAGGATAACTCATATTTAAAATGTAAATTACTGCAGCAGAACATAGAGTTTTGGCTTCTATGCTCTGACTTCAGATCAGATATCTGTAACTCCCCTGTTAGACCCTGCAGGTGGATGCTGGGGTCGTGGAGGTGCCGATCGACAGAAATACTGACGCAGAGATGGGATATTTTTGCAGCTTAAGTAGACCACCAAAGTGTGTAGGGTAGAGGATGTGGAGAATGCGGTCACATGATTAAAGCTTGAGTTGACTGTGAGAACTACCTGGCAAGCATCGCTCCATTTATTTGCTTTTGGGTGTTGTACTGTAGGTGTAATGTCGCAGTACACTCAATACTATAAATTATTACTTGTAGTGTATGAGTTCGATTATTTCCCCTGCTCACTTGCAGCCACATTCAGACCTTAAAACCTTGTTTTTTATGTTTTGAGAGTCCTCATCTTCAGAGAAGGTCCTACAAATCATATCTTTGTTTAGTAGCGTATAGGAATGGAAGCTGAGGATTGGTTCCACGTTCAAACTATTTGAAACGTTTGTTTTTCTAAGACATACTTTATATGCTGCCTGCGAGCATGGATTTAACACAATGATGCATGTTCTGTATTTTCATGAGAAACTGGAACTATGGCAGAAATGTAATATGACAACATTTTAACATCAAAACAAGGGCAAAGTGCAATGTCTTCAACTAGTTGAGTTTGTACACAATTCTACACACGTTTATGGGTGTTGTATTTTATGCCATTAAATTAAAGAAATATAGTGTATTTGATGGCTGAAAAGCTGCATACCATTATCTCAGGATAGTGCCTTGCTAATGCTGAGGACCAGAGAGTTTAACAAAGCATTTCTACTTAAAAAAATAAGCCTATATAAAGAAATATACACATTGCCCTATATCAGACTCATGGTGCAACCCAAAGTTGTTTGTATAAAGACAATTACAAATATCCATGTTAATAGCTGGAGATGTCTAATAAACAGAGAAAACGTTTAACTTGCTGTCAAGTTGTGCAGCATCTTTGTGCAGCTGCTGTACAGAATGTATTTTTTGAAGTGTGCATGTGTGTGACCTCAGGAGCGGAGGATGATGAGTGGGATGACGAGTGGGACGACGTGAAGTCCAGCGGAGGATACTCCGAGTCAGACCCTGGAGATGGTGGAGCGATGCAGAGGGGTGGAGCTCACGCCACTTCAATGAAAATCTCCCTCAACAAGTAAGAGTTTGTAAAACAAGAGGAATCGTTTGGTGTGAATAAAAACGAGGCAGGGTTTGGCCTGAAGGGACGAAACTAAGAAAAATGGCAAAATATTTTGATACTAGTAATACGATTAAGCTTGGATTTGAATTTTGGCCTGAGGGAGTTTCTTGTTTTCTGAAATGTCAGTTTCTCTTGCACATTACAACTACAATGCTCATATTGTTTGGACCAGGCAGCTCTTTATCTTTTATCTCTGCTTGAATCAGCTTGAACATTCACTTGCTTTTAAGAGCCACAAACATTAAGGATTATATATGTTATTTATGTTTAGTGGCAGTAATTTGATACTTTTGACATGACCATGCCACAGAAAGCTTCCTCAAACAGAGTTAGAGAGACTGGTTGATACCATCACTGTTTAAACTTTGTCTGTTCTCGTTGAGCAGGTTCCCAGGGTTCTCCAAGTCGGGGCCGGAGCTCTACCTTCTGAGCAAACAGCTCCCCAAGGGCAAAGAAAAACTAACAATCTATGTAGGTAATCTCTCAGTATTTGTGCCATCAGATATTTCTACTTATTATATAACTGGTAGTGGTACTGTAATGACCAACCACAATATATTTAGTTTTCTTGTCATTTAAAAAAAAAGGGAACTTATTTATGCTAAATATAATTCCTAGAAAAGTAGCACAGTATGGTCGTGGATGTTTTCCTCTTTTTCTGAGTATGATCGACGATTTAATGTCACAAGACAAAGAGCAGAAGTTTTCTAAACCTACTGTTTCCTGCTCAGATGGGAGAAGTTGGTCCTGTGTGGTCTTACCCAGAGGCTCAGCTCGACTGTGTTGTGGCTGATCCCAAGAAAGGTACAAAGCTGTACGGCCTCAAGAGCTACATCGAGTACCAGGTCACAGCCAGTGTAAGTGTAACATAGCATTTTGTATGTGTTTTAACTGGAATTGAGCTTAACTAGAATTTATACACTGGCCACCACTAAGAATTTCAAGGCGGCCATTTGAAAATGTTTATCTCCAAAGGGATTTGTACAGTTAAAGTAATATTTTCCCCAGTTTACACTACTTGCCGTCAATATAACTCATGTTATTGGTTTGCAGACCACAAACCGAACAGTCAATCACAGATACAAGCACTTTGATTGGCTGTACGAGCGGCTTCTCGATAAATTTGGGTCCGCCATCCCCATCCCCTCTTTACCGGACAAGCAGGTAACAGGTGAGTGCTTGACCCTGCGTAAGACACACAACCAAACATTCCTGAAGTCATCATGTAGGTTAAATCATTCATTCATTGTTTGCTTCACTGAACTGCAGGTCGTTTTGAGGAGGAGTTTATTAAGATGCGTATGGAGCGGTTGCAGGGCTGGATGACCAGGATGTGCAGACACCCGATTCTTTCCAGCAGTGATGTTTTCCAGCTTTTCCTCACCTACAAGGATGAGAAGGTTTGAAACGACACTTCCTTCTTCCTCCTCTAGGTCTTAATTTAGGTGCCTTTAAATGATAGATGATTGGAGAGGTTAAATTGCCTTCTTTTATAAAAAAATATTTGTTTTTTACTGCAAAAAAACGCTAATTGTTTCAAATTTGTGCTTTCATATCAGCAAACAAACACAGATACAGTTTGTTGGGCTTAACTATATGTAATTTTCGATGGCTTCATATTGCCTGGATCTCTCTTCATCATAGAGTGAAGAACTAAGCTGATTTGTGACCACTGAAAGTTTAGTTCAGGACTTAATTGCTAGTTAGTTTATTTTGTGATTTAAAATGATGGATTGTTTTCATGCAGGACTGGAAGACGGGGAAGAGAAAAGCAGAGAAGGACGAGACGGTGGGCGTGATGATCTTCACCACGATAGAGCCTGAAGCTGCAGACCTGGATCCTGTAGAAGTGTGAGCTGAAGCTTTGCAAACAGTGGCCCATCACCTTATGGTTTTAATACATTCTTAATTTATTGTAATGGTGCCGTACATGTGCTCCTCGTTCTCAGGGAACAGAAGTGCGAGCAGTTCAGCAGGTTTACTAAAGCCATGGACGACGGCGTGAAGGAAATCCTCACAGTGGGAAACGAGCACTGGAAGAGATGCACAGGCCGTATGTTTGCACTGCACCACACACACAGGCCGCACCTTCACATTGTGCTGTAATGACTGTTTGTATGATTAAAAGACGTCATTATTATGTTTAGTATTTAGTATGTAGTATATATTCACACAGTGTTTTTTCACGTTTGATGTACCCCCCCCCTCCCCTACACAGCTCTGCCAAAAGAGTACCAGAGAATCGGCAAAGCCTTTCAAAACCTCTCCTCAGTCTTCACCAGCAGTGGATACCAAGGTAATGACCACAAATATTATTGAAGAGCTTTCGGCATTGGAATTTCCCACATGCAGCCATTTGCTGGTTCGTGTCAATTTGCTGTCTTTGGGAACTCCTTCAAAACTCTGCAGTCGTTCGTTATGTGGAAATCTGCTTTGAATGGAAAAACAAACAAGTCGTCTTAAGAAACAGGGTGGTGACATGTTTGTATCCCTCAGGTGAGTCAACCCTGACTGACGCCATGACCGCAGCAGGGAAGACGTACGAGGAGATCGCTCAGATGGTTGCAGAGCAGGTATGTTTAGAGTGTCTATCCATTCATCCGTTATCTACACCGCTTATTGTTTGAGGTAGTGGGGGTGTTTGCTGTAGTCAGAACCAGCTGACCCAGGGCGAGAGGTGGGGTACACCCTGTACAGGTCACCAGTCTATCACAAAGCCAACAAGAGAAAACCAGACACGTTTTTGACTGTGATATCAGGGCTGTCACGATGTCACTTTAACGATGTTGCCTTCATGTTCATGTCACAGTCATTATTGCAATGGCCTTGTCTTCAAATTCAGCTCACAGCCTGTCATATGTGTTAGGATGTACAATGTTTGTTTCCTGTCAGAACCAAGAGCTGTTAGACCTCTGCTGTCTCAAAGGTCTTGAGGTTTATTTTAGGCGGTTTTTTTTATCAACCACATTGTTGTCCCAGTTCACAACATCTCGCAATATCTGCAGTATTTCCTGCTCGCAGTCGGTGTTTACGTCCGTGCTTCAGTGTTGCAATGACCCCGTTAACCCTGCGTCCTGCACTATCAGTGGAGGGAGAAGTCCTGGCAGTCTTATCTCTAGTGTTTCCTCGTTCTTGCTTTGACCTCTTTGGATGTGGCTTTGCTGAACGCTCTGTCTCAACAGCACTGTGTGGAATGTTGTTAAATCAAGGGTGGGCTTTTTGTTGTCCCAGCAGCAGGAGGAGGAGGATTCACCTGGTAAGCTCGTGTTAGTCAGTAGAGTTGTTGGCTGTAGTTTAGCATTGCCTGTGATAGTTTGCAGAATTGTGAGGAAACCATTATCCGGACATGGATTCATGTCAAGAGCCAAAAGGCCTCTCTGTTATCCACAGCCTTATCTGCCTTTCCTTAACTGTTGCTCTATATTCCTGCACAGAGATCCCCTTTTATATATTCAAGAACAAGTGTTATTGTGGAATTTTACACACAGTTTGGACGAATGGCCTCATTGACACAGGTTCAGTTCCAAACCGGCATTGTTCACTATCTTCACCAGCTGGATGTCCCTGCTAAATCTATGACCTTATGATAAATGTGTTGTTTCAGCTTTGTAAATGTGTTAAAATTAAATTCCAATTACGTTATATTTCATTGTGTTCTTCCTCATAAGTTTTATATCCATGTATTATTCCCTCTTTTACATTGAAAGTTTTTTTTTCATTTTCCAGCCGAGGAAAGACCTCCACTTCCTCATGGAGACCAACAATGAATACAAGGGTCTTCTTGGATGTTTCCCAGACACCATTGGAGTCCATAAGGTACATCTGGAAAAAGTTACAGAGTTTTATTTGAAATCACATTTATCGGGGATGTGTCTACACACTGAACTTAACTTCAGGAGAAATGGTTTTGCAGCACGAGTTGGTTGTTGGGTTCAAACTTGTTTCTACACTTATATTAAGTGATCTTCCTACTGCTACATTGAAACTGCCAGGTGTTAACTTTGTTCCGCTAACTGAACTGTGGTTATGTATATATGTCCAGCGGTTGAAGTTGCATTATATATGTTAAAATGATTCTCTGTCCTTAATGCGATGTAACTCAAGTCTCATGTTCTCTTTTTTCATTTGTTACAGGCAGCCATAGAAAAGGTGAAGGAGGGCGACAAGCTGGTGGCCACCAGTAAAATTACTCCTCAGGAGAAAGTGACCATGGCGAAGCGAGTCAGCACCATGTCTTACACTTTACAAGGTACCAGATTGTCTCTGAGCCAGAGGCAGTGACGCAGGGCAGTTAGTCGCCAAGTGTTTCCTGATCTCATTGGTTTCGCCTCTTTTCTGCCGCAGCTGAGATGAACCACTTCCATAGCAACCGGATCTATGACTACAACAGGGTCATGCAGTTGTACCTGGAGGAGCAAGTCAAGTTTTACGAGACGGTAAAGTCGTTTTCATCGACCATCGCTCAGAGTAAATTAAATTCTAAGCCAGTCAGTCCTTTCTGTGGCCTGTGGACCTGCAGAGAAGCTGCGTGAAGCCTTGATACTAAACCATCTCCACCTGCCTCTGAGTTTGTGTTCATGCTTGTTTCTCCTCTTCTTCTGAATCCCCAGATAGCTGCAAAGCTGAGAGAGGCACACGGTCAGTTCACTACGATGTGAGAGCCTTCAGCGTCGCACTACAAGACAAGAAGAGTCAAACCCCAGCTCGACAACCCGAAATATATTTACTTATTCTGCATTCATTTGCCTCTTTCCTTTTTAATTTAAATGTCACTTCTCTCTATTTGTTTTGCTCTCACCTCATCGCCTCCTTTCTGTACAGACCCAGCTCACGGTGTTACATTTGTCAGCTCAGAAGTTTCTGAACAGTTTCTGAACATGTGCAAAAGCTTTCATTTTTTGTGGATCAGAAATGAGAGCAGAATGAGAAACACTATTTACACTCATCCTTTCCTCTGTCCAAGGTCTAGAGCTTGGGATACAGGAAGCACACATCCGAGTTAGTTAGTGTCCGTGAATTTTCTTCATTGCATGAGTCACACATGAGGTTTTCCTCATTCGATTCAAGCTTTGCTCATCTTATTTTAAAGCAATACTCCGTTTGTCAATCTTGATTCCATGAAAAACAAAAGGTAAAGATGCACATGTAGCAAAACCGTTATCTGCACGATTATGTGGAGATGTAGTTAAAAATAAAAACCAAAGTCTTTCTCCCTCCTGTCACAAGGGGGGAGCTGATTTTTTTTTAAAAGGTAGGCTTGACGGCATATCACAATTTATCACTGGCCTTTTCTTCGTTTATGCAAATGTTGCCTGACATTGTTAGAGGCAGTGGAGCTTTCATCAAAAGTCCTGGAAGAGTTGGCGAAGGCAGAGTGTGTCTCTTCTGTATGTCCACTGCCGGCAGTGCCAAGTTCTATTTCACCCTGCACTTCCTCAAATAAGCCAACAGGAAGCTCCACCTCCTTCCTGTCTTGCTCACGTGCCTTACCCCCTTTGAGGAAGATAGAATAAGCTTGAGTTGATAAACCCCTTACACATTGCCCCTCCCAACCCCAGCCTGTGGACTATGATACTGCAGTTTACATTTCAGGATAGAAGACAAAACATGCAATAACTGACTCTCAGGTTGGGGATGATTATTTTAAGCATTTTACATTCAAGCCAAACATCAGTGAATAGATAACTTGTGTGTGGGTGGTTTCAGACATGATTCTTTTTTCCCAGTTCTGATATGAAGAATATTTGTTTTATAAATGGAATGTGTCATGTATGCAATTTCCTTTTTTGTTTTTCACCGCCCAATTTTCAATCAGTCTCTAATCATGTTCACTCTTTGTTTTCTTACCACTTTACACATGATAAATATATGCATATATATATAAATAAAAAAATATATATATATTCTGTTGGACCTATAAGGTGCTTCTTGTTATTGAGATACTATTTTATGTATAGACGTATTTTCAATACAGTGCAACTCAGAGAGGAGCGGAAATTCTGTTTGATTTATTAAACAATGATTTGTATTCATTGAGACTTGATTTGTTTTATTTTGTGTGTGTTGGAAAGAAACCTCATCTTGTTCTCGGCCCGGCTCAAAGTGTAAAACACCACGCATTCTCTGATTTGTCCTCACAGTACGGCTCTTATTCGCTGCAGCAGACTCTTGCGTAGAGATGGAGAGGAATGAGAATGAGTGCGCCGCCTGTGCAAAGGGTCAAAGACTGTGTTTGTGCAGTGTTGCAGTGGAGGAAGTGAAAGAGCCCTTTTAAACCACATTCAGCCCTCGCTGGCTTCAGGTGCAGCTGGATGTGGAGGCTGCATAAAGTCACCAGGCGAGGGGATCCACAGTCACAACAGACAGTAGAGGCATTCTCGTTTGTTTTGGGTTATTTTCAGTGGATGTGATCTAGTGTGTTTGGGG
Organism: Pseudopleuronectes americanus; assembly: GCA_038501795.1. Classification (NCBI taxonomy): domain Eukaryota; kingdom Metazoa; phylum Chordata; class Actinopteri; order Pleuronectiformes; family Pleuronectidae; genus Pseudopleuronectes; species Pseudopleuronectes americanus. The sequence continues at coordinate 11,573,570 of CM076734.1, read as the reverse complement.
CTTTTATATAATCCTTAAAACATTGGGCAGGTTTTGTTTTAAGGTTTTTATTCCACCGCGCTGGCGACATTTCTCTGTGGCCTGAGAAATGTCATATATGTTTTTGTTGATGCGTTTGAACACGTTTTTTTCCGATTTGGTACAATCAGTTGGCCTGAGAGATGAACTAATCGATTTTCTGAAACTGCTCTGGTTGGTGGAGGCGTGCAAACACAAGGCAGCTTCTGAGAGTTCAAATCGAAGTGATCACAAGCTGCAGCCTCTCTTTCTGTCTGTTCTGGCCCCCTGGTGTTACCTCTGCAAGACACATGCCTGATAACTGACACAAAGCTGCCGGTATGCTAAAGGTCTCAGGAAACCCCTGTGTGATGTCATTTTAATTGAACACATGACTCAACACTCACTGGTTACCACACAGAAACTGTAGTTTACGTTGTGATGAGAAATGTTTCAAGATCCTGGTCTGAAAATGTATCTGATCTCTCATCAAATAATTGGTAGAACTTTCATCATAGTGTGTATATAGTACCCTCTGTGACTCATGGGATATGTAGTGTTTATTGTACTGCACATATGTGTGTATACACACTCCTCCAAGAGCACATAATCTCTTCTCTGAGCCTATACAGAGACAGTAGCACTTGGGTCTTTTTTTATCTAATACATTTAGTTTTTTTTATAATTACACATTTGATTAAATTAATAGTTGGCTGACATTCAAAATAAATGTAATATAGCACAGTATAGATATCACAAGAAGTACATTCACATGGCGAATGCAAAGCATTCAATAATCTCACATGCTCTGCCTGCCAGTTGTACATGTCTCCTCTCAGACACCTTTAGTTCCATCACACTGTCAACAAATCAGACAAAATCTGCTGATTTATTTTGGCCGGGTCACTAGTAATGTGTCAAGCTAGAAGTATAAAATAAAAGTACAAAATTACGAAGAACTCACTTCCCACAACTCAGTGAAAAGTGTCCCAGGAAGAACTGCTGCAGAAAATCAGGTCCGCATGAGAATATCAAGTATACCAGCCACAGATGCATATGCATTCAGTTCAAAAACAGAGGAGATGTCCTATCCATCGGTTAGTCTGTAGGTCCACTCACTACAAAACAGTTAATCAACATTAACCTGCCTCTCTGTCAATAAAAACATCGTTGGACGTCACCGTGGCGTCCAGTGACTTATTGCGTCATCTCCATTGCTGAAGAATTGTTGCGGCAGCTAAGCCGTCGTCAGGGTGACGATAGTTCAGGGTGACAAATGGGTTCGGAAGCTGCGTGGTCGGATCATCATGCTGACCTTTCGTAAAGAGTAATAGTCAGAGTCTTTCCAGGAGTGCCAGACGATCCCATCAGGACCAAGCGGCCCCCGACCCTGTGGGGTGTAATGGCCTCCCTGTGGGGTCAAGAGCTAGTGAGCACTCTCATGACTCAATGGAACAAAACACTTTAAAGAGGGATTATCGTTGTGCACGTACCCTGTAGTAGAAGCCGTTCAGGTTGGCGTAGAAGCACTGGTTGTACCACCAGCCACCGTGAGAGATCTCGGCACAGATGTTCCCACTGTCCGGTGTACTGAAGCCCTGCTTGTCGTGGTACCAGCTGAAAGAGTCCTGAACCGTGCCGCTGAAGCCTGACACATGGAGACGGTACTGATGCTCCTCATCCTCCACACTGAACACATTAGTGAAACAAGAGGTACAGATGGCTACGCATGCGTCTCCCACCTGGTTGCACACTTGGACATGACACTGACCTGAAGCTCTGGTAGACGGCGTGTTTGTACTTGTTGCTCCAGTCCTCCAGGTTTACGCGGAGGCTGTAGTCGCCCTGGGTGCTCAGCTCGTGTATGTGGTCATTGCCCAGCCAGAACTCTGAGTGCAGGTCACCGAATCCGTCCCGGTAATCCCTCCAGCTGCGGTCAAAGCTCACTGAGCCATCGACCCGTCGCTGGATCACGGTCCAGCCACCACCTGAGGCAAAAAGACGAGAGGAGGATGTTTTGGGATTACCTGTGATTTCCCCTCAGTGCCAGTAGGTGATTTTGTAGGGGGATGGGGGGAGGGAGGTGAGCATCCTGTAGTTAATACGGTGAACTAAATTCAAACCGAATGGCACTGAAAAGAACAGGAGGGCTCTTTTCCTCACTTTCCCTCATCAATTACCACTCGCGTTGGTGGCTGTTAAAACATCCATAACGATTTTACCAACTGTGGCAGGCCAACTGGATTCAGCAGGTCGTGTGTGCATGCCAACACACAGACTGCCACTTTGGCTTTTTAATTGAAATACTGTGAAGTAGTTGAAGCCAAGCCAATATGTATTTTCCTCATGTTCATATGTGGGACTCACCATCTGTGTCCATGTCACAGTAAACCTCCACCGACCTTCCTGCCAGTGACGGCACTACAGTGTAGAGGCCGGATCTCCTCACGCCATTGTAGTAGATAGAGGCACAGTCTATGGGGCAGTTCCTCACATGTTGAGTCTCTGATGGAAGAGAATGACAGAGGAATAAATACACAGGGAGAGTTTGGCACCCTCTGCTGGCTGATCATAGCATGTGGGTTTGTGGAATAGTGTACCTTGGTGAAGGGCTTCTTGGCGGCTCATGAGAGGGTTGGGATGTTCGGCGTTGATCAAACAACCAGGGCCTCTTTTTACATCATCCACCAAAAGGGTCAGATTGTGGACTTGGTCCTGGGCAGAGACACACACAGTCCAACTATCAGAAACAATCAGTGTGCAGTGATCTGGAAAAGACCCAGTTGGATGAGGAGCTGCAGTTTACCTGTAGTTCCAGGATCAGAGTGCCCTGGAGGTGCAGCAGGGTGGTGGTTTCAGCATAGTGCACCTCCAACTCATGAAAACGCTGTTCCAGGGAGACGTTCAAATGGTGTCCGTCTTCACTCTGCCGTCAGCGACATAAATACACAAACACACAACCAAAGACATACACAATAACTGAGGTCAGTGTAAAAGTACACTACATGAGCTGTCAAAATAAATAAAAGTAAGCAGTGCTGTACAGAGTAGCAGAAAATATGGATTTTGAAATATTTAAATGAATATTAATTATTCCACGAGGGTAAATACAACAGTTTTGCTATGATTAGGGGTGATAAGTTGTAGTTTAGTATTCTAGCACAGAGAAACATCATGCTCAGGGATCATGCACTGATTTTGCTTTCCATATTGCTGCTTTAAATTTTGCAGCAGTGCTGCATTGCAGATATTGTAGCGTCAGTAATCTCTTCCCTGAAGATGAGGAATTCTGGTATATTTCACATTTGAATGGTTACTGGTAGTTTCTTCTAGATTTGACCTGGAAAGCATGATGGAAAAGCAAAGTTACAAAAATACAGCCTTATTTTGTCATGTGCTGAAATGTCACTAAAATACACAGCAAAAGAAAATAAATCTTGTGACATCCTGACCTCTCCACGGGGGACATCATCTTGTTATAACCTCATATACAGTCTATCTCTTTGCACATATTCAAACAAGTAACATCTGCTGCATGCTCTCAGGACCAAAACAACACCTCCCCTGTTTGAAAACTCCACTCACTTCAGTGTGCAGTCTATTCCTAGCCTGGACATGGAGGATAACGCTAACTCCCATTACCACCAACCCTGGAGCCCTCTCCCCTGCCCTCTTCTAATGAACATCACATGAGCACACTCCTCCGTCCACCTGTAGCCGCTGAACGCTCCCGCTGGAGAAAGAGTCTCTGCTGCTGTGTGTGGGCTCACTGCCTGAGACGCATGAGGCAACACGTGGAAGAGTAGGAGGCTAATCCTGTTAGTGACTAGGGTCAAGGACATGCTGCAGGGAAGCCAGCTTGATGGCAGGGCACCACGTTACAGGGCAGAAGTGCACACAAGGAATAACGTAATGCATTTCCTCTTCTAAGACACAGCACATGAGAGGGTTTTTAATCATAGTGGGTGTTTTATAAAATTGCTGAAATTGAACTTTGTGGAAAGCAATCTTGTGGAACTTGTGAAGCTTATTTAATATATGTCCAGTCTCACAATGTTCAAAGCTGAGGTAATACAAAAACTAGGTAACTATTTAACATAAAGTCTAGCTGTGAAATATCACACACAAGAACACACTGAAAAGAGAAAGTTGTTGAATCAATTAAAAAAAAATACTTCAAGTGGTTACACAAAGAAATTAATAAAGTTTGTTCAAATCGAGATAACAAGTTGTAGAAACCCAATTGGTAAGTTTCAAGTTGGCCCAACAACTTTCTTCATTCAACTTTCTATATGAGTTCTGCTAGAAGTAAAGTAAACAACCCCTAAGTTCAAACGTCCATGGAGTCTCCACGGAGACTAGAGCAAGTCCACAAAGCGGTTGAGAGGATTTGCTGCTGATATTTGACCCGGGTCTGCTAAGTCAATATGGAAATCTCACCTGCAGCTCGAGCACCCTGATGCGGTGACGGTGGTTCCTCAGCTCCTCCTGCAGAGCAGAGATGGTCTCTCTCATCGCCACGATCTGCTGCTTCCGCTCCTCGTTCTCGTGCAGCCAGTACGAGACCTCGTCCGTGCAGCGGAACATGTCCGGGCACCTCTGCTCGTCCAGCTGAGGCAGCGTGGCCACCAGCCTACACATCCCGTTCTCCATCACCTGGTAGATGAAGATGGGCTTGTGGTCTCAGTAATTATTATTTGGAGTCTTATCCCCCCCTGAGCAGTAGTGGGATTGGAAACTAAGAAAAACTCCATCCAATCAATATTGTGAACTATCTGAAAAGACTTTAAAGATTTTTTAAATGCAAAAGTAGACCTAGTTTTGTCTTAGTTGCAGTTTACAACATAAATTCTTTGGTTTAAACATTTTCTCTTGTTTTAATGCTTCTGTCCTGCAGTTGTGGAAAGTAGCATCATCTTAACAAATCCTGTAGTTACGTACAATACAATACAATACACTACAACACAACACAACGACTGCCTCTCCCAGCAGGTGTCCCCCTGTTTTAAGCTAAAATAAACTCTGTATCGAAAAGTACACTAAATCCGTTGACGTTTTAATAGATTGTATTACTTGTTCTTTTCATTTCAATGGGTCAACTAATCGGACAAAATATTAAATAAAAACAATGGTGGCATAATATGAAAAATCCAGCAGAAAGTTTAAAACCGTATACTGCGATTGCACCTGCAAAGTAATCCAAACAATGACCTGGTTCGAGTACTCCCCGCACTGGGAGCCGCCTCCATTGCGGGCGGTGGCGTTCAGGTTGTCTGCTTTGGCGTCTGGGAGCAACACGATGAGGACACAGAGAGCAGAGCACACGCTCCAGCCAGGTTGGTTGTTTAAGGACAGGAGAGACATTGTTGGCACCGGGTTAGTCGGTCCCTGCGGGGGTGACACTCCGGTGTGAATCGGGCTCTGCTGGCTCTTCCTACACAACATCGAAAACAACTGTTATTTTGCCAAATTTTCACACCTCGTGATAAAAAGTCTTTTGTTGGATAACGAGACATGAATTTAGGAAAGTGAGATTAAAGTGGGGAGATCTCCACAGTCTCTATCACTGCAGTTTGTCCTGAGGTAACTCAGTACAGACACATACACAAGATTAAACATGTCTGATACTCATGAAGCCAAACCGAGGCCCCGACCTAAACTGAGCCAAATTAAGCTGATGATCTGTTTTCTAGATTTCTCAATGAGCATGACGTCAATACGCTGTAATGTGGAATGATTCTCTGGTGCAAATACATTTTTCTTTTCCTCTGTGGAGGAACAAACATGTTTGCCAGGAAGCTCGAGTCCTCCTTCGCTTGCAGCAGGTTCGGTTCTGATCCGGCCTTTGGCTGCATGTCCTCCTCTTTCTCTCCCCCGTTTCAGACTTGTGTTGTCCTCAGAACAAATGTGAAACTGTCCAAAAATAAATGCACCTGTAGAAGTGACGGTTTCACTCACCCCACTCACAGACCATCTCCAAGGCCTTTCCATTTCAGGCTGAGGAGTTCTGCCCATTTCCTTCCTCTCTTCCTCGTGTATCTCCTAACGAATCTTTTCCTTTCTTACTGTGAGTGTTTTATGCTCATCTTCTGTCTCTCTCTCTCTCTCTCTCTCTCTCTCTCTCTCTCCTCTCTCTCTCTCTCTCTCTCTCTCTCTCTCTCTCTCTCTCTCTCTCTCTCTCTCTCTCTCTCTCTCTCTCTCTCTGTATAGGTATCTTAGTCCTATAATCCACCTGTAAGAGGATTCACAGTGACTGTGGGATTGAGAGAGGCAGTTAAAGTAGGGAAGCAATTAAAAAATGATGGTTAAAGTGAGACATGCTGGAAAATGCGAGAAATATCCACATTTCCTTTGATATAAACTATTCAAATTACTGTGCTGTTTTTTTTTAATACATAAAACTCAGATGCATTTGTAATTCATGGTGATAATAGGTTTAGATTTCACTGGTTATTTTGAGGAATAAAGTGATTAAGACAAATGATAGAAAACAAGTAGTGGTATTTTGCTGCAGGACAGTAACAGAGACGGACCTATGGAGTCCATGCGTTGCTGCAGAGCTTATAGCACATACATTACATGCATCAGCAAAACGCCCACATACAGTGAATAAGCATCACCTGCAGGCACAATAATCCCGATCGAAGCTGGTGGTAATGAAGGCCGATCAGAGTGGGCGTACGAGGGGTGCTGATCCTATTACAGAGGCCGAATGCCCAATGTCATGTGGAAATTGAGTTGCTAATGACAAACCTGTGACATGACTTTAGGCACATTTCGAGTGCAGCTATTCTAAGATTCCTAAACCAGCTGTCTGCACTGTGACTGTGCGACATTGATCTGCTCCAGGCTGGTTTCTTCAGTACTTTGTAGTTGAAGAAGCCCTGCAGAGAAAAATCTTGAGTGACTGTGTGCTTGTTATTATTATATAGCTTCAAGCGTAAAAAGGCTCAGGATTCAGCTCATTGCACAGAAACGGTTTATTTTACCCTCATAGTAACATTTGATCACATATTGTATATATATATATATATGATAATGTGAATATAGATGTTATATATAAGCACTCAAAATGTCTGCTGTTCATGGTACGATATGATGCATTGTTTTGGATGCCTCTGTGATAAACCATGCTCCCAGGGCCACATGGTGGCACCACGTAACAACTTAATTACTGCACAGTCTTAGAGCTCCCCCACTGATGTGCCTGCAGAGAAACAAAACAAGCAGCAAATAACTCAAGTGATCTACAAGTTCACAAGCTGCATTGAAGCCTAAAACTGTCGAGAAGAATTCACTGAGAAAAGTCTGCGGAGCCTGGTGGAGCAAATTAATGATTTATTACCAATGTGATGAACAAGATTTCTTCATTCAGCAATTTATATTCTCAGTTTACCTTAGAAAGTCTGCAGTGTTTAGCTCACATACTGTATAGACCCAGCTGATGATCACTTTGTGGACACAGGTGGAAAAGTGACATTTAGCCCGACTGGCCTTTAGTTCCTTTAATGATGGACTCATACCTGCAATTCAAATCTGCTGCTGCAAAGCTGAATTTCTTATTTGACCCTATTCGCAACTTCTTTTAGAAATGACTTCATGTCAGTGGCGACATGACGAAAAGCTGTTTACAATTTCTTTTGCATTTAAAGCGGTTTACCTCGATGAATTATTCATAATACGAACAAAGGCAGGTAAATATTTGTTAGTGAGCTAAGTGGCTTTTTGCCGCGTGTCGACATCAATCTGAAAGCTGGAGCTGAGTGACACTGCAGTTTGACAGGACGGAGGACAGGTGGGGATGTGTTAAGGGAGTGAATGGAAATGGCGAGGCTGCGGGTGAGGCTGTCAGTGTCGGGAACATGACGCAAACTGGAGCAAGAACGAGAACATGACAGAAAACAAAGAGTTAGAGCTGATTCTCCGACCTTCTGCGTCAGACTCACACTAAGTTACTGTTAGTTGAAAGGCTAGCGTCCCGCTGTGAGCCTGAAGATCGATCATGTAAGACTCAAAGGGGAAAACGTCCATCACACTGAGTGAAATGACTGTTACTGAGTGTGATGCAGCTGCTGCTCCGCTGACGGGGAACCGGTGTGGATTAGATTCCTGGAAAAACATGTGTGAATGAATGTGTGTGTACAGAGAGAGGGAGAGAAGGGAGAGTGATCGCACATCTCGTCGTAAATCCCAGTTCAAATCCTTTGAGCAGACACAGCTTGCTCTATATTTTCCAAATGAATGGAGTTACACAAACCCTGGCTCCAGTGTCTACAGAGAATGGATTGATTGGGTCTGTGAAGTGTTATCTCTCCGGCGCATACAGATGACTGACCCGAATCAATGAATGCAGAGGTTTTCATATGGGAAATGGGGCAAAGGTCACTTAATGGTCTCATTAGTATGAATCTATGAGTGGATCTTGTGCTGTGGCCTTCACTGTCATCAGATTTTAACCTTTACCGAGGAGGTTACGTGATAGAGGTGGAGAAAGAATCCATTAAAATTTCCAGATCAGCAGGTGGATCCAGGAAATCTAAATAATGATTTTGTATTTAGGATGGTTGTACTGCAAACTGGTGCAGAACCCAATAAGATAAAGCTCCAATCCAGCCTCCACCAGTGGGCTCTGAGTTCCCAGGGGGGGTTCATCTATTGTCAGCCCTCAAACTCCCTGCTGCTGAGCTCAGTGTTTTTCCTGCAGGGATTGATACGATCAGAGCCTGGACGGCAAATATTATTGCTGCACATATCCCACATTCACACAATAATCCAGTCCATGAGAGCAGGTTGGCTCTACTTCATACAACATGTGTACTCTATATGAAATGCGAGGACGTGCATGGATTCATCTTCCTATAGAATAATCACGTGACTTCATGTGGCTTTCATCTAGAACACACAACCCCCCTAGAATGTAGATTTCATACCTTCGCCCATTGGTCTCCTTCTGAAACCACATTTAAAATCCCAGGTATGGGATTGGGTTGTTCACCCTCAAGATACATTAATTATTTTGAGGAAAATGTTGATAAATATCGGCATGTTAAAGAAAGTATAACAAAAAAAATCCTGGATCAGCACCAGGGTTAGGGTTAAGTGGTTGTTCTCTGACCCTTAACTCATCATTACACCAACTTTCATGGTAACCTGACGAGTAGTATTTGAGTAATCCTGCCAACAAACAACAAACAAACTTTGATGTCACAAACGCAGACAAAATCATGTCTCCCATACAAATATACAAATTAGTTAACCAAGTTGAATATTCTGTTTAAAGTCTTAGGGTGCGGTTCACTGGAAAAAGCCTTCTTGGCTACGGTCACCTGAGTTCTTTACACAGCCGTGGTGTAAATTAGTTCTGCCAACTAATAAATAAACAGTAACGCCAGGAGGAGTTACTGATAAGGCACAGTGTTTGGACCCACACTGTTCTCCGCATATGAATGAACTTCATTTCTCTTTTAGAAACATTAAATGAATTGTTCATCCGCGGTGGCAGTTTCATTCCAGAAATAAAATGCTCGCTCCCTCTGAAGTGACGTGGCTGAAAAATAGAGTCTGGGTCGAGAGGCTGTGGGAGAGAGGCTGACACTTTACTGAGAGAAAGGATGTGAGCGGGTCCTCATTAGCAGCTGAGAGAGAAAGAGCTTCTGTCGAGTGGGATTCCAAACACATCAGATAGAGAAGGACAGACATCTTAGCACACAGATTGCTCAGATGCACTAATTAATTCCAGCAGCACGGTGACCTGCACGCTTAACCTATTGATTTTCAATAAGCTTGTTTATCAAACCTTGACTACAAGTCGTGTCATTGGTCTGTGCTCCTGAGTGTCCACATCAATCAATCACTCAATCAATCAGAAGACATTATGCATCTCCAACAGGGTCTGAATGGAGCCCAAGCCAAAACACCAGCTAGTTACTCATCCTTCAGATTTCTCTCTGTGTCAAACTAATTCTATTCTTAAATTTATTATGTTTTCTCTAAACTCTTATCACAACTACAAACACAACTTGTATTTGGATTTCAATCAACGATAAAAAAAAGCACTTAGCGTTGCTCTTACGTCTTTAGTCTATCTACAAAACCATGTCCTGTCAAATATCATGTATAAAAAGGAACATCAGAGGAACAGGATTTCAGGTAGTGCTCCAAGCTGATGAATTGTGTATGTGTGTGTGTGTGTGTTTGTGTGTGTGTGCAGTAAAATCATTCTTGTGACTACTTTGAAGTATCTCTGAGAGGAGAAACAAATATCACAAGCCATTAATGACTAAAGCAGCGACGCAGTTCATTAAAGCGTCCTCTTGTCAGACTCCATTAATTGCACATAAAATAGATTTAATGACGAATAAACATTGTCTACTTGGACAGTTAAATCGTTCCACACATAATTTCCTCCAAATGAAATCACTTGACATAACATTCCAAATAAAATTCTATAAAAAGCGGTTTGAAAGTCAGAGGAAGTGACACAGGATGATATCAATAAATAAACAAATCAACGTCAGAGAGAGCAAAAAAAAAGGAATTACAGTAAGGAAAAAACTGTAATTACAATATTCTGGGTTTATTCATTAAAAGCCAACCCCCTCAGACATGTCTTGTTTTCCTCAGCAGTTGTCTCTCTCTCTCCCTCTCTCTCTGGTGTTGTTCTATCTTGGAGGCCTGTGTACGAGCTGCAGATCGAAAGCAACAGGAGATGACAAAGCATTTAACACAGTGGTGGAAAGCAGATGCTCAGCGAGGCGCCAGGATTACAAGAGGGAAACTGATATTCTACCGGCTGTGAAGCTGCACGTTCTTCTAACACTACCAAGCTGACATGCTGATGTTTAGTGGGATTGATCTTAGTTTAGTGTTTCAGATGTCTGACACTCAATTCATGAAAACACATAAATCCTGAGATTACTTTGCATTTCATTTAGCTGACGCTTTTATCCAAAGCGACTTACAATAACAGATATTTTACTTTTACAAGGTTAGAATCTTACTATTTGCTTTTTGATAATGTTTGTATCCCTTGTTAAATCACTTCTGGTTCTGCCAGTAAAGATCAGAGATTAAGATACAGATCATCTCAGAACAAACTCACATTACAAGAAGGATTATGTTAACTTGAATATTTCAGGATAATCTTTAAACCACCTTTAAGCCACCTGTTGCAACTAAGTCAGGTTGTATGTAAACTGACCGTGTACATTACATCCTCAAAACAAATCCTCTCTGTCGCACTTTCCTGTCTAAAAAACTAAAGATTTATATGTTGCTGCCCCCGAGCTTCAGTCTGCATCAGGTCCTGCGCTCCAATCGATAATTTCAAATATAAATGCAATCTTTTCATGCCCTGTCTACACTCACGCAGAATATTTCTCCTCCTTATGAGCTGCGTTTGAGCCTCTAATCCACAGACAAACAGATTTTCTGAAAATCCACTTGTATCTGTGTGTACATGTTAAACAGAACATTCGGGAAACAGCTTACTTCACAAATTCCCACAGTTGCCACAAAGGACTTGGACAAGGGGACAAGAGAAATGTCAAATAAGTAAAAGTAAAGTTTCAAGTCAGTACTGTCAAATAAGAATACACTCACTGAGCATGCTCACAATGTTCGTCTCTGGTTTATCACTACCTACTAGGCAGACATTTTGCCTCTGAGCACATTGGATCCCCTTGTGTTGTTATTAATGTTCTATGTGAATAAATATAACTTTCAATGGTTTGAAATGGCTTAAAAACAAACATAGTAGTCTCATGGTGCTATGGGAAAGGTCAGGGGATCGCTCAGTTGTTAGCATTCATTCATGTCTGCAACATGTCCCTGGCCATCCCTTCAACAACATGTAGCTAAAATGGGTAAGAACAGGTTCAGGCACAGCTACCTCTACTTCTTAGAAACTGCTTCACTGTGGCTACTTTAAGCATTTCCTCTAAAATGTGATGAAAGCTTCTGATGAAATAAGACAAGTGTTGATTTTCTTCTCGCTTGATGCCCCGAATGAATGTTTCATGAATGCCACGTCTCTCTGTGTTCCTGCTCTCCCCCTGCTGATGACGTGAACAGGGACTGTGGTGGTTTTCTGTCAATTGCATTATCCACACGGACTCTTTCACTGCTGATTGCTGGGAGAGGATAAGGCTGCTTCCACGACAACAACAACAACACACACACAGACACACACAGTCGCTGCTGGTGGGGAAAAAGTGATGTCGGAGGAAACGGACCTGAAAGACTTGATCTCAACTGAATGAAACATTGTGTTTTTCACTCTCTCACTCTGTCGCTCTCATCACTGAATTAAACAACTTACCATATAGCATAACGTGTGAATTTTTGTCACAAACTAGATTTTCTCAATACAATACATTTAAACTTCCACAGCCTCTTCACACAGGTACCATGATCAATCTGTGGAGCGGAGTTCATGAAATAACAAGGCTGTGATTCCTCAGTAGATTCCCACACAGACCGACATCACTCACAGTACAAAATGTGCTGCCATGTGACAGTGTGGATAATAAATGTGAAAAAACTTTCATTAATCTCTCACGCTCTCTTACCAAGGACATGTAACATGTTTCATCCTGCTCATAGACTGTATATAAAGATGGATGACGCCTCTCCACTTCCTCCCACTATCCAGAAATTAAGCAAGAAAACAAACGCCATGGTAGCAAGTCCCGTTATAACTGTTAGTCTCAGCTGTCATTCATGACATTAAGCACCATTTGTACGTCATCAAATTAAAACCAAACTAAACAGAAAACTTAGCACTTGCACATAAATCAAAGTGATTGTCTCTGTGGTTTGGTCCATATCCCATCCACTTGCATGGAGGAGGCGGGGTCAAGGACCTGTACTGCAGGCAGCCGCAAGGTGACAATCTGAAAAGTCTATGATCATGCAAAGAGGCATCTGTGTTTGACCTTTGTCAGTTCAGTTTCCTCTTTGCTCAGGGCTGCAAAAGCAGCATCACATGATCGACATGTGGTTTCATCCAATCTGACAACATTAATTCACGTCTGGCTGCAAATTGCTGATGATACAGGCTGACAAATGGTTTTGGTGAGAAACACATACTTTTAGAAACGCAACCCTGAGCCCTACATTGCATTTTGTATGACCATCACATAGTAACCACGGCAACAACAACACATGGTCATTTGAGAGACAGAAGAGTCTAATTCCTGTTTGGACAAAATTGTAAGAACAAATGATGAAAAACAGAGAAACCTAGGGTGGATGTTTGCATCTGGAAACAGAAGCTGCCTGGAAACCAGCTCCTGCTCTTGCCTTTTGCTTTAATGACTGACAGAACACTGATGAGTTTCCATAATCCCTCAGACTGTCAGTCAAAGCATAATTCCATCCTCCCACTCTGGCCTTGCTGATGTACAACTGTCCTTGTACACTTTGTGTTCTCATCCCAGTGGTGCTGTCTATTCATTTGCATTTGCATAATGATGAGGACTAGAGGAATGTGTGTTTGTGTGTGTCCGCAGCCTGGCAGCTTTTAATTAAAGGATTCTGATGCCTCTATGAGGACTATTACCGGTCTTTACTGGGTTTCCCCATTCATAGTAACAAGAGACTACTTACCAACTAGTTGCAATTGATTTGGTGTAAAAAATAAAACATGAGGGGAGTAGATGACTGTTTAAGGGGCACACTTGGGTCAACCAGAGAGGACGTCTCTCATTGGCAAACCCAAGTAGGCTTTCTGTGGTTCCCTTTGGGTCACTAATGGGAAAAAGGGTAAGATAAGGGTAAATTGGCTGAGAATGGGCGACGCAGTTCTGGACTCTAAAATCAAGATAAAGGGAAAATAATTCCTCCCAGAGGAGCTTGTCAACACAGTTACTTTTTAAGTTTAAGCAAATAAAGGTAAATATGAATTTTGTATACACGTTTTGATTGTAATGTCTCAGACTCTATGCGTGACACCACTTCTGGGAAAGTGGGTTGTGTGACACCATAGCAGCCCGTCTTTGAACTCCCATAAATAAAGAATAAGAGACTTTCATAAGTAACGAAATGTCATGAATTAAATAAAAAAGCTGAAGGGGTTTAATCTAGCAAAATCATTTCAGAGATGACAGGAAGACAGATGGAGAAACCGAGCAATAGATAATGAAGACGTAATGTGTACAGCGAGAGGTGTGAAGGAGAGGTCACCACTTGATGAAGTGGTTGTTTAGAGACATATTTCAGAACTGCACTGACCAGCACTTCATAGGACACAATATTCATTTTCAGCTTGAGAAGATATTTAAATTTTTTTTTACAAGATTGTATCTGTAAGGGACTGAAAACCTGTTTTACGTTATGACAGATATGGGTAAAGTAGATTTTTATATATATATATAAATTATGGACGGGTAATTTAATTTCTCTCAATTTAAGGGTCTCTTCGTTTAAGTGAAGCCTCCGTTCAGTTTGAGTCTCTTCCTCCTGCAGACTCAGACCTACTGTCATATGTTTGCCTGCACGATCGACCATCAGGCAAGAGAGGAAAGAGAACAGCAGCTTTTTAATATAAGTTTGTTTGTTTTTAATGACACTGAGCGTGAAAGGCTCTTCTACAATCCAGTTGCTGCAATGAAAACTGCATTAGTGAAAATTATGTAACACAGTAAAAGCGTGTTTTAGTGCTGCTTCACATGACGTGTGTGCATGTGTTCAACACTATGTGTGTATTTAATCACACACTTACCCACAGATTTTTTAAGTGATGCATATTCCATTGTTTAACATTTAACACATCCAATCAAAAATAATTATTAACGTGGTGCATTTCTGTCACAAATGATCTGATTATAACCCTCTGCACACCAGTACACTGCTAACTGTGTTATTCATCTTCTAACAAGGTGCATGAAAAAGTTGAATTCTGAGAAAGGTGGTAAGATGTGATTTTTCTTGCACTAGTTAGATTTTCCCAGAAATTATGGGCCATAATACAATTCTGTTTACTATCAGTTTGCATTAAACATAAATTCAATTAATTTTACTTTGACGACTAAATCAATAAAACCTTGAGGTGATTCAAAGTGACATGGATCTGGCTCATCGGACAATATATAAGATTCAGGCTTACACACGTTGAAATGATGGAGGCTTAATCTTACATGAAATGATGGGCGCAGACGGAGAGTCAAGACGAATGTAACCTTGAGACACAATCATTCTTCCTTCATTTAATTTGTTCTGAAAGCCAACATCATTTTTTATAATATAATACCCCAGTGGAGTCCAGTTTGCAAAATGTCCTTTGGCTTCCATCAAATTTCAAACTAACGTGGCCTTCAGCTGTTTGGACAGAAAGACACCAGCTTACATCCAGCTGATTGAGACCAGTCTTTCATTGTGCATCACATTCATGTGGGAGAGGACTGGGCAGTAAAACAATGTGGGTCATTATCGCAATATAATTCTCTCTCAATAGAAATATAACACAAGTTCAACAGAAAGTGATATAATGCTTGTGCATTGTGCAAGCAGGAAGAAACAGAGCAGCTTCACCTTGGCAGCATCTTCTCCTCTGAATACTCCTATCCTCTCCTCTCAACACCGTTTCTTCTCTGAGAGAGGATGCACTGTAAATAGAAACGGCCTTTCAGATCCAAATTAAAAAATTGCTGTGTTTAGGCTCGAATTGGAAAAGGAGCAGAATGGATCAGGGATATCTTCAAGGACTGCCGACAGGTAACACCAGGTGTTTACAGTCTTGTACCTCATTGTTGTTCAATCCTGCACCGTGTCCTGCTCGGCTAATGGAGCTTGAGATGCCAGAGGAGAGAGAAACACTTGCAATTACAGGGCGAGCCACGTGCCTTCCTGGAAAGTGACTCGGGCACTCAGTGAGGCAGCTACATCAATTGAAGAGCAGTAAACAACATGAGAATGTCTCCGCCAACTCCTCATCACGCAACATTGTGCACAAAGAAGAGACACTTCTGAGAATCACCGACTTCATCTTGCCCGAGCTGAAATGTCTGTTGTTGCTGCAGCCATCTGGTTAACTGCTCCTCAGGTTGGCTGCTACACTTGAAAAGAACGAACAGCCCCCAGCACTTAAGTTTCACAGTGGTGCGAAGAAGAGACCTTAGGATCGAGGTCTTCCTCAGCACTGCCTGTTCAGAAATGTTTGCTCTTTGAAACCACAGCAGAGAAATAAAGTGTAGCTTCAGGAGAAAGATGCTTCCTGCAGAATACTGTCGCTGAGGAAATCTTTCTTATGAGTAAACAGTTAACACATTTTAGATCTCACCACCTCCAAGATTACTCGTATTCTCATTCATTAAAGATGGGGTTGGTAAATTAACACTTTTTATCTTATTTGTTAAAATGCAAAACATTTGTGTCTTCACAATATGACTCTGGAAAAGATCCAGCAGGTTTCAGTCAGTGAGTCAAACTGTAGCCTTGGAAAATCGCTTATCAGATACATTTTGGCATTCATGCACACTAAGAAACACATTTTAGTGCAGTGTAAAAGAGGGGGGGGGGATCTTCAAATCAATTATATATATGTTTGCAAACAAATCTGTGGTCACTGAACGATCAATCTCGAGGTCCCGCCTATTGACATTTCACAAATTTTATAGCATCAAATAACTATTTAAAACAAAACCTACTGGAAAAGTGAGCATGTGGCCGAACTTCATTGTGATTAAAAACTTCCTAACATGACAAAAACAGCCCTTGAGAATGATTCTGTGTCCCATGCACTAACACGGAGGAGGCATGGTTTATGGCCGATACTAAAGCCACCCACCAGGAGTCTATCACGACAAGTTGGCTTCATATTAAGAGAACTGTCATGTCGTCTGTCTTCATATACGCCTCACATACCTAAGTAGCACTTACTTTAATTTGGTTGCACTTCTTGACTTAATCACCTTCACTTTGTCTCAATGACCACATTTATCAATTAGTACTGACGCCACCGTCTGAAGTCGGTGCTGAAGCTTTAGTGTAGTCCCTCAGTCGCTCTTTGGATAAAACGTGTCAAGCAAAAGATGTAATTTCACACATGAACCGCTGCAGGTAAACAGAAAGTCATGGATGAGTATCCAGTTAGCCCATATCCGTTCCCCTCCAGCATCACTTCCAAACAGATGCAACATGTTTCCTGCTGTGGATCACAAGACACGACAAAAGCACACAACACATGCGGCTGAATTTCAAACACTGAATTTTCCCTTTTCCTATATTCAGTTTATGCGTGTGTATATGTGTGTATATGTGTGCGCGTGTGTGTTTGCCTTTGAGCGACAGAATAACGCATATCTGCTGTGACCTACATGGCAGCACTGTGATCTCACACCCACACTATTCAAAATGATGTGGAGCACAATGAGTGTTTGAAGAGAGTGTTTAAAAGGCAGCAATAAAAATGTCTCGGCTGCTGTGCATGCTGGGAAAGTTAAATCACTTTTAACTCACCCTGAAATGTGAGGAGCTGGAGACGGAATAAACTGTTTTTTGTTTATATACAAAGAATCTAATCACAGGTTTGCATTTTTCACATTTTCACGCAAATAAAAAGCGGCCTATATCGCAGGTTCCAGCTAAAGGAGAGTGTAATCAAACAGATAATGAGCTGTTGGGCTGCTGCGTGTTGAAGGCTCTGAAGGGAAATGGGTAACCACAAAGTGTGTGTGGGGGGGGGAGGGGGGGGAGTAGTGGCAGGTTTTCTGCGGGTACTTCCTTATCAAAGCCCACCACATAACAATTTCCTTGGGTGAGAGCTTGTTATGCAAGGTGCAGAACCTCAGTCGCACACGCTCCAGCAGACGCACACTCGAGAGGATTCCCCCGACGTCCAAAAGCATGAATATTTTAAAGCGTACTTTTACAACTCGTCTCCACAACAACGTGCTCTCCATTAAAACTCCTACGATCGGTTGTGGCTTGGTGGGGATGTTGTTCGGGTCTGGTGGGATCGATGAGGCGGGAGGTGAATGTGAGCCCAGTTCACTTGTATGGATTTCCCCAGCTGGGCTCTCAGGTGTACTGATGGTCTGTCATTGTCTGACCGTGGGTTTGTCACTTGTCTGTAAAAGACAGAGACAAGATTCCCCAGTGTGTGGGTGTGTGTGAGTGTGTGGTGTGTGTGTGTGTGTGTGAGTGTGGGGGTGCTACTTGTACAGATATCTTTGTGAGGACCATTTTGAGCCTATTATAGACCATTTCGGGCGCTCCTCACCCCTAAAAATGGCTGTTTGAGTGTCAAGAATGGTTTTAGGGTTAGATTTATGATTAGGTTTGGGTTTGGGTTTGGGTTTGGGTTTGGGTTTGGGTTTGGGTTTGGGTTTGGGTTTGGGTTTGGGTTAGGGTTAGGGTTTGGGTTTGGGTTAGGCATATAGTTTTGATTGTTTAGGTCAGGCAGGGTAAGGGGCTAGGTAATGCATTATGCCAGTGAGTGTTCTCACTAAGATAGATGTACGAACACGGTGATGGACTGGTTTGTCTCTGTGTGTGTGTGTGTGTGTGTGCGTGTGTGTGTGTGCGTGCGGACACTTAAGATCGCACTCCCTGTCAAACAAGCAGCCCCAGAGGAAAAGTTCCTTATTCTCATCATGACAGGAAATGGTGCTGAGCCCATGATAATCATGGATCCTGCAGGAGGAAGAAAATGGAAAAGAGCAGAATCAAAAAAGAAAAAAAAAGAAGTAGAAGAAAAGCAATTTTCTTCAACAAATGACGTCTGTTACTTTATATGTGACCATTTTTAAAATACCCAATGTTTGGTTTAAGTGATTCTCGACAAGCGGTTTTCTTACAGCTGCAGCCACATCTCCTGCTGCTCTTTTATCAACAGCCCATAGATGTTTAAGGTCATTCTAAACTGCTTTTAATTCATTAAATTTACCCCGAAAAGACCAAAAATAGCAGTTTATCCACACTGAATATTGCCTCACCTGACGTTAACAAACCTGTTTGGCTTTATGATTCAGAGAAGTCCACTCTACCTTTTTTGGACTTGGAGATCAATATTAATGTTTCCTGTTCAGCCAATCTGTGAGTGTAGCTATCACACTGATGTATGTTTGAGTCTTTGTTTTTCAGGTAAATTGAGTTTTTACTAGTTATTTGATGCTATAAGAATGGGATGGATCAGCGCAAGATGGCAGCGTTTGTAACCAGGACCTTTTTACTTCATTTCTGGATAGAGGGAGGAATTTGAGATGTGTCATCCAGCTTTATTTAAAGTCTACAGCTAAAACATAGATAACAAAAAAATACTCAACCCTGTACAATATAAACCTTTTTCAAAAGATCAAATAAAAGTGTCTGATACTTGAAATGCCATGTGAGAACCCACTTCAATATTTTATCTTTATAACCTCATACATCTACATTATACTCATGGACACATATCACTACATTCATGGACCGACAACCCAGCCGTTATCTCCTCTCCCCAGCTTGCATTGGAAAGCCTGTGTATGAATTTATTTGTGTGTGTGTGAGTGTATGTTTGTGTGTGTGTGTCATCTCACTCAGCAAAACCCTTGTGAGCCACCACATTTATCTTAAAACGTTCTCTTCAAGCAGAAATCCATGGACAATATAACAAAAGGACGCTTTGTAAGTCAGACTCGTCTTAAGCCTGAAAACCTTGTAGTTCAGGTTTCACTGTTCCAACACTGACATTTGAGATGACGCTGCTTTTACAAAACCAAAAAAACAATTACAAAATACCGATTCAACCTCTTCCAGGTCAGGTCGACCGAACAAATCTGACTGAGCTCTAGATGCTTCCTTATTATGAGTCTGTTGAGGTTGATGCATTTAAACAAAGCACTGGATCCGGACAGATGCTGCGACTGAGCACTGGGACATTGTGTGTCAGACGAGACACCTGGATGGATTTCATAGAAACCCATTTGTTCCACTGGTTCATTTCACGCTCCGTCTTAGTGTGTATTTTGTTGTGAACAAATTGTCCTGCATGTATTTTGCCATCAAGAGGGAAATAGAGGTTAACATATTCACAGTTTGGGAAAATACTGTAACCTTCATCCCCTAAAACTGCTTTTATAGTAAATCATGTGCAAGAGGTGCCCTTCACATCCTGATGAACGCCCATTCAACACTATCAAGTAATAATTGTAGCAGCACAAACTGTTTGCAGACTTCAGATCTGCTCTCCAGGCTTTTACACTTCAAACGCTGCAGGCACCAGAGTGAGTTTATACCCTGTGTGTGTTCATTTAACAGGCCAGAGCATGTGAATGTGTGCCCGTGTAGGTGTTGCATGTGTACGTGCACGTGCACGAGGAAATGTCACTCAGTTGTTTGTGATGATTGTTTTTTTTTGCGCAGGGCTCAGTTCACTAAGCAGGAGATGAAAGACTTTCTTCTTTTTTCTACGGCGAAGGCAGGATTGTTCTGTTTGAGCTGCGGCTGCAATCAAGAGCCACCGACTGGAACAAGCAGACCTGACAAAAAATGTGCATCGTTGTGTTAAACGTAGGGTAATGAGGTAGAAGCAGGAGACCAGCGCCGGTTAGACACCGGTTCCACATGAGTGGAAACTGTGTATGAAACTTTTTTCTGCTCTCAAGCTTCACATCAGAGTCAGTGATTGACATTGGAAACTGGAATCATGAGAGAGCAATTAAGGGAAATTAAGGATTCAATTACAGCCTCTTCTATAACCTAGAGTCTGGTTAATCTCTTTGCTCTTACATATATAACATGGTGTAAGTTCAAGGAAAGCAAAATGAATGAATACCTGCACAAACATTTCTCCACACAGAAACCTCTTTTTACGATGTTTCAACACAAAGTCAGGATCTGTAAATGTGATTATAGATGACATATTGATCTGAACCCGATCATTGCATATACAGCAAAGTCCCTGAAACTGCAGCGTCAGCAGAAAAGATTCAGCTGGATTTGGTGCAGAGGTGCATTTCATTTGTCTTAAAATAAAAGTCTCTACGATGCAACCTTGCCCACAAGAGAATAAAATAAAAATGTCTGATCTTTAATTTTTGCTTCGTCCTGTTTTGTTCGGTATGGTTTTATTCCCTTTATTCCATAAAGCTCTTTGTGACCTTGTTCACACGAGTGCTGTAAAGTTGTTTTACTCAATATTGTTATTTGAATCTAGGAAGTTGCAATATTCTGGTGTAACTCTGCATTTGTGTGTAACACTCGGTGGCTTATCTCCAACTTTTTGTTTATAAGACCCAATGTGCATTTCAATATATATTAACAGAGTAAATATACACCACAAAATTTAGCGTGGCAGGATAAGATATATAATTTTAGTGTTGGAAGATCTTTGAAATCAATAAATTATAAATATGCCACAATGGGTCAGAATTTGAAGTCTAATTAGTGTCAGATTTCTGTGAGAAACCACTTTGTAAGCACGTTTTTGTCAAGGAGGTCACAGGTGAACTGCAAAATGTCTCCCTCCACCAGCGCCTGGTGCTTTTTCTGGGGCATTAGGAGAGATTACTATGGTAATAGGTTCCATTAATGCAACAATGTCACCGATAATATGATTACTGTCAAGCAACAAAAGCCATATGTTCCTGCCACTGTGGCTGTTTGGGAGAAACAGACAGCAAAGGACAAGAGATTCTGACGCGTGTGATTATGCATCACAAGGAGAATATAGATGAGATGAAAAATTAGACAAATGAATCCATCAGGCTGTTTTGTGTCCAAAAATAACTACTTGGATCCACTTCAAATAATACAAATCCTTTTCTTTTACAAGTTATTTCACATACATATGAAGATGCATCCCTTTGTTGACAACGTTTTGAGAGAGTCTTCATCCCTCATATCTCTAGAGCCGCCATGTTTTTTAATTCTAATTTCATTTTGTGCATCTACGTGACATCCATAAATAAGATGCTTTCAAAGTCAATGGAAATTCAGGTCATTTAACTTATAACTATGTTTGCAAATTGAATTTTTGCTCCATTGTGTGTGGCCTCTCCCCGCACAGCCGAGACACAGAAAGGAAATAAAT
The DNA here is from genome assembly GCA_038501795.1 of Pseudopleuronectes americanus. Classification (NCBI taxonomy): domain Eukaryota; kingdom Metazoa; phylum Chordata; class Actinopteri; order Pleuronectiformes; family Pleuronectidae; genus Pseudopleuronectes; species Pseudopleuronectes americanus. The sequence goes on along the minus strand of CM076734.1, from coordinate 11,551,561 downwards.
TTGAGCCGGCAGCCAATTTACAGATAAGCCTCCTGTGTCATTTTACATCGTGTTGGAGTTGGACTGCAATAGTTTCATTAATGGAAATCCAAGCTTCTAAATTGATTTTTACTTCTTATGACTCCGATGTTGTTGTGTTGTCTGGCGGAAATCTCCACTCAGAAATGATTAGAAAAGTGAAATGAAGGAGCGGAAATGACTATAATGGACAAATCATGAAGTTGTGATGAAGGGAAATCACATCACAAACATTTCCTTTGAGCTGGTTATGAAATACGCTGTTTTAGTTATACTGCTGAATAGGATAGGGGATATAAGTAGTATAAGTTAACTTAGGTTTCTCCACAAGAACGAGTTTCTGTACAACTGCACAAGCACAGATGAATTTAAAGTTATACACCCATAATGAAATGACTATGTAGCATGATGTTAACGGGCAACTATTGCGAGATAACACAAAACTTGACCAAAAAAAATGACATTAACATCATGATATTGTGAAGTGACGCAAAAATATTGTGAGATAATGCTATGCTTTGACCAGAGGGGGGCGCCGTACAATCTCTCAATGTCGAAAAGGGACGAAAGAAAAGTTCCTTCCGGACCGATGTCCCACCCCTCCACCAAGTTTAATGGAAATCTGTGTAAAAAAAGAAACTCCCAGCGATTATTTGGAGCTCCATACATCAGTCCAGGGCATTGACACGCATTAGCATTTCATGAGAACCCCCTAACATTCTATGATGGCCTATGTACAGGAGACTGTAACAACACCATGGTCGGAAAACCTATAACGAGGCCCCATGCCGCTTCCTCGCTGCCAGGAGCTTTGTTATATTCATATCAGCCATGAAACTCACGTATTGTTCACACCACAGAGTCTAAAAAGTGAAGCTAGAGGAGAAAAAGAAAACATGCGACATTGGTCAGATTCCTTTACGTTATATCAAGGGGCTAATTTGTAACAGCAGAAAATGGGTTGGTTGCCATTTTTAATGCTACCAATAGACCACTTGCTTATGTAATCTATCAATGCACCATTGGCTGATAGTATAGGTTATCACTTTCAATTGGTTCCCAGTGTACGACACATAAACACTAGGATGTAGTCCACATCCCTATCGCCCGGGGCCATCTAAGGACCCTGAAGTAAACCAAACTCACACTCACAAATTCAGATAGTGCTGCAGACTGTGGGAGTCTACAACAAGCCATGCTGCAGTGTTGTAGCCCTGCTGACAAAACACGACCGCACCAGGAAGAAGCCTATGTGCAGAGTATCTCAGCAGCAGAAGCCTGGTTTACTCCAAGTGTCCATGCTGCACGAAAGCTAATCAATCGTGCTCTGCCCCAACCCGACCTCGGACCTCTGCGGAGGATACGGAGCCGAGCGAAAATTCTGCCTCAGCGGGGTTGATATCCGGACACAGCATTTGTTGACTAGAGCATAAATGTCAAAGGCTGTCTCTGGTGTGGTGCTGTTAGCTGGAGAATGTTTTTTCTCTCAGTCTCCATCTGGTCGTTTTACACGGTGGCTGCCCTCTAAGAGATACAGCTAGCTGTGGTTTATGGTGCCTTAAGAGGGCAAATTAACACAATAGAGTTATAATCCTGATTAGTAGGATCATCTGTCACTACAGCATTACTCAAACCACCACTCAAAAACCTTTGGCTACTTAGGGTTAAATTATAAACGGTATAATCCAGATTCTTTGGTCTCACTCCTGTGTAGCAACCACGTCGTCTAACCCTATATATAGTCTATGGGGAAAATTATAAGTACTATGGAAAATAATCACCAATAAAGAAGATTTTTTACTTCAAAGTAATTGGATGAAGAATCGGAACAAGTGAAGGTTCATAAAGCTGCATCAAAGACCTTGCATTCACAAAGTGTGTCTCTGAGAAGAATAAAAATAATTTACAAACAACTGAATCAAAGACTCGATGTGGACCACAGAAATAATTCATCCTTGTTATATAACTACACTGCCTCCCACAGCAGGTATCACTGGATTCTTCAGCTCCTGAATGAAAGGAACCCGACGCTGACTCGTACCTTGAATGAGAGATGAAACCATCACTTCAAAATGTCATCTGTCATCGGATGATTGTTCAGGGCACAGACATGAAGACAGGGTCAGGAAACTGATTAAAGAAATAAGCACTTGTTGAACTCTGGACACAAATATACATACTAATAAAAGTATTTTAAGAGGAGGAGCATTAGTGCATGTGAGAAATCATATCGCACAACAAAAATAGAAATCTTTTCTATTTTCTTTCGTCAGTGGCTTTAGCAAGTTATTTGCCTTCACTTTCTTTTAAACCTATATAAAGAATCGCATATTTTTGGAGCTTCTTGGACAGAGAGAGGGGGTCTTCCAGTGTATATGTGTGTGTGTGTGTGTGTTTGTGTGTTTGTGTATATGTGTGTGTGTGCGTGTGTGTGTGTGTTGGAGTACACACGCATCAAAGACGAACATCACAGCTGTGCAAGGCTCAATTCAATTAACATTAGCAGCTCATGCAAATGCAATCTAAACAGAAAGAAGGAGCTCAACAGCGACTGACAATCAATGACAGACAATGTCTGTTAGTGACCACACTTGCATATGACGTGTATGATAAGCCACAGTGTGCGCAATATTAACCAAACAGACACACACACTCAAACACACAAAAAAACACACACATAAACACACACACTGTACCGCTAATTCAGATGGATGAATTCATGTTCTGACAGCTGCCCTTCAGGGCATGCAGCCACCTCAACCTGAGGTCTGCTTCCACTTACTGATTAGCCGGCTGTTGCCTGGATGTGAGATGTGTGCATGTGACTGGGAGGACACCAGTTTAAGTCAGTGCACCGGCAAGGATGAAGCTTTTCTCTCCCTCAGCAGCAAAATGTCTTTGAGACCAAAACTGAACACAGAAAGATTTGATGATGGTGACTTTCCAGGCAAGAGGGTCAAGGTTTTCTTCGGTAAAATGAATTGTGTACATGTCACGATACATCATGTTTTTTCTGGCAGGGCAGTAATACATGTGTCAGTGTGCTCCTGCAGGCACAGCCTCTCTCAGGACGGCCAGTGGGCTGGGCTGACAGCTTCTGTGAGAGTCTTTCAAAATGTACAACATTTTATCTTCATACTGAGTCACCGCCTGTTTTCCAAAACTGTGACTGAAGCAACGTAAAAAAACATCTTGTTCATCCATTGTAATGTGTTGTCATTAGCAGTCCGTCAACACGGGTCACTGGGGAAATGCCTCCCTCATGGGAGCACGGGAAGCTCTCTAATTGGTTGCTTCGAGTTCTCCGGACCATCCCACTTTCAAGGACAGCAATCTCAGCTAATGTGATTGGACAATTCTCCAGAAACTCCAAAAACTCGACTGTCCTTCTACATCTTATGGACTCACATGTATGTGTTACGTTAACGCTTGCATATTATGTTTTTCAATCTTTTCATCATTTCTTCAGGGAACAATTCCTCAATCTTGATTCACCAAGTGTGTGCAATTTGTACATCTTGATTTACTCTAGTTTTGTGGGTTTCAATCCTAACCCACCTCCCTAGTTGTGCCCTTGGCCCCCACCAAAATTCTATCTCCATCCGCCCCTGCTGAATCATCTGAGGAGCTGAGGAGGGAGCAGCTTCTCTCCCTCCCTCACTCTTCTCTCCCTCTCTCTTCTCTCCCTCTCCCTCTCTCTCCTCTCCCTCTCCTCACGGCAGAGGCGCACGGTCCTCCCGGAGCGTGCAGCAGATCCAGCGTTTGTCACACTGGATGATGCGCCTCCTCTGAACCGCTGCGCTCCTGCGTGACGCTCCCGCACCGTCCGGGGCGCGATGCTTCCACACACCTGGCTGGATTTCGCGGAGGCCATTTGTTCCACCCGCTGCTCCCTTTACTCTGCGTCGTAGCGCGTCTTGTGCTAGGAACGAGATGTCCGGGATGTATTTTCTCCGGAGATTGTAGTGGAGGAGAAGAAGCAGCTCTCTGAGACCATGTGGAGGAGAGAGGACGCGTCCCTTGGTGCGAGCCCCGGAGGCAGGAACAGACTCTAAGAGGATCTTTCTATTTTATTTCCTGCGCTTTCTTGGATAAGAGATGCTTCGATAGAGAGAAGGGATGGTAGAGAAGTAAGTGCCTCAACAACTCTTTGGAATTCAGCGCTAGAATAATGAAATGTGCTCTTTCAAAAGAAACATTAGGTTATGTGTGAGTTCATTGACGAGAAATGTGGTGTTTTCTCTTCCTCTTGCACAAATCAATCTGTTCCTGATAGTTGTATTATAATTCCTCAGTATTGATTCTTACATATATGACGCCTAATTTCCCATTTAAAACCAGAGTAACAGTAATCTAACTCCACAAATATCCGATTAAATTCATTCCTATTAGATGAGTTAGATGCGCATGATGGTTTCAGCTCATTATTCGGACTGAGCCTCTCCATAAGTTGTTTACGGTAAAATACTGGCCATCCGGATCTGATGGGGCTGATTATGTAATTTCTATCTAGTGAAGCAAGCTGTTGGGAAAACAGGACCGAGATAAAGACTGTTCCATTTTTCACGAGCCTCCAGTCAGTCACGCTGTTTATTTACCAGAAAGCAATAACAAAATAATCATAATAGTATTTCGGTTGAAGTCCTGTAGGGAGACATGTGCTCCATTAATATGGAGTGGAATGAGGTTGGGATCATGTTTTCCACCAGAATATACAAACTTAACACCTGAGTAGGCAGAAAGGAGCATGAATTCAAGTAGAAGTCAAGATTCCCATTGTTACATCAAGCCCATACTGATGTGCCTGTTGATGTCAGTGTTGGTGAAGTACAGGTGCTGTATGTGGAGATGTTGCTCACACTGCATTGAACTCTGTGTGAATCAAACCAGCAGCTCCATAGCTCCTGCAGATCGTTGCATGTTGTGGCGAGGTGCTGTTCTACTGGCTCAATGCAGGAGCGGATATATGAGATGTGAGAGGAATTGGCTGCACGGTAATGATACAGACGCAGTGAGCACGTATACATTAACATCTCAGATGAGGGCCGGGTGCTGTTGTCCCTTTTTAAAAAATATTACGATTCATTAATATTGTATTGGGATAGTGTTTCATTCCCTAACTCTGTCATATATTTGTGACTGAAAATCGTTTCCTCTCCTTTATTTTGAAGGGGAGGACATTAAAAAAAGCTATTGCTGCATTGTAATAATCAAGCACTATATGTTTAAAGTTCAGTGCTGAACCAACTTCCTTTAGATATTAAATCACAATATATGTGATTATTCTTTTTAATAGAGCAGAAATGGAAGTTGGACAAACTGGGAACTGCGAAGGGGATTTTCCATCATACTCTTTAGACCAGTTAATTGATTAATCAATTGACAGTGACAAATTATTCTTTCCTGCAACATTGTGAGACCGTGATAAGGTTGCTGTGATTAATCTGGCAAGACAATAGTGATGTGGTAAAAAACATAGTGATGTGATGAATGAGTGAGTCTATTATTATGGAAATAAATCGACTCCACATTAATCAGTTCCGTCCTTGCAGTGGCTGCACCTGACCTTCTTGACCCCAACTCTGCCGCCCACAACTCCAAGCATCGCTTGTCCTTCTCGGGCCACCCTGTGGTGCTGAACCTTCCGGAGGATGAGTGCGACACCCGGTTTACAGTCATGAGGTGGAAAACCGTGTCCGCGATCTTCTTCCTGGTGGTGCTCTACCTGATAATCGGGGCGACGGTGTTCCGGGCTCTTGAGAAGCCGCATGAGAGCTACCAGAAACTGGCTATCCTCGCAGAAAAACTGGACTTCCTGGCCACGCACGCCTGCGTCAACTCCTCAGAGTTGGAGGATCTGGTGAAGGTAGGTGATTGTGTGTTCATGTCTCTTCTGAATGTACTGTTGATGATTGACGAAATACCGTAGGTTATGTTTTCATCCCTGTCCATTTCTTTGCTGGTTTGTTTGTTGAAAGAAAGAAAAGCGACCTGATGGATTACCACAGAACTTGGCCGTAGGATGCAGTTTGGGTCAGGAGAAAACCCAATAAGTATTATTGTGGATCCGGATCAGCGAGCGGATCTTGGATTTATTTAAATCACTTTCTTTAGCATTACCAGATAATAAAGATACGCCGAAATTGGTCCATTTGTAAAATAGCAAATGTGGCCCTTTTTTGGCAAACATGTGGTGCTCCTGGCAAGGTGTAATCTGTATGTGGATCTAGAGTGGTCCATGTGGTAAATGGTGAATATGGCCTAAATAGCATGATGGACCTTGGCGGAGATATACGTTCTGCTTTTTTTTATTAATTATGTTTTTATACAATTTTCTACACAGAAAGACAAAGAGAAGACAATAGGTTAGAATCGTGTGTAGACAGATTTACACTCTCTAACCCTGAGCCTTGTGGACACAGGCGCTGGGAGTAAAGTGCTGCCAGAGCTTCAGCCTGATTTTCACGCTGTCGAAGAGTCAAAGACAAAGACTTTATACATATTTATTTTGTGGCGCCGGAGGCGGTTTCATAAAAAAAAAGAGAAAGAAGAAAGTGTTTTTCCTGTCATGATTTGACATCTCACTTCCTGTTTGATCACGATACCTTTCATATACCCTCTTTTAGAATCGTAAGAACAAATTGAATTAAAATAAACTCGCACTGAATCTAAAAACAGAGCGTGAAATCCATTCTTTCAACATTTATTCATTTTCAACTGCAAAACGAAGAATAAAACTCCACTATGAATATCAGAGATGACAGAGGAGTTTCCTAATGAACGAGATCCACTGGTATAATGGCTTTTCCTTTATAGATTATTGGATCTCATCACCAATCACACTTGTCAGGTTTGATTTGAAGCGTTTCCTCCTGAGGACTCCAGTTGAAATGTTAGACTTGTTGATGATGATTACTGCTCTAATGTGGCAGAGCTGAAAGGTCCTTAAATCCTGGTGGTTTATCTATTCTAGCAGCAGAGGGTCTTCCCAGTCACGTACTGCATCCCAGTGCCGAAGCCTCCTCAAGCTCACTGTTGTCTAATTTTATTCACCTTTATACTGAAAGGTATTAATTAATTTCCCTGGACATGAGACTGATATTTAAATCCATGTTGTCTTCTGAAGTTTTGGATCTATGAGGTTGAATTAGATGTGAAAGCTCTGTTTTCTGTGTTATTTCACTCTTGTCCACTGGGATGAGCTTCAGTGAAATGAGCTCATGTAGATTGTGAGTGACCATGTTCAAACTGACCCCCGCTGACAAGTGTGTGCTTTTAATTGCCTACTATTAATTATCTGTATGTGGGCTCTTTTTGATTGAGATGGGATTACGCTTTGAGAGGCTGAGTTTATGTTAGAAGACGGTGTCGATATCTGTCCTGAGATCAGATTGACTGTTAGATAATGTTCTCTTGTCAGAGGGGACTTAATGACTGTGGGTCTCTGGACAGATGAATTAAATGGTCTCTTGAATCCAAACCCCTTTTAAATCCATTGGTTAATTTCATTTATACACAACATTTCCTTTGCGGAAATATGCAGCAAATAATACACATGCTCATGCTGCTCATTATTCTTTTCATTATTTAATACTATAATCAGAAGTTATCTTTTTGTTACCCTTGGCAGCGCTTTAATTGGACTAGCACAGTTCCCATAATTCTTTCCATTGCTTCAGCTGGTGGTGCAAACATTTTACATGGTAGAGATTAATTGAGTTGGAGGCAGTAACAGCATCAGCAGCTGAGTCCTTGGTTATAAAGACCGGTGCTCTTTGTTTACTGCACCACTTTCTCTTTAGCAACACTCGCACTGCAACTCCAGGGATAACAATATCTGTCTGTGTTTCCACCACAGGAGGTTTCCCCAGGAACTGGGAACCTTTGCAGGAACTGTGTGTTTCCAATGCATGGACCAGTGTCCAGTTACAGGGAAAGTTCCTGAAGTAGGATTTTCATCTAGATACTTTCCACCAAACAGGAAATTTCTCTTTCTTTTACCCCACACAAAGTCCTTGCTGGAGGCATAAGAAAGCACTGGGACTTTTGGGGTGGGGCTTGCGCTATAGAAGCCTGATTTGCCAACTAGGCAAGTGTGTTAGTTCACCTGGTTAATCGCTGCAATGGCTCACAAAACCATTTCCTTACTTTCATTTGAGAATAGCAGGTGTTTTGAGGACACTGTGTTGTGAGTACTCTTCTTTTTTCCGACTAACATCAGCTCAAATTCAATCTCTCTACTTTTTGTCTAATTATATTCGAGGCTATCATCTGCTATGAAACAGATGGCCAAAAGTGTGGTTGTGCCCTTGTAAGAGCCATAATAATGACTGCAAACTGTCCTCTGTCCTCTCCTCGACTCCTTCTGTTAATGACCTTTCTGCTGAATCAGACTGTGTCATTACAGTTTCCAGATAGAAAGAAAAAAAAACACTACACACAGGCTCTCTCTGCAAAAATAACAGCAGTAAAGAACACAATGTTGCCTTAATGTCATTAGGTATTAGGCTTATGAGCCTGTTTTTAAAAGAACAATACCAACAAAGAAACTGCTGTCTTTGGGCTTTTTCTGGACAAAAGCTCGACCGAACTACTCCTCTTCTGTTCTTCTTCTATTGTGTCCCCCACTCACTGTTTCTTAATTATTTATACAAACACACACACACACACACACACACACACACACACACACACACACACACATCATCATCCTTTGTATTCTCCTGCTGATCAAAATCCAGTACAGCAGAGTATTGTTGAGAGATGTCGTCTCAAAGGAGTAATTTAAAAAAGAAGTGAGTGATGTCAAAAAGCTCAGACGATTCCATCTCTCCCTGTTTGTTGTGCTCAGCTCGGACGAAGCCAACGTGGCCGTCACATTATCCTGTCTTATCTTTTCTTTTGGCCGTGGTTAGTTTGCACGCAACTCTGTGCCAAACCACTGAATTAATATGGCTGCTTTGGCTGGAAAACAAAGGGGCTGACTGAGCCATGATTATTTCAGAGGAAGATTGGAGCCAGGGTTTCAGAAGTCTATCTTATTGTATTTGGGAATTATGAGAGCTGGAACTGACAACAAACATGCCTAATTGTTGAATAATTCACCTTTGTACAAAACATATCTTTTATCTGTGGATATATTTATTTCCTCTGTGTCAAACTTAATCAGTTTTGTCCATTGGGGATCTCAATTTGTATGGACCTTATTTACTCATACTCATTAGAGAAAAGGATTGCTCGCCATGTAGCAGAAACAGATGCCTCTATTTTGGTCTCCAACAACCATGAAGAAAAAATATTTGTTTACTTGTCCATAAGGCAACATTATACTGACACGTCCAGTGAAGCATTTGAAAACTGATGTTTGAGTCCTGATGAATAAGGACCAATCAGGAAGAGGATTTGCTTCAAGGTTTCCGAATATCTGTTTTCTGCCCGTCCACACCACAACAGCGTCTCAGAGTTTTCGCTTCTCTGTTTCACACGCTTGATAACTCTGAAGTAGTGTGGACATAAATTATGCAACAGTGATGATGTGCTTTTAGAGCTTAACAATGTCAAATGAGGGTAAAAGTTGTAAACCATAAAACTGAAACAATGGGCTAGAAGGCGCTAAAACACTTTGTTGGGCTGGGTGAAGCTGCAGCATCGGGGGGGAATTCTCTTTAAGCACCTTTTTATAAAAAAACACTAACAGCAGTTATTTAAGTACCATAAACTAATTATCTTTCATCTACATGGATTTGAACAAATGAAGAATACCTGTATGGTTCGATACCACTGAGGATATTTCAACCTTATCACCAGACAGAAAGGTTCAGTTATGACATATGTGCAATTTGAGCATTTGTGAATTTCTCTCTTTCTACAATATGTGTGTATATAGTTAAGATCAGGGAAAGACACCAACCTCTGCCCTACACACTGTTCTTTTTGCTTGTGTTAGCTTGTGCAGGGAAGCTACACATATTAAAACATCACACTGTTCAACCGCATCAGTCTTTATCTCTCCACCTATTGACCCATCATGTCACGATCACCTTGTGTCATTACATCAGGGCCCGCTCCCTCGGTTTCCAATCCATTATTCGGCCATTTACACACTCGACCTGTTCGGCCTTATCACACTCAACAGTCATAGGTTAATGAGAGCTCTCCCAGTTTCACCAAGGAAGATGGATCATTGGTTATATACCACATCATTATTATTTCTTCTCTGCTCCTGCAGGTCTATTGATATTAAATACCAATGTTGCGGACGGATGCAGGTTTTAAAGCACACTAAACCTAGATCATTCTTTTACTGGTCTCGAGTGGGAAAAAAAATCCCACATACACAGAGGGGAATAAAAGCTCCAGTCCAGTGAAGTATTCCTCTGCAATTTATTAACATAATCTCAGTGCTGCTGTTCCTCTGAGATCTGAGCTTCCCTCTCAGCACTGATGCTGAGAATCCACTCGCACAAAACCCCCTTTGTCTTTCTGCAGTGGAACTGCACTGAGCGAGCTGAAAAGCCCAGTGAGAGCCGGCTAACACAACATTCAGGGAAATTGACCATCTAATGCTCATGGGTTTTAACTCTAGCACGGCACATATTGCCTCTTGGGAAGATTTACCACTCAAAATTCGTGGCACTTTCTCAGACAGTGGGTCATTGATTTCAGGCAGAGGTGGAACAGATCAGTTTCAATCACTATCATTATGTGATTTGACTAATTTTGTCAGGAAGGACTGATCAGCACCAGGCTAATTTTTAAAAGATTGGATTTAGTTCACTAAGAAATACCAAAACGCAAAGTAGCGACCAAATAAAAAAGCTAATTAAGTTGATAACTGGGCTCATTTAAAGCCACAAAACAACCGACCTGACAAATCAGCCAAAGGGGAGACGTATAAACTGGCTGATCGGACCATTAGGAAACAATGAGGGGGGAAACAAATTAGAAACAAATACAACTTCATACAAAGAAACCCCATGACCCCCCATGCTGATGCAACACTTGGTCTTGTCCATTTTACTGGGCCTCTGCATTTAATCAGGCTCCACCTTCAGTCACCTGACTTCGAGTTGACAAAGCCAATAAATGTAATTTCTTCACGTTATTTAAACAATCCTATCGCAAACTGAGTTATTTCAAGTTGAAATGTGTGGGATGAGCAGCACATCGGGGGCAAAAAGTTTCTCTATTTTCACTCTACTGAGGAGACGAGGCTCGTGGGCTCGGGACCGCCTCAGGTTCTTTGGCAAAGGCAACTCTACTAACATGTTTGTTTTATTTCTGTAGTGCAAAACCCTTCAGCACATGGAGAAGCCATTATTAGTGGTGTTACATCAGAACATTTGTATTGAATGCTGGAGTACAATAATCTAGATGCTGATCCTCCAGAGTGCGTCTGAGCCTCAGCTCCTTATGTCTGTGTTTAGGTGTCAGTGGGCGTGAGAGTCTGTGCAGTGGTGTGTGCTGCCTCCAGCTGTTGGCTTTACTCCTCTCCTGTCATGTGAGCTCAGCCCCTGAGTGGGGAAACATGTTGCTGTTTTCTTTCCTGTGCCTACCTCCGGTTTTTCATGCTCGTAAAAATACCCTTCAAGGTCATTGCTAAAAAAGGAGTCCTGGGTATAAGAAGATCTTTACTCGGCCAGTGTTTTGTGTCTTTTTCCGTCTATGCAACATTTTCTATATGACAAATCAAATTTCCTCTTTGACATAGTATATTTGATCATATTGGTGTTATTGTAGATTCCAGACGGTTAACACAAGGCTGTCTTATACAAACTCATGCAAACCTATGGGGCACTATTACATCTGGAACCAAACAGCACCAAGTGTGACACTAGGGCCTTTGCAGGTTTCAGACTGATGCAGTTGTTATTTCCCTGTACATCACCTGAATTGCATGAATATAAATTGTGCATTTCCAAAATTATGGGTGTTCGTTGACTATCTGAATTATGTACAAAAATCAGGATCCATAACCCGCTGGAATTAAGTTCAGCCTTAAATGTGACCTTTGTTTAAGCAGATAAAATATGCAAATTTAACCAACTCTGTACATTTTAAACATCCCACATTTTTGCCAGTAAGAATAAAACTGGTATGTAAAATATCTCTTGCATTTTCTGGAGGTGAAATACTCTCCTCATTGTTTCTCACATATCTTAATTGGTTTTGGTTGGATATGTTTCTTGGCTGACTCTTATTCCCCAAGAAAATTGGATGCACACCGCTGGTTTTCTCATGTTCCTTCAGCCTTACATCACCGTCCCTCTGAGAGACAGACTGTGCGCTAACTTTTTCTTTGGTCTCTTTTCTTTTTCCATTCCAGCAAGTGGTTTCTGCAGTTCGAGCGGGTGTGAACCCATCGGGAAATCCATCCAATCAGACGAGCCTCTGGGACCTCAGTTCCTCTTTCTTCTTTGCTGGAACTGTTATCACCACCATCGGTAAGAAAAAGCAATTTCTTACTTTTGAGCAACTCCTTTCTTTTCCTTATCTCTTCGTCGACTCCTGATAACACTTGTTGTGGGGACACAGGGTATTTTTGACACAACATAGCTTTGTCATAACAAAATCACACTTATTTTACAGATTGCTCCCTTATTGCACCAAGAGACTATATTTCACTCGCGTGAACACGTTCCTTTGCACTTGCTACTGCTTTAACAAGAACTGCCTTGAAATATAGTTCTCAGCAACAATACAAAAATGTTTTCTTCTGAGAGATATAAAGTCTGTCTGGCCAAATACAATACAATACACCTGCAAACAGGAGCATAAAGCTCCAAGTGTCTGGCTCAGCCAAAGACACACTGACTAAAGAGTTAGTTTAAGACATGTTTGTTTAAACACCTTGAGAAGTTGTTTCCACTGAAAGGTAAACATCTATTTCTAATTACTCCTGAAATGTGCCTCAATGGTGAGTTGCTAAGATTTAGCAAGATTCAGAGACTTGATATTTCCATAAATCTATGTCCATATGTAGAAATATCTCTCGAAACTCTCCATCTTATCAGCTTCACACTTTGCATGTGTATTACTAAGAGCCCAGTGAAGTGCATTGGTGAATTTAGTGGGATTTGGACATTATATGTTCATTACTATTCAATTTGAATTAAAAAAAAAGGCGCCCAATAGCAGAGGCCCCACTGTAGAGCGGATGATAACTAGAGGGGCGTTCGAAGAGTGCACACTTCCCCCAATGCCAACTCGCTTTCTCTGTGTGTTATTGATCAGGCAAGATCCTCCACCCCTCCTCAACGTGTCATGGAAATTGGTTTAGTAGTTATTGAGTAATCCCACTGTAAGACTGAGAGACACAGCCTGCTTGATGGAGGTAACGATGACAACTGGATGCATAGGCTGATATTCTGTTCATATAGAGAGTCAATGTGGAAGATGAGGCAGCAGTGAGACAGGTGTTTCTCTGAAACTGTTACATTGAACAGGAGCTGCAGCTTGAAGGGATCTGACACTATAATTTGAATATGATCGGGAGGGTCCTGTCCTCATTCAGTCTTAAGGACTTCTTCTCCATGTTCCTTTTTACACAATTACTCACTCTGTCACATCCAGCTGCAAGAGCTCACCGATCCCTCACACGCACGCACACACACGCACGCACACACACACACACACACACACACACACACACACACACACACACACACACACACACACACGGCTTGTCTTGTCTGACAGCTCCCTGGCTCTTCCAATCGGACCTTGACAAATTGGTGTGTGTTTTAAGAGGGCTGCTGGGCTCCATTTCACATCTCTAGCATCCTGTCAGAGCTCAGCCTCCATTTGTTAAAGGTAATACCTTCCTTTATGAAAATAGGACTTTACTCTCTGGTTGGAAATGTGTCTACTTACTATTTTGTACTACTATCTGATTTTGTACTTGCTAAGCCCAAAAAAACCATTGACACGTTTCTACATTTTGCTGTGCTGCATTAACTTTGTGCTTGTTCCTTTGCTCGCCAGTAAGAGATTAATTGGCAAAGGCAAAATCTTACAGCTTTGCAATAAAATATGTCGTCTTTAAGCAATCACGTGAAGGCAGAGTGTATTTTAACTTCTGTACTACTATCCCTGTATGGAAGTGAGGATATTGTTGTAAAGCCTGGCTCAGGTTAAACCCTTTGAAAAACAATTACATACAGAGAACAATACTCATAAGAGAAGAAAAAAACCAAATACATTTATTTATGTAGGAATACATGATGATTAATTCCTTTAAAAAAGAAAAACGAAACTGAAGTATTTTTTACGTTTCTCGGTTTTACTTGCAAAACTTTCCATTGTGACATATTGCCTCATTGTTAACATTAAGATAAGATTGTAGTTAGCTGCTGTTTTGGAGCAGCAAAGAAAGGATTTCTGGGGGAAATGAAATTGTAGTTTTATCTGAAAGACACTTATATACTTATGACTCTGTATTTTCTGAGATATTTATGATGCTGGTTTCGATATCGGAACATCTCTCACCTGAGAATCAACAAATACTCGTTCACAGGTGCTGCTGTGTTTTACATCTTGTTCTCGACATGAGGCAGATTTACTGAGGATTGACCGGACATACAGAGATGATGTTTTCCTTTAATGTGCACTGCACTGCGGCAGTTTATCTAAAACACAGCTCTCAGCCATATTTTACTCTGTGTGTGAAACTCAGTCATCAAGACAAAGGTTGCAAAGTGAAAGTGCACAGAGATGGAAAACAGCTCGTTAGCATACACGGCGTATCGTTTTAGGGCCGTCTCTGTGTAATCACCATCATTTTGTCTGAACTGTACAAAATGTTCACCCGCTGATGCTGCTGTGTAACAAAATCACATTTCAACGAACAGATTCCTGAAGTCTTTGTGCTAATTCCTTGACAGTTTGCTTCTATTCACCAAGCTTGACTTAATTCAGGTGGATTTCTACACGTCTCTTGACTCTTGGTGGATTCAATCAGATTCGATGAATGGTTCTTAACATTGTGATTTGGGGCGTTTAAACAAATATTTACAATTTCCCCGGAAATAATGAATGGATCTTGACGATTCAGGCATATTTATTGGACTGGTATCTATAAGTGTGTGTAATTTAGTGCAGTTTAATTGAATTCAATGGGACTGCTGGGTCTTGGCCGCGCTTTTACCTGACAATGAACTGCAATAACTCACAACTCATTGCCTCTCTCTGTCTCCCTCACTCCCTCCCTCCCTCATGCTGGCAGTAAAAGTTACTCACTGCACTTCATCATGTGGGACCCCTGAGTTATGTCTCAGCAATTCCTGCTGAAAATCACATCCCCCACAGTGTATAGATCAAAAACAGGTCTTTACGGAATAATGATTCTAACTCACTTTTATAA
Organism: Pseudopleuronectes americanus; assembly: GCA_038501795.1. Lineage (NCBI taxonomy): Eukaryota > Metazoa > Chordata > Actinopteri > Pleuronectiformes > Pleuronectidae > Pseudopleuronectes > Pseudopleuronectes americanus. Next base: position 11,536,182 of record CM076734.1, on the reverse strand, counting down.
AACTGTCCCACTTGGACAGTGATGCCCGGTTTAATTTTAACATTGCAGGTGGAAAAAAAAAGTAATTTTCTCCACAGTTTACACTTGAATCTTTACTTTATCATTAATATTATAGCAGAATATGACAATTCATTTATGTCCTAATCGAATTCAAACAAGATAAAGTTCCCCTAACGTGTACCACATTTATTCTACATCGTGTGAAAATGATACTTTTGGTGTTTAGTTGCTTTTCATCACTGATATTGTTCTATAATTCAGTGCAGCTTCTGTTTCTACATTTTGTTATGCAGAGAAAGCTGGAGGTGCTAAGACAAATAATCAGGAATCCTGTGTGCTATCGATCGAGCCGTGAAATAAGTGAGACTTGATCGACGATTCTTCTCACATTTTGTGTCACCTCACTGCAGCGTGAGACTCTGAGGTCATTAGGAGGCCGCCTGCAGCTCCTGCCCTCAGACTGATGACTGCAACAGTAACGAGAAGTGGACGGAGTTAGTAATTCAGATGCCTTATGAAGCGTTAAATAATACAGCTCATGCAGGCAGGTTTATGTACAGTGAGGTATAGATCCTGGGTTCTGTTTACCAGGACATGGACCTATCTTCGCCTTGTTTGCTTTTTATAGCTGCACATGATTGAGGGTTTGGAGATGAAAGGCAGTGAAGCAGTGATGGATCTGTGTGTGTGTGTCTTTGTACAGCCTATTGTGTATTTTCAGTTATGTTTGTTCCTTTTTTAGTCTTGTTTTTTGCTTAGAAGTGATTGTGAATTATAAAGTGTTTGCTTACTCAGATCTTTTCTAATGAAATTCCTCAAATTTTAGATTGACGTAGTCACAGACGAGCTTTGTGAGGAGTTTAGTTTAAACTTGTAACATCTTCTCCCAGCTTGGATGAAATTGTGAATGCTGACTGAAGGAGCTGTGGACGAACCGCTTTACCTCCTGAGCCACAGCTGCCAGTAAAAATATATATATATACTCTGGAAAGGCCCACAATTCCGAGAACTGTCCTTCACTGCTTTGATACAGGACACTAGCAAAACTTCCTTACACTTGTAAAGTAAACAAAGCAGTCTCTCTTTTCTCAAGAACTGAAGGGTGCTTAACATGCAAAGTAAGAAAAATAAGACAATCAGAATTCAGATGGATAGAAAAACACTTTCCTTCTCAAAGAAACTACAATAAATCACAAACCCACATATTTGCTTCTGCAGAGAAATGCAGCAGTCACTGGATATATTTGCAATGTCAAACAGATTTATGCATTCAAGTAAATCACAAGTAAATGGACTGCATTCTATTGTCTACATTTATTTCTACTGTTATCTACCAGAGGTCACATTCAGTCATTCACACCATGTTGTCACAGCTGTTTGGGGCTCAGCATCTTGCCTAAGGACACTTCAATATACCTGAACCACAAACCTTCTCATTAGTGATAGACCCGTTATGAAAATGACATGTTATCAAAGACCCAAAATGTAGAAATGCTCCCTTGCAACTATTTTTCCAACTTTACATTTGTTGGATGTACTACAACATAAAACTTCTTAGTATTGCTTATATATATATATATATATATTATACATATCATTATCTCTATATGTGTATGTATATTTGTATCTTTACTTCTATTATCGTCCTCTTTGTTATCGCTGTCATTTGTATTTGTGTGACCCTGAGTTCGGGGGCGGATGGGATAACGTTAGTTCACAGTTTTAAAGTAAATAAAGAACTATGCTTTTATAAATAAATAAATTTGCCCGATGGATTAATTATCTCTGTCTGTGTCGTCTTCCTCTCAGGGTTTGGGAACATCTCTCCTCACACAGAAGGAGGTCGGATCTTCTGTATAATCTACGCTCTGCTGGGGATCCCCCTGTTTGGATTCCTATTGGCTGGCGTGGGCGACCAGTTGGGGACCATTTTTGGGAAGGGCATCGCCAAAGTGGAGAAGATGATAGTGGTGAGACCTCTTATCGCTTCTGAGTGTTTACCTGCGTGCTATGAGCTGTTTTAATCAGATCCTTTTACAAACAATCTGTAAAATCCTGTTGCCGGAGATATTTCCATAAATTACTGCGATATCCATTTTGTCAAGGTTACGGTCGCGTAGTGGATGATCTTAAGCCCTGCAGAGCAAGATTAGTGGTCAACTCAGATTTCAACAGTCGGTATTTCATCATGTGGAAATGCTTTTTTATTGTGTTGCCATGTCAACAGAGCCCAGGACAGAAAAATGTAATGCAGGCAGTTTTTTTCAGTAGTGGATGCTCAGTTCAGTTAAGTTATTTTATTAAATTATTTTACCAAACTTACTCATGAACGTCTGCTTATGTCAGTGAAATGCACACACACACACACACACACACACACACAAACACACACGCACACGGACCCACGCACCCACGCACACACACACACAGATAGAGAGATCAATGCATCACTCTAAAATAATGATGTTCGTCCTATTAGCCACATTGCAGGTCACACACTGACCTCTTTTAACATACAGGTACATACAGTACAGTGAGAAAGCAGCAGTACACATTCTGAGGGTCAATGGACTGTGAAGGCGAGTCTGGGTCATCGTTGGTGATTTGGCTTCTACTGAAAAACCAATGCAATCAAATGCTTGTGCACAAGTCCGCTACCTGACAGGAACAGTTGCAATCAAAGTAAACCAAGTGCACAAGACTCTAAGATATAAGCTGATGTATGGTTTTATCTACGTTGCTACATTACCAGAATCACCTCTGCTGAAAAACAGGCTTTTAGACCGTAAAGACACATCTTAAAATAATTGTTAAAAAATTAGGTTGAGATCCTTAGAATGCAAAAAAAGAAAAAGATGATTATTATTATTATCAAGGTATCAAAGGAATTTACATCCTCAGTACCGGGGGACATGTGAGATAAATGCACGTTGGCTTCTGGGAGCAGTTACAGTTGATTTGAGAGTCGTCACAACACAGGCTCGGGAAAACTGTGACACTATAATTAGTTTCTGAATATAACACTGTCGAGTGTGGCTGTGAAGTGGATTGAATGGATTCCTATAAAGCAGCACGCAACTCAAATGAGGGGAAAAATGGATTATTCAGCTATATGATGAAGGATTCTACCAGTCCCACGTACATGTTAATGACATGGTGAGTAGCTGTTGACACCTGGAGGTGGCAGCGGGTTACCAGGGCCGATGCAAATTAGTTTTAATAATGTGTAAAATATAAAAATAAGGTGAAATTATCTCATGTTTCCGTGTTAAATCTGACGTCAGTGGACCCTGTGGCCACGGAGCTGAACCATAGACTGTGGTGTTTGTAAAGATGGACGACATTACAGCTCCCCAAAAGTGAAGCCAGAGTGTCTCAGTCGCCTCCTGGCGGCTGGCTGCAGTATAGGTCGTAAACTCTGTCTCTTCGTAGACAGAGTAGTCACAGTTACATGTTGATGGTGTTTGTTCAAATATTCTCTAAAGTCTGGTAACAGTTAGTTATTTGATGCTTTAAAGACTGATAGCATCGCATGATCAACAGCTTAGGGTGACTTGTGATTGGTGCGTGTATCTGTGGGACCTCGAAACCACGGCTCCATCCTCTGATTTGCAACGGCACACACTCGTGGAACAAACAGCGGCATCGGTGCAACATGGCTGTGTTTGTATTCAGGATATTTGGGCTTAGGGAGGAAGAAACGTGTCGTCCATCTTGACGTAAAGTGATGATGTGGACCCACTCAGCAAGGACACCTGGGCAATAAAAGATGAGAATCCCTTCACCATTTCATTATAGTACCCAAGTTAATTTCCTTTATAGCTTTGGTAGCTTTGTTGCAATGGCTCAAAGTCTCGAGACGGCAGCAGTGACTCAGGAAACGGCCGACTGAAACCAAATAAAAACACAACACTACGACTGTTTCCTTGTTGGCTCCGTGGCGTCCCTCCCGGGGGACCGGCTGAGAGGTTGGCAGCTTGTTTGAACAATGGAAATTGATTAGCTGAGAAATCTCCAAAGTGCAGTGAAGACGACGCCTGACATTCCACCTCATTAGTCCCTTTGGAAAACACCACTGTTTACTCTTCACTTCACATCTGCTCCTGTAAACTGTACTCTGCTGTTTTCTACTCCGCCGTGCAGCCAGGACATTAGACATCGCAGACTTGCTGCTCTGAGGCCTGTCTGCTCTCCCGTGCTCACCCCACCCCCCCCCTCGGAAGCACCAGGCTTACATAACTCTCATAACTGGGGGTGAGAGCAGGAGACACGGGGAACCAGCTGAAAGCAGTCACCTCAAGTGGAAGGGCAGCAGAGGGAGCGGCAGCACGTAGAGCACAGTAAGTGCCGAATATGTGATGAGAAAGAGGGAGTGCAGGCGTCACCTCTAATGAAACTCATCACGGCTACAGTTGGAGAAGCACAGACTGTAGCTGTGATGCATCCGCTAGTACACGTGCTACTATGACTGCTTGTGAAATATCCCAGTTATCGGATATTCCAGCTAATGCGTGGCACGTCAAGTCATGTGCAGCTTGGGTGGGCGAGAAAGTTGTGTCGAATTAACTTGACAGCGGGAGGTTTGACACGGTAGAAAAGGATTGTGTGTATTCCAAGATGGACGTGGGAGGAAACGCAAAGAAAATCCTGTAGGAGAATCAGAGAGAAATACAGACGTGCAGGTGCACTACAAAGGAATCAGTGAGACCTGTTGATCAAACTGAAAAATGTGCATGTCGGTCATTAAGCCAATGCTATTTTAATGAAATACTGAAGATATTTCTTTCACATTGTGAGGTAGCACAGACCTGTGAAAGCCTATTCTCTGCATTCTTAACCTCTGCACCCCCGTCGAGCGGGTGAATGTCTTCCGAGCATTCCCCTCTCTAGTCTTTCTCGTGCTAATTGGTCAAAATGTTTATTTTCTAATCCCCCACAGAAATGGAAAGTCAGCCAGACGAAGATCCGTGTCTTCTCCACGCTGCTCTTCATCCTGTTCGGGTGCCTCATCTTCGTGGCGCTGCCGGCCGTCATCTTCAAGCACATCGAGGGCTGGAGCACCCTGGAGTCCATCTACTTCGTGGTCATCACCCTCACCACCATCGGCTTCGGGGATTTCGTGGCCGGTGAAAAGGGTCATTTGATTTTTCTGCTCTTTGTATTCACATGCAGGCCGTCTTTCATCTCGGTGTTTGTTTTTATAGCTGAGTGATTTCTGGTTGACTGAGTCTGACTCAACAGATGTTCGTCAAAATGATGAAACGACCACAGTCATCCCAGGCAAATAATTTACAATAATATTTGTCTCAAATTGCTCAACAAGAAAAACAATATTTTTTTTTAATAAATGTAAAATCCTATAGTATTCATAAGAGTATATGTGCAAAGACAGAACGATAGGGGAATAGGTGTATGTTTTCCTTTTGTGTGTGTCTGTGTGTGTGTGTACTGTGAGTGAGCTAGTGGTTAGTTTTAGCTTGACATGACCTGTTTGAACTCCAGGCATCTCCAGACCAAATCACATTTCATTTTCAATTTCCAAGGCGCTGTTAATGATTGCTGAACACCCACCCCCCCACAGACCCAATCAGCTGGAGCCACAACGACACAGCAACAAACACTGTTAATGCAGCGGTTTAATCTTAAAATTACCGTCCATTTGATTTAATAAGGCAGATCAGTCATCATGTTGAACCTGCTCCACTTTAGATTAATGGTTGTGATTGGTCCGGCCTGGCTCAGGAAGGATGGGAATCTGTCTGTAAGGGACCGGGGACCCATGTGCGTGAGCAAATACGTACGAGTTCACCGACCGGTCTGGTTTCCAGGCGACAACAAGAGAGGCAGATGGGGGGAAAAAACAGCTAGATTAAATTATCCAGAGCAGACCTAATGATTATAGATTACATAACGGCGGCTCTGCCAACCCAGGTAGTTGGAGTATATTCATCAGCCCGGACCTGTTAGGTGAACTGGTGCTGTGATTGGTGGTTATCTAACCACACAGTGAGCAGACGGTCTGTGCTGCTTCATCCCTGCTGATATTTTAAGAATCGATCCATTGGTACCGAAAGTGGGCGGTGACGACACGACATTCAAACACACAAAAGGTTATGTTTGCACCTGGAAAGGACTGTTTTATTATATTTTTCGGTAGATGCAGTATGGACGCAAGTCTAGTTATCTAAATCAATATCTATTCCCAAGTTTTTTTCATCTAAATATCACATAAAAGCCTGAAATCGGTGTGAGTCAGTACAAACAAAACAACTCGCACACACCATTGCTAATGATTAAACACGCCTCAGGGAGCTTTTAACTTTGAGGACAAACTTTCTCCCTTAACAATCTCTTGAAATTAACCATATAAATCTAAATGTATACATATATCTCAGAATGTTTTATTCTATAGTGTATGTGATATTGTGTAAATGTTTTCTTTCTTATTGGTCCTTATTTATTGCCCACATTTTTTCTATTTGTACAAAACGGTCTTACCCAGGGACACAGTAGAAAGATATGACTGTCCTCTTAAATAGGGTATAAGGTTGTCCGTTGTCCGTCCCTTTGTCGTGAACATGATATCTCAAGAATCCCTTGAGGGAATTTCTTCTAATTTGGTAAAAATATTTACTCTGACTCAATGATGAATTGATCAGATTTTGGTGGTCAAAGGTCATTGTGATTGTGGTTTACAGAACTGCCTGAAGGGAATTTCATTACATCTGGCACGATTCACTGTGACTGATGGATGACCTGGTTGGAATTTGGTGGTGAAAGGTCCCATATGAGATCTCAATTAATGTTCTGACTCGTGGATGTAATATCTCAGGAAAACCTCAAGGGAATTCTTTCAAATTACACACAAAGTACACATGTTCACTTGGACTCACTGATTAACTGATTAGTTTTCAGTGGTCGAAAGTCAAAGGTCAAGGTCACAGTGGCTACAAGAAGTGTTTTGGCCTCTTGAATGTGATATAACACCAACTTGAAGGAATTTCTTTGGTTCTGCAGGTGCCTCAGAGAAAAATCCAGAGTACCTGGACTACTACAAGCCTGTGGTGTGGTTCTGGATCCTGGTGGGCCTGGCCTACTTCGCCGCCGTGCTCAGTATGATCGGGGACTGGTTCCGGGTCATCTCCAAGAAAACTAAGGAGGAGGTACGCGATGCTGTTCATATTATACATGTATGTAGCTTCAATATTATACATGTAGCTCATAGTTTAATATTATACATGTATGTAGCCTGTAGCTTTTTATCACTTGTGTATGTTACATACTGTATATAATAACTTCAGAGACTTATCCCCAATTAATTCTAAGGCATAGACTTAAAGGCAGACATCTAATAACTAACTATACCTAATAGAATCAGTTCCAAAAACATCCTCTGTTAATTAGTTTCTATTTTTGATCAACACTTAAATTTCCAAGCCTGTACTAGCCTTTGTGATGGATGACAATTCACCTGAAATAATTAATGAAAACTAGAGAATTCTTTCATGGGCTTCGCTAATCGAAGAGCAGCTGAGACGTGGCTGAAGGCTGAAGGCAGGAGCTGTTAAACATTCCACTGGTCAAATAAATGAGTTCACAAGACTGAACTTCCTCAATTATTGGTCAGCTGTTTGCAGTGGGGTTATTCTTTTCCATTAACCTATTCTGTCTGCCATCAAAGAATGCATTAGAAAATAGAGACCAGGATTTTGTGCATGTGTGGTGGCTCATTATTCACCAAAAAGACAAAAGCACTGCAGTTCGGATCCTTTATTCTACACGGACAAAAACATTTTGTCTGCACCACCTCTATGGCCTCAGATTTTCTTTGTCTCTTCGTGCACATAACTGTTTATGAATTTCCTCAGGCCGAAGTCTGTAAAATTATATCTCTCTTATCATAACTGGTGGTCAACGATTTGTATTTAACATACCAGTATGTAAAAAATTCCGGAACATATCCTCAGGCAAAGGTCCAGAGCAAAATGTGACTGGCGTTATGATTTAGTGCGATGTCTATTGAAATATTGGATGTATCTGTGTGTTATCAACATCTGAGTATTGAATTAATGAAAGTATAATGCAATGATATGTTATTATATTCATTGTCAGATCTCACATGAACTGAATTTAAAATGAGTTCTTAGAATATAGAGAAATTAAAAACTGTCTACCTTTCTCTTTTTAGAACAATTTACTTGTTAAACTGCATCGGTGAACGGATAGTTCCCCGAAACATTTTAATTCACTCGTTATCTACTCACTACTATGCCGGTTGAGGGCTGGGTGAAGTGTTTGATTCCACAAAACACTTCTGGAGTCTCGGGGTAATACAATACAACTGAAGTAAATGATGACCTACGCTTCAGATTTAATAAAACAAATGAAAAAACAAAACATGCCTCCATTCTGCTCGTGTGATGGCCGCAAGCCCAGAAATTAACATTCGACTCGAGATAAGGTAATTTAGTAAAAGTCCACAGGAAGTGGCTAAGCTAGCAGATATAGCAAAACCATCATGTGTCATAGGAAGATATCAGCAGACATCAAACTTCACCCACCTCTCCATCAGCACGGTGGTGAGTAGATAATGAGTGCATTTCATTCATTTTTCAGTGAACTGTCCCTTTAAAGTAGAAATGCTGTCAAAAATTTGGCAAATATTAATAATTTATTGTGGTTTTGAATAGGGCGGCATCTGGGTCCACACCCGGATGCCGATCCTCCTGAACCCTGCAGTATTTGATATGCTCAACAGTACATTGACAGGTTTTCTACAACACACCTCAGGCTTTTCTATTTCCAGGAAACACACTGCTCGTCATTTCTTGAAAATCAGTTGGCCCCAACTTGAACTTTAACACAAATGCCGCTCAGACAACATTTAATCAACCTGCAGGCATTGATGTTCAGTCTTCTCCCCTCAGGTCGGGGAGTTTCGGGCTCACGCAGCCGAGTGGACCGCGAACGTGTCGGCAGAGTTCAAAGAGACCCGGCGGCGGCTCAGCGTTGACATCTATGACAAGTTCCAGCGTGCGGCGTCCATCAAGCGCAAGCTGTCATCGGAGCTGGGCATCAACCAGGAACTGACCCCTGGCAAGAGGACGCTGTCGGCCAGCCTGTGCGAGGACAGGGAGGGTTACCCCAACTTGACTCTCTCACTCAGCCCTGTCTCGGGGGCCCACACCAGGAACGGCAACCTCTACCTGAACGGCCTCAGCCCGGACTACGCCGACCGGCGGGAGATCGCCATCATCGAGAATTGAGGAGCAAAGTAAAAATGAGATTCAGATGGAGTGAAATGCACAATACAGACTTGCGGTGGTAAGGTACCATGCGTGTTCATCAGCTGAATTGGCTCCAACACTGAAAGAGTGACTCGAAAACAGACCAATCGTCATCCTTCATACTCCCGGACAAAATCCAACTGGTTGCGATAGAGTTTCAGAGGTTCCATTCATTCCATGGAGTCCAACATCCGTGACAACATGATCCACAAATCCGAACCGTGTTCTTGTCTGGAGTTTCACCGTCTTCTCTGAGCAGGAAGGTATTTACAGCCCATATTGAGGTCGCCACACACTGAACTTCATCATCTTCTCGCGTCGCCCTGTAAACACAGACACAAACACATTCACCCGACTTAGAAAAGCAATAGACACACGTGTGCTCATCTCCTGTTCAATTTCCAGTGGCCCTGAAATCTGCATCAGATAAAGAGGACCCATCCGATCGTGGCTTGTTCTTTTTTTATTTTATTTAAGTTTACAATTCTTCTGACAGTGTGAATTGATATGCCTTGTCAGTCTGCCCTCACTGCAGAGATGAATGGTGACGCTCTCGCTCCTTCACGACTGACATTCAGCTTTTCACCCTAAGGAATAATCCGCTCGTGCCTTACTGAAAACCACACTGAACATGTGAGGATGGTGATGCATGAAAGACTTTGTCCGTCCACTCATACTTGTTATACGTGAGCACAGCAGTAATAAAGTGGGAGCCTTCATTGGGGGGAAACAAGCATAAAGAAGAAAATTTGTTTGATCATCTTGAAATCAGATGAGCTGTGGCCTCTCTGTCTTGCCGGTGTGTTCTAGGTATTTACTTCCCGTCTCGATGTGCTGAGGTAGTCATGTTAACCACACGGTGCCAGGCTCGCTCATCGAACCCCTCTCTCCCCCAAACCAAAGTAATGATCCTGCTTTTCTGACAGACGGATACGAGAGGTCTTCAGCCTCATCAAAGGGATCAGGAGTGCTTTCTGGTACTTCTAAAGATTTCCTGTCCTGTGGGTTTTTAGAAATTGAGATTGAAGCCACTGCTCAGTTTTTGGTGCGTAAACACTTTCTTTTTTTTCATGCATGTGTGTGTCGCACCGTAGCAATGGAAGCTATGGGGCTGTGAAGCATCTCTTTACCTTCCTGCTTTTCATGATGGAGGGAGTTGGTATTACCACTGAGATCCATTATATTGTGCCAATACTGAATGTACGCCATCAAACACCTTTATTTACTGTATGTGTATATATGTGTGTTTATACGTATATATGTATATATACTGTATGTCTGTATACATGTATATATATGTGTGTATATACATTTATATATGTATATATACTGTATGTCTGTATGTATGTGTGTGTATATATATATATGTGTATATATGTGTATGTAAATAGGTATATATACAGTGACACAATTATCAACACTATAGATGTCTTCGATTGGCATTAGATGCAAATAGAGGAGCTGGTTTGAATAAATTCCTCTGCTGCTTCATTTTGTGTTGATAAAGATCATGAAAACGGCAAGAATCTCACTCTGATTCATTACATCTACATCTACATGTAGAGTGTTACGCTTTAGGTTGGTCTCATGTTTGGTATTCAAGGTTTTTCTGAAAAGCCGGATTGCATTTGATGCTCTTATGCAAGGTTGTGTTTTCTGCCAGCTGAATGGTTTGGATTGTTTCAGTGCTTATTCAGTGCTTTCATGCAGCATAATGTGCTGGAATATTCAATACATCTGATAGAGCTGTTTTCAGTTTGTAGCGTTATGAAGCACATTTTAAATACATTGCATCTCGCAAGACAGTATTTCATGTGGCAAACCAAGTCTTCTTTACACCAAGTGTCTTTAATTCATTGGGTATAGGGTGTGAACTTGACTTCATGGGTTTTTTACATTTTGCTTCCGAGCATCAGCCCTAAACGAAAATAAATATGTTCTTGAACCATGGCCAGCTCTTTTTAAATTCCGTAAATTTACCAAATTAATGAGGTTCTACGTAGTGATCTTTACTATTTACACTCGCTGCCAGGTAACTGTTACATATCCATTCAACTGGCAAAGCTAACGTTAGCATGATCAAATGTAACCAGTTTGGAATAAAGACTGAAAGAGGAAACAGAACTATTTATTTTTAGCACATTAAATAAGTCACATACAAAAATTATAAATAATAATATACAGCGCGGGGCAGAAAACCCAGTGGGCTTATTCTAAAGCCTCTACATAATATAGTTACAATCTCACAACATTAGACAATACAAAGTTGATATCAAGAAAATAGTGATTATGAGAGTCAACAAATGAACAACATAAATGGCCAAATAAAAAAAACAGCATCTGCAGATAGATTTTTTTTTAATATCACAAAAATAACATCACCAAAGGACTGTTTACAAAATACAATAAACTATTGAACTCTCCAATGTTAACCACACCCCCTGCAATCCTCAAAGCATAATAGATGATGGATGGATACTTCCATCTATTCTAAATGATTTATTATCTCCTCAATCGCAATCACATTCTGTATTTTTCCCATCTATTTACTTTTTACACAGTTGTTTACTTTTGAAGAGAAAACATAACAGCCTGATTTAGTAAATCGCTATTTTGAAATAAGCCAGTAGTTGAAAATGAAAGATATAATTTAGTGATGGATTTACAAGTATCTGGTGCAACCTTCCGATTGTGTCACAGTTTCTCTCCTGGGATCTTCTGGTTTCTTTCCAGGGCTCAATCAGCTGCTCTGCCACCCGTGAGCACAGCCGCCGACTTGAGCTCCGGCTGTACAGTCAGGTCAACTGCTGTCATGTGCAATCAAGTCAAACAGGAGTCACAGAAAGACACTGAAGACAGTAATTGTAAAGATGTGGGACTAAAATTAGCATCAGGCCATTTTAATGGGATTTTGAGAGGCAATCAATATCATCACAGCACCTACTGTATGTCACACTTGCAAAACACGATGTGCTGTAAAAGGAGCGTTGCATGAAATGTCAGGCCATGTGAGGCCACATGCCAGGATGCATGTGCATTATTGTGTTTACAGTACGTGTGTGTGTGTGTGTGTGCGTGCATGAATGAACATGTGAATATTGTGTGTGCACTGGGGTTTAAGGAAGCTCATCTCATCTCCACCCACTCACATGTGGCAGCCTCTTCCTCTCCCAGGGTGACAGTTTTTAATTAAACCCACGGCTCGCGTCAGCATCCCAGCTCTAGCATGTTGAATGTATCGCTCCATTCACAATGGAAGACACAAACCAATTTAATGAATGTAAGGGCATCCATGATTTAACGTTGCGATGCATGTGTAGGCAGAGCAGCTCAATTAGCTCTGTGGTTAATTATGTGGAGACGACTCCAGGCGTCTTAAAGCCACAAGCCTTTAATCGTAGAGAAAACATAATGCCATTAAAAACATGATTATACCAATCATAGACAAGATGACAGACGAGAGGGGAATCACGTGGTTTCAGAGCAGGCGTTCTAAATGTGCATTAGTGGAGTCAATATCCATGTTTTCATCTTTGGTTTGGTCTTTTGTCTAAACTTTATGCATGATAATGTTTTTAAATTAGGCCCAAGCAACATCTCTGACGTTTAAATTTGGAATAAAGCCACTTGTAGAACTTACACACGTACATTTTAGAACTATAAACATAATTTCCACAGGTGTTGCATGTGACTTTTAAGTGTTATGTCCAGTGATTATAGATCCAGTGGGTCTATAATCACGTGGCTCTCCTTGTATGGCGACCATGTGTTTCCAGTATGTCGATATGTTCCTGTGGGTATGTCACCTCAAATCACTTTTCAGAAGGTTTAGAATAAAATTTTCTATTCAAAAACACTGTCGATCACTGTTTTCTTCCTAGATGATTTTTTTTTCAACAAATCCAATTTAACCACCGGTAAAATGAGTCTGTTGCTCAATTCCCTCCTTATTTCTCAAGCTGTCTGTGGAATTCAGGCAATCTTTCAAAAAAGATTGTAGATAGTTGAATAACAGCTGTAGTTTTCATTCTTTCGGTGCCTTTGTTGTGGGATATTTACCGCGGCAGGTTAACTTTGCCTTCACATGCTCCTCAGAATGGCCCACTTCCCGAGTTGTCGTCGTTCCTGTGCTTTGAAGCCAGATTGTAGAAAAAAAACATGGATGCTGTGTAGACACGTGTTAATCCTAAAAACATCTGTTCACATTGAAAGGAACTACATCAGCAACTCGTGTACTAAAATGTTCACAATCGTCAGAGTTGTTGTTCCAGCTTGAGGTGGCGTTCACAAGATTTTTCCCCCAAGTGAGAACACATTTTTCCGTTTACTCCAACATGGCTTGAATGTGTTGTTTTAGACATTTGCTGCTCTTGTGATTATCTCAGGCAGCAGGATGGTGTTGATTGGAATGAAACTATGTATGTTAATGTCCAGAAATAAGACGTCACCTGCAGAGATGAGGTACATCTATATAATTTAAGAATATATTATTTTAGATGCATTGATGTTCGATGAATCAATTCATTGTTGGTTTTGTTTTTTTCATTGGGATACGAGCCAGTGTCTTATAACAAGTATTTCTCAAGACTTTCTTGTGCACAGAAAGCACTCATTTAATATTCTATTGATTTTAGACATTTGTTATTCTGAGTTTCAACAAAAGACCCTTTTTTATTTACTTTTCTTCTCTTTAATTATGCAGCCCTTCTCCCGGATAAACAACCTGCAGCTGTTCTTTGCAGCTCGACAATGACGGAGCCAACGTTGCTCCGATCGCTCGAACAGCAGATAATGGCTCACGGCTGACAAAGTGATCTGAGTCACAAGTTACAAAATGTTCTCTGGGCCTCACAGGCACAGTGTGGCCCGAGAACAGCTGCCACTCATGAGTCGCCGCGTTGACACCTTCCATCGCTTTGTATATAACCTCTCATTCTTCGATGATTCCGTTTTGTACCGTTTGTACAAACAAGGACAACTTTCCTGGAGACGTCTTCCAACATGGAGGTCACAACGCGCTCCGATCAGAGCCTGTGACGGTTTTTCCTTTGATACGAGCTGACAGGTTACTTAATGACTCTGAAGATGGGGAGTGACAGGACGCGTCACCTGCCAGCCTCTGCCCTGTCAACGCTCAGACAGAACCACAAGCGCTGGCTGCATTACACTGAGACGGCTCCGGCCACGACTCAGCGCCCTTCAACTGGGAGACAGTATGACTCCGATTGTAAATTGAATTAATAGACGAGCAGGAAGCAGCAGGTTCCAGCCTTTTGTTTGATCTCGTAAACAAACGTGTCACTTGGTTTATGTTAATACTGTAAATTTTAGAAGAATTAGAATTTAAAAAAACCTTGGATGTATTTTTTTTAAAGCACTCGTAGCACACGGCACAGAGTAGATCTTTATTGGTCATAAGTATATTGGTGAATCCATGCAGTCACACAAAGCACTGGAGCAGGAGGGTTTTGTATACTGGGGACCACAGAGCCATCCCAGTTGGAGACGGGTCGGCTCATTAGGGATTCTGTCTGCAGGGACTTCAGAGAAAACCAATGACTCAGCCAGCAACCACCACTATATCGGGCTGGAGAGGTACAAAGTGAGAGAGGCAGTTACCTCACAGGTTGAGAGCGAGGTCGACTGTGTGTGAGTGTAGCTTGTGTGTGTGCGTGTGTGTGTGTGTCTGTGTAAAATTCATGTGACAGCTCCTGTCCAGACTGCCTCTTTCTACATGGTTATTTAGATTATAATGGCCTAATGTCCATTTCCTCCCCTTTGTTTAAAGAAGTAGATCCCTAGCAAAAAGCTGTTGCCATAAAAAAAATAGTAATGATTTAGCAGCTCCAGAATGTCGCTGGAGTTTTGAGGAATTGTTTAAAGTTTTTAAACTGCAATTATCTTTTGTATAATTCATTGAAAGTTTGGATCCAATTGGCTATTTTGAATAAAGCTTCAGACCATACTTGAATATTTTTTTTATTTCTCTCTCTTTGGCACCTAGACACAAGTTGCAGCACACATTTTACACATTATATTTTGTATCTATTAAAGGTCCATTGTGTAAGATTTACAACCACACAATAACCCAATAATCTGAAGTTAGATATCTAACTGTACTCTTTACTAAAAATACGTCCAAATAAAGTGACAGTCCCTTATTTTGACCTTTTAAATCGTCCAATCACAAAACCTTGTGTAAAAGTCAACCCGACTACAACGTCCGGCTTTTTTAATCCAGGCAGGAATCATTTAAACTTTGACCTTTAGCTGGATTTAACAGCATTTTCCTGTTGTGTCCAGGCGGTTGCCATTAGGATATCCTCCCACACTGAGAGGATGAATGACATCCTGACCTTTACTGCTTCCATACTCCCTGTGGAGTGTGAAGAGGTATAGTTAGAGACAGTGACCTTCATAAACACTAATGGCAGCAACGTAACAATACATTACCATACATTAAGAATCATAGCGTTCGCTGACATGCTCTAATATATATAGAAGTTGCATAAATGAAATCATCGGTGCAATACAAAATCAGAATAAGCTTACATGTTATTTATTTAAGAATTCACCATTTAAATTTGTGTTCTTACTTGAACTATCACTGTTATATACAAAAGTCTTATATACAACAATTTTAGAGATCTCATTATTTGACCTCAGATGTCGAAGCATCTGTGAGAGGCTGTGCAGCAGGAACGTTTTGCTCGAGGCATCAAAGTTTTCTTCACAAGCTCAGGTCAGATGTCTCCTCCATACACAGTTGTGATTTAACAGCACAGCAGAGATGTGGAGGTGCTCACAAGCCAGAGAGGTTTTTTAGGAATAAGCAGCTTCAGCTATTTGATGCTTTAGTTATATAATTTAACCAGGTTGAAGGAACAAGTTGTCCCAGATATCAAAAGGGTTCTTACTTGGACATTTCTGAAGAATTGTTTGAGGGAGTACTTGGAATTTTAAAGAAGTAGAGAAGTGAAGGAAAGTTTTTGCCCATTAAAATTGAACTAATCAGCAGTTTTTTCTTTAAATGCCCTCAGAACAACTAAAGGATAATATCTAGTGAAGCATTTCAACAGATTTTTCCTTAATGGCAACTCAAGAAGATGGAGAACAAAAAAAGGGCTAAAAAGTAAATGGAAACAGTTTCATTCCACATAACTGAGTGTATTTCTATTCACTTTTTCTATTAACTTAAAGTGTTTATTTCTTTCTTGAAATATTCAGCTAAATATCTTTAACCACCATCTGCACGGTTCAGGTCAGTAAGTTCAGTTGTCATTGCTCATCTTTAAAACCCTCCACATAAACCAACCTCGACAAGATGAACGGATGTCCTTTGTCTGAAAGGTGTAGTTCTAATGTCCGAGCTACTTCCTGCTGCTGGGTTATGTCGTTCCTCGGTGTCGACAGAGGGAAATCAGTTGAGCTCTTCCGATTATGAAGGGAAGTGTATGGATCAAAACCCAAAGACAAGGAAACTCAAAAAACTACTGTAGGCGTGAAGATGCTGGGATAGACTCCTCGTACATATTGAACTGGATAAACACAAGTAAAAAATAGAAAGAAATGTATGTCAGTACTTCTAAATGATTTCTCATTGAGTCTCCACTGGACTGGTTGCCTGGTAACAGCACACTGATGCCAAAAACTCTGCAATAACTGCAAGCATCCAGTGTTTTCAAACACTCAAGATACAGTGTGCAAATGAGTGAGCTTTGTCAGTTTGGCATATTTTGGATGGAGTCTATTATCCACTGTTTCAAGTCTTTAAGTTGACGTCTAGCCCCGGACAGACATGAGAATAGTTACTGTGGCATTATGCTTTCAGGTTATCGGTCAGTCCGCACATCCTATTCTTGTGAACATGATATTTAAAGAACATCCTGCGAGTATGAATTTGAACTAACGGATGTAGTTTCAAAGTCCTGTTCATTTCACTTTTTTCCTCCAGGGTGAACATGGGCTTATCGTTACTGACCTTCTCTGCCTCTGTAAGGGAAATGAGACATGGTAGTTACCTGTTAAATGCAGCTGTTCCAGAGGGATTGAAGTGCATTCATGCAGAAGAGGAACCAATCAATGAGGCCAAATAAGCATTCAGCTTCTACATACAGAGAACCCATGCCCAAACACGCTCCTGTAACTTTGATTTGATTGTGCACAAAGCTTTGGTCCGATTGAAAATCTGTAACAACCGCTGGTCTCTTGGGAAAAAGCTGCAAGCGGAACGTCGGCATTACAGACACAATAGATCGGCACAAAGGATTAGACATGCACACACATTCAGCAAAACTATGTGCACAATGTTCATTCAGCTGTTGCCAGCAATCTTTATTTTTAAGTAAGTTTCCTTTCAATCAGAGCTGGGAGATGAAGGATATGAGCAGAAAATCATGATGCACAAGTTTGAATCCTTCCAGTAATACAATGTGGTTTATTTTTTCATTCCTAGTCCACATGACACAATAAAGAAGGTCAGTCAGTAAACACTGATTAGGAAAACACAACAATTGAGGAGCGACTCAATTATTGTGACTCGTGTCTGAAGAGCTACACTGAGCCATTTACTCAAAAAGAAGCTCCAACAACATCATTGACAAAACTCTACAGTTTAATTGAAGAGTGAGACTTAATGATTTAAACTGTGATGCCAGGAAACCAGGAAGGGCCTGCTTACCAGCATTAAACCATTCAAGAAAAGTGTGAGGAAGTGTCAGGATTGATCCAGACTCTGCAGTCACAGTGAAAAGAGGAAAAGAAGCTTCCAAAGACAGAATATAATCAAATATCTCCTTTAACTTTCTCAATTATGTTATATTTCCTGTACATGTGAGCTTGGGGTTGGTGCTGTGTTTGTTTGTTTTGTGTTTGTTTTTTTCCGACATGGAATGAGAAGTCAGAGGTTGACGTAGGATTTATTTTGTTCATAATTAATGTCTGAATGATATGATGAGAACATGACATTAACCCACATTCACCCAAAGTCTAATGTTGCCAAGTGTCTGCTGGATGCATGAATACACAACTGCAGCCAACCAGTAGAACATCAATGCTCTATGTAGTTTAGAATTGAATAGTTCATTGGTTTGGTTCTCATCAACTCTCACCCTCATCAACCCACTGTGCACTATACCTACAACTACTGCAACTTAAAGACAGGAAGAAAGACAAGGAGACATTTCTTTAGCGACGGTGGAGACCAAAAATGGAGCTAAAAGAAATCAAATGCTAAAAACCTCAAATTTGTTCACTTTCAGAAAGTATGATGGCAGCTTCTTAAATAGTAACAGAAATGAAACTGGATGATAGATGTTAACTTAAATTGCACAAATTATTTGCAAAACACTAACAGATGTTTTGGTTATTTGACATCAAAACTGCCCCTTCTCTGCAAAACTTCTCTGCAGTCTCTGGCAGTAGAATGCCACTCGACAAACAGGAAATTTTGTATAAAAGAGCAAAAAACAGAGAGTGCCGTGTCTGTGTTAGTCTTTCTTCGAAAATGGATGTGAAGGACAAACATTTTGAACAACATAAATCCCTGCAGGTCTGTAGGCGACAGCTGATCATTTATCAGAGCTGCCCACACACAAACAGAGGGCCACTCAGACGCCTGGGACACAAGTGACAAGGCAGAGCAGCGAGCAATAATTCATCGACACAGGTGAAAACACTGAGAACAATGCACTGGAGGCTGCTCCAAGGAGAAAACCTCGACCAGGAAGAGCAAACAGAGACAAACCAGGTGAGAGGAGCAGCAGAGGAAGCTGCTCAAATGATCCGCTGCAGGAGTGAGACTGAGCACAGCATGCATTTTAAATCAGGATCAACCTGAGGATAGTCCCAGAGAGAAGTCGGGATCAAACTGAGTTGCCCGTTGCTGTGTACAAATGTAGGAGAATATATACTCCGTTATGAAATATGTAAAGAATACTACTATTGGTAGTCCAAAAGAAAAGCAGTATTGCTTCTGTATGAATAATTCAGGAGAAACAATGTCCTGTGGTCTTTCTCTCACTTTTTCTTTCTTTTCTGGTGTATTAAACATATATTTAGTGAAATAAAATCATTTTATAGACGACTGACGCATCAGTGCATTTCTCCACTTAGTCTGACGTCCTCCCACATTCCAATGACATCAAGGTTAATGGGAGACACTCAGTTGCCCGTGACTACATTACCATGGACACAGATTACCTGACTAAAGACCTTATAATGAAGAAGACATTATTTCAGTCATGATGTTTACAAGGGGTGCTGATTGAACATTCATATTCCTGTTTACATATTACATAGAATAGTCCGGTTATGACTCCGGTCAAAGATGCACTTAACACGGTTGTTTGTTATTTAGACGATTGTCTTAAACATTCCCATTACTCTGCTTCATTATGCATATGCAATATTTACATCTGTGAGTCTGGGACGCAGTTGGTACTTTTTTGGTTGTTTTCATTGGATTTCAGCTTCATCCTTTAAACCTCTTCTTTGACGTCTTATTCTCTGCAGGTAAAACAAATTTGTCCAAAATGAAAACTCGGTCCTACAGGCAGGACAGCAGGAAACCACAGGTCACTGCTCCGGAAAGATCACATTGTACTATACCGTGCATCCTCTGGGCCTCTGCTGTCACTGCACTAAAGTCTGGACGAGTTATAGATGTTGTGTATTTTTCTGCAGGGGGGAAACATCTGGCAGCGTGTCTTTCCCCCTATGGAACATGTGGTGGCTTTCATGTCCTGATGTGGAAAACTGATCTCATCTGTTGGTTCCCATTCAACGGGAAGGAAGAGGATCACTCCTGCCTTAAAGGGTGCCGCTGTGATGGACAGCTGATACCCTCCTGAGACTCACAATCAGCTGCAACCGATGTCAAACACATCAAATTAAACCTGTAAATCCGTCGCTCTGTCCCAGTCTGGTTTCCTCACTGATAACATCTTTATAAGCTCAATATTTCCCCTTCATGTAATCTTCAACTATATCTCACCCCTAATCTCCAAATACTTTTACTGCTCGCTGCTGGATGTACTGGATGTGTGCGATTTGGCCCCCACCAGCAAAAGATATGCAGTAGTTGTTGTGAGTTAGAGTCAGGAACAAACAAATAAGCCAATAAGAGCAACTTTATTTACTAAACACGAGTCAAGTTGAAATCTTTCATTAGGACAGTCTATGTTCTTTTTAAATCACTTTAAACTGAAGTAATTTGACTTTCCAAAAAACAAAGATAAACTCTGAAAAAAAGTGACATTTTACAATAAAAACACAACTTTAACAACACTAAAGCATTAAACAGATTTTTTTTATGAACTGTCAAACACGTTTAACCTTTAAAAAAAACGAACAACTCCAAAGGAACAATGCACTTTAAAGTACAACAAAGATATGGCAGATGTGGTAGAATTGATTTTCAGTTCTATTTTCAGGTTTGGAGAGAGACGACCGTTGAACCATATTGTGTCATATCAATTAGCACTTGGTAAAGTGTTTTATTCTAATCAGGGATAAGCGTTAGTATTACGGTGGCCCTGATGTCCAAATCCCGATAACATAACATAACAACCACTAGAAAACACAACGGTAAATCAATAAAACAAAAAAAGTTAATGTTATTAGCCATTTTCTTATGTTTTGTGTGGTTTGTGTATTGTCATTGATTTACACTTTAGAGCCATGGTATCATACGGGTGATTTTGTTGTCACTTGTCTCGTTTGGAAACAAAATGTCTTAACCACCTTTCACCACCCGTCCACATATTTCTGGCCACTTGCCTCACTACATAAAGCCGAAACAATGGAGCCACGATAAATATTTTGAGAAATTGTGATTCCCTGCAGCTCCGAAGAACCAATTTATCATGAGGGTATTGCCGTTTCAGTGTAGAGCTCCTAGAGCTCCTACCATCATGAGGCCTTTTGATCCGTTAAATATCTGCAGGATCAGAAGTCGCGGTCCCAGCCGGAGAACTCCTCCTCGGCCTTGGTCAGGTCCAGAGGGAACTGATCAAAGTTGATGTAGCAGGGGCCCTGGTGGAGGAGAAAACAGACGTTTGACTGAGAAATGGGCCTCGTGGGATATTTCTGTAAAGTGAAGCCAAATAAACCTGAAGAAGCACAGAGGCATTGTTTGGAGAGTTACATTTGTTTTAAATAATGTTGTTTTTTTCACTTCTTTAAATTTTTGGGGATAATTGACCATTTCAAATTGTAAATCCATGAAACGTAGAAGATGTGAAACCACAGTTTAAAAAATCTGAGAATCTTGCTCCTCAAAAAAATCTTTTGGATTCTTTGCTTCTGTTTTTCTTAAACTGACAAAAAGGTGAAGAGGAAACGCTCAGTGGAGGAAACTCTCAGCCGGTAGTTTGACTAACCTTGCGTATGAGTCGTACTGTGGGGGCGTCGAGTTGACCCTCCCGAAGTTTGTGCCAGTTCATACTGCTGAACCACCTGAACAGAGAAGAGTTTTATACTGTCAGAGAGGACGGGCATCATTAAAACCAAAACAGTAGAGGAACTTAAACTGCAACAGGCAACTAAATACAACCACAGACACAAATACATATACTTGAATTGAGGTCTTTGCCTTTTTTTATTAAAACATCAGGCTCTATAACACCTATTACATTGTTACCTGTGATGCCGGACATCTTTGATGCCATTCTTGGTGTTTCCTAACCTCTGACCCGGCCGAGGTCTGCAAACAAAGTACAAGATGTGAATATGAGACGAGTTTCCACCATTAAAGAAACCATAACAAAGCCAAAGGATATATTAATATATATATATATATGTCTGTGTTGTTCTCACCTGCAGAGTTTACTGATTATGGACTTGGCTGCCTCGCTCAGATAAGGTGGAAACTTCATTACCCCGTCCAATATTTTTGCATAAATCTTCTGGGGCTCTGAACTTGAAAAGGGAGGACTGACAAAAAAATTCAAACAATTTTATAGTTGTTTATTTATTCAATACCAATATCTTATAGTATGAATTAAATGTCTCAGAAATCATGTATGTAAGAGCGTCAGGTTAAACTGAAACTGCGATAGAAGACTCTGAGAAGAGATGTGTTTCACTGCTGCCATCTACTGGTTGGTATTAAGAGTCGCTCAAGATAAATTGAGGTGACTACTGTCACAAAATCCTTGAGTATTGCTTGATTAATTATAACAAATAAAAGATATATTTTTTCGAAGGTTTGTCAAATATGCTCAATACAATCTCTAGACAAGGCAGGTGTGTTAGTGTTAGTGTTAGTTTTAGTATTACCATCCCACCAGTAGCTCAAAGATCAGGATGCCAAGGGACCAAAAGTCGACTGAAAAGTCATGTCCCTGGTTCTTGATGATCTCTGGAGCCATGTACTCAGGAGTGCCGACAAAGGAGTAGGTTTTCTCCCCACGCACCAACTCCTTAGCAAAACCAAAGTCCACCTGCACACACACACACACACACACACACACAGATACACACATATCACTATACACATCATATGCAGATCAAGCTTGTAGAAATAAGTCAACAGTTTTCTTCCTCGACTCACTAGTTTGATGTAGCCTCTAATGTCCAGCATCAGGTTCTCAGGCTTCAGGTCTCGGTACATGATGTTCTTCTTGTGCATGTAGGCATAGGCCTCCACCACGCAGGCAGTGCAGAACACAGAGACAGGCTCGTCGAAGCGCCCTCTGAAATCACAGACACACGTTTTGATTGGATTTCAAATGAAGCTATTACATCCTAACACCTTTTTTTGGGCTGCTATTTTCATTTGTCTGGGCACAAGCTGCTGCTTGGAATTGAAGTTTACATCATTGTTGCCACCACTGTATATATATCACATCAGCACAGGCTCTACAGTGACTGTCTTTCAATTTGTAATTTCACTGTAATTTAAGTGGTGATCTCCAGATACCCCCAAGGTAATAAATGAAGTTTGCTACCAATGAAACCATTAAATTACAATTGCCATTCTCTCAGAATATCCCATAATAAACAATGAGGAACAAAGATGCCAAATACACGGCTTGAAAAAGGTATTTTCATCCGTTTCCTCACACTTCTTTGAGTTTGGTCCAGATCTCCCCTCCGCCACAGAACTCCATCACCATGTAGATGTATCGGGAATCTTTGAAAGATGCGTGAAGCCTGCACTCGCACAAAGAGAAAGGAAAAGCCGAATATAAATGATTCACCGACACGTTTCTGTGCCAACGGTCATGAATGATTCCAGTCGCTGGCAGATACCTGACGATGAAGTCACACTGGATGGCTTTCAGGATCTTCTTCTCAAACAGCATGTGCTCCTCCTGTCTCTTGGCAACAATGTGCTTCTTGCTGACTCGCTTCATGGCGTAATATTTCCCATGATTCACAGTGGTCATCTTAGAAATACAAAAGAAGCATTCTTTTCTACAGTTTACAAGTCAGCTTATAAACTCAACTAGTAGAGGTTAATTTTTCTAAATATTATTATAATATTTAACTTTAAGTGTTCAGAAACACCGGGATAATGTCAGCTAATATTTATTTGAACTGGGTCAATAGGGTCAGTTATTTGTGGACTGTAGCTTTGTTAGGGACTGTATGCAAATTATACAGGAAGGAGAGAGAGGGTCAGTTTTTTGGGCATTCATTCTTCCCTTATTGTAATAAAAACATCCAGGTAAATTGAATACAGTTTATTTAACAGTACTTTTCTCAAAAGTAGAAAGTATAGAAGTATAGTAGATAGATTCCGTGTTATCATACAGATAACTCAGTTCCCTCAGTATCTGTCAGTCAGTATCCGATCCCTTTCTTTTCTCTTACTGGGCCCGAGTCTAATATACTTAAATTTAAGAAGTTGTTCTCAAAGTGATTTTAATATGACAACAACCCCAGTGAGGTTATGGGTGAAGAAGTGATGAATTTCCCTTATCAAGCAGCAGAGAGATAAAAACTCTCACCAGCTCAACCCGTCCGAACCCTCCGACTCCGAGTGTGACCGGTTCTCCTTGGTAGCGTCCTTCCTGGTACAGCACAGACACCAGATCCTTAAACCTCAGGGTGGAGACTGTGGGACTGACGAAGACAGAACATTTAGCTAATTGGAACTATTTCTTATTTCAAGGAACTTATTTGTGTGATTTTTGTGATTGTGGTACATTTTCCATCCACAGCGACTCACTTTGTCTTTTCTGGGAGTTTTGCCTCCTGCAGCACTTTGGAGCTTTGGAGTAAAAACCAGAGGAGAGTCAATATGTTGTAATCTTAGCGAGATGGAGAGAAGACTAGAACTTATGATTTATGATACGTACTCATCAAACAGCTCCAGGTGTTCTATGGGAATTGTCTCCTCGAATACCCTGCAGTGACAAACACACAACATGAAAAACAAACACAGAGCAACAGAGGACAAAGACCCTGGAGGAATTTCCTTCAGGAATCTTTAACTGCAGCCATGAACAGGAACATCACCTTCATTTACACTCAGAGTTTAATGTTAATCATTTAAAGTCACACTCACTCCTTGTCGATGGAGAAGCAGGTAACAGGGCCGTCGGCAGTGCAGGTGGCTGTTCTCAAAACTTCCCTGTAACAGGAAACACATTAAACGGCAAAACAGGGAAAACAAGACTGTCGATCTTGTTGAATTGAATATAGCCGATAAAATAAAGAATATTATGAATATTAATACGTTAATATACGTGAATGCAGAAAAGTTTTTCCAAAAAAGTGTGGAAGTTGTGCATATTTATTTATTCATAAATATCTTTGCTGATCAAATCGACATCTGAATAATATTGTTAAAACAAATACAGATGCTGTCTTAACACACCAAAATACAAGCAGGACAGTATATTTTATTTTTATATAAAGTTGGTTTCATCTTCATATAATCAAATCAATATGTACCTTACTAAACCGCAGATTACAAATTGTATACTTGGTTTTTACTAAAATAAATAGTCAACCACCTGTAATTTTGGGAAACTTTCAAAACTGGTTAATTTATTAGAGCAATTTAAAGTTCTGCCAATGACTGTTACACTGAATACACCTGGAAGCAGCCAGTCAGGGTGCACAGAGCGCTGGATGTTGCATAAGACAAATGTCCTGAGGCATGTGTTGTGTTGCCATGGTTACCGTATGAGGGCCTGTTCGCCGAAATGCTCCCCTTTCCCCATCCTGCGAATGTGCTTCTGAAGCCCGTTCACGTTCTTAGTCACCAGGACCTGAGGGGGGGAGGCCATGGAGGTCATATATAGTCAATGCACAAACACACACACACAAACACACACACACACACACAATGGTGTATTACCTCTCCTTTCAGGATGATGTAGAATGTGTTTGCCTCAGCTCCTTCTCGAACTATGACGTCTTTGTCCTGGTACTTCACCTAATGAACACAACACCATAAATACACATTAAGAGTCACTTTCACATATTTAAACCACATTATCTTATGTTTCTCACGCAAAAAATATGCAATTATGTGCAAATAACAATAAATGCAAATCACAGAAAATGCCTTTAATCCTGAATATTGTAATTCAACATTTCAACATTTTGCAAACTGGAAAAACAGTTTTAGTTTTAGTATCTCAGATGCAGGTTAGAATCATCACAACTTGATTTTTATTGTCCTTCCACAAGAAGATAACATCCTGACAAACCTCGTCCATGGAGTCAAGGATCTTGGACAACTGGACATCATTCAGGTCCTTCAGAGTAGGAGACCTGAGACAGAATACACAGAAAAGAGCTGAAGGGTCAGTAATAGCTGTTACATGGTCCATCAAGATAAGACAAATTATTGCACAGTGTTTTGTTGGAATTTTGTGGTTTAAGGAGTCCCGACAATTATAAGAGTAGAGCAACATGATGTGATAGTAGTTTCCAAAAATGTTCAGATTAAACATGCTGATCTTGAATCTCTACAGCGGCTTGTCTTTAGAGTAAACTCACGTCTTCAGGAAGCCCATGAGCTGCTCACGTTTCTTCTTGGACTTGTTGGTTATGATGGTCCTGTAAGTCTGACGCTCCATGCACCACAGACGCACCTTCGTCTTTGCTGCGAAGTGAGGGATACAGTCGTTAGCAAAGAGAATGATTGATTAGTCCATGATTAGCCCAAACTCCACTGCACATTGAAAAAGTCAAATTATTTACCAACTTGGCAAAAGGGTTAGGGTTAGGGTGTCAAATTAAAGTCATTAATTGCGTTTAAATACGTCAAACAAACTGTATTTATCTGCGTGCTAACAACTGAAGTGATTATTTTTTAGTTGGTCCAACCGTTTTGTTTTTTGTCAGTGCACACACACACACACGAGGAATCCCATGGAGCCACATGTAGTAGATCACACAATAAACTGCTGTGAATGGCCCCAGTATAAAAGTAAGCTGTCCCATTACAGTGGCTGACCTTTGACCGTGGCTGTCCGCTTGCAGTTGTACAGGATGGCGAGCTCCCCGAACACATCGCCGCTGGTCAGAGTTCGGAGGTCCTGGCCCGCCTGGGTGACAAGGAGCTCCCCAGCTATAGAACCATGTGGAAGTTTCAATATATTTGAAAGTTTTTTTCTGAACATTATAAATATTTCATAGATGCTTCTTCTTTATAAAGAGTTTTCATGTCAGATAGTCCTGAAACATCCTGTACAATTGCATTGTTTTACATGTGTCCCCACCTGCCACGATGTACATGCTGTCTCCTTCAGAGCCCTCTTTTATCACCTCCTTGCCCGGTTTGAAGTCAGACGCCACCAGGAGGTCCACCATCATGGCAGTTTGTTCATCGTCCAGGCGACTCAGGAAGTCGTTCTTCTGGATGGATTTCACGATCAGATTTGTCTCGCTGGTTGGGGAGAGGGGTCATGTTGAGTTAGGGTTGTGGGAAGAGCTCCATTGAAACAGTTCATAGATTATATACGTGTTTGACATGTGCTGGAGAGTCCCAGTGGATTTGCCAAATCCTGTGCCATCTTATTAAAATGGGATATTCTCTCATCAGCAGCCCTGATTACCAACCTGACAGTTTTCTTGACCGCGGTGCCGGTAATCTCCAGGTTCTCCCGTATTGGCTCGGAGGCAATGACGGCTGAACGGCTCTGCCTGACCTGTGGTTCAATCTCATTACCGCTGTTGGAGGGGAACTCTGCAACGGACAAATACAGTCACACTAATGGAGCCTTTAATACTGTAAACGGCTGCCATGTTTCAACCAAATGTAAAGTCAAAGTTCACCTTTATTATACGTGTGTGTGTGTGTGTGTGTGTGTGCATGTGTGTGTGTGTGTGTGTGTAAGTCTTCTTCTGCTTCCCACATTGGCCTCTTACCCAATTCATGATATTGACTCTGCAGTTCCTGCAAAAGATTTTCTTTTTCCTGCAGTCGTTGTTCTGTGAGGGAAAGATGCAGATATCAGAGGACAGTGAGATGAAGGCTGTGAGTTGAGGCAATTGTTCAAATAAATGTTTAACAGATGAGTTGAAGGTTTATTCAAGAGAAGTAAAGTTGATTATTAGTGAAGATAAGTGATACAATTTACATTTGTACATTTGTTGGGGATACATTTTCTTAACTTGAAAATGTGCGTTTGATTTTATGTGGAATTTGTTCGAGTCTTTGACAAGACAAAAAAAAATTCTTGAATGGATAATGTAACATATATTAGTAGTTTTAACACATAATATCAACTTTAAACAATGACACATCATTAATCAAACAACGTGTTTAACTTAAGATTGTGAGTGGAAACAAAGCTTATTTTGAGTTCACTCATGTTTTGAAGGCAGCAATTGAACTTAACTTATCAAATTGAACCACATTGGAAGTTTTTGCACAGTTGAACTTACTCTCTCTACTTGAGAGTTTATGGGCCAAATCTTTCGCTATTGTATTCCCTGGGTTTCTAAGCAACTACCTATGTACCAATTTATCTGAGGTACAAGTGGGAATCCCTAGGTACACTGCTAAATTGGAGCTGGTGACTCCACGTCAGACTGAAAGGTCTGAGTCTGTTTACCAGTGCTCTTCCTCCATAGTTTGTCTGTGCTGTTATGTCTGTGCTCACCCAGGTCTGTATTTTGCCTCTGCAACTCCTGGTTGATCTGACATTGTTTTTCCAGCTGCTGCTTCAGGTCCTCCAGTTGCTTCTCCATGGCTGCAGAGAGAAAAAATGAAAATATCCTGTAAAGATCGCAATCAGACAATGCTGGCTTTTTATATTGCAATATAACCACTTCAATGACATCCTCAAGACATCATTTATATGATAAAATAAGCTGTAGAACTTCTTTAAACGTCTTTAATGTTATTGGCTGTATAGGTTAATGCATTACTGCACTATATGACATCAGTCCTCACAAATGATCATACGTATTGTTCGCTCTGTAATCCTTTATGATGTAGGCATACCTCATATAACTTTTATTTTTAAAATATACATGAGGGGATTTTGTGATTTCTTTGTGACTTTTTCATTATGTTACAAATGTTATGACATCATACTGTAATATGAGACTTTTGATGGTGGGGATTCATATTTGCAGATTACTAGAGTATATGTTAGAGAATTTTCCCTTATTTAACAAGGGTAATTCTGCTATACATATATGGTATTCTTCTCCTAAATTTAGAGCTGGACCTTTATAATGTGGCACATGCATCTGATGTGAGTGATGTTTACCATTGGTAGAGTGATTTGATGTAAGATGCGATGTGCCACAAACGTGTGTGGAGTCAAACAGACAAATCTGTCCCTGTTTACCCACAGCTGTATGTACGTTAGTTAAGGCAAAGAGAAAGAACTGTCTTACAATAATAGCTTTGGATTGCCTCTCCATTAGTTTTGGAGATATCGTGGACTTTTTCTTTTTGGACCATATTTTTGTTGACCTGAACCCGATTTTTAACCGATCAACTCCAAAAGTTAATCATCTGGAAATACCATCCTAAGCAATATTTCTACCAGGTTTGGTAAAAATCTGTCAATGTATTGTTGAGTTATTTTGAACAGATACACACACATGGGCGAAAAACAAGACCCCACCCCACATGCACAAGAGGAATCAACAGAGTCTAGACTAGAGTGAAGTGTGTACAACCATGGATAGGAGACAAACCGAACAAAGTCCCTGAACTTAACTAAACTGGTGCCTTTTTCACGAGGACCTGAGCTCTGCTGCTGTGCCTGCACACAGCAAGTGGCCCACTGAATAATGCACACTAATGATGGACCGTCAACGGGGTGCTTT
Organism: Pseudopleuronectes americanus; assembly: GCA_038501795.1. Taxonomy (NCBI): domain Eukaryota; kingdom Metazoa; phylum Chordata; class Actinopteri; order Pleuronectiformes; family Pleuronectidae; genus Pseudopleuronectes; species Pseudopleuronectes americanus. The sequence goes on along the minus strand of CM076734.1, from coordinate 11,506,642 downwards.
CTGAAATCCTGTCGCACCCTCCCAGCTGCTCCCACAGATCTATTACCTCTCCGATGACTGATAACGACACAGAAACTGTCAAAATAGTCGAAAACTTTTCATTAATGGCTCCCTCGTTGCAGAATGTGTGTGTGTGCATTACTTTATTCTTTATGCTTGTGTGCTGCTACAATAATGTGTCACATTAACCGCCTCCGCTGTATAATTTTATTGCAGAAATGTGAGAGTAGAAACTGGGAAACAGCTAAACGTGTCAGTACTGTCGTGTGTGACAGGTCAACCAAAATCGCCCTGGTAACGAGGCGTCCTCACCTGTTTTTTAATCTGGCTCAGATGATGGGGCTCATGTTGCCAGGGCAAACACGACAATCAACACAAACACAAGGCCGCTGGTCATACGATTAATTCACCAAACATCCACCTCAGCAGAGTCAGCGGCGGACGGGTTGATTGCCGTTCAATCACCGTGCTGGTCACATGACCCCGGTTACCGCCTCCTCACCCTGAACATTGAACAGCTCTGAGATTAGGCGTGATGCTGGATCATAAAGTCGCCGAGCAGCAAACTGTGACGGGGAAAAAATATAAAATGGCTCCTGCACCACCCGTGGAGAAAGAATGTGTCTTTATGCAGTCGGTGGCAAGGATTTACGATGTTTAAAAAACACATTTACAACTTCATACTCTCCGTTACACCTATGATGGGCAATCAAGAAAAGTCCACTGCATAAAACCTTAGCCTGCGTCGTTTCACACGGCCATTAAAATTTTACTGGAATCATAATGGCAACTAAAAAAGGGTTGCCCCATCATGCTTGGAAGTCAATTGTGCCTCTGGGTGTTTTATTAACCCGTCGTCAACGCACACAGAGACAGAGCAGTGCACAAACACAATTTATACACTGTCGAGGAACTTGCAGCTACGAATTGGGCACCTACAGATGATAACCTTTAGCTCCTGCTGGTCAACTATTTACTAGTTAGACGACAAATGATTTTCTCATATATGTGTGTAGTTTAGTCACACTTTTACTTTGACACTTTGGAAGTCATTCAGATATGCAGATTATCATCTGGTTTATTTCAGGGGAAAGAATGAGATGAAGATAAATAAGGATTTGCTTTTCTCAGCAGGAACATGATGCTCGAGCAGGTTATTCAGATACAGGCAGCATGCATTACACTCTATACTCCCTCATTTCTAATTCATGGACAAGTGTAGCTACAGCTGGATTCTCATAAGATGCTGTGTGACAGAAACCAGTGCCTGGTGCGATGGTGCATTCAATCACGGCAAGTCAGAGTTGTTAGCACATGCAGAGCCTCGTCTTTTTTACTTGTTAAAATTGTGATTGCGATAACTTAAACACCCAATATGTATTTCACTGTTTGCAAGTGTTTAAAGCTGCACTTTAAACACTAGACAACATCTGGAACAGCAGCACAGACTCAACATAAAGTGCCAGAAAACCGTTACATGACCCAACACACGAATGATATGAGTCAGTTAGACTCACCTGCAGGCTGTGTGTGATCACCAGAGATGAGGAGTTCCTGCCCAAAGCCGCATGGATTCCAAGAGCTGAACAAGTAAAATCTCCCTGGACTTCACTTTCGAGTTCCACTCTCAGTCGTACAGATGTATTTTTGCTTCGTACATGAGCAACTCCTGCGCCCTGCCTGACCCCCAGATTGACTAGAGACTGTGCACACCTGAGCAGACACCAACATGCAGCCACGTCTCCAGCATTGTCCTCCTCCTCCTCCTCCTGCTGCTGCTCTTCCTCAGCTTACACAGCCATGTCTGCTCTACTCACATATATATGTTTTTCAGTTTTGTGCTCTCGCACTCTAAATTTCTCCTCTTCTTTCTCTACCTATCAGTCTCAGCAGCTTCTGGTGTTGAATCATTAACTGTGACCTGCGGCTCCTCCCATCACACCAGGTAGAGGAACACAGACAGGAGGAAGAGGAGGAGGAGGAAGAGGAGGAGGAGGAGGAGGAGGAGGAGGAAGAGGATGGAGAATAGCTGAAATTTGGTGGAAATACATTCAGCACAGTTGACAGTGTTTGATTACATGTGATTTTCTTATAATAATATGGTAATAAACTTTATTTCAAAAGTGCTTTACAAAATATGTGGGGATAAAACAACACAGAACAAAACCAGACAAAACTAATAATAAAAAATAAATATTTAAGATGAATTATTGCACATATATTAACCATAATATGATGCTATAAGCTTTGCAATAACAATATCTTTTGAGCAATGATTTAAAAACGAGTCTAATCTCGAGTTCGAGAGCTTCGGGTCCCGAAGGTGAAGGTCACACTTAGTTGCCAGCCTTGACTAATAAGTGTTGGTTGGATGATCTTATATTAAAGCTCAGAGCATGGGGAGTTAGTAGCTGTCTTAATGTCACTGGGCACCAGACTGTGCTGAATTATTAAAAGATTCTTAAAATCAATCCTGAATCTAACTGGGCGTAAATGACTGTATTCATTTGGTGTTTAAATGTAAATGTAAATGTAATTACATGTAAATATTCAGTAGATATTCAGAGTATTTAGTTATTTATATTTTGAAAGACACTGAATTCTTTGATATTCAGCAGTAATTATTTACATTTTGTAGACATAGATGAGAGGTACTTGAGAGAATCATCCCATCCCATGTGTGGGACACTTTGCCTCTGTAGCACAACTTTAGATGTGTTAAGATTAATATCTGTTTTTAAAAAGCTCTCATTTACATAATTCTAACTCCACAAGTTGTTTTAGAGTATGTGTATTACTGTAACAGTCACTGACACAGAGTTGAGACTTGATACTAATTTGTGTGTCATGGTGACCAGTCAAAGTGCGTGAGTAAACAGTGTGAATGTTTCATCAGTGTAAATTTATTGTGTAAAATGACCGAAAGGGGAAGTGAAGTGAAGCAACAGGTGGTGCTGTGGGAAACGATCCAAGCTGTTACAAACCGGCACAGACTCACAGATTTCATCTACCAGAGTTGGAAAGTGTGTTTTTTCTTTTCTTTTTCCACAGACTCAACACGGCTGGACGTTTTCCAGGCTGAATGACATGAATCTAAATGAGGCTGAAGGGTTAGCATTGTGACAGAGGGCGTGGGCCTTTATTGTCCATGGTTAATTATTGATACGTCTTCTGGTTAATCAGCGACATTAATGACCCCAGCGCTCCGAGATAAAAGGGCTCTGGTTTCAGCGGTGGAGCTGGAGGGGAAGCAGAGTGATAAGACATTTTTCCATTAGTAGCAATATGGTGATAACTAAAAACAAACCCAGGCTCAAGTGTTGCTATTGATCAGAGTCACAAATCTCTTAACAATGGGGTCAGTTCAATTCAGTATTCAGTATTTGTACTTTTACTTTCAATTTAATTTGAACATTTATTTTTTTACTTTTACTGGTATTTTCAAATTTTTGTTTCTTTTTTTTTATGGGGGAAAGTTTTCATTGATCAAAAGACACAATTCTATATCTCTTTTTAGCACAAGGTTTTAGAAATAAATTAATTAATTAAAATGAACCATCATATATAAACTAACTGTACAGCAAAAACACTTGTTTAAAATACTACACCCAATAAACATTTGATAAAATAAAACAAAAGAAAAACGCTTCATCAAACAAAGTAGATTTATCATTCTTTAATTCAAGTCTAATTCAGGAACCAATCAGATTTGTAAAACAGAACTAATACTGAAAAAAAAACATCCACAAATACACAGCAGTTCAATAAAGTGATCATAGTCTATATCTGCAAGTAAATGGTGAGTTAATATATGTTAAATTCAGTGAAAACCACAACAGCAACACTATCTGCCACAATCTTCATTTGTTTCATGAGTCATCATTAAAAAACACTTCTACATCAAAGTCGAGTCAAAAAACAACTGCAGCTCTTCTGTGAATTTTGTAAAATAATGAACATGTGGACTGAAAGTGGTGCTAATCCTTCATCTGTCACTCAATCCTCCAAACAATAATGTGCGAAAAGGACGAAATAAAAAAGCAATTTAAAACACACACAGGAAAAAGAATATCTCAAATACCACAAGAGAAGTATTAGTTTGTGCTGCATACTTAACATTGCAAGGGAGCATATATAGCGCAAAAGCATGTAAAGACATACAATATTTACTTATGTGTCTGACATTTAAAATTAAATATGCAAATGCAAAACCTCAATTTATAAGTGCTTGAGTACTTTCTACATAGGTGTCAACAAGGCCTCACCGTGGGATGAGGTCGTATCAAAGCTCAACCGAACCAAAAATCCAAAGATCCCACAGAGGAAAATTCCTGCGAAAGCTCCAACACTTTTATGATTTTTGAATTATTTTCACCTCAAACACTTCTGCTCATAATCCAAGGAGGGCGTGAGTTGAACAAACTAATTTGATTATTGAATCTACTGTTATATTCTTGCATTTATAACAACTGAATCAATTTTAGCTGCTATTTGTGTCTACAAATATTTGATGAAGTTGAGAAATCTTTCTAAAAATCATTTAATTGTGTGTGGTTACGTCAGATTCAACAACAAAGGCTCTTCTTGGTTGGTCTTGACTCTAAAATTAATAATTCCTTACATTAAAACTAAAAATGCTTGAATATATTTCATTAAACAATTTAAAAGGACTCTTTGGCAGCTGGATGAAGCTCCTTCGCCTAAACCTCTTTGTTATAGGATTATATTTCTGTTCAAATCAGAAAGTATATTAACACTAAACCACTTAAATTAAGAGACTTGTTAATGAGAGCTGAGCAGTCAAGCACACTGCTCAGATTTCTTCTCCTCAACTTTGGAGTTTAAAAGTTGTCGATGTTTATGGCGTCTTGGGATTTATTATCTTATTTCTCTTACTCCCAGCTTCTTAAATCATGTTTCCATTGAATCTCCATCTCTTCTTACAGTCTCAGCTGTGTTTCTCTCTTCATGGTTTTGGATCCTTCATTATAACCAACGTCTCTAACTGTAATAATCTGTGATGGCTGCATGTTTCCAATGTTAAAAAGCATTCATGGAGCCTCTGCAGTGCGGTTGAGCTTTGATACATCCTCATCCAGATGTGAGGCTTCGTCAGTGGCACAGCTCTGACTTCAATGTCCGTTTGTCAGGGTTTGTTGCATTAGATGCAATATATCCCCCCCTTGTTTTCCAGTGGAGACTTACAGCTCTAGCCACTCAGCAGCGACCAGGATTACCTCTGCCGGGGGTCTGGAATGAAGTGTATGTAAAGTCTGCACAAAGGCCTGGAGGACGTATAATCCTCCGGTCCCACACTTCAAAGAAAACAAGTCTTGCAAAATCCAAAGAAGCAAAAGAATCCAACAACAACACGTCTCTATTACTACACATTCAAATCATTTCTTTTTAAATAACAATTTCCAAATCTCTAAAAACATGGATTCGTTTTGTTTGTTTGTAGAACCTCAATTTATCAGTTTGTGACCAGATTTCTTTGTTACCTGATGAGACATCCAATTTTTTGAGGAGGTAGACGAGTTGCATCGAGGTCACATGATTGTACAATACAGTTGGTCATTTTCAGTGTAAAAGTGAAGGAGACGCAACTTTTCTGTGGCAGAGCAACAGAGCAACGCATTCCTGTGAATCGCTCCTCTGCTGCGGTAACGCTACCGACTTTGTATTCTTCGCATAGGAAAGTTATCGTGTTATCCGATTGGGCTCGGAGTACGTACGGGAGGGGAATGATCATCGGCTCGTCGGCCTCTACTTGATGCAACAGGCCTTGTTGATGTCCCTCGGGTGTTCGAAGGCGGCGTGGACGAACTGGCTGAACAGCCGCTCCATGTAGTTCTCACCGCGGGGGAACAAGCCCTGCATGAAGGCGATGTGGCCACCGTGAGCCGTCAGCAGCAGAGCCACGTTCGGCAGGTCCTGGACTATCGACAGTGGGAACGCTGTGAGGGAAGAAAATACAAAACCGGACCTCAAAACTAGAGATTAGCACGAGGCACTGAACTTACACTTATCATTTATTCAAGCGTGTCCAAATGTCTTCTCCTCGCGCTGTCCACTCACTGCTTTGAGGAGAGAAGGGGTCGTCAGCGGCATTGAGACACAGGATGGGGACTGCTGTGTTGTGGAGCTTCTTGTCTGGGCTGGCGTCCTGGTAGTAGTCCTCACAAGATTTATATCCGAAAAGCAAAGAGGTGAAGCGTTCGTCAAACTCACGGATCGTCTGTGACTGGAAGACAGAAGGTGGGAATCAGATTGAGGGGAGAGAAACACGGCAGAGATGAGAAACTATGACACAGTCTGTTTTTTACATAACCACTGTTATCACCATGACGAGGCTCATCCTGGTTTTGGACATGGTGTTTAAACGTAGGATTGAGAAATCGTGTTCTTCATATCCACTTATACATGATAAATACAAGTATCCAGACTACTTGTGACTGTGCAGGAGCCTGTGATGTTTAGCGTTACCACGGTTACAGCAACACGGCCTACAGGGAATTTTGATTCCTGTATCGTCTTGACTATTAAAATGAGGCCAATTTGTCTGATAGCGGGTTTCGCTCCATTAAAAGCCGACGCAGCATTACAGATTTGGCTTATTCATCTTATTGTCAGCAATGGAATCCAAGAGGGACAGCAAATATTGAACATGTCCTCCACCAGGATGCTAAGGATGAAGATATAGAGGCCTGACTGGTGGGATTGGAATAATATGTATATACGTATCCATATACTGCAAATTTTCTGAGTTCTTTATATAGTAGAATCATATAGTAGGGCTTTGTGACTGAAAATCAGGATATGATGTTTACATGCATTAACACAAAAACTGGACCAAAGCCGACAATAACCAGGATATTAGTGTGCATGTAAACAGAGTCAGAGAGGTGACTGTCAGAAGGAGAGCGTACCTTCAGGACGTGGTCCAAATCCACCACCTTCTCCAGAATCTTCCTGTGCCTACGAGGAACCGAAAGAACATCGGAGTCAGCGATGCAGATTGGTAAAAAATAAATTCACAAATTTGCGAAGAACCGCAACAGCTCTGACCTGGTGATCAGACCACACAGGACGGACGTGAGGTACTTGTTGAAGAGCAGCCAGTTGAGTGGTTCTTCCATAGAGACGGAGGATTTCTGCGCATCCCAGGGGACGGACACGGTGAAGCCCGCCACCAGCCCCGACTCCGAGCGCTTGCGGCCCAGGTAGTTTAACAACAGCATTCTTTCAGAGGGTGGAAGAAAAATAACTTAGGAAATTAAAGGGAAGAGGAAGACTTTAGTTAAAGGGCAGAGAAAATAATATATAATAACGTTTTTTCAGATAAAAGGCAAGACATTTGAAAGATTACGCCGACTCACCCTCCCATCGACACTCCGGTGCCAAGCACAGGGGCTTGTGGGAGGAGTCCTTTGACGTGTTGCACTACATGCTCGAGATCTGAGGTGTTGGCTGCACAGTAGGTGCGAGGCGTCTGAAGCAGGAGGACAGAGGTCGTCAACAAACATAATTACTTCTGTTAGTAGTTTCCAACTGCACATCTGTAACATTTAAAACCCCATTTGTTCATACTGAAAATGTAAATATATAAAAGTGTCATAATATATTCACACACAGCTTATATATGTATTTAAGAATAAAAACAGAGTCGAGCTAATAGTGCATTTGTTGGGGACTATTTGCGGATTAACACATTTAGTGCAGTAATGAGTTTTCCCAGCAGCATGGCTTTGGTATGTTTCAATAAAAATAACCTATAAATTAAGGACCTGTACTTTCATTCATCCTAACAAAATAAGTATTCAAATGTGTCTCATTAATGTGTTTCCAAAAATGATTGAACAGTGGACATCTACACAGAGAAATAAGATCAGGCTTAATGTCCAAGGTCTAGGCTTGAAATAGAGGTGAGCAGGCCTTTGGCTGCCTCTAATCTCAGGAATCAGCTAATCTATTTATATAGGAACCGCTAAGACCGTGAAACATTTAAATCATTGCTTAAGACCCACTTCCTCTTACTGGAGTTCAATTTGAATTGAGTTTCAGATCTTGATTCCATCTGCTCTAACCAAACCCAAAATAATTCAGATTTGGAGCAAAAAAACTCTAACCTTGAAGCTATTTGACAAACAAAGTCTGTTAAGATGACGATAGCTCATTATGAAATCATCGTTCTTACCAACAACTCTTCTCCTGCGACCCCTCTGTTGTTGAACACCACACATCTAGAGAAAAAAAATTTCAATGGAAACAGCAAAGTAAACTCCATTCAGTCAGGGTCATTTAAGTTCACTGCTTTAAACTCAAACTGGTGTGTGACATCCAGAAGATATATTTCAGTTTGTAATTACGGAATAAAAAATGTTTGGCACACAGAGAAATAATTGAATTCCTTCCAACAGCTGACCTGTAGCCACGGCGGGTGGCCTGGCTGATGGTGTGGAGCACGTAGGGCTGCTTGCTGTTCCCTGCCAGGCCCGGGAGGATCAGTATTGTGGGGCGGGTAGCGGGTTCTGGGTAGGACGCACTGGCGTGATTGTCTACCCAGTCCAGCGAAATCTGACCACCGTCACCTGTACGGATCAGCTCACTGCGGGACGAGGGGAGAGGATTGAAAAGGCCTGAACTTGAAAAACATTCATGTAGATGTGTGATTCCACCAGTTAGAGATAGATACTGGGAGACTCAACTTACTTGCGATACGTGACGTGGGGTCTGGACTTGAGGACGGAACAGACCAGGGTCTGGAAGCGGCCTCCCCAGCACCACGGCGTGGGACTGAAGCGCTCGGACACCACAGGACAGTGCTCCTGGAGGAATGCACTGAACGCCTCACTACAAACCAGAGCTGGTGTCTGAGCCAGAGACACAAGAGACATGAAAACCTGTTTAACTGTAATTTTGTATAAGCACACACAACTATTTGCTTTTTCAAAACGCTCCAAACCTAACACATTTGACTACAGCTGTTACCTTATCAAGTATCATTAATGTGTTATACAACATCGTTCATCAACACTTAAAAATATCCTTTTGACTGTGTTATAGCACATTATGAACCATCTATTGATTGTTTATATGCTGCTTGTTATTGATGGATAAGGTAAACATTCACCAAAAAACTATTATTCAGAGCTATAACAGAATATCTTATAAATGAAGTCACTATTAAATGCCCTTAATTGTACAGATCAAGTATGTTGTCTGAAAACATACATATACAAAGTAAACAATATTATTGTTTAAATTTTTTCATTTGAGCTGGAAGTTGAATTTTATCGACGTAAAGCTCTGTGCCGCCTGATCATGAACTACTTACATGAAATGAGAACTTAAAATATATATAAAGAAATTACAAAATAAACTGAATTGATAAAAGCATATACAAAAATATTTGATTGAAACCCAATAAAACAAAATAAAAAACAAAATAGAATGTATTCAAATGTAATCTAATTTAAATAAGAAAAATAAAGTGAAATACTGCATAACAAATATTTAATTCAAATATGAAAACAAAGAACAAAGTAAACATTGAAAAATATAAATAAGAAAATTAAATACAAATGCTGTGGGATAAAATATAATTTAAATAAGAAAAATAAAGCAATATACTGTTAAATTGAATACGCTTTAAATAAATAATAAATAATAATATAGTAAAATAAAATAACAAATTGAGCAGAATACAATGAAACTTAAGTATTATCTAACAAAAGTAAATTATGAAAATAACTTGAAGCCACATAGGAGGATATTATTAAAACGGAACGAGACAACTACAGGATGATGAAACACACAATGAGGCGGTAGTGGAGCCGAGGCACCGACCTGACACTGGCGGCCCCACAGATAGTACAGAGCGGCCGTGATGGAGCAGATGAACACGGTGGAAGGCCTGGTGACACACTCCCAGTATAATCTCCACAGATCCAAGTGGGATAACAACATGGTGACGACCTGCTGGGATCTGTCTGCACGGGGACCGGAGAGAAGCGCGACCTGCCGTCTTCATCACCGGCAGCCGAACAGCAAGATGTCCCACGGCTCTTCCTCGCCCTAGAAACGGATACAGAGCCGGTGAGAGGCTCCTCTCGGCGGTGTTCGTCCCCCGGCAGTAGGCGGTCCTCCGGCGGACACGGTTCCTGCTTCCTCCCGTGACCGCAGATCGTCCGTTCGGATCTTGGACCAATGACAAATGTCCAGCTCCGCCCCCACACGCGCAGGGGGACTTCAAACATGGACGTCACCAAACACGCATGCGCCTCTCTTCTTCTTTTTCATATTCTATATTTTGTTCGGATCATCAGCGCTGCCCCGCCCCCTGTGTTTGCTTCAGGTATTGCAGAAATAAACACGTTAGCGTGTACATGCGTAACTCATATAGGATTATATTATATTACTATCATTTACTGAAATACCTTTTTCTATACGAAAAATATGTGTGTCAGTATTGAAGGTGTATATTCCGTGCATATTCTGTATTTTCTATTTATTCTTTTATTATTAGTATAGCAATTGTTTTGACTATTTTCATATTTGTGTTCTCTTGTCTACCTCATTCTTACCTGTCTGCTGCTGTAACAAGGGACCCAACAAGTGTTTTGATTGGAGGATAATGTCACCTCAGTGATTCCTACACATGGTAACACAGTGAAAGCTCTCGTTTTAATGGGTCATGATGGGTCCAGTCTAAATAAGGGTTGACTACAAGTCATATTAGTTTCCCAGGTTTGGTTATCAGTTTTATTATAGTTGGTTTCAAACATGGTCTAAATCTAAGCACTAACTCTAAAGATCATTTTTAATGTTTCATTGCATTTCTGATCTGTTGGGTGGGAGAATCATTTTTAACTTTTTTACAGTCCTTATGTTTCAATTTCCCTGAACTTTATCTTTCAGGAAGTGTTGCCTCTGTGCAGCCATGACAACAAGTTACATTTTACATATAGGCTCATTTAAAACATCCCACACATGTCTTTTTAGATTTCCTTGAATTTGCCTTTATTTCTAACTATTTGGATTACGTTACACTTCTATACAACCCATGTGAAAAAAAAAGTCATAATAATAGCATGAGATCAATACAATAGTTTATTTAAAACAACAAGATCTTCCTCAGTAGCCAGGACTCATTGTATCTAGTTGAGTGGGATTCCTGCCACCACCTCTGACTCAATGCCACACTCGTCATTTCCTCGCTTGATCTTGAAGAAACCTGAAATCACAAGACACAATCAAAATGTTATTGCGGCCAAAACGTGTCTCTCACCACATTCCCGGCTTTTACACATGTTCTGCACGTGAAAGAATATCCGAAAGAGAAAATGTGACATTTTGTCATACCTTTGTCTCCCCAGTCGCTGTTCCAGGAGTTGGCAGCCAGCCAGTAGGGCGTCCCGTCCTCCTGCCCCCAGCCCAGGATCTTGATGGCATGACCACCAAGCATTTCCCCTGTCACATGCTGATACACACCTACAGTAATACAATTAAAATGTGCATTTTAAGCCGAGTCAAAATACAATAACAAGGCTAAACATTTACATCAGAGGATCAGAGGTGTGATGTTTTTTTCATATCTTAAGGTAATTTACTTAAAGTTCCAGTGTGTAAGAATTAGGTGAAAGGAATCTGTTGTCAGAATTTGAATTTAAAATAAACCCTACTGATGTTCTTACTAGTGTGTAATTGTAAGAATAAATTGTTGTTTTCTTTACACTAGGATGAGCGTTCATATATTTACTTCGATGGAGGCCGGCAGGATTTGAGCTATTACGACAACCGGAGGCTACCAAATTAAGAGGTATTGAGGGGTATTAAGCTGCAACATCACCACTAGATGGCACTACATTCTACATGCTGCATCTTTAAGATGCTCTAAAGAAACTCGGCTCTTAAACTGGGGGTGTGTTTAAATAACAGTATCCAAGATTCGAGAGCCCTCATACACGCTATATTGTAAGACAAGAAACAATTGAAGGCACTAAAAAAGAAAACAAATTGTATGTAAGTTCATTTGATCCCTTCTATCCCTCTGTGTCAATGCTTTGAATTAAATGATTTAAAAATGCAAATGCTTCTTTGGTAAAAAAATCTCCAAACTAAGGACTTAACCTGTGAAGAGGAGTCAAAGCATCAAGTTGGTTAAACCCTGAATTGAAGTTTAACTTCTGAGGAAATGCTTTGGAAAAGTCTCAGCGTGAATGCAAAGTATAAGCAAAAGATTTAACATTAATGCACAATCCAGGTTCATGTTAACATGTTGGCAGGGTAGAAGTTTGTGTGTGTACATTATATATAGTATAAGCCTCACCAGTCTTATACAGCAGAAAGTCGGCATACACAGAGAAAGCTGCCTCCACAGGACCATTGTTGTACAGCTCGGTCATGATCTGCTCCTGCTGGGAGGGGACACTGTATGTGCGTTTCCCTGAAAAACAAGACACACTCTCTTCAAAGTTGAAAATGTTATATCATATACAGTGTGGGATAATTGTTTTTTTTTAAATGTTAATACCAAAGTGTTTGTCTTTCGGGTAGGAGAGTGAGTATCCATCGATGCACATCTCCTGACACTTGGGAGTCTCCTGTTCCCCCTGACATGGAGGACGAGTTCCATTTACATGATGCTCACAGGGAGCGAGGGAGTAGGGCCTGCAGCCTTTTTAACACACAACACCACAGTCAGTGCCAGTTGAGTCTGTCCGAGCAGCTCTGTGAACCCGTTTCCCTGCACACTCACCGACTTTAGAGCCGTGCAGGCCTCCTGTCACGAGTCCTGTTTTCCCCCAGAATTCCCAGGCAGCAGAGGGATAACCACCGAAACAGCTACGACCAACAAAAACACCACACGCGTTGCTCGGTGTTACTCTCGAAAGACCATAATTACACTGGGTTTATTTGCTCAACAGACACTCACCCCATGCCACAATCATCACAGCAGGTAAGCAGATCTTCAGCTGAGATCTCCACAGAGATCTGACCGCTGGTGTGGATACACAGCCTGTCGGACATCGCCTCAGCTGCCCCGAAGGCCTGGGAGACATTTAACAAAGGAACGCCTGTATTATTGATGACCTCCTCTTGGCCCCTTTATGGCCTCTTCTTTGTTACCTCTGCCAGGGAGGTTATATTGTCATTATTTGTATGTACGGATCAGATTACCAAGAGATTCGGTGAGACAAATCCAGAGAAAGGTTACAAATCCTGGATATTTTTTTTTACTTTCTTTAACATTGTGAGATAGACAGTTTTTTCACATTTTCACAATTTTCCCAGGGAATCATTCATGGATTTTGATGAAATATGACAGTATCTCTGAGTTTGGTGCAGCTGGATTGAATTTAAGGCAACTGTTTGACCTTGTGGGAGCTATGCAATTTACAAAATACCAATCTTGTTTGGCACTGTTCAATCTTAATCTCATAATCCGCCAGGTCTCACCCAGCAGGATCCACAGGAGCCCTGGTCTCTGATCTGATGGAGGGTGGGACAGTTGGGCCACTGCTGACGTGGGTCAAAGTTGTCTGGAAGCTGCAAGTTTTCAATATTATGAGCCCTGTAAACGAGAGAGGACGAGTCACTGAAGCACTGCACATAAAGACCAACCTGCTGACTCTCACCTGCTTGGACATGTGAGAGAACACACACACACACACACACACACACACACACACACACACACACACACACACACACACACACACAGTGGTAGTACAAACTTACACCTCTGGCAGCTTGGGTCCGTTCAGTATGGTCCCACAAAGTCCCTTCACATAGCTGATATCAGCGTTATGGAAGTTCTGTCCCGCCTGGAGCAAAAAAACATTGTTCACATAAAATAACCATCAAGTTTTCTTTTTGATTGACATCTGCAACTCCTCCATTTAATAGAGCAGCTGCAACAGTTGCAGAGGTCACCAGAAATACAGCATATACCCTGAAGTATACGATCATACGTTTGCGGTGATCTCACCTTCCATGTGGTGTTGACCTTGTTAATGAAGTCGATCATCTCAGAGGAGAGGAGGCCGAGCTGAGGCCGGGACCAGCAGACCGAGACGGTCGCCAGCACCAAGAGGAGGACGAGTCGATGCATTCTGCAACACAGGCGGTTTTAAAATCAACTCCTCGTCCACGACATGTAGTTATGGATAAGAGTTGTGAGGAATGACAGCATGAAGATTTCACAGAATATTTAAAATAATTTTCACTATGATACCCTCAAAACTGTTTAAATTAGGTGTATTTAAAATATAAGCAGAGTGATTTTGTTTGTTTCAGAGCTACACGTGTCTGGTATTTACACAAGTTTAACACAACTAGAGAATACAAGAGAGTTGCAGGTAATGTATGTGCTGTAATTCTGAAAAGCAAAATATTACACCGCAAACTCTCAACTAAATCTCCTCTCTTACCTGTTTTTTTCTATCCTCGACTGATGCTCTTCTTCTGTGCAGTTCCTTCTCCTCACTGAACAAATCACCTTTCCTCCTCCGCGTTTTTACTTCTCTCATTTTTACAAGCCACTCGTTATGTAATCACATGTCTGGGTTATGGATTCATCATCAGTTTAAATCTCATGTGACCAATAATCTGTTTCCAAAGGTTAACATGTTTAATGTGTTTTTTCCTATTGCTGCACACATAGACAGAAATAAAGCCACAAATCAAAGCACCTAATTATATATGAACTTTAAACCTGCTGCTGTATAATAAAAAATATAATTTTACTGTGTAGAATATATAACATCGAGGTCAGTCCACTAAAATCCACCAGTTGTAAATGAGTTTTCTGCACAATCAACTTTCAGGCCGTTTCCATAATTCCAACTCTTTATTTGTTCAAATATATACAAATCAAAGTTTCACATTACATAGCAATGTTTGTAGCTCTCCTTTGGTTCGGTGCAAGGTTTCTGTGTGCCGGCCTTTCTACTCACCAAAGCTGCTTTAAGGACACTTCAGCTATAGCAGTCTCAATATGCGCTTCTCTCTCACATAGCATCAAAGACATTATATTTGCTCAATACAATTCACACCAACAGTCCACCTCAGAATTACACTGTTCTTCTTCCTTTTCTTCCTCCTATTACAAAGTACCTGGAGTAGAACAAACAAAGACAGAAGAGTGTTGGGATGCTACACACATCTAGGCTGCACATACACACAGTGCTAATGAGAGAAGTGCACTGCTGTAACAGGTAAAGAGTTTCTCCTACAGAAACATTAGTGGAATATTAAAGAAGACATATTATGGTATTTCAGTGTTTCCTTTCTCCAGTGTGATTTTTAGGTTTTTGTTATGTTTGTTAAAAAGTTAAAAAGTCTTGTTAAAGGAAACTCCTCTCTCCCACCAGAAACACATAGGCTCCTAAAACACCTCTTGATAGTCTGACATTTGCATAATAATGCACAGTAGGGCTCTTCCTCTATAATCCCATTTGAATTTCTTACTTTATTTACCATTTTTTAATTCAAATTATATAAATGTTTTTTATAAATTTTTCTTATTCTTATCATACACCAGGTATACGGCAACATGTCTCAGTCTGCTCTTCTAGATCTCGTCTATTTTCTCCAGGAGCGGGACATGTGTAAAAATAATTACATTGTTATACATAGAGACAGAGCTAGCAGCAGTGGCGCCGCAGTATAGGCCCACTGCCTATGTGGACAAGATGCACGCCCCCAAGCCACAGTACATCGGCATGGAGACTGCAGTGTTGGCTAATTTATAAACAACAAAAAAAACATTATAATAGTACTAACAGCATTGGAACAGAATCGTATACAATGGAATAGATCTTTTTTAAATATTTGAATTATATTAGAGAAAATTCATCCGGACAGGCCTGATGAGTCTGATTCGCCCCCTGAAAAATCCAGGTAAAGAAAGAGCGAAATTTTTCCTACCAGGCTTCTCAGACAGAGGCTAAAAAGAGGAGCTGCCGTAATGGACAGTGTGAGGAAAGTTTCCTAAACATTAGAGCATGTAAACCTATTCAAGTATAACCCTGAATATGAGCATGATATGTCTCCTTTAAGCTCACATTGATTTGACATGAAAAATAGGATTTGAGTTATTAAAATAAAACTTGATGGTTGGTGACTGCGTGTACCAAATCCTAAAATAGGCAGTGTCGATTTTAGCATATTTAAACATTTCATTCATAAGAGAAATTATGAAATATTATATGAAATATTCACATTTGCTCAATAATTTCAATCAATCCAAACAATGGGTCCAAAATGTTTTAAACTTTTCCAAAAAAAAGAGGAAACACATTATCAGCGTAAACATGAAATGATGATAAAACACCCCTGAATTGTTTCAATGTGCTATTTATGCTGGTGAATATAACCACACATCACTGTTTGTGACAATTAATCCAGTTGCAGGAGGACAACGACAAATCCCAGTCAAACCTAATGAGACCAGTCTGCTACAAGAGCGCCCCCTGCAGTCTACGTGTGTCCATGGTCCTGTGACGGCCATATCAATGAGTTGAAGGTGAGGGAAAAGGTGCGCCAGAGTCCTCGAGTGAGAGGAGAGCCAGACCTCTAGTGTGGGCAGAGGGGGTTTCTGAGTCTGTAGCCCCCCCAGGGAAGGTGAGGGTGAAGGGGTTTCACTGTCCCTGTATGTTGCCGGTGCCCTGGGCCTGTGCCGCAGTGGTGCTGAGGTACTGCCAGCTGAGGGCTGCCAGCAGCATGGCGGCGGACAGGTACATAGGCGACAGGTGGTGGGTCCTGGAGGGGAGGGTGGACTGCGACAGCGCGGACTTCTCTCGGATCAGAGCCAGGATGTGCAGGGTCTTGTCCCGTGACGGGTCGGTGAGGGAGACCTTCTGTAAAATCTGCAGAGAGGAGAGAACCGGTTTAGTTGTGTTGAAATGAAACGTGAGCAGAGTATACAGAGACGGCAGCACACCCACCTCCTGGCTGTGCTGGCTGATGATGGTGTGCACAGCCCTCATGTTGGTGGCCTCCATCATGAGGGTGACCGCCTGTCCCTTCCGGATCTTTACCACTCCCTGGAACACCATGGGGTTGTTGTAGCATTTTGATAATGTAGCTATCGCCATCACCTGGTCAAAAGAGGAATTGCCCATAGACAAGGGGAAGAAATCAACTAATGTGCTCAATATGTTTTTGCTATTTTGGGTTTTAGCAGACACTTCCTGGTTTTGTTTTCTCCGCTGTTGACATTTCTCAGTTTGACATGATTGTGCATTGAATAACTTTCACTTCTAGAGGGTTGGACAGAGGAAGCTGGGTGACGACTGTGGAAATTGTTTTTGAGGCATTTGGTTTTCCAATTTAGTTTTAACCCTACAGGGAATTGTATCTTATTTAAGTCCATCTTGGCAAAGTTTTACAGATTTACTGATTGAGTTTTTGACGAGAGCTCATAGAACAAAAGAATCTGTGAGTGACACTTAAGTAAATACCTGTGGAATAGCACAGAAATTGAAAACGCTCTGGTTGCGCAGACGAGACAGGTAGGCGATAACATCTGGGACGTGTCGCAGGGCATCGGTGACCAGCAGGTTGAGACACGACAGGGCCGACTCCAGCTTGTCCGGCTGGGCCAGGTCCTCAAGTCGACCGGCAAACTGACTCCAAGCCTGCACAGGGACACGAGGACGCAGGTTAACACAACATCATAACAGCAGATAGAGAATACACATACAAACACCCTCATATCAGACTAAAGAACAGGCTCCTACCTCTTGTGGCCAGAAGGCTCGTCCCACTTGCACGTCCTCCAGATAGTCCCGGATGATGTTGGTCTTCTGGAGGAACAGGCCCATGGAGTTGGCCAGCTCGGTGTCCCGCCCCACCTCAGGGTCCTCCAGCTGGGACGCAGAGAAGAGCTGAGACAGGCCAATGCCCACCAGCCCGGCCACATAGTGGCAATACTGCACAGAGGAAAATACGGTTCTACATTTGTATCATGCTCCACAAACAAACTGTCAGAGACGTGTTGAATCTATGTGAACAGTGTGAGGTGTATGGGACGAATATTATTAATGCTGAATAAAGCTACTTAACAAGTGCGCAAGTATGTAAGCATCAAATCGTAGTTTAATCAAAGTTTCTTTTGGATCTGTGCTTATTTCTTTTGTCAAGGGCTCTATTAAATGTATTTGCATTTATATTTCCATTTATGTTGATGTGTTTTTGTTCTTGCTATTGCCCATATGCTTGTTTGAGACCAGGATGATGCAGAAACTACTGAACAGATTTCCACAAAACAGAATGGAAGAATGGGATCTTAGCCAAAAATACCCCTTAATTCTTTTTTCAGATCCTTAAGCATTGCAAGATTATTTTTATGTTTTCAACAATTTCCCAGGGAATAATTCATGGATGTATGGGCTCTGCTCAGCGCCATTCTAGTTATTATTGCTATTCTCCTTAAATACAGTAACAACTCTCACCAGGTCCCACTCCTTCATGGATCCCACTTTCTTCTCCAGGAATTCGGCCATTCCCACTCCCATGCGTTCACAGATATCTGAGATGACATCTCTGTATTCCTGAGCAAGGTTTCTGAATTCCAGTGATATCTGGATTGAAAGGACACAGGAAGATTTTAGTTCCTGAAGCACCTGAGTACTACCCTTTAATGTGCGACCATGCAGAATCACTGACCGTGGGGAAATCCTCCAGGACCTGCCGATCTTTCTCCTGGCTCTCGGTGAAGCACCACTCGTCCTGGTACAGGAAGGTGTGGAAATTATTCAGCATGGGGACTTTCTTGTCCAGGGGGATGGTCATGTCATCCTCCACTGTGTCCAGCGCTCGCAGCACCAAGTAGAAAATACAAACTG
The DNA here is from genome assembly GCA_038501795.1 of Pseudopleuronectes americanus. NCBI lineage: Eukaryota > Metazoa > Chordata > Actinopteri > Pleuronectiformes > Pleuronectidae > Pseudopleuronectes > Pseudopleuronectes americanus. The sequence continues at coordinate 11,487,788 of CM076734.1, read as the reverse complement.
CATGTCTGGATGGCAGAGAGAGGAGGGAGGACACAGAGTCAGCGTGGAGTTGTGTGAATGGGAGCTGGCCTAAAAGCTGCCTCGTCACTTATTAACTAAATGACCAAAATAACAGACATGACTCGGGGGTCAAAGCTCAGAGATCAGGTTAACCTAAATGTAGAAGATTCCGAGGATATTTAAAGTACACACACACACACTCACTAAAGATGTGTGTTTACAAACAGCTGTCATTTATTTTCTGACAGTTCTGACCTGAAGAGGGAGCTTAAATTAGAAACAGCAGCAGTTATCTGTCTGCAACATCATCAGTTTTCTGCGGCAGGTTACAAGGAGGATTTTAATGTAATTTGTTATTAATGGCTTTGTGTTACTGCATGCATGTTTTAGGACCTCAACACTGGCGTCGGCCCTCATTGCCGAAAGACTTCATCTTTATAAATAAATGAAGCCTCCTTCTACCAAAGCTTTTCTTTTAAAACCTGTTGAATGGTACAACGGAGCTGGCATGTATATGAGGAAGCACAACTGCTACAAAAAGCAAATATTTCCTGTTTCACTATTGAACTTTGGGGAATTGTTGAATGTTGAAAGATCAGATGAGGCTATTTGAAAACATTGCTGCATAGATTTTCTTTTTATAGATCAGAATTAAACGATGTAAAGAAACAGTTTGAACTGAAGTGAAGAAACTGCTTCATTGTGGTGACATGGCACCTAAACACATCTCCATAGATCAGAGATCAGATCTTATCCTGCAGCAACAAGCAAACCAGCAGAGTGGACACGAGACTGCTGATGTCCATTTGATTTGTTGTCATTTGAATAATACTCAAATAAAAAAATTCAAAACATGCATAGTACTTAGGATAACTGACTCCGCAGTGTGTGGTCGCACTGATAGGTTATCTTTCTACTAAATGTGTTAAGAGTTTAGGCCTTTGTTAAATCACTCCAGGGAGAAAGGAAACCCTCCACAGGAAATACCATCAGGGTTTTTATGGACTGTTTCTATGAGGGTAAATCAGGACATATGCAACAATTTATACAACAGATGGGTTGATCTCAAGTTAGTGTGTAGCTGACAGTAGTTTCCACTGTAGATCTATTCTTCTCCACATGTATATTTTGCACGGGAAGCTGCTGCAGCCTACGCACTAGACTAGAGGACACCATGCCTGCAGACACACCCCTCCCGTCCCTCACCTGGACTAACTCCCTGTTTACCCACCTCAGCTCCCCGTCCAGCGCCTGGATCACGGCCGCGAAGCTCCGGCTGGTCTGGTTCAGGTACAGGTAGCAGGTCCGCAGACTGTCGCTCATGGACTCCTGGCAGGAGAGACAAAAGAAGGCGCTGTGTCGGTAAAAGCTGGCGGCTCTCACGGCGCTGGAGGGGCGGGCGGCCTCCTGCAGGCCGCGCTCCCCGAGCCTCCAGCCCGGCAGCAGGGACCGTGGAGCGGACCCACCGCAGCCGCGCGGCGCCACCGACAGAGAGCGCTTGAACACGGCCAGGGAGACGGGACACTTGTAGCAGGCTCCGGCCATGGGAGCGAACACAGCCTGCAGCAGCGGCAGCTGTCAGACGACTGGGGCCATGGTGAGTTACTAACATGAAGTCCATGCAGAGGACACGGGAGCGGGGGGCGCGAGCGACGTGCAAATGTTTTTAGGAGGACGTCAGGGTGAAGGAAACAAGCGCTCCGCTGATCTACAAACAGTGTGTGCGTGAAGCGTGTGTGTGCAGAGCGTTTGTAGATCTGATGTTGTGAATACACGGCTCCTCCTCCTACTTCGACCCAAAACATGACCGTCATCTTCCTCACTGTTTACTAACACGGTCCATGTCTGTGTCACCACTAAACTAAACTAAGTTAGATTATCGTGTTTGAAAGTGGAAAAGTCAGACCTAATATGGCAAAAGGCCTTGTTATATGCTTATTAGCTAAAGTTTTCTCTCGCTAACTGTGCGAAATTATATAAATAAGTAATAGTGATAATAGAAAATGATAAATAAGTTTAGGGGAACTATTGTATTCTGGTTTCCACTAACCAGAAAGTGCCTGAATTATAAAAAACTGCTATTTACTTCTATCGTTAATATAGAATAAATAATAACAACATTGTAGAAAGTACTTAGATGTTCTGTAGCCTTTATCAGAGTGTGTGCTGCAGATAGAGGAAGTGTAATGTGCTGACATCTGGTGGCACAAAGTGGGAAAGACAGTAGGACGTAGAGGAGTTGTTATTATACAAATGAATGATAGTTATAATAAAAAGTATGGATAAGTTTAGGGGAACCTGTCTGTTCTTGTGTACTTGTGCGAGGCCTGAAAGTTTGCAAAATCTAGAGCGGGTTTTATGTCATGTTGCTGCTCACAAACTTACAAAATCTGCCTTTAACCACTGATAACAACACAGTGGGAGTGAGTGTTGAAATACACATGTGTCAGAGAGAGTTTGTTACTGCAGCACTACAACTCAACTGTTATACAAGTAGAGGCAATGCTCTATCCCAAAGTGACATTTATCGTGATCATTTTCAATGTCAAACTTGAGGTTTTTTATCTTGAGGTACTTTTTGGACCTACTATGCTATTGGCCTTATTGTGCAGCTTTATAAGATTCACTTATACAGTCTGTATGTTCTTGACCATGAATAAACACGGACACCCACTCCACCACATACTGGACAGTGTGTGTTTGTTTAGATGGTTTAAATGTAATATAAAAATAATAATATTAATGATAATCTCATATCCATTTTTTGCAGGGTCATTTCCTCTTTCCACTCTACTGTGGTAAGCTTGATCTTATAGTTTTTACATTTGAGCTTAGTGTGTAATGTGCCTGATACCTTGCTGATCCATCTCTCTCTCTCTCTCTCTCTCTCTCTCTCTCTCTCTCTCTCTCTCTCTCTCTCTCTCTCTCCATCCATCCATAGATTATCACTCAGTCAACTGTGATGAGCCCTATCAGAGTAAGAGCCTGGTTAAAACTTTGACACACCAGCAGAGTGTCTGCAGAGGCCCTGTCTCTCTGTGGGTCACATTACTGTTTTAAATAGTGAGATTATCCGTCAAACATGCGCAGAGCATCTCTTCCCCCTCCAAGCTCATTACGTAACACAAATCCCAAGTCAATGGTCACCTCTGTCCTTGTGGGAGTGAGCCAGCACAGGAGTGACACCACAGATCTGATTTGACTTTAAGCCCGGTGATCTGACGCTGTCCCTGGCTGAGGAGCGGAAGTGAGCAGCAGTCGGGGCCAATCCGTTCACACTGCAGCCTGAGCTAAGCGTGTACAGATCTGCGGTCAGCTGGCCTGTGTGGCTCCAGTGTTAATGTCCATGCTGTGCACACCGGGAACAGCATGCCCCGCAGGATCCGTGAGACAAATGCAACCGCGCATCTTGTCCCACGTAGCGCGTGCATGTGTACATCATTCATACAGCGTTTACTCACATAATCCAACTTCGGCATGACGGTCGTGCACCCCCCCATCTTGAACTTGAACAGGTTGAACAGCTCCTCCGGGTGACCCAGTGACTTCAGGATGTCCATGGTGCTGCGGGTTGTCTCAGGTGGTTCTCTGTCAGGTCGCAGTGTCCATGAACGGAGGAGCTGCAGCGGCAGACACCAGACGAACACACGGTCACAGCAGCTCGTCTGATCGAATGATGCCCCTGATTGGTTGGAGAGTCATGGGCTTAGGCTTCGGCGTCCAATGGGCGGCCGGAGCGTCTGGTGTGATGCCCCGCCCCGGCCGACTCGCAACCAGCCACGACCTCTGATTGGTCGGGGATGTTATCCATGGAGGAAACGTACCTGCTCAATGAAATAATATCTCATATTATGAATAAAATACTTAACGAAAGGCTGATACCTGCCGGCTGTGTTCGGCAGGTATGAGATAGTTATTTGGATGTTTTTGAAACGTATGGAGATTTATGATTATTTACAAGAACATGTATTTTAAAGAAGGTTGGTCTGTTATTCAGTCAAAGTCAACTTTATTGTCAATTCTGAAATATGTGCAGGACAAAGAAAGGATTGAAATGCAGTTTCAGGATGCATCTGATAAGTAGACAGAACATATAAGTATGCAACATATTAAGTTTATTCATTAATATGTATATATATATATATATATGGTCTTATTATGAATTTACCAACTGCATGGACAGTATGAGTTACACTAACACACATATCCAGTAGTTGTTGAACTTAGGCTACTGGACATGATTTTGTTACAATTTTTTTCTATATATAAATATTTGTATTGAGAGTCTCCCAGAAATATTCTTTGCATGTTTGATCTTCCACATTATTAAACTCCTTTTCCCCACATGTATATAATCTAAATAGTCAAACTTACAAACCTCTACCTCTTTCATACCGTTGGCATTATGTCTAAATGTTCATCTGTAAATCCACAACAACACACTCCCTGAATAACCATGTTAAACCACATCTTACCATATCAAATCTAAACAATGAAACAATGACATGAAGCTTGTTTCAGACTTTCAGGTGTGAAAACGACCTGAAGATGTTTTCAGATATGAATGGGGAAAAATGTGAAAACTGGGTTTGCCTTTCACATGCGAAGAACACAGCAGGACATTGTTTGGTCCGACTTGTTTACAACAGGAAATTCATCCAGTTTTGTGTACATTGCACACTGGGAATTCTTATATGAGCTCACTCTGACATTTCCAGGAATTTTTTTATATATATCGTTGGCAGGAAATGTTCTAGAAAATGTCTGGAGCAAACGATTAAAGCAGGAGAGATCAGTGTGGACAGAGTGATACACCCACTTTAGGAATACTTCTGTGTTTGTCTAAAAGCAGCTAAAGGGATATCAGGTAGCTTTAGCACAGACTGAGAAACACACACACACACACACACACGTTTGTCTCTCATTGTGTCTTTACTTACAATATATCACAAATGGTGTATTACACAATTATACTGGAGTGGAGTTTTTTTTTACATACACGCTCATATGCTTATTTAGGTAAATTACATGTGGCAGAATCCCACATTTACACATGTTGCCTCCATGCTTGTCACAAGCAAATTCAAGCAGTATCGCTATCATACTGTAAACTTCTCCTTCATATAGTTTATCAAACAACCTTGATATATATATATATATTATAGGTGATTATTAGATGATAATGTGGTTGGAGTTGGGTCTATAATAATAAATAGATGGAGGATTGTTTATCTTGGAAAGGCTCTGAAGGGTTTAGGAGGCTCCTCGTGTGGATGCACTATTGTACTTGAGTCAGCAGAGGGGGCTGTGTGACAGTCCATCCGCATCACATTGGTCATGTGCATCTTTCATATTAGTTTTTCATGGATCTTTTCATACATTTGTGAATACTGATCTGTTGATTTGTACATTTAAAGGACAATGGCACAAAGTGAAGCTGATCCAGTCCACCAGGGAGCAGCACCTATTGCAATGAGTGGGTTATGTGTCTTTTTACTGAGGGTCATATTATCACTGGTGTTAAGGAGTGATGGATGTCTCTTAGAACTTATATTTGATATGTTTTTTTGGCTAAAAAGTCTTGCTGTGAAATTTTAATTACACTTCACAGTCATTGGAATTAAATACAAGTGATTAAACCTGACTGTATAAGATTATCTTTAATAAACCTAATCACAGGATGTTTGGCCATGTTTGTGTTTTCTTAATGTGGAGGTGAAAGCTGCTAAGACTGTTGCTGCTGCCTCAATACAACTGAGGTGCTTGAATGAATGTAAAAAGCTCCACAGCAACTTGCCTCGTAAAAAAACAAAACAATGCACCAGTTTCTTTGGGAAATTACACAAAGTCACATCGAAAATACTGAACACTGAGGCGTGTGGATTATTAAAGCAACACTATGTCTTTGTTATTGAGCAGCAGCGCCCTCTGCAGCCAAGGGCGGTGATTCATTCTGTTGAGCTCCATGTCCGAGGAAAAACAAAGACTGCCTAGTCCTACTGACCGAACTGAAACACAACTGAACAGTGGTTATTACCCATGATCCCCGGCTTCCTGAACAGGAATCTGTTTCTGTAACAACTGCACCAAACTCTGTTGAGAATTCTGCATATTTTAAATGTTTCTTTGCTGAACCTTGAATAGTTTTTTTAAATTACTCCTCTGGAACTTGCTGGAGCTGATTTTGGCAATTAATGCTTCGACTAGTTCCACACTTCTCATAGAAGATCATAACCGCTCACCAAAGTTGCATAGAGCAAGAACAGATGTTTGGGGTGAGGAGTGGGAATTAAAGTGTCAACTTTCTCCCTATTCCAGGTCAGTAAACCTTTAAAATCATTTTAAAGCTGCTATTTTAATGTGAAAAAGTTGCATAGTGTTGCATTATGTAAGCAGCACTTATGTTGTGTCCCATCCTGAGACATTGCTATTGAGTTCAGACATCTTTTACAAATGTACTACTAAGGTAATTGTAAAAAATTGACCTTATGGTTGTTTCTTATTTATATGGATTGTCCATGGTGCTAACATGTCCTGCTGTAATTCATTACTTTCATTTCTTTGGGAGATTGTCCTCAATATTATCCTCAAAATGAAAAAATCTATTGAAATAAAAAGAACTCAGTGAGGTTTAGTCTGACCATTACTGTTGTTTGTCACTGGCTTATGTCACAGTTTGTGTCACACACTCGCATGGCGAAGAAACCTTTTGTCTAACAAAGTTGCAGTTTTTCATATCAAAAGTTTGCGTGTGGATCGAATCACAGAGCTGCTCCTTCATAGCTGTCAAACTCCGACCCCGTCAGACGTCCATCTTTGAAGCGTTCTCCATTTTCCTGTCTCATATCTTTGCACTGCACAAACAGGCTGGGTGGAATCATCCGCATCCACAGCAGTGGTCCACGTTCCTAGCACTCTTGTCTGTCAGGAGAGTTTAAAGATGAGTTGGTTCTGGGTTGTGGGTCTTCTAAGCCAGGATTAGGCTGCTCCACGGCTCAGCTTTGGATCCAGAAGATCCGCTGTGGCCCCCGGGGGACATCTTGAGAGGAATGGCTCCACCTTGAGCTGCCATGTAGGCCGGCAGTGCGGAAATCTATAGAAAAACAGAAGAAACCGATTAGACGAATCATATAATAAGTCCAACCCCAACTAACATCCACTTTTCCTTTCCAAGATAGGAAAAGATTAAGTTTAATATTGTAGATTTGATGAATTGTGCCTTTATTTATTCTGTCAACTCGTTTCCTAAATATTCTCTGACATCTCTCAGTGTCTCACCTGTGAGTGTGCGCTGTGGTGTGAGAACAAGCTGTGGGCCTCCGGTTCTGTCTTTATCTGACGAGGCTCCTCTGTGCTGCCGCCGCTGCTGATGCTGATGCTGCCGGTGGCGTGGCGGGGAGCGCTGCAGGGTGTGACTTGAGTCCCCTCACAGCCTGGAGTCCCTGTGAGGCACAGAGTGGTGGTCATTTCACGTGTATAGTCAGAACACACAACGGGGCCTTGAGACATGAACTACAGACTCCATTGGTAAGATCAATAATGGAGGGATCTAAACGTCTGCAGGGATTTTGACTCAAGGTTAATTTCAAATCCATCGATCATTGAAGCTCACCGGTTTGGGACTTGAGGTTCTTGGGTTTGCGTTTGCGGGTCTGGATCCCCTCTTTCTTCATAGCCAGGGGTCGTGGTACCTGTGGAGACACCAAGGGGAGCAGAGAACTAAGTAAAATGTGATATTAAGTAAAACAAAATCCTGCTAGTTTCTGAAGATATCTTTTCAAAAACTATGAATCCTGTTTATCATATAAAATGGATTCCTGTCATCATAGTGGTCTAATCTTTTTTTGTTAGGGACGAAAGATAAAAAACAAACAGCAAACGCTGCAACGTTACATGACTTACTTGTCTTATTATTATTGGAATGACAGGCACACATTCAACAACTAAGAATGTGTCTAAACCATGTGATAAAATGTCTCTTACCCCGTGGAGTTTCATGTAGAGGCCGCAGGCGTTGCAGACCGGCTCGCCCTCTGCGTTTCGTCTCCACAGGGTGGTGGTGGTGGTGTGACAGTTGGTGCAGGACAGGCCCACCCTTCTTGAGGCAGACTGATTCAAATAAAGAGAAAGAAGACGGTTAGTAATTTGTCACAAAAGAAAATATCTGTGAAGAATGAGCTGATTGTGAGTCTGGCTGTCACGCACCAGTCGTCTCTGGGGTTTGATGAGGGGCCTGTTGATGCCGTTCATCTTGTGGTACAGCCCGCAGGCGTTGCACAGGTAGTGGCCGGTGCCGTCCCGCCTCCAGAGGGGGGTCGACATCGCCCCACAGTTCACGCACTCTCGGCCCTCAGCGAAGTCATCGAACAAATCTGATCAGAGATGACAAGGGAGGAATCAGGTTAGCTGAGGGAAATGTTCCTTTTGGTTCAAGGATAATTGACTCAATATCAAAGATCCAAGATTTAAAATCATCTTAATCATTGTTTAATTGCTTGTTTTTACACTTGATTTCTGTAAAAAGTATTATAGTATTGTATTTGACTATTTTATGTTGAGCTCCTTTTATAATAAAACGTGAACCATTGAGGTTATGGTTTCACCCCAGTCCGTTTGTTCGTGGGTTGGTTTGTGTGATTATGAACAAGATTAAGCAAAAACTACTTCTTTTTTAATCTTTCTTTAACATTTTGAAATTTTTCTAGCATTTTCGTTGAATCTCATAGAACAATTCATGGTTATGGATGAAACAAATATCAGCCATGTTTATAGGACCTAAATCTGGATCCAGTGAATGTAAACGTGTTCTCAGAAGAGGGCTGTAGGGCCTTGGTATTACTTAGCAAACCCTAACTTCAGGAAACCAAAGAATTGTATCCCTTATGCTCAGATCAAATGAACTTCCAATTGGGTTTGTGCCACAGACATTCTTTCCATCCATCCTCTCTTTAATAAACAGTCCCTGACAGGCTGGTCATATGGTACAGGGACATCTGTACACCAGCAGGAGGCGCAGGCCCACAGTTACAACAGGCCCACACAACAGCAGCCTGGATTCCCCCCTTATCTCCCAACTCCCCCTGCAGATAAAGAGCAGGCTGGAAATAGAGACGGAGTAGCGCTTCATCGTATTCAAATAGAGACTCTGTGTGTGTCACATCTCCTTCTGCCTCCCAGATAGCACGACATCTGATGAATGTGGTCGTCACTCTCTCATCTGACACATCACAAAGTATCACCAGAGAAACAGAGGGGAAAAGACGTCAATTTGCCAAAACATAGCTTGAGAAACTTCAGAAAACCTCAACGTAAAACTCGTAAAATGTACATTTGAGTGGCATCACAATGTGTTTTTAACCACACACTCCACTCTCCATAATTACTCCTCTTCAGAGAGTGTAAACCTGGCCACCATCTGCTCCTCCAACGGTAATCGAACTGACACACAGCCGCACGCAGGCCTCCACCAAGGCCGAGAGCCAAACAAGACACAGTGGGGCAGGCTAACCTTGAGCCAGGCAGCAATTGTAGCCAACACAACGCATCAACACGGAGACAAAGAGAAGATGACCGCAGCGTTCCACATCTATCTGAACAGAGGGTTTTATTTTTTCCGCTGTACAAATGTCAGGGTGTATCTTCTATCAGATACAGGCCGACTATCAGGGTGCAGTTTAAAAACAGCCCGCTAATGCTTTAGGAGACCAAAGGTGAACATGGAGTGAAAGACTCAATAGAAGAGTCACTGTCTGGACAGGGTTTATTTATATGCATGACCACAGTGAAGTTAAGAATATGTTTCAGTAACAAATATTTAAAGTAAGACAATGTAAATTTGATACTTTTAGTACATTTCAGTTTGGATTATTGTATTTTTCCTCCACTACATCTGGTGGCTGAGGTCAAACATTGTTTGGGATAAGCGTTATTTACAAACATGTCATTAAAATATCAAATATTACCTGATTTAATTAACCATTAGCTGTTAAACTTACCATTTAAAACCAACACTAATATCAATATACTGCTTTCACAATTTAACACCTAGAGAGGCCATTTTTAAGTAGCTAAGTTAATTTACTCAAGAACTGTACTTAAGTACAAAGGTAATGTTTTTGTAGTCTGGTGCATTAAAATCTACATCAGAGGGAAATGTTGATGTAATCTTTCTCTAAAATGAATAAAAACATTTTTTACTCAAAATAATATCATTTTACTCCACTACTTTAGTTGCTTTGCAAATTGAGATTTTACATATGATGAACCTTTAAAATATAATGCAAACTTTTGCATTAAACATAATGCCTTTTAGAAACTAAAATAATGTGTTATCCCAAAAAAGTATCATACAAAAAGCTTTTCTTGTCATTGAAGGAATTCTTGTCTTTTTGACATTTACAATTTAAGACCAATTGTAAGAAAAAATTATGTAGAAAAATCAAACAAAAATGTTATCCCCCCTAAAATTAACTTAACATTTAGCTTTTAACTTATTTGCTTATAAACCATTAAAGTAGTTGTTATGATTCTCTGGAAACGGAAAATGGATTATAAAAGACATTAAAGCTATTTTCAAAAGCAAGAATTTAAGTTCATTTATCTGGGTAAATAGGAATTAGATTTTTTTATGTAATTGATATTAAATTCAAATAGATTAATGTATTTATCATTAATATAAAGCCAATTGTGATGTTGATGATGATTTCCTTCTGTCATTGACTCAGAGGAAAAGGATATTTCCGTTCTTTTCACCAACAAAAGAGACTTTCACTTTAAAACTGACTGCCACTGAATTAATCGCTGATGTTTGATTTCATTTGACATTGTTATAAAACAATGAGATACAGTCTCTGTCTTTTCTTGCATCAATAAATAGGAGCAATCAGTGAAGAGGCCACACTGTGAGTTCAGTGTGATCCTAATCAGATGAAGAGGTCAGATTGGATCAATGCTCTTTATCTCTAATAGCTGATGTTTCTTCATCAAACAGTTCAAGGGGACGACCTTGTAGATGAGACCGTTAAAGCTGTTCACATAATCAACACACGGGTCACCCATTAATGGGCAGAGAGTAGGAGCAGCTAATAGCAATGAATGAGGAATTAAACTGATGTAAATTGGATGTAAGTGAAGTGATACTCCATTGGAAAAATCAGTTTTAGGGAAAAGAATGAGGGATTGAAATGGTTGAGGCCTCATTGCCCTGCAGCAGCTGTAGAGAAACTCAGGTCCAACTAACTCCCGTTTGATTAGTTATGTAGACGTCACAAGATGCAAGTCAAAGCATCGGGAAAGGAACCTGATAACCTGAGTCCAATCAATGCATTGTGAAATCATTGTGTAGGGTGCACAGGCCAAATTGACTTCCAGCAGGGACTTAAAGGATCCATCAGTCAGATCAGGACTTCGGCTGCAGCCCACTGCTAAATAACATTTGTGTATAATATGAAATTTATTGTATCCTCAGTAAAAGAAAGGGGCGGCTGATCTCTACTGATCCACAGGCTCAGGACACAGCTCATAAATTATATTCCTCATAAACAGTGCTATCAATTCAGCCTTAGTTAAATATTAATTTCAATCACTTTGATTGAGAAAAATGTTTACGATAACTTTGTACGCCATTTAAACATTCAACAATACATTTTAATAAACCCAGGTTAAATTACTCTATAACTCCATATCTTTATAATCTAATTATAATATTCAAATTGGACAGATTATCTATTTGAATGATAACAGACACTAATAATGAAGTCCAAACAGAAATTTACATTTCTATGTTTGAACATATTTAAATGTTTTCTTTCATCAGTTGGCTAAGAATATTAATTTTCTAGGATTTAATAATATCAGCTACTTTTTGTACAGAAAAATGATCTATTTAGTTAATAAAAGTAATAAATGTTGAATTGCATGCATTGGATTGATAATTAAAAGTGTGGTTTATGGTTTTCAAACTATTAGTTCAGGAATAAGAAGAAGATTGTTTTTTATTTTTTTTGATTTGGTTTCCCGATAAAACACATAATTAATCAATTTTATACAAAATGATATCCAGTTTTTAATTGTTCTCTGACCCAACACTGTGTATATATATATATATATATATATAATATATATATATAACAAATAGTTATAATACTATAAATCACAGCCTGAATAACTGTCTTAAATTCGGTATGATGTTAATGAGGGTGTAACGAGTCTAATATAGTAAATAAAAGTCTCTCTCATTCAAATAAAAATAAATAAAACGTAAAGATAAAATCTGCATTATCAGTCAATGACGTATAATCAATTTGTATTTTTTATCTGAGAAAATATAAATAATGCAAGGTATCGTGTTATATTGCTTTATTGTTGTATTTTTTACCTGTTTCAGGACTTTAAGATAATTGCAAAAGAGTGGTTCAGTGTCAAAGCCTCAATCTTTTGGCTGAAAATTAAGAGATTATTTCAGCAACAGGCAAACATTTTCTCATAATTTTTTTACTCACTGGCCTGATGCAAGTCAACATTTTGAGATGATTTCTGCAGCAGAACCTGTTTTTTATTTCATAATGATAATGATTCAAACTTCCGTCTCCTTCACGTGTGTTTTCATGGTCATTGATGCATTTTAATTAACTTCTGATAAATCTAAATAGCATAGAAAAAAAAAGTATTCCTTTCTCGTCTGGAGCCGATAGTTTGACCTTTTTGTATTTTTGCTGGATGTCAGATAAGTTCAAACACATATTACTGCGGGAAATGCAGAATATTCTCAGTACAACTCTTAAGAATGCATTTTATTTCCGGTTGCTTACCTATGTTTGGATGCCGTGTTGGAGCAGCACCGGCTTGGAGACCGTGGAGGACCTGACTATCGAAATGGGACGAAGGCCACGTCCCACCCATGTTCGGGGTCATGTAGGCCGTGTACGGGCTGTGGTACGACCCGCTGAGGCCCCGGGCGCCGTAGTGCTCCCTGCCGTTCCCGGAGATGTTTAGCGGGCTGGTGTAGGAGGCTGCCACCTCCCGGGCCGCGGCCACCCCGGAGGACATGGGTGGGCTGCTGGAGAAGGTGAAGCGCGAGGACACCGGGGAGTGGTTGTACGAGGGCACCGAGTCCGCGCCCGGCTGCGCCCAGGCGGAGTGGCTCGACACGGGGCTGCTCTGCTGCGACGCACCGGGCGTCTGGAGGTAAGGCAGCGCCGGGATCATGGGGGTGACGACCCGCGTCGTGGGCACATAGACCGGGGAGGCGCCCGCCGAGGCGTTGTGCAGAAATCCGGCCTCATAGGAAGGGGGTCCGTGGTTGGTGGTCATTATGCCCGGGTACATATCCTCTCCTTGAGGCTGCACATCCGCGTGGACAGATGGAGGAATGATGGATGCTTTTACGCACGAAATGACCAAGTGTTAACGCGGAAAATACACAATCACCTGTGGGTCCCTGTTTAAAATCAGATGTGTTGTGGAGTCAAACACAACGTGCAGAAAAAGTAAGAGGAAAGTGAGAGACGAGACATGAGAGAGGAGGAGGAGGAGGAGTGAGTGACTTCACCTTGTGATCAAGATCCAGCTGTTATCATCTCTCTCTCTCTCTCTCTCTCTCTCTCTCTCTCTCTCTCTCTCTCTCTCTCTCTCTCTCTCTCTCTATCCATCTATCTCTCTCTCTCACCCACTGATGTATGATCATTTCGAGTTTCAGAACCGATTAACAAGATAGAGTTTATTTTAATCCAAATATCTGATTTGATTGATGCTGTTTGAAAAAAAGAAAAGGCAAATACTTTCGTAAAACTGGCTACTTATCTAAAAAAAAAGGAAGAAAAAAATCTCTCTGTTTTTTTCAGTTAGAGGGTATAAAGCAGATACATTTTTATTTATAAATGATGCTGTTCATTACTTTTTACTAAATTGATAAATATCTTTATCAATTTTCTTGTGAGTCTGTTGCGAACCCGTTTTGGCCCCTGGTGGTGTTTGAAGTCATATCTCACAGAGTTGTAAAAACATTTCTCCCACTAACTGAGAATAAAACCACTGGTATATTTTATGGGATAAATTTGATTATGAACGAAGGTTTGATCAAGTGATCAAAACATGTTTGACCTATAGATTAGTAGCACGTGGCCGTAAGCTTATCAGTTTTTAAACCTTTTCAAAGTCTCAATAATCGGGGAGAGCCACTTATCTCATCTGATAGAAACAGGCTTGTCTGTGTTGGATAAATATTCTACACATTAATAGATATTTTCGAGGAACACTGCAGTAAAGATAACTCTCTGCATGTGAGGATATATCATCTGCGACCTGCAGGAGCTGACGAGTCGTTATTAGTTTGATTCGTCTTATTTGAAACTTTTTCACCACAGTGTTGTTGTTTTTTTCTCGTTGTGACAAAGATGATGAATGACGCATGGATGCTTGACGCCTTTGGTCGGATTTATACCTGTCATCAACACCAGTGAAACGTAAACACACGAGGCCATTTCATTGTGCAGCCACTTCCCACTGACAACCTCCCAGTGAATTATGTGACTGTGCACAAGCTGCCAATAATGCGTGCGTGTGTGTGTGTAGGGTGTGTGTGTGTGTGTGTGTGTGTGTGTGTGTGTGTGTGTAATAACTGTAATAATTGCATTATAAGCATACAGGCCTGTTCTGTAATGCTACTGGTATAAAAAAGATGAAACATAAAATACTCAAACTTAGGAAAGTTTAACTAATAATGCTTTAAGAGTTATATATGCTTCCAATCTCAGGTATAACTGTTCCATCGGTTCATATCTCTGTATTTTACGCCATTGCAGACTCCAGCATGTTAGCTCGATCACAGCTATGATTTCCAATGTCTGCTGTGAAAGGGACATATTGAAAACAAAAACTAAAAGATGTTACCCATTAAATCAAATAATAAAACCTGATTAATGTAAGTGTCCTTTAAGAAACACACCCTTTGCCTTCTTTACAACCATTTAAACTCAAGTTGGACAGTCTGCTCTTTCGACCTTCCAGGGTCCTGCAGATGTTAATTTATTCCTCTGCGTTTGTTGGTTGGTTTATCCTAATACTAATTGTTTATTTATTAGTAGGATTATGGTAATACTACAGGACAGATTACCACGAAATTTTGGTGGAAAGATGCAATAGAGGTCAGGAAAGAACCCGGATGCAGGATTTTTTTTATTTCTAAATTCATAATGCAGGGACCTTGATGAAACAGAGATCTATATTCAGGAAACCGATATCTATGATTGTGTGTTATTTTGTGTTGCTGGCAGGGATAGGTTACACTTGGTAATCTGTCTATCTATCTATCTATCTGTCTATCTATCTAGGCGGTGCAGAAATGGGGAACTGTCATCAATGTGTAACTGCAGGCTGATTACACATCCACCAATTGCCGGCTAATAATATCAGGGCGTAGTGTTGTTCACCTGCGAGGGCGCAAAGTTGGACACCAGTCAGAGGTGATTCATGATTTTATGGCTCCAGTTAATGTATAGAAGGTCAGACGCTGCAGAGGAGATGAATGGAACAGTATTGTTATATCTGAGAGAATAAAGGGTGAACAAGTTACACAAATACAGGGAAAAGTCGGAGTTCATCCTCTTTTCTGTTATTCTACTGTACAGGTTGTGTTTTGATTTGTGTGTTAGCACATGTCAGGCTGTATCACTGACAGTGACAGAGGCCAGAGCTGTGTGTGTGTGTCTGTCTGTCTGTGTGTTTATAACCGTGATTCTTTGCAACTGTGTGTGTTTGCTGTCCATGTGTATGAATGAGGAGGTGTTAGGTGAGGGACCAGATAGAGATGCTGGAATGTGGCAGACAGCAGCCGACTGTTGCAGAAGAAAGTGTGTGCATGTGTTTTTGGCGCGTATGCATGTGTGTGTGTGCGTTGCGTGTGTGTGTGTGTCTCCAATTCCAAACCAGGCACCAGGAAAACTGTCCCCGTCCTGACTGGGGCAGCGGCTCAATCATTTGGGGTCGGTGACTTTCTTTGGCCCTTCTTCCTCACACACACACACATGCACACACACAAACATGCACAAACACACACACACACACACACACACACACACACACACACTGAAGCTAGTAGACTCCTGGCTCCAGGAAGAAGACTTCAAATGGAGAAGCAGGAAAAACCCAGGAGGCAGAAGACCCTGTTAGCAGAGATGAGGGAAAACACACACACACACACACACATACACACACACACACACACACTGTCACTCAGTCGTACTCTTCTTTGCTCGCTCATCTTTTTCTGAATCAGCTCTTCCTCGCGTTAACTGTTTTATCTGATCAGCGCTGATCATTGAGGATTCACTCATGTGATAATGTTAAAATGTGAAAACAGTGCTAATCAATATCCCCTCACAGTGTCATAAAGACCCATGATTACATCTGATGACTCACACATTACTCCCCCTTTGTTCGGTTTATTTAGTTTGGTTTGACCTCATTGACTTATTTTCTTTATTCAGTCAGAACTTCAAATCAGGTATTTCACAATTTGAGAAAACATGTGTTCGTGGCACATTTTTTTATTTGTTACATAAAAAAATATCTAATTTGTCCTGGAAATCAATTGTAAATGTGACTGTGCCCCTGGTCTTTATAGCCTCTGGTTGATTTTAGTGACAAGTGACATGGTTTTTGAATTGTTTGTTTGACTGCTGTCTTTAAATAAAATTACTCATAGTGTGTTTTTCCTTTATCATATGCTGCTTGCCCAAGAAGATAAACTGTAACTGAGACGGCCAAAGCCACAGTTACAGCAGATATGACGCAATTCAAGTGACATTAAAAGAAAGAAATTGTGGATTTCTCTGGATTTGAACATTTGTTGTTGGAAACATTTTGGATGATGTAAGTACACAAGTAAACAAAATATATAACACAGGTCTGAAGAAGAATTTAAAGATTTACATTGTTCAGTGTAGGGTTGGCTCGCTCTGTGTGTGTTAGTTCTTCTTCCTCTAAACTTCCCATAGGAGCATGTGAGCGTCCAAGTAGTTGTTTGTCTCTATATGTCAGCCTTGCGATAGACTGGCGACCTGTCCAGGGTGCACCCTGCATCTCGCAACATCAGCTGGGATTAGCTCCAGTGCCCCCCTCGACCCTTTTAGGATAAGCGATGCAGCTAATGGATGGATTGTTTAAAGTCTTGGCTTACTGGACATTAAAGCTGAGTTTGAGGGTGGGATAAGTCATCTAGTTCAATTAACCGACATAAATTCAATTAATTTAATATTAAATACACATTTGCTCCCATGTCACATCTCAATGAGGTACTACATTACATATATTTATACAGCATTAGTGATAATTTGATTAATTGAATAGGCAAAAGTTCCTTGTAGGATCATACATGGGGATTTGTGTGTTATTCTATGGTATCTGTGTGTTATGCTTGTGGATTAAGTGTGTTTGAGCAGGTCAGGTCAGGGAGTCACACCGGGGAGACCAGCAAGACACACTCACAAACACACACGGCTTTAACCAGGAGTGTGTTTTTTTGAATAAATTATTAACTCCTCGGTTGCAGGTTCTCATGTGTCGGGCTCAAGGGCTGACTCGGACTCTTGGTTCAGACTGTTTGAAGAGCAGCGCAAACACATCTTCCAACACTCAATTACACATGATAAGAATCCAATTATCAAAATCTCCTTTGTTCCCCGTGGTGTCCAAAGTTTGTAAAGCTACTTAACCAATTCACAAAAAACAAACGTTTGAATATTCCTTTGACGCTCGTCTGCTAATATTTGAAATTCCACTCCTGGGTGTTCAAAGAGCTCAGATAGAAGGTAAGAGAAATCCCATTCATTTAAATCTCCACAACCAGTCTGGTAGTCCTAATATCTCTGAGTGGGACATCCCATGATACTAAGAGTGTGTGGGCTAAAAGCTATTGGGCTAATTTATTTTTAGCAGTGAGGACTCAGGGATCCCAGTACCTCTCCCTGTGATAAGAAGTGGCCAAAGTCCGCAGGCAAGAGAAGGTCTGAAGAACAAATATGGAACACACACAAACACACACACACACACACACACACACACACACACACTCACTCACACACACACTCGCACACAGTGTTTAATATGCTGATACATGGGACTGAGCTGCAGTGTGATGTGGCACGCAGATGGAAAGATGTTTGTTTGTGCGTCCAGGGGCAGGTCAGGGGTAAGATTCAGGTTAGGCAAAGGTGAGGTGACATCATCACCACAATGGACTGAGGCGTCTTCGAGGAGTTCACCCAGAGTTCACTCAGAGACGGTTAAAGATGTGATGTGTGTCGAAAGTTTTGTAAGAAGATGCAGTTTGGGAGGGCGAGAGAATGAGGATGGGAAACAAGTGTGTGCTCGTTTTTGTCAACGTCAAAAAACTGTCTCCTCCTGTCCGTCACAAGCCGGCTCCTCCCGCTCTGAAAGCACTGCAAGAGAAAACAAAAACACAATGAGGAAGCCAGAGGAGGAAAGGTGCCTCAATCCAGGGACTGTCATAGCTCACAGGCCAGATAACAGCAGGAATATTTCAGTTTGGACAAAGAGAGGAGGGGCTTGCAGGGAACAAATTGGTGCAAGAATGAAAAAAAAAGGAGCAGAAAGAGGACAGGGAAAGAGAGAGGGAATGTCAGAGAGGAGGAGAAGGGAGATGCCACCAGACAGGAGGAGCAGTGGAAAACAAAAGAGGCTCCACGCTCCTCTCTGTCTTATCTGACTGAGGGGTCTTATCCACCGCCGGCTCTGTTAGTGTAACCCCTTTCCCTCCGCTCCATCCCTCCCTCCCTCCCTGCTGGACGACCGCTCTCCTTCCACCTCATCCCTCCATCCCCATACCCTTCCACCATGCTTGCTGTGGACCCCGTTATCAGGCCAAGGCTGACGTCAGGGGGGCCCGCTGGTGCTAGGGGGGCCGGAGACGGAGTCTGATAGCGCGGCAGAGGCTGCCTCCGCACAGGCTGTGGGAACTGTGGGGCCCAGCCCAGCTCGACCCAGTGGCCCCGCACGTCCACCACGAAAACACACAAACACCAAGAAATAAATGTGCGGTTCATTTGTCAAAATCACACACACACACTTTTTGTGCATTTGTGGTGCTCTCTACATCTGGGGAGCGTTTCTACAATTATATTCGTACACATGATGGGAATTTTTCACGCTGAGGCCAGTATCTTCACTTCACACATCATTAAGGAAACTCAGTTTAAAGGACCAACATTCAACTTTGGCCCCTAGGGGTCTCTCAATTAAACCAATACCAAAAGGCCTAGTTTGTTGACATCGTAAAGCAGAGTGGGATCATGGGAGTTGTTGTCATCATCGCTTTTGCTTATGTATGAATTATCTATCTGACACGCAGGCGCAAATCTTGTTCACAGATGTTGTAATGTATTAAAGTTTTATTCACGTTACACAGCAAACGGCAATGAATAATCGGTAACTGGCTAACTGGCTAACTGGCTAACTGGCTCACTGGCTAACCGTCTAGCAGTGTGTTTTCCCTTCATCATACGTAGATATATGGCAGAACATTGTTGGAATTGTTTTTAATATTAAGTCCACAAGTCAAAAAAATACATAACATAGGTCTGTGTTTTCTAGTTTTTAAACATTTTACTGAAGGATTGTTACATATTGTGTATTATGAATACAAATTTGAATAAATACATTTTTGGCCCTGATACAAGTCTATTTGCATATCTCCACATCTTGACTGATACATCTTGCACAATTAAAGAGAAAATATGTGCAGATATGACAAAAGCTCCATATATGGATATATTGCTGGTGCACTGTGTTAACATGGGGACGAGGTAAAACACATCATTGATTAGTAAATTGTATTGCTTTGTCTGTTCTTTGCTCATGAAGTTTAAAACCACAACCTTTACTCAAGAGCAAAAATGATAGTGATGACTGATAGTTAAAATGTTATCTTGTTAGGCTGTATCGCTGAGCCCTATATGTGCATCTAACTCAGATATGAGTTTTCTGCACTTTCATGGACTCTACAGTCTATTTGAGCCTCTGTAAAATAAAAGCATGGATCTTGTCCACAGTAAAGATAACTGTGGAGATAATGAGCTGTTTCTAAAAGTCCTAAAAAGCAAACATCTCAATAGGAGGATCTTCACATCCACTTATGGAGCAGCTAAACGGTTGTCTTATAAAGTATATTATTTTCCATCATGACTGACTTTCATTCGACAAAAATAGCATTATGTCTTCCCCCCCTCCCCCCCATCAGATTGTTAAACCTGACAGCACATGGAGAGGGAAGCTGTCGTTTAGCTCAAAGATGAAGCAGCGGTTATTTTTTTTGTGACACTCGTCCTCAGCCCATGAATCTCCATAAAAAAGCTTCGGCTGCGGGCGGTTGACAGATTCTGATGTCAGGGTCGGTATTAGGCCAAGAAACATTAATTCACTGAAGGGGGAAAAAATCTGGGAATTAATTACCAGAGACTAGGTTAAGGAGGCACTTAGCCCTGAGTGGTGGAATGGCTATTGTCATGTGTGTGTGTGTGTGTGTGTGTGTGTGTGTTTGTCTGTGTGTGTGTGTGTGTGTGTGTTGGTGGGTGGGGGGGGGGTCAACAGGTGCAAGTTTGATCTGTGGGGAGTGAGTGGAGGTCTGCAGCAAGCTGGCAAGTTTCACATCATTAGTTGCAGGTGCAGCACTCCCAAAAACGTGCAAAAACACACACACTCTCTCTCTCTCTCACACACACACACACACACACACACACACACACACACACACACACAACCTTATTTAATTATCATCCTGCAACATCAGGGTATAGCCATAAAAAGCATCCGTCTTTACTCCCGTGTGTGAATGGGAGTAAAATGAAGCATCAATCTGCCACTTACACACACACACAGACACACACACACACACACACAGATATATATTTCCACATCTTCCTACGTGTGTGTCAGATGTTTGCGGAGATGGATCTGTCGGATGGGGAGTGGAGACACACTTATCAGTGTGTTGTCCTGGATAAGGTGGAGAAGATTTGCAATGGTTGCGGTCGGTCAGTCCTGGATTTCTCCTTTGTGTGAGGGTGTGTGTGAGTGTGTGTGTGTGTGTGTGTGTGTGTGTGCTGCTCTCTCTCTCTTCTCAGTCTGACCTCCTCTTGGCTGGGCGAGTAGGAGGAAGAAAAGAGTGGCCTTGACAGTGCGAGAGGAAGGGTGAAATGTATAATAAGAAGCAGCGAAAAGAAAGGGAGCGTTGTTTCTGAGTTGCTTATCCTCCACCTCTCGCTGTCGTTTCTCTCTCACTCTCTTTGTCAGACGCACACTCCCTAAATTTCACCAGTGGCCATGGCGCACTTGGGTGTAAATAACTGTAAAACAAGTGGGAGACTGGGGAGTGGAGGTGAATGGATGTGCGAGAGGAAGAATGATAGCTGCACTCATGGTGCACTCTCACTGTAAAACGGTTTGATGTGTGGAGAAAATACATCTTCATGCTGACACTCTGGCAGCAGAAAATGAATCCTCTGTGGTTTCATTTAGAAATATTGAGGCCTTATCGATAGGAGCTCAGAAAAATATGCACAGGACATTTTTATGAAATTATTTTGGATTGTATCGGGGGCATTGTGTCGAAGAATTGACGAGGAGGAAAGATTTAACAAAGCCAGTAAAGGTGGCAGCATCATAATGATTCCATTCAACCGTTATCCTTTTGAGGGACATGGAGGGGCTGGAGCTAAACTCTGCTGTCACTGGGTGAGAGGTGAGGTATATCCTGGACAAATATCATATCACAGGGCCCATTGACCCACAGCCGGGATTTCAACCAGGAACCTTTGTGCAATGTACCACCAAACCCCTCAGAATGGGTTGGACAAAAATACAAATCTGTACCACTAAGCCTATTTTCCAGTTTTACCTGATGCAATTTGACTCAAAAGATTGTATTTTTTTTTATCTTAATGTATTCAGGCTGTCTCATTAGGATTGTGATTAACAGTTGGAGATCAGTGGTGTGCAGGACTCCAGTTTGACTTGACTTTGCAGGTGTATTTTGCACATACGCGGTTAAAGGTGATTTCTTTGCATGCAACACTCTCAGTAGCCCTCCTGCAGTCCCCATTGAGTCTATTCCTGCACATAAATCAGTAATTATGAATAATGATATAATAGTACTGGCACATATGTATTTGCTAAACAACAATTGCGCATTGCACAATGCGTGGGAAATCGTGCAGCACCTGTAACTTGTGCATATGTTTATGTGGCATTGTGAAAAGATATCAGTTGCTGGGTTATTCAGCGACACCTGTACGTACAGAGGGTAACAGCAAATGCAGTTTACTACATCAAGAGAAACTATTGCTGCTTGAAAAAAGAACCCATGTAATACATGATCTTTCTCTGTGTGATCTGAGTTCATATTCCACGTTGCATGACACTGCAAACAGCAGGTCACAAAGCAGGAAACTGGTTAGTTGGAGGTCTGCAGTAGTTTGAACGGAACTGTCCCTCTCTTGATTGGTAGATAAGCTTTCGATTACAATTTTTCTATTTTAATCGAATTATTATTGACTAATCAATATGTGATCACCTACTAATCAAAAGTGTGCTGTCTGTTTCGCTCTCTTGGTTTTGCACCATGCTGCCTCCCCTCCTCTCTGCCCCTGAGGTGTTCTGATAAGTTCAGGCCTTATTAGTCTTTTTAATTGGTCCAGAGCACTTGTATTAGACCGGTCTGTGACCTGGACAAATGCCAGGCTTAAGTAAACCGACCCAATGGAAACACTGCGCAGGCCGAGCAACAGATCAGAGTGCAACATCGGGACGGTGTTTGATTTAGAGGGGAATTCATCCAGTGGAGTTTTTGAAATTGTTTATTTCTGGGTTTAGCAGAGGTTAGCTCAAACCATGTATTTGAGCTTGCAGGAGAACTTCCTCATGGACGTGTCTTGTTAGGGTTTGAGAATCGCACGAGGAATCCATTTTTAAAAACGTCTACTCCCCTCCTCTGACAGCTTGTTGGCTTTCTCCTGTGCGCATGAAACTTTGACCCGACTCTTTGGTGCAAAATGATTTAAAATCACTTATTCATCAGCTGTTCAAAGAGTCTTTCCCCAAAATGAACTTAAAACGTTATCTCGGTATTCATACGCGCATGTGTTCTATAGAATGTACTTTTGTTGCTAATATTCTATTTGTAATCCTTTTTCTTGTACCGTGCATGTGTGTCACTTTGTGCACAATCACGCATGTGTGAATGACATGCAGAGAGTCTGTGTGTGTGCGTTGCGCCGTGGCGTCTATAGCTCGTGGGGAATCCATCAAAGCTTATCATTATAAGTAAACATGACAGAGTGGACAAAATGTCTTGTGCGCCGCCAGACCTGCTATCTAACCGCGAGCCATATCTGCGATGATGGACTGATGTGGCGCTGGCTTGGACAAACCAGAGTCTGAGTGTGAGAGTGGGAGTGTATGTCTGAGTGCACACAAGCGCACGCACACACACACATCAAAAGACGTACACATGTAGACACTCAGGCCCAGTAAACACACACTCATGTTACCTTTACCATGCTCCTTATATCTTCAGACTCTCAAAGGAATACATGTAAAGTTGACTTATCGCACGATCCTAAATTGGCAGCCACAGTCATAATTCACATGGGGATTTATAGCTGTTATTTATTGGCCAGTGTTTTCAGGGGCTCATATTTTTTTACCTGTGAGTTGAGAAGTTTTATTCTTCAGCAGAATGATCGTTACAGTAGAGGACAGGCCCGTTCTTTATGGCAGAGGATCAGAGGACATTGAGGAAGAATCATCATTGCTTCATTAAATATACGTCTGCTGGCATGACCTTCTGGTTTCATGAAAGGTTATCTAATGTCAGTCAATGCCTGTTTCATTTTTACAGCTTTTTTCCATATTCGCCAAAGGTGAGGTCTCTTTGCATATGTGCATGCATGCATGTGCATCGAGGTAAGCCTGTGTGTTCCCCCACTTGTTACAACACCGCTGATAAGCAGGACAAACAACCATGCACTGTTTGCCCCCCCATGGTCATGTGATAAAAGAAAGAGCAGATCACAGCTTGTGCATGTGTTTATGTACGTTTGTCCATCTCTCCGTCAGGTTTCCTCCGCTGTCTGCTCCTTCCCTGAAGAGCGGCTCCTGCACGGTCTGGACGTCCGCTTTCATAGGCAAAAAAAAAGATAACCCCTTTCCTGCCGTTCAGTTCCTGGGTGAAAGGTCACGGCTGCAGTGTGTCGGCCAGTTTGGCAGATTGACAGTGGGTGTAGTGGCACTGGTATCGAGCCATTTCAAGCCACGTCTCCATCACTGTGATTCCCCACTCTGTCTTCGTTAACTGGCTGCTGCGAGTGGCCAGTCGGTGTGTGTGTGTGTGTGTGTGTGTGTGTGTGTGTGTGTGTGTGTGTGTGTGTGATGTGTGTTGTGTGTGTGTACTGGGTCTTTGACCTCATGGTGGTCTCTCAGTCAGTCTGGATGAGACCACCAGCGGGGTGGTGAATGTCTCCATCACATCCATTGTGATGCGTCATAACCAAAGTATTTCCTGCGATAATCTTAACTCTCATCAGGATCAGACATCACAATCTGTTTGTTAATACACCAAATTTTGTATGTTAAGTCTTTCCTTAATTTCTACTGTATTTTGGCCCCATACGCTAATCAGCTTTCTTTCCTATATAGTTTAATGTAAAGCTCGATGCCACTATTCTGTCTGTGCAGTAAATATGAAGAGTATAATTAACACGCATTAGCTTAGCTTAGCACAAAGACTGTTAAACAAGCAGAAAAAGCTAAATATCCACCACCTCTAAATGTCACTAATGAATTGCATCTTGTTTGTGATATTATTACAGAAAACAAATGTACAAAAGAACATGTTTGGGCTTTGAATGTTTCATTTTAGTTTGTCAGCTAAACCTTTCCCCTTATAGGCCTAAGCTAAGCTAACTGACCGCTTATTTTTCCATAATTGCAAACATATTTCCCAAAATGTCAAAGTGTTTCTTTAAAACACAGAGAATTTCTTAACTAAATATTTTTATCTAGACATAATAATGCTCAGTGAATATCTGAATATTTCTTAAAATACATTTGCCAAAAAATCTGACATCTCTTTTTTATACTTTATTTAGGTCCTTATTATAATATTACCTGACACGTTGCTCATCTTTCCTCAGGCCAAATAAAACAATAACATTAAAATCTTGTTGTGAAAATGTTAACATTATAAACTTCAATTGACAGCAATAACTAAAACAAGAATAACATTTAGGCTACTGTGTGTGATTATCAGCTGTTGTTTCGGTGACAGTTCACCTCCTTCATTGAATCAACCTCTTCAGCGTGAGGCTTACAAATGTGTCAGTGCTGCTGGCTGTTTGTAAGTGGGACCCTCCGTCCTGATGTCATTCATTTATACACTATTCAAATATCACTCATTCTAATTAGTTTAATAGCGTCTGTTATCTTTTCATAGACATAAACACTTTCTGATGGGAGACTTTTCTCAAATATTGCCGCACTTTTTCTCTTTTTTTTTAAGGTTTGCTTCATTATAATGAATTATGAGCCACGCATTTCCTATCAATTATCATTTGTGTGACATATACTTTCTCGGTGTTTAGGTTTCGCGGCTTCTTGCTGCCACGGTGTACTTGAAGTTATCGGAGGCTGTAGTCTAAGCTCGAAAGTGTGTGACGTCTAAGCAAAATGATTTTAAATCTCTTCAAGGCCTGTGCTGGGTATAGAGGTTAGATAAAGCACTGACTTGATTGAGCTTTCTTAGAAATATCAAGGCACCGAGCAAAAAGGACATATAGTCAAGATACGAATCATTGAAGTTGCTGCTAGTTTCACTCTTCTAAGGAAGATTTCGATAAACCCAACTGAAGACCTGGATGTGTGAATTTGTGTTCTTAGTGGCATAAATAAAAACATATTGAGACAAGAAAGCTTAGAAAAACACACTCCATCTTTTCTTTTGTGGCCTCTCATGCTCTTCAGCTCATCTTCGGCAACATAAATTCCTCTGTGTGTGTGTGTGTGTGTGTGTGTGTTTGTGTGTGTGTGTTTGTGTGTAACTGACAGGGGAGTACTATAAAAATTCTAATATCAGAGGCTGATATACGGTAGTGATTTTATATAAGAGTGAGACCAGGGACAGTAAATGTTTGATGGACGCCACATCTTGAAAACATAACTCAGCAAAAACCTCAGTCAGAACTTTCCCAGACCTCAACTTAGTTAGGGTTTGGGTTTTTTTTTGTAGTAAAAGTAAAGGAGTTATATCTCAAAGTTTAGAAATCATGAACTGGAATGAATGAGAGCACCAGACTGGAGGGGAAAAAATAAAGTAATTCAGAGAAGGGGGAATTTGTAGCTTTCTTATATTCTGCGTCACATGGAGGTTGATGGTATTGGAAGGGGACAATGATACCCAAAGCCCATTCCCAACCAAACACCCCCACACCCACCTCCTCACAATCCTGTGTTTCAAACCGGGCAGGGAGGAGAAGGAGGGGGGGGCGTTGGAGAGGGATGACGAGAGTCTGAACAGGCCGGAGGAGGGACACACCGGCGCCATGGCGATCCCTTAGACAACTTATCTCCTCTCTCACAATGATAACGTCTGTCAAAATAACTGCCAAGATACATAGCCAGCCAGGAACTGGTTAACTCCGGAGCTATCCAATCAGAAGGGCCCTGGCGCTTGGACCTTTCCCCACCTTCGACGGCCTCCTGGGACCCAAGTTCCATAAACACACATTGTGTCTGTCTCATTGCTCTCCCTCAAGAAAAGATCCAGCTCAAATAGGTCTGAACTTTATTGTAAGGACTGTCAGAAAAGAATCACTACAATGCATTAAAATATGTATATATAAATATAGGCAATTTAAAATTATAAAGACAATTATTGAGCATAATTCTCTTCACTTCACCAGTCTTTTCTCATATAAATATGCTGCAGTGAAATGAGACTCTTCACTTACCCAGGAGAATCTATTCAAGTTTTTTTCTTTAAGTTTTAAACTTCATGTAAGTTACATTGTTCTTACTGAATATGTTGATTAACATGTTTAAAATATCTTTTATTTATAGATTGTTTTATATTCCTTACACTTCCTCCACATTTGACCTTTGTCTCTTATAGCATTTGTAGGGAAACATCGCCACTCAGTGGTATATATGTTGAACAGCAGAGGGTCAGGAGATGGCAAATCAGTTCTCTAAAGTCAAAATATATCAAATGTAACTGTAAATAAAATCACACTGATAATTCCAAAGTAACCAAGATTTCCAGAACCCCTGCACGTGGATAGTTCTACTAATTCCATTTTAACAAACTCCTAGAGCTTTCATCAGATCAACTTCGTATTCAGTGAGTGTCATCTTGACTCCATGGAGATTAAAACCAGCTCAAATACTGAGTTCTTGCCGTGGCGTCACATTTTGATGAATCATCATCAAAGCACAAGGTTCTTGAATCTCTGAAGTATATTGTCCAATTTAATTCAAACTGGCCATGTATGAAAAGAGTCCTGGCCTAATGCCATCCACACAGAATCAGGACCTCACAGTGACCCCTGGACATGTCTTGTTTTTTGCAAGTCTTACACTTTGAGGTACTTATCCTCGTCCATTGACCACAATCATCAGGGTCATTTGTGCCCGATGTTGTGATTCAAAGGGTTAAGCTGAAATAATAACACTTGTTTATGATTTACTATTTAACTCCACCCTGGCTTCACAGGATTCATTAAGCAAAGACTTCCTTATTGTCAGTTTGCTAATGTCACAGTGTCAGTGGTCATAGGTTCCTTCGAATGTGAAAGATTTACATGACCTGAAGAGAAACAAGAACGTGTTTTGTGATGTGAACAGATCTAGGGTTAGGGTATAATATACTGCCAAAAGGAGGTAAGCCTCGTTTTAAAACTTTAATTCAATATGGATTACATTTTCGGTAGTTGATCATGGAGTTATACTAATGTTAACAACTGCTGCTTTTACGGAAGCATTAACAGCACTAAACAATATTAATTATTAATGCAATATAATTTTTATCAATAGCAATACAACAAAAGTTCAATGCATATCAATTGTTTATACATTGTGTCAGCACATTGAGGAGGTAAATAACAAATGATCTACCTCAGATTTGTAAAAATATTTAGCTGTTAATCAAATGCTTGTCATCCTCTGCTCTTCAACCTTCACTCCCGATGCAGTTTATGGACGTGGTCCTTTTCAGGCTATCATGCCTCACTTCTGGCATCTTGTGGCCCGGATAAAACGGATGTGAGCCTGAAGGGTCCCACTTGTAAAACAGAAAGTGTGGCCTAAATAATGCCGAGACAGAGGTGGGCCTTTTTGGCAAAAATGTGGTGTTCCAGGCAAAGTGTAACCTGGATGTGAACCTACAGTGGCCCATGTGGTAAATGGTGATCATGGCCTAAATGGCACAAAGCTAAATCTGGCCATCTTTGGCACCTGTTGGTTTATGTTTGATATTCTATGTCTTACTTGTGGCCCAAATTTGGCAATCAGGAGTGGACATATCAAGTCCCATCATCCGAGATGACTGTGTTTGGTTTGGGCCAAAACTATTTTGCTAGGATCCTTTAACAGAAATAATAACGATGTATAATATGTGGAATACTATTCAGGACGACGTCACATCATCTAACGAAGCGACAGAATGTTTGAACGATCTTGAGTCAAAACAGTAAAAGTGAGTTCCCTGACCGGGAATCGAACCCGGGCCGCGGCGGTGAGAGCGCCGAATCCTAACCACTAGACCACCAGGGACTGTTGCTGCTTTTCCTTACACGTTCCAATCTTATATCCATTTTTATTATATAGCCAACGTATCGTTAGCTTAGTTGTTAGCAGGCTAACAGCTAAAGAGAAGCAGGTGGGGGGCTGCTGTTTGGTTTAACAACGCACGCCACCACCAGAGGGCGCAGTGAGGGGATGTTTTCATGTCCATGTCCACCTCCTAGGATGCACGTCAGGTATGTGCGCAATTTGAGCAGCTTGAATGGAGAACGCAGCGTTTAAATGCATCGTCGGGATTCCACATCTGTCTTACGCCAGGCTACACGAACGCTTCATTTTATCCAGCGAGTGAAGACGAGTAGGAAATCCTCCTCCTCATCCCCAGCAGGTTGCTATTGTCCTGTAAACAAAAGTCGCTAGCTTAGCAGCGTTAGCATCAGCTGGGCTGTGACTGGACCTTGCTCCCCGTGCGTGTGTTTGCTGGGAGCCGCCGCCAGCGTTAAACCCAAACTGGTTTCCTGTTGGCACCAGCTTTAGTGTTTTATGTGGACAGTGCAGGAGAGTGTGGAAACACTTCTCTGGCCCCGGCTAATTGAGGATTCTGCGAACTGCCACCATCTGACTGCAAGCTAGCTAGGTAGGGCTAATCCGATTTAGTCCTTTCCCACTGTGGTAAAAAGCTATTTAGTTATGCAACACTTCGAGGCGACACGCGGGTGAAGTGCGTTCGCCCACTTGTCTCTCCTTTGGGGCGTGTGACATGCGAGGGATCCCGGTGTATTGCACCAGCTAGCTGATAGCGTAGCCTGCGTGTTTACATCCAATAACAGACCGACTGCCGTGTTTAAAACACGTGCTCCCAGTTGCATTAAGCAGGAGCAGATGTGTTTGTGTTTGGCCTCCACAGCACAGGGATGCATTTTGCTTTCCTGTTGCCTTTTGTCAGCAAGAGACTCGGCCTGACATGCTTTTCATCGCCCTCCACTCAGGCTGATGAGGCTTCACCGTCACTTATTGGGCTTTCGCAGAGTCCATTGTGTGTTGCTGAGGGAGGAGGCACCTGGTGAGCCTGCTAATCCCCCCCACCTTCTGCTTCTCTCCTTTGCAGGGCAACAAATAGGTGGTGATCCTCCCAAAGTTGTGTCTTTTTATTTGTGGCCTGGACACAGAGTGGGTGGGTAGGTGTGTGTTTGTTTGCATGGATGGATGGACTTGACTGCATGCAAGTCTAGGAGCCTGGCCTGATGGAAAAGAGAGACAGGAAGCCGGGATACTTTGCCAGGTAAGGGATTGTTTCTGTGCATGAATTTGATTTGAATATCAACACTTGCCTGCATTTATTTGTGTTCGTTTTTCATGTAACTAACGTGAAGTCATGGTATTTAGTCAATCGATTGCACCATATAGAATTCCAGCTGACAAGTATCCCAATACCATAATCAATCAATCAATCAATCCCATTTTACTTGTATATTCAATATTCACAAATTTCCAATTTGTCTCATAGGGCTTAACAATGTGTGACATCCTTTGGACTAAACCCTCAAACAAAGTGAGGGAATTCTATCCCCAACAGCTAGGGAAAAGAAAAAGCCAGAACTATCAGAGAGAGCTGCAAGTGAGGGAGGGTTCCCTCTGCAGAGTGTAACCAAGGACATCAATAAAAACATTTACAACATTCACGAGAAGAGACCGTGACTAGCAGAAATGGAGAGGTGCATCAATGTTTAATGTATTTGTACAAAAACAAAATGTCTGACAGAGATAAGTGTGGGGGAGTTATGGGAAGTAGATCTGCATTAACATTTGCACCGATAGCAGTGGTTGCCAGTTTGCCAGTAACATTAGTGTACGTGGGCAGGCACATTGTATATCTAAGCCAGCTAGTGGAGAGACTGTTTTTGTCAAATTGTGTTAATTATTTCTTAGCCCATGGATTACATGTTGAATTGATTAGTGTAAAATCTTTCTATAAAGGATCTTTTCTTTGTGCAGTGCTTTTTGAAGCAACACTCATCGTACTGCACTCTCATTAGTGCCCGACGTGCTGTTGTCGAGGTGCATTAACTCATTAGCAATTCCCGTGTTTTTGAATCATGGACGGGCTATTAAGTCGCCTGCACGTCTCTGAGCTGCACCCACTTCATAAAGCCTCGAATCCTCCTGCGTCAGTGTTCCACTCCCATGTCACGACCCACTGGGACGGTGTTGATCTTAAACCTGGATCTCTGTGGAGTTGTGAAACACGATAGCCGGGACTGAGCGTGGAAAGAGGCTTGTCACAGCTCCGGTGTGTAGACGGAGGAGAAAGCACAAGCTCTCTGACGTCTGCACGAATGACCTGCTGCAGGTGTCGAGTGACAGAGGATGAAGAGGATTTAGTGGTGGTCTTTAATGGGATATGGTTCGACTGTGTCTTAAAATCTGCTGGATTTTGATTCATCCTGTCTTGACCTGACCAGTTGGTTTTAAGGCTTTAAAATGGGTGGGGTTTCTGCTTTAAAAAACATCAAGTCATCTAGGTAAGAGATGAAATGATGCCAAAACTGGACACACAAGTAAATGTGTAGACAAGCATTAGGTGAATATGCTGCAGTAGCAAAGATGTTGACAATGGACTTGATGGATGGTGTGAGCTGTTGCAGCCTAATGGGCTTCGGTCTTTCTTATTATGTCTCAGGTTACTGGCTCAGGCTGCCATGACAGGCAGCTACAAACCTGCAATTTGTCTTGTGTCTATTTCCCTCATTTCATTGGCTTATGTCAGAAATATTCCATTATGGAAGGAAGTGACTTTGTAATGGCATCGCCCCCTCTACTTATTAGATCAGCAGTGTATTCGATTTTAATAGGATTCAGGCTTTGCGAGGAAATGGAGTTTTTATACGACAAAGAAAATGGGGCCAATCTGTTGATGTGAGCAGTAGAACAACCATAGAACCATAGCTGATCACATGAGATGTATGCAGACCTCTGCTGTTTTAAGGACAGCCATGTTGTGCCTGTATGGACAGAGAGGATGTGTCAGGAAGGAAAATAAAGCTTATCTCACAACACAGCTACTGCTTTTACATGTAGCCCGACTGCTGCTAGCACCATATGGTGCCTTGCTTCCTGACAAGTGGAACAAAGGTCATTTAGAGGCACATATATAATGTAAAAGACATATGATCCCTATCTAAACTTAATTTTTACAAGGTTCAATTTTTTCACAAGGTATTTCTGATTCAATGAAATGAAAAACACAAAGACATAAGGTTACAGTCAATATTATGAATTGAAAGAATATGTTGCAGCTTTACATTTGTCGAGAGCAGATTGCGGACACACACAAACACACTCTGAGAAGGATGAGGGTACTCAGAGACACAGAGTCCCTGCGTATGATGTATTTGTTGCCGTGGTGATCTCACTAGTGACGGCTCAATGGCTGCACGTGATCGTGGCCATTGTTCGTCACAAGATATGAAGGGGACGCTGAAACAAAGAGCAAACATTTAATCCAAAACTGTGTCTCGTCACACTTGACAGTATTTTCAATCTGAAATGTTCAACCATGAAGCCTGGTCTGTGCCATTAGACATAAGGATGTAAAATAAATGCTGCTATACAGAAGCAACTGTAGAATGTGGAGCAGGAACGGCCTTAAAACAACAGTTAATCTGTCATGGTGTGTCCCAGTCTACTTGGGAATCTGCGGTGGTGGCATGATTTTGAAATGCTCGTCTAGCTCCATGTCAGACCTTGACATTTATTGTAACATTTAAAAAAACTCACAAGCATAAATAACACACTAACTGGGTCCAACAATGGCCACCAGTTAGTTTTTTTAACCAGCATTTGCTTTGATCACTGTGAATCCCAGTTTTTTAAAGCAGAAGTCTATGTGTTTCTTATCCCTCCAGCATATAACACAAAACATGTTCCTGGAGCGGTATTTCGAAAACTATCTGGAATTCTTTCATGGAACTTCACAGTTTTTTTAATCCGATAGTGAAGTGGTGCCTTTTCAAATTGTGGTTCTACTGGGATGATGTGTCCCCTCCTAAAGAATCATTATGCCAGTAATGGCTCATGTTAAGGTTGAACAGTGAGTAAGACAAGCGTGATTTGAGAGACTCTCCGAAAATTCCCCTGCAGTGAAACAGATGGGTTTGGGAATGCATCTTCAGATTCTTGAGCTCACTGCCAGATGTGCGTCTCATCGGTTAAAGTGGGAGACTGACCTGAGGCAGTGGGAGAGGCCGGAGCTGTGTCTGTCTGCAGCCTTATCGACCCAGTGCTGCTGCTCCATTAAGGCTCTCAGACACTTCAGACACTTTTCTTTTCTTCTTCACTACCACCTGCCACTCACAGCCTCTGATACAGCAATTTGGCCTTATCTGAACCGAGCGTACTCACATCCCCACTCAAGGTTTTAGTGGGTCTCACAGAGGGTGCAATATTCTTAAGTGCACCACTAGAATGTAGTTCCACCGCCCTGTATTGCAGTGTTCCCCCCTCGGTGAACCTCAACGGGGTCTGGAGATGCCATTACATAATACTCCTTACCTAACAATGATTAAACAGGAGGGGGGGTGGAGTCTGGGAGGAAATTACAGCTGACTCTGCAAAATAAAGAGAGAAAAAAAAAGCACAGTGTTGTTACAACAGCAGAACTTGGAAAGAAGATCTAAACACACAACTGGAGTCTGTTACACTTTAGACAGTAAACAAGCATGTGGAGCCTGGTGATTGTAGATAGTGGTGTATTGAAAAATCTATGTAAAATGGCAGCAACATTGTGAGGGGAGATAACCAGAGAAAATGCCCATTGTGGAGCTATATTCTTTTTCCATTGCATTACCCAGTATACTAGAGATCACAATAAGCACATTTAATTGGTTTAGATCGATCTGAAAGCAGTTTTATTCTAATCATGTGCACATGTTCATTCATAATCTATGTTGATACCAGCCGTGAGTGAGTTTTCATTGCACAAGCTTAAACAAAGGTGATCAGATGTCCATCTACATTGCTGTATTTTCTATCCTATATTGTGTTGATGTAAACAAATCCTCCTCCGTCCCTTCAGGCTGAAGAGGCGGCGACAGCTCAAGCAGAGCCAATCAGACAAGAATGTGAATGAGCAGAGCCCGGCGATCATCTCCTTTCCAGACGTCCCACTTGTCGGCGACCCCGTCAAGAAGACGGACCTGCAGAGAACCGCAACAAAACCGTCCGCAAGCTCAGGTAAGAACTGCTTCCAAAAACTCACCACAAGAATAACTTGAACTGCAATGGCACCCAGTAGAGCCCACACCTCCACGAGGGCCCAATAGTTCCCCTAAATCCAATTCAGTTGCACCAAACTACACAAACTCCAAGATATGAGTCATGATTCTTTCCTCCATATCCACGAATTATTCCCTGGCGAAATTGGGAAATCTAAAAAATTAGTAAATATCGCGAAATGTCGAAGAAAGTGATGGAAAAATTCCTGGATCCGCCTCCATTGTCTGGCCCTAATTTAAACGGTTCTTTTTATTACCCATGGTTCCTCCTTTCACCACTTTTCAAGAGAACATAACTTGTGCCATGGAGATAATAAATTGCAATTTGACTAAACTTAACTCACCCTGAAGCTTCTAATTGAATTCATATACTTATAAAGCTACAGAGTAGGGCTGCGCGACATGAGTTCAAATCAATATCACGGTTATTTTCAGACTCTAACCTCGATTACGATTAATGAACAATTATTTTGTAACAGGGCTGCAAAGGTCTCATGGTAAAACCTTTGAAAGTAATAATGAAGTCAGACATATTGTCGTCATAGAATCATCTTTTGCTTTTCCTCCCTTTAACTTCCCCTTTTTGGACAGGCAACACTTTACAGTGGTGTGGTTGGTATTATGTCAGTGAAACAATCTCAGCGGTTTCAAACAGGAACTCACATATCCCTTATCCTCTGCTGTCTAACAGCACGTGATGACATTTTATCCACTGCACTGTTAGAACTAAGAGTTCAAGTGTTAAAACACATGTCAAACACTATCATGTCCTTAATTTCTGCATCAAATGATAGACAATCCAAATTGAGACATCAGCAGTTTAAAAATTATTGTAGCTGAAAGCAAATATTTATATATATTATCTCTATTTTCGCTGTATATTAGTGGTCCCAGTCCAGTTTAAATTAATTGAGGAAGTTCATGCCAGTGTCCCTGTCAGTGGTCTTGTCTGTGAGGCTCAGTACAATATCAAGATCAGGAGAGTGGTTGTGTGATGCTTAGTCATGGCCTCTGTTTCCATGGGGGAGCAGCAGTGTAATGAGACAGCAGGGAGTGGTGCTAACGGCTTCTGTGCTCTTGGCAAGAAGAAATGCTGACTGTGCACACTCACTACTACAAGGGTCAGATTCTGTGTGTGAAGCTATAATGAAATCACTGGATTATACACAGTACATGCTGGTAGTGTGACTCAGATAGGGACATAATGAAGCCATGAAGTCTTCTCTCTGGAATAGTTCTTTACCTTCACCAGGGAGGTTATAGGGTTTCTGTCCATTTGTTTGTCAGCAGGATTACACAAAAATTACTGAACTGATTTCCATAAAATGTGATGTATGATGCACCAAGAAAGAACATTTACAATTCTTGGCGTCAATCCCGACAAAGCAGAGGCAGTTCTTATACATTCTGAGATTTCCACCACTTTTAGAGAACAACTCATGGATCTTCATGAAAAAAGAGGTTCATTTAGGGAACTGACATCTGAGTGTGGGAAATGTGGTGCAGCTTGATTGAATTAAAGGGGACTGCTGTGCCTTGGTGGAGTTCCTCTGAGAGCACATCCAGTTCCCTATAATGTTATCATCGGGTCGATATCATCCTCCTCTTGCAAAATCTTGAATTCTGTTTCTCTCTCAGACGATGTGTGCAAAAGTAAAAATCCCACAAAGAGGGAGAAGAGAGGGCCG
The DNA here is from genome assembly GCA_038501795.1 of Pseudopleuronectes americanus. Lineage (NCBI taxonomy): Eukaryota > Metazoa > Chordata > Actinopteri > Pleuronectiformes > Pleuronectidae > Pseudopleuronectes > Pseudopleuronectes americanus. Next base: position 11,452,021 of record CM076734.1, on the reverse strand, counting down.
CCGGGGACGGTGGAGTTCATCGTGAGTAACATTACACTGATATCACACTTTGAGAGTGTTTCCGAACTGACTCACAGAAACGTCATAGATCATGTAGTATTTACTCAGTGGAGTTTATCGTCTTATTCCAGGTGGGACCCGATGATTCGCTGAATAGCATCGCTCTCAGGTTCAACATCACCCCAAACAAACTGGTCCAGCTGAACAAGCTGTTCTCCCGCAGCGTCTACCCCGGACAGGTGAGAACACTGTAGTCACCTTATTCTGCTCCAGTCTCTGCTTTACTCATCTGACTGGCTGATCGTTGGTTGTTTGTCCCCACTACAGAAGCTGTTTGTCCCTGATGAGAGCCAATCAGAAACAGACTCAAAGTCTCAGAGTTCCTCTACACCCACATTCCCACAAGGCCTCTCTGAGAAACCGTCACGTGTAAGTGGAAAAGAAGATTTATTTTGTTTTGCGAACGTTATTTTGTAGTATAAAGTGGCAGTGTTGAGCCAGGGAATTATTTTCTGTCTCAATATTCACAATAAAACTATCCAACAATAGTTTGCAACAATGCCACATAAACATGTTGGTTAAACATTTGCCTACCAGGCTGAAGTCCTCCACAGCTGCAGCAGGTTAGGTTTACGGCATGACCCACTTTACTTCATGACTTCCCCTGCTCTCTGTCCCCCTCTCGTGCTTAAATTCTGTCCTTTCAACAAGGGACAAAGTGCCCAAAAATATCTTAAAACTACCAACATTTAACAGTCTTTTCACAACACTGAAAAAGTTAAAACAAAACTGAAAGCTACATGGTTATTATGTTTTTAAAACAAGCATTACCAGAGAAGAACATCATATCTCTGAACCGTTTGTGTGTTGTTGTTTTTTTATGTCCATCAGGATGGCACAAACTGTAGATCAGCGATGTCCATCCGGCGGAAGCTCTCTCCAAACTCAGAAGACGAGAGTCCGTCCACGGTTAAATTCATCAAGATGAGCTGCAAATACTTCACTGATGGCATGGTGAGTTCCTGACAAACAGTAATGTCCTGCGATGCTGAAACAAATCATTTTGTTGGATTGACAAAATTAATCAATGTTAAATGTTTAAGTTATTTAGATTTTTACAGTGGGAAAGAACATGCCAATTTTTGATTTATACAACTCGCATCATAGAATTTGGAAAATAATGAAAGGAGTCATGTTATTTTGTGATTCAGTTAAAGCTTATCTTTTGAATTTGATCAACTAATACAAACATTATGCGTGTTAATATGTGAATTTATTGATGATAAATATATCGACTAAAATCTTTCCCAGTAGGATTTGCTCTTATTTTTGGTCATTATTGACCACTGATCTCTCCGTGTGTTGTTCCAATCTTGCAGGGGGTGGTGGGGGGTGTGCTGATTGTGACACCCAACAACATCATGTTCGACCCCCACAAGTCGGACCCCCTGGTGATCGAGCATGGCTGCGAGGAGTACGGCCTCATCTGCCCCATGGAGGAGGTCGTCTCTGTGGCGCTGTACAACGACGTGTCGCGCATGAAGCTGAAAGATGCCCTGCCATCGTAAGAGCCCGCTAACCCTAACCTTTCTTTTCCACCCTCCGTTTCCTATTTTTGTCAATAAAAAAACTGTTTGTATCAATCCCCTTTCGATTTCTGGAACTTGTCACACTTGCCTCTTTACCACCACTTCCCTTTTTCTGGGGAAGTGGTGGTACACTCTCAGATTCTACTTGTTTTGTTTTTTATTTCATTATTTAATTTTTTTTTATAATTTCATTCCATTTGTCTTAAATTATTTGCTGTCGGTCATCATATTTGTTCATTTTGTTTTCTTTGAGTTCTTCATCATTTTGGTCATTTTTAATTTCTGTTGGACCTGTCCCCCTTTTTTGTGTTTTTTCTCTTTTCATTTCCATCCCTCGTTTGCTGTGCGGTGTGTGTGGTGCCCGGTGACCCCACAGAGACCGACCCCAGGATCTGTGTCCTGTGTACAGGCCCGGCGAGTGGGAGCATCTGCTGTCAGAGAGGGAGCTGAACCCCTTCAGCCGGTACGAAGCTCTGGATCCAAAGCGACCAATCGTCCTGGACGAGATTGAATCAACACTATCGGACACTGGTAATATCCCTTCAACCAGTTCCCCAAATGATAGTTTTTATGGGTTACGTCTCTTAACTTTGATTTACTAAACAACAACATTTCCTCTTCTGTGCTTTTATTTGTTTTGAGCTTAAACAAACCTTGTTTCATTTTCTCATTACCAGTAAGTGGAGAAGGAGAGGAGACAGAAAAGTCTCCATCCGATGAAGGATTCACAGAGTTGGAGCAGACAGTCAATGGAAGCACTGAAGAAGCAGAGGGAACGTCCTCCAGAACATCCAGGGCTGTCAGTGGGGACCAACAGAAACTCCGAGGACCCGGCTGTTCCGACCGAGGAGATTTAGAAGAAAAGCAGATTCTGGCTCAAACTAAAGGGAAGCTGGATGATGACGAGGACGAAGGTGTAGCTCAGAACGGCTCCCTTGAGGATGGAGAGTCCATACAATCCTCCTCAGAGACTGAAAAAAAGGGGGACCTGCTTGATAAACCTTCAAACCAAGAGGCTACCGAAACCAAAGATACAAAACCTCAAGGAACAGAGGAGCTGCTAAACAGTGTAGATGATGATATACTCAACTCAGCAGTGGACCAAAGCAGCAGGCTGAGTCTGACCGAGGCTGCAGTGAGTTCTAGGAGCTTGGGTCCAGACAGACCAGCAGAGGGGGGTGAACTCAGTGAGGAGGAGAGACGGAAGAAAAGCTATGAGGCAGAGGTCAAGTCATGGCTGATGGCGCGGATGCAGGCTCCAATAGAAGGTAGGAACTATAATACAGATATTTAATCCATGAGTAGGTAATCACAGTTCCTGTAGTTCCTCTTTCCAGATGGATCCCTTCTAATATGCTGAATTTGAACATTTTAGACTTTGCTGACCCCTGGTGGTAGTAAGATATAGGTCACTGTGGCAGTGTGGCCTGAAACTAACCGAGTTTTCTCTTATTCTCTATAGACATGCTTTTTTCATCAGAGGAGAAGAGTAAAAACCCTCCCATGTTCCTCTGCTTCAAAGTGGGAAAGCCAATGAGGAAGTCTTTCGCTACTGGGATGACATCTGGTCCCGCCCATTCCTTTGGCAGCTGTGGGAAGCAGCCCGGAGTATTGGTTCGCCGTGCCGCAAGAAAGGTGAGATTATTACTCTCAGGCATGAATTAATTCACAAGATGAACTGTCTGTCGCCTGGTTGCTTTTGAATCCTGCAAAAATGTACCTGTCATAAACAACAGAATTTGTGATCCTCTCTTATGTGCTGTATACGTGTGTGTGTGTGTGTGTTTCAGAGTGGACCACCTGTATGCGTTCTTTGTGCAGTGGTCTCCAGATGTGTATGGGAAGGAGGCTCGAGAGCAGGGCTTCGTTGTGGTGGAGAAAGACGAGCTGGACATGATCGATAACTTCTTCAGTGACCCTGCATCTTGCAGCTGGGAGGTGAGCTGAGCAGAAATGGCCAGTTTGTCAAAAAATGCTGCTGGTATTGGGTTAAACAAGCAAAAAATCTGTTTCCTTAATTTCTCTCAATATATTGACTCGCTCAAAGCGCTTGTATTTGCTCCCAGATCATCACTGTTGATGAGGCGAAGCGCAGGCAGAGTTTTGGCAGCTATGACGGAGACCTGTCTGTGGAAACACTGACCATACTCAGTGAATCCAGTGACCTGCTGCAGGAGATGCACATCGAGAAGGTAATTAGATAGAATAACCCACTAACTGATTTAAACAATTTTTTTTAATTAAAATTCAAGTAATAAAACATACAACACACTGGTCAAACACGTTGATGTGTTTGCTCTCCAGCTTTCCTGTCGCCTGCCAGCCCGTGTACAGGGTTACCCCTGGAGACTGGCCTACAGCACTGTGAAGCATGGGACCAGCCTCAAGACTCTGTACAGGAACCTGGCGATGGTGGACAGTCCGGTACTGATGGTCATCAGAGACATGGACGGACAGGTAGATATCGTCCACGTGGATTTACTGTGTATAAACAACCGGGGGCTCAGTTGCTGATGGTAGAGAAGGAGAACAACAGTTGTGTGTAACAGGCGCTGATCATCAGTCTGTCATTCAAGGCAACAACTCGTGATTTCATCTTTCTCTGGATCTGTGTTTGAGCAGATGTAGTGGTGGCACTTCATTAAAGAGTTATTAAAAGTTCAGATTAAGATTGTTAATATCAATGGACTGAAAAAGACTTGACAATGTTAAATATACACTTTTCATTATTGAAGCTTACTCAAAAACAATTGTTCATGCCTCCCACACAGTAATAGTCATATGTTATGAGGATATCCCTTCATTAGGACTACATTTAAATTAGATTTAAACAGCAAGTCAGATACTCAATTCATTGTTAAACCCTGTCAGGGCAGAATAATTACTTCTCAGAGAAACTCGAACATTTTAAGTTTGGAGAATCTAACTGTATAAGGATATAAACTATTTCTCACTTTGGTGACACCTAGTGGTGGTATAATATAAATAATGTGTGAAAACCTGTGCAATCATGATCATTTTTAAACCTCCTGTAATCAGTTATTAAAAGGATTCTAATTTATAGTTGAAACAATTATACAGATATATATACATATTTTTTTTGTCCCAACGTCATGGTGCTCTCACTCTAAAATAATTTGGTTCTTGTCACAGATATTCGGAGCGTTCTCGACTCATCCCTTCAAAGTGAGCGAGCACTGCTACGGCACAGGAGAGACCTTCCTCTACAACTTCTGTCCTGAAATCAAGGTTCGTAACAAAGTCGGATTAAAAAGCAACTATTAAGATGTATTCCTTAAACAAAAAACTAAGACAGTGTGTTTTTGCTGTTTATTTTCAGGTGTACCATTGGACGGGGGAGAATTCTTACTTTGTGAAAGGCAATATTGATTCTCTGCAGATGGGAGGAGGAGGGTAAGATCCACCAGCCCAGTAGGAACTGATAGCAGCTCCTAACTGAGAACAAAGTTATTTCCGTTATTTAAATTTCTCATTAAGTAAGTAACAACTTGGCTTACACTTGTTTCTGCAGTGGTCAGCTGGGTCTGTGGCTTGATGCCGAGCTGTACCGAGGGGCCTCCACCAAATGCGCCACCTTCAACAATCAGCCGCTCTCAGCTCAGCAGGACTTCAGCATCCACAGTTTGGAGGTCTGGACGTTTGAGTAGTGTCACCTTCTCCGTTCCAGTTACATCAACATTCACGCTGCGCTCCACGACCTCAAACCTTCAGACACCGACCCCCCTCCTCCGAGTCTAATACCCGCCGCTTGGAGGAGAACCCCAGCTGCTCCACAATGATACTAAATGTTCCGCTAGCGAGGACCGAAAGCTGCCTGCGGAGTTTCCGTGTTGACTGAGAATGGGTTTGACCTGCAGGGAGGTCGGTCTCATTCAATGTCTGGTTCGTCCCTCCTTCCTTCAAAGGCCAATGTGTGAAAATAGCTGCCTTAGATGTGAGTAGCAGGCCCCTGCTTTCCCAGCATGCATTCTGTCTCCAAACATAATCTGATGAGGAGAGAAGGAAGAGGAAAGCTGCTGGGGAGGATAATCCAAAAAGAGCTGATTCTCAGCGTGTGTGAAAGAATAAGATAATCCCTAATTACTGTAGCTTTGTGCAGAGATAAAGGTGGACGTAATTTGTATGGTTGTGAATGTACAGGATTAAGGACGGAAGATTTATCCCTTTATCTGTCTTTTCTTTTACCTTTTTTTTTATGCCAAATGAACTTGAATTTTGAAGGAAAGCGGAAAATGCCAGGAAGGATTTTTGGATCCTCTGCTATAAAATGTACTTTTAATATTGAGAATTTCGCTGATTGTTTACGACAGTGCGTTGCACTTCCTCAGAAGCTCTTTAGTTTTTTAGATTAACCGAATGAGAACGAGTCATTGCATTTTTCTCATTGCTACAAATAAACTTTTCATTCCCCTGTGCGATTCGAAACAAGCGATGAAGCCAGGATTGGGTTTTTGTGATGACCAAATCGATTTCCTTTTTAAATTTCATGTGTTGTTAGTTTGTCTTTTTTTTAAAAATATATTTAGATTTTATTTTTTACATATTATTTTTACATTGTGTTGATGATATTTTTTTTTAATGGTTCTACTTTTTATAAAAATGTACAGCTCCACATCTTTGTTTCTGATTGGACACAACAAGCACTAGAAAGTCATGTTTTTATCTCTTAGATTTGTTTTTAATGGTCGTCGTTGAGAGAGTTGCAGTCAGTAAACTTTAACTTTTGCACTACAGGATAAATTTCCCCTCCATGCTGTACTGTGGGCCTGTGTAATTGAGCATTTCTGATGTATAATTTGTTACTGAATGTTGTTTAATCACCACAACACAAAGGGAGCTGCCTGTCCAATCACCGGTCGGTGTGGAAGAAGGGATCATCTGTTTTTTTTGGTGGGGGGGTTTGCACTTGGTTATGCCACTAACTCAAAATCCACATCTACTCACATGGTAATGAAATGTTCATTTATATCCTGTGTACATCACACAGGCTTGAAGTGCATGAACATTCAATTCTGCAAATGTCTAGCCCACCGGCCATGTTATCCACTAACGCCAATTATCGCTTCATGTGAAAATGAGCTGTGCTGTCTGTAGCCTTTCAGTGTTGTTACTGTGAATTCTCAGTAAGTATTATTTCTTGTGAATCCAAAACTGCTGTGTACTGTGATATCACTATGGATCTATTTATTGTGTTGTTATTGCAACCACATTTAAACCTAAATAAATTTTAAATATATCCATACACCATAATGGGTCGTGTTTTTATTATCTAACTTTTGTTTCCTATATGTGTTTTTCAGGTTTTTCTTATTTCAGTAAATTTTATTGAACATTACATAGTGGCCTTAAATATGTATATATTTTTTTTTGTAGGTCCAATGTTTGTAGTTTTTAATCTATATCGACTTTTGTTAACCTGTCAAATAAACTTGCATGAAAAATTCAAGTTTTTGTACACTGTATTTGTATATGTAAAAAATATGTGACAGTGAACATATTGTATAGACAGAGATACAAATCAGAAAACTATCAAAACAAAAATAACATTTACAAGAACTGAGGAAATACATTTGAAAGAAGGAAACACCAAAGGCAGGTAAGAAGAAAAATGTGAAAGATCAATTGTATTAATTAATAAGAGATGTCTAAATGATGAAGAAAAAATAATTGAGAGGAATAAATAAAAAAACAAAAAGACAGGTACTACCAATAATAAGTTTAACTTTTATCAACGTAAAGTGAACTTGTTTGCTTCTAAAATGTATATTCCATTAAAGTAACAAGTTAGCCTGGATGCCAGACGAACTTAAGCCCCGCCTGAGTATGACAACGTCAGGCTAGTAACAAGTGTCACTGAACTGAAACTTCCCAAAACACTGTTGAGTATGATTTTTACCGATCTTCGCAGACATAGACGATCTTCGTGTGTTTCCCGGACGTGGACGGAACATGGCGAGAGGAGAATCAGACGCTGTCGCTGAAACCTGTGTTTTCTGTTTAATCGCCAAAGACCAGGACAAAGAAACGGAAATTATCTCAGAGGTACGAACAATTTAGATCCAAGTAAAGTGACAAAGCTTTCGTTGTGACACAGGTTTGGACAAGTTAGCATCCGCAGTGTGAATAGAAAGTGAAGCAACACCTGGATAACTAAGTTTTGTATATGGATTATAAACCCTAACACATATTTTATACACTAGTCTATAGAAGTTAAATTAAAAAGTGTGATTAAAATCTACCCAAATTACAGATGGGATACTGATTTTGTGTGTGTGTGTGTGTGTGTGTGTGTGTGTGTGTGTGTGTGTGTGTGTGTGTGTGTGTGTGTGTGTGTGTGTGTGTGTGTGTGTGTGTGTGTGTGTGTGTGTGTGTGTGTGTGTGTGTGTGTGTGTGTGTGTGTGTGTGTGTGTGTGTGTTCACATTCACAGAACAAGTGGATGGTGTGTTTCAGGGACATTTACCCTGCTGCTCCTCACCATTACCTGGTTGTACCCAGACAGCACATACACAGCTACTTGTCACTGGAGAGCAGACACATCGGCTTCAGTCAGTTAACTAATCTGTTTGTTTGTTTGTGGGGTTTTTTTTATTTGTTAGCGGGATGGGACAAAATCTGCTAAACAGATGAGAATGGGGCCTGAAAAGAAGCCATTACATTTTAGTGTGGATGTGGATGAAGGGGCTGATCCAGGATTTTGTTTTTGTTTCTCTCTAAAAAATGTTGATGGCAAGTAATTAATGTAAACATGAAGTTATTTTAACCATAAAGTTTAACATTAATAACTGTACACAATTACAGCTACATAAACACATACGTGTATATAATTTTTGTTTTCTGTTTCATGTCAACTAATTTGGTCCATCCCCTCTTTGGATATCAGGAGGGAATTTGAATCTGTGAAATTTAAACATATCTGTTTAAATTAAACAATGGATATTGGTACATATTGACAAACATAGAGGCAGATACCACTGTCAGTGTTAGGCCCATACCAGGTAACATGATCAGCCAAACGTCAGTAGGATCCTGTCTAATCAGACCTTTGATGACGAGTCCTGTCTTCAACAGTCAAGATGATGGCTGAAATGGGGAGAAATGTACTTCGAGACCAAGGGATCACTGATATGACGGACACAAGGTGGGTGGAGACAGCTAGAGTGTGTGTGTTACTTCATTCCAAATGAACACAAAGGGTGAATACATACTTTTGCTTTACATATTTTAAATGAATATGATTACTTTAAATGCATGATGAACCTTTAAACTCAAGACTAATGTTCACCGTATGAGTGAAACTTTGGAAAGTTTACTGAAATTCAAAGTCTGCTCTTTGCTGAGGTTTTCCATTCCTCCACTGGAATCTTAGAAGCTGCACTTTGACTTGCTCGTAAATTTTACTGATAGACATTATGATGTGCTCGGCTCCGCAGGCTGGGCTTCCACGTACCGCCCTACATCTCAGTGGCTCACCTCCACCTCCACGTGCTCGCCCCCAGCAGCCAAATCTCAGACGAGATGATTTATAAATTCATACCAGAGACCAGCTCTTTTATTGCTGTGAGTACAAACGCCGGAAATGGGTTGTGCAAATTTACAAACCCATTTATACGTGTGTGTATGTACTTATACTTTTTGTTTGTTAGGTTTTTTGAACAATTTGACTTCCATAAATGTACTCATTAACATACCTTCTATGTTTCAGATTGCTGTATTTCCCATGGAAACAATAACAAAGCATGATTAATAAAAATAGTTATTAGTATATATAGTAGTGATGATAATAAAGATGATAACAAATGCTAGGCCAACGTTACGTAAATGCAGATACTGGGCTTTATACAATAACTTCAGTGTATGTGCGTATTTATCTTTCTAGGCCGTGGATGAGTAAACAAATTTGTCTTTGCAGGAAGAAGATCTATGCAAGCAGCTACAGAAACATTCCTCACCACTGCGGAGTGCTGAAAGGCATTTAAAGATGATTAAAGATGGTTTATTTAAATGATTTTTATCACTACCTGTTTGTTGTATTTTTTTTTATGGAACACAGAATATTTAAGAATACAGGATGCACCATGTATGCATACGGTCATTGGAAATAGTTTTGGTAAGAAAACTTCAATGAGGCGAAAAGCTGCTGGTGTAAACCATATATGGTGTAAACATCTTCTTGATGTCTGACATTGTTTGGAACTCAGAAGATTGATTTTACGTGGAGTCCTAAAACGCAGCCGTGGACAGGCTCTATCTATGGGCTCTATGGCCTGTATTTCCGCTGACGTCATAGCAGCAACAGACACGCCCAGCTGGTTCACTTCGACCTGAGTGAACAAACGGAGACATTTAAAAACCAGTCATGGAGTCTGAGGAGGACGTCTGTGCCTTCTGCCGCATCGGGGACACCGACACGGACACAGATATCCTGCTGAGTGTAAGTACAGACACTTCCGACCACTTACTGACACGCTCCACAACATCTGGACCCACTCCACGTCTGTCCCCGAGCAGGACGAGCAGCTGCTCTGTTTCCGGGACGTGAAGCCGGGAGCCACACATCACTACCTCGTCGTTCCCAGGATGCACATCGACAACTGTAAAGCTCTGCAGGGAAACCGACGTCCCTCTAGGTCAGTGGCGGTTCTAGCTTATAAAGAACCTCCCTATTTATATATTTAACATATATTTCAGTTATTATTCCGTAGTAGCTGGATATCACTGAATCAATATCAAGTTTCCACTAAAAAGCAAAAGTGTACCTGAGAAACTGTCCCTTAGATTCAGATGATGCTTTTACTCTCTTTTTGATTATTTATTAGTTTGTATGAATGGGCCATATATGTTGTGTTTGTTGACAGTGGAGCAGATGGAAAACATGGGGAGGAGGATACTGGAGAAGAATAAAGTCGGGGATATGGATGACGTCAGGTGAATCCTCTCCCCTCGTCTCTACCGTCAGAGCAATAAATGGTTCCTCAATGCTGCATCAGCACTTTACAAACACACAGCAATAACTATCTATTTGACTGTGCTCTGTATTTGGCATGTAGTTTTTACTCATTGGACACCCTATTCTATTTCCACTAGTTCCACAGATGCATGTTGGGTTTTTATGGGACGGGGTGGTTTGTTTCTTTTGTTGTCATGTGATTGTTTTCTCGTCTGGGGCCTACTGAGGCAATTTCCAAACAATTCACTTGTTTGACAATAAAGTATTTAATCAGGAATCTGTGCCGAGATCATTAAAGTTTTATCTTGTGTCACTAGTGCCCTGCTTCCATTTACAAAGTTCTTTCGACCCCACGTTGAATCTGTGCAGGATGGGTTTTCATATTCCTCCGTTCTGCTCCGTCCCACACCTCCACCTCCACGCTCTGGCTCCAGCCAGTAAGATGAGCTTCAAGTCACAGCTGCGCTACGGGCCACAGTCTCACTGGTTCATCACAGTGAGTGTTTCGATTAATGATATTTGCAGTTCCATTAATCACAAAATTGGGCAGCTACAAAAAGGCCATCTTTTTATCCTAAATGCACTAAAACGTGTAAAGTTCATTTAGAAATCAACAATGTCCTGATGTGATTTTTTTTATTATATCTAGAGTCATTGCAAATTGTTTAACCATTTAAAATCACTTAGTTCAGAATTGAATATTTGTCACTTTTACTAACTCCAGATTTGTCTATGAATACCTTATAATAGTTATAAATATTTGGTAATTGTGTATTCTCTACGCTCCTTCGATGGTTTAAAACCAAAACTTTCATTATGATCGCTTCCTTTTTTTCCGTCTGTATAATGTGATTTATGAGAACTTTAAGTTGGCTCTATCTACTGAACCAAAGTATTGTGAAAACTGTATTAGTTCTGGTTTCTGCTCTGTTGCAGGTAGATAAAGTGCTGTCTCAGCTGAAGACTCGTGGGAAGGTCAAATGAAGAGAAACAAAGCATCAACTTTTACATGTTATTTCCTGTCATGTAGCTTTTCTCATTTTAATTTTAAATCACTTCTCTATCTGATGCAACATTGTTTTTTTATTAATGAGTTTAAATGATGTGTAGTCGTCCGCACTGCTTGTGGATTCAGTTGGTGAAAGCTGGAAAAGGTCGACCTTTCCGTGCACCATCAAATCCCATTGGGTGTGACTATCAACACATCAACGAGGGGAGAATTACATCTTATCGGATAATCTGATATCTTCATGGTTTGAAAATCCCATATTAGAAGCGATTTAACTGTTTGCCTTTTTTACCGTAATGTGTTTTTCAGGAAGGAAAATAGTATGTCAACTGCTTATACTTATACTTAGATAAATGTATCTTAATAATATAATAATACAATATACATTATTAATAAAAGCTCTTGAGAAGCTGCAACTCATGTGATCATCTCTGACGAAGCCTTTACACCAATTTAAAGACACGGGCTGGAGTGTTTGCAGCTGTGTATGTGTGTGTACTATTGTTTATGTAAATCCTTTATTAATGACGGTTTTTAATATATCTTATACCATTCCACATTGACCTGATACACACTGTACTGTAATGTATTATTATTTGTTATTAAATCATTTTGCACAACTATCTGGTCAGACGTACATTAGTCCCATTGTTCATTGACACAATAACTATTATCTATATATATATATATTATCTAGTATCTTCTTCCAGTCAACAAACCAAAATGTTCAAACAATTGAGCTCAATATAGTTTCTGTTTTATCAATATGCTCATGTTACAACAGTTTGGTACAGACCACTGTCAGTTCTTTCTTTTTGCCACTTGATGCCACTGGTGTATCTTCAAACTCAGTCAGAGGCCAATAGCTTTTGTATTATGGAGGTAATGAGCTCATATGCAGCAGCAGGCCTCAAACAATGAGCCTAACCTTTGTTTCACATTTAAATGTGGGAAAGCAGGAAAACATGAACATGTTTACATGCTGTCATTTGCAAACAACTCATTCTTTCAAACCTTGTATGCCTCTTGTGTTGAAGGGGTCCAATTATCCAGAGCCTGGTTTGTTTTTCAGGACCTTTTTTTAAAACAACAGACACTTATCTGTCCTTTTGCAGCTCCCACCACCACTTCACTTGTGTATACATGAGATGTGTATATTGCAGAGATATTGTACACATCTCTATATATTGTAATGTTGTATTGTAGTTGAGAGCCAGGATCACACCACAGACTGTGTATGGATCACACCATAGACTGTGATCTCGGTGTGATCCATACACAGTCTTTGGGTGTATGGATCCCACCATAGACTGTGCATGGATCACACCGGAGACTTTGCATGGATCACACCGGAGACTTTGCATGGATCACACCGGAGACTGTGCATGGATCACACCGGAGACTGTGCATGGATCACACCGGAGACTGTGCATGGATCACACCGGAGACTGTGCATGGATCACACCGGAGACTGTGCATGGATCACACCGGAGACTGTGCACGGATCACGCCGAGACTGTGCACGGATCACACCGGATACTGTGCACGGATCACACCGGAGACTGTGCACGGATCACACCGGAGACTTTGCACGGATCACACCGGAGACTGTGCACGGATCACACCGGAGACTTTGCATGGATCACACCGGAGACTTTGCATGGATCACACCGGAGACTGTGCATGGATCACACCGGAGACTGTGCATGGATCACACGGAGACTGTGCATGGATCACACCGGAGACTGTGCACGGATCACGCCGAGACTGTGCACGGATCACACCGGAGACTGTGCATGGATCACACCGGAGACTGTGCACGGATCACACCGGAGACTGTGCATGGATCAATCAGAGAATGTGCATGGATCACACCGGAGACAGTGCATGGATCACACCGGAGAATGTGCATGGATCAAATCAGAGAATGTGCATGGATCACACCGGAGACAGTGCATGGATCACACCGGAGACTGTGCATGGATGATGGATCACACCGGAGACAGTGCATGGATCACACCGGAGAATGTGCATGGATCAGATCAGAGAATGTGCATGGATCACACCGGAGATCACCGTGACGTTTCACTCTTGACCGAGCGACGTTAACGCGTCGCCGCTGCCGCTGCGGTGTGGCCCCGCCCCTCCCCTCCGTCAACAACTGGAACCCAGCTATTCGTACTTCCATCGCTAGCCCGCTCGCAGCGACCCAACCGCGGAGGAAATCAACGTTCCGGGCGGACATGTTGTCGTTTTCGCTTGCTTGATACCCCCACCGTCGACAGCCGGCGCCGATGTGCTGCCAGACCCGGCGCAAGGAGCTACGGAGAGCGGAGAGATCGACCCGCTCAGCGTCCTCCTGTAGCCGCCGCTCGAGCAGCTAACGCGGCTAACACTTGACTGGAGATCAAGCTAGCTGGCTGGCTGACAGCTGGTCCGGCTAGCTCCGCGTCCCCGACACCCCCGTGGATTTACTCGCTGCCACAATGACTTGTCTCTGACAGTGGTGAGTGTAAGTACTGTGTAATTACGTGTTATCACTGAGGTGTTGTGTACCGCTTGTTTTTGTGTCTTTTTGCCTGCTTTGCGAGCTAGCTAAAAGTGAGAGTAACCCGTCGGCTTGTTTGTAGCAGCAGCTGCCCGGAGCCACGCCTGGGCCATTTAAACCATCGTTTATGGTCGCTGTGTACATCCGGTGTTGCTTCGACCAGCCAGCGCTTCACACACTGCCAGGGTCCGGTGTTTGCAGCAGCTAATAACACGATGTCACTGGTTGGGTTCACAGAGAGGACCGAGGCCCCGCTGGTTGTCACACTGGTGGAAGCAGAACCCATTAACAGACACGGTGGGTCTGTGCAGACTGCGGTGGAGTGGATGAACACAACCGACCAAGTGGCCCATGCCCTTAGATTTGACCTGCCACAGCTGCCAATATGATGCCAGTAAGTACACACACACAAACACACACACACACACACACACACACACACACACACACACACACACACACACACACACACACACACAACCCCTGCAACCCTGAGGCATGAGGAAATTATTGATCATCACTTATTATTATGAGATCAGTACCTTCCATAGCTGCTAATTGTTTAGCCCAAGATGGAAACTGCCTGGTGTCCCTCTCCTCACATGAGGAGCAGCAAAGAGGAGTGTGTAATCTCAGGTATTTGGGATTAAACATCATCTACTTGTGATAGTCATGTGTTTCTCCAGCGTGAAACCATAAAAGTTCCAGGTGCACACGAAGGGGGACGGTTCAGTGTCCCTGACAATCCGTGTTCACCACGTTCACACGAGATTATCCGTCCATTTGCCTTCCCCGCCGCCGCTGCGCTAATCTACTGTGTAAGTGAGATCAGTTCCTGAAAGCTTAGCTTTATCTCTACTACGTGCCTTTATCTGCGGCACAGTGTCTCTGGGACGTGAGGCCATTTAGCTGCAGGACTTAGGTTTTCTCATGTAGAGGGTTACGGTGCCTGCTTGTCACAACTTGACGAACAGAGATTATGGTCTGTGAGGCGTCTATATGCTTTTAGCGCAAGGAATCTAATAGGTTTTCTCCACAAGATTGAACATGCTTGAAAATATACATAAATTAGTTTGTGGAACTGCAGTGCTGAGTGTGAGAATCGGATGTGTTAACGTCATACTCTCTACACATTCTTTGTAATAACAATGACGTGAATGGCACTCACGCCCTTTAAATTCACTAGATCCAGATTTTCCAACAAACAAGCTGGATTTGTTTCATCAAGATCCTTAAATCTTCCTGAATCTCGTCCTCTGATCTGGATCTCTACCAAAATTGTTATGGTTTCCTACCTGATCTATACCACACATCCTTGCATTAACTTGTGTGGTAATCCATCCTTTAGTTTTTGTGTAATTCTGGTAACAACACTCTATATTTAATGCAGTAGGTACAGTCAAGAGCTATTTTCCATCTGTGGTTTTCCCTGGCGTCATTGTTCAAGACGCTCTGTGTAGCAGAGAATAGAACACCTGAATGGCAACTCTATCGGAGCACCGCTTTGTTGGGTCTTCTTTTGTTAGCTTTAGTGCTGAGACTGCAGCGATAGACGGCAGGCCCCTTTGGCCTTCAGTGATAGGGACATGGACTTAAAGGCAGGATACGTTTACAGTCGGTTCAGTCAGGTGTCATCATGACCGAACGTGATTCAGTCTCGCAGTTTTTTTCTTTTTACCAATGATTGGTTGAAAATGCAGTGTCACGAGCACAACTTCGGAGAGTCTATTAAGTTTGCAGGAGTGAGTACACGGCACTCTGTATTTGCCTCTGCCCGACGATTTCACAGGACTGAGTGCGATGGCAGCCCGGGTGCCTGTTTGCACCCTGTGGCACCGACAGGCTATCAGAGTCAAAGAGCCAGTCGGGCAGAGAGGCAGCCCCAGTGCGCGCTTGCCTTCTCGCGTGACTCGAGCAGCCAATGAGACCCGGGCAGATCTAGGTCTGTGTGGCTGCGTTGACTAATGCTCTGTTGTTAAGGGGGAACTTCTGAGCTGAGTAGATTGTCAAGTGGCATTAATCTCACACTACGGAGCCGGGCAGCGCGTGACGTACAGAACAAATAAACATTGCATCTTATTTTTGCTTTTCATTTTTTGGGGGGTTGTGGGTATGTTGGTTAAAAACGGCCCCAGTCCAAGCCATGGCAGTAATATCTTAACTCATTTGTCGTTTAAAAGTAATGTCGTAAATGTACTGGATGTGACTGAAGTACTACTTTGAAGTCTTTTCCCCAAAGTCA
The DNA here is from genome assembly GCA_038501795.1 of Pseudopleuronectes americanus. Taxonomy (NCBI): domain Eukaryota; kingdom Metazoa; phylum Chordata; class Actinopteri; order Pleuronectiformes; family Pleuronectidae; genus Pseudopleuronectes; species Pseudopleuronectes americanus. The sequence goes on along the minus strand of CM076734.1, from coordinate 11,435,664 downwards.
CCATGAACAGATGAAAAGAGCCAGTTATTGATTTATTTAACAGCTCCCACCTGTTCCATCCGCCCACGTCACCTTTCTTTCTTTAACAATAAGCATCCATTAATAATAAGATGTTCTTAATGCCGTCCTCTAATGTGCATTTGTCAGCTCTCAATCAAAGAGATGCATGTTTTTTTAAACAGCTCGTTGAATCAGGCAGGGACTTGCTACTTTCTCATTGTTTTGTCTTTCAAGCAAAAAGAATATAGAATGGTAATAAATATGAATAGAAATACATCAAATCTCCATTAGTCTTTAATAGCAAAGTGGCTGTCGTTAAACTTGGGTTTGTGGTCACACTTGTAGTCACAAAGCATCTTTTTGAAATGTACCTTATTTGAAGGAAATGTATTTAGAATTTGATCTGTTGCTCGTTTTCAGCTTGTACAGTAAAACAGCAGCGTCCTAACTCGGCTTACAAAAAAACCCTGGCAGGTCAGCGGGTTCATGTTTTTTTTTCACTGTCATTTGTCACGTAATGACCTCATCTCTCCTCCACGTGGTTCAGTGCCATTTTTAGCCAGATGGGCAGCGTTTGGCATATTTGGGCTGCGTGAACTGTCCAGATTACACAGCACTTTGTGTTTAGTCAAAGGCGACCTGCTCGTGTCCTCAGTGAAAGGGACGATTAAGTGTTTTGTGCGCTCACGACAGATGACTCAGCAAAATCAGGCATAATTCTGGTCATAATGTGATGGTGAATTTAATTTGGGTAAAAAATTTTTACTGCTCCATTTTTTTCTTTTGCAAATAAGTTTAGACGACCCATTTATCCTTCTTTGTTTTGAGTCTGTGCTGTTTTTGAGAAATGTTTTGCGTTAAACTTTGTGCTCTCAGGAAACACTCATGCATTAGATCTGTCTTCCCCGTGCTCTGCCTTCTCGTGAGTGAATGAGTGACGGGGCTGGTGAGAGGAAAGGACTGTGTGAGTCATCCTACTAGAAGATCGGACCAGTCAGGCATCCCTCTCCCTCTCAGAAGTTAAATGATGAATGCCCCATACCTCCACGTGATGCTCACTAAAGCGTTACACATCAGGCACGACAGAGAGACCATGTGTTTCTAGTCGTGTTTGGCCAACACAAAGTGGACACATGATCCCTGTCTTGAGTCTACTTGATAGTGTCCTGACCTGCCTGCCAGTGACAGCTGTGGTCCAACTGCTCTCGACTAGTTGTTGGTGTTGCATCCACTTGCACATCCCGGGGACACTCCTCCAATAGGACGACTTGCTGGCGTCCACCCCCGCCTCCCTCCCTGCCAACCTGACTCTCTCTCTCTCTTTCTCTCTCTCTCTCTCTCTTGCTGTTTGTTTCTCTCCCTCCCTTCTTCCCCTCCCTTCCTGAATCTCACATCCAGAAAGTGTTTTTTCTTCCTCCCAAGTCTCCTCCGTAGCACTTTTCTAACGCGCACGCCGCTTTCGGCTTCGGAGGTCGGCTTGGCATGGCGTAACTATTAAGTCCCGCAAAAGCGGCGGTGCCATGATGAAGAGGTTTGTGACCATAGTGGTGCGTGGCCTCGTCAGCCTCTCCAAGGAGAACCCCATTTGGGCAAAGGAGCACCACCGGCTGCCGAAGAAGGAGATCAGGAGGAAGCGGAGGGCGATCAAGAGAGCCAAGAGCACGGGTAGACGCAACTTAGTGAGGGCGGTTTGTATTTCTTCAGAGGTCAGCAAGTTGGTTTATTTCTGCACGTTCACTCTTTGGAAATGTATGTTTCTGTCGATACAGAGTTGAATTTGATAACATTCTATGTGGGCTGTCTGCGATTGTTTTCGGTTAGGTAGAAATTTGCCCTTCATCGTGTTTGATTTGTTGAATGGTCTATGGTATAGTTTGTCATTTAAAACCTTTTATTTTTTGCTTCACCTTTTCTAATGCATGTTATTTTGTACATTGAACATGATTGTAAATAAGTACGACAATTTATCCCCATCACTCATTTCATATATCTTAGATTTTTCATCGGAATAAATTAAGATAATGGCGTCAGTGTTATCTGTGTTCAGACTGGCCTCATTGGGATCTGTTGTATCTTGTTATGCAGCTGCTTGCACGCCAGTATAACTGTGGGATTAGAAAAGTAATTATCAGTAAAATATGCACATTACAGCATATTTACATATATAAATGTGCTTCTTTTTTTTACTATTGATGCTCTTGCACATCAGGTCCCAAAAGTGACTTCCATCACTAGCCTGTGGACATAGACAAAAGCAGCATGCGCTCAGGGATGGTGTGGTATGGATGGTTGTCTGTTGGATTTGCCTAAAGAGATGACATTTGCTTCGACTCGCACTTCGCACCATTTCATTACCGTCGTCTTTGGCCTAAATGTGAGCTGTTTCAATCCTCATTAGCTGAGTGGAAGATGCACAAATGATCTTATTGTTCCCGTGGTGCTGCTGCAGAAAATGTCAATGATTCACAAAGCTGCGTCATTACAGAGGATGAGTCACTTTGTCTCGGAGAAAGTGCAGGATTTCATAATCCATAGGCACCTCGGTGACCACAGCTAGATTATTTATGTAAGTGGTATAGATGCTGATAAATATTATAGAACAGCATATGCACCCCGAGGCCACATACCAGTCACACCCTTCATTGCTCTGCTCTGAAGTGCCTTCTAAGGTGTGCTTGTGTAAAATAATGCAAGTAAAACTTTTTAAATATTTGTTTTTCATTAAGCAAAGTTGATTTGAAAGAATCACCGTGCCGCTGAAAATTGAATGACCCTTGAAAAATGAGTCATTTGTCAAACGCTTTTTGTTGGTGATTGAATTTTTGCCCTTTTGCAGGTCTTTTTTTCCTTGTTGCAGTTTTCCATCGATTTAGTTTGAAGCTGTCGGCTAAAGTTCAACACTATGAGCCATATGTTGACAAACTGGTGTGTTCATTGGACTAGGTGGTCATTAAGGGATTGAGACAATCCAGATTTCCCCTTTTCTTAATTAACAACTGGCTGAAATCACATGCAACTTGCACGAGGCCACAACAACTCACATTTTTATCTGAACACATTTGAACACATTTGACCATCCTTCCAAAATGCCTGCCTTTGTCATTGATTTTTCCATTTCGGGTCTCTGCTCATCACAGTTGTGTTGTTGTGCAGTGACACTGTAGTGAAACAGGAAGGCACACCTCGACCCCCTGCAGTGCTTTGTGCTGCAGAAAAACTATGAAAATCTGTCTGCTGCTCCATTAATCCATTTGACTGGCTCTCACCTGCCATGAACCCAAATTACACAGAAAAAACATGCTTTTTATTTACTGCTCTTCTCTTTGTGTTTGTTTATCTTTATTCAACCAAACTGTTGATTCATGTCAACAGAGGATCCTATTTTTGTTTCACCAAAGGAAAGTTGCCAAATGATAAAAATGAATTCATTGGTTTACATTTTTTTCACGACTTACAGGATTAAATAAAATATTAAACCCAAGGGAGTCGGGACTTTGCCAAGACTGAATAATCTTAGATATGTTTTTATCAGCTCGGACCATCTGGATTTGGGGATTTTTTTTTCTTCCTTTTTTTCCTTACTCCAATTTTCCTCCTTTGGTAGTAATATATGAGGTTTTGGAACTTGTGGGTGTGTGTATGAGATTACATACACATTTGCTGATAGAGAATTAACTCATCATCAATTCATAGTTGTTTAACCAAAAATGTATTTTTATTATTTTTAATATGTGAAGCTACAGCTCATTTTAAAAGGCCTGTATTGACAATTTAAACAACTAAAACTAATTGTTGCCACCAAATGTGACAAGTTGCTGCTTACGCATGTAATACCCCCAAAACTCCCAGCTATTGTTAGCCTAATGAGATGTATATTTCTAATTCTGATAGCTCTATAGTTTTCGATCATGCAACAAATTGTGATTATTGGTACAAACCCTTCTAATGTTTGTTGCCAAATAGTGGTCCAGGCAGTATTAAAATTGATAATAATTTGTAAAATATTGCAGTTTAAATAATAATACCAATATTGGATATTTTCAAACAGTTTATTGATTTCTAGTCTACTGGTATGATTAATTGAGGAATCAACGCAGCCCTTATATTCAAACTGAAGATGCAAACTAAACAGGCTGCTCAATAGGGATCAGTCCAAAGGTCTTCTGTATTTTGCAGCTACACTCCTTGTGACGCCTATATACACTAGCTGACTGAGAGTGTGTTGTATAGTCTGATAATTACAGCTACAAAGTAAGGCAAAGTTCACTTATATCCCCCATGTGCTACTTCAAGGCTTTTACACTCTCAGCTTTCATTTATACTGTATATGTGTAAATGTGGTTTATCGGTTATTATAGATCTTCATCTCCCCTTTATTTCCAGAGTCTAGAACGTTATTAGTTGAGAACCGACAAAAGGTGGTCTTTGCTCTTACTGTTGTGATCAAGTGATTGAAGACACAAGCATGTGAGGGCTTGCATTGCTATGTGTGGCCTCTCTGCATATGTTCCACACTATGGCAGGCCTGAGTCATATTGAGCAGAAATGTGGCAGGCACAGGCACGAGTCCAGCAGCAGCTCCAAACTAATAACAGGCTGGTGGACAGAAAAATGTAACCACTGTGCTTATGTTTTCATGAGTTTTGTTCATATCATTTAAATCTTTTCATGATCTAATATGATGTCAAATACCTTTTTATTTACCTACTTATTTAACATCAGTGGAATCATTGATCATCCTCATTATTCCTCTTCCAGATGATATTGACGGTGTTCCTCAGTGATGGGGAACAGGCCGTGACTGAGGTGCCCATCACCCCGGAGACAACGTGCCGCGATGTGGTCGAGTTCTGCAAGGAGCCCGGCGAGAGCGGCTGCCACCTGGCTGAGGTCTGGAGAGGCAACGGTAAGATCCGGATGAAGCTGTGCCGCTTGCTTATGGAGCATATTCATCTGAAACTCCGACTGGCTTATTTCAGGAAGCAGTGTTCAGTGCTGTGTTGAAGAGAATGAACAGAGGGGGTCGTAAAGGAATGCGTGAAGGTGAAGCAATCTGAAACTCTGTTATCACAGAGCTTGACACCTCACTCACAAGCCCCAGCATTTAATTTTGTGAAGCACTAGCCTTTAGCTTTCCTCATTAACGTAGAAAGAACCACTCTATTAAATAAATTTCAGGAGGAGAACAGGGGCCGTGCTTGATTCCCTGATTGGAAGAAAATACCAGAGATGCTCTTATGAAGAAAAGCGTTGTTCTTATAAAAATAGATTTGTTGCGCTTCTGTTATCAGATTAGCGCGAACCTCCTTGAAGTGGATTTTGGTCGGTCAGAAAAGGGTTACGTGCCAGTACACACCACACTGTCACAACAGATTCCACTCAGCGCCAACGATTTGGTCCCATCGCCGTCATCGTGCTGACAAGCCCGGGTGTTATCAGCGTTTGTCTGCTGTGGGGGCCACTCCTCCACTGAAAACAACGTCCCAGCCGAGAGCTTTATTAACCCGCGTTATGCAATCGTGGTCGGCTGGTGTCTGACAATGCGTCTGTCCCCCCCCGAAACCTCCTAAAACCTCTCTGTCTTTGTGTCGGCCTCTTTGTCTCTCGGTCTCTCTGAGCCCACAGCGCTCTGTCCTCTTGAAATGACAGAAATAACTTTTCTTTGAAAACCTCATCCAGAAAGTCACACACACAAACGCCTGGTTGCAGAAATTGGCTCAGATAAAAAAGTATCCAGTGGTTGGTGTTGTTACGTGATTGTGATGAAACAGATAATAGACAGTAGATCACACACACACCAACAAACGCTCATACACACACACACACTATCCCCTGTGTTTCAAACTTACAAACCATTTGTCGAAACCCTAAAAATGGGACTAGTCTAGTTGTGACACAATCTGTCTATCTGAAGGATGGTCACCTACCCTGACCTGAGACACAACTACAGAACGTCCATTTGACTTATTTATTGTGTAATTATCTAGTTAATCAGATTCTTCTCCTTCGCTTAACTTCTGTGTCCCCCTCAGAGCGAGCCATCCCCTTCGAGCACATGATGTACGAACACCTGCAGAAATGGGGGCCTCGGAAACAAGAGGTCAAGTTCTTCCTCCGGCACGAGGATTCACCAACGGAGAGCAGCGATCAAGGTGCGTACTGGCTGGAGGTTTCCCTGTCAGCTGTGTCGTCTCTCTCTCTGAAGGAGAATGGAAGGTTGGCTGCTGCTCAGCTACAGACGCTGCTGTCAGTGTTTGTTTTTCTCCTTGTCTCACCCTGTATCGCTCGTCTTTCCTGACCTGGGTTTAAAATCGAACCATGTGTGGTGTCTGTTCTTTCTTTGAACCGAGTCGTAACAGTACACATTTTGTATGTGGTAGGCTTTTGTAACAAGGGTTTAAAAGGATATCAAAGACGAAGAGTCAAGGTAACATTGATGCTTGATGGGGCATGTTGAAGGAATAAATCCTTGCACACACAAATCGCATTAAAACAAATCTCTTTGTGTTTGTGTTTGGATGGAGTTTAGCCACATAAAAAGCCAGGTGTAAAATGCAGCCAATCCTAAAATCCCTTCACCCTAACCACATCTGTACAAGATTAGAGACTCACTATGATGCAAATTTTTCTTTGAATTTGGTTGAAGTCAATGTGTGTGTAGATTATTATATATTTTTCAGAATTGTAGCACAACTGGCCAGTTTTCTATCGTTCCCTGTGTCATTTACACCATTTTATTTTCCTCTCACCATCAACTTTGAGCTGTGTGGCTTCACCCAGTTCTCAAATCTGTCTGTCATGTGCAATCATGTCAGTGAAATTTCAAACTACTCCCGACAATGGTTCAATCCGCTCGTCTGTGTGCACTCGTCTGTCTCTGCCCGGCCCGTGTTCCTGACGCTGACTGTTTCTTTTTGCAGGGAGTCAGCAGTCTCAGGATCAGACGAGTCGCAGGAGTGGAAACACTGGAGAGAAGCACAATGAGAACGGGGTGAGACTTCATTAGCGTTACCTAAAGGATGTTTAAATAGAAATGGAGAAACCCCTTTTATTTTCCACAATAGGAATCAGGGTTTAAAATATATTACAGGGAAATCTTTATACCCCTAAAGACATCTGTGACTGCAGGGTACCGCGGGTACATTCTAGTTGGTGGTATGACATTTAAAAGTTGTTTCTTCATTGTGCATCACAATAATGACATATAACTCATTGTGTCTGTGGGTATGTAATGATTCTGATATGAAGCTGCTGTTTGACAGTGGCCTCACAGTCCCTGGTGTCAGCAGATATTACATTTCCAGACTGGGTCAGTGTTTCTCTTCCAGGTACATGTTCTTCTTTAGCTTTGGGATCAGTGTGCTTAGAGAGGCGAGTGTCTCTGATAAGAGCAGCCTCTGGCGTGGCACCCTTCCTCTCTCCAGTCATCTGTCCCAGATTTCACAATAGAAAGTGTTGTGGTCAAGGAATCGTTACTAATTCCACCTTGAGGGTTGAGGGTAGAGTCTAGCACATCAGGGGATGGAGGGGTCATGCTGTTTGTTTTTAAGGAAACTATTCTAGCAGTGAAGCACAAGAGTAGTCAGAAGCCATTCCTTTCATTATTCAGAAAAACAACATCTTTTGACCCTAGTCTTGAGTTAGAAGCTATTTTTATTGATTGAGATATCAGCTATTGATCCACTTTCCAAGCCAAAGTCTCTCTCTAACCACTGCCAGCTCCTGCTACTAACCTACTCAAACCTATACATTGTCATGACAGGGAAAGACATCTATTTTATCATCATTCATTCACTCAGAGTGAAACTTGATCAGCTGCATGACTGGCTCCCCATGACCTCCCAAGTGCGGAGGCTCGTATGTGTCCGAGTTTCTTCCTAATATCTGATTTAGAGGATTATACCAGTCGGCCTGCTGGATGATATAACAGGTCCTAAGAGGATCATTGCTTTGGCTTTTCCACGGGCTGCTGCCCAAACCCTAGGGGCTCTCTCTCTCTCTCCTCCACCGAGCAGAGCAGATCATCCTCTGAGAGCGACGCTGCCTCGTAAAGAGCAGAGGTGCCTCAAGGGAACGATCGCACCCAGTTTCCATTATTTCTCTATTTCACATTTCACAATTTAAGCTTCCATAATTGATGGCTACAGGTTATTGGCAGCAGTGAAACATCTCATTTTATTTGACAAGAGCCGACATGATGAGTGAGTCAACCACAAAATGAATAAGAAATAAAAAGTTCAAAGTTGGACTGTTGGACCTCCTTCCTTTTCTTACACAATTCATAGGCAGTATATCAGTAATTATTGAACCTTTGTTATATTGCTCTTTATAAAAATCCCATTATGACCATTATTAATATTTATTTATTGCCCATGCTTATAGCTCACAATAAATCCTGAAAATATTAGCATAAATCATAAATAAATAAATATCTCTATTTCCTCACAATATGGCTCATGACACAATAAGTAATAATGTGATAATATGACCATTTTAGCCACATAAAATTAGTTGTGTATAAATCTATACAGCCAGTAGACCGGAACACCCCCCCACCCCTCTGTGGCCATGGTCATTTTGAAAACGTTATTAAACACGTCACAACTCTTGAATTCTGAGCTTTTGGAAAATTCTGCATTCATACGGACTCTTATTGTGAAAATGGTTAACAAAACCCCAATTTGAAGGCAGCAGCACACTCTCTCTTTCCATGGTCTGCTTAGTTGGGTATTTCGCCAACTCTCCCCATTGTCTTTGTGTGTTTGTGTGTGTGTGTGTGTGCGTGTGGGCCTGTTTCTCCCTTGGGTGAATTGTCACTTGTCACGCGCCAGTGGCTTCCCCCGCTCTCTCCATGTTGGCAAGGGTTGAGTCACCTTCAGACATTTTTAGATCTAAATGATCTAAATGTCTTAATAAATGCCAGGTCGGGGGAAACGCTGTTGTGCTGCGTGTTTTCTGAAATGAGATGAACTATTAGATGTAAACTATTGTTTCCTCACTTCACAAAACCCATAAAACACAAATGACTCCAGAAAAGAAGCGTGTTTCATTCAGAGAAGAGAGTCAGAGAAAGGTCTGCCTCTTCTCATCCAGTAAGAGAAATGCGTTTTGCAAGTTATAGCCCAAGTCTCCTTCTTTTAACTCCAATGTTACGGCCCATATCAAGCAGAGATTTAATGTTGTCATCCTTCCAAAGCTTCTTACTCATCCTTTCATCTTTAAAATGCCGTATTCAAACCACTGTGCTACATTTTTCCGTATTATTTGGGGGACACCATGACCTTTCCTGTGTAATCTCCTCCCTCTTTGAACACACTTCCTAAAGGCAACTGTCTGGTGGCGCTTGGGACTGTATTCTCTGCTCCCTCACTGTGCCCTGTTGTTGAAGAGCAGTCTGCCAGTGTGGTGACTGCGACTGCTTCGAGGAAATTCAGAAGTGTGAAAGATGATAGATTGAGGGTCCAAACAGAATTGAAGGTGATAGCCACTAGTCGTCCTCTGTTCTTTGATCTGAACAACACGTGGTGTTTATTTCTGGCTCATGAAGAGAATTTAATCTTAACGGTTTATGAAAGTGAACCTTTCTTTTATCTCGGGTACAATCTAATACTTCCTTCATCGGGCTTTGTGAAGGGAGACCACATTTTTTGGCTGCTCATTGTTACTGATTTAATAGATTCATCATATATTTATTCATCTATGCTATATTAACACGTTCCACTACTTTGAGTAATTTATTTATGATTCTGGAAAACCAATTTTTAGCATTAAAGCCTTGAGTCCACAGTTTAAATGTAAGTATTCACAAAAACTTTGAAAACTGGGTTTTGCCTACAGTAAATAATGTTGAGCCTCGCTTTAATTAATGGAAGATGTCCAAGCTTTATTTTCTGGACAGAACAGTAATCTGATTCATGTTTTGTTTTGCCGTACCTAAATTGTCCTCTGGTAACTCTTTGCACTCGGGTAATGCAGTGAACTCTGTCTGTTGATCTCTTCACTATATCAGCTCAGTGTTCTCCTCCCCAAGCGCTGGTGATCTGCCTCCTCCGTCATGTACACAAACACAGAGTGACACATTCCCCTCAGAGCCTCGACTCTTCTTCTTCACAATTACAGTCCCATCGTAGTGATATTTGGAGCCTTGTTGTGGAGGAAGGGAGAGTCTGACTCTCTCTGCTGTTACGTCTGCCGCTGTGTGTTGTTGTTGACCCTCTGGCTGCTGAAGTCAGACAGTGTTCACAATCATTCCTGCAAATGGCTTTTTGGGCAACTCGTCTCTTTTAACCTTTTTTGCTTTGTTCCTGTGCAACATTTTTAGCTTATGTAACTTTTTAAGCCAGATGCATTTACCTACTCGTAGCCTTTTGTATTGTAGCCCAAAAATTGTTGACGGCTTACAGAGCCAAGTATCTCTTAAACTAGGTGTTTCCCCATCTTGATCCTCGTCTCTGAACTTCTACTGCAGGATGAACAACTCACAATCAGATGTTTTTGTTGTTCTTTGATGAAGTAGGTTGAGACCATTGGGAAAATGAGACTAGGGCTTATCGAACAACATTTTAATTTGTGTTTCTCCGGATGAATCTAAATCCCTCTGCAATGCTTAAAAGAATGAATGACCCAGCTCCAACGAGTGTAACCTCACATTTGAAAATGTTAATAAAGTCCTGATTTATTATTCACCTCAGTCTGCACCAGTCAGATGTCAGTATCTGGACACAGCTCAGATTCTAGAGATTTAATTCCTTCATCTGTCTTGACCTTTTCCTGTGTGTGTGTGTGTTTGTGTGTGTGTGTGTAGGTTGGGAATCAGCGTGTGGAGCTCACACTGTCAGAGCTGCAGGAGATGGCAACACGGCAGCAGCAGCAAATCGAGGCTCAGCAGCAGATGCTTGTGGCGAAGGTAACATCCTGTCTTTAATCTTTCGTCCTAACTAAGACTCAATACCCTGAATATGTGAGAATGGTCTTTAATTCAACATATGAAAAAAAAAGCATGATGGAGGAATTTTGCAATCTTGGACAGTTCAAGAAAATAATTTATCTCATTATAATCAAAATATTAGAAGAAGATCAGCTTATGTAGTCATAGAGTCAAAAATGCTGTTTGTGCCCTAATCTTATGTTGCCTAATTTCACATGTTGCATGACATAGATAGGCTCTGCGAATAGAGCAAATAAAGGAAGGCAATGTGAGGATTAAAATAAAACAAAAAGAGGTTTTATTGAACAAAAAGTAATTTTCATTTAATTAAGATAGCAAAAATGGAGAATTCAACCGACAGGTGAGGAAGTAGAGCCAGGCAAACAAAAAGCAGTTCTGAATTAATAACACAAAACTCACAACTGACTGCCAGGGTGAGCAAGGTCTCTTTTAATCTTTCTGGGATACAGTGGCCAGCTGCCTCCACTTCCCTGATGGCCTCCAGCTCCACCCAACCAGGAACCTGCAACAAAATAGAGGACATACTCACACGACACAACACAACAATAACACAAAAACACCATTACACTGGCAGAAGCCCGGAGGCTGTCACACATATACTGTACAAGCGAGGTTTGAAAAGTGCAGGTCATTACCTTAAGGCTGCAGCAGGCCAGGTAATTCAAGGACACCACCTAGAGCCTCTCTGTTAGACGGCTGCGGCACTGCTGTGAAACAAAGAGTCCCATCATGACCTGAAACAAATGGTTGCGTAACGAATGAGAAGGGACGCCGTATGAGTCACGGTGCGGGGACTGTCCACTCTGTCAGAACTCATACTTCAGACTAAGAGGAACTCGTGCACAGGCTGTACAGCAATATCAAACACAGAGGATACCGTCGCTCTGAATAATTAAAAGTAGATTTCAACCAGTTCTCCCCCTGTCGGTCTCTGCGGCGTCCCAGTGCTCTATAAGTCCGTCTGACCACCGTGCCAGTGGTTAGCTTGCTGGTCAGTCAAGCAAGGCGAAGCCCAGTGAAGAGCCGGCGAGAGAAAGACTACTTACTGGTTTTGTTGAGGCGTCTGAGAAGTAGGCCCACTTGAAGCCCCTGCAGTCATTTGGAAACCTGGGCCTGTCAGCTCCTATTTTGGGACCTTAACTGGAGCAATTCTCGGTTGGGAAGAGAGATGAAGTCATCTGACCCCGTCTTCAGCCTTCAGACAGTCTCGACACAGCGCAGCATTTCACTTAGTGCATACACTAGAAGGGTTTAGCCCAGATTTACGACATGTCGGATGTCTTGTCAGCTTTGGGATGGTGCCATGCCGCTTTCACATCCATGCAAGGGTTGTTGTTTTTGACTTGTCGACCAGACGGAACATTCCAAAGATTTAATCATTTATATTTCTATACTATCTTGCAGTGAAACACAATTTTGTACCTTGTATTTACATTAAATCTCTGTCTCGTTCTTTGAAGGAGCAACGTTTGCGTTACCTGAAGCAGCAGGAGCGGCGCCAGCAGCAAACCGTGTCGGAGAGCGAGAAGCTGCAGAGGCTAAAGGACCGGGTGGAGAGCCAGGAGGCAAAGCTCAAGAAGATCCGGGCAATGAGAGGCCAGGTGGACTACAGCAAGGTCATCAACGGCAACCTGTGTACGTATGAAGTTAAAGTTCAATTACCCTTATCAGTGAACTTTTTGAACTTTTCAAAGACAGAAAAAATATATTGATATTCAAACATTTTGAAACTCTAGCCCGATTTCAAATTCAAATAATCCCAGTGTTGAGAATTGATCTTTTATGTAATTAGCTTTTCTTAAAGGAATAATGTTTCTACCTTTTATGAATCGTACTTTGGAATAAGGGGAAAAAAGCTTGAGAGGAATTATTTTTGCACCACATCCACATTTAGAGAAACAGTCAATATCCCGGGTTGTTCTTCTAACCAATTAGACCCATCTAACCTGATGATTTAAATCAAAAGCTATCACCCCACAGTGATCTCACTGATGTATTGTTCCTCCTACGCAGCTGTAGAGATTGAGCAGGTCAGCAGCCTGTTCCAAGAGAAGCAGGCCGAGTTGCAATCTGCTGTGCTAAGGGTGGAGCAGCTCAGCCTGCAGCTGGAGGACCTGCGGAGAGGGAAGCTCAACGGCATACAGACCGTGTTGGGCGGCCAAGTAACCGGCGTCGCAGCCCTGGAGCTCCGTAAGCTCTACCAGGAGCTTCAGGTAACTGCAAAATCTAGTGAAAGATTCTATTTGTTCTACCATCCATCTTGTTCCGGTGAATCTGTTCATGTGTCTGATTCCGGGGTTTTTCATCCTCAGATTCGGAACAAGTTGAACCACGAGCAGAACAGCAAGCTGCAGCAGCAGAAGGAGCTTCTGAACAAGCGCAACATGGAAGTGACGCTCATGGACAAGCGCATCAGTGAGCTGCGGGAACGCCTCTACAAGAAAAAAGATGAGGCACGTCAAAAAGAAAACCTCCCTGTAAGACTAGAAACACTTAACACACATCCAAGATTGTTTTAGCTGAAATTAGTCAGACAAAAGTCCCTGTCTCCTTAAGACCTCACTTCAGACGTGTTGTTGAAATGAGAATATTTATTTCTTCTGGCTTTTCAAGTCTGTGGAAACTTAAGGAGAAATCTTTCAGCTGATGTTTCTGTTTGAGACTTTTCTGACTCTCTCCTCTTACAGCTGAACAGAGCCAACGGGCCTCCGTCTCCACAGCCGGCTCCTGGGACTCTGGGCCGCGTCGCCGCTGTGGGGCCGTACATCCAGGTCCCTGCATCGGGCCGACCGGAAGGAGGCTACAACATGCCACCCGATCCACTGAAGCCTCAGACCCTGGGTGTCAATAATCAAGCCAACCACGGCCGCACCAAGTCAGGTTGGATAAGTCCCATAAGATTATATTTGCAATGCAGTTTTTGTTCCCCTAGAATGCGAGAACTTTGAAAACACAAAAGTGAAGTTAAGTAGTGGAGAGCAGGTTATTTTCTCTTCTTTAGGATACATTTAAATTTACTTTTCCTCATTACACATTCAGTACAGAGTAGTTTGGCTTCCTGTCGTCCCTGTTGCAGACGTCTTACACCACTACACATTTAACACATCTTTGCATGAACGCCTTGTGACTGGAATTCCCTCGTGGGCCCCAGCTGTTATTTGTTTCTTTCCCCCGACCTGACTTCTCGAGAATTCGATTTCTGCTATTTCTGTTTTTTCTTTTTTCTCCCGCTCTAACTTCACTCTCTTTCCTGTGTTGTGTAAACCGTGAATCCCTCCCTTGTCTGTCTTCTTCCTCCTCTCATGTGTCTGTGCTGTCCTGCCTCTGTGACGTCTCTGTGTCACTGTGGGGTTGGTGGGTTGGTGGTGGGGTGGGCGACTCTCCCCGGGCAGACGGTGTGCGAAAGCCCCCCGGCCCTTGGAAGGTGTCTGATTTAGACATCGTTGTGGACCCGGTACCCCCGGCCCTCCCAGAATCACACCCAGGCCCTGGAGCCTCCACTGGCTCTGACGGCTCGTCCCGTGAGTGCACTGTGCCACACGAGCAGAGAGATGGCGCTCTCTGAACCTTCTCTCTCGATTGTAGCACAGGATCCTCAGCATGTGCTAGACTTTTTACTCCATTTTTTTTTAACAACCATATCTTGTCACAATCGCATCAGCTTATTTAAAGATAAACTGATAGCTTGTTTTTTGAATTGGCTGGGAATGTAAAGCTGGGTTCTTCCATATCACACCATGATCTCCCTACAGGCTATTGCTGTTTTCAAATCCCACAGAACCTTTTGAAGGAGATTCTTGTTTGTTTAAACTTCCTTGCCTGTGCATCAATAAAAACAGGACATGCTGACATTGCATTTGGACTGTGTCCACTCTGGATTGTCTAATTACGTCAAAGTATGGAAAAATGCCGTCTTGAAACACTTTGCTGCCATCTGCAGTAGGGATGCCTTGTTTTGGAAAATTTCCCACAGAGTAATAAACTCGAGACAACACCAGTGTAACCAATTACACCGAACATTTTGAAAAGAAAAGACGTCTGTTGGCTCAGTGTTTGCGGAGCTCTCACTTTGATCTTTAATGTTAGCTTTCACAGCGGGCAAACTCAATTTTCATGTTGTCTTGTCCCGACACAGTTTCGCATTGATTTGAAAGATTTATTTTAATTTATTTGAGATAAAAGGGCTTAGAACTTGGAGTTCTGCCGTGTCGCCGACTCACGCTCTCTGTGGAACATGTTTGACCCATCTGTCGCTGAGCTGTTAAAACATCTGAAATGTTTTAACTGTCAGCGCCTCTCTCATCACTCGATCAGACTGTGCTTCTCTGTGATGTGTCTCTGCTACACGCAGCACATACATGCAATTTGTAACTGCAGCATCAGTATTGATACTTATTGTTCAAATTAGAGATAGTTTTTTTTGAATGTGGACAATACCACTGATAGACACAAATGAACCACTCAGGCTTTATGTCTATATTGAATCAATGTGATTGGTATGTGCCTGAACACTGTAACACAGAGGACCATGGCATCCAGACTCTGCAGAGGTTTTATACTCCTGATTGTATTTGACATTCCTCGCACACTGCTGATCCTGTGTGTGTTTATACACTTCTGAGAAGGTTCAGTGCCTTAATAAGTTGAAACAGCAGTCCTTAATATTAGGGCTCTAATTTCCCCGCCTCTCTAACCTTCATGCCACATCCTCATAACAAGTAGGCTGTGAGAAGCATTATAGTCGTCACTTTTCATGCACAAGGAATTTTTAACTTGTGCATGTTAAATGTTCATTGAACATCAAATTTCACACTTGATAACCTATCAAGACCCAGATCAACCTTTTCCCCAGACTCTGGTAAGTGTTGGTGGAACTGTCATTGTTAATCCAAACTTCCAAACTTAGACAGACCAACTATAGATTGTGTTGATTATTTAACTTACAATAGAATATCGGAAATCCAAAGTATTAACATTGGCATTCAGGTTTCTGGGATCCCATCAAACTGCACCAAACCTATCGCTGTTGTTTCACTGTTTCTTTTTCCATCTGCTTTCCTTTCACCCTTTCCACGCTGACTAAATATGCATTTCTTTTATTTTGCAGATTTCTTTTCATAAAACAGTGCTGACATTAGCGGCAACACTCATTGTACATCCATGAATCTTCCAAATTTGTTGCTATTTAAGGATTATAACTGAACTCAATCACTACACATGCACATGGTAGATTACCACATTCATTATCATCACTGCTGTGAAGCAAAGGCTCAGGATTTTTGTCCTATTGATCAATAACTACGTCCTCTTGAAACCTTTTTTTTTACTACATGAGTGATTTTTATAGAACTGCTTTGGTAAATGTGAAATATGCGAAATTTAAATTCACAAAAAAGCAAAAAATAAGTTTGAGTAGTGTCTGGTTAATAGGATAGACTTCTCAAAATCCTGAACCCTCCATTACAAACCAATCCTAGGTCAAAATGGTACAACAAACCTGCAGTTTGTGTTTAAAGTCCTAAACATTCACATCCTGTTGAAATGAAAATTAAAGGTGTTCCACTTTGTGTAGATAATAAACCTTTTCCAATATTAAAGATAAAATACCATTTGGACCTAGTTCTGGTGGACACGCTTTGAGTTGGACTAGAGGCTCCTGCTTCCTCCATCCCGTCATTCACTGGAGAAGGTTTTTATTTTCTCCTCTGCCTCCTCTCACTGTGTCCTGTTTGTCCCGTAGCTAATGACCCTGGTTGGCCAACTCTTGGGAAGACGAACACAACTCTAAAGCCTCCAGAGAGAAGAAACTCGGGCTCTGATACCCATGGAAAAAGCCCCCCCTCAGGCTCGCCCGGCGCTCCCAGTGCAGAAAAGGTTGGTTGTTTTTATTTTTTATTTTTACCCTCTATCTGCGAGGATGTACATCTTCTTCTGTATCATTAGACATTTTGTGTTGAACCTTAAACGTCTCATTTCTCTGTCTGTGATCATTTTTCCCGTGTTTGATGTTTGTTGCTTCTCCACAGGTGCTAGAATCCAAGATGTCTGTCTCCTCCCCTGCCATATCCAAGCCCCAGCCGCCTCCCTATGGCTCCCACCTCATCACTGCGAACTCCGCCAGCTCCTTGGAGCGCCGGAAGGATGTCCCTCCTCCTCCTCGACCACTCCCCAACCCGCCGGCTCCAGCTTGGCCCCGCACCACCCCCTCCTCCACGGGCTCCTCCTCCCAGCAGATCCAGCAGCGGATCTCGGTGCCCCCGAGCCCCACCCTACAGACCAACATGCCGCTGTTCCCCCCCGGGCTGAGCGAGCGCCTCGACCCGCCCCCCGCTGTGGCAGTGCGGCCCTTCATCCCAGACAGAGGGTCGCGGCCCCAGTCGCCCCGTAAAGGTCCACCCACTATGAACTCCAGCTCCATCTATCACATGTACCTCCAGCAGGCGGCGCCAAAGAGCCAGCCACTCAAGCCTGCGCTCAAAGCTGGTGAGTGATGAACAGATGCTCCAGTTCAATATGTCTCATCGTGAAGGTTCAATAGAGAAATTGGGTTTTCATGATTCCATTGATCAATACTGAAACAGCTGCTACTATGATTGAATGATTCATATACAATCGTGTTTAAAAGACTTTCTAATAGTTCAACAATTAGTCAGCTTTAGTTTTTCAATGGGTCAAAGCTAAAGTGTTTATATCAGCTTTAGAACACACTAATGTCTGACTAATCAGTTAATTGATTAAATGAATAATAGATTAATTTATAGACTTATAGAATTATGATTGGCTGCTGCTCTAATTTCCTTTACCTCTATGTTATTTCCTCTCTCTCTCTTTGTCTCTAGTTTACGGAAAGCCTGTCCTCCCCTCTAGCTCGACCCCCCCGTCGCCACTGCCTTTCGTCCAGGCAGGAGGGGCCTTCCCATTGCTCCACTGCCCCCCCGGTGGTGACGACGCTCTGGACGGGGAAATTGACGACCTCGATGGCTTCCAGCACCTGGAGCCCTCGGCCCCACCTCCCAGCGTGGAGAACATCCCTCGACCACTCAGCCCCACGAAGCTCACCCCCATGGTTCACTCCCCGCTGCGCTACCAAAGTGACGCCGACCTCGAGGTGATCCGGAAGAAGCTGGCTAACGCCCCGAGACCCCTCAAGAAGCGCAGCTCCATCACAGAGCCGGAGGGCCCCAGCGGACCCAACATCCAGAAACTGCTCTACCAGAGGTTCAACACTCTCGCCGGGGGCATCGAGGGAAATGGAGTCAGTGGATCAGGAGGAGGCAACGGGGCCGGGAACGGAACGCCGTTCTATCAGCCGGCCGATCCTCCTGTATATCTGGGAGGGGAGTCCGGGGCTGATACAGACAATGGTAACCTCCCGTCTGGAATGCCACTACCGCCCCCCCCTGGGGCAGAGGAGCTGGGCTCTGAGGCTTCACCTCCATCTTCTGACGCCAATGACAATGATGCGCTGCCCCCGTCGCCAGAAGGGCTGGAGGATCCCGCAGAGGAGGAGGAGGAGGAGGCCGAAGAAGACAACAACAACAACGTGGGAACCTCGGAGGCGTCGCTGCCGAGCCCGCTGCTGGAGGTCACCACTCCAGAGGAGAGCGGCATGGCGGCCTCGCAGGCTCTGGTGAGAGAGACGCATAAAGACACCGACTTTACTGCAATTAATTAGTCACTTTATGAATAAATATTGTCGATAAAGCAGAATCTAACTCGTGTTTTCTCTCTGTTGCTGCAGGAGAAACGCACAAACCTGAAGAAGCCGAACTCGGAGCGCACGGGTCACGGCTTCAGAGTCAAGTTCAACCCTCTGGCTCTGCTGCTCGACGCCTCCTTAGAGGGAGAGTTTGATCTGGTCCAGAGGATCATCTACGAGGTTTGTCCCGTTTATGTCCTTCAAAAGAAACTTTGTTCATAGAAAGATGGTAAATAGATGGAGTCTTTCATATGATGTAGTATGATATGTTCATCTATCCGTCTACTTTCTTTTCCAGGTGGAGAATCCAAGCACTGCCAACGACGAGGGCATCACCCCCCTGCACAACGCCGTGTGCGCTGGACATCATCACATAGTCAAGTTCTTACTGGATTTCGGCGTGAACGTCAACGCTGCCGACAGCGACGGCTGGTGAGAGTCTGAGCCGGGGGATGACCCGAACACTGAACACATTTTAATTTGACATGATCTCACTGTTGTGTTTGTCTACCTGTTTGTGTCCATCAGGACGCCGCTCCACTGCGCCGCCTCCTGTAACAGCGTCCATCTCTGCAAGGTGCTGGTGGAGTCGGGCGCGGCCATCTTCGCCAGCACCATCAGCGACGTGGAGACGGCTGCAGAGAAGTGCGAAGAAATGGAAGAGGGCTTCATCCAGTGCTCCCAGTTTTTATACGGTGAGAAAACCATCAACAAACCAGTCCAGGGTGAACAAATGTGCGTCTAATAGTTTTATAGCTTTGCTGAAAATTGCTGCAAGTGGAAGAAAATTATTTTGACTCAAAAAAGTGAAACAAAAGTGCGTCAATCATCAACAAACTAAAATGTCCCTTTTTCTCAAAGATGGTTTCTGGCTTTTTAGGTAATTTTCATCAGTCTGATATTTTTTCAAGTGATCTTTTTCTGTGAAGTTTGATTTTAATTAGTTTATTTGACTCTATAAAAACAGTTGAAACATCATGATTGTCAGCTGAGACACGTGGTCTCTGTATTTACAGTCTGAGACGACTTTGACACTTATTGATTCGTCCAATCAGGTCGTGATATTGACCGTTGTCTTGTCTTGTTGTGTCTCTGGTGCAGGAGTTCAGGAGAAGTTGGGTGTGATGAACAAGGGGACGGTCTACGCCCTCTGGGACCACGAGGCTCAGAACCAGGACGAGCTGTCTTTCGGCGAGGGCGACCCCATCACCATCGTGCGGCGGCAGGACGACCGCGAAACCGACTGGTGGTGGGCGCGGCTCGAGGACAACGAGGGCTTCGTGCCCCGCAACCTGATCGGGGTAAACACACAGCGCCCCCTGTCTGGGGAAATGAATTTCAAACTACTTGGATTAATTGATGGATTATTTTCATCCCTTGATAATTAAAATAATTGAGTGACAGCATGGCTTCACTGTTCACTTTGACCGAATAAAAGATCAATTCATTATATCTTTTCATATTGTTATGGGGAAAGATCAAGGATAATAGTAAGTGAATGAATCATCTTGCTCCAGTCACACTAGAAAAATAACATTACATAATGGTGCTTATTAGAAATAGGGCAAAACAAGACAAAGTCAAGTTATAACCTAAGTGATAACAAACATGATGGAGTCATTAAACACTTCTCTTTTTCCTCCTCTCTTCTCTCTCTCTGTTCATCTCCTGCAGCTCTATCCTCGGATCAAACCTCGTCAGCGCTCGCTGGCGTAGCGTCTCCCTCCTCCGACCGGTGGCCAACAGCTGGACCAGCGACACAAACCAAGAGCAGAGAACAAAAGGAGCGCGGTGCTCCGACTTCCCCCCGTGGCCATAACCTTCCCCCCCCCCAAATCAACTCCCAACCGGCCTCGTGCTTCTCTCAAAAATCCATTTCCTTTGAAGCAGTCGGCGCTGAACTCTGACGCACACATATTTCCATCGCATAGACACACACACGCACACACACATTGAATGCAAGCACTCCACACACACTCCTCTCAACTTGTCTGTTCAAAGTCCCAACTTGATTTCTCTCCCGACTCAGTGTCAGCTCTGTATCAGACGTGGACTTGAAGAATAAAACACTAACCCCTCGTCTCAGTATTTCTTGCAGTTTTCACACTTCTTCAGTCGTCTCCTCCCTGATGGAGCCACTGGTTTATTTGTTTTTATGATGATGAGAAAAATCATCGCTAATGGTGAGAAGTTGCAGGTTTTCTTTATGTCAGTTTGATCCCCTGCACAAAGAAGCACACACACACACACACACACACACAAAGGAGGTTGTGATCAGTGTGATCGTCCAACCGCCAAAAATGAAAATATATAGATTGAAATATTATATCTCAGCGACTCCCTAAGACCCGGCAGAGACGCTGAATCCTTCCAGATCTTCTCATGGAGCAGGAAAATGATTTTGTCGAGGAAAATAGAAAAAATCCTAAATCCTCAGCGTTAACGTCATAGACAATACAAAACAAAACCAATGTAAAGCTTCAACAGATTCACACAAGTTTTCATTCATGACCAAAACGACACCAGTTTGTTTTATTCTGTTCAGCTCAAGATGTTTGGCTGTAACATGAAAAGATTTGAGGCTCATGACAATAATCTGTTTTTTTGTTCTTTTATATATTTTAAGATGTATTAAACTGTTTGAATCACCGACTGCACCTAAAGATGGACGACAGATCTCCAGTGTCCAGAAATGAAGCCAAAAATATTCGGAGTCTCTCAAGGTTCGATACACATGCACGTCCAATCACACTGGAGGAAATTTCTCCTTTGCATCAAAAAACAAAACAAAAACCATGACTTTTTAGTTTGGACCATGTCCCAACCGCTAACATGGAGGAAGAAGTATTTATTAGCGATACTGCAGCCGTCCACCAGGTGGTGATCAACGTGCGTTGGCTTCACTTTTGAGGAGCTGTCCTGTCGTCCATCTTCATAAACAGTCTGTGGTTTAAACAAGCATTTACATTGTGTTTATATTTTGGTGCTGCAGTTAAGATTTCGTCATGGAAATGGATTTAAAAAAAATCATCAGTATTTCACTAACCAAATCAGAAGTTGCCAAATAAAAGGAGAGAGCATCTGAAGGGAAGAGAAGAACCTTAGATATCTTTAACTTTTGGTATTTCAGGGATTATTGTATGGGAAATAATTTGCCAGAATAATCTTGATCTAAAGTTTGACCTATAATTAAAAAAAATTATCAGAGGCAGAAAGGTTTTTTATCATTAATGTTATTGTCAGATCAAGTTTTTTTTTATTCTCTGTAATATTGATCAAATCATTCACAGCTTGGATCTCGTTTCCTATTCTCTCTTTTAAAATCTTAAATCTAATCTCAATCCCACAATTCTGCATTTTAAGAGTTTTGCCTTCTTGTGATTTAATGGAGAAGTCGCATCAGAGCATTGACACGGACACAGGACTCATCAGTCGGACCCTCTCAGCAGTCACACTCCTTTAAATCCCTTTATTCTTTAGGTCTACCAGCTGCTACCTTTCTCTTGGAACCTGGAGCTCCACACTTTGACTCACTCTGATCTCAGGACCGACACGGTGCTGCCGACACTGTTTCACCACTAAACTAGTGATCGTGTTTCTGTTTCTTCTCTCAGCCGACCTCACCTCCACACGAGCAGTGAACACAAAACTGAATTTTCTGTCCTGAATCTATGGTCATAAGTTAAAGATGCATGAAGATGATTGAAACCAAGGTTGGGATTCAAAGTCTGACTCCGTTCTCCTCCTCCAGTTCAGCTCTGACACTAATGATCCACGTTAGATCCACTGATCCTCCAATCAGAGTCCAGCAGCTCGGTCTGAACCTCCAGTGACCTGAGTGCGAGGAGATCAGTCACATGTCTGTTTTCTGTATGAACGACTTTTTGTTTTTCTGTATAAACACTGTAACTCACACATGATTCAACTAATGTAAATGTGAACAATAAAACTGAAGCTCTGGCATGAACAGTGTCGCTCAGTGTCGTGTTAACAGAGGAACGCAAAATATACACGTGTTTCATTTTTAATACAAATGTATAAATATAGTTTGAAGCCAGCAGTCGGTTGTCTGCTTTGCCTCCTTTGCTGTAATGACCCTGTCTTGACCACAAGGTGGCAGTCTAACAGAGGCTTCTTTTCTCTCTCTGTAGAAACATGATCATCATGAATAAGGATCATTGAATAATTGTCATTTCTAATGGAACTTAGGATATGTGTGCACGGAAAAACTATATGAAAAACACATTTTCTACAAGTTTCCCTTTTTCAATTTAGTTTTTCATATAAAAAGTGAATTATTAAGGATTCATTATGGATTTTAATATTTTAATTGTGGAAGAATTATTTAAAAAATATGGACAGACTTACTATAAACTAAAAAATGAATAATCCGTATTTCTGTCTGTCGAATAAATAAAAATAAATGGTGGTTTATATCTCCATCCTCTTTTGGAGACACTCACCTCAATTGAACGTTGATCTGATGAAATCCCTGGGACAAGTTCGTCAAAGTAAAAAATATGGGAAATGGCCAAAATGACCACTAAATCCAAAACGGTCGACTTCCTCTTGCCTTTTTCCTAATGCACTGACAGACTTTTTTGTGCATCTGGTTTATGATACACAACTGTCCTCATTTCTGTGAGGATCAGTGAAAGCTAACTGAGGGGCTTTTCCGTAGGTGGCGCTGTTGAGCTATTTAGCCATACCCATTTGAAATTAATCCAGAATAAAATTACTTTTATTTTCTGCAAACTTTGGTTGGAATTTGAGAATATCAAGGTCCTGAAAAAGCCTAAAAAAGGGAAATAGAAATACTTCGAACTACAATAGGGCCTCCCAGGGTTTGGTGCTCGGGCCCAGACGTGAAGCTGAAACAGGCCTCAAAATATTTGTACAAAAAACACTTATTATGTAAGTGTTATTGTCTTATATAAAAATCTGACAAATTAGGTTAAGTTGAAAGAGTAATTTGACAACAGTCACATCTCAGAATCATCTCAGCAGAAACCATGAGATGAGCCTGTTTACTCCGAGGGTCTAAACACAGGTTCAATTTATTTAAATATTTGTTTCTTGATTTATAATTCTGTTCCTTTTCAAAGGCTCAGATTTGATTCACGTGTTTCCTACTCTGTCGTGTATTTTGAAACTTTATTGATCTGCCAACAAAGAACTGAATATTTTTCGATGCAGACTCATGAAGCTGGTGATTGTTAACTGAACACAAGAACTCCTAATGCTTTTCTCCCATTTATTTTCATCCGGGCATCGTACAATGGAAGGCAATATTTAAATTATAAAAGTTCATGGAGGCGTCCGGCACTCGCTGGATTCACACTGAGCTGCTCTGGGGGACAAATTCAGATCAGACGTTGTGTCCACGTGTGAGAGGAAACACTTCACGTGTGAATCCAGCCAGCACAGGAAACGGCTTTCATCTACTCAAATAAAAGCATCAACATTAGGGGGCGCTCTCTCCAGGAGGGGGAAAACAGGTGTATTGCATTGTTTGGGTATGGGTTTAATGGCATTTAGCAGAATAATTATGAACTCATATGTGCATGTATGACAAGCACGCAACCTTATATATAGATATAGATATAGATATATGTAATCTATGACGTTGAGTGTCCACACTTGATGAGAAATCGAGGCCTTGGAGTACCCACTAAACAATTCGAGTCAACAGAGTTAAGGCCAGCTCTTAACAGGAAGTAGATGAAAGAAAACATACACATATATAAATGCTGCGCTTCAATAACGATGAAAACAAAGAAAACTCTTCACTTCCTGTTTAAAGATGCGTCTCGGTCCTCAGAGCGGTGGCGTCACCGGGAAGTTCAGATTCAGTCTTTCTACAAAAAAGAGGCCGCGAAAGCAGCTCTCGATCTATCAAATCAGTCTGTACAAAATGGCCCCTTGTGTTTTCTTTTCCTTCCCTGTTGGGATCCAGCATCGAAGCATGAAGGAGTCGAAGAGCTGCACGTTACGTTCGGTGCATAGATTCTGACGTACAAAAGAAAATAAAAAAAAACAACACAGGACTCGTCCAATCAAACGGCCGCGAGCGCCTCTTCCACCTGGAGCGAGACGCCACTTCCTGGTCCTGCGTGACGGAACATTTACATTTCATTCATTTCATTGAAGTCGATTCCTCCAGATGGAATTTGTGGGATTTTGGTCGTTAATAAGAGTTTTTGGCTTTTTGCTCGTGAGAGGGTGAAAGAGTCCGGACGCGTTGTGCTGTGTGTGGCTTCTGCTGCGATGATGCGAGGCCGTGCTCGGGTTCAGGTGGAGCCGGGGGGGAGCGGAGGAATGTGAGTGTCAGCTTGACCCAGAGAGGAACTAACAACGAGCAGCGGGGCCGAGGAGGAGGAGGATGAGGAGGAAGAGGAGGAGGAAGAAGAGGATGATGTCAGCCTCAGAAGTTGAGCTTCGTGACCGGTCGCTCTCGGCTGGCGTCCGTGTTCTGGCTGTTGATGCGTTTGCGGTTGCGTTTCATCTTGGACAGGTCCTTGTCGAACACCTCCCCCGAGCGCAGCGCCGACACCAGGTCGTCGAACTCGCCGCCGTCGTCCTCGCCGTTGGCCTTCGCCTTCCGGTTCTTTCGTTCCTTCTCCCTCTGTTCCTTCAGCTGGGGACACAGGGAGAGAAACATGGAGTCAACACAAACGTCTCTGGAGGCTTTACTCTTCACCTCGGAGGAACAGTTTGACAGTTGGTGAAATAAACCTTTTATCTCCCTGTAAACAGATGGATGAGAAGCGTGACATCACTTCCTGTCTCTACAGTACACAGAGAACAGCATCCTGACTCTGTCTAAAGGCGACACTGTCCCCCACTACAAGCTCCCCTCTTTAATTCCCTCTGAACTCACACAGTCAAATCAAGCTACACGTGGGATCTTTTGCACTTCTGTCCGTCCTGGGAGAAAGATCCCAGGTTTATTCCCTTGTTAAAAGTGATCCTTGAAAGTTTTCCCTCAGATTGCAATTTGTGAATATGGGCTGTACAAATAAATTTGAGTAAATAATAAATGGATTTGAAAAGACATCACACAGATTTCTCTGACTATGTGAGTATGGGCAGCTTTATTGAATTTAATGGGATTGTTAGGTCTTGGAGGATGTATGCGCTCGACAAGGTCCCTTAATAGTTGGTCATGAATTCAACTTTCTATTAGTTTGAATCGTGTGGAAACGGTAGATTCACAAACCTGAGCCTCCATCTTTGGCCCTGCGCTCCTCCTCCTCTTTGCGTCTCCTCATGTTCTCGTTCTCCTGCTGAGCCTCGGCGAACGACTGCAGGAACTGGTCGAAGACGCCGAAGAACTCGTCCGGCTGCATCTTGCTGGCGTCTTCGCCAAAGTGCTTCACTGCCCTCAGGAACTGTCGACGACCAAAGAGAAAAGGGGTCACAAAGGATCAGATTTACAGCAGGACGCAGCAGAAACCGGGTCTTTACTTTATCGTCCACTGTTTTACAGCAGACTCATTAGGGTCCCAGCTCTTTGAAACCAGAGCGGGGGGGAGCCAGTGGTCGAGCTTTGAAGGCCCTGCTCACAAACGATCTGACCGGCTACTGGTTACAGCCGCGGCCAGAGACTGGAGCCAGAGCCCAAATTAACGCAACGTGTTTGTTGGGTGATTTTCACTGGAGCTTAAAAAGGAGAACGTCCAGATGTGAAGTCCTGCTGAGAACAGCCAACGACAGCCAATCAGGTGAGGCAAATCTGCAGGTATGTTTTTTAATTAGGCTTTTTCACATCAGGAATCAATGGGACGTGATTTGTAAAATATCCCTTTAAATGTTTGTGTTCTACAACTGTATTATTGCACACACACACACACACAAACACACACACACACACAAAGACACTCACAGACACACACAGACGCAAAGCAGTGAGGGTCAGCGAGGGCTCTCTGGTTCCCAATCATGAGTAAAGAGGACCACTGTAAACACTCTCAAATATTTTACCGTGGGACACCGTAAATGATTCACAGAGACTAATGGTTGCCATGTGACCAGCCGAGCACTAGGGTCAGTGTAGCGCACACACACACACACACACTCACACACACACACACACACACACACACACACACACTAACTGTGAGGAAAAAAACCTGCCCAAGATTTTAAAGGGAAAAAGCCTTCCTGCCTTGCACCAATAAATGTGGACAGACGCATAAATCTGACATCAGGGTGTCGCGGTGTCGGTGGAAAGAAGAACACGCTCAGGTTTCTGGTTGTAAAAAGACAAGTCTCTTTTTAAAACCACCACCTGCAACAGGTTTGCTTTGTGAGAAACGTTAGCTGCGAGGGAAAAGCTCTGAGAGGATTTTCTCAAGGACACGTTTAATCCGTCTCGAGAAAATGTCTGGAACATTGGGTTCGGACATTTGCCGGAGTTTGTCAACCCGTCCGTTGGCTCTGTTAATTCTCCAGACATTCTTTTTGTCTCTCTGACATTTTACCGAGAAAAAGTTCAGAAGAAGGATCCGCTGCAACTCACTCGGACATTTGTGTTCTCACATACAGCCCCGACAGAAACTTCCAGGAAATGTCCAGACGTCAGAGCATGTGATTCACAAAGCATTCCTACAATTACATGGGCGATCAAAGCAGCTAAAACCATGACGTACAATGTCCACACTGTAAATGTCCGTACCTTCACTGAACGGCTTGTATTTGATTGTTTTTTGCAATAATTTACGTATGTTTCTTTCATCCTTTTCTTTTGCCATTACTATTAAATGATATTGTATCATTTTTATATGCTGTCTTTGATTTTGAATGATATTGCATTCATTTGCTTCTTGTCTTTGATGTTTTGTTTTGATTTGTTGTCTTCCTGAAGCTCCGTTTTGAAAAGTGCTGTATAAATAAAGTTATCATTGCTATAACAGTGCTGAAGACAGCCGTGCAAAACAATATCCAGCCCTCTGCGTCTGTTCCGGCTTTCACTCTTCAACTGCACTAAAGACAAAGAGCAGCGTGGACGATAAAGTGAGAGCGGCGCTGCAGCAGGAAGCAGAAACACTTGACTCCCGCTGTTAGCTTTCCTAGAAGGTGAGCGATGAGGTCAAGGAGGCGCGTAGAGAAACAGCTGCATCCAGAGGAAATTGGGATTTTAACGTCTGTGTCTAGAAAGTCAAACAGACTCACCAGCTCTTTGGCCTCGGTCAGGGAGTCCTCCACGTCGGAGAAGCTGAAGCTGGCCACCGTGATGAACTGACTCACCACCGACACAAATTTGTCGCCGTGCTCCTGCGGTCGCTTCTTCTGGAACTCCAGCTCCTGACAGAGGAAATAACACGAGAGCAGGAGTTGAAGGATGGCGATCACGATGATCTGGTCACGAGCAATAGAATAAAAATGCATGTTCTGTCTTTTCTATCAAATCTTCGTGACTCACGCTCTCCACACTTTTCAAGCCGCTGCGGAGGTTGCAGATATCTTTATCCAGCTCCGTCATACTGCACACAGAGAGAGAAAGGTGGTCGATGAACACAGAGGAGAAGGAAACAGTAGAAATGTGTTTCCGGAGGTTGTGGATCCAAATCATCACGGCTCATGACTCCAAAGCAAGACCCCCATGACTAAACCCGACACCTCAGCCTTGTTTGTTTAAGTCTGATGAGCAGCTCCCTACAGTTAATTATCCAGTACATATTTCACAACATCACTAAAAAGATAAATATAATTACTGTGGCAGGATTTCATTTTAAAGTAGTAGATATGACCTTGGTCAAAAGAGTGTTTACTTCTGTATCAGTAATAATCCCTATCCTTACCAACGCAAAACATGAGGGTTGTTATACACTGGGTATGTGTTTGTCTATGTAAACAGGAAGCACATTGTCTACTCTGCAGCTGGTTGCTGAGTTGCGTACATGAGTAACAGCATGAAACAGCAGAAGTGTAAAGCAAGATTAGGGAGGACAATGTGTGTTGAAAAGGTTTTGCCTTCACCGCTTGTTGTTGAGTTATGACTAATAAGAACCAATCAGGAGGCAAATGTCTCCCGACCATACTAAAAACGACGATAAAAACACAAATGGGGCAAGCAGTGTTTCCATCCCTCATGGTTTTTAGAAGTTTTAAGAGTGGGGTGGACAACAGATGTACACTTATCAAGAGTGAAGTGTTTTTAAACTAAAATGAAGTTTAGTGTGAGTTCAATCAAAACTTTATTTGTTCCATTCTCTCTCAATCTCCTGTTGGATAGTCACAATAATTGAATCAGATTTTGCCACCATCAAGTCAATCATGTTGCTGCTGCCAAACTTTCCCTTTGATCTAAATGTAGAAGGGTGGATGTGGCCTCAGTCTTGTGACCTCTTGTGGGGTCACAACCCTCAGATTGGGAACCGCGGCTCCAGGGTTTCACCTACTTGACTTTGGCGGCGTCTGAGATGCTCTGCAGATCCTCCTGGAACTTCAGGACTTTGGGGTATTTCTTCTCCAGGATAGTGATCAGGTAGTGCAGCAGAGTGATGTTCCTATGAAAAAACCAGTCGTACAAAAACTTGAGCGCAATGGTTTTATGATATAGGTTAAAATATGATTAACCACATATAGTGTCACAATATTTCATACATTCTTTTTTTGTTATTGCCTGTGAAGATTTAAAGTTATGATCGTCCTTACTTGTCGATGCTGGACTTGGTGTCAGCGATCTTGTTGAGTGAGGACATCCTGAAGCCGTAAGCGTTTCCTCTCTGACCCTTGTTCATGTAGTTCCCAAAAGCGAGCACCACCTCCAACAGCTGCTTCAGGTTTCTGCTGTGTAAGATCTCCTTGGACGCCCTCGTCAGAGCTGAAAGATTCATGTGGATTCAAATGTGTGTTTAGACCCGGGAGATGTGTCTTTGCTAGTTTGATATTTGCAGAATATACACTTGGTCTACAAGTTTTTTCTCACCTTCAACTTTGGGTTTGATCTCCGCTATCCTCTCTGCAAACTTCTTCTTGAAGTACAGCGACTGCAGCCGCTGCTGGTAGTGGTTTATTCTGGACAGGAGATGGAAAATGCGTGTCAGAGGGAACAGGAATAGACAAATATCATAAATTATAAACAGGGAGATCCTCAAATTTTTAAGGAAAAGCCACAGACATGAACATTGAGCTTGAAAAGGAGCCGCCTGCGTGTTTACTAAACGACACATAAAAACCTTTTTGTTGTGGCACTGAAGCTTATTTTTGGCCCAGTTCGTGATTTGGGCTCATAAACCACAGACTCTGCATCTAATGAATACCACGGTGACATGTGTCCACCAGTCCCTTCTCTACCCCGAGTAAACTTTATTAAAAAATGTCAAGCTACAGTAAATTATTAAAAACAACAAACCATATAAGAATATTTCTACTGTTATTTCTACAATGTGTTAACATCTCAGATCTTTTCTTTGTCTCCGACTGTGACACTTTGTGTACACAACTGAAACTTCAAATACTGCTGTGACGTGACTGATTCCGTTTGATTCACAATTTTTTTTTCGAAATAGTGATTCACACAAATGGCCATTGTTCCAAGCTAAGTAGAAAACCATGTTTCATAGTATTTATCGGCAGTGACTAAGAGGAAACAAAGGCCATTGTTCATCAGCAGATCTCCAACATTAAGCTGCCAGGTCTGAGATTATGTCAAATTAATTACTGAATTAAAAAGCAAAAAAAAAGAAACTGAATGTTTAACATACTTGCTCATCTCATAGAGGAACCGGTCGGGTTTGGCCATTCGGTCGAGCTCGTGTTTGTGCTCCTCCAGCAGATCCACGTCACTCTTCTCAGGGACGAACTTCAGAAGCTGAGGGAACAAGAACAAACTGGATTGTAACACTTTTAACACTCATTTATGTGTACTTGTGAGTTAAAACAGTGGAGGTTTTTTTCATCCAGTCTCTATCGTTAAAACAATTATTTCTATACATAGATGAACAGAAAGCTGAATCTGTATCTCTGACTCTTCAATGCAAAACCTGCATTCCCCAACAAAATATTGATATGAGCCCTTGATTTATATATCTGAATTTGCACGGGCTCCAAAAACATAGAAATGAAAATGCAGTCAGTACGAACAAGCATGAATTCCTACTTCTTACGTTGAGTGCAGTTTCTAAACGCAGATGTGTGTTTAATGCACAAAAGAAACATGGTCGCCTGGAAACTCAGTACACATGTTGACTCGCACCGTAGTTACCTGGTTACTGTGAAGCTTCATATAGATGGAGCGGGTAATTGCGCAGATTACCCCCTAACTCCAGCTTATCTAGAAGCTCGGGTCACTTATTTTAAGATGGTAGTGATATAATACACGGAGAGGACTGACAGTATCGTGACACTTGTACAACCTCATCTGGTCTTCTGGAGGAGACTGTGTTAGTTGGTATCGACTTTGGAGTTATTGAAGAAATATGAGCTTGAATTGCTGTCAGATGATTTTCTTGTCTGAAATCTTTGTCCTGCACATGTACATGTAAAGTTACCTTGATACACAGTTTAGACATTTTCAACAGAAATCCATCTGTGGAGATAATCTTTCTCTGATCCTCTACCTCAGTTACAGTAACCAGGTTTCTTGTTTAAACGATTAAAAGGAATCATCATAGTGGAGCCGACTGGAACCTGGTGCATGTCAACACACCGTGTCGGACTGTTGCGTGTTGATATACCTGCTCCAGCATGTCTTTGGGAAGGTCCTCCTGTTCATCCATGGTTAAAATGGCTCTCCTTATCTCCACATTTGAAAGCTTCAGCCTGGAGATACACAACAGATGAGTCCATTACAAATATATATGTATAATAACCTGTGATGTGTCAGTGATTGTTTTATAAATGGGTTGTAAGGATGTTTCTGAACTCACCTCGAGAGGAGGATGTTGCAGTTTTGAGCTCGGCGGCCGTCGATGACCGACAGCTCTTTGACCTTTTTAGAGCTCAGTGTGTCGTCCTCTGCCTCTTTCTGTGAGCAAAATCATGGGTTAGAGGGCAATCTGAATTTTTAACATCCATATATTTGTTTGAATTTTTCTAGCATTTACCAAAGAATGAAAACAGACTGACACAAACACCCTAGAAGTCCCCAGAACAGACACTGACAATATTCAAAAAGGCTCAAACAAAAGGTTATCACAGGCAAACATGACACACGCACACACACACACACACACACACACACACACGGAACGGGACTTAAACAAAAGGTGTGTAAATATATATTCTGCTGGACAAACATGGAATAGATCAGATAAAACATGTAGCCGAGGGCACACGAGGACACAACATACAAGACAACATCAACAGAGTCTGACTGAATCGATTAAAGAGAAACCACAATGTGTATAAATATCTGTTGTACCGTAAGTGCACTCACCTGTTTGCTGTTATTGATCATAAAGAAGTCCTAAAATGCAGGCAAGAAGCAGGGAAGATGTAAGCACTCATTAGAATAAGTCAAGCAGTTACGTGATTGCAGCCCATAAAAAAACAAACAGCAAACAAATCAAAGCTCATTCTGGAGATGATGACGATGGATCCATGAGTGATGGAGTGAGCAGCAGTGAGACACGAGCAGCTGGTCAGGTGATCAACACGTGCTTGTAGTTCACATGCCGTGCACAGAAGAAATGAGTGTGTCTTTGAAACTCATCAGGCCACACTGAGCATCTAAACATTCATTCTTCACCTTCGCCAAGGAGGTTCAATCTCAAAGACCAGATCAGTTCATCCTCAAGTCCGACTGAACATTTGTAATAAATATTAAAAGATTCATTCAAGGTTTTCTTGAGATATCATGTTCACAAAGGAACAGTCGTATGTTCAGTTGGATAGAAAACTTGAAAACTTAAAGCCTGCGGTCACTGATCGCAGCTGGCACAGAGGACTGATATTCATGATTGTGTCAAATTTGGTGTAGAGGATTTATAAGGGGACTGTTGAGCCTTGGCGGAGGTAAGGACTCTACTGAGAAACACTTTGAACATAGATTTCATAGAATGAGGCCGTTGACACCTTAATACAGCTACTAGGACTTAGGAGCATCTAGTAAATGAACAGCAATCTGAAGCCATGAGAAACAAACAGTCGATTCCGAGCAGCTCACTCATGCATTTACAATCACAAGTGGCAAAATTATCAAAACCACGAACAAACGTGACCCCAAACAAAGCAATCAGAATGATTCAAGCATGGACGTTTTGTATCTTGTAAAGAAGCCCCCAAGTCTATCTGGCTATGTATCCCTTGTTTTTTGTGGAAAAGTCTAAGCCCCTCAGCCACCCCCCCATCCCTGCTGTCTACACTTCGCCCTCTCTGCCAGTAGTAGGTTGTTGAGCTGATGAATGACCTCATCGTCATTACCTGCTGTCTCTGATAGGCTGAGAAGGTCTTTTCAAGGTCTTCCAGGTCCAGGATTTTAAAAACCTTACAGTCGTCTACGTCCATCCACACGGTGCCCTCCAGTTTATTCTGAGGAGAGAAAGAGGTTTTTTATTTTTCTTAATTTCTCTCAAAGCATCAAAACATTCTCGTCTTCTCTTGTCTCTGCTTTTTCTCACCTCGGCTAACTTAGACCAGTTGAAGGACTTCAGTGGGTTGGATGGCTGAGGGATGTTTTTCTTTATCAGGGAGGGTCCCATCGGCCCTCCGGGCGGCGGGGGGATGCCTCCCATAGGAGGACGTGGAGGGCCACCGGGAGGAGGGGGTGGTGGAGGCGGGGGAGGCATCATGCCACCTGGAGGAGGGGGAGGTGGGCCCAGACCGGCAAAGCCTGGCATGGGTGGAGGGGGGGGCAGAGGGCCGCCGGGCGGGCCCGGGGCAAAGGGAGGACCTCCAGGAACAAGAGTCGCCTGTCTCTGCAGGGAGGGAGAAGGAGAGAGTAAGGCAAAGTAACAGCCACAATATTTATATGTGCGGTGACCTTGTTCTCTCTCTTTTATGACATAATTATATGACAGATGAATAATTTACTACATAATTATGACTAACAGTGTCATAGTGGTACAATTTTGGGTGAGTAAAATTGTAAAGTCACAAATCAGTATACAAGGAGACATGTGTGTTTAAGAAAACATTTCTTGTTCAAACTAATTTAATCCGTATCATGTTTTATCATCTGAGAGGTCTCCTGTATCAGTGGGATGATTTCACATGGCTTAATCTGCCCTTTGTGTGAACTCTGTGACTGATCTGGAACACCAGTCGTTGTCGATGACAAAATATGAAGTCGGGCTTTATTCTAAGATCATTATAAAGTGAACATGAAGCAGGACGTACGGTGCTGAGTTCGTGCAGTTGTGTGCTGAGTTCAGCCACTTGCTGTTTGACATTCTTGTGCTCGGTGCTCTCCTTCTCCAGCTTCTCTTTCATCTTGTTTAGCGTCTGCATCATGTCTTCTTTCTCCTGGGTCTTTGCATCACATTCACGCTCCTTCTTCTCAAACTTCTGCTGCAACTCGTGGTGTTCTGTGAAGGGAGATCACCTAGTGAGCTGAACTCACACCTTTATTAAGTTATTTTTTATTTCAATTGTTTAGAATGTTAACACACCTTTTCTCATTTTCTCTGCCTGCTCTTTCCACTGTTTGACCTCATTTTCATTGACCAGCCTGCGGAGAGAAAGACGAGCATAATAAACGACATCATCTTCATAAATGATCACTTTTGTTTGAGTCTTCACTTGTTCATGTGTCAGTGGGTTGGGGGGGGAAACGGGAGAGCTTACATCCGGACAACGTTCTTCACGTTAAAGTTCTCCAGTGGTGTGACGTCGGGGTCGTGACCTTTGTCATTCTGCAGGACCATCTGCTGGACGATCCGGTCCAACAGCAGCCAGTACTGCACCGTGTTACCGCTCCTCTTGTCTGGAGGAAGAGACGTACACAGACAGAGGCACAAGTTTCTCATTAGCCCCCGTGGTCGCGAGTGCATCTCAGCAACTACCGAGTGAAGCCGTTTGATGATGAAGAAACAAAAAGGAATGATGTGCTAAGGCCTTTTCTAAAAGTACTCCTACACTGAGCTAAAGAGAGACACAATGATTACAGGGTTCAGCAGGATGACACATGTATTAGATTGGTGAGACTACATCTGCCAAGGAACAACATGTTTACTGTTGCCTTGTTATTTTGGCCAGAAAACCTTGTAAACCCACACACACACATTATCTTATTGTGTCTATGTTGTAAATGGTATTCCATTTTACCTGCCTGTTGATATTAATATTATGTCATGATTTATTGTATTAATTTAGTCTTTTGTTTTTGATATTGTAGCTTTTAAAATCTATTTTAAAGTGTTTTAGTGTCTTGATTTGTGGGAGGCATTTTTTGAGGCTTTTGGGAAATTAATATAAAGTTTGATTAATTGATTGATGAACATCCTGTTATATTCTTTACCAACGCATCTCCAAAAAGTTCAATGAACCATATGATAGTATTATTCAGACTCTTCTGACTAAGTACCATCACCAGCTTGCAGTATTTTAATTCATTATGACCGCAACACTTGAATTTGCAGCTGAAGTGGCGATTACACTTAGAATGACTCAGCGAAGGAGCTGAAACGACTCATTATCATTACAGAGCCAGTCATCAGAGCATCAAGGAGAAGAACCACTGCAGCTGTGAAGTGATGTGATGTGGATCATGCAGCCAGACTTAATAAAATCTTTGCAGAAAACTAAATAACAAAACAGAAGAAATCTCCCAACAGCAGTCTCAGGATTCAATTTGGCTGGGAATGCGATTATCCACTTTCTGGAGTGGCTAATCTGAACCAAGTCAATATACTTATCTTTTTGGCAAGGGAACAAATGGACTGTGTGTTTTGTGGGAGAAATACTTACTAACCTTGTTTGGAGCCTCATTTTACTTCTGTATAAAAAATGTTTTGGCACTCCTGGGAAAACTCTTAATGATTCTTGAAAGAGAAATGAGGCACATACAACCACTGCAGCGCACAGACGTTCAGAAAGAGCCTTTCTTCAAACGTTAATGAGGGGACTTTATTTAATCAAATCAAAAAAATGGGATGTGGGCAGTCTTTTTAATTCTCACCCACTCCTCCTGCAGATCATTCCGAGCTCTGACGTACATTTACATTGTCACGTCGCAAGAGATTCACTAATGTTCGAGTCTGTACGGGTTGTG
Organism: Pseudopleuronectes americanus; assembly: GCA_038501795.1. Taxonomy (NCBI): domain Eukaryota; kingdom Metazoa; phylum Chordata; class Actinopteri; order Pleuronectiformes; family Pleuronectidae; genus Pseudopleuronectes; species Pseudopleuronectes americanus. The sequence continues at coordinate 11,399,859 of CM076734.1, read as the reverse complement.
TCTCTGAAAGTCGTTCATGGTGGATTCTGTGGATCTGCTTTGCGTCATTGCCCCCGCTGTTGAAGAAGCCAGACTCTTTTTCAGTCTCACGTCCTCGACTGGCTGCGGGACGTTTGCATCCAGACTTAGCAGATTCTTTGCACGGTTTCTATCTGTGCAATGTTTCCTGTGCCACTGGCTGCCAACACAACCCCACAGCAGACTCCTGGAGACCTTCCAGCCCTCGTGTTTAACAGTCGGGTGTTTTCTTCAAATGCTGCTGCCCCCCCCCCGATACACCTTTGGTGACTGTGGCCAAAGAGCTGAATTTGAACATCATCTGTCCACAACAGTTGTTTACAAAAGGACTCTGGTTTATCCACATGTTGCTTCTCAGACTTCAGACGTTGGCCGTCGCGATGAGGTTTGCTGCTAAGGCTTCTTTCATGTGGACGCTTGTTTGTGCATAAACGCTGCACATTGCAACCATCCACAACCACTTGGGTGTCGGCTAAACCTTAACCCCCACTGCAGCCCTCTGAAGGTTTCGCCCTTCTGCCCAGCGTATGAAAAGTTCTTAAACAGTTGTTCCTCCTTTAGATCATCATCGTCGTCATCATGACTTCATACTTGCATTGGTTTTATAGCCTGTCCTTATTTGTTCTCATCAATTAGCTTCATTTTGAAACCACAAGGTTTGAAGAGTCAGAGAATTCATCATCAGCCGACAAATCACAACGACAGTTATAACAACATGGCTCACACGTCCTGACAAGGCGTTTGTGGCCTAATGAGTTCTGCACATGCTCCAATTATTGACGGTAAATAAACATTTGAAGAAAGGAGTATCTTTAATGTCTGCATACATTTTACTACATGAAAAGTGTTGTATTCCTGCATGTTATGGACTGTATTTGTCCAACCATATCAAATTTAAAGATTTACTCACGTGGCATGAGGAGACAGTGATGCAGCACAGACATAAAGTGCGGGAATGCATCTGTGTGGTTCATCTTTTTGCGGATGAGCTCAAAAACTTGGGTGGCACTTTTGGTATCTATGTGTGCCTAGAGCATGAGCATAAAAAAAACAACAGCATATGAATACATCCGGCAAGAAAAACTAAAAATACAAAGGTAGTGTTATGATTCTTTTTTTTTCTTCACTTACCGACTCATATCGTTTTGACAAAGCCAGCTCATCCTCGTTCCGCAGCATTTCAAAGTAGTCTAAATGCCTGAGAGGGTCACAGGGACAGAGGGTTAGAAAGTCCCCTGCTGATCTCATGCACTCACATAGTATAACTTAGATAAGTGATGAAAAGTGTGATGATATTCTGTAAGGAACGAGGTTCTGGTTTTGTATTTTTACTACTGAAATCTGCCATTTGCATGATATGGAAAAAATATTAAATGATTGTGACACCTTAGATGACAATGAGATTGTAAGAGATTATTTTTATCGATAAGAAATTCATAACTTTAATGATTTGTTAGTTTAAAATACTTTTTGGGATATTCGTTCTATGTCCGGCAGTTTGATTTCAAATTCTGCTTCAGATCAACAAAAGAAATACTTATTTGGACGGACATGTTAAATGTATTCCAACTCACCGGTCTAACGTGGAGTTTTCATGTGAACGAAGCTTATCGATCACAGGTTGGATGCCCAGCATAAGAAACTCATATCGGAGGTGGATACGGAATTCCAAACTTGTCTGTAAATAAGAATAATGATTAAAAAACCATTAGTGGTAAAAATGCAAACAATGATGGAAGAGTCTATTGAACGAGAAGCCACGGGACGCGGTGAGCTTCCCGTGTGAAATGAAGCATTAACACTGTGTACGTTGCAGAGTATAACTCACCTCTCCAGCTCCTTGACTCAGCACAGCATTAATAAAGGACATGATGGCTGTTTTCAGGTTGACCTCGTCTCTGTATCGCCCCGTGCTCCGGTCCAGATCATTTATTAGTGTCTGAGGATGACAAGTAATTACAGGTGTTACGTTTATTTTTTCACGCACTGCTTCTTTTAAATGACTTTGTCAAAAGATTAACAACCACATCTGTGGCCTTCTGCCATTAACCCACCTGGAAGCGAGTCCTCTCGCAGGCAAAGCGCTGATAGTGCAGCATGGCTTCCAGGATTTTTTTGTGTCCACCAGGGACCAGACACACAGCGCCCATGATCTCCAGCACCGCCACCTTGGTCTTGATGTTCTCCGTGGCCAGGCTCTGGGCGATGATGTTGATGCTCTCGGAGTGAGAGAGGACATGGGCGCGGCCCTGGGAGTTGTTCATCAGAGCTTTGATGCAGCCGATTAGAGACGTGTGAATCTGCGACTCCGTGGTCTCGTAGTCCATGCTCTTCAGGAAGTTCAGGATGCACGTCAGGCCGTCCATGTCGATGAAACGAGTCACGAACCTGAGAGGAGAGCGGGTTGATTGACAACTTTAATAAAGTATATCTGGGAATTGTGATGGAGAAATGTTCTGAGGTATTGCTATAGTATGAAATGTCAAAAAGAAAAATGTATGAACTCTCGTCTTCTGTGCTTCCCAGGCTGATATAGTCTGTGTGACTAAATCATCTGCAGTAAATGTAATAAGTTGCTTTTTGTGTCTATTGAAAATCTCAGGTCCTTAAAATGGAAATTAAATCCAGTCTCCTTTAATGTACATTCCCATCCCACTGCAGTGACCTTTATGGCTGCTCAATTCTTAAAGGTCTCATTTACATATGATTGTGTCGAATTGAAAAGAGTGATGGACAAGGTTGGAGGTTAACTGAAGGGGACGATAGATGACTTCATATGCAGAGGAGAGCAGAGGAGAGGTTTTTTTTATTTTTGTCCACCTCATCGGTTGTGTCCTCAGAGCCGTCTTCAAGCTCTCTATGGTTTTGTTCCTCTCCTCCTCGTCTTCCTTCTCCAGAGCGAGGAGCGTCGTTCTCTGTTGAACAGAAGATTTAACCACATAAAGAACTAGATCTTAAGGCTCACAACCAACTTAAAACAACAAAGCTACATTTATTGATTTTCAACATGGTCACATGGAAATTTAATTCTAGAGGAATTTATTGTAAAACCCCAAAAGCTGGTTCTTGGTTTAATCATGGCAGCACCATGAAAAAAAAACTATTTCCCAAATCCCCAAATATTAGTGTTAAGTGTCAAATTAAAGAACTACATAATTCAATCCCATTATTGTAGTATTTCTGTTAGAATAAGAGCAAAATTATTTAATATTCAAATAAAAGAGTATTTTTCTTGTTGGCTCATTACTATCCTCTTAGTTTAGAGGAGAAGTCAAGTTATATTTATGACTCTGGTTTGTTTTTACTTCACAATCTTGGATCTTTAACTCAGACGAGGAAAAACTCTTTAATGAGGGAGAAAAACCACAGGAAAAGCTAAAGAGGAAAGATCCTTCCTCTGGGACTATTTTATAACCCAAAAAGAATATATAAAGTTCACGTTATTACTTACAGCTGCCATCGAGTTGAGCTGATCGATGTAGTATTCTGGCCAACTAGTCGCACTTTTGTTTTCTTCTTGTTCCTAAAAAAAAAGAGAGAGAATCACAGAGAATGAATGATGCTGTGATGTGACCCAGGAAGCTGTTGCATGTTTCAGTGATTCAAGGGAAGAAAGAACATGAGCTAAGTTAATTTGGAAAAAGTTGTGGTAAATTTATGATTATCAACTGTTTGTGACTTTGCTTTGAAAATGTTTCATAAGAACGTAATCTTGAAGGAAAATATTTCAGTCACATGAAAAGCTGCTATTGTGGCTGAAATCACATGTTTGAATCAATCAAAGTCCGACAACATCATTGTTGTTCAGATCTCGACACACACAAACACACATAGAACAAAATGTGTCAGAGCATAAATAGCCAAACGCAGGGGAAAAAATTGTGTAAGGACTCAAAAGTAGGGCGACACACATCGTGCTCGTTTTATCCTGCGGCCCCTCGCTGACTTTCAAGAGGTGAAGGAAGACGAGCGTTGAAAAGAGAGCACAGCTGCTTGAGAAAATCTTGAGATTAGCAAATGAATGTTAAAACGGTAGATTAAGGACATGGACTGATTTATACTGAGATTAATCTCTTGACCGGCATGTTTGTATTACGAGTGAAATAAAGACATTTCTTAGATGATTTTAATTCTAAAACTCAAGGGCAAAATGACTTGACCCTGGACTTGGCTATTACATGAAGGCTTTTTCATTTAAACTCTTGCTCCATTAAGCACAAGCGAGCAGTGACCATCAAAATCTAATTGGGCGTCAGTAAATAGAGCAGCCTGCGGGGACTTGGCCGTTTCTGTAGAAACTGCGGACCTTGGCAGGTCTGCAGGGATCGTGCAGTGGCAGGAAAGCGAGAGCCTGCTGTTCAACTCGTGTCCGGTGCCAGCTTGACCAGACGGACGCTGGATGAAGTTCAGTCCTTCAGTTTCTGGAACCGCCACAGAGGTGGGAACCATTTCCTTTTAAATCTTTAAAAAGTTCATGCTTAGACGCGGAAACCGGTGGTCATCAAACACAGAGAGTTTATTTAGAGTCATGAGGGGAGGGTATTCCTGGGGATTTCTTTTTGGAGAAAGTGAAGATCAAACATGCATTAGCAAACCGGAATATATCTCAGTTATTTCGAGGTAACGGGACAGTGAGTTTGACAGAGAAGCTTTGTCCGCTCACAGGTGAAACCATTTTCATGAAATTTTAAATCTGTTAAACATGTTTTTTTTCCCCTATCTGTATTCAAGAGTCTGGTCTTTCAGCTTGAGAGCAGGACCTTCTTATTTTGTAATGCATTCACCCAAAAGAGATGCAAGTACAGAGGGGGCATCTGAGCACAGTGACGTTGCACATGCACAGAGAAGCAGCGTAGGCTTGAGGAGAAGAGCTGGGGCACAGGGAATCTGTCCAAGCAACTAAATAATCTGAGTGAAAGCGCAGAGTTTGAGCACAAGCAGATCAAATCTATGCACAAGCATGTGCTGCTTGAGTGAGGAGCAGGACGATGATTGATTCTCTGCAGGATGACTTCATCAGCTCAGGTGCTCTGCCAAATGAAATAGTTAAAACTTTATGCTGAGCCCCAAATTCTGAAGGGTCTAATGACCCAATGAGTGATGATTAAGAGCTTGCTCGTCACTCACTAACACGGAGCGACCTGGCGATGACCCCACCTTCCTCCTGATCGTCCCCAATGACTCTCATACAAAAGCTGCACCTGTGGAAGTGAAGCCTTCCTGTTTGCCTTGGACACCGGATAATTTCCTCTGCCTCTTTTCTCCACACACACACTCTTCCTCCCTGAGCTCAGATGGTGAGTTTATATCTGTCTGGGTCGGGGCCAGCGGCTGCTGCTGCCGAGTCAGCAATATTGATGCATTTCTGTCTTTCTTCCCTCCCCCTCTAGAGCATGTCGAAGCTGCACCTAAAGATTTGGTTTGGCTAAATCCCCTTCCTCTACAATTACAGCAGAACTGAAACATTCATGTGTGTTCTATTGAAGAAGAGCAGAGGTACATAAACCTTTTCTAGCATATTATGAATGGACACAGTGGAAAGAGTTAACATGTTGTTGCTAGTAGTGGCAGCTGTAAAGTACAAAATAATAATTGCATTGCATAATTAGTATTTATATAAAAGTGACCACTAAATTGCTTAACAGTACAAGTCATCTATTCAGGCACCGATTCAAACAGCACTTCTATGTGCAGCGTTTCATTTATCACACATCATTTACAAACTGCTGGTGCAGCAACAAGGGGAATTTAGGGTCCAATATTTTGCCCAAGGACACTTCAGCACTTGAGACTGGACGAGCCAGTGATCATACCACTAATCATCTGGTTAGGGGACGACGCACTATCTCCTGAGCCTAAGCCGCCTATAAACACACATTATTGCTAACGCAAAAAAGGAAATCTGCTTTTTTGTAAACGTTGAACAACACACCAGATTCTATTCTTAGATATTTTAAATTAAATATGAAGCTACAGCTAGCAGTTGGTTGGCTTAGCTTAGCATAAAGACTGGAAACAAGGGAAACCGGCTAGCCTGTTAAAAGGTCAATGAGGGCCTTTCTGAGTTGAGTTTGCTTGTATCTATCTACTTGTGCCTGCATGTGAGTGTGAAAGTTGTTTGTCTTTGTATATCAACCCTATGATGGACTAGCACCCTGTCAAGAGTGTACCCAGCCTCTTTGGTTGAAGTCAGCCTGCAACCCACATTGGATAAGCGCCTTAGATAATCAATGGATGTTTAATCCATAAAAAAACAGGAGGTTTACAAATGAGAAATGCTGATTTACAGAGGATGTAAATCAGTAAAGTACGGGGGTTTAACTTGAGGCATGCAGCAGGCATGCAGCTGTGTTTGTTCGGAGGATTTGTGACACACAAGCTTCTCATCCATCAGACTAAACCCCAATTCTCCTGACGCCCTGCTTGTTAGCGGATGTAGGAAAAGATTAATAAATCTGCATGTCTGCATATTAGTCAGGACAGGATATCCTACACACTCATATCTGCGGCCTTGAGAAACACACAAAAGGCTGGTGATATTCAGAGGTGGCTGGAAAACTCAACGTGACTTGATCTTAACTAAAGTAGGCGTCTGTGTTTTCCTGCCTGCAGAGGATTTGTTCACATACAGGGAGAGGAGGAACAGCTGACGTTTCTTTTATCAGATAGAGAAGACATCATGAAATATGACCTTGTCACAGAGTGCAGGAGTATGTTATGGCTACACCAAGGCTTTGATGGAACAGGTCTATTATATAAAAGGACAAAACCGCATGATTAAAATATCCACGCTTTGGTCGTTGAACAGAGCAGCGAGACAGGAACCTGATGTCTGTGAGAAAACACTCAGGAGAAACAAGATACTACCTTTGACTTCTGAAGTCCTGTAATATATTTTCAGTGTTTAATAATCCCCGACACTGCTTTCACTGTTCAAGGATTATCTAATGGAACAGGCCTTCATTTTACTCCCTCTGCAGATGACTATTTTTAAATCCACCTTGTGCAACACGAATTCAAGTTGAGTGAGTGGGTGAGTTATTCCTGGTGGAGCTTTGATCAGGGAGTTGAGACTGGGATGTTGTGAAGAGGAGAGCGAGTGTGACTGAAGAAATAAATGAGAGACTGAATCACAAAGTGGCTGAAACAACACTTGGGTGGTCTCTTATTGGTATTTCTGTCTCTAACATGTATCATAGTGGCATAAATTATTCAAGGTTAACTATGTTTTATGAGAATGGTTACTACTAATGATTTACTAACATGATAACAGTGGAAAAATGTGTATGATGGAAATGTTGTCCACTAACCAGAGGGTAGGTGGTTTGATACCCAGCCCCTCCAGTGTGTATTTATGTGTCCTTGTACTGTAAAGCGCTTTGTGTGGTCGATGACAGGAAAAGTGCTATGTAAAGATAGTCCATTTACTTTTGACCATTTTATCACCACAGTCTTATTTAGACCTTTTTTCATAGTCTTTTTGTTTAAAAGGAAAGAAAGTAATGAATTACAATTGGTCCTTGCAAGACATTAACAACCTTCTAGTCCAGAGACACTGTATGAGTCCATGCTGCAAAAAGGATAACTACTGCAGGTTACACCCTTCAAATCAAACCTCACTTTTAAAGCAAAGGCTCGACTTCAGCACCTTTGCAGAATCCAATAGATATGACTCGGATATTTGTCTTTGAATGTAGGGTGTGTTTTCCTCTCATAAGCTGTTTTGATAGACCAATCATAAAAGATAAAAAGAATAATCATCTGCATTCCACAGATGCAGTTTTTGCAGACAACACACTCATGCTCAGGCCTGTTGAATACAGTGGGGCAGGGTTTTTGGGTGTGTGTGTTGCAGAAATAACACAGCTTCAGGTATCAACAAATCAATGAGGGAGGAAATTACATGAACTTGTCAGTTGGCATATCACTCAGGAAAAGCAGCCAGTTGGCAAGAAGCTTGTGTTGGCTGATGGTGGCGTTTGATGTAATGTTCATTGGAGGTTTTTTTTGTTACCTTCTTTTTGCTGCAGTAGATTTGCCATTTCTTCTCAGCAGGCAGGGCAAACATGGCTTCCCTGTGTTTCTCTGTGAGGTCGAGCTCGTCCTGCAAAACGGGAAAGAAGTAGAGAAGGAGAACAAACGTTTAGGAAGAGGAATTAAAATGTGATGTTCACAATCGTTTACTGATTGCTGAAGGGACAATATAATAGTCACTGTCGTTCTCAAAACATACCTCACAAAGTTTCCCAATCATTCAAACCATCGTGTTGCATATTTAGAAATATCTGCATAAATCTATTTTCTTCAAAAAGCAAAAAGCATGTGGCAGGAGTCGTTGAACCAAAGCTCTGTTTCAAGTTTGAGATCGGTTTATGCTAAATTTTTCCGTGATCAATGGGGTAGCTCTCATTGTAAATTCAATATAACTGAATAAAATCAGATGTCCTGCAGGATTTGGACATGTGAGTAAAGGAGAGGAAAGAAGAGGCATGTGGTAACAAACATCTGGAAACAACATGAATCTCTATGTACGACAGATATTTCCACTAAGGCAACCATTGGGTGATGTTGGGAGGTTTTGTCCGAGAGAGTCTCGACACGGACAACAAAAAGTTCCCAGTAGATTTATATCCTTAACAAAGAGTTGTCTGCACTTTTTGTGTTGTCTTATGACAGTTATAGCTTAATGAACTTCATGTGAATGATGGTTAAGACTCTGATGAGGCTTTTACACAAGGAAAGTGATACAAACAAGAGTCTAAACACTGGTTCATTCTTAGTTTCCATTTACGCAACAGATGGAGATTAAATTAACATTGTTGCTAAATTGCTAAATGTTTCATGGCAGTTACTTATCATGGGAACAGTCTTGGGTGAGGTTGTTTGCTGAAGCCATCTGACCCATGTGAGATCAATATGTTCAATGATCCAATGTTCTAATATGTCCAATGATTGTGTGGGCGATTGATTAATTTGGTAAATTAAGTCCACATACTTACTCAGAAGCACTGAGTGAGGGAAAGGGCATCTATTTATCTATCTATCAACCTATCCATCCATCCATTCATCCATCTAGCAATCTACCTGTCCAGCTATCCATTCATCCATTTATCCATCCATCAGACCAACTGTTTGTCCATCTATCTGTTTTTCTTTGGATAAAAAGATTGGTTTGTAATTAAATGTTGTCACAAATTGTCTCTGTTCTTTTTGGTTGTGAGTGAGAGCAGCTCTGTCGCTCTGAATTCGGGATGGGGGGGGGGAATTAACCTTGACTTACACGTTTTTGGAAGTAAAGCTCAAGTTTAAAAGGTCGGCTTTACTCGATCGTAACCGAGCAGATTGCCACAACCTCGTCCCTCACGTGAGTCTTTTTTCCTGCAAACCCATTCCAATTATGCACGCACATGGTGGCTCACGCTGGGCCAAAAGAAAAAGCACGTGGCTGTTTTCTTTCAGTAACAGAGCAACTGAAAAGCCTCCTTGTTGTCACACTCAACTTACTCAATTATGTCTCCATAAAAGGGCGGTAGACAAAAACAAGCAATTAGCAGATTGAGGAGGCCGAGACATTAAGAGCCCCTGAATGAGGTCTATTGATGTGCAAAAATGTCATGCTTAGATTACTGTGGCAACCATGGGAGAGGAGAATGGGGCCAGGAGAGAAATGAGAGCACAACAAATTGGAAGTGACAATAAGACAGAGAAAGAATAGCAGCCTGGCCCCGTTACCCACAATGTGGAGTAGACTGGGAGGAAGTGACAGCTCATTTGTGGATGTCTTGGAATGTAACAGCATTTTAATTTCGTGTAATTGATGGTGTATTTAACCATGCAAATTAATATCTGTCGGGTTACAACTACAATTATTCGAGCTACTGGACAACTGAATGTCCCTGAAGGGATGAAGTATGAAATGTCTGTTGAACACAAATATTGAAAATTCCTTGTAAATCAAGACCAAAGTTTGTCAGTATTTGAATATGTATGTTGATGTCTTCTTTCCTTCTTTATTTCGAAAGCAGGTTTGATTTGTCATATGTTATTTGTATCGGACATTAAGACAGGGTTTGCAATCCTGGAGAAGCTAGCAACAGAAGGATTCCCTTTGAAAAAACAACCGAATCATCCGAATGAATGACTTTGTTCATTGTTGGCTACTGTTCTCAGTGTATAACAAGACATAAACCAAAAGATGTGTAAGTATGTCACTCGATTTCCAACTAGGTTCAAAATAAAGATATTTTAAAACGGCTCAAAAAACTATATCTCCACTTTTTAAATAGGCTGAACGACCTCATAAAACAGCTGGATACAGTAGATTTTGGTAAATATTACCCGAAGGAGAGCAAATTATATATTTTTCAACCGTTAATTAATACACACTTGGGACTCTAGTGAGCCTGACAACAGCATAGTGCACATAAAATTGCCTGAGAATAAACTGTAACGTCCATGCTCAATATACTGAAGGTCACAAAGTTGTAAACATGTGACACAGTGTGACCAATGTATGAGTTTTTAATACTTTTTGGTACAATGGAGCTCTGTGACTCGACGTCATGCATTAGCTACACATACAATCCTCATTAGCACAATCAGTGTTTTGTTCTTTAAATCAAGTTTAAAACATATTAAATAAAGTAATGAATTATGAAATTATTTTCTTGGAAGCTCTTACCACCAACTCGGAGAACATGCCGTCCAGCTCATCGTATCCTGGCATCGGCAGTGCCGGCTCCATGGCCTGCAGGGCGAAGTCCTCCCGCAGCCTGTAAGTGATCTCCGGGTGGTCGTTGCTGTTAAAGCAGCAGAAGATGAAGGAGAGACCACCGCGCCCACCACCGCCGCGCTTCCGGGGAGCCATGGCTGTCCGATGCTTCCACCTGGTAAGGGCTGGGAGGGTGGGAGGCTCCCTCAGGGCCTCGTTACAGCCTCCTCCACCTCAGAGCTGGGCCTCCGTCAGAGAGTACTGCGGACACAGGGGAGGGACAAGATCAGCTTGCAACATAAACCAAAATCTTCTCTGCTTAAGTTTGTGATTTTAAACTGGCATTCACTAAAAAATTTGTTACAGAAGCAGAGTTCTCCCAGGCACAAATAAACAATAGAAGATAATAAGATCCATAAATACTTCAAATCAATTTGAATGTCACGAAAACACAATGCACAATACTTTCTGCTCTCTTAGACAAAATCTGAAAACTCTCAATGACCACCTCGGGGACAAGCTGTATGGGGCCATTCCTGTCATTAACCACAGCTTACTTACTTTTTATAAGCTGGATGACACAAAACCCATCAACGCTATGACGTCTGCACACATCCTGATCCTCTGCCTCTGGTAGTGGTTAATGATGCAGGGTGATAATTTTTGAAGGGAAACTATATGGCGCTGTATCAGTGAGAGTTAATTAAATCATTAACTCAATAGAGTCCTGTGTGGGCGTGATGTTGAAGATGGAGCCTATAATTTGCCTGGATTAGAGTCATCAGACCTTTTCATCTCCCTTTTGCTTCGTGTTCAGCTTTACTCTCGAGACCTAATGAGTAATGATTAGGGAGGCCTTTACAAAAGCTGAAGCGAGAGGTGTGTCTGGCTTCTTGTTGTTTTAGAGACTGGCTTGGCCCATCATGGGTAAAGAGCAAAAGCAGTTATTCTATGAGCCCAGTGGTGTCGTGTAACGAAGCTTGGAAGTTGTGAAATGATATTTACAACATTTGGAGTCCATAAACTGCCCTCAATCAGCCTAATAACCAGCATCGCCAGGCTTTTTCTCTCCTGGAGGCCCGATCTCCCATTGGGTTTGTTCTGCAGCAGCTGTAATTTAACTGCTAATGCAAGAAATGTGTGCAATCCTGTTGAACTATTGCACATTTGGCCCCACCTCCAAGTCACAGATAAAATAACATAGAGATCAGCTGTCATAAATGAGCAGCATTGCTGAGGAGGGTTGAGTACATTACGGAAAGTTTTTGGCGTGACAGATGAAGATCCACGAACAACAGCATTGGCATTTATGTAGGTTTCCCAGATTCTTCAGGGTATGTTATTGGTTGGTTTTAGCCATGATAAGGGTGGGGCTCTCAGGATGGTAATGTCAGTGTGCTGCTTGCTCCACAACTTTGGTTCAGATTAAATATTTCAACATCTATGTGGATTGTTGAGAAATTGTTGCACACACATTCAAGTTACCCATATTAAGTTGACTGAATGCATTGGTTCATGGCTTTTTAATTTATCTGCATTCATATGCGCTGTCAATTTGCCAGGACGTACCTTCGTTATGGAAGGGTTCTAACATTTAGGTTGGATTGCAGATTAAGGCATGGATCAAGGGGTTTATTCTCATCCTCACAAGTTCTATGACAAATCAATCCTTTTGGTTTTTATACCACTTCTTTCTATGTATTTATTTCTCGATACAATCTACCTAATCATGTATAGGATTGTTCAGGCTTGGCAGAGGTATGTACTCTACTAAGGCCCATTGTAGTCTGACCTGGGATCAGAAAGAGCTGTGTGTGGAACATTTGGTCCTCTGGTTACAACAATCCAAACACGGTCAGCTTAGTTTGCTGCTAAAGCTAAAACCTGAAACCGTAGCTTTTGAAACAAGGCAGTCTTCAAGCCTCACTACTGAAAACAAAAGCAGGTCTGATTTGCAACAAACTACTGATTCATACAAACATATCGTGTAATAGAGAGGAGGCAGCTGTGGAGCGTGTTATCCGACCTGTTGGCTCACCTCCAAGCAGGAATAATAAGTACGTAAACAAGACATCTCTGCTTGTGAGGCGAATAAAGATGTCCATGAGGACACTGTTGTCAGCATGTCACAAAAACAGCCCTACAGTCTCCATCCCTGCTGTGACCAGCGTTGTGACGCCAAGCATCATAAACCACAGAGGCTGTGCTGACCTGCAAGAATTTCTGGATGTCTTTTCTTTGTGACCGAACATAACCACGCTTATTTGACCTTTTCCGATGATTTCCTTTAAGACAGAGGCTCTGCCCAGAAAGAATGCATCATATTGCAACATGATGCATTTCTAAATCCAACCTGGTCAGGTCACGTCCCTCGTCTACTTGATGTTCCTCTAGAAGGGAAAATGAGGACATTTCCTGTGGCAACGTTGTCTAAATAGAGTCAAACCATACAAAGTAAATTTTGTGGTCGACCTAAATAAAACCTGATGCCATCACTGTCTTATTTTAGCTATTTCTTTGGTTCATCTGTGTTCCCTCTATCCAGCAACTGTACTTTGCAAATTTGTCACAGCCCTGGGGGATTTTTAAAACCACGAGAAAATCTAGAAATATTTACTCATTCATAATATTATACACCCTAAGAACTCCTTTGATCTGTTTTGGCCTCTTCTGATAAACCAACGCTAACCGACCGATCCTAAAAAAACAGAAAGGAAATTTACCATTCAAGCTGCCATCCCCAGGTAAACTATGTGATCACCATTTGATCTGACACATGGTGGCTAACAAACCAGTAAATTGTCTTGACAAATTGTCACACTTGTTTCATCACTAAAAGAATTTGTCTTTTTCAAACAAAGTAAGCAAAAGATCTAATATATACAAGTTCCAGTCAATGAAAAAGCTTATACTACATTACATATACAAGGTGCCTGAGGGCAAATGGCCAAACGTGGGATAAAATACACAGCAGTTCACTCGTGAAATACACACACAGTGTATTTATTTTGACACATCCTTGACTTTTCCAAATAGACTACCAGAGGCCTCAGGAGCAGCCGTTTGGCTTCACGCTCGCCATCTATTCTAGTATGAAGGGAAGAAGCGATTCGAAGCCCTCTTTGACCATATTAGTCCACACAGCCGCCCATCTTTTCCATTAGCTAAAGCGAGCTGTAAACTTTGTATAAACCCCCGAGACAGAATGGGACAGTGTTGGTCTCCGTCCAGCAACAGGAACCTGGATGTGTCAGGGCTCGGTCGTGTGGGGAGGTGAGCAAAGAAGCCATCCCCACCGGCAAAGAGACAGGGGAAGGTTTACGGTATGAACGTGCAGCCCTATTCAAAGGGAGGACTTTGTGTTTGTGCTGTAATTGTTAACCTGTGAGACCTGAGACCTCCCGGCAAATAACCCCCGGAGGTTGTCTGTCAGACGGTCAAGGTTGCCAACATAACACGGGCCTGTTGGAACATGAGGACATTCCTCTCATAGCCAGGTGAGCCCTGTGACCCTGAACAACAGCCATACAGCAGCACCTTCCGCGGTCACCTGCTCTAAAAGAGAGGCAACATGGAGTACAATGCACTGCAGTTCATGTACAACTCAACCTGTCGAAGTGAGGCCTTATCGCCTGACGCAGTAAAACTCAGCAGAATTGATGTCTACTTCCAGGAATGAGCTTTGTGTTAGGCATGTTCGAAATGTTAAAAGTCAGCAAAACCATGTTAATGCTATATAACAGCTGCACTTTCCCCACATAATCATGATGAATGATGTTTATATTAACATAAATCCCCTCTTGTACTGCAGAGGAGAAACATCATGACTTTCGTACTAGGCCGCTGTTCTCAGTACAAGGCTGATTCTTTTGTACTACTTTATTCGTACACATCCAATAATTAAACCCGCCCACCCATGTTCACGCAAACACTTCGCTCTTTGTCTGAAGGAGATTTCTATCCTTGGATAGCCTTGTTGTTTTCTTGACCATGTGGTTTTGGCGGGTGACCTGGCGTGGGGCCAGACTGTAAAAAGAATCCCAGTGTTTGTAAAAGTGAATGTGAGCCTGTGTACGCTGCCCTTCAGACCTCTCGACGTAGACCTGCGTGAACTGTCAGGTCCGCTGGAGAAAAGGCAGAAGTTGAGAGGAGCATCATAAGATAAACACAGATGAGACATGCTCACGTTACGGAACATGTGTGAAGGGTTACAAAGAACAGAGTACGGATTCAACGAGGGCCGGACACATTTCATCAAGCTGTTGACTTCTAGCTGTTCCAAAGTCTCTTTTCTTTCTCTTTCTGAATTTATAATACCTTTTATTTCGCTAAATGGTATTTCACCATAGATTGTAAAACAAGTAATGGAAAAATGTGAGCTATAATTATAATCTTTAACCCTTTGAATTTAGTAGTAGAAAATGTTGACCAGTACCTACATTAGTATTTGTCATTTCTTGGAGTATTTTCAAAAGCTCATTTATCTAAACTCTGTCAAACCTACGCTTAAAGGATGTGTAAGTTATTAAACCATAAGAGATGATAAAAGTACAAAAATTGTGGTATAAATAAAAAAACTAAAGTCTGTCCTAATATTTGTAATAAATACAAATGTGAAACAGTCCATTAAGCTTAACTTTTAAACCAAAAAAAAGCTTTTCTTAAAAAGCCAGGTCCACATTAACATGATTTCACTGTGTAGTTAAATGACTGCTCTCATAAATACATTGCCTCGTGTTGAATTTGTAAACACAGGCAGGTCAGCTTCAAGCTAATGCTAATAGACCGACATGTGCCTGACTTGGAACAGAATTCAACCTTGGAGCGAGAACAGAGTGGACAGTGGAGTATCGAAAGCAGATGTGTGAAATACCTTCTTCTGCACCAGCTGGTATCTCTCAGCAGTTTCTGGCTCTACTTTTAATTTCTGAAATCTAAAGCTAATAATGGCCTTTATTACAAGCCCCTTCTGTGATGTTGGCCGGGACAAAATACAGACGAACAGTTCAGTCATGTTTCTAATTGAGCAGAGAAGTACTGGAGCCACGGGGCAATGGAGAAAACCATGAATGAGAATGTGAGAATTAAGACACTGTGCCGCTCGACCCTAACCTCTGACCTCTGTGCGGAGAGAGAAAATTAAATTCCTCTTAGAAATTGGATTCGATAAAGTGCTATGGTACTGTTATTATCAAACCCTTTTCACTGCATAATTTCTTGAACTCAGGATAACAGAATATACTCAGTGATGTCCACATCTAAGGGAAAGTCCTGAGATGTCATGAGATGTTTCAGCTTAGGTAGAATAAGATAAATGTAACCACTGTTGACTGACTGCTTTGGCATTTAGCGTGTAGCTGCAGCTGTGTCATAGGCGGAGCAGAAAGGCATTTGGTGCACAGAAGTTTAATCTTCTTTTCTGATTTAGGATTTGGGATGGATCAGACGTGCAATTTGACTTTCATGTCATCATAGTTCTTTCAATGCAAAGCACCTCGACACAGTTTTACACAATCCCACTCCCCTGGCTTTACAGTGTTTCTCACACAGACCAAAAAATAAAAGGAAAATGATTCCCAGCACAAGAGGGTGCTTATGTTGAACAAAGCCACTGGAGTCATGGTTCATAGTTTGGGGATTGCAGTGTGCTTCACTCAAGAGGCTTACAGACTTTTGGAAAACCCCCATGATTGTTGAACGCTGCACTTGGTAATTTATTTTGGATCAATTTGAAAAGCCGCAAACAAAAGACCCAGGAGTCCCACAGTGAAGGCTATTGGTAGTCGCTCCATCAAAACACTCGGCCTGAGCCTGAGCTGACCAGCTGAAAATCAATCAGCGGCCCAGTATTTGCTTGCTTAACTTGTGAAACTCAACCTGTTTTGACCTGAGAATAAGTTCACCACCACAAAATCCAAATGTCTCCCTGCAGCTGCAGAACGTGTATTACTGCGATTTCTCCCAAGAAAGACCAATCTGTATACTCATGCCTTTGCTCAAAGTAGCTGTTAACTGACAGTCGACAGATCCATCAATTACCCATGTCAATCACATCTTTGGCAGTTGTTTTCATGTTAAATATGGTGTTTCAAATCGTCTATGTTTCTCTGGTTTAGCTATGGTACAAATGGCACAGTGGAGCCCAATTGTCTTGCACAGCTGGATAGCATGTATAGCGCTCGTTCTGCCAATTAATTCATGGAACCCAGAGTACACATTGAATAAACACACACAGACTTGGACACACATCAGAAAATAACTGGGCCATGATAGAAATGCTGACTGGCAGGTTAAGAGGAGATTAAGATCGATCAGTTCTCAGCTGCGACCAGTCGGACGGCTGTAACCCGTCGTAATAACTGACTTCAGTGTGAAAGCAGCAGTGACGCAGCAGCAGAGCTGTTTGGCTCTGATGTGTGTAAGTGTGTGCGCTCATGTGCATTTACATTACAGGATTATGTGTCAAGATACGACAAAGGCATTGCCTCTGGAGCGTTACTGTCACATGGTGGAGGGAGTTGTTGCAGAGCATCTCAGATTACTGGATTAACATACAGCGATGCAAGGAAAGGGATAACAGCAAATACAAGCACAAAGGAAGCATGTATTCTATCAGTTTGTATAGTTTAATGTGAACTACTTCAACTTCATCAAGTCCTTCATCAAGTCCACAAAGTACTCAGTGGAATTTACCATTTTTCAAGCAAAACAAACATTCTGGTCCTTTGCAACAGACAAAACAAACATCTCCACAAGGGCTGTTGAAAACGATGATGGGTATTTTGTCAAACTTTACAGACAAAACAATCAATCAAACTACAAGGGCAGTCAGTAGACCTCAACAAAAGGCTCAAACTAAACCAAATTGCACATAATCATAGATATCAGTGAAAATGTTGAAAAATCCTTACACATGTTGCAATGTTAAAGAAAGTGAAAAAAGGTGCTAGATGAGCCCCTTTGTCCGGATCCACCGAAAAAATAGTTTGGGTTCTTTTTTTTTACCCATATTCCACTATTTCACTTATGATGTGCCCAATTTCCAGATCATCATCACCACTGTTGAGAATGAAAAGTGTTTCATATCATAGCCAAACTACTCCAAAAATGTCCTACATTCTGTCTGTGTGTGTGTAATCAGACAAGTAATCACAATGGTAACATTCAACATTACATTTAATGGTGCACAACAAGCCTAAATACAACTGTGTGCTCAGGTACTACCACACAAAGACTGCAGTGTCTGCTGTAGCTGAAAACAGGGAGCTCCATTAGCCACGTAGCAAAGAGGAAATCTAATTGTTGTCCTCGTGGTCTTCACCCACTTCATCTTAGCAGTATCATGGTCACAGCCTGTGATGATTGATTAGTTGAGGAACAGCCTCAGTATCTCGACCCCATCTAGATCCGTCATCATGAGTCGAAGGAAATAATCTGATCAAAATGGACATCAGATCGGAAAAGATACAGGCTGTGAAACAAGCTGACTAACTGAAGGTGTATCTTGCGACACTAAAGGTTCCATCTGTGATAATCTCAGCTGGTGACATGTTTTGTCTAGGAGGTATCTAAATTAACAACAATGGGTTAGCCGCATTTTGTTTCAGTTAGCCTGTTGTGTTGCTTGGGAAAGATTCAATCATGGGGGAATCTAATTTGTGGTACGTTCCAGCTTTTTACAAGTTTTCTTTTTCCAGTAAGAGTTGCCACAATGATGTAAAAGCCTGGAAATTGTCCACTTAATGGCCGCTCACCATATGTTTATTTTAAATTTAACACTTAAAAATGAGTTGCGTAATAGAATTGCAGGTTTCAGACAGCACAGACGAGCCTGTGAACCATAGAGGTGTCCATACATAGGACCTATCTGCATTTGAAAGCAAAAAAAAACTAAATGTTATGTAAAAACTTTGCAATGTTCCACAACCCCCCACAAAAAGTGTGGTATTTCCCCTTTAAATCTGACATGAATGGGCAATAGCACAAGCTAAAAAAAATGTCTATATATGACTGGGGAGTGTGCGGCTGAAATGTAGGGAGGACAGAGATTAAAAAGCAGGTTAAAGGGCTGCTTCTCTTTCCACAGGCAAGGTTGTCAAACCCGTTCCGCAGATAGGCTCTCCAACCCCCCACTCTTCAACATGTTAGCATTCTTCCTCGGGTCAACCCTTCAGGTGGAGTTTAGACTTGAGGCAAAGAAAGAAACTGTTAAACATACAACAACAACCTCACCAGGGTTTCCTTGTATTCATCCAGGTTTACTTTGTTGGCAATAATCCAAAAAAGTTTAGAAATATTAGAAGTACTTGCGCTACCTTCTAATAATGAGCAGCATGTTATAACAGCAAAGATGTTGAAACTATCTCCCCCATTTCACAACAACAGCTAAATATATATAATCTTATCTTTAAGTTTAGATAAAAAAACATCAAGGTGTCCATTTAAAACATTCATTAACGGATGGTTCCGATTAAGAGGAGTTATATAAGAAACATGGCCATTGTCTTTACCGGAACCGAAGATGAGTCATTTACTACTGTGGACAGAGCCAGCAGTGAAAACATATTTTAGCCAACCTAGAAACTTTGCATCTTATTCTGAATATTTTCACCACCCGCCAAACAACCCTTTCCATTTGTTCTATATTTTTTCAACAACTGAACTACTACCTTCATACGCATAAGGACACACACGGTATTAAGTCGCAGAACAACAATTTGAGTCATAGCTCCAGTGGTTTGTGGAAGAGAAAACATATTTAAAAATGAATGATTATGACCACGGCAGCAACATTGGTTCAGTGTGGAGTACCTCCTCTGAGTGTTCAGAGAAACCTCTGCAGATGAAGAAAGAGACAGAGGGGAAACTTCTGTGGATTGGACGCAAAGTTGGAGCCCATGAAAGAGCCCAAGCATCTCAGTGGTGCAGATGTGTGAACCATGAAGCCCACGCCCACAGACCCACAGAGCTACTGCTGCTCTGAGTGGGAGCTGGTTACAACACAAGTTCAGGACCTTTCCTGAATCAGAGGATGCCTATGCTCCAAGTTATTTGGCTCTAGATACATCATGTTGCATAATTGTGTAGGCTGTATACCTTATCATATTTGTGTTGAGTGATTATAGTCAAACCTAGCTGGAATCACGAAAAACCCACAGCCACTGTTTTACTTTGTAAACCGTAGCCAGCCACATTTAATGTTGTAGCATGGCATTAAGGTAATTGCTTCTGACTGGTTAGGATAATATAAATACTGCTGAGTTGTAATCATGTTGTCCATATTAAGTGCAATTCGCTGCAGCTGTTATTGGCAAATACCACTATGACCAGAACAGGCAATCTACCAGATCTTCACAAAAGGGAAGTTAAGCTCTGTGCAATCCAAACAGTTGATCTATGGTTGTGGCATAAAACAGTGAACAACGTATGGGAGCTGATGGAAAGAATACAGAAGTGTACTGTTTGATAATATTTAAAGGCAAAGGTCAAAAAGCCATCAGATAGCAGTATATAGCAGTAAATATACCCTACATCAAACATTTAAGTGGTACTGTAGGGTCAAATACAGTTTTGCTTCTGGCCATGTTCTCAATAGCACATGACTCAGCTTATATGCAGCTACTCTTCTGGCTGCTTCTCCAGACTGGGAGTTAGCCGACACAAATCTACTGCAGTTAATAAACTTACTGAAGATAAATAGCTCTGATCAAATGAACCAATACATGTGTATTAAGTGAGCAGATGCTATATATTGTTCTTAATGGTATATCAAGAAAAATCTATTTAAGTTGAGAAAATTGATCATCAGAAAATGTAATGAACTATTACCACAGAAGGTAACTTAAGTAATAGGAAGAACAAATTTCTTCTGAGTGTTTCTATTTGAAAGCTAAATCTAACTAAATATGAAAGTAACATATCCTCTTTAATATAAACAATAGCAATTAGTTTAAAATGAATTTAACTGATCACATTTTAAGCCCTGATTGGTTTGGTCAATGAGGGAGCACTCAAGCTCTGCTGACAGGGCTGCATAGATTTGTCTGAAAGGTTGGGGGGTTACTGAACTAAAGAATCAATAAGGCCTTGACTAGTAGCAGAAAGGGAAGAGAATCAGCACTATCATCAAATATAATGAGCTCCTTAGGCTACATCTGCACTTTTAAAAACATTAAAGTTACAGCTGAAAACATCATGAGGTGCAGAGTCTTCATGACGACCTCCCTCCGCGTGGCAGGGGGGAGGGGGGTGAGGGCAGTAAACATGATGTGAACTGCAGCTGTCAAATATTAGTCCCAAATGCACAGACTACCTCTAAAATTTTCAATGATGGGTTTTGGAGAAAGCTGTAATCTCTTTTATGGATACTCTGAGCTGCAGCCTGTCCTTAAAAAAAAATCCCTACCTCTTCCTCAGTTGCTATGGCAACCAAAGGGGTGGGTAACCGGTGCAAGCTGGGAGGGTGGGTGATTTAATAGAAGCCCCTTCCACCGCACATTACCCTCCTTTTTAATCTGCTCGGGATGTGTATAGGGGAGAAAATAGGATTTACTCTCTAATTCAGCGCACATAAAACAAATAACAAAACCATTAAGGATTACAGGGTAAAATCTAGCTGGCCATCACTCAGAGCCAGCACGAAAATCCAGCAGAATTACAAAGACTAACCGTCTGTCCTTCAGACCATCATCCGCCCGTGTAGTATTTACATGCAATGTATACACAGCCCCTGGGGAGACGCTGAGGAGGTGAGAGTGGAACCTGAGAAGGATGGGCAGTGACAGGAAATGAGCGGACCCCTCTGTGCTCAAGGTGACTTTCCTTTTCATTGACCTGATTATCTGCACTCCGCCCCGTCATCATGGAAAAAAGTATGCCATCCTCTCTCTCTCACACTCACTTGACACTGATAAGGGGCCGTGTTCGCCAAACCACAGAGAGGAGCTGGTGGGAGGTACAGC
The DNA here is from genome assembly GCA_038501795.1 of Pseudopleuronectes americanus. NCBI lineage: Eukaryota > Metazoa > Chordata > Actinopteri > Pleuronectiformes > Pleuronectidae > Pseudopleuronectes > Pseudopleuronectes americanus. The sequence continues at coordinate 11,378,169 of CM076734.1, read as the reverse complement.
AGCCTGCAGCCTCTGTGTGTGTGTTTCTGTGTGTGTGTGTGTGGGTTGGTGTGTGTGTGTGGGAACACATACTTCTACCACCACCTCACTCTATCTACACACCAGCCTTGTCATTACGGGGCATTCCCCATATACAGATGACAACTCTCGACTCTCACCACGAAATCAGCCCCAGGGCTCGGTCGTAGCCCCCTGACACCCTACCAGCTCCTCCCCCATGGTTACCACAGCAACACCGTTTTCCACACCGACAGCTCCTCATTAGACAGATATGACACAATCTCCTACGTCTTGGCTAGAGGAATCCTGAGCCTGTATCCTGGGGAGTGATAAAGCAAACCTCCAACCCCGAACTCTCCTCCTGCACAGACACACACACAGATATGATATCCCTGGGCTATCCGACCGCCACACACACACACGCACGTACACAATCACACACACACATTCCAGTCAGAAGATAGCCGGCTCCTGCACTCCTTTTCCTCACACTCATTTGATTACAGGGTGGAACAGGAAGATTCATTGAGCTCTTCTTACCCTGTCCAGGAGTGAGCTCGCCCCTGCTGCGCTCCGAGCATTCCCTTTATATCCTTAACTCACTGTCGGCTTTCTGCACTGTCGACAGCAAAAACGATGCTTGTACACACCACGCAGCACCACGGAGCATTTCCTGCCCAAGGTAGGTAATCCACGCCGGTTCAAAGCCGTCTATTCGGGGGTTGGAGGGACTGATGAACTCCTTGAATCCCAGAGGCTGTCAATATCAGCCAAGAGGAAAATCCCAGTTTGGCAGAGGCTGTAAATGTCTGATGGCCGGGGGGCAAACAAAAGGTGAACTCGTCATACAGCATGAGCTGCTGCTTGAGATCTTGCGAACAGCCAGCTGCCGGCAAGGTCTTCTCCTCGGCGTGTCCCACTCCCTACACTCGACCTCCTTCTCTCTGCCTTTCTCTGCAGAATGCCGTGGGGGCAGAGGGGACAGGCACAGATGTTACTGGCTCCAGACCACACCTCTTTTCAACACTCCCAGTCCTAATAGGATGCAGCCGAGCCGTGGCCACCGCCCAGCTCACCCCCTCCCCCTTACGCTGCCTTGAGACAGCGCGTTTAGGGTTTGTTTGGAGAGCTGCAGGAGGGGAAATAAAGTTGGAGGTATGAATTGTGTAAATGTGGATGTTGGAGGGGACCGTGGTGAGAATCATGGAAAGTGTCACAGGGACAATGAGGAAATTAGGTAATACTGTATGTGACACATACACGTAACTCTACATCCAATCATGCAACTTAAAGTCCTCCTGTATATAATTAAGTACAGAACCGAGGCAATCCTTACATTGTGGCAAAGAGGAGACGTCTGACAAAATATCCAAAGGATTTTAATATAAACAGACACTCCCACATGATTTGCAGCACGAGCCTCACTCAGGCATCGCAGCTAATTACTGGCTCACAACATCCAGAACCTATAAACACTCCTACGTTGTAACATAATAGCACTTTTTCGAATGGAATAAACAAAAGTAATTGAAGCTCAATGAGTAAGTGTCTCACTTGGAAGAAATGCACACAACAGCAGAAGTTCTTTGGTCTTTTGCTGCAAGATTTCATCTGCAAAAAAGTAATGTAGTAAAGTAAAAATTCTGTAAAGATTCTCAGTCATCCAGCAAAGCTTATGAAGATAAGAGGTAGCACCAACCATTCACAAAGTTCATGGAAATTAATTTGCATAATCCTTCTTACAAACAGACAAACATGCAGGGAAAACATAACCTCCTTGGTGGAAGTAATTATTTCCATCAAGTTTATATCATAGGTTTTCCAAGTAATTTTGAGTTAATCATAAAATCCCACTTTATGATTTACTGCAAAAATTGTATTATTAATTTTCAATTAACAGTTTTTCTCTCTCTCTGAAGATCCTTGTTCTGAGAGTAAATTATTTCACACATTAATCATCTATGATGATTCCTCAACCAGATGCAGCGTTAATAGTGTTCAGACCCAAAACAATGACAAAAAACTGACGCAATCAAAAACCACTATCTGCTGTTTACCCCATGTGGAAACTGGTGCTTGTGTTTTCTGCATTTGTGTTTTACGAGGGGTGTTGAGTCAACTTTGAGGTAAATTCTGAAGATGTATCATCCATAATAATTACAGTTTGGTCCATCTTTGTTCATACAGGAGGTGAGAGAAATCAGACATGCTCTCATAAGATAACATAAGTCATCCACCTTGTTCAGGTCCTACGGGTTTCCCTGCAGGTGTTGACAAAATAAGTGTCATCTCTCCGTCATTCTATTCTGATGCTTCAGACGTGAGGCAGGTGTAACTGCTACAACACGTCATAGAGCTTCTGTTGTAGATTTTGTTACTCAACACAGCTTTGTCCAATCGGCGTAATAAGAAAATGTGAGTAGAGTGTCCAATGGCCTGTAACTGAGACGGTAACTGGGACAATGGAATTACTCGATTTGAGACTGTGAAACACAAAAGGAGACGCAATTCAGACCTAAAAGGGGGATTCTAACTTTTTTCCACAACAGCTGGTGGTAATCCCCCAGATGTAAATAGCATTAGAAATGTCGCCTATCTTCATCCCCTTGAATTCATGTATTAATTGACCACTTGGAGGTAAGTCAAAATCACTTTCATGATTTTTAGGTTACATAAACGGCAACAATCTAACCAACAGCTGCAATTTGCAGATGCCAATGTGTGGAGTTGTCTGCAGCTTTTAGATTTCTGAACAACTTCCAAGTCCCGATATTTCTAGTTGATAGAAAAATGTATATTGAAGCGTTGAACATTTTTTCTTTGAATTACTTCTTAGATTTCGTGCTCTGTAGCTTGACCCAAGAGACTGGGCCTGTGGGAAACCAGTTTATCTCAACAGCATTGGTGTTACAGACATCAGTGGCGAGCCACGCCGGTGCAGTCATGAATGGATAACACTGGAAGCTGTACAGTCCTGGGTAGCTGACTCTGAAAAGAATGTCATGCAGCTGGAATAACAGACAGGTCCTGTTCCCATGGAGGACTTCTGTTCTGGTGGGACGGGCCATCCGTGAAAATACAAGTCAGGACTGTTGTTTTGGTGACCTCGAGGGCAACAGGTACATGCAGGGACACGGACGGTGGTGACATTTGTCATGGACTGTGTAATTATCCCGCATTTCTGTTCTGTGATGATTTATGATATTGTGTCCTTCTTTGGTCATAATGACTGGTGAAGTCTTTCTCGGGGACAGTGTCTCCACCAGTGAAGGCTTCAGATGACAGACAACTAGAAAATGGGCTTAAACTATAAGTTATATCCAGGTTAAAATATGAATCACCAATACAAAGACAATTTTTACATTTGAAAGTAAGGACAACATACTCTACTCTGACAGAAACTGTAGTCCAGTGTTTGTATGAACCTTTTCTAACTTTCCTGAACTTCTGTTAATTATTAAGCATGTGAGGGCAGATAAACTCAACTTTAACCTTTTCTATCTGGTTTTCAATAGGAAAATATTTTCCTGTTGCTTTGGTGTTGCCTTTTATGTTTAGGGGTCATGAGCTTTGCAAAAAACATGATGACAACATACAAAGCAGAAGACAACAAGGGATTCAAAATGTGGAGAAGCGAAATAACTTTATGCGACTAAATATTATATTTAAAAGACAACGTATGACGAGCAAGAACTAAATTAAACGTTGAAAGGTCCTGAAGCTTTACAATACATTAACAGCGAAACCAGGAAGCGTGGAAATTTGATTGGCTACAGATTGTAGATGACCCTGAGAACTTCAGCTTTGATTACATGCTTGTTGACAGGGTTTCTCTGGTTATACAGAAAAAAAAACATAAACTGTTAAGCCTTCTGCTTAATGCGTGAAACACTGGGTCAGTCGAAAGCCACACAAACACACTGGACATAGGGTAGAAACTGTGTAAAAGGAAATTAATCCACAAAGCCACAAACTGAAGCATCCCAGTTCGATGAGTTGGTGAAAATGAACAGAAATTCTACCTCATGCCAAGTATAAGCATATTCTGATCTGAAACATGACTGACAGCCGAGAAATAATAAAAAAAACAGTTTCTCCAACTGCTGCGAAGGAATGTGTGAAGGGGGAACGTTATATTATGGCTTGTATCATGTGGTGGAAGCCGACAGTGCTACACCGTACATATGCTTCAGTCAGGGTGGGGCTATATCCATAAATTCCTCCCATGCAGCCCTTCCCTTGCTGGAGACCCTAATGATCACAAATTAAATTCCAGGATTAAAAAGGGTCCAACTGGTCTCTCTACCCACCCTCTGGAAAGCTTGTAATTACCCCCTCCTGGAATAGAAAGGTCCATCCCAGGAGGGGGTGCACGACTTTCTGCATCCAGTAATCTCCTGCAATGAAAACAAGTAGCTGCACACAAGTCTCACCAAGCTACAGTGTTTGTGAAATTAACTCCATTTATATCATTATTGTCTTATCTGTCAACCACCTTAGAGTGAATGAATGACTCATTCATTAGACGCTGATGACACCGCTCTGGTGTAATTATGAGTTCAGTGTCTTGCTTAAGGACATGTGGACCCACTCTGTATGACCCGGGGTTTTGAACCACAAACACCTACTTTTTAGTAGGGAGATAATAACAACAACCTAGACATAGAAATGTTGATCCTGTAATATTTCATGGTCAAATTACCCACATGATGTTTTCTATAATCTCACATGATCACATAGACTGAGGCAGTGTTCCCTGTACTCCAGTAAAAGTGCTCACATGACGAAATCTAGGACTTTTATAGCCTTTCTTCACATATCAGCAAGTTCTTGTTGAATAGCTGTTAACAAACAGGCTGTTTTCAGTCTGATAACCACAACGCTAAAACAAATTTTTGTCCTTAAAGCTGAACTCAAGGTAAACAACCGAGCATGTTCCAGAGAGTACAACCTAACTCCTTATTTTCGTCAGCGGATTAGCTTCTTCAAACATTTGAAAATAAACTTCTATAATGTTGTTTTGGATTACCTTCTTTGCTTGTTATCTCAAAGAGAAAGGCGATTTTCAACTGTTGATATATCCTCTGACAGCTCTAATCTCATGTACTTAAACAAATCATTATCTAATCATTTAGAACATGTACAATTGAAAAGCAAAGGCCTTACTCAACTACACAAATAGAGTCGGATGTCCCAGGAAGAAGTGAATAACAGTGCTGCTAAAATATTATGAGGCGAGTGGGTGCAGCTGCAGTGAACGTGCTTGTAACGGATTGACAGAATTTGCGGGTTAAAAGGCTGTGGCTTAACTTGCTGATCCCTCCAGATGTAGGCCAAGCGAGAAATCTGTGGTTAAGGATTTTAGAACGGAGCGATAAGAACGAGGAGGGAGTGTAATGTATAGTGTGGCAGCAGAGGTAGCATATAAACAAATCAACAAGCAAATCCAATAGAGTAACATTAATCCAACATAATCCAATCAGTATCCAGTCTGCTCTGAGGGTGAAGACTGCTTCATACAACAGAGTGCATATCGGCTAATGTCACACTAGTCAGCTCACCAGACTAAATCCATGAGAAAAGGTCCAAGGTCTCTGTCTTATCTTTGACCGCCAACATGGATGCAAAATTGGCTTATGGCCACCCAGACGCATGACTGACACAGACGCAAAGTATTAAGGTGAAGCCAGCCAAGCCAGCGTGCAGTACAGGGCCTTCCTGCAAGGCTGAATAGCCGTGTTACAAGCTGCTTATCTCAAAGTGTGCCATAATCTCAGCAGGGGGGGGAAATAACCTGGGACCAGATACAAGTCAAAACAAAATATTAATGCTGGAAATTGAGCTGAAAAGCTCAAACCAAGAGCAGAGCAGTGCAAGGAAAACATGAGGCTAAAACAGAAGCAGCAGAGAGGAGATGTTTGGACTTAACAAGGACACCTGCTGTTTAACAGAATCAAGCTGACAGCCTCTGCCCTGTGGCATCTGAGCTATCAACTGTGCAAGGGAAACATCTGGGACACAAACAACATGATGTTCAGGGTTACAGTACACTTCAACATGGAATCACTGTGACTGTTTGTTTAGTTTTGGATATAATCTGTTTCAAAGTTGGAACATTGCACCTTATTTCTGCCTCACTATTCTTAAAAAAAAGAAACTACCGTGGCTGTGCTGTAAACGGTGGTGGTCCAACTTAGCAACTTATAAAGTCTCTCATCAAAAAGTTTGAAATTTCAACTATGGCAGATTTTTTTCTTCCCTCCCTCTTGAACTATTAGCTACTGTCCCCTATGTTTTCCATGGGTACTGCATCCTTTCGAATGTTTCGTCTGTATCAATGACCTTTCAGAAGATGCCCCACAACTACGGACAGAATGAACGCATAGTACGGAGAGAAGACTCCGCCCATGGTCGTATTATTCTCTAATGTTGAGCCTTAACATGTCACGCCTCTGACTTCGGAAAGGCCAGCATTCTATCTAAAATCTGCCATCTTTGATTCGGTTGGTTTAAACAAGCAAACCCTAGCATGATATGGTTCTTTTAACGGCAATATAGCGTGATCACCGTTTAAAAGAGACAGCCTTAAATAACACTTTACTTTAAGGGTTAGATAATTGAAGGATGAACTAGCAGTTTTATCGGATCACCAATAAAATTAAAACAAGTTGCATAACTGTGATAAAAGAGAGAAATTGGACTTGGACAAAAGTCACCGCTAAAAGCTGAAATACAATCCCTCCCAAAGAACATTTAGCTGTTGACGCAGCTGGTTTCGTCTGACTGCATGACTGTTTTGACGGCTTCTCTACAGTAATGTTATCACGCAGATATGTTATACTGTGGGAACATATTTTGGTTGAAGCAGCAACCTAAAACCTTGCCCAAGGGAACGAAGACGTCTCATGTGGTGGTTACATTGACAACGTTTCAGATAAACAGAAAACATTTCTCACATTGTAACAGGAAGGAATTGAAGATAAGAGTTTCACTCCAAACCGGTTGCAATTCCACACTGTGGAGCTTTCATTAACGTCATTTGTAAGAAGTCACAATGTGAATCACAACATAACCACAAAGAAACAAAAAGGTGCTTTTTTCAAACAAACGCTGATTCTGCCAATTCGATAAGAATGTTCCGGACTGACATTACCGGCTCCAAAGACGCCATCTCAGTTGACGGGAAATTACATTAATATGGTAAAAATACCGATGACGTGATGATGAATGAGCTGAAGAGATATGCAAATGATAGGGAGAGAGAAAGTGATAAACCGGGGCATGCATTCATTTCCATATATTACTCAGAGGATTATCTCAAATCAAAGCAGTCTGCTACATCCATCATCAATTTCCAATGAACTTAGCAACTCATACTAGAGGCCTCAGTGCGGCTATGAACTTTTGAATTGATAAAGTTGCATCAATTCATGAGTGACACAAGGATAAGAGAGGCCTACATTTATTTTCCTGTCCTTGCTCTCCTGCTTGATAACCTGTCAGAACTTGAGCGTGCTTTCCCGAGGGCGGGGCGGCATTTTAAGAGCAGGATAAAGCATGCCGTGCTCTGGCACAGTCTGCCGCTGAATCTGATATCTGTCTGCTTGTTTCACCGGCTGTTACAGATACGATGGTTTGTGTCTGGTGAAGAAACATGCCGGCATCTCAGCTGTTCCAACGGAATATGTCAAACAGGATGCAGGGCATATCCCGCATATCCTTGAGGAATTCCTAAAAAGTGTTGTTTACGTAGGCGGAATAAGAGAAGTTGCACGTTCAGGAAAAGACGTCGAAACAAGCTTTATAGTTTAGTGCAAAAGATTGAAATCAAAGGGCGAGGTCTGCTCAAGATTCTGCCACTGTCGTCCTTCCTTCTTTTGAGATGAATTCTGAAGGTGCCCTGATAAGACCCGACAAACGAAGGAAACGTTCAGAACTCTGGTCTTTAAGGATTAAGATGGTGTGTTAGTGAGCATGCCAACGTTCCCTTTATTATGTTGAACAAGCTGACAGTGATCGACCTGTTATTAATACAACTACAAGTAGGAGCGTGAACGGATGGGTGTACCGAATTCGCTTACAGACAAAAGAGTTGGAACCTCAGCTGCAACAACTTTTCAATAAAAATATGATTGAGGGCTCATAGATCCACGTAAAACTGCAAACTCATACAGAATTTCCAGCGTCTCTGCTTTGGGAATTGACTTTAATAACGTGACCTAGACAAAGGGAATAAGAGGCGAGCTAGGATTGAAACATGAATCCCTCCTGGCCCATAAAACCCCCCCCTCCTATTCTCCCAAACCAACATCTACACCCCCACTCCCACCCTGCACACACACACACACACACACACACACACACACACGCAAACGCACACACAGACGGGACAGGACCCACATGCTCCCTTTGTTTGAACCGCAGCGTGGCCACACTCTCTCCACATCTTATAGCTGGAGGCACCCAAGTGATTAATTTCAATGCTCATTGTCATCGCAACCTGAGGTTTGCGTCAGTCCTCTCGACCTGGCAAGAGAACAGTCGCTTTCCAACTTTGTTAACAACAACTGCCTCCACTCTTGAGCCAAATGAATAAATAAAAAAGGAAAGCAAGGCTAGTAATTAACAAATACACAGGCTGAAAAAATGTGGTGATTAAAAGACTTAAGTCAGAAACAAAACCAAGCAACCACCAAGTACAGCTTTAAACTCTGTCATGTGAGATTCTGTAAAAGCCTGGGATAATTATGTCACTCCATAAAACAGGCATCAACCAGGAAAGACCATTTCCCTTTATCAAAAGTGTGGTGCTTTTCAATTGTAAAACTGCTGAGCTAGGAATAGCACTTTTTTACTTGTTTTTTTAAAAATGCATTTAGTTTATAGACCAGGAGGTCCCAAAACCTCATTTAATTTAATAAGGTGTAAAAGTAGAATCTTCTTGTTCTATAATCAAATAGAGTTTTTTATATACCAACTAGTAATATCAAATAAATCTGGATATTTAAATTATAAACTTATATTTGTGATATAAAATGTCCCATTTAATTCAAGCATTAGCTGACACTTTATCCATCTGTCGAGTCATTTCGTTTGCAAGTACAATCGGAGCTGCACTTTACTCCTTCAAGTATCACATTGTTACAACGTCTTTACCTCTTTTAACAACCTGAAAAGGGAAACTTGGCAGGAATCAGAAGTAGCACAGCTTGTTCTGTGCTCTCCAAGGTATAACAGCAAGTTCAGATCGGCCCCAAAAAATAATTTCATAGGTCACCCAGTTCTAGATATAGAACCGGAGGACTGAAGTTCGAGGCTCGTGTCTCTGGAGGGAGCCTGCTCTGACGATAGGTCTGCACTGCAACACCAGGTCTAAATACGTTTTATGTTCCATCGTCTTGAGATTTAAACTGAAATCTGACAATCTCATCAGATTTCATATTCTTATTAATTAGAAAGTGCAATGACAGCTAATAAAATCAGTATTTGTGGCTGTTTTTCCCATCAGTTTAGGTTCACATTATCTAGTAGCTATGATGCATCTTTTATTGCAAATAAAATTGGGTTACGAGTGATGAGTTGCCATGAAGGAGCCATTATTCAGCTCAGGGTCTGAAAGCTGTCAGCCTAAAGCCCATTAATTAAAAATCTGCCACAACCGAGTGGCCGAGCTGGAAACAGGGAGTACTGCTCTTTCACCTCCGAACAATCAGTGAGGTCAAGGGTCAACAGTCATTGGAGGGGACATGGAGTCACTGAGTGGGTATCTAAACTGGCCAACGTAAATAATCACCTCAAGTTTCAACCGAGGAGATGATGGAAGAAAAGTGATGTGCACGTATGAATAGAGCTGTTTTTCTGTTTTGCAGCTGCTGATATACAATTCAAGCTAGCCGAAACAATAACCACAAAAATATAATGATTTATCATTTGTGAAATCCTAAATCTGTTAATTTATTCCACTGGGTTTTGTTTTATTTCACATTCTAGTTAGCTATGAGTTCTGTTTCAGGCAATTTGTTAAAAAACGATGCTGGAAACCCTGTAATTTTTTCCTCCTTATGTCCATCAACATCTGAGAGTTATGGTTTATGCACTCACCTTTTTACCAAATGAATATTGAAACATGCTGAGAGGTTTTCCAGCCCAGCCACTCAGATCCTCGAAAGTGCAAGGTCGGGTCTTGGGTGCGGCCAACAATGGCGATCCAAGCCCAGCTGTCCCAACAGCAAGGACAAGTGCAAAGCTGGGGCCAGACTGGGGGCAGGGTGTGGCATGGCAGGGGTGCCATGGTGACGGAGCAGGCCTCGACAGAGAAGAGATGCTAAATGAAGCTATTGTCTGGCCCAAGTGAAGCACACTGCACAAAGAATAGCACATTCAAACAGTCGCGCAGGCTCATTGTTGTGGCAGGGCTGCAGACTCAGAGGATCCACTACACATCACACAGAGAGAGCTCCACCTGAGACCACAACACTCTGATACCAACAAGAACTCTCCTAACAATTATTAATCAATCAATATAACTGAAATGGTTCAAATAGCAGTTTGTCCATGGTCTTTCTTTGTGGAGTTTGCATGATCTAACGGTGTCTGCGTGGGTTTTCTCTGGGTATTCTTGCTTCCTCTCAAATTCAAGAGACATGCAGATAATGGTTACGTTGATTGGAGACTCTACAAAATGAACCATAGGTGTGAATGCGAGTGTGAGTGGTTGTTTGTCTGCCTGTTGGACCTGTGATACACAAGTGGCCTATCCAGGGTGTAAACTGCCTCTCGCCACAGCTAAGATTTGCTTAATCCCCCCCAACGACCCTCAAAAAAGATACGCATGTAGAAAATGGATGGATGTGCTAATGAAGTATGTGTAGGTGTGGTGATGCATAAAGTCAATTGAGTGTATGGGCAAAGGAATGTCTGATTAAGATAATCCAGTTCCCACCATTGCCCTGAAACACTTCCGCACTGATTTGCAGTCTTGTTAACAATGGTAGAGATACCAAGGTAAAAGACAAATCATCAGTAGACCCTCACAGTTCATACGGCACAAGGTCATATTGTCCAAACACTACATATGGAGCAAAGCAATAGTAACAACATGAACATAGGTAAATAAATATGTATAGCAACTGCAATTTGCCACATTCTCTAGCTATGAACATTCTTGAACTGACGGTGCCAACTAATAATTCCAGTGTAAGCATGCGCTTATTACTTAGCCAAATTAATTATAGACATTAACAGATATCCAGTGTGCACGTAAACCTGTTTGCCAGAGCATGGTTCACAATAATTCATAGCCATAATATGCAAAAAGAGAAGATCATATTACGTTTAAATAAGGATGTGCATTTTAATTACTCTCCCGAGAAAAGAAGAGCAATCACAGAGTCTGTGGTTCAGCACCTGCTTCCGCACATTAATGTCACCGCAACATCCAGAAACCGTGCTGACACATGGGGGTCTTACCGGGCTCAGCTGTGTTACAGCCACAGCTAAATGACACACACCCTTGAATAAATAATTAGTCCATACCTCCCCCCTGTTGTTTGGTGCGGTCGTTTACTCTCTCACCGTGTGGTGCTTAATACGGCCGTGGAAGCTGGTGTCTCCCTGCTACGCTGCCCTTCCTGTGAAACTTAACACTCAGCTCATTAACCCAGTCCCCCAAAGAGCACTTCAGCAGTGTTTGTGTGTGCTGATGGAGAGGGGGCATAGGCACAATACACTGACACAGTTAATGAACTGAGCTGAAGATTCCGTCAACTGGAATTAAATCTATACGTTACATGTACGTTTTATTTTTGATGAAATTTGAGGAGAGAAAATAGACTCGTTATAAACCATTGCAGATGTTTTTAGTAGTGGGATCAAGGGACGTGGACACGCCCCTTTGAAAATCAACTGAATGAGGCACGATCAGCTGCCAAAAATTTGCTGAGCAGTCGTCAAAATGGAATTTTTAATTTGTTTCATCACCAACACTACACATTATTTATACATTCTTAATTTGTCTTACTTAAAATCAAACATCATGCAGCCGACATTATCTGGTGAGAACATCCATTTGTTTGCGGAATGCATTTGCTTGAGGACGAAAGAACAAGAGTCGGAAGGAGATGACTCATCCCCCTCGGGCAAAACCAAAATATCTAAAGGCTCTCCTTCATTACCTGATAACAAAATTGTTACAGTTCAGGGTAAAATACCAGATGGTTTTTTGAGTTCTCCTCCGTAAACGAAAATGATTACAGACGCAGATATGGACGGACATACTGATCACTTTATCCTCTGAAATGATATGCTGGGGGACAAACCTAACAATAATAGGTTTAACTTTCACCGAGGATACTTTTCGCTGAATTCAGTTTTCGTCAGCACAGAGCGTGTTCATGTCAGTGACAACTGCCGGATGACGCAAAGCCAAAACAAGCCAGACTCTGCTGTAGCCGAAGGGAACATGATAGTCTGTCACCTGTTCTGATGATTGCTAAAGATGACTGACACATGTTAACAGCAACTAATAAGCAGAACTAACACAGGAGGAAGACGAGCTATTTGTCAAAATAGACGCATTGCCTATTGTTTGTGTCAGGCAATGATAAGGACGTTCCATTCAGCATGCACGTTAGGGATTTTTTACTGTGTGACATGTCACATTAGGAAAAGCACATGTGTCAATATGCTTTTAAAACATACACACGCCCGGACTGATACGTATGTGATAAGTCATAAATCAGCCTACAGCATCAGTATCACCTCTGCTCGGAAACTCAGAAGCACAAATATCTTTGGAAAGCATGCGGTTGCAACACTGACTAATAATCTGTGTGCGTATTCACAGAAAAACAAAACACGTAACTCAAATGTCAGCGGCTGTCAGCGCTGATCTGTAATCAGCCAACTCCCTGTCTGGAGCATTAACACTTGTGGACAAAATAACAGCCAGGTACATCATGTAAGGCATCTCCCAATGTTTACAGTGAAAACACGGCTGCAGATCGCACCACAGCAGTAAGCCCTCTCACAAGGCATTACAAGCACACACAGGCCCCTCCATGATTTAGAGTATTCTAATTCTCGGGAATGCAAGCCTTCCCCTGATAAGCACCTCACTGGGGGTAGTAGCCCACCACCACTGGAACGATAACACTGGGATAATCTGGTGCGTTGTGCCCCCCCGACTGACCTGCAACTTCACAGCTTTCACAAGTGAGTCATTCCACGTCTGGGCGGCGCAACACAGCCGAGTATTAACGCAGAGCAGGTGAAGTATCGAGTGTCTGGAAGCTCCTTTTTTATCCTGGCTCATGTAGCAGTTGGACTCTTGATGGGGGGTCACGCATCTTTATGTAACCTCAGTTTGTCAATCATGGATGAGACCAGCACTTAATATATATATTCCCTGACTGCAGTTATTTATATTTCATATTGAGTGGCCTAGTTGCCTGACTCCACTACTGGTACAAGGTCCAACAATGAATTATTAGCCAAAGTTACCATTTGACTCCTTTTTTAACATAAACCCTTCAGGCCCATCTATTCCTATACTGTACATTAACAACCCTGCCATACCTACCTTTGAGCATTTAAATATGAAGAAGTAAGAAGCTATAAAGAATTGATATGGACTGGTGTGCAGTCGACACAGAAAGTAATGACCTTTGAACTTTGTCACACTTTGCTGACCACTGGGATCCCCTCAAAGGGACCCTGGAGGACTTGGAGACAGCTGTTCTTTGTTTGTCCTCTTGGGACTCTGGTGTCCGGCCTCTCCAACAGACAGAGATGACCGTCCCTGAACATCAGTATAACTTGAGCCGGTAACAACTCTTTAATAAAGTGCAGACAGGCACCGCAGATACTGTGATGTCCAAGGCCAACTTCCCACTGCCATCGTAAAAACTACCCTATGTTATCTGGGCATATTATATTATTCTGTGAAAGGCAAGTACAGGTTAATCCAGGATTTATGGTTCTATCCCTATTGGACAATATTAGTTTACTGCAGGTATACATCTCGTATACTGAGTGTCTTACTTGTCAGACTTTAGTGCAGATACAAGCTCTGAGGATGAATTATTAGCCTAAGTTACAATGTGTTGAAATATGTTTCCCAGCATTAGCTCCCTGAGCCCATCTATTAACACTATATAACCTTCAAGCATTTTAAAACAAAGACAGATATGACCTGGGATTTGATTTAAACAACGTTCATGGCATGAACACACCTTGGAAATGAAGCCTACACTCATTGACCCCTGACATTTCATGGGACTGTGTGGAGCACTGCGGTTCTCTCTGAGGGACCCTGGAGGCCCCGGGAGGAGGACCCCCAGTTCAGAGAGTGGTTTCACCTTTTTCCCCTTATGGAGGCTGCTGATCAAGTATGTTGGGCTGGACCATCAACAAATATCGCCTGGCTTCTCCAGCTTACATTAAAACAATATTATTTTTCATCAGCTATACCATCCTCAGATACAAGGTGTGTCTCCTCCAGCATTTATCCCACAGGCCCTTCAAGCTCAGCGTCAATATGAAGAACTAAAACGATATAAAGAATAGATAAGAGCTGCTAATAAATGTACATCACTTAAAAAACATTTACTCAGATCTGAGTGCAGCCAAAACAAACCTGATGACCCCTGAACTCTGCTGACCACTCAGAGGGACCCCGGAGGAGCCTGGTTCACACCCTCGTTTCTCGCTTCTCTTCATGGGAGTTCAATGTTTATCTTGTAGGACGGGACATGGCCGATGTTCGACACACACGCAGACACACACCGGAGCCGACAAAACAAACACAACTTGCAAAGCAGATGTAAATGTCCCCTCCTCCAGTGCGGGGCAGCGCAACTCACTGAAGCCGAAGCTCCGGGAGGAACAAAGCTCAGGGACGTAAGAGATTAAACTCGCCGGAGCTAACGTGGACGACGGCGGTGGAGCTGACCGGCCACACCGGTACGGAGGTCAGCGGCGGCGGCACCGCAGCCCAACGGCTCGGTGTGGCCCCCTCACACCGACATGGTTCAAACCGTCCCCCGCGGTGGGGTTTGTTAGAAGTGAGCAGCTTCTTCTTACCTCGTCCCGTTCACCATTGTTCCGGTTGTTCCACACGTTCATCAGGTGGGTGGAGGAGCGGAGAGGAAACACGGAGGAGCGACTCCGTTCACATTCAATACACTGGTAGACGTCACTGATCCACCGGAGCGGCAACTGCGCATGCGCCCTGCTGTGTTTACACCCGGTGACTCATGGGAGTTGTAGTACAGATAGATAGATAGATAGATAGATAGATAGATAGATAGATAGATAGATAGATAGATAGATAGATAGATAGATAGATAGATAGATAGATAGATAGATAGATAGATAGATAGATAGATAGATAGATAGATAGATAGATATATAGATAGATAGATAGATAGATAGATAGATAGATAGATAGATGGATAAATAGATAGATAGATAGATAGATAGATAGATAGATAGATAGATAGATAGATCGATAGATAGATCGATAGATAGATAGATAGATAGATAGATAGATAGATAGATAGATAGATAGATAGATAGATAGATAGATAGATAGATAGATAAAATGACTATAAACTGATTATCAGAGGTTTAAGACAATTTAAGACAGAACTTTATTCATCTCGAAAGAAATTATTGCCCTAAATAATATATAATAAATTATATAATATTTGAAGTGAAGTGTAGTGACGAGCAGGCTAGGACCAGTGCAAAGAAGATAAGTTACAACAACAAAAAATTCAAGGTATGGAAAGAGTGGTATTGGAAATTAGATTGTTTATGTTGTGAGCAACACAGTACATGATAATAAGGAAAGGAAATATATTGGACATATATGATGAAAGTAGTATTAATAACAATAAAGGATAGAATAAATGATGCTGAGTAGTAATATTGTACATGTTGAAAGGCAGGTTTCAGTCATTTTCGAGGACTTTCTCTACATATATATATATAAACTACATATATATATATAAACTACATATGTTTGGCCTTACAACTGTTTTTAAATTTCTCTAGTTCATTCACATTGATATCTGACAAGCTAAAATACTCAATTGTACGACAAAGGTCCTGAAACAAAATATGGCCACGGTTAGGTTTCTTTTGGCCGTTTACCTTTTATTGCAAAGGTTGTATTTTTCTATTGCATTTTCATGAGACAGTCAATATTTTTGTCCATAGAGCCACTGGCCATCAAGTGTAACATGGCTCTAACCAAAACGCAGTAAGATGTCTCCATCTAGTGTCTAAACAGGTGCACAGCTTATAAGGATATTAAAACTAGACATTAGTGCCGCCTTGTGTTCTGGAGGGCTGTGTGCACGAATCATTACACATACTTTCCTTCCTCCACTCTTAGCAGTTTAACCAAGTGGTGTGTTCTTGGTTTGAAGAAAGAAATTAGCCTACACAAAAAGCAGAGAAGTGACCTCACTTACAACCGTTCATGCTCAAAAAAACTCTGCTTCATACAAATAAACACGAGAGATTAAACCGTTTGCACGTTCCCTTTTTCAAAGCTTCTAATTTACACAGGGACGGACGTTTGCTCTGCATAACAGAGGAGACCAACACCAGACTGTGATCCAGCATCAGTTTCATTATTCTCGTCACCGTGGTCAGGGTCCCTGGATGCATGCAGGGGTCGGGTATGTGTCGAAAGGTCAAATAAATACATTGCATCAGATAACAGTCACATGCTCACATCCTTTACAGTTGCTGGTTTGCAGCCATACAGAAACATTTTCTTTTCATCCAAAGAGAATAAATGAATGGGAATTGTTTTTTATAACCAAATGCAGTGCAAGTTCATTTATATTTGCATAGCTACGTGTGCATAGTGACCCATTATTTAAAAAAAACAGGATTTGAATTCCAATTCAATAAACAGGCAAATGTAATATCACAATATGGAAATAAAGAGACAAATATTATAAGAAATAAACCTGAGCAAGAGGCAACCTGTTGATATATTCATACCACAAAATAATGAAATTATGAAATGAACAAACAAAAATCTATAAATTAATGAAGTGTCATTATTGCATTTCTGTTTAACATGCATGGGAATGAAGCTCAAACATAATGTATAGTAGAAAATAAATATATAAATAAAAATAAATAGTTTCATTATCCTCCACTTGTATCATTTCATATTCTGTTTGTCCCGTCACTAAAACACTCAATGAGGCGTCATATTGTAAGGCACATGATTAATTACCTGACAACTGAGTTATAGAAAGACAGTCACCTCTGTTACTCCAGTGAGGATGAGCAATCAGAAACCCTGTTCTTTCTTTATTTAACATAGAGGGCGTTTCACCTCCAGTCCGTCAAGGATAACAAAAGCCAGAGCTGGTCCTGCTTTCTTGAGAGTTAAGACAAAAAGTTCAGGATGATCGTGAAATTGACAAATTTACCAAAAATAAACATAAAAAGAAAACATATTTAAAAACGCATATTGACCTCAGCCACTTCATATTTTTACTTCATTCCCTGTCAGGCTTCACCAGAGTCTCACACGGGTGATACGTTGCTTTACGTGGTGATGAAAACGATGGACTCATGGCCTAGTAATAACAGTCAGTGTTTAATTTGAGTTGTTTTCCATTAGTTGCTCCTGAAATGTAACACACACACGATCATCAAAGTAAAAGTTAGAAATATCCCTGGGGTTTCGAAGTGCTACAGTAAATTGAAAGGGATTTCTGCATGCAGTCAAGTGTTTCAAGGAGACATATTATGTGTTTTTCATATCCAAATCTATCATTTTAATTTAAAGGTTTACATGCTCTAATGTTTGGGAAACGCATCACTTTCCTCAGACTATCTATTGCTGCAGCTCCTCTTTTCAGCCTCTGTCTGAAAAACGTGTTTTACACCCTGCCCCTCCTCCCGGTAAAGCCCACTCTGCTGTGATTGGTCAACCGCACACCCACTTTTTACACACACAAACAACCCGTGTAACAAACCAGAGGAAAGAAACACTGAAAAGGCTAAATATGTCTCCTTCAATTCAAGAAATTTCTTTGGCAGGCCAGAGTCCAGCAGGACATGCATCAGCATCACATACAGATTCAGTTTGTGTGGTTTCAACCGGTGAAATCAAAAAGGCCCATCATCCGTTTTGCGTGTGACCGACCTGCAGGTGGCGACTGAGTCTTGAGCTTTGACTCTTGCCTTCGGAGACGAGGTCGGCGGCAGTGAGAGTCTCCTCTTTGCTGACAGCAGCCTGAGGATCTCGCTCACCTGAGACTCGAGGACCGAGAGCCGGCCGCTCAGGTTCTGAATGTCTCCCTTCAGCTCCTGCTTGGCCTCGTGCAGCGTCGCCTGCAGGAGCGTTTGTTCGGACGCCGGCTGCACAAACGACTGCTTCAGGGAAACCTCGCCGTCCACGCAGAGGCTGTGCTCGAAGGGACTTCTCTCCATCGGGCTTCGCTCAAAGGAGTTCCTCGAGTCTCCTGCTCGGTCGATGCGCAGGTCGCTCTTTGTAATCCCGCTGTCGCAGGAGTCCGTTTTGTGCAGGGCGCTTGTTTCTTCTCCTGCTTCTCCTGCACTGTTGCCCCCCTCTGTGCTGCCATTGTCTCCACTTTCCTCTGAAATTCTGGCAACTGTCAACTGTTCTAACGACTGCAAACCTTTGGGCCACTCCTCCGGTTTCTGCGTCTGCTTTTCTTGCTCGATGGCAGGAGGTGCTGGTGAGGCAGAGGAGGCGTTTTTAAACTTTGCCCACCCCCTTGCACCTCTGCTGCTGGTAACACCACCTACTCCACCGGCCTCTCCCCCTGCAGCACTGACTTGTGCAGGGCTGTTACCCACCTGACAAAGTTTAATCTCAGCACAAGGCCTCGATACAGATTCCGTTGCCTCTTGTGTTACACTTTGTTCTGACTTTTCAGTCTGGACAAGTGCCTGTGGAGGTGCAGCCTTGCCTGCATCCTCTCCTCCTCCTGTGCAGGGCGGAATGCTCTGCACGATGGAGCTGTACTCCTGGTGCTGCAAGGATACAGTCTGACACTGTGTGTAGGAGTTTGAGTCGGAGTGGTGGTAGCACTGCAGCTCCACCTGCACACAGTTGTGGTCGAGGTACGCGAGAGACTCTCCCGGCGTCTGAGAATCTCTCTGCTGCCTGAACCTCTGGAACAGCTTTCTCACGGGGTGGTCCTCGGGGATGGAGAGCGCCACCTCGCTTCTCTGACGCTCCTGCTCCCTCTTGACATCCGCAATCTTCCTGAAGATGACCTGCAAGAGAGAGAATCTGTGCGTGAGGACTGGGATTTGAGTCCCACTGCAAAGCTGTACACATGCTGCACATTGTGCTCTACTTAGATGGAACAGAATGCATTTATTTAATGCAGCTTTGAAGCAGGGATAAGCATCCAGACCTGCTGCAGTGTATGCTGAAATATTAAAGACGTGAAAGCAGCAATGCACTGGGGAAACAGTTAATGGAGCAATAATGCAATAGTGGAGCAACGGCCACGCCACAATGGTTTCTGACGTCTGAAGGAGTGAAAGAAAAGTCACAACTTCTCAGTGTCTCACTTTTCTGTTCTTACTCAGACTTTGCAGAAACATGTCGAATCTGTCATGTTGAATAAATTGTGATCGTAACTTTCAGAGCAATAAATAAATTATTTGTACTTATCCACATTTTATTCTGATCTGTTTATCTTAAACCTAAATTTATCTTGCATTGATCATTTATTTTTACCATTTATTCTTGTGTGTTGCTCATTCATTACCTCCACCAGGGAAGGTTCTGTTTTCGTCTGTTTTTGTTATTTAGCAGGATTATGCAAAAACTACTACAGATTTTCAGAATTCAAAAAGAGGAGGGACTGAGTTTGTCCAAATAAAAATCCAAATTTGGTGAATATAAAAGTTTTTTCCTAAGGGGAATGAGGGGAAAGGACTGAGGAACATTCTAGTCTGCTATGATTGTAAAACACTTTGGGTCAATTTTGAAATGTTCCTCATAAATAAATAAATAGGATTTGACTTCTTTTGTGACATAATTTAGATTC
Organism: Pseudopleuronectes americanus; assembly: GCA_038501795.1. Taxonomy (NCBI): domain Eukaryota; kingdom Metazoa; phylum Chordata; class Actinopteri; order Pleuronectiformes; family Pleuronectidae; genus Pseudopleuronectes; species Pseudopleuronectes americanus. Next base: position 11,358,103 of record CM076734.1, on the reverse strand, counting down.
TTAAATATACATCATCCCTCAACTCATGTGTGGATTCATATGAAAAGGGATTTAGATGTTATGTCGAAAGATGTTATGTGAACTGTCTGGTCCATGAGCAAGACAGTTCACGTCCATGAGCTCTGGAACAGTGTTAAAGTCAAAGTTTGAAGCAAATGCATTTGAGGTTGAATTCATCTCGGACACTTTAAACATGTCTGACAAAGCACATTTGATGCACATTCGTGGAAAAGCAAGTGAAGTGACGTTAAAACTGTACAGACATCCGAGTTTAGAACTTAAACCTGTGCAGGCGTGCCAAGTCTGTAATGCTGCTCGTATCAATAATAGATGGCTTTCTTTTCATTTAATACATTTTAAGTAAAAGCCATAAATATTTGAGTATGTTGCCACAATTTGTTCGGAAATTGTTTAGCTGTCTCACAGAGACGTGTGTTTACTGTGTGTGTTTGTGTATGCGTGTATGTTTGCGTGTGTGTGATTTCACAAGACCTCTTGGACTGTCACTGCCAGATAACTCAGAGGGGAATTTAAAAGTATATGCTTATTTTAAATACTATCAAATATTTATAGAGCAGAGAAAGCCAAGTGTTCTGTAAACACACTCTAAATGCATATATATGTTTAATTCCTTATTACGTGTACATTTTTACTAGATAAAGGCCTCTTGATTCAAATCTATACCTCAGAGATATTTGATATGAGAACAAAGAGAACAACAGACGAAGCCAGACTGATTTTAAAGGGAATATCCATTAAGAATTGATGTACTGTCATTCCCATAGGATACTATTACGGCAATATATATGAGCTACTTACTTTCGAGAGTGGAATGCAATAGATCTCAATGCCTTGATGGGATAAAATGTATAGCCGGGAAAAGCTCCATCAAATATTGATTAGATTCCTATAGTTCTTTTTTTACACTGAACATTTTTATGGTTTGTTTCCTCAGTGTTGGCAAATAAGTTTAAGTTTGCACCATTTTACATTTATTTTAAAGTCTTTCAGCAGATTGTTCAGCAGATCAACTCAAATATATCCATTTTAATTAAGCTTTTTAATCCCCTTTTAGTTTTTCAGCACTTTCATTCAATATTCAACTAGAAGTACAATAGAATATTCATATATCCGAAACTGCACGATTGTCTAGATCTTATAGTGGAAATATAAATAAATTAAAAGAACTGGTTTAAAGGATTTGTTTGTGAGTATCGAAACCACTGTTACATATATTTTACTCTTACAAGTGTATCTGCTGAAGAGGAATAGACTAAGACAGTATCATATGGCTGAAAAAAACACTACTCCCCCCTATAAAAATATAAAATCAGCTTGTTTCAGATTTTATTTGATCAACACCAAATTGTAAATTTGCTTAATAGATATGTAGCATTTCTACAAACGGGTGTTGTGTATTTTTTCCATTACAAATTAATACAATATTGGAGAAAAGTGGCAGATGTTGCAAAGTTAAATTTAAAGGCTCTTCTCAGGCCCAGGCCCCTTTCCTCCGCCAGGTTTTGTGGAAATGTGGTTTGTAGTTTTTGTGTTATCCTACTAACAAAGTGAAAACATCTTCTCCTTGGCAAACATAAAAAGAGTTTTCAGTCTCTTAATTAAGTCTTAATTGAATCACTGTGATGTTTAGTCTGGGTAAAATATTCCAAACACCATGTTTATGCATAATTTTACACGCATTTCCCAAATATTCAGCCTGACACTTCTGGTGTCTCCAGGCCAGTGGTCCTCAAATGTGGGTAGGCACATTGCAAGTGGTCCATGAAAAGTTTCCACACTCCATTAAAATAACATGACATTTCTAAAGTGACACAGTAAAATTATTTTAATACATGTCTACTATCTTTCTTAGAGTTTCCTATAGGATAAACTAAACTAAAGAGTGGAACATTAGCGGTGACTTGAGCGTTTATTCGTTTTTTACCCGTTTTCGCAGGTTGCAGGTGAGTATGAGGTTGCGGGAGAAGGAGTTTGCGAACGCCGTGTAGAACTCCAGCACCCTCACCAGAGCATCTCTCCGGATGACATGCAGGTCGCAGTACGTCAGAGCTCGAACGTTCGCACAAGCACGGGCCAGCGTGGATTCCTTCCAGAAGGCATCTCCGAACACGTCACCTTTACCTGGATGGGACGGTATGACTTTGTTTAGCAAATGAAAAAAAAATTGTCAACAGGGGCCGATCCAAGGGTGGGACAAGGGGGGCACTGGCCACAGCTGGAATCTAGAAAACGAAACTAACAATAAATATGACTCTTTTTTCTTTCTTTGCGTTTTGAAGTACAAAATGTGCTCGAACAGGGATTTTCCAAAATATGTGAATGTGGGTTTTCTCAGAGCTAAAGAAAAGAAGGAATAACTGAATCAAAGCACGGATGTAGCCCACATATAGCCCCTGATTTATAAAAATCCTAGATCTGCCATTCTCATGAACAACTCGTGTGTGAGATAAAAGTTAAGATATATATTTCAAAACATGATACTGGATAAGCGCGGAAAAATATTCAGATATGGAACAAAGATCTTTTCGAGTTAGAGTTGAAAGTTGAATGACATCCAATAACCGTTTGACACTGGAACTGATCATAAACGGGTTTTGCACTAACACAACCTTTGCTCCAGTTTTATCTCAGCCAGCTCAGCTCTACTGCTCTATTGCATAATATTGTGTTGGATTACCTAGAATAGCGATGACCTCATCGTCCTGGATGACTTCGAGTGAACCCGACACCACAAAGCAGAGGGTGTCCACGCTCTCGCCGATGTGGAAGATGAGGTCTCCAGGGGGCGCAGTGCGTGGTCTGAAACTCAACGGCCAGCGAGCGCAGGCAGCCGTCGCTGGCCAGACGGAACGCCGGGTGGTCGTTGAAGACCTGTCTGTTCAGGTGGACGCAGATGTCCGCCCGCATGTCTTTGGGACAAATCGAGAGAACCTGAGAGGGAGAGGAAGATATAGGGTTTAAAACAACTACAGCAGAGACATGGAACTAATTTAATGTTAGAAAACATTGTCATTTTGTAAAGCCAACAAGTGGAGCTTTAATATCAGTCTCTGATAGCAGCTCTATTATCACACAATAACAGAACATAAAAAAAAACTGCATGGTGAAGCTAAAGTTTCTTGAACACCACCTGGCTGGCCGCTGCATAGAACATAAGCCCAGCCTCCTCCATGTCAGTGGACGGGACATGGAAACTTAGAAAGTCAAAGTAAACGTCAAATAAGTTTTTCTCAAAGATGGTATCAGATACATCATCAAATTTATCTCAAGGTATACTGCCACTCTAGAGAGGTGTGACCTGCAGAGTGTCCATGAACCATTAGGGTCAACGAGTGCACGCAATCTTCAGTTTTGACCTTTGAGGCTCCTCACTGATCATCTCACCACGTCCCCCTTCCAACCAGCCCATGCACGTTTATGATACCGTTAAAAATGATAGCATTCTGACTTTCTGACTGTCAGCGACAAGGCAAAGCTAGTTCATCTTTGGACCTGAAAAATCAAGCGTGTGTGCCTGAATGCAATCAGCATATTGTGTTATCCTATTAAATACAACTCTACTCAATAAAATACCGAAGTTGTAGGTCATTACATTTTGGATTATTACCCTTTGAGATTGCTACTTAATGCTGAGACCTTTAATGAATAACCACTACTACTGCAAACGGTAACTGACACTACTACATTATTACATTACATGTCATTTAGCAGACGCTTTTGTCCAAAGCGAATTACATTTTTAGTACACTCAACATTTATGAGGGGCCATTTCGGGGGTTCAGTATCTTGCCAAGGACACTTCGGCATGCAGATGGGGAAGAGTGGGGTTTGAACCGGCAACCTTCTTGTTGGAGAACTCCCACTCTACCCCCTAGGCCACACCGCCCTACTACTGACCCTATCTGTGTCGATGCCCTTGGACATGGCCCACGTGGAGACGATGAAGTCCATGACTCGCTCGCTCAGACCTTTGGGAACCTGGTACAGTTTGAGGAAGTCACGCACGTTGTTGAGCATCTCGTGGTAACGGTTGGTGTTGGTGTACATCTGCTGGAAGATGGTGGTGACGTTTCCGAAGATGGTTGCATAGAGCAGCGCTGAGGCAGAAGACAAAGAGTAGCGTCAGTCGTCAGGGAAGAGCAAACGCAGCTTCAATAACAAACTGACAAGCAGATTTATTCTACAACATGAGAACAGAGGACATTTTAGGTCTGAAAGTCTCCAAGTAAAATAAAAAAATTATATGTATAAGATTTGTAGATCACTTTTCTCAGATTTTAGTAAATTAACTTTTAAGCTTTGCATATTTTAAACGACAAAATCAAAGATTTACAAAAGAACATTACATGTACCCATTCACTGGTGACTTTAATTTAATATTCACACTGAACATTGAAATAAATAATGGATGAATTAATGGATTGTAAAATATTAATGGATTTTTTTTTGCAGATTGAGGGGTTTTCAAAGGAAAGAAACCAATGTTTTTCACTCCCTTAAAACCCTGCAAGCATATTAACCATTAAAATGCCACAATTTATTTGAGAGGCTAATTAAAACCACTTTTCATCTTATTATAAGACTAAAGCTAAAAAAATATAGAAAACTATAGTAAAAAAAAATTATTGATTTCATTATTTAATCCATCATCTAGCTTAAACTTTAATATAAAAAAAAATACTCAGTTTAATGACTGGTTCTGTTCTAAAGAGAACCTAAATACACTCACACTACGTGTTGGGCTCAGACTTTATAATATTATTGATAATGTACATTTCCTTAGTGAGAGCACTGCTGTACAGTGCTGCAGTGACCTCAAAGAGTCCGTCAGCTCCTCTCATCGTGAGGTTCTACCCGCTCAAGAGGAACGAGTCGTCTTCAGTCGCCACCGCCGGATCACAGAGGTTAGGATACTTATCCAACGTGATGGCTCATTGTTCATTTACAACACTGGAGCCTGCAGGCAAACCCTGCCTCCCCTCTCCTCCTCTGGCCTCTCACATAATCACTGTATCTGTAGCAGGAGATTTATCGGCCGTAATCCGGGGCGACACTTCAGTGTGACCGAGTGGTCTTCGTGATCGAGGCGCCACCAGAGCAATGGGTGTTTCTCTTTTGGAAGAACAAACCTTGAAGCGTGGCTGTCAGATTGTGTTTCCCTCTCTGTTCTTATTGCATCACTTTACAGGCTGTTTTGGAGAAGCGGGCCAAAGGTTAGTGCACGAAGGCGAAGTGTGAGCAAAGTGACGCTGAAGGTGAAGCTATCGCTGTAGCTGCAGCGAGCGAGGACACCTGCGTAAAAGCAGATATCTCATTTATGTTAAGGCCATTAGATCAAGTTGATCTGACGTACTTTTATTATGTATAATACATTCACACAATTTAATATTTTATGGTGAAAAGACTTATTTTTGTGAATGAAATCGTTGAGGCAGGACAGATAAGGTGTATTCAATGTTCTCTATGCCCTAAATTAAAATACATTTAATGTAAATATACATTCACAACATGCTGAGGTATACTTAATTGCATAAGATTATGTTAAACAAAATGTTAAAATTTTCAATTAAAACCGGATCTTAAATTAAACCACGTGAAAGATGTAAAAAATACAACGCAGGGATTCACATACATTTAAACAAGCTTACGTATATTTCAAAAATCAAAATCCACGGAAGGGAATTGACCCATCGACCATTATCTTTTATTAAAGGGTGGCGATAATGACCACCCTTCAGGCAGACACTCACAGGGCAGGCCGGGCGACAAACATGTCACTTTTTATTATCGACAAAAGCCGAGTCTCAAACTCTCCCCCAGCGGATCGAGCACTGATACTGCAGCTAAATGTGAATTACACGACCGGAGTGGAGAGAGAATTATGAAGCCAAACACTGAGGAGAATAATTCATGGATACAAAACTGGCTCTGAGTGATTCATCATCATCTCAGTGTCCAGGAATTAACTCTTCACATCAACCTGTGCTGGAATGCATAATCACTTTATATGTATACCTCCACGTGTGAGTGTATTTGTCTATATGAGTTCAATTCTGTAATCTGCTACACCACATGTATGTGCAACAACCAGATATGTGTTGTGTTAAGTTGTTCTCATGAACCTGTGCAGCTTCCGTCAGCGTATGTTGCTTTGCTGCAGCTGCTCGATGGCCACCGGTGCCGTGGAGCCCTGTGTCTCATCTCGCGTGCGACTAAATGCCTCCAGATAGTTTGGGCTCCTGCAAGGTTCCTCTGGCATGTGATGAACGGATGAATGAATGAGCAGGAAAACAGCACTGAATGATAAAGGCTTTGGTTATTGCTGTACAGCTGTTCTTCAGACCAATTGCAATAATAAACCACATGTTGATGGTCCCCTATCAGATGCTGCTTCCCACCTCCAGCTGCTTGTTTAACCAGGAACTTCTGCCATTATTAACTTGTGTATCACCACTCGTCATTGGAAGGTAATGACTTTTACACTATAACATGGAAGTAGCTGGTTAGCTTGGCTAGCTAATCATCTGAAAATCGATAAATCTGTTTCGGACATTTGCCAGAGTTTAACTTTCACATTTGAAGAATGCATCAGGAGATTGTCCGGGTCAGATTAGTTTCACAACGGGAAAACTTCAGAACCTTTCAGGAACATTCAGGTGAGGCACATTGGGAGGAGCATGCAGGAGAAGGAAGACATACATTTACTTGTTGATGACACAAACTAAATACCTCCCACTACATATGTTTAGTTTGTAAAAACACAGGAAGGGTCATGTGCACTGGAAACTGGAGACGTGTGTGATCATGTGATGGGAAACGTGTTTGAATGTGCATTAGATGCATGTGTGATTTCAGTGTCTTTATGATGGCATCTCCTGTTACTGCTCCATTAACCACCACTGACACTAAGAACAGTAATGATACTGTTTGTTATGTAATATCAGACCTATCAGGTTTTACTGCTCTCCAAGATAATGAACCACATCAGCTGAAAAACAATGGAGCTTGAGATGTATCCAGAAGATTAGAAATGCTGTGACCCGAGTACTTACAGCCCACCATCATCATGGCCACGGAGAAGATCTTCTCGCCGTCTGTGGTTGGAGCGATGTTTCCAAATCCGATGGTGGTGAGACTGGTCATGGTGAAGTAAAGAGACGAAATGTACAGCGTGTCTTTGTTGGGGCCTCCCTCCCATTGGCCTGTGCCGCTGGTGTTATAGTGGTAAGGGGTTCCTATGCTGAGGGCCAGCTGGCAGAGCCAGCTGTCGTTCTTGATGGTGTTGGTGGTCTCGTCGATGACCTCGTAGTCCCCGATGCTGTACCAGATGCAGGCCAACCAGTGGGCCACCAGGCCGAACACGCACACCAGCAGAACCAGGACAGCTGCTCCGTACTCCAGGTAGTGGTCCAGCTTCCGGGCAACTCGGCCCAGACGGAGCAGGCGGATCACCTTCAGGGAGCTGAAGAGGCTGCTGAGGCCCTGCACAGCGACACAGGAGGGAAAGATGAGAACAAAATAATATATAATCTATTGTATTTTATAGATCCAGACAATTTGAGTGTGTTTAAAGGAAAAGTTTGACATTATACATTTTATCGGCTGTTTGAGGACACTCAGGGCTGCAGCATCATATACACAAACATGTATTCAAGAATAGAGTCAATCTTCTCATCCGACTCTCACATAAGAAAATAAATGATCGTGTTTAAACAGCTCTTTTAAAGGAAAATGTGTGTTTCCTTACTGGAAGAAGAGAATCTTCTATCCGTGTGGTATTTCTGTGGAAATTTGAAGACTCGCGTAGGTGACTTGCAGGAGATGATGTAGATGTTATAGCGTCCTTCACAGAGACAATCAAGCAGATAGAAGTTGAGAGCAGAAAACAATAACTAAATTTGGCAGAAAATCCTCCTGTAAATTGAGTGACAGTCAGTAAATCCCCTCACCTCATCCACATGTTCAAACGCGTTGATGACGTCGTAGGGCAGACAGGAAAGCAGGTCGATGACGAACCACGTCTTCAGGTAATTCATCCGTATCAGCTTGGCGTCCGAGATCACCTCGCCGGCTGGGCCCACGAAGGTGGTGTGGAAGTTCAGCACGATGTCGACCAGGAAGATGACGTCCACCACGCTGTCCAGCACCAGCCAGGCCAGGTTGTTCTGCTTGGTCTTGAAGGAGACGTTGTAGGGCACCATGATGGCCGTGTAGAAGGTGAGGATGAGGATGACCCAGTCCCAGGTGGTCTTGAAGGTGCAGTAGTGGAGGATGATGTGCGGCGGCGTCTTGGGGGCCTCTTGTTTGTACTGAGGGAGAATGTCTGACCCAAGCTGGAGAGCCTTTCAGAGACAGGGACCATTGTGAGTAAAGAAGCATGTAAACGGTTTCACCATATATGTCGGGACATCTATAATTTACATGGTGTAAAAATGTGACATTGATCATACAGAGGGACCCTTGGACATTCTTGCACTGCATGGGAGTATCATCACCCCTCATGTATTTCTATCTACAGGTTAAAATTTGGACTTTTCTTGTGTCCTACGTTTCCCAGAAGCCAATGGGCAAATATGGGACGTGTTGTGTTTTTTGAGTTGTGTAATCTGATGTATGGACCTTTTCATTTTTTCTTAATTACCACTCATTTTTTGGTAAAATCACACAAAAGCTACTGGATGGATTTCCATAAAATTTGGTGGAAGGATAGGACATAGGTCAAGAAACAACCAGTGAAAATGAGAAACCTTTCATCCCTGAGCGTCTGCCTCACCTCAGCCAGTCTGGACGGCTTGTGGCTGACCTCCGTCTGGCTTATCGGTGCCAACTGCTGCACCAAGTTGCGGTTGTTGCTCAATGCCCGTGTCAGTCGGGCGAACTTCGTCCAACCGACTTGGAGACAGATAAAAAAAGACAGATAATTTTACAATACAAAATTGAAAACGAATTTCCCACATTTTAATTTAACAAAAAATGTTTACAGTGGCAGAGGACAAAGACAAATCACTTTTTAATCTTTGAAAAATTTCAATTTTTCTTTATGAAAAACTGTAAATATGTCACCAATGAGAAGTTGACATGTGGAAAAACTGATTTTACTGATGTAAGAAATTTGATTTCCTAACATTGCATTTACAAGCGACCCTCTTATGTAATTTCACCAATATATTCGGTTGTACTTGAACATATCATCCCTGCAGGCTTCTCAATCCAGGCTTTAATCTATGTTGTGGTCATGTCGTGTCCCAAAGAAAAAGAAGCTGTGAGCCGTGTGAGAAGCAGCCCATAAATGCTTCATAGTGTTTTCATGGTGCATCTTTGTACTGTGAAGCCAGTAGCCAGCAGTACTCAGCCAGCTGGCACATGCTTGTGTTATGGGGGACTCGCTTCTCTTCATTTCCCCTGAGTACAAACAGTATTCTCATACAGTTAACATGTGGTCTGCCTAATGTATGTAAAACACGCAGAAGCATGCGTGTTCCCTAAGGACACTGTACCGTGTGGACCCACAGAGACACAAGTGTTCACTGACCCGCACACACAACACCTGGACAGTTGTATGTTACATACCAGGAAACAGACGTGTATTGAGTCAAAGTCACTCGTGTGTGTCTGAGATGTTTGGCTGCACAGAAACTTCAATGTATTTAAGAAGAAGCAATTACAAACGTTTCTGACATATAGATGTTATATAATGAGGGATGACAGGACATCTCCCACAAGTGAAGCCAAAGTATCTTGGCCCCCTGGTGGCTGGTTGAAGTAGAGGTCAAACATCGATGTTAACAGCTGGGACATGTACAAAACAAAAAAATGCAAACATGTGAGGTATATTTTTCTCAAAGATAGTTTCTGTCATTTTAGAAAGTTGTTATCACTCTGATGATTGGTTTTAGTTATTTGATGCTATAGAAACAGGGTTAAACAACATGATTGACAGCTGAGTAAGACTCGTGATTGGTCTAGCGTGTATATCATCAGGACCTTGCTTCTTTGGCTCCACCCCCCAATCGCTACTGCACAGAGTCTGGCTCTGAATGTGCAAAATGGCAGCATTCATATTCAGGATGAGATACTAGGCTTTCAGAATAAATTGCTGTGAATAAAGTCTAGATTATTAACTCACCTCTTGTTGACTCATCTTCAATGGGCTGTTTAAAAAGGGTAATGTCCCTGAAGGTGCAGAGGAAAAGCACCACCTTGTCCTTCTCATTTCTGATCGGTGCCACCTGCATGTAAAGCCATATCGGTGTTCCTGTAGGAGAAAAAGGAACACAAGATTGAAAATATGATTTATTCTGTAGTTTTAAGATGCATTTAATGATTTCCTTAAAGAAATGTGATACTCACTGTTCTTTGTGTAGAGCAGCACCTCAAAGAAATTGGACTCGTAGTTGTCAAATGTTTGTCTGATTTTGTCTATTGTCATTTTATCAGTTAGGTCACCATACATGAAACTAAGAAGTAAGAGAGAGAGATATAAAGTGAGAGGTAAAGGGAACATTTTGCATCAGCTGCTGGAGTAAGAAAGACAGAAGACAGACAACTGTTGTATTGTATATATATAAAAATAAACATTTTAGTAATTACTGCAGTTTTTGTAAATTAGTCATCACATTTGTAAACACGTTATATTTGATTACTGGGCTTCTCTTTTGCAGATTAAACCATCAATGAACCATCTAAATGAACCTTCACATTCAGGTCTCATACTCTACAACACCACATCTTACTTGCATGTGCTGCTCCTGTGCATGACCTCAGCTCTGTGGTAACCTGACAGCTTGCAGAATCCATCGTTGCTGTAGACGACCGGCCACTCTAGGATTTGTGCATTTCCCAGCAGGAAACTGGTTTCTGCAAGAGAATTCAGAAAAACACAGACGTCTGAAACAAAAACTCACAACAGCCCAGCACCTGTCCATTAGATTTAGTGTTCTGTCAGTGAAATTTTGAAAAATAGAGCTATGCAGTCTCATTGACATTGGAATACTTTTACTGTTGGCTCATAATTTAAAAAAATAATTATGTTGTACCTGAAATATTCAGTGAAATTATTGAAATTACTTTTGAGCCCCAACATCCCCACAATTCGAATGTAAACAAAGGGCAAAAAGCCATTAATATTTAAAAGAGCACTGGTAATCAGACGAGTCAGCAGGCAGAAGGAGTTGTTGATAAAATGTTTATGTTCCAGCCTTAATGTCAATGAAATATTGATGAGCAGCGGCAAAGTTTTACAGCAGCTTTATAACAGTCTGCAGGGAGCTGCAGTCTCCAGAGGAACGGCTGAGGACATTTCCTCCTAAATGATACTGAAGCTGTCAAAGTTAAAGCGTCTGCATGTTTGTCTTCAAACGAGAGCCTGAAGGATCAATGCCAGGGACCAAAGCTGCTCTTAAACATTATCAGGAAGAATGATTACTTCAAATGCCTTCATTACACTGATCTACTCTGCTTACACATCAGTATTTGTTCTAAAAAAGAAACTCCAGTGTTACTCTCATGCACGAGGATACCATCCATGTTGAAAACCAAATTGATGTTTAAAGAAATGTATAAAGATGTATAAAGAAATCACATTATACAACTCCTAAAGATATATATATATTCTTTTCGTAGACATGAAATTGACTTTCTCCTGATATTTACTTGAGTTCTTTCAGCACTTGTTTCTATGGAAAGCATAATTTTAGCAATATATTATTTTATCTAATGAATACTGGGGAATTTGACTGATACGTAGCCTATTGTATAATCCATCAATACAAATAACATGAATTGTCAATTGCATTGTTAATTAAGGTAGCCGTTTACAAAAAGGGGTAAATTAAAATTAGTTATTAGTATATACTGGGTTTCTTTCCCTTATATATAATATTAACATCATAGTTTTACTCCAGCATCCTGCAGCCCTGCAGTGTGGAACCTGTCACATCTACATTCATGCATCTTTCTCGCTCAGAATAAAACTCACCGCTCGAGCGCCGGACAATGTTCTCCAGGAAAGTGTTCTGCGGAGCCACCAGTCCTCTCTTGCCCCCATGCATGATGAGGGATCAGGGCACAGAGACCCGTTGCAGCTCGGTGGTGGTGCTGATGTTAACTACCGTCCCATCAGAGAGTCTGAGCGAGTACCACTGCTGTTAAGTCAACCATTTTAACGAGTATATCCGGACAAGGGTCTAAAGAAATAAAAGCCTCTTTGTTGAATGTGGCATTTTTGTAGTGTAAGAAAATAACACCTATCCAAACCTGGTCATTTAATGTATTCTAGTCTGAGTTAAATTGTGTTAAACCTCTCCAAACGTCGACAATACATGCACCTTTATTTGTATAATGGCATAATGGTACTTTTATTTTGAAGGTAGCATATTTGTTTCCCTGTATTTCCACTATGTTTTATTTCCAGCTTATCATGTCTGCATCGATGAAGTGACTTCAAATTTCTGTAAAATTTTTGTTTGAAAATGAATGTTGTTTAAGTAATTTTATTTTTTTTGGTGTGGGCCTATGGTTCCTGTTCCTTTTTACTATACGTAGCTCAGAATGATGTCATGACATAAAATATTTAGAAAAATATAAATGACCAAATTTACGATTGAAACACAAGTGTCAATAAAGATTCGTCAATTCTATTTGAAATTTCATGTTATAAAATACACTGCACTACCCAACAGAGCAGAAAGTAGTTAAATTAGCTCCATGGAATAGAACAATAGGTGATATTTGACTGTATAACTCAAGGGACTAGGATGGCCCAAGAGTTACACTGGTAGGAACTCAAATTAACTAAAATGTGCACACATTAACATGAACATTAACCTAGACCAGCCCAGATCTTTAGACAACAAGATACACGTGTCCATAACATGTGTTTATTTTCCGAACCACAAAAATCAAAGAACAACAACTCAATTTAAAGAAAACATCTGAACAGTCTAAATACTCCATGTTCATACTGTAACTTCTGGAGTAGTTTAAATAATAAAAAGTAAAGCACGCACAGGTAGGTAGGTTGGAAGATAGATAGATAGATAGATAGATAGATAGATAGATAGATAGATAGATAGATAGATAGATAGATAGATAGATAGATAGATAGATAGATAGATAGATAGATAGATAGATAGATAGATAGATAGATAGATAGATAGATAGATAGATAGATAGATAGATAGATGGATAGATGGATAGATAGATAGATAGCTGGATAGATAGATAGATAGAGCATAATCAGATCAACATATAAAGATAAAAAATAAAGGCCAAATATAAGATTATGAATATAATAAATAAATAACAGTTTCTACTAAATCACTGTAGAATGTTTGATTCTGAGTGTACACAGTTATTTAGATTTTTGCACTCATTCTATATTTATATAAATATTATAAATAAGTGTAATGTATGGCATGTCCAGCAGGGGGAAGTACTCGGACCTCTGGTACATTGAGGCGCAGATGAGGGAGGCGCAGAAGAAGTAGCAGCAGCCGGAGTAACGGCCTGACGCTGCTGCTGCTGCGCATTTCAGGATCCTCCGCGACCTAATGGTTAACTGTGGCGGACTTTGGAAGCTGCGCGCTGCGTGTGAGTTCTGAATGCAGTCGCCAGGTAGAGGTCGAGTGTAGCCGCTGTTTTGTTGACTCCGGGAATGAAACGGCCGCCGAGCTGCGCCTCTTCCTAACGAGCCCCGGCGGATGGACATGAACTCCATCTTTGCGCAGAGTTGTTGTGTGTTTTGAATTGACCGCTGCTCTGAAGTCATGGCGCACGACGCGGTGAAGTCGTTTGTGCGGGTCTGTCGTTACCTCCAGGAGCCCTGTCATGTGGCGAGGTTTCAAAATATCTGCGGCGTCAAAGCCGCGTTCGCGGACAAGCCGAGCCAGCCAGGCAGCGGACCCCCGGGGACGGACTCTCCCGGGCTGAGGAAGCGGCTCCACGGCTCGGAGGTCGGGAACGGAGCGGCCAGGGACGCCTCCGCGACGCAGCTCAACGGGGTGCAGGGGGACACGAGCGCTGAGTCTGACGGTTCATCATCTTCATCTTCATCAGCGGCTAATGTCGCTAAACCCCTCCGGAGGAACTCCCTGACCGGGGACGGGGGTCAAGAGTTCCTGATCAACAACAAGTTCCTCTTCTACCTGTTCACGTTCGGCACCGAGCTGGGCAACGAGATGTTCTTCATCGTCTTCTTCCCCTTCGTCTTCTGGAACATCGACGCCCTGGTCAGCCGGAGACTCATCGTGGTCTGGGCCTGGAACCTGTTCGTCGGTCAGTCCACCAAGGACATGGTCCGCTGGTCCCGGCCGGCCTCCCCGCCCGTGGTGAAGGTGGAGGTCTTCTACAACTCCGAGTACAGCATGCCCTCCACCCACGCCATGACGGGCACGGCTATCCCCTTCTGTCTCTTCATGCTGACATATGGACGGTGGGAGGTGAGCACTGGAGACCTCATGTCAAGTGTAGTTGATAATAGATTTCTGAACTAAAATGTACCAAGACTGGGTCTCCAACAGGGGTCAACAAAAGAAGGTAAACCCCAGGCAAGTCAGATGCCACAAGGTCCCAGATATGTGAAGGCCCCAAGAGCCAGTTCCCTTATACATCCAGTTTGTTTAAAATCTAAATTTTAAAGGAGCATAATTCAGGGAGCCGGACGTTTTTACAATATAAACAAAGTCATAGACCGTAATTAAAGATGGAAGATGACAGGACTTCTTCCCAAAAGTGAACCCAAAATGTCTTCAAATGCACTTCAAATACATTTGTCTCAAAGATGGTTGCTGTCATGTTCTACTAGTAGGTCAAATTTCTTCCCACTAGCATAAATCAGTTTGGACCCTATGCTGTATACAGATGGATGAAATGACTGCTCCCGAAAAAGGGCAGCTAGTTACAGTAAAGGTCATAAACCTTGTCTCCCGGTAAAAGTCAATTTTTCTCAAAGATGGTTTCTATTCTTGTCACATCGATCTTGTAAGTTGGGTTTTAATAACTTATTCATGTCATAGAAATGAGGGGGTCACAATGGGTCGAGCATGTGTGTTGATGGGGCCTCGCTGCCACGGCGCCATCCCGTGATCGCGGCATTCGTATTGGGGATAGTTTGGCTTAATTTCTGGATATAGCGGAAGTATGCATCATCCATCTATATATACAGTTTATGGGGTCAGTGGATCAGCATTGGCACAAGGAATGGGGAAAAAAACACAGACTGCCCTTAAATCCCCCTTTAATCCCCAGTGCCCGGCCTTGTATGAGGCTCAAAGCTCAGGCTGAACAATAAGAGGAGCTTACACCCATTCACAGCTATGTTGCAGCTGATGTTTGCAGCTGTTGGCAGCAAACATCTCTCTGTGGAAGTAGAGTTCAGACATGACAGGGCGTGCCGGAAAAGTACAAGTGAGGAATGGAAATGTGGCTCTGTTTATTAAATAAACAAAGAGTCAGTGTTCCGCATTGTCAGGCAAGAAGGGAAGGCAGAGGGAAGTAGATGTTTAAGGGATAAGAAAAGACTGTTAAAATGGAAGTAAAAGGAAACTGGAAGGTTTCTGTTTGCTGAAGGGCCAAAAAAGAAGAATGTTGTTTCAGCCATGCCTGAGAGCTTGAAGCAACAAAACCTGTTCACCCCGCTGTTCACCTGTTTTTCTACCACCAGCATAAAGATAAACTGCAGATAACCAGTAAGAAGATGAACTGCCTGCATCACATGCACCGGACTGATTATGAATGACCAACGTTCACTTTGTGAAATGTTGGAATATGATTCTAAAAGGATTGAACACACGTTGATGGAAAACTTTTATTTTTGCAGGGCCGCCATCGCTGCATCCTTGCTTTAGCTCCAGCAAACCAATTGTGATAGGTCAAAGAAATGCAAACAAACAAAGCAATGGTTTCCTCTTTAGCAGAATAATAAATGGTACAGGCGGACCATTCTCCAGCGATAACACAGGAATGTGGTAGATGACTAACAACTCCAGGGTTTCCGCTACATACATTTTGCAGCGACAGCCATGGCCTATCCCCCACTGCTAAGAAAAAAAAGAGGAAACACTGACCTCAAACAATGAGGCACGAGTTGTTAGAGAAAAACAAACTATGAGCGGAGGCAGAGAGAAAGGGCGTCGCAGACAGAGAGGGCAGGGGTCGTTGTGGTGGACAGAGACAAAGGGGTCATGAGCAGGAAGAGCTAAGCCCCTCAAAAGTTTTAACAATGCTGCTGTTTTCTATCTGAACGCTGGCAGCCGAAGAGCCTGAACTGCCTCTGTGTCGTCGTCTGAAGGATGAGGAACTGGCACTTTTAATAAAAAGTGGTTACAGAGGGTTACAGAAGATAAGGTGCCATAAACGGCCCCCAGAGCAGGAGTCCGATTCAGAGTATTAGCTAAATGGTGCACAAAGACACCCTGCTCATACACTGACCTTTGTCTGGATCCTTCTACAAAAGATATGAGTGAAATCTCTTCCTAATGGACTATGTACCGAGGTTTTTTCTTTCAAACCTAATATTTCCATCAGAAATGGCATTGTGAGGGCCAGTGGTGCTGTAGTCATATTCTAGTAATAGTCAACAGGATATTAGGGGTAAAAACATCTGTGTGCGCTCAGACCTGAACTTCAGGTCTTCCAGGAAACTCTGATCTGAGTTTTCTTGTATCTCTCAAAGCCTCATCTTCAGAGAATTCTCTAATAGCTTATGTTTGTTTGTCATGCTCTCTCCTGCAGTATACCTTCCTGTTCGGCTTGTGTGTGGCGCTCAGCTGGAGCGTCCTGGTGTGTGTGAGCAGAGTCTACATGGGGATGCATTCTATCCTGGTAAGCATATTGAATAAGTAATAGCACATAAATGATCCCTCACTGATATGAGGATTTATAGAGATGTGTGACACACTTGTCCTCCAGTAACACCCATAGGCCCTTCTCCAATTAGTAACCACACTCACTCGATCGGCTTGTAAACAAAACATATGACCTTGAACGTCTGGAGTCATTAATCCCATAATATGCAAAATTATCTGCACCTCAGATGATTGTAAATGCTGGCCTGACTCCAGTGTACTGGCACTGATGAACTTTAGTCTGTATTCCTCTTTAATGGAGAATACCTTCTACCATAGCAACAGGCATCTCAGTCTTTCATACTCACATGTGCATATCTGAAATATCTGTAGCTGGATAGACTCTCTCTGTTTGAGGAGTCGTCAGACCAGTTGTTAGAATTAGGATTCTATGAAATGCAAAAACAAATTCTTGTCAGTAGTTTTTCTTTGTTTCTATAACTACAAGTAAATGAAGGCACCTTTGTTTATTTTAACTGTATACAACTGCAAGCTGGAGATTAAAAAAAATAAAACATATCCCAACCAGTAGTTTGAATTTTCAAGCTCACTATTTTCTAAAAAATAATATTTGGAATTAAATTTAAACCCCCCAAAAATATTGTTTCATTAAGCATATTTATTAACCTTTTTTATACATTTAAAAAAGAACACATTATCTTTCATAACATAGACTATGATAACACTGGACAGAAACGTGTCTGTGTGAGTGATTCATGGAAAATTAGCAGTAATCAGAGCCATAAACACTGAGGCGAGTAGATAAAGTCCGATTAGATTCTGTGGCCGGGCAGCAGATGCTTGTAAATATTAATGCTACATCCTGCAACAGTAACACGTGTTCTTCTGTCAGTAGCTCGCCTGGTTTTACAGGTGTTTACTACTAGCACTACTCTCCCCCTTCAATTGAATGTCTGGGTGAAACAAGCGTCACCTACAGGGCAGAAACGGCAGTGGCTTTTTTTTATTTATTCTTTATTAAGTGGAGTACCTTGATTACTTTCAGAATGATCATACTGTACTTTATTGAGAACACATTATGTTGCTTTGTAGGACTTTGAGTGTATCAACAATATGGATATAACCCTGTTAAAAAGACTTTATGTTGATATAACTTCAATGCCATTCTTCTGTTACAGGAGGTGATCACTGGCTTCCTGTACACCCTCCTCATTCTCGCCTTCTTCCATCCCATTTTGGACAAGATTGACACTTTCTACATGACAGACCACTACTCTCCGCTTGTGGTTATCGTCTCACACGTGGGCCTGGGACTTGTGGCGTTCTCCCTGGATTCCTGGAGCACCTCTCGGGGCGATACGGCTCAGGCCCTGGGCACCGGGGTGGGAATCGCTCTGGCAACCCACGTGAACTATCAGCTGGGGCTGCTGCTAGATGTGCCGCTCTCCTCACTTCCTCTAACGTTACCGTCAATCGGCGCCGGCATGGTGGTCCGCTCGCTGCTGCGCTTCCTCCTTGGAGTCGCCGTCCTCCTGGCCACGAGGATGGTTATGAAAGCAGTGACTATTCCCTTCTTATGTCGACTGTTTGGGCTGCCGTCGGATGATGTGAGACGGGCGAGGCAGCACAGTAAAGTGGAGCTGCCTTACCGTTACATCGTCTACAGTGTTGTGGGCTTTAACTGTGCCTGTGTGGTGCCGCTCCTCTTTAGGATCCTAAACCTTGCCTGAGTGTTGTGTTCCAACTGTCAATGTGCTGCTGACATGTTCACCCACACACTAAAGGCAAACAACGCTTGGTTACATGACGATAACTCTTCAAAGTCATTTTGTTTTGATCTCTATGTTTCTCTTTTGTTATTGTCAACAAACCCCATGAAAAGACCATAATCAATCTGAATGTATCATACTAACAAGAAAGTAATTACTTAATCCAAAAACTATTAAAAAACTCATCAGTGAGCGACCTGGCTGAACTTACTGAAATTTTTACTCATCACGTTAAAACAACCACTCTAGTTTGTATATTCATGTTTTTTTTGTTGCTATTTATTTTTCAAGGTCAGTTGAGAACATCTGACCAGCTGCAAAAGTTACAGGAGTCAGACATAAGAATGATCCTTATCATCTATGTTTTTTAGGCCATTTTTTGAACAACTTGGTGAAAACAGTGATGTAATTATTGTAGATTCATTAGCAGGTTTTATTTTTCTGCAGCACTTTTTCTCGAATCTAGTTCTGACACAGCAGTCCCACTATAGTCCTCCGGTTTCTTGATGATTTTTCTTCTACTGCTGTATTTCAGTCGCTGATTTTATCCTTTGGGTGCCAAAGTCTCCTGCATGCTTCAACCTTCATAAACATTCAACCCGTACAGGACACTCCTGCTGTCTTTTTTAAAATATTAAACATTCTTCAAATATTCAGATTTTATAATGTGTCTGTGGGAGGGAATTGGGACATTGTGCATTTTCAGCCTGGTTCAGCAAAGAATTTCAGCAACTCAGCATTTTGATTCAATGTCACATGCCTTTTTGCTGCTGTAAATACACTTAACATGAGTTAATCCTAAATTAATCAAAATAGTATTATCGGATAAAAAACTGCAGTGTCTGAGTGTTATAGGGAATGGGTTTTCTCTTTTAAATAACAGTATATATTTGTGATCCTTATTTTGAACGGCCTTGATTGAGCCTCATTGTTTGTTTGGGACTTTTTCATGGGATTTGTTGTCAGGATGAAAAACTTAAGAACCTACTGTGGTCGGCCCATGTAAGTGTTAACTGGAACTTTTCAAACAAATATCCTATCAGATGTACTGTAATGATTATATTCATCATTGAGCAGAATCTGTTGTAACTTTACACTATTTGATTGAAGTCAAAGAATAGAATCAGTGTTAATTCATATCACTTCTCATTTGTTGCTTTGTTAAATTACAAAACAGCCTGGGAGTAATAGATTACTTTAAGTATTTGCGTTTCCATGGTGTCAGGGTAGTTTTTGATCTCTATGTAAATATGGAACAACTTTTCCTCTCTGTTGATTCATCAGTTTTTTCCAAATCCGTCGTCAGCATCATCGTGTTGCCTTCTTCTTTTTCTACAAATCTTGTACCGCAACATTGTTCTGTCCTTTTAAGTTTAAACCAAGTGCTCTCTTAAATGATCATTTAGTATAGAATCAAGAGGAAACAAATATTTTTGATAATTTATTTTATCATCTTAATAACTCTGGCTGAAAAGAATCTTAATATATTATTATGAAAATTCAAAGAGACTTTTCAGCTGAAGTCCTTAAACTACAGGATACAAATCACTGATCCTAGCTCCTGTCTAAATGTTGTAATTGTTTAATGTTCATTTAGGAATATTAATTTCAGAGGCTTGTATCATGAGTATTCGTGGAATATATCGATTTAATATCATCAACTCATCTCTTTTTCCTGTTATGCAAAAGGTTTGTATCTGAAAAAACACGGTAAAAGGATAAATAAAAGATTCAAAATATAAATGTCTTGTGTCAGTCAATCAATTTATATACAATGTATTCTACTTTTCAAATAGGAACAATGTAACCTCAGTTCCTGGAGACTTCCTGGACAGTAAACAAAGGGTCAGCAGCAAAGGAAGTCAGGGGTCCAGCTTTTTACTCCATTCACCCAAATAACACATTGGTTTCACCCTCAAACTTTGAGTAACTCAGAGAAGGCTTTGGATCTTTATCTGGTTTGTATTCAACAAGAAGTGATACCAGTAGTACCGGATAAACTCTGCACTGTTACTATAAATTGAACTTTGGATGATGAACTGTTTACGGTATCTTAATCTAAAGAAGTCACAGAGGTCAGCATAAAAAAATAAACTATCAGTGGAAGAAGTATTCCAAGTAAACTGCACAAGAATAGAGAAAATAAACTTTCAGTTGAGTGCAATACATGTTAATAACACTACAAACTACAGCACATGCTATAATAACAACAATACTTTGCAGCCATTTGTGTTGTATCAAAGTGTGTTTATACTAACTTTAACTTTATAACTCAACCACAGTCTAATGAATCCTAACCTGACCCCGAACATTACCTGAACCTTATCTACTATTTACCCAACCTACAGCCTCCATGCATCAGAATAACACAACTCTAAAGTCCAAAAATAATCATCATGAGTCTCTCAATAATAAATATTTCATCGAACAATTGCACAAAATGGAAATTTTCACACATTACCCTGTATGACACTGACTGTCCTAATGGCAATGTGCAAATGAAATATACATGAAATCATGAGCTAACAGATTATAAACACTAGATAAGACAAATTGATATATAAAAATGCATATATCTACAAATATAAATATGTTTATGGTTCAGGCTGAGACATAATTTCAATTCTACTTGTTCACGCATGCGCAGGTTGAACAAAATTCGTTTATTTTGAAAAAGGAGCACATGCTAAACCGGAAGTCCAGACTTTTACCTTCACTTCCCGCAACAACCTCAGGTTCCTCAGTGGTTCCCAGTGGAGTCATGGCTGCTCACGCTCTGATACTAAAGTTAACTCGTTAGCCAACAATTAAACTGGTCAAAGTTACCGTGACATCAATATAGGAGAAGCTCGTTATTTGCATGGACGTTAGTTCGTCATTAGTTTGATAACCGGTGCTAGCGCGGTTAGCTCCCACTGTCCGCCTCCCTCGTCACAGTGAGGTTAGCTTGACCAGCTGGTTAAAAGGGACTGAATAGGACCTTGAAGTTGATTTAACGGTTTATCTGCGACAGATGCCTCGTCCGGACAAGTCCGAGGGAAGAGGAAGGAGCAGGTGAGAGGCTGGAGACACACGCTGCAGAGTCCAGGCTCCTCCGGGCTCTATTATCACATCAACTCTCTCTTCCTCTGTCGCTCTCTGTCGATCATTAAGTTGCAAACTCGCTTTTTTATTCTCTGATTCTTAACTTTATGAATCAGTGTTGGGAAATTAAACACGATCAATAACTGTTGCGGTATAACAAAAGTCTTATATGTATCTATATGTTGCTTATGGATTGTGTAAACACAGTGAGGAGGTGTAACATGTAATCGATCTACAGCTGATTTATTCAAAATGTGTTTGTCAAACTCAACCACAGCAATCCTCACAACAACAATAATAATGTGACATGTATTGCGGTAACAACCAATACAGACTGATAATAAAGTTGTCATAGTAGAATTTTTTTGCTCTATTCGTCTATGACTTAGTATCTGAGTCTCTGCAGTGCAGGAAATCCTTATCAATAATTTAAAGCAGCAAGAAAACAGTAAATCAACAGCTCATTGTACTCTTCAATGACTTCCTAATAACACATTTGTCTGCATTCAAACACACAATCACAAGATCGAAAATGTCAACGTTTTTCTCTCTCTCTCTGTGTTTGTGAATCCAGACCAGAGTTGGACTGGAAGTTTGTTCAGCGATTGTGCGACATCCAGAGGGTTCTGTTCCCATCATGGACCAGTCCCAGTTCCCTGATGTTTGCCACGCTGCTGTTCGTCACCCTGACAGGTAACTGCTGGACTGACACACGCTGAGGTCACAAAATCAATAAAAGTATGGCAGGTAGGAGTGTAACCTTTCTCTGGATTTATGGTTTGGTGCGCAGGAAATGAATCCACAACTGCTGACTTGAATGTGCAGGTCTGCAGTCTAAGGCCTAACCTTTACTCCTGATGCGATCGATTAATTATGATTGGAACAGGATAGATTCCACACATGCAGTTTGGTGTAATATCTCCAAAATAGACAGATTTGTGTTACTTTACAGAGAATGGAAATTATGGGATTTATATCTTAGTGTTGGTTATGAAATAAAAATGTATTTTAGTTCCTTTAGTAATTTAATAACAGCTTAACAGGCTTCACCTTTGTGGTGGCAGATGGTTGGAGTTGGGGTATCGTCCTGTATCATGATGGGGACTTTTGCATCTATTTTTAGAATCATTAGACCCTCAATGGCTGCCAATGTGGGAAATAAATAGTTACAAACAGTTCAATCTCGCCATCAATTATCTGCGTGTCTGTTGTCACATTGTAACACAACCACTCTGACACATACTATGTGTTCTTTCACACTGACCTCGAGCTCAGTGTTGCCTAATTTCCCTGCGTTGTGTTTTACGAGTCTCTGTTTTAACTGTGCACTAACAATTTGCTTACACATCTTTTTTTTCCATCAGAGCAGCTGATCATTTACCAAGTGGGAATCCTCCCCAGTCACTTCTACAATGTGCTGGCAGACAAAGATTACGCAGGCTTCACCAGTCTGGTGGGAACAGCCATGGTTCTCATTTTACTGAACTCCACAGTAAGTTGAGGCTTGACAGAGGTCGAGCTGTATTCAGAGAGTTGACTTGTTGATTGTTGAGCAGAGTTACTTAATGTCATGACATTCAGCAGCTGCTTTTATCAGGTTAAGACGACCTGACATGTTCATTTTATAGCCTGAATACTCTGGATCTTGGCCGTGTGTGCTTTGTATTTTGAACCTGATAAACACTTAACGCAACACTGAGTTTATTCTTAGGAAACAAAACTCTTTATTTCCACGTTGCTCTTTAAATCACCATCAATCGTGATACTCTCCTGACATGATGTTGCTAGATGTCCCGTTTTTCTCTCTCATAGACTCATTGTTCTCCTCTGTCTTCTCTGCGTTCTTCTCTTTCTCTCTCTCCCAGCTGAAAAGTGTGGACCAGTACATTTGCAACCAGATGTACATCAGCTGGAGGAAGACGCTGACTGAGAGCCTCCATACGTCCTACTTCCAGGGACGAGTCTACTACACACTCAACGTCCTCAGAAAGGAAATTGACAACCCGTAAGCTTCAGTGGTTTTAGGTTTTGTCCTAAAATGAAGAAAACATGATCTTTCAGTTGAAAACCGTGTGAATCGTGGTGACTGCCTTTGTTCTTTGTATTTGTGTTTGTTGGAACACCAGAGACCAGCGGATCAGTCAGGATGTGGAGAGGCTGTGTAAACAGATGAGCACCATGGCCAGTCGCTTGATCATCTCGCCGTTCACCCTGACTTACTACACCTACCACTGCTACTACAGGTGGGGGGGGGTCTGCAGAAGGGCGTGGCAACACGTAGCTTCATATGCTCGCACATAAAGCATCATCACAAACACAAACGGTTTTATGTAGAAACATTTTGAGCTTGTGAAAGTCTTGCGTGCCGTGAAATACTGAGAGGAAATTGAGAAAGTTGGGAAAAGAAGAGCATCAGTTTTTATATGTAACTTTTGAGTTGTTTTTTCTGTATTAGAATTGAGTTAAATGTTATTTGTTTTGTCCCAAATCACAACATACAAGCAAACACAAAATAATAATTCTGAAACATATAGATGTAATGATTTAGTTTATAGTGGTTGTAATGATAATGGTAATGCTGATACTAAATGGTACTCCCACTCCTACAACAGCTACTACTTTATTTCTATCACTACCACTATTACTAAAACCTTTACAATGAGGTGAGAGGTCGTCAGCTCTGCACAGTGAATCAGTGTCCTGGACAGTAAACAGTTAAAAACTGTAAGTCTGTACTCTTCGAATTGAGGCGGGATTTTTTGATTCTACTGAGACTCTACAACTTTCTGTTATTTATATGGATTTATTGAAAAAGACAGTGTACAATAACAACCAATATAACATAACATCTATAGAGCAGAATTAAAGGGAAACAAGGGAAAACAAGTTACTTCATCTGTTTTATTTACAATTCTTTTTCCCCATATTATCTTTTCCCCATTATGTTAAAACCCAGTGTTTTACCTGTATAAATAAAGTTTCCCTGTCTTGCAGCACCGGCTGGATCGGCCCTGTGAGCATATTCGGCTACTTTGTGATCGGGACCATTGCCAATAAAATCCTAATGGGGCCGATTGTGTCGACCCTGTGTGAGCAAGAAAAACTGGAGGGGGACTTCAGGTAAAGATTAATCTGCTCTATGTACACAGACTCACTAAAACACAGCATCTGTTAGTGTCAAGAATAATTTGTGCTGATAGAAAAGAAACAGCAGGACTCAAATCAGGTTTTGTGTGTTTCCCACCTTTTATTGAATGCTTAACAGGAAACCGGTTCTTGAGTGAATAGGAAGCATCTGTATACTTTGGCCCACGGCCTTTTGGCCCTTAGGAAATAACACAGGATATGCGTCAGCTTGCGAGATCGTCTTTTTTCCTGTGGAGTTGAATTTTAGTTTTATCTGTTACACGTTGCAGCAATTTGATTTTGTGTCGTTAGAGGCCAAACTTAGTGTTTAAATCCTAACTAACATTGTTTATGTTTACGGAACTGTGATTGTTTTTGTGTATCTGCAGGTTCAAACACATGCAAATCCGTGTCAACGCAGAGTCTGCAGCTTTTTACAGGTGACGACTTTTATTTTGCATGCTTGTGATTGTGCGTACGAAGATTTAGACATCGCTTAAAATGTTAAGACAACAATATACAACTGAAGCAGTGCGTCTGCTTTCCTGTCATAAATAAACACATCTAATCACACAGATTATCTGGTTAAAGCAGTTTGGATGAAACGCTGTTCCCTGTGTTTTCAGAGCTGGTAAAGTGGAGCACATGAGGACCAATTGGAGGCTTCAGGCTCTGCTACTTACTCAGAAAAGTCTCATAAATAAAGAACTCTGGCTCTATAGTAAGATCATATAACACAGAACTTGCCCACTGACACATATCAATCATCACGTTGTTATAACTCGTAAGTTAACCTCTGAACTCTGCTCCGTCAGTCGGGGTGAACACCTTCGACTACCTCGGAGGTTTCCTCAGCTACATCATAATCGCCATTCCCATCTTCACCGGTATTTATGATGGTCTGACCCCTGGCGAGCTCAGTGGACTGATCAGTAAGGTGGGATCCTTCTTTTCCTTTTCCCCTTAGCTTCTCGATTGTAGTTCTTGGAAAATGCAGCTTTATTGACATCAAACAAGCCCCTTGTTTAGTTTAATCTGGTTATTGACAACTAGGATCTGTGTTGTAACAGGTATTTACACAATCCACCAATTTCTATCAAAAGAAAGACGGACATTCAGTTACTGACATGAAGACAGCTTTTGAAAAAAGGAACTAAATAGTAGGAAATTGAATCATATGTTAAGAGATGCAGATGCAGATGCAGAGATGCAGATGCATTTTATTATCCCAAACACATGCACAGACATGCAAAGGCACACTCATGCAGGTAGGGAAATGTAATCTCTGCTTTTGAGCCATCTGTGTGCGGGACACACAGAGCAGTGAGCGACTCTGTACAGCGCTCGGGGAATATATGATTATTGATGAAATGTTTCCAGGAAACCAACAATGTAAAGTGTACAAGTTGTTTCGGAATAATAATGACAATTAGTTCCTGACTGGGAAAATCACATGAACGCCATTTCAAGTTGGAACAATAACTCAGAAAGTCAGCGTAAAGATTTGCTGACGTCATCACGTATAAACCAAGTAACATCATTTAACAATCAGCTCTAAAAAGTAACTTTCTATGTAAAATGCATGGTCATCTCTCATAAGCATCTAACACCAGACTCTGTAGCCAATCCCAGCGTGTTTATGATTAACGTTCATATGTTTTAAATCATTGATATGTCAGTTACACCTGATCCTTTTTCTTTGCTCTTTGTTATTGTACAAATATTAGAAAAGGGCGTTGAGATGTTTTAACCAAACTCAAATAAGTCACCGGTTGTTTACAGTGTCCATGTGGTTTTCACAGCCTGACACAACAAAGCACATGAACACACCAAATTCGGAGCAGTGATTTAAAAACATGGTTAATGGGAGGAGGAGCTCAGTCCCAGCTTATACTAGGGAACTGCTGAATAAATGTGAACGTTGCCCATTTAACCACTAGATGGCAACATAAGCCTTCTCTCCTGCTAAACACATTTAACTCTGCCCATTCTGAGTTAAAATGTCTGTTGTGGTTTTAAATGTCTTAATAAGCTTTATAACTGTCACAGTCTTAATCACTAACCTGTGTTAAATTCCTCCAGTTAAGTTTTTAGTTGATATTTGTTCTGCCACTTGTGATCTAACTCGTTCTCCTTGTTCACACTCAGAACGCCTTTGTTTGCATCTACTTGATAAACGGCTTCACGCAGCTGATCGACCTGTCGACCACTCTGTCAGACGTGGCCGGATACACACACAGGTATCACACCACTCACTAAGAATCAACTCCTAGAGGACAGTTAACCACGGCAGCGTCGGTTCATGGCCTCCTCCTGTCTATAGCTGAATCTGTGTGTGTGTGTGTGTGGTCAGGATTGGGGAGCTGAGGGAGGTGATGGATGACATCCTACGCAAGCAGTGTGACTATGACCCGGCGTCAGGAGAAAGCTACGACTTTGACAGGTTTGTGTGAGAACTTTTAAATTAATCTCTGCAGCAGAAATAAATATAATTAGACGGATTTAATATCTTGGGATAATATGCACAACGCTAAATAGATGAAGTGCAAAGACCAAAGCTTTTCAGCCTCATTTTCATTTGTTGAATCTCCTCCACACAGTGACTTCAATGTCCACGCAGGCCCAGCGGACACAGCCTTCATCCTGGATCATCTTTCGTATAAATCCCCGTTCTCAGACCAGCTGCTGGTCGAGGACCTGAGTCTGAAGATCAGTCAGGGAACCCACCTGCTGGTGGTGGGCAACACGGGCACCGGCAAAACGTCTCTACTGAGGGTCCTCAACCGACTGTGGGAGGCCGACAGCGGTGAGAGCACAGAGAGGAAGTGATAAGGCTGTAATAATAACTATAAAGGCTAAGAAAAGGGTCACCTAAAAATGGCATTTTGAGTGATTTGGTGGTGTCTGAGCAACTTTTGACACAAAGCGAGTTTCTATGAAATGTAAAGCAACACTATGTCACGTTTAGTGAGCAGCTTAGCCCTCTGTAGCCACACGTGGTGATTCATTCTGTTGGTTTTCATGTAGAGAAAATGGTCTAATGAAAAATGCCAACATTGCACAGAACTAAAATGACTCCTTCATGACTTCTGAATGGTCTCCCCCTCAGGTTTTGTCCAGATGACGACCTGCTTCGGGCCCAGGGGAACACTCTTCCTGCCTCAGAAGCCGTACCTGACCGACGGCACGCTGCGCGAACAGGTCGGTGTCTCTTCCTCTGTTTAGTTTTCCTTTTACGAGGTTGTGTAAATAAAGGATTTACTGGAACTCTCATCTCCCACAGATTATCTACCCACTGAAGGATATTTACCCTGCATCAGGTATCAGATTTTACTTTCACTGAACAGATTAAGACTAGAATCATTAATTAAAAACCTTGTGTATTTTATACTTTCTGGACAAATTGTTATGTGACTAATTAGTGTTACCACAACAGCAACAGTTTTGCACAATAAATACCTGTGGTTTGTCTATGATTATTTAAATGGATGAATGTAGAGCAATATTTCGAATTAATCTAAACTAATTTGTATTCATATTTACAACATATATAAAGTGAGTTGTCTTATTCAGGGTCAGTGGACGATGACAGAATTATACAGTTCCTGGAATTAGCCGGAGTGGTGAGTGTCTTTCTATCTCACCGGTTGCTGCATTTAATGTTAAAAACTTTCATTTTGTTTTATCACAGTGTTCATTCGGCTTTTACCTTATTTTAAATTCAAGCACTCTTACTCTGATCTGTCCTCCAGTCGAGCCTCTTGAAGCGGACAGGTGGGCTGGATGAAGAAGTGGACTGGAACTGGTAGGAGCAACAGGAGAAACTGGGATTTGTGTGAACAGTCAATTATGTTGTGTGTTACGACGCAGAGTTAAACTGGGATTTCCTCTGCAGGTACGATGTTCTGTCTCCGGGTGAAATGCAGCGTCTCTGCTTCGCACGACTTTTCTACCTTCAGCCCAAATATGCAGGTGAGTCTTTAAAATGCTTTTTAAAACACACTCCTGACTTGAATGGTTTCCATTTAACACTTTGCTCTCTGCCTGACTGGTGCTTTCTTATAAACAGTATTTATCAATATGTATATTATTTGTTTCTTTGCAGTTTTGGATGAGGCCACCAGTGCTTTGACAGAGGAGGCGGAGGCACAACTGTACAGGACGTGTAAACAGCTCGGTATGACTCTGGTCAGCCTGGGACACCGCAGCAGCCTGGAGAAGGTAGATCCAACACACGTCTACATCCCGGATCGATGCCATATTGGGAATACCGTCTTTCCATATGTCTCCACTTCCACCTTTGATTTTACACCTACTAAAAAATATTTTTCCATAAAGATGGTTCTTGGGTGGATTGGTTTTGTTTCAGTCCAAGAGGGATTATTACATATAGTCACTGTTGTGCACTACTTTTCTATCAGTCTAGAATGTAAACAGGCATTGACTATCAACCATCTTATCTATAACTCGGTCTGCAAACCTCTCTAAGCTCTAAACATCTACCAGGTTTTTGTCCTTCAAAGGTAAAAGGTAACATTATCTCATACATGGCCTATGTAGGGCTTTTTTTATCATCATATCTGTCAGCAATGTTAACTCTGTTTGTCTGTTTCCTTTCACTACAGTTCCATGACGTCCAGTTGAAACTGTGTGGAGACGGCCAGTGGGAGTTAACTAGGTTAAAAGGAAGCAGCAGCAGCGGCTTCACTGACAGAGACGAAACCATGTGACCACAGGGTTCTCTTTTTTTTAAAACTCCTGGACATGAAGGAAGCATCGGTGTGGGAGGCGAGAGCCGAGAACACTCCTGGATTCCTCAGTTTGTAACATTCATAAAACTCGTCGAAAAAGGTACTAAAAAAAAATTGGTACACAGTCACTCCGTCGGAGGTGGACGTGATTTAATTCATGTCCACTGGCTTTTAAGAGCAAGACATTTTTATCGCTTGTTTACTTGGCTATAAAAGAGATGAAGGAAATGTGAAGGGAGAGCAATATATATTTGTTCAGGAAGGATAAAGGTTTGTATGAAGCTTGTGGCTCAGGAACTGTAACTTTTTGGGCCACATTCAAAACTATGATGAAAAGAAATCAGGAAGGAAAATAAGAAAGTGAAGACCCAGCAAAATCTTATGTATGATGAAATTCTAGTGGTTTATTTGTACAAGTTCACACACACTATCATTCCGTTAGTTAGAAAGTACATCTGTGGACGATGCATACAGTTTAAAAAGTTGTGTTTGTGATTTAATACAAATATTCATATGTGCAATACAAATAAAAAATAATATTTTGCCTTTTAAAATACATTTTTTAAAGTGAAAAGGAGTGAAACTTCAAGTTCCTCTTTTAAATAAGACTCATTGTGACTGTTGTTTACGTAAGAGCTCAGCGTGACCCTGGATGATTTCCTGAACCACTGTGGGGTCGTCCAGCGTGCTGAGGTCACCCAGCCCGTCCAGCTCGCGCTCCACCACCTTCCGCAGCACCCGCCGCATTATCTTACCCGACCGCGTCTTTGGCAGACGTTTGACGATCTGTGAGAATGAGCCACAAAATCAGTCACCATGTCCAAGTTAAGTCTCTAATGTCTGTTTGCAATGTGAAGCAGAAGGAAACAGAATTACCTGGATGCAGTCTGGACAGGCGTACTTGGCGATCTTTTTAGACACCGTGTCCTTCAGTTGCCGTGACAGGTCCGACTCTTGGGCGCCTGCGCTCTTCTTTAGAACCACGAAGGCATAAACGCCTGAAGAAGCACAGAGACCGAGAACCCCCCCCCCGCTGTCAGATTCTCGTTCATCCAATCGAGCTACAGAGCCGTGGGAACAGAGAGTGGCTCACCTTGTCCTTTGACGTCGTGGGAGTATCCTATGACGGCAGATTCAGCCACTGCAGAACATTGATTCTGTGACAGATAATCTCAGTCAGGATTGTGAGGACAGGGTTTAAAGTGTCACTGCTCGAGTTCTTGATGGAATGAGACTGGAAAACAAATGTTTCACTGAGGAAACAATCGAAAAAGGGTTTATTACCTCCACCAAGGAGTTTATGTTTTACAACCGTGCCTGTTTGGTTCTTTGTTGGTTATTTACTACCATATTAAACTTTGGAGCCTGGGTCTGGAAAGAACTCATTCACTTTTGGTGTGGATACGGCTTAAGCTCCAAGAATTTGTTTTTTCCCCACTTTCTGTACCTTCGCCCAGGAGGTATCGCCATTGTGAGATATGGAACCACTCACCACTACATCTTCTATCTCTGCCGTCCCAATCCTGTGACCGCTCACATTGATGACATCGTCGAGGCGCCCGGTGATCTGGTAATATCCCTCCTTGGATCGATAGGCGCCATCGCCGGTGTAAAAATAACCTAACACAGGGATTTTAGAGACGATGAGAAATATAGAGTCCACCAGAGAAGGTGGAGAAATGCCATAATGACTGTTTGCTCTTGAACGCATCGCACCGTACCAGGATAGGGCTGACAGTAGGTCTCAGTGAATCTCTGGTGGTTGTTGTGAATCGTTCGGGCCATCCCGGGCCATGGCTGAGCTATACACAGAGCTCCGGACGTGTTGTTGGAAGTCACGACTTCTCCCTGGAGAAACCCACAAGATAAATGAACAGCAAAATAAAAGGGCTGATTAAGCAACTAATGTAGTTACTGCGACTAGGAACTCTTGAAAGAACGTATCGTTGGACGTGCACCAATGCTGTTGAAGCCCTGTGCTCTCAAACGGCTGTGTGTGTCTGTGTGTGTGTGTGGTGAGTGGGAGGACGAGGGATCAGCTCACAGACACCACCTCTCCAACTGTCTGCACAATCTGTTCAGCACAGAAGCAGGAGAAACTGCAGCAGCTACAAAATCGTACGACAGATTTTGAATGGGGGGGGGGTTGGCTGGCACGCACAGAACGGGACGGGCGGGTGGGTGGGTATCAAAAGTGACACAGCTGGTGACTGTTTCATAATCCCAATCTGACCCTCTCATCTGGGTCATAGCCAGCCAGCATTTGCAGGGTATCACGCAACACCCCCCACCCACCGACACCCACACACCCCAACACACACACACGCACACACACACACACACACACACAGGGATGAGCACCATACCTCGGTGTCCATGAGCACTGGCTTAATGCCAAAGAAAGGTCTCATAGCCATTCCTGGGACAATCTCTGCGTCTGGGTCCGACGGCCTCGGGGCGATGCAGATGCCACCTGTCTCTGAGAACACAGAGGGAAAATAAGACGGATTTAGGATTATATAAAGTGCTGTATGTGCAGCGTGCATTGAACTAAAAAAAAAGCTTTTTATAAGCCCTCCGCCTGATGTTTTAGTAAGAGACTGAGGCTGGTTGAACCGCTCGGACCCACAGTAACATCTAATGGAGGGATGCAACCCAAAGACTTAATGCAACAATAATGAGAAACCTATATTAAATAATGAGAGATTGGTAGAAGGTAAATGACAAAACAGCTTCTAAATCTACCACGAGCCCCTCACACTACACATGAAGATTATGGAATTACAGCCATAATAAATAAATTAAATGCAATTAGGTTTTTTTATGGGCCTCGGGTTGGGGGGTGGTAAATCCTCCTGGTGGTGTTGGCGGCAGCAGAGAGAACCAGTCATAAAGTAGGACACAACAGATGATCCCAGACTAGCACCAGCAACTGGCATCCTCTTCAGATCAACTGTAGCTGTGAGACCTCCGAACCAAACGGCCCCCAGAGGAGCCGCTAAAGAGTTGGACCAGTTCAACGTCCACTTATAATATACGCTCATTTGCCTGCTTGCTGATTGGTCAGAGTACTGGTAACATGCTCACTCATATGTCTGGTCAATATGAGGTTACAGTCAGCAGCTGGTTAGCTTAGCATTAAAACACAGGAGAAGTTATAGTGGGTTCACATGGGGTCGGAATAATCAGGAAAAAAAATGGCTCACCCGCGAAACGTTACGTCTTTAGTCTCGGAAAATGTTCTCACACGAGTTGCTGTCGTCGTCACTTATCAAACCAATTAACACTATTTACAATCAGTTCTTAATAGAAGTTTTGAATATAAACATATCAGATGTTGTCACAACCACCTACACCTTAGCTAGTTCAAAGGTTTTTGTGAATAACATGTACATCACACCTGATCCTTTTTCTTTGCATAGGCTGGTGTCAAGGTGTTATCTAAACACATAATCTCATCACATTTTATATATTTATATACCATTTTACGACTTCTGAGCAGAGGAACACGCCCAAGTCAGAGCAAAAAGTTCACATCACGGACATTGGACCTTTGGATGAGCTTGTTAAAGTCCAATCTGCCTCCCCCTCCCATTTTATTATCTTTGTAATGATCCAGACTCGCGATTTCCAGTCTTTATGCTAAGCTAAGCTAACCGGCGGCTAGTTGTAGCCATATATGTAGAGAACACACATGAGAGCAGTGTTCATCTTCTACTTTATTCAATGTTAAAGTAAACAAGCGAACAGTATTTCCCCAAATGTAACACTATTGCTTTGAATTCAATTTAAACAAACATATATTAATATCTATTTGATTCCTGCATCCTCTCAGCTGTCTCATCCTGTTTGATCCAACATGGAGGCCGTATGCCAGCAACGGATCAAAATCAAATTTTGCCTCTAAACAGGCTACTTGTTCCCAGATCAACCAAATGGTATTTATGAATAATGCCACTTAGTCCTAATTGGAAACACTAGTCCAGGCAAATAACATAACATAATCCTTTTTTACTGAAGTAGGGTATTTGGGTCATATCTGTGTCTGTGATTCTCAGGCTCATTCTCAGTCCCTGATGTTTAATTATCTGCAATTCATTATAGATTCATTAATTGTTTTCATTGCCATGTGTCCGGTAATTAACGCAGCTTAGTTCCATTTGGTCATAACTGATGGAGAGATGAAACAGTACGAGACGTGTATAAGGGCCCCGTTGAAGAAGAAAAATACTGAGTCATATAATAAGAAAACATTTGTTAATATTACGAGAATAAAGTTGTAATTTAATTAGATAAATATTCAAACATTTCTTTCCCTCTTTAATTGTCCGTAACAATCTGCGTAGCACCAAAGACTCTTGGGCGACATCACAGCTCCCCAAAAGTGAAGCCAAAGTGTCTCGGTCGCCACCTGGTGGCTGGCTGCAGTATAGGTCACAGATCCTGCCTCATCCATGTTAGTGTTGGGACATGAGGCAAACTAAGAGCTCAAAGTACACTTGAAATACATTTTTATCAACGATGGTTCCTCTCATGTTAGTTAGTTTTAAA
The DNA here is from genome assembly GCA_038501795.1 of Pseudopleuronectes americanus. Lineage (NCBI taxonomy): Eukaryota > Metazoa > Chordata > Actinopteri > Pleuronectiformes > Pleuronectidae > Pseudopleuronectes > Pseudopleuronectes americanus. The sequence goes on along the minus strand of CM076734.1, from coordinate 11,323,996 downwards.
CACACTGATGTCTGTTAAGGTTTCAATTGACCTGGTAAGTAGCTTTTTGTTGTTGTTATTAGATGTGTGTAGGCAGGACCTTGCTAACAGGATTGCTACTGGGCAGATGGTGGTGATTATATCTGGGATATTCTGGCTTAATTTCTGGATAGTGGGAGGGAGGGGTGACCCTTTGTTTCTCTTTATGTGTCACACGCTGTGGTTAAACACTATAAGCAGTTTTTTCACACCTTAGTCCAGTTAACAATAAACCTACTGTTACTTTTCCCCACTATCTTATGAAGTCACCATAAAGAGTTTTATTTTGGTGAATATATGAACAAGTTGAAGAGCAAATTTACATTTGCCCGGGGTTTCGAGGTCAAATCTGGTCACCAGCTGCACCGCAGAGACTCATCTGGAAGTGGAAAGTTCAAACAGTGATCTGAGTCTCTCCAGACGGCCCAGCAGAGTTCTGTGACGTGGCTCTTTCCCACAGCTGCGATCATAACATCTGCTCCCTGAGGTCGAAATGCATCCAGCTGGCTAATGTGTTAATGAGAGCGTTTGACAAACAAAGTGTAAACAGGGATGGAGTGATCTCCCTTGCATTTCTCTACATGGTGTTAATGTCCACTGTTATTTGTATTCAGTGTTAAGAAGAAGCAGTTTAATGATAAAAGCTGCTCCCAAATTCCAGAGTTTAAACTCTGAGAGAAGAAAACCTGGCTTCATTCCAGAGGGGACATACAAATTCCCCCACTCTCTGTGTGTGTGTCTGTTTGTGTGTGAGTACACTTTATGCCTACACACTTACTGTTATATTGAGTGTGTGCATGGGTGGTTACGTAACGCTGTTGCTGTAGAAACAGAGCTAGCTGCTCTCCCCTTTAAGACTCTCCCCTGCTAGAGAGGCTGCAGACTAGGCTCTGCTAGAGGACAAGCTTCTTTTGTTAAAAATGAGCATGTGTGACTAGAACTTTCTAAATTGACAGGAACCATCTATGAGAAACATCTAGTTGACATGAACTTGTACTTTTTACTTTGATCAATGTCCCATCCATTAACATGGAGGAGGCAGGACTAATGACCTGTACTGCAACCAGACACCAGGCGGAGCAAACATGGCATAACTTTTTTATATACAGTCTATGGAGCTTACATTTAAATCCCATCCACTGGCAACAATCTAACGTTTTGTGTGGATTTAGAAAATTGTCTCCAGTAGGTGACAAATTCCTCAGTGTTCACACTCACCTGTTTGCCACCAGGTGTCCACCACAGGACAGCGTCTGTCCCCAACCACGCTGTGGTACCACTCCCACGCTTCAGTGTTGATGGGCTCGCCCACTGCACATAGACAAAAATATTGTGTCGTCATATATTGCTTTTGGGTTATTGTCTTAGTCAAATTAACAGTTCATCAATATTCACACAAGCAAGCTGAGGGTGAAACAGTGTTCGTAAAGAAAGACGTGTGTGATAACATAAACCTTGTGTTTCACTGCAACAGATGTCTGGCATGAACTGTGTGTGTGTGTGTGGGCGAGACCTAAAGAGGTTGAAAATATATAATTTTCGTATAGTTGCAAGTAATTTTCTGCATAGGAGTATTTTCAGGTCTACAGTCGTACCAGAGCCCAGAGTTTTGAGGGAGGAGCGGTCGTATTTCTTCACCCACTGGTCTCCGTATTTGAGCAGCAGGCGGATCGCTGTGGGAGCTCCATAAAACTGGTTAATCTTTAGTCTCTGAACCATCTCCCAGTATCTTCCTGTGAAAAGACACAACATGTCCATGTCAGTATAAAGAAGATAAGACACGGATCATTGACAAATGAGACTAGAGTGAAACTTGACCCTCAGCAGTTTGACCTTCACAAGAACATTATGTTCTCACTCCTGCTTAGACAACAGCTTCTGGTATGGTAAGTTCAAATGTAAAGCTATTGTTAGAGAGACAGGAGTGTGTGGACACAAATACTTAGGTGTGTGTCAGCACATTGCTCAACATATAGAATGTTATATTAAAAAAACACAAAAATGATACAATTACAGCTGATAAAAACAACCTTAATGTGAGAATATGATAAATTTGAAAATATTTAGATATTTTATAATTTTCTTTAACGCACCAAGCAGACTGACACCTGTTCATACCGGTTTGTACGTTCACTGGTGCTCATACCTGGGTCAGGGTAAATGGGAGTGCTCTCAAACAGGACAGTGGTTCCCCCGTTGGCCAGCGGGCCATAGACGCTGTAGCTGTGGCCTGTTATCCAGCCGATGTCTGCCACACAGCCGAACACGTCCCCATCATGGTAGTCGAACACGTACTGGGAACGAGAGGGACGACAGATGTGATGGTCCGATTAAAAAAATGAAAATGTTTTTTCTTTTTTTTAACAAAACGCTCAAGGTCATTGTTCAGAGATCAAAATATAGTATTTATATCCCTTTTATAAAAGCTAAATAACCCATTTAAATTTCACAAGTAGATATTATTGCATTAATGCACTATGTTAAAACTAGAGCAACATTTTTTGTGAACCTCCTCTATAATCCCATGTGATCCAGGTAATATTTCCTCGCCAGATGTTCAGACACTGGATCACATTTTGGCCGTACGAGGCCTTCACTGAAACACGGTAAACTACACACTACCCTGCATGATACCAAAACAAAACAGTGCCTGGCGTTACCCTGTGGGTGAGTGCGGCGTACAGCAGATACCCAGCCTGAGTGTGGACCAGGCCTTTGGGCTTCCCCGTGCTTCCCGATGTGTAAAGCAGAAACAAGATGTCCTCACTGTCCATGGCTGCCGGCTCACACACCACGTCCTCCTTCAACATTTCCTGCAAGACAAATTAATTCAAGGATTGAAGCAGACGGAATTTCTTATGGAACTGTACATTTTTAAATTTAAATGTTTCTTTTAGGGCGAGGAAGATCATGTGATACGACTGAAAGCTCCAGAACAGCTACTACGGACTGTCACCTGCTATTTCCAACCAGAAGAGCGACATTTCAGAAATATAAGTACATTCATTAAATAAAAGTTGTCAATCAAGGAGCAAATAGATTCATCAGACATCCACCAAACTAATCGTCATTTACCCTTGTAAAAGCGAGTACTGTTTGCATTAGCATCCGCAAGAGATTGAATTTCTGATCTCTCACCTCCTCCATGGCGACGTCCCTGGCTGTCATGGCAACCGCAGCCTCTGTTCTCATAGCAACAAACACCCGCCGTACGGCCGGGCAGCTCTGGACCGCCTCGTTCACCGTCCTCTTCAGCTCCGTGACCTTACCCCCCCTCACGCCCTGGTTCACCGTGATGACGACGCTGGACTGGGCTGAGAACGCAAAGCACATGAAAATCAGACCGCTGACACTGGGGTGTGTGTTGGAATCAACTCGAGAAGTAAAGACATCTCAGATCCAGGATGCAATAGAAGCCTTGTCTCTGTAGTTCTCTAAGGGTTCTCCACTAGACGATAACCCCTTCATAAAACATCATTTGATCCGTTTGGAAAATAAAACTATTGATTATAGTGCAGCTTTAAACTGTACAGTGGAAATCAGCAGGTCTGTCTCACCGTCTCTGATTCGCTCCGAGAGGGCCTCCGCACTGAACCCGGCAAACACCACGTTGTGGGCCGCACCGATACGGGCGCAGGCCAACATGGACGCCACAGCCAGAGGGCAGGTGGGCATGTAGATGGTGACACAGTCCCCCTTCTTCACGCCATGCCGCCTCAACAGGTTGCCCACGCGACACGTCATCTCCAGGAGCTGCCTGGAGAGAGATATCAATGAATAACACTGAGGCAAATGAACAAAGACTCTACAGACACACACACACACACAGACAGACAGACAGACAGACAGACAGACAGACAGACAGACAGACAGACAGACAGACAGACAGACACACACACACACACACACACACACACACACACACACACACACACACACACACACACACACACACACACACACACACACACACACACACACACACACACACACACACACACACACACACACACACACACACACACACACACACACACACACACACACACACACACACACACACACACACACACACACACACACACACACACACACACACACACACACACACACACACACACACACACACACACACACACACACACACACACACACACACACACACACACACACACACACACACACACACACACACCGAGCTGCTGACCTGTAGGTGACCCTGACCTCCGACCCCGGCTCATCTCTCTCCCAGATCAGCGCCACCCTGTCAGGACCGGTGTTCACGTGGCGGTCCAGACAGTTTACTGAATGTGAACATAAAAGAAAAAACACAAAGTTTTACACACACGCACACAGACACACACAACAAAATGCCCGATACCTTACTGTGGAACAGAGGAGTGGGATCAATAAAGTCTGTATCTATCTATCTGTCTGTCTATCTACTGTATCTATCGATCGATCTGTCCATCTATCTATCTGTCTGTCCCTCTCTCTGTACATCTATCTACTCACTCCTCTCCACAGTAGTACGATGCGTTCAAGTACAATGTTCTTTGGTTAAATGTGCTGATAGGATTGAACAATTCAACCCAGGAACACTGTGCCTTGAAGGCACCATGCTGCCGTGGCGATGAGTGAAGCTTCACAACACCTGGCTTCACATGAGATTATACCTTTAATTTGATCATGGAACATTGTGAGTCGAGGGGAATACAAAAGTACCCAGGACCGCCTCTGATCACAACAACCAATAGGCCATCTTGTACAGAACCTTATTAGGGTCTGATGAAACGGGATCTCACCGGACACGTTGAGCGTTCCTCCCTCAAACCACTTGATCCTGCCTCGGCTCAGGTCGCAGTCCTGCACCGTGGTGAAGGGACTGATCCAGCTCAGCCTGTGACGCGCCACCGCGGCCCAGAAGCTGCTGCTGCTGCTGGGGGACACCGAGAGCTCCTGCAGCTGCGAGCGGCTCGACACCCCCTCGAAGCCCGCAGCCTCCGGCATGAACGCCGCCGTCTTACAACCCCTACGCCCCAAAACATCCAGACGGGACCTGAAGACCCGACAGCTGAGGGAGGTGAAAGAGCTTGACGTGCGTCCGCAGCGCAGCCACATGGTGACAGAGGCGAGTCAGCGCGAAGTGGAAGTGTTTTGCAAAAGCTGTTGTTTGCACAACACGGCGCTGGAGCAAGTTTGGAAAGTTGCGCTGCTGCTCGAGTGAAAAGTTGGAAACTCCGCAGAGGAAGGGCAAGGAGGAGCGATGCGTTAAAGGGCAGTGCAAACTCCAATGAGCCGACACTTTATTATCCCGTTGAAATCCAGACTGTAAATGAGCTGCAAAAGCGAAAGTAAGGGAGCTAAGACGTTTGTTGTCTCCAGACACGGGCGTCTCAAGGGCATTTGTGGGTCCAGGCAAAAGGGAGCTACTGGGAGGGGGGTGGGGGCTTCAACAAACCAAACCCCCATATAAATGATGGCAAACACAGAAATAGTAAAGTATCTGTAAATCAGCAGATACGCCCAATGGATTGGTCAACGCATGTGTCAACACAATTCCTGAACTGCTGAAAAAAGGCAAAGAAGGATAAGAAACACCCACACAAACAGTTTTTTTGCCTAAGGGGCAAAGCTTCACGTCTCTGTGTGCACACCTTTGCCTTGACAAACCGGTCGCAGAGGTTTTTTTTCCAGACCGTCCTTGCAGAATGTCCCACCAGCAGCATCTGAGCATCCCACTAATAAGGGAGCTCAGAGGCGCTGGTAGACAAACCTGTTCTCAGGTCAACGTGCTGCACACACAAGGACGGCAACAGCGAGCATACACTATAGGCTTAAGTGCAAACCTCCTCCACCTGACATCACACATTTAGAAGTTCTAGTCTTCAAATACACCTTTAAAATAATGAAGCTGAGATAGAGAGGTAGGGGGCCTCTTTAAGGGGTTTATGAGCATGGTTAGGGTTAACCCTAACCCTTTTTTTTTGGGGTCAACTTCACTGCCTCCAGACAACTAATAGGTTTTTTTCCTATGAAAAAAGTGAATTGTTTACAGAGATGGATGACATGGCATCTCCCCAAACGTGAAGCCAAAGTGTGTTGAGCACACCCTGGTGGTAAGCTGCAGTATAGATCATAAACCCTACCAACTCCAGGTTAGTGGATGGTACATGTTTCAAACTAAAAAGTCAGAGTACACGTCAATTAAAGTTTTGTCAAAGATAGATTCTCACGTTTTAGGTAGTATTTAATCACACTGAAGTTTGTTCAAGTGCAATTTTTTTCAGCAAAATTTGGTTTTAATGAGCCTGACTCACGATTGGTCGAACCCATCTGAGAACTCAATACCGTTGCTCCATCTCTACTGTTCAGACTCCGGTTCTAAATAAGCAAGATGGCAGCTTCATTTCTGGATAGTGGGACGAAGGGGAGATGCGTTGTCCGTCTTTATTTAAAGTCAATGGTGGCGCTAAACTTCAACTTCTGCTCCCTCATGGAAAAATACAGACATTTTCCATTATTTATTCTTTTCAACCTTTAACTACGGGATGTCAATTCTTAGCACGGAGGCCTCAAGTTTACACATCACCCTCGTAACTTCACTATCAGAATAGATGAACACGAAAAAAACATACGTGTCAAACTCCTATTTAAAAGGGAAACATAGTGAAACTCAAACATCCGCGGGAAGTGACAAATAAGAAAAACACTTTGTGGAAGAGAACTTTAAATAGTAACTTTTAATCGAGCTACAGTTACATTTATACAAAGACAAACGCAGATAATTGATGTTAAATTTACATAATTGTACAGTTTTGACAATTGGACATTCTTTTTTTCAGTATTTACATCACAATTATTGACACAGACGAAAGAAAAAGAGTGCAGGCCTTAAATCGTCAGTTTAACCCTAATTGAAACGTGTCGTCACGGGGAGGTCAGAGGTCCCAGTCTGCTCCTGTGGGACACACATGGACTGGAGCAGGTAGAGGCAGTGTCGTGCCACATCCAAGTCACAAAGGTTAATTTATTTGAAAGAAAACAAATATATATCTGTATATAATTTTGATGCAACTTCATGTCAGGAAAAAACATTTCCCTTAAAACGTTAGAGAGCCTCCTTCAGTGTCGTACAGAGGAGCGGAGCCGAATATCCTCTTTTCACATGAGCAAAGTTTTTCTGTGCGTGTTTTCATGATCATTATATTTAAACTGCAGCTTTGTACAGTATCAGATCAATCACGCAAGGAAACTCCTCTCTGCAGGCATTTCTCTCTCAGTCTGTGCCCTGCAGCCATGTTTTCAGTTCCTCTTCTCCTCCTCTACAGTTTGCTGCTCCGCCGCCTCATCGTCGGCCTCCTCTTTGTGCGTCACGTGGCCGTTCGTCCTGTTCGGAGCGGTGCCGAGCATCTGGGCGCTGTGCTGCTGCGCCTTGGCTCGCAGCGCCGCAATGCTGTTCTCCCTCAGCTCCTCCCTGGAGATCGGAGAGCCTGTGTCCTCCATCCGCTTCTCCTCCTCGGCCTCCATCACTATGTCCACGGGCTTCTCCTGCATTGGAGCGTGGGGGGACGTGCTGCAGGGTTTCCCCGGGGAAGAGTGCGGAGTGTCGACTGACTTCTTGTGCATACCTGGAGGGGAGAGATGGGATTTAGATGTTGGGTTCCATGTCATAAAACAAACATTTCTGTAATATTTTGTCACTTTTTTAACGTTTGAGCTCTTAGAAAGTTAGAAAACTCTGCGTTCATCCTACCTGGTTTATCTGTAGCGAAAGTTTGAATGAATAACTTGCTATACGTTTGAGGAGCTGGTCGGTATATTTAACATTTAAAATGGTACAATGAATATATAGATAGGATATTTTGTCTTTCGTTCGCTATTTGACATTGAAAAAGAGCGTGAAAGGAGAATAAAGAGGGAGGGGACATCTTATTCAATTAGTGTCTCCTAATTGATTTCAACTAATCAATTGACACAAGGTGAGGGAGGAGATTTGGTCTAATCTGTCCTGATGAAGTAGGATTATCACGGCATCGACTGACGCCTCTTATTGACATGCCAACACTTTTATTGGTTCTCATCAGGAGCAGGGCTTAGCTACTTTTGCCTGTTGTCCCAATACGATACCTTGTATACTTTTATACAAGATTACCAAACATCCTGAAGTACTAAGATGCTCCAAGTTTATTTCCAACCATTTTAGATATTCATTAACGGAAGACAGGGCTCTATGACTGATCACCTCATCATCAAACCCAGATGCAGGATTTTCTTTTTATCACTTTCTATAACATAACGAGATAGGGCTATTTTGGGACTTTTCACCAGTTTCCTTTGGTATAATTCATGGGTCATGATGAAAAAATCTGATCTATTGAGGTGTCCCAGTAAGTCGTGACAGTGCAGCTTGGACGATCATCACTCCTTGTTTTTCATACTGTGACAGCTCAACATGAAACATTTCTGTCCAGCTAAGATTATCTCTCAGCTGACGTGTACCAGCTCGCTCCTGCAGCAGCTTACCGAGTAACCAGGGGGCGTAGGACTCTGTGATGCCGTCCTTGGCCGACTTGAGGATGGACTCGGGCAGCGGGATGGAGTGACGCACCATGGCTCCGTACAGACCGTACTCGGCCATCACGCTGCTGCGACCCCAGCACTTCTCCCTCTTCCTCCACTTGGCCCTGCGGTTCTGGAACCACACCTGGAGAAATGAAGGTGGGGCCTGGATTAGATTGAGTGTGTGTGTGGTCCTATTTGGCCGTTAGAGTCTGGACAAATTAGAGCTAAAACCTCACTTAATATGTTTGGTAACTGTTGCCTCTCTTGGTTGTGAACTGGGCCGAACGCTGCATGTGCTTGAGATTCTGTTTTCAATCTAACCCACTGAAGGAGGAATGTTTCTCTGTGTTTACGATTATGTGACGACAAAATCTGGTTCAATACGCAATTTGCACAAGTTCGAGATGGAAACTTGCAGCCTCCGGTTCATAGACATTGACATGTTAGCTCTAGAACTTAATCTTTTCAAATGAAAACTATTTACAGATTTATGCACTTATATAAAGAGCAGGTGTCCTTTTTTGTTATTAAGCCGCTTTTAACATGAGATGAATTACTTTATTATTCTAAGCAGAGTATTTTACATGTAGTATATGTTAGTATTAGTATCTAGTATTTTTGGTCTTCAAGGCCAAAACTCCATCTCCCGTACATTGTTTACAGTCTACAGTTTACACACTACTTTATTTCTGACACAAACGTCTCGACACAAAACAGGGATTATTTTTGGAGGTGATTTAGGCCTAGATGACGTTTTGGGCTCATCTCAGCTTCTTGCATAGATAAATTAAAAAGCTGTTCCACCTCTTTTGTTCTTGACACAGACTGTTTACATGCAGGCCACCAAAGCTGGCTTTAATGTAAACTGAGGAAATAAGAAAACGTAACAAGACGGCTTGAAAATCTTTTCCCTCGCCTTCAGATTCTATAAATTCATATGTAGATTCTGTTAAAAGATATGTCTAAATACGTGTGAATGGGTTCTTTCATATATTTTAAATATGATGAGGGATCATCTCTTCATTAATTACAACTACTCTTCCTCATTGCCAAACTCCGATGATCATCGTCATCATCTAAATCGTCCATCACTACTATGACTCCTGCAGGATCCCTTTATTTTTTGGTCCAGTAGAATAATGACATCTACTGGAGGTTTAAAACAACAAAAGTCAAAGAGCTCATTTACAAAACCATAATATTATTGTATGTCTGTTTTGGAAAATACATCCCATATTACAGATCCACTATTGACCCAAAATGTAAGTATGTTGTCAAAAACAGGTTTATTAAACTGGCCAAATTCCTTCTATCGGCCCTATTACCATTTCTTTTTCCTCTCATCGCTCGTGCCATCTGCAGGATACTGTCTTTTTGTGACCTGTGCACGTGTGTGTGTGTGCGATCATTATTCCCCTCCAGGTTCCTCAAGTGCCTAAATTGATTTTCACCATGCCAGACCTTGTAATAGCCTCAGCAAGCTTGTGAATATGGATGAGGAAAACAGTAGAGGGAAAAAATGAGCATCCTAAAATGGCCGAGGAGGCTGGATGAGATTGCAGGGAACGGTGTGGAGTGATGTGTGAGCGCATGCGTATGTATGTGTGTGTGGGGGTGTGTGTGGGGGTAGTGTGTGGGGGTGTGAATTTTTCAGACCTGGAATTAAAAACGATCAAAGCCGAGCCGGCAAAGCTATTCAGGTAGATCTGATGATAACCTGCCTCTCATAAAAAGCTGGGCCTCAGATGAGCAATCATGCCTTTTGACAGCAACAGTGTGAGTGTGCATGAAGTGTGTCTGTGTGTGTGTGCGTGTGTGTGTGTGAGAGAGAGAGGGAGTGTGAAGTGCTTCCTGAGAGAGGTGACCCTGGGGGCGAGGAGGCTGATTGAAAAATAAGTTAATTTCCAGTCCCGATCGATGGGAGACAGGCGCTCAAATATCATGGGAAATTAAAATGCTCGCAGCAGCCGGGCAGAGGCCTCTGCTCAGCCGCTGACCTCTGCTTATTAATTTCGGTGTAGTTATCATTTCATTTCAGGGCTGCGGTGCCGCCTCTCGCAGGGAAGAGAGGTGAGAAGTTCTCCTCAATTAACTAATTAGACGGGGAGGGTGAATTGGCTGCTAATGTGGGAGCAGGAGGTGCTGGGAGGATGATGATGGAGCTGATGACCGCAGGCTCCAACTGTCTGTCTGCCTCAACACTTGCTTTTTGTGCGTGTGAAAAATCTGTGCCTGATCATTCTAACCTTGATGCAATGTTTAAGAATCATAAATTACAGGAAAGATCTAAATCATGACTGATTACACAATTTTCCTTCTAAAAATGGGCTTATTTGGTTCTTCTGCCCATTGACAATATGAAATTTAAGATAATAACCCCACATTCATCTCTTCATCCACATACATGAACACACACCTGTATTCTGTCCTCTGGCAGCTCGGTCTTCATTGAGAGCATCTCTCGGGCGTACACGTCCGGATAGTGAGCCTCATTAAAAGCTTTCTCCAGCTCCTCCAGCTGATAGGACGTGAAAATGGTTCTATAGACAAAAGAAAATGCACCAAATATGAGATTGGACGCAATTTATACATTTTTGTTCTTAAAAATAATACTGTTTTATTTTCCTTTTCAATTTAATCTACTCACCCTGATCTGTTTTGTATAATTAAAATTAAATTTAAAACTTAACTGCCTCAAATATAATAAGAGGTAATTAAGTTTCCCCAAAAATGAATCTTTTAAAATGAGAAACAGTTTTTTCTTTTATAAAAAACAAAAAGGTAAAAACTGTTTTTTCTTTGTCGACCAGTTGAGAAAATTATTTTTGTGTGCATATTCATTTTTCTTGTTTTGTTAAACAATTTAGCTCATTTTCAAGCTTAGGCACGAAATGCCTGGAAAAAAAAATAAGAAACCAAACGAAAAAAACGAAATAAAATTTTAAAGCACAGAGAAATCATGATTGTTTAATGCAGGTATTTCAGAATTACTACATTTCGACAGTATTATTTTATAAACGAATGAGATTCAGACAAGCACACACGTGGAATTAAAGGAATTGATTAGGAATTAAACTGTTTGTTTTTGTGTTGCAGTGATGACACCAACGAAAGAAACCTGCACTGGTAGTGGTTTAGGGCCTTAGACAGTAAATACTATAACATCATTTAAAAAAGCATATTTTTGATGAGCTATTTAAAAAAAAAGATGCGTTTTTTACCTGTGTCGTCGTTTCTTTCTCTTCTTGTTCTGACTCGTGGAGGACTTAGAGAATTTCTGATCCCCGGAGGAAAGACTCATATCATCCGAATCTGTCAGGAATAAACAGTGGACCACGTCAGACATAATAATAATAATAATAATATACACAAACAATACAGCAGAAAATAGTAATTCCGATTTTTACTGTTTTATGATGTAAAGTGTTAACAGTATTTCTGCATTCTGATTCTTGAGCACGGATTTATTTGATTTAATGGAAGGGAAAAAACAAATTTAATTTACCAAATTTAAAAGATAACATAAAAAATATGTAATATCAATATTACCAAGGCCTCTAAACATTTATTAATATTTTCGATTTTAAAATCCAACACTTTATCATAGGTGCGAGAAAAATATTCCAACAGATTTTTCATTGTGTTACATGAACTTTCAGTTTCTCTGTTGTTCAATCAAAAGGCGCCAAAGCTTTGACACAAATAAATCTCCACCACTCCTTTATTCTATCTCGCCTAGAATTAATATATCAAATATTATAATAATATAACAGTGAAATAAAACATTTACTAGTGATTATCACATGTTTCAGAAACACACAGTGTCTTATTTCTCACCGGAGCTGGAGTGGTGCGCATCCATCTGCGCCTCCATGTGCGCGGCTCTGTGCAGCGGCTGCAGGTGCACGTTCTGCGCCTCTGACAGCACCTCCAGGAAAGCAGGCTGACTGTAAAACGAGTGTATTCCCTCCGGTCCCAGCAAACCCATCCCGACCCCGAGCCCACCGTGCCCGAGGGCCGACCTGGCCGCCAGCAGGTGCGCCCTGTGCGGCAGGGCCTCCAGCGGCCGCCGCGGCGCCGTCGGTGGCTCCTTGTTGAGGCCGAGCAGCTCCTGGATCCCGAAGCCGGTGCGCCGGTGCACCGCGGGGGCCATCTTCCACACCGGGAGCGGATGCTGGGATCCCCCGTGATTCACGCTGCAGGTCTGAGACGCTGCTCTCTGTTTGTTCTCAGTGTCTGAAAGCACAGATCCCTCCTTCCCGGTCATGACTGTGGGATGTTACACTTCTCTTCTTTCTCCACAAAACAAAAAGCCAGAGTCCCCGGTGCACTGAGCAGAGTGACGCTCCTTCTGCGCTTTTTATCCAACAGGCAACAGGCGGCAGCCAATCACAGCAGAGCAGAGACAACACACTGGAGTTTCCATCACATTCATCCGAGCATCAAAACAAACGTCTGGAAATTAACGGAGACACAACTACTCTTTATTTATGTTCCTATTGGTCACTAATATATTAACTCTCCCTGAGTCTTTAACTGATAAACAGTGTGATCTCCCACAGATAGTGACCATCAAACACCTGATTTAGATATTTAAATGTTTACAGTATTTTTACAGAAGATTTGGTTTAGTGAGTAAAATGTTTGAGCTTCAGTTTGATTCATTTGTGTTTGTGTCATAGGTCTGGATGACGTTAAAACTGAGAATTATATTTGGGCTGATACGGTTATGGTTTGCACATAATAAACCAAGATACACAAGAAGCGAGAGAAGAGTTTTACTTTCACTACAACTCTTCAGGCTGGTCGTCTGATCCGGGAGCCACCAGCTCTTCACACAGAGTCAATGAACCGGAAAATCCCTCAAAACGAGGGAAATCTGATTTAATCTGCAGCTCGTTTGTGCGTAATGAGAGAGATCAGGGTGAGGGGGAGAGTGATGCAGACCCAGATTTAAAGACAAACAATCTGCGGTTTAATTAGTGTGCAAAGAAAAAGATGCTAGTGTAAATAAAACAAAAATATCCTGCTGATTATCAGATATCAGCTCATCTACACGATTTTAAGATGATTTTGATTATATAAATAAAATTATTAACTTCATTTAAGTTTGGTGCCTTTTATAAAATTCACCTCCATTATAATAAAATAAAGCAAGATGAGTAAATTAACGTCACTTTCGATAAATCAGTCTGTTCTATTTTTCTCGTTTCCCCAATAAACAGGCCTGTGCCAAAAATGATTGTCATTGTCTGTAAAACACAACACACATTTCAGTGATCACGTCAAAAGAAAATGCTTATAAACTAACATTAGCCAATTTCTCCATCAGTTAATGAATCAATCCGGCTTCTAATTAGAAAACCACAGTGATTGATCCGTTAACAGACTCGAGCTTCGTCCCCAACGTCCCATATAACTCCAGCCTGTGATTTGCATATTCTAATTAGGTTTGCGCATGTAAACGTTTTGTCTTTGCGGACAGTCTGCGCATCTGTTGATAGGTTATTAAGCTGTTTTTTTTCCCATTCTTTGACGGGTCACATGATAAAGAATACAATGTCCCAGTTCAGGGTATTTAGGACACACCAGGGTGGCAATTAAATACGAGACAAACGGTGGCAGCGGATGCCAGCGCGCAATGCAAGCAACAGATTTACTCAGCACCCTCGTGTTCAAGTGGTTTGAGCAAATAGAGGGGAAAAAAACAACATTGAAAGTGTTTCAGTGCGTAAATCGGAAAGTGAGAGTGGAGACATGATGATGAAATCACCTGCAGCGTCTGAAATCCAAACCCACAGGAAAGTGACACGGGGCCACAAACACTCTCTGCGTTTCTGTGCGTCTTTACGCACCTAATCCTGTCTAATCAGCCATTATTCAATTAATGCGCATGAACTTCCAATCGTTCGGAGATAATGTGCGGCACACTTTCGGACAGCTGGACTGATAATGCCGCAGAGGAGTTTATGGAGATGAGAGGAGAGGACGCGCGATGGAAGCGCAGATAGGCTCGCACTGTCTCCATCAATGGGACATGTGGTGATGAATAAATCAGCTCCGGCGGGACTGTTGGGCAGCAGCCGCGCGTCAGGCTGTCAGCGGCGGTCAGACCCTCCGCACATTTAGCGCCGGTTTGTAATCTGAGCTGAGATCAGGAGAGGTGGCATCACCCCGGTCAAGTCAATCATTGAGCGCTCGGTCTGTTGTTCCTGTGCGTCAGGCTGCTCCGTCACTGCGGAGGATTTAAACAGGGATGAAATAAACACAATGGCGCGTTTTACGCATTTTTTACGCATTAACTTGGTTATTATAACAAAGGAAATTGTTGTTTTACGCAGTGTTATTTGCCCTTTGTTTGTCTATTGTGAGTCAGTGTAGAAATCAAACACGGATGGAAATAAACAATCGAGAGGGAGAGAGAGGGAAGGGGGGGGGGAGGAGAGAGGAATGAACAGATTTAAATTACCTCCAGCATCTCATGAGAAACTATTAGAGACATTTCATTAAAGGTGAATGAAGAGATCACACACACACGTGTGCACGCGCGCATCATGTCGATGACATCTTTCCAGATAGATTAGGATGCAGCAGGAAACTTAAAATGTGCATCTCATGTTATTAATACTTAACAAATCTGAATTCAGACAGTAAAGACGAGATAGAATAATCATGGGATTCAGAAAACATTAGATTGTATATTTTATTTTGCAAGCAGGCATGGACACTTGAAATTAGTTATTTATTGACCCTGTAGCTTTTATTCCTTTCTATTTTAAGGGCAATACGATTAATTTATGGATTAATACAAACAGTAGAGATATTGTATTAAATTTACACGTTTAAGGACTAAATTCGTTAGTGAGCTTTTAGAAATGTCTAAGACTGAAGGTCAGATGTTTTAATCTACTTTCCTGATATTGATTTCTTCAACAGTCAAGTAAATAAAATCAATCAGGTCATAATTGTTGCAACAACATTTTGTCACAAACAGATGGTTCAACAGCACAATGTGATAGGATGAAATAAATGATGCCAATTAGAAATGAACAGTGTGGGCAATAGTATTAATGATATACATGAGTATTTCTGGATTTTTCTAAACCACCTGTAGCTTAAGACATTTGTTTTTTTATGTCAGGGTAAACTTCCATAAAGCGAAAGAGCTGAATGAGGCTTAAAACACAATAAAACTAAAAAGAAAGTTTAAATGTGAAAATGGCTTAATTATCATATTTGCAGATCGAGTTTGAAAACAGAAACTTCACTGTCACTGATAGTCAATTAATACAGAAAAACCACAAAGGTTAAAGTTGAGAACATGTGGAGGTCGATGACTGAAACTGCAGCCGACACAAACCCTGACTTTCTCTTCTTTGTCCTTTATTATCATCGCTGTGCATTACAGAGCATATCAGTGATTAAAATAATAGTCGATCGAGTCTGGGTCAGTCGGATTCTGGCCGAGTGTCTGCACCACACTCCGCTCTTTTCTGTCTGATCTGTCTCTGTCTTTGTTCCAAGCTCCAGAAATGGCTCCTTCTAATCCAGCTAATTGCGTTTTCCCAGAGCTCGGGCTTTTTCACAAGACGAGCTGGGTCACCAAACAGCCGTTGATCAAAACATCCTATTAAGGTGAGGAAACAAAAGGCTCCCACGACCCGAACAATGTGCCACTGGTGATTCAACAGTTTTCTCTGCGGGCACAAAGAATTAATTAGGGCAATAACTTCATGCCAATGCCGTTCTATAGTCTCCATTTCTGTATGAGTGCATCTATTTGTGCTCTGAAGTTTGTCGGGGGGTACTCTTGACTTGTGTGCGAGCGCATTCCCCTGTTGCATGTGCAGATGTGTTATTGGCATAATGAGGAAAATGCTCGGAGGGAATATGGGGAGGAGAGAGAGAGAGCCCCCTCCTCCTCCTCGCCTCATCCCGCAAACACCAAAAACTTTCTTGACAAAATAATATTCCTCACCGTGGTCACTGGTAACGAGAATTGACATAATTGCTCGGGCCCATTTCTCTTCTAATTAGCACACTTCCACCGGGGACAGGGACTCGCGGTTAGGCAGCAGAAAAGGGAATCGGACAGGCATGGCGGTGGCAACACAAAAAGGGGCCCCTGGTTTCAGCGTAATTAGGTGAGACAATGCCCCTGACTGTTTTGAGCCATGGCAGCGACTCAGAGCCGGGGCCGAGCAGGCGAGTGGACGCCCCGTGAGGAACATCTCCCTGAGACCCTAATAAGCCCCTAATTGTCTCTTCCCCCCCTTTCGGATTCACATGGACTGCACCAGCAGACATGAAGACAGCCTATTCCCGGGCTCCTGCAGAGATCGTGGCCCTCGTCCCGCAGAGGGGGAGAAATTTGAGTTGACTCACCCGGGACCTTTACTGTTTGGCCCCAAAGCTCCAGAGAGCCGGTGGCAGGTCCGCTAACGCCATGCGACAGGGGCCCAAAGCAAGATGGTGAGAGCAGAGGCGCAGGAAGCAGACACGTTTCTTAACAGACAAGCCTGATGTCATTACTTTATTTTCCCACCTGAACCCACTGCCAAGAAAACACATGTTCAAATCCAAGTGTACTCCTGATTGGACAAATAATCTACAGAATGTGTTGAATCTTGAATGTCTAACAGCCAAATCCTGTTCTGGAACTAGAGTGACACTCAGAGTTCATAACACCACCAAGGCACCATTACAACATAAATACAGATTTTTATTTGGATCTGCAAGAAATCGCTCACATCTCATAAATATCAGTCTCCTTAACATGCTTGATTTTTTTCATCAATGTCCATGAATTATTTCTGTTGAAATTAGTGAAAACAAAGTTTTGTGGAACATTCTGCAGCTTTTGTGTAATCGTGCTGACATAAATAAACTAGGATAGCACTTGTACCGCCAAAACCACATTCAATGCACTAGATCCACATTTTATATTTAATTTCAAACACATTGATATCAGTCCCCCAAACATTTTTTCATCACAATTCCTAAATTATTCTGAGAAATTAATGAAATTGTTGAAAACACCCTAAAATCCTGGGTCGGCCCTTTTGTCCAGATCCATTTTCTCTCCTGACATATACAGCGATCCCTCCACTAATGGAGATTCGTCCATTATTCATTATTTTTGTTGTCATAATAAAAAACAGCTAAATGAAAACGCTGTTGTCAAGAATCAGTATAACACATTCCTCCATCAACACCAGCACAGTCCACCACATGATTGTTTAGTTCTTATAGCAGAAATGTAAAAGAAAAGGAAACTGTCTGATAACCTAATGACTTATTTGTCATAAAAAACAAATTCATAGATCCTAGTGGAAGTCAGTTTGGTAGTTTTTGCATAAACTTGGTTCCTAGATGTCTCATGCTTTTATAGGACTGTGAACTATGAGCCTTTTTAACCTCTCACACACACACAGACACACACACACACAGCTCCATATGTTTGAGGCCACCTCCAATGGCAGGTGGTGCTCCAAAAAGGTTCAATATTTCATAATTCGCTCTCTGTAACATCCCCTGCAGCAGAGGCCTCAGAGTTCAGAGGGACGTCAGTTTGATGTGCCCTCACTCCTTTAATTAGCTGTCAATTAGTGCAAATGAATCAACTCTTCGCCTAATTAAGCAATGCCACCAGGCAGCTCCCATACACAGGCCATTGTGTGAGCAGCATGAGAAAACCATAGCGAGCAAACTCGTTTTGGATCAGGAGTGCAACCTAACGATCAGATTGACACACTGTGTTGTGTGTGTGTGTGTGTGTGTGTGTGTGTGTGTGTGTGTGTGTGTGTGTGTGTGTGTGTGTGTCTCTTTAAGGGAGGGTAAAGTAAGTCCCACACTTTATTTTCCGTGAATCATTTGTTGATATTTTATGAACCAGAATAACAAAGGCATTAGTCCACTTTTCTCGATTTAGTTCACGGTCATATTTCTAAAAATAAAAGCGTGCACATGCTCACAAGCACTGTACAAGCACATTGTGACCCGAGCACTTAACTCTCCATTTAGGACTTTGAATGTTTTTAATCTTCTAATCCCCGAACTATCTCCCAGGTTGATTCAGAGCAGCCCGTCCTTCATTAGGAATAAATCATTTCACAAAGTATACAAAACATGTCACTGGAGGATTTAAAATACTGTCAACATGTGACTACTATATATCAAAAGTTAGGATGAGAAGCATGATAACACTTGTAATGTCATAAGGAGGCTGATTAGTTTTACCTCGTCAGTCTTGGGTAGAGGAACCTCCAGCCTTCGGAGGTGTGTGCTTTTCCTTGGTTTGTGTAGGTTTTCCAAATGGGCGCTAGACAGAGTGTCTTCACCTGTCAATTCCAATACATCTCACTAGGAGAGCTAACCCGAAGAGCATGCATAGCTACAAAAGGCCTCAAAGGAAAAGGCCAAATTCAGTTAATCATTAATTGTTCAAATCAAAATATCAAATTAAAGACGTATGATTAATAAACCAACTCATATTCACCGACATAGCAATTAATCAATTTAAATGAAATAAATTTCCAAATCAGAAAATTCAATGTCAAGTAAATAAATAAATGAATTGTTCTTTGTGTGCCTGTGTGTGTATGTGTGTGTGTGTTTGTGTGTGTGTTTGTGTGTGTGTCAGAGAAAGGGTCCAATGAAAGTGGAAATTGAGGGACATGTGTGTGTCTGGGGGGAGAGTGAAGATGAGGGGTGAATTTACCAGCTTTTATGGTTCCACCAGGACAGAGGGGATTACGGCCCAATCCCAGCATGTTCTTCATCAGGCTCCAGGGATCAGTTCATTTGAAAAAATGAAAATAAAACTCCAGCTGGTTCTTGGATCAACTAGTTTGTCTTTTTGTGATATCCTTCCTTCGTTCACTCTCACTTCTGCGTTGTCTTCCATTCTGCCTCTGTTTGACTCTCTCTCCTCTGTGGCTCACAGGTGTGTCCAACTTCTCATCTCCCTCACCCCTCCTTCTTCTCCTGTTCAGGTGTAAAGGGCCATTCTGTCTTTTTCATTTTCTCCTCACTGACTCAGGCTGTTATTTTATTTGATCAAATATTTATCTAAGGAGTCACACTTGTTAATTTCCTCTGACCTAAAAAATGCTAGAGATTCCCCTGTCAGAATAATTATCGATTTTTTTCAATTTCGAAATCAGTTTGGATTTTTGTGTGAGGTCCAGCGCTTGGAGCAGGAAAAGAGAGTTACCATGCAGGCCACATATTTCATTTACAGTCGGAGAGGAAACATAATCTCCACAAACATCTGTTCACTTTTTTCATCGAGATCTATGAATTATTCCCGGAGAAATCAATGTAAATGCTCCATCTCACAATGTTAAAGAGAAATCTACCCCCTGATCCAGATCAAAATCATTGGTTCTTTCCCTGACTCTTCTTAGTCTGTCCAGTAGTTTTTGCTTAATGCTGCTAATAAACAAACAAACAAACAAAAAACAACAACAAACAAACAAACAAAACAAACACACAAACGCTGATGAAAACATAACCTCATTAGTAAAGGTAAAAACTGCCTCATTTCTTAACAAATAATACTACAAACCACATTTTTGCATCTATATGATATGGATCCTTATCTTTGTGCCAGTATTTGACTGATGGGCGTGATATTATAAGATTTCATGAATAAAACAAGGCATGAAATCAAATTTTGGTTCATTCATGGAATCAAATTGACCCAAGTTCGCCCTCCAGAAATCACACAGGTCACGATCCCAGTGCCGTCGATGGCAAACACACGTCTGGTTCCTCGGAGAATCTACCCATTTGCATATTTCCACTCATACAGCTTCTTTTTGTGTGCATACAATCTGGTGAATGTGTGTGTGTGTGCATGAGGATGATTTGTGTCATGAAGAACTAATCTCAGTGACACGTGAGCGGTGCAGCCATGTTGCCTCCCTCCCTCTCTCCCTCCCTCCCTCCTTCCCTCCCTCCCTCCCTCCCTCCCTCCTCCCACCATGCAGCCACTCTGGACCATTACAGGCAGTAATTGTTATTTAATGGATTAAACATTCATCCTTCCTGTGCAAACCCCCAGAGGGCCAGATGACAGCATCGCCATGTTCATACAGCTAAACATCCCCCATCCCCCACCACACACACACACACACACACACACACACACACACACAGACACACACACGTCAACGCTCATCTGACGGCTGTGTTTGTGCTTAAAATTCAATTACCCACTTATTGATAGCTCTCTGGGGTGTTAAAGAAGTGGACACGGTGCTGGTGGAGGTGTGGATGATTTCCCAGGAGGCCCCGGGCTCCTCCGCACATCTCCAGCTGGATCTATTTCATGGCTTTACTCATCAGCGGCAGATGCAGATGGAGCATATGCAGCCGTCATACACCTGCACACACCAGCGCACGCAGACACGCACAGGCAGCAGACACATCACACACACACATGCACACACACACACACATGCACACGGCTTTTCATAGGTCCCTTTTGGGGTCATTGTATAGACTTGCATTTGTCTCCTTGAGACTCACCCTAACCATAACCACTGACCCAAAAATCCACTTTTTTCCTAATTGGGGACCCAGCTTTTATTCTAAATTGGACAAGCCGTCTTCAATTAAGTGGACCTTCGTCTGAAAAGTAGCCTGCGACAGACACACTCACAAAATACACAAAAACACACAGGATTTGGTTAGTGTAGGAATAAAGCTAGACATTTTATCTGATGGTCAAGAAAACAACCTTGATAATAAATAAAAGGAAATAAAGTGTAGCCACGAAACGAAACCTAACTCAGACTTACATTTTCTTGGGAAAAAATTGACAACCTACTAAACACGATATAGTACAATGATTTTTATTTTTTTCAGCTCCACAAATAATTATTATTTTCTGATTTGATCATATATAATCAATTGTTTTAACTGATTGATTATCCATTTAGTAGTGTGAAATATGTGTGTGTGCTTGTATATATATATATATTTATATATGTATATATATATATATATTTATCAAAATATTGTTGTCATGTTTGGAGTGATATGAAAGTAAAATTGAGACTTATTTTACACTTTCATCTTCTAAGAATAATTTATTATACTTTATTGTACTTTTCCACAATTCATTTTTTGAGGCCAAATCCATTTTCACCCCTGAACCTTCTCCAAACACGTGCGAATCAAAACAAAGCTGCTCGACGTGTTAAGAACCAGCAGAGCCACAGGTAGGGCCCCACAGGTTAGCCACGCGTCTGAAAGTCCCCTGGGGCCTCCGGGGGGCCCCTCGGGAACATCCCGGCCTGCTGCTGGCCTCGTTTGCCGCTAATTACAACACTCGACTCCTCTCTCCCATGAGACGCCGGCACACTGATGACAAAACGCCACAGTTTGGTGCTGCATCACTGTGCAACAGCTGGGGCCGGCGGCTGCACGTCAATACCCAGAGGGTGGACGTGTGGGGGCGAAGGGAGCAATGATGAATGTGTGTGTGTGTGTGTGTGTGTGTGTGTGTGTGTGTGTGGGTGAGTGTTTGGGTAGTGTATGTGTGTGTGTGTGTTTGGGTAGTGTATCAGATATAGCAACAAAACCGGTTATCAGTGATGTTTTATTGGTTGAATTACATTTCTCCTTTAGCTGAAAATTAAACGTAAACCATGAAATAGAATTATGTCGTCCAAAGTCAAATGTACAACAGCAATTAAATTAGAAAACTAGAAGGGACACTCGGCTTAATGCCCTATCTCGCTATGTTAAAGAAAGGGAAAACAAATGACTGGATCCACCCTGTTTATCATGATCCACGCCAACATTTGATGGTATCTTCCTTCGGTCGCCAGTTGAGTTGTTTTTGTGTTTGTGGATCTAAGATTTTTCTAAATCAGAGCACATCAAGGGGCCACAATTTGCACATGGACCAATTATATGTCCCACAACCATGCACAATTCCTCATACAATAAGATGGAAGTCATTCTTTCTAGAGTCAGCTCTATCGCAGTCCTTGTCACAATGTTAAAAAAGATTTGGAGAAGGAATCCGCCCTCTGATCCAGATCCGCCCCAGAATTGAATGGGTTATTTCTTGATTAATGCCACAACCCTCCACAAAATATCATCTTTCGATTACTTTTTGCATAATCCTGCAATCACAGATGAAAACATAACCTCCTTGGCAGAGGTAATAAAGATGAATCTTGTTGTTCTTTGATGCGACGGGGTCATTCTACAGCTTGGACGTCCCCGAGGATGACACTGGATCGATGAGCTCTACACTGTACTCCTTCCACTCGGCGTGATTGCACTGACTGTTCATTAGCGGGACCGCCGGCCTTTAATGGCCTGCACACTTCTGTCGCTCGTAAATCTCCGCACCCCACCCAGGTTTTGCTCCCCTGTCCCATCAAAAGGCCGGCGAAGAATGAAGTCAGCGTGATGAAAAACAGAATGAGATTTATCTGCTCCCTCCCCCTCCTCCTCCTCCTCCTCCTCCTCCTCCTCCTCCTCCTCCTCCTCCACCCCGAGATGAGCTCACGAGCAAAGAGAAATGACAGGCGAGACCTCGGCGAGACACGCCCGTGGATGTGAGGGAGCCACTGGATGTGTTTGAGATTCTAATGAGGCCGGCTGGTCAAAAAAAACGAGACCGGTCAAAATAGCAAGTGAAGTGTGGACGCAAAATAAGGAAGAGAAAGACGGAGCAGGGAGGATAAAAGTGAGGTTTACCCGAGAAGACGAGGTGAGGAGGGAGAGGGCAGGTGTGCAGAATAGGAACATGAGGCTTGAGCTCTGCTTTGGTTTCCAAGTTGAATGACAAGTTTGCTCGAAAACGGTGCACGGCATTCTTCAAAGTACGTTTTTCGCTCGTTCGATGGGCGTTTCAGAGATGTTGCCCAATCAGCAGCGACATCACCATATTAAACAAGCAGTGCACACGACCGATTTACAAACACAGAGTTCTCCACAGACTCTGCAGCTGCTGCTTGGAGTCACAAGACATGTGTGACACTTTAGTTTGGTTCTTGTTGCATCGACGAACAGGGACCAGGCAGGGCATAAGAACTATGATAAAGCCGGCCACCAGGTGGCGATCAAGATGCTTTGGCTTCCCTTTTGGGAGGCTTTCACGTCTACCATCTTTATATACAGTCTATGGTCTAACTCCCTCCGCAAAGGAAGTTATCTGCAACATTTCCCTTTTTGTTTAACAGTTTTGTTTGTGTATGTGAGTTTTTTCTTCCCCCGACTGTTTTTCATTTCATTTGAGGAAATAAAGGAAATCATTTTTCAGTATTTGGAGGCTGATGATGATTTGAGCATAAGAGTGTTGGACTAAACCAAAAGTACTCTCCCTTTGGACATCCAAGTGTTTAACTAATAATATCTGATAGATATTCGGTGACGGCCACAAATTAAGAATTTAAATGTTCAAGTGGTGTTGATTTATAGTGATTGATTTTCAACAAAAGCTAATAGTCATAAGCTGTTGTTTGACAGTTGGGTGATGTCATGCTCAGACTATAGTGAGTGTGGTGCAGTGGAGAGTGGAGACTTGTTGCTGAGTCCATTCACTCTGACCTTTTTTTTTCTTCCTGCAGTTCCACATCAACAAATGTAGGTCAGAGAACAATGAACTCTCTCTGTTAGAGCGTAGCAGGGAGCCGGAGCCTTCACATGGTCTGACCCTCATCCATCCATCCATCCATCTATTTATCTAGTTTTCTATCTATCCATCTATCTATCTATCTATCTATCTATCTATCTATCAATTTATCTATCTATCTATCTAGTTATCTATCTATCCATCTATCCATCTATCTATCTATCTATCTATTTATCTATCTATTTATCTAGTTATCTATATATCCATCTATCTATCTATCTATCTATCTATCTATCTATCTATCTATCTATCTATCTATCTATCTGTGTGGTGATTTCCGATTTACAGAAAATATAAATAAACACTTAGTTGAATAAACAAATGAATAAAATACAGTGAAAGATTTTTTTCTTTTCTTTTTTGAATTAAAATATCTGTGTGAGTGTTTCCTTTGGCAACATCAATAAGAAAAACCCAACGGATATGTCAAGTTAATGAGCATGTAATTGTGCGAAGTAAAAGCCCAGTCTGCCGTCAAATAACGAGAGAAATATAGACTAACGCATAAGAACACGTTCACGACAGGTGCCAATCAAAGAGCCACGATCCCACACCTACCAATCTTTGAGCCTTGATTTCGAAGTATTAGAAGAATTAAGCTATTGACACCATAACGACTCGTGGAAAAATATTGTGACTTCATGACAGAAATTCATGAATTTTATAATTGGCAGTCAAGGTCCCAGAGATTTTCTGGAGCCAGCCCCTGCTGGATTTCTGCAGAATTACAATTTTGAGCAACTCTGCATTGGCTTCATTTTTACGAGTTGGAAACCACGTCCATTGGTACAAGTGAAAAGTCATGGAATCATCTACATGGTGTGAATTAAAAAAATAAGATTCAGGCTTTAAACAAATACAGGATGTGAAACTGTCCCATCAAATATGATACCAATTGATTTCAATCACACCTGGCTCGGGTGATGACGTCAGTCCCCTTAAAAGCCCTGTGAGTGTGTGATCTCCTCGTCGGGTGCGGTGGCGCGCGCCTGTAATCCAAGCTACCGGGAGTCTGAGGCTGGAGGATCGTTTGAGCTCAGGAGCTCTGAGCTGCAGTGGACTATGTCGAGCGGGTGTCCGCACTAAGTTCGGTATCGATATGGTTCTCCCGGGGGAGCCCGGGACCTCCAGGTCGCCTAAGGAGGGGTGCATCGGCCCAGGCCGGACACGGAGCAGGTCAAAGCCCCCGTGCCGCTCAGTAGTGGGATCGCGCCTGTGAATAGACGCTGTAGTGCAGCTTGAGTAACACAACGAGACACAGTCTTTTTACACTCAGCAACACACAACACACTCACTGACCTCACATGTTTACATCACACAACAGCTTCATCTCTGCTGCTTCATCTTCTTGTTCCAACTAAACCAGAACTAACCTGCAGTTCTGCTGCTGCTACAGCGCCTCCAGCTGGAGGACAACACCTATTACAACAACATCTCTCTACACTTGTACACATGTCCAACTACAACGACCAAGATTGAACAGCTTCCTCATTAACACACTTTTCCATTCACATCACTCAGTGAAACACAACACACACACACACACACACACACACACACACACACACACACACACACACACACATACACACAGAGGACTCTACTTATTATGGTAGAAATAATTATTATCTATTGATCAACAAGTATTTGCAGGATTGTAATGTTTATCAGAGATAAATCATTCTTCACTGTGATGATGTAAACAGTTGAACTAATATGTCTGATCTGTATTTTGCTCCTTCTCTTTTACGATTATTCTATATTTTCAGAGTTTGATTTATCCAGATGATGACTATTAATTTAAGCTTGTTATACAATGTCCAGTTTTTGACTCTGTTTCCTCTGAATAGTGGAATAGATGGAAATAGATGTGGGCTACTTGTAATCATGGTAAGATGAATATTTGTTGAAATGTCAACATTTTCAAAAGAACTGTATCAATTTTGCATATAGGATTTAAATCTGTTTTACAGTATTTCCAATCGCCACATTAGGCAGACACTGAAAACTTTCCAAAGTCCATAACTTGTTGTGTCATTGTTTAGATGGCAAACACAGTCATGGAGGCCTTTCAAAAAATACAAAACATTGTATTTGGTACAACAAAGACAGAGATCGTACATCAGCGTAAACATTACGCTCTGCAAATCCTTAAAGCCTGAGGTGGTTGAGGAGTGTTTTTAATAATAGTTTGATATTGTATTGTCACTGTTTGTTTGTGCATTTTTGTATATTTTAGAGATGACAGGAAACGAGGGTAAAGAAAAATGGGGAGTTACATGATACAAAGGTCTCTGGCTGAAGTCATTCTCATAGATTTCATAAAAAGGTGGCTAAGTCAGCCTTGTATTTCACATTTATAATTTACTGTTAGACAGTATGTGAATGCATTTCAACACACAAATCCCATAAAATCCGTATTAATCTAAATTCCATATAAACATGTCCGTTTACATAATTTCTGTTAACAAAGGGACTTATTGAGCAAAGTGTTTTTATAGATCTTTGAAAATATCCAGAAATGAACTTTACTTTGAAAAATCTCTTAATCTATACAGTAAAAATGTTTAATATTCAGTATGAAGGTTGTCAGAGAGGTCCTGAACACAGGAATATCAGTCTCTATCTGGAATTATTGAGCATTATTGTGTTGTGTGTTGCTGAGTGCAAAAAGACTGTGTCGTTGTGTTACTCAAGCTGCACTACAGCGTCTATTCACAGGCGCGATCCCACTACTGAGCGGCACGGGGGCTTTGACCTGCTCCGTGTCCGGCCTGGGCCGATGCACCCCTCCTTAGGCGACCTGGAGCTCCCGGGCTCCCCCGGGAGAACCATATCGATACCGAACTTAGTGCGGACACCCGCTCGACATAGTCCGCTGCAGCTCAGAGCTCCTGAGCTCAAACGATCCTCCAGCCTCAGACTCCCGGTAGCTTGGATTACAGGCGCGCGCCACCGCACCCGACGAGGAGATCACACACTCACAGAGCTTTGAAAGGTTTGAATGGGACTGACGTCACGACATCATGGAGCACTGTGGTGGGCTCTAGTGGCGGGAAATATAACTGCAGCTGCAGTGAAGAAGATGATCGATCACTGATAAAGAGACATTTTTGTAACATGATCCTGGTGATTTTAAAACCTTTGAATTTGTAAACTCCCCTTTAATTTTTAACTTAAATATACGAATCAGAGTCAAACAATCACGTGACACTCTGGACATTTTGAAACAAGCTTAGATGAAAAGACTACTTTCCTGAAAAGCAAACTCTAAATTATAGTTTATAATTGTAGTGGTGTGGGAGCAGTCTGCAGATCAGACACATCAGTTCATCTGTTTACACATCACACAGTCAGAATAATTTAAGTAGTGTAAAACATCACATCCTGCAAATACTTGTTGATGAATAAATCCAAAACACATCTACTATAATTAGTGGAGGCCTCAGTTTGTGTGTGTGTTCTTTTAATTGAACAGCTCCTGCTATACATATCTTTAGAGGTTTGTTTCACCCAAAAATGCAAATTCACTTACTATCTTCGTACTACTATACCGATGGAGCGCTGGGTGAAGTGTTTGAGTCCACAAAACACTTTTGGAGTTTCAGGAGATAGTGTTGCAGCCAAATCCAAAACAATTGAAGTAAATGGTGATCACTTCTTCAAACGTATAAACAACAGTAAAAGACACACACTGCCTCATACTGCTCCTGTGGTGTCATGCCAGTGTTCATAAGTCATGACAGGCAACTCGACTCGAACAGGTTTCATTTACACCAGGTTTTAGCCCTACTTGTCCACATTGACCCATGTGTGAACACAGCTCCAGAGAACGACATCAGAAGACATTTAGACTAAGAACCTGTTTCAAGTTAAATTTGAATGTCAGGGCTGACAGACCCTTTAACACCGACACAGGTGAATGGAAAAGTGTGTTGATGAGTAACTGAACAGAAATCATTGTATATAGTTTTAGTTTGTTTACCCATGCAGTGTATAAGTATAAAGAGTAGTTGCTGTACTAGGTTTTGTCCTCCAGTTGGAGGCGCTGTAGCAGCAGCAGAACTGCAGGTTAGTTAGTTCTGGTTTAGTTGGAACAAGAAGATGAAGCAGCAGAGATGAAGCTGTTGCATGTCAACATGTGATGTCAGTGTGTGTGTTGTGTGTTGCTGAGTGTAAAAAGACTGTGTCTCGTTGTGTTACCCAAGCTGCACTACAGCGTCTATTCACAGGCGCGATCCCACTACTGAGCGGCACGGGGGCTTTGACCTGCTCCGTGTCCGGCCTGGGCCGATGCACCCCTCCTTAGACGACCTGGAGGTCCCGGGCTCCCCCGGGAGAACCATATCGATACCGAACTTAGTGCGGACACCCGCTCGACATAGTCCGCTGCAGTTCAGAGCTCCTGAGCTCAAACGATCCTCCAGCCTCAGACTCCCGGTAGCTTGGATTACAGGCGCGCGCCACCGCACCCGGCGAGGAGATCACAAGCTCACAGAGCTTTGAATGGGACTGACGATACGTCATTACAGAGCCCTGCTGCGGCCTCTGGTGGCGGGAAATTAAACTGCAGCTACTTAGCACCTTTCTCCATCTCCTGCTGATGACGCTCTGGTTAAAATTACAGTAAGATTTTGAGTACAGAACAAAACTAAACTCCTGTGGAATATGTATAAAATGTTGAATGATTAAAACTGTAGAATCTTACAATAAATTCATTATCTTTAAAGTTGAAGTTTAGTGAATGTGATTGTTTATCTCAAAACATACTGGTTGGGTGGAGTCCAGTGCACACAAGTGATTGCATGTGAGGTTATAAAATAACCTGGGAACATGGCAGCATTCCCAGTTTGGGCCTGGCTGTGATGCAACATTGCTTCAGGTGGTCCTAAATTGCTTGGAAAAGTAGGAAACCAAATTGTGACATTTCAGAAACATAAGATAAACCTCTACTGGTCCTCATGGGTAAGTTTTGGGTATTACAGATAAAGGAGAGGATACAAGAGCATCAGTAGGATAGTGAACAAAACACTTCTGCAACAGTTCATAGGAGGTCTGGGAAAAATGCTAACATCCTAAGTGACCATCCTTAAAACAATGACACCAATACATTTTGTGGAACCTTGCATTGAAAACCCTTTAATTTAGCCCAGAGATTATCTGTGGAAATGGTGTGGTGTTTCAAAAAGAGTGAAAACCATCACTCACAAAACTGCAAGATTAATCTTTGTTTGAGAAGTTGAAGAGAAATATGATCGGGCATAAATAAGACTTAAGTCCTCCTGCTGCTGCCGCAGGTTTGATTCCTACCCGACTCTTTGCTTGGTCCTATCAATAAACCCGAAATGCCAGGGGAAAATTATTAAACTAATATAAATTTGATTAGTTCATTTGGACCAGACCAGGACTATGAAGATAATAAACTCAATGTTACCCAGCAGTGAACCATGGATGTGGGAGGGTTCTGACATGAAGCAGCAGAAGGTGAGGAGAGATGAGCACTACGAGTTATTGTTTGTATACTTGCATTAATTGAGCTACTGATAGTCATGTATCAAAGTGCTGACCATGGCCAGTCAAGGCTGTCTGATCCTGAAAGTCCCAAAAACCAGATGAACCTGGGAAACATCACCTATGATATTTCCATCATTCCATTGTTCACAAGAGGATGTGTAAGTGTATACACACAAATACTGAATGACTCCCAGTCTCAAGATGCTTTATTTAATTAATTTATTAATGACACTGGTTAAAGTTCATGGTCCTCCGGATGGTAAAGTTCACTCATCAGTCGGTAGATATATGACGGGGCGTGTCCTCCGATGTTGGAGATGAACAGTGTGATGAGCTCAGGTGGGACGTAGTCGAACACGGGACAGTGCACGTTCACCTTTGAGAGAATGTCACCTTAAAACACAAAAAAGAAAAGTTAGGCTCTGATCCTGCAAAAGAGGAAAGGTTGTTATAAGATGTGAACATCTGAAAAGGCAGATAGGAACTTGTGTTACCTTCAGTGAAAGGAAGCACCTCGTGTGGAGAGACAAACTTATGGAAGGTGTCCTCTTCATTCGGGAACTGAGAACAAAAAAATAGCTTCTGTGATAATTTATTCATAGTGGAAAATTATTTAGAAACCGACCGAACAGACACATCTTCGTACCTGAGGCGACAGTTTGAACATGGGAGCACAAACAATCAGAGGCGTCGAATGGTGCTTGGCTGCCAGCGCCAGCGTGTGTGTCCCGTTGACGGCCCGCAGCCCCCCGTTAGCCAGGACCGTCTGCGTGCCGATGATGACCTGAGAAGATCCGACACCACACAAGTTAACCCAGATGTTGTTACGTGACCATGTCAAAGTCTGCCGGGGGGTTCAATACCTTATTAACACGGGACATGACGGCGAATATGGCAGCATCTGCGATCACAGTCGTCTCGATGCCAGATTTGGAGAGACTGGTGGCCATTTTATGCCCCTGGTGGAAAAATCAGATACAAATTCTACCTTTTAAAAACAAAGAACCTTCTTGTTTTTCCTACATAATCATTTATAAAGTTCTTTTTAAAAAATCCCTCTCCCTAGCTACCTGGCAGAAGGGGGCACACTCTGCCACGATGACGTGGAACTTGCGTTTGCGTGCGGCGTCTTTGAGGAAAGCCTCCACGGTGCGCGAGCGGCCGATCGTCATGATGACCTCGTTGGAGTGGATGTGCTCCAGGGCCTGCATGGCAATGTTGTCAGTTGTTCCCTCTGAAAAATTTTAAGTGGTGGAGAGTTAGTGACTTAATGCATCTTTCATAATGTCTGAACAAAGTGTTATTTAGCAGGTGGCTGATGTGAGAGCTCATAACACCTCAGCAGGAGATTAGGATAACGGCACCTCCATAAATGAGCCATTCTCATCAGACCACTAAATACATTATCATCTTCATCAAAAAGACATATAGACTTTGCTGAAACCAGCTTGTTAAGAATTAAAAAACCCACCTAGCTCAGTCAGTAACTCATTTATCGCCTCGATGACGTTGGCTTTGAGGGCGGCAAAGTGCTGCCTGAAGTTCTCCTCGCTGAGTCCACCGGACGTCAGCAGCTTGTGGAGCGACTCCTGCTGGTCCGTCTCCTCACTGCTCCCCCGAGATCTGAACAAACACACAATGGAGTCAAGACATTTATTTAAAAAGCTCCATTTTATATTGTTAAGACATTCGTTACGTTGTGATGTTACGGAAACATCAAAAGAGGGAAGAGAACCTCTGTGAAACTCTAATTATCACTGAAGATCAAATGGTATCAGTTTGATATCGGCCAGTACCCAAAGTCCAGGTATCAGGAATGGAACAAGTGGATCTCAGCATTTTCTGCACATTTTATCCGGGGGTTCTGAATGTTATCTTCAGAAAGTCCCTGTTCAAATGTGAATTTAACCAATAACCTGGATCTACAAGCTTCTCCAGCTCAGTGGGGGGGGTTCACCAGCGGATCAATCACCTGGCATATTCCTCTCTGACGATCTTCAGCACTCGTCTGATCATGTTACCGACGGTGGTCTCTGATGGCTGCGCCGCGGTCATTCTCCTCCCCTCCTTACGGATGATTTCCATCAGATCACCTGCCAGAGAACACACTCGAGATTGAGACAGATACAACCCACAGTGGTCGACTTGTTTACCTTCAGTTTGGAATGAAGGGTGGGGTTTACTTCTTGTTTAAGAGTTTGTTGTGTTTACTGATGGCTTCACACTTCAGACAGATGTGACAAACCTCCATTAGAGGCCCTGGGACCGTGACATACCTGCGCTGCTCCACCGAGCCTGGGCTGTGATTCTGCGGAGCAGGGCTGTCGTCTCTCGGGCTGTCTCCGCCGAGCCGCGCAGGGGTCCGGTGCCGCAGCCTCCGCGCTTCAGGTCGGACAGAAACGCTTCGATTCTCTCCGTTAGGTCCGTTTCTTTGTCGGGACCCGGCATGGTGGATTCAGAGAAGCGGACTTTCTGTCAGGATGACAACTCAAACAGGCTGTTGTGCTTCCACCGTGCTGACGTTAGAAAGCGGAAGTGGTTCAGGACTACTTCCGGGTGATCCTGACTAGGCTGTCAAGTGATTGGTGGAGCGTCTCCAGGAAATATTGCGTCAAACTTTTTCAGCTCGATGTGAATATTTGTACTTTTTCTTTAATACTTGACTCGGGTGATTTGTACTTCTACTGGAGAACGTCTGTTTTCAGTCCAACACAACATCTAATAATCATACTTAGTTATTTCTATATATTTGTTTAAATTGCATATTCACAAATGTAAATTTACTGGTAAAAACTATATGGGATTTAAAGTTTTTACTATTTTAATAGTTTGTGTTAATCCCTGGAATGATTTCCTTAATTTAAATAAAGCCATATATATATATACAATTTAATTGCATAGAGACTGGAAATCATCCTTGTCTTTTCAACCCATTCAATAGGTTTCCACAGGCAGTTAAATGTGTGAATATCATCGTGTTCATGTAATTAGGCTTATATATTGGTGCAAGACATGCAACATGAAATTTGTAATAAAAAATGTTTTATGAAATGTCAGTTTGTGTTGTGTCACAATAACAGCTCACTCCCTGTGGGATGCACTTCTTGGATTTTGAGACGTTTGCCCTTGTTGCGTTTTGGTGGGTTAGAGGTCACTTACTGTTAAGATGAAAATGTCTCTCTCTCTCTCTCCAGGGCAGGTTGATTACAAATTACATGTGAACTTTATAATAATGTACAGAGTTAATTTATAGTTTGAACATAAAAAGTTGAATCGGTCACTATTGTGCCCAGTGGAACAACTAAAGCTATTTTTAGATCAGAAAATGTTGTAAATGATTCCAGACTTTAACACATTAGTGCCATGATGTGATACCATTTTGTCCTTAAGTTATTTGAGTGTAGCATGACTACGAGAAAACTGCAGAGGTAAATAAACAGAGTTCAAATCTGCCTTCCAGAGAACATTACAATCATGAGCATCACAAAGAAGTTGAGTTCTTTGTAACACTGCAAATCTTCAAATAAAATAGAAAAATAAGTGTTTTAACTTCACCGTAATTAATGTAAAGTCATCCAATATTTTATTGAATAAAAGCCCAACATAAATTTACAAAATTTATCAGTTAACATAAAAATCATTTACTGCGCACAATGCGCAGGTCCATCGTTAAAAATGTACCCATTCTCAATTAATCTTTGTCAAACACAATCTGAATATTTGCAACAACCCTCATTCTCATGTAACCCCAGCCTCAAAGGTATTTTTAACAAACAGAAGCACGCTGGATGGATGTACTGTAATTTGGAAGTTATATTTTAAAAATCAATTTCACCAGTGTGTAAAGAAAAGAGGTGAATGACTGATAGGAAACTTTTGCAGAGATTACTTTTCCCTTTTCCAGTCAAAGGCTCCATTCACTGTGGTCTGGCAAGAAAAAAAAACTTTTCACAAACATGGATTGCATCATGGAAATCGGGGGATGACATTATACTTCAAATTCCTTCCTGAAAACAAGGTTTTTGGTTTGTGGCTACTTTTAACTGGTGACAAATGAATGTTCAGATGTTCCAAAAAACAAAAAGTAGAACGTGCAAGAGCTAATAGAAGTGACCTAATTTATAACCGAAAGAATATCACTCTGACAACGCACAACCCCCCCCAAAAAATATATAGCTGTAAGCAACTAAGTAGCATTTACAATATGAAAACAAACTAATGACACTGTTAAATTTAGCTACCAAACATGTATGCAAATTAAGTGACATAACACAGAAGTTCAGTGATTTGCCGAGTGAAGGTAACAACAAACCACTTGTTTTTTTTTAGAACAGCCTTCACTTGATCGAAAGGGCACCAAGGATTTTGTCTGCTTGGTATGGCAAAGAATGTGTACATCAACAGAAGGGCAAAAGACATTCGCTCATGGCACATCCATTCAAATTGAGCTCAAAATCAAATGTCATTGTTCAACCGATTGAAGGAACAAGTTCTTATTCAGCAAGCCGCAACATTCAAAAAACAGTGCAGAAAGAAAAGTGAAGTACCATGGGGACGGACACATCTCACTAACAGCAGTGACACATGCCTCCCATGTCTCACAGTGCATTTCTCCCTACAGCGCTTTTCATGTTTAAACCCCTAAATAAGCAGGTGAATCTTTTTTTTTCTGGAGGACAACCCTTGGTACTCTCTCACAGATGTGAACTAGAATTTGAGCCCCTCAACCCCACTTGCTGTTGTTTGCTGAAGCTAGTCCAAGGAGGGTGGATGTTGGGATGTGTTGGCTGACCAGTAGCTTCCCACGGAGGTAAGGAGCTAGAGTATAGAAGGGCTGCTTTACTCAATCAGCTTCTTTGCCTTGAAGAAGCGCCGCAAGTAGAACACCTGCCATGTGGCCAGCCCAATGAGACAGCACATGGAGAATATGCTAAAGTACAGCACACGTGTGTTGGTCGACTCTGGAAAGTGGTGAAAAACAAAAAAGGGGTTTGTTAAGGGTCAGTGACGATGTTCATTCAATTTCAATGAAAGCATTTTAGTGTCTAAAGGATTTATTCCTTGAGGGGATTTATGTGTTGTTTCAGCAAAATGACAACTTGTGTTTCTTCCTTACCATTGGTGTCCCTCATCTCCTCCTCTCTCTTCTTCATGTAAGCAAAGTCATTGACGATGGATTCCGACAGGTCCTCAAGTCGCCTCAGCTCAACCTCAAGAGGCTTCAGCTTCTCCACTTTGGCGATCTAGAGGAGAGAAAGAGAGGAAACTAATGAAGCCTTGAGAAGTCCAATGCAGAAAGGGTAGAGCTATTCATTTATGCAGTGTAGTTATTCACTTTGTCCAGTAGATGTCCCTCCAAGCTGCGGGAACACACCCTGTTTAAACCATCTGTGCCATTTACTCTTGTTCATTCTGGCTTGTGAGAATGAGGCCATTTGCAGACTGGAACAGCTGCAGCACCTGAGACGGTCAGCCTTCATCTTAAACAAACTGCCTTGGCTGGTTTTTGATGAGAACACAAAATGGAGCCGCCACTGAGTTTTGTGTTTATAGCTACATATTCCACTGCTGGAAATTTACACTACACTGCAACTGCTGTTTAAAAAACGAAACAATTTATTAGATGAGGCTTCCAGATTGATCTAATGTTGACATTAGGATGTTGGAGGGTAAAATCTACCTGAGTGGTAACATTCAAGTGCCATTCATTTAGCAAAGAATAAAACACTAGATGTGACAGCTTGGATCTACTAAGTTCACATTCTAAAACCCTTAAATGGACATAAACTCCTTCCAATTTATCAACTGAACAAATCTGTTCAGGGAAACACACCCGTCTACGTAGGTCAATCCATGTGTAAATCCAGCTCCACCCTCCTGCCTACAGACAGGCATGCCCACTCAAGTTCTCCCTGAACATCCACCTACACTCAGCAGAACAGGACGTCACACTCTGTGCAGCATGTGTGGGAGGAGGGGCGATTCTCAGCTCACAGGCTTCATCACTTCTATTCTCATTATAAGGTGTTGCCTGAGGAGGACAAGTGGTAACCCATTCTCAGAAGAACTACTAAGTAATGCAAGTGATGACGCATAAGAATGTGTCCCTGGGAAGGAAAATAAGAAGAACTTCGTCCCCTGATGCCAGTGTTTTATAATCTGGGACACCTTGACGCCATGGATGCAATTTGACCATAGACACGAGGCAAAGCCACTAATACAGCAAAAGACATCTGCACTGCTACCGTCAGGGAAAATGGTTTAATGTGGCATTAATGTAAATAGTGCACTGGAGCAGTTAATTCCTATTTGCACAGCTCAGCTTGATTTAGGCTGCACAGCAGTTACTGGAAACGGGTTGGCATATTCTCTTGCATCGGTTGAATCTGTGCCTGTGTTATTGCTAAGACTGTGTCTTAAATGAAGGTCTTTACCCTGACATGGAGTGTACTTCCACATTTAACCAAGTATGTCAATGTGGTCTTCTTCAGAGTCCAAAACCATCTGCGCCAAAGGAGATCTCTAACCCAAATCTTAAATTGTATTTGTAGGATTTAGGGTTTCTCCAACTCTCTAACCATGCTCATGACTGCTGAATTCCACTGGACACAGGTAGTAAAACTTCTACTGCAAGACCAGATTTCTACATCAACTCACCTAGTCGGGTTGCAGACAAAAAACTGCAGTTATCGTTGTTTAAGAAAGATGGTTCAACTTACCTCCTCGTAGTTTTTGGCCTCCACACCATGCTTCATGTCCAGATTGACAAGCTGGTCAGGCACTCTTCCAGTTCCTGAGTAAAAAAGCAAAGCATTTACAAATCATATGTGGTCACTCACTCACTGCCATGTCACTGTGCCATGTTAACCTGGTCTATGTGCACATTCACATGCCAGAATAAAAACTAATTATTCAAATTATGATTTTTCCTTAATAATGATTACTAGATTATCACCATTTTACTCTATATTAATACCCAACAAGAATCAGACTTTTTGCAATTCATTGTAACTAAACTGCATAATGAAACGTATACATTTAATGGTAAATTTACACATGTAAACATGTGTATTCATATGTGTATCTGAAATATCACCAAATGGTACCATCTCATTGCACGTTATTCCAAATAAAGGGGCTGCAAAATGTTGAAACTTCACTCTTAATCAGAGATAAAGAAAAACTAATTTTAGGTGTGAGATAACAAGAACTGGTTTGCTATTTAAGTGTCGTACACAGAAAGAAGAGTTCATGAAACTTCCTCTTGTAACGGGAGTGGTTTTAGGTGAGTAAGTATAATTTTGTGCCTGTGAGCCACGGGATGTCGAACACACTTACCCAGGGGGGATTTGCTCTCGAAGCAAACCTCAAACATGTCGTAGTCCTCTGTGGTGAATGCAAACTTTCCTTTTGTTGCATCTTCCTTGGAGTAAAGAGTGTGACTGGAGGAATCTGTGATCTGCAGAGACAGTGAAAGAATTCAAGCATGAGTGACAGATGAACAGAAACCTGATCGACGACATTGTGTAAATCGGACTTTCTGTAAGGCCTAAGACATAAAGGTTGATTAGTCTCTGGTACCAGTATCACATGTGAGGACTACTCGTGTCAGTTTGAAATGATGCTAGAAGGAAGTGAAGCTTATTAAGGATTTTACTTTTCAATATCTGACATTTTCAAGATTCAGCTATGATCTGCGAAAGTAAAGAATGACTCTCAGCAGCGATTAACTGCAACACGCTATTAATTACCTTTAGAATAACAGTGCTGTGCATGTGACAGCTGCTACAACAAAGATACTATTTTACAGAACATTTGAATGCTCTCACCCATCGGATTGTGTTGGATTAGTATGAATGAGGACACACTTTATGTGTGATGTGGGTTAGGACCACGCTTATTGAAATAACATGACACATTGCTGTCGTTGACATGTTAGCCGCTACTGTGCTAACGCCGCTAGCTTGTGTCTCTTCCAGCTGAATGGATGGTTAAGACTGACGTGTAACAGCAGAGGCGCCGAACACATGACGCCCTACACCCTAATCGTAATCAAACACAACCAAACACACAACCAAACACAATCCTTGATAAAGCACGATCGTTAACTTGTGTAAAAGAAGTTTGACTGTATGTCAAACGGGAAATTACGCTAAGGTACCCGGAGTGCTGATGCTAGCATTGACGTCAGCATGCTAGTTAGCTGCTAAAACCCAGGAAGACGAGTTTTTCCGGGCCTAGCTTAGCCACCACATGCTAACAACAACTGTCACAAATTTCAACCTCACTCAAAAGAGCTGAGACCATTTAGTGGATTCCACCGCTGGCTCAGCCGCACAGAGGTTCCACAGACGGAAGCCGCCCCGGCCTCTGCTGTTAGCCGCAGCTTTAGCCGCAGGTTGTGTGCTCACCTTCAGATTAGTTTTGGTGTTCGGCTGTTCGGATATTTCATACTCCCCCGTCACCAGCACGTCTTTGTGGATCTCCTCCCGTAAACACTTCCTCGAGTTGACCGGTAGAAAGAACGAGATGGAGTTTACGGAGTCAATAAGCACCGGTAGCAGCAGCAGCAGCGCAGCGAGTCGAGCCATGGCTACTACCGACAACCGAGCGACCAACCAGCCCGTGCCAGCAGCTTAATGCCGAGCTCCAGCTCACACTACCGGTCCCAGCGAGCGATCCAGCGCCGCCACCGGCCTGGAGGACGAGCTGCGGTCCGACCAGGTTATGCTGAGGCCACACTGTTGTTAACACCTGCTCGTGGGGTCAGTGCGCGTGTGGCGTGTTTGATACTGACAGTTAAGCTTTGACCCGCAAAGTTACACAAACATTCAGGGTAGATACACACAGTCACTTGTTCTGACCTTTTTGTGAGGTACAGGTACCTACTGCCAAAAATGATGATGATTGTGATATCAAAGAACAAGACAGCAAATTATGACAAGTTTCGAATTGTGAAGACCTCTTTCCATGTCTTTATTATTTTTA
The DNA here is from genome assembly GCA_038501795.1 of Pseudopleuronectes americanus. Taxonomy (NCBI): domain Eukaryota; kingdom Metazoa; phylum Chordata; class Actinopteri; order Pleuronectiformes; family Pleuronectidae; genus Pseudopleuronectes; species Pseudopleuronectes americanus. The sequence continues at coordinate 11,285,250 of CM076734.1, read as the reverse complement.
TATCACCCTTTATCTTAGTTATTGGCAGTTTTTAAAGGTACAATATACTTTTTTTTATTATGGTTGTTATAAATAAATATAAACTGACACACACACACACACGGACAACAAGCACTCCCTGTATAAAACCATGAAGCAATTTTCGTAGGAAATAAATCTTTATATGGTGCGATGCTGATAGTGGGTGACTTGAGCAAGTGAGGTGAAATAATGAAGTTGCTTTCAGTTCGTATGTACACAGAGTGCAAACGGTCAATCAAAGAAGTGGAACCACCAAGCACAAAGTAGTGGTGGATTTACCTATTCAAGTTTAGATACAGGAGAAGGGTTTAATGCCATGTCCTAATTTTATAAAGTGTTTTAAACAGACAGGAAACAAGGATGATTACACTATGTAACTTATGTAAAAATGCAACACAACTTTCAGGGGATCAAAGCTTCTGGTTTGATATAATTCAAGGTCCCTAAAATAGACAACACCACATAAGTGGTGCCAACTAGTGGGTCAAACTGGTTCTGTTCTATAGACTAGGTTCAGAATGTGTGTGGCACAGTGTGGGAAGAATTGCGTTATCATTGACGTTTATCCATCCATTATCTATACCTCTTATTGTCTGAGGGTCACAGGGACAACAGATCCTCCACACTTACAGTCTCCAGTTCACCCAACCTGCATGTCCTCTGCGAGTCCCAGAACAGAACACATACAGGAACATGGAGAACATGCAATCTCCCGACAACAAGGCCCTGATCCGGCAAGTTCAAACCCATAACCTTCTTCCTGTGAGGCGGCAGCGCTAATGCACAAAACCATGGAAGTTCAATGTCATGAAAACCACATTAGATCATAGACTTCCACCTATTTGAATTTTTTTTATAAATACAGTGAGTTATGATAGTAAAACAGTAAAATGAAGGATTAACTGTCAAGTAGCTCTTTGATAGGATCTTGACTCTTTTATGGGAGCCAGGTTCTTTATGACTGAATGTGATCACTGCCCTTGATAGATGAGAAATCAATTTTTGCTCTGTTTTTCTTCCCATTGCTTATTGATATTTATAGATTTTCATCTTTCTTTAATAGTGACGTAATTACATAGTAATCCATCCAGTATGTGTGCCTGGTAAATCTGGATTATGAAACAGACATATCCTACTCGGTGTTGGCTGGGATCGTTTTTGAAAATCCCAAAAGCTATTATTTTTCTGTCAGCAGCTCGAGGATTACCCAATTACACATGATAGAGCCGTCCGGTTTCCAGGGAAACATCCTTGTTCCTGATCCTGTGAGACGAGATGAGAACATGCCGCTGACTGGGGAGTCTGGCGCTAAGTGAACAGTAATTATTGGATGGAAAAATCCCTCAAGTATTGTTGCCTAGTGCGTCAAATAACCTCTAAGAATAGTGTGGTGCGCACTCTGCCACGCTACAGACTAAAAATAAAATCCACAAAACTTTACACTCATTAACAGTTTTTGTGACTAATCTGCATTTTCACATGCTTTAAATATACTGAAGTATGAAATCACAACTGTCTATTAAACCTTACAAGGTCTGAAACCACTTTCATTCACTGTCAAGGGTAGAATTCATAGTGGATTAAATATTTCAAGGGTTGAGACGCCGACCGGAAGCTTCTTGTAAAACTGCTTTAATAATGCAACAATTGATTGACTAACCTTTTAATCACCTCTGGGCACTGGTTCAGCATTGTGTGTGTGTGTGTGTGTGTGTGTGGGGGGGGGTGATTATGTAAGTCCCACATTTCCCGATTTTCTTAAATGAGTGTGTGGTGTGTGGTCAGGTGTCTACACACCCTGTAACTGTCACTCTCTGAGTTTCACTTGTTATCACTTCCGTGTGCAATTAAACCAGAACATACACTGATGAATACATATCAGCCAGACTGAAGTCAAACAAAAGACTGATTTGTCATACCCGTCCTCACATGAACACACAGAGGGGGCTGTAGAAACTCTATTTTATAGGGCACTGTGTCAGATGGAGTCACTCATGATGGTCAGACACCGAAAGGAACATATGACAACAGATGTGCAATAGAATACAGACAGAGTGTAATTGAGCAGCACTGTATGACTGGATCGCTCTCGGTCACATGGGGAAAGAATTGGGTTTCCTAAATCCTCTGTATCCATGTCTCGACAAAAGAAAAGGTACCAGGGGATTGGCTCTCTGTGAATATGGAGCCGAGCCAAACTGACTCCTCGTCGTCGTGGCACTGAGGTGAACTTGCCTGTTTCATCATCACTGTGCTCACAATTAGACCAAGGGAGGATCCTTCTCGCTCTCTGTTTCTGTCTGTCTGCCTCCTTCCCTCCCTGCTTCGCTCATACACACATCATCTTCTCTTCTTCCTCCCACTCCCTCCTCTTGCTTCACTTTCCTCCTCTCTTTCTATCAGGCGCACGCTGCTCCCTGGTTCCTCCCCTGGGTTCGCAGCATCGACGCAGGTTGGCGTCATAGTGGTCTAATTTTACTGCTGTTGATGCTGATGTTAAAAGAAGCAATAGGCACCTGCTATTTCTGCTGCTACCCCATCTCCCCGGGGCCGGCGAGAAAGGTATAAATAGACAGCGTTATTAGGCCCCGCATGGTCGCACTTATGGGCTTTATTGAGGAAAAAGAGGCTCTGCTTAAGTGCAAAGGAAACAAGACAGGTACTCAGAATTCAGCTGTTATGCAACAACGACAGTGCTGAGGAAACAACAGGTTCAATCCAAGCCTTTTAAATTCTTTCATGAAGCAAGAAACAAGGAGGAAGCTTTTTTCCTGTGCAACGTGAATTCTTTAAATTCTATCAAATATTTGAATCTCCTGAGTTTGAAGTTGTTCTCTGGAGGAGCGGGTCGACAGGAAGCAGAGTGACAAGGGCGTCTATCCAGGCTGTGTTGCACAAAAGGGTGTGTCCACTGGGAGGGCTCCGACGTCAGCATGTCAGTTATTGCAAGATGGTAGCCTTCCATCCAGCATGTCCCACACGCACACTCCACACACACCCACTCACAGACACACACACACACTCTCACACACACACACATACACACACCCACATTCGCACAACAAGCACTCCTTGTGTAAAACCATGAAGCAATCTCCTACCAATTAATCATTGTGCAATATTGATAGAAGGTGACATGAGCAAGTTGGGTGAAATGATTACAAGTAAGAGGGAGCGCCTGGGAGGATTTTATGTTTTGAATCATAAACTACGTGATTAAATACATGATCGCACAAATGGTATAAATTCTGACAAAGTTACCAAATGTATCTAAATAACCAAATAATGACATCAACAATTAAGTAGATAGTTGGAAGCCGGTAACTACGTCATGAAATCATGTAGTTTAATGTGTAATTATATGACTGTTAGTCTTCATGTTTGCATATTTCTTTTTTGAATCACACTTTTTTGTTAAGAAAAGATGGAAGATACAGGATTGCATAAGTGTTAACACATAGACGGATGCATGTAACTTATAAATCTAAGCTCACATGTAACTGAGAATATGAGTTGAAATGAAGAACCCGAACCATGTGAAAGCCTTCAATTGAATTGGGTTTTTAAAAACTGATTAATTAAGAAGTTACAGTGAAGAAGAAAAGTTGTGTTTGAAACCGTCAGTAACGTCTGTCTGTCTGTTTGTTTGTGGATTTGTTTGATTGTGAACGAGAATGTTGAAAAACCACAAGACGGATTACAATTCAACTTGGTGGAATGGTGTAGTATGGTGTAGAGAGGAGAACATTACATTTTGGTGTGGATCCAGCAATGTTCTTTTCTCTTTCTATAACAGTGGGCGATGGGGCATATTTTCAATACTTTCCTTGAGCTTGCTGAAAATAATCAGGCACATTTAGTAAACTGATATCTGTGAGTGTGTGAATTTGGTCCACCATGATTGAATATAGGGAGACTGTTAGGCCTTCTGGGAGATATCATTACTGCATTAGAAATATATATATAACATCTATAGACTATTTGAGACTCGTGTTTCTAGATCACCACCTTCCAAATGACATTTTTCCATGTGACCTCTTCATCAAACTGGACATTTTGATGTGATGTTGGCACCTCTGTGTTAATCCTGGCCCGATTGTGGTGGATTTACTGTAGTCTCATTGTGTGGTGGGAAATATGAAGAAGTTGGAAACAGACTGTATATATAAAGGACACTTTACACCTCCCTCCAGCTGGCTGCATGTTCTTGTCCATTTGCAAGAACGGATAATGTTTGTTAAGTCCAGACTGTGCTGTCTGTGCCTGTCATGCATTATTACTGAGGACAGAGGGTTTCACGTGGGAAGTGATATTCAGAGATCACAGAGGGAAATGAAACCAGTTCAGACGCTGCTTGTGGATTATTTTGTGTAACCAGCCACATGTGTGCAGACGTTGTCTCTGCAGCGAGAATAAAGCCATCACCTCGATTACAAGAAGGAAATAAATCATATTTTATTCCCCATTCTTTGCAGATACACCAAAATATACGAGACACGGTTTGTGTCTGTGCAGAAACAGAGTCTGATCGTGCTGCACGTCTCAGACACCCGCAGCAAGCCAGTCCCACTTCAAGCTCCAAATTTGGGCAAAGGAAGCCCGACGTCATCGCGCTGGGCTTGCAAATTGAAAAAAATGGAAAGAACGCACTGACGTAGGAGCCCTGACGTATAGTTAACCTTGGCAACAGACGGAACAATAAATAGAGCCAGTGGAGGTGCAGGAAAAATACTTCCATGCCTTCATGGAGGCTAATTTTAGAGGCTGTTATAATTGGGTGATGTATACCACTGGAGCTACTGTTATATATATATATATATTTTATTTTTTTTACACTTACAGAGAAAAAAAAAGTAGTGTGTGTAATGAGAAGAGTGCAACATAATGAAACAGAAAAACCTTGTTGAATTTGAATATCACTATATTTTATTTACATCTCTTACAAACACCATTCATCTTTTCTTTCTCCTGGTAAAAAAAATAAATTGAAATTTCATAAATTAAAAGCACTAATGTTTTCACAGAAAACTTTCTTATACTCAAAGATAGACCACTCAGACCAGGGTTAAGACAAAGCACGTCAGGTTTTTTAGTTGTTTTTTTCTTTTAGTTTCACAAACAGCTCACAATTACTCTCAGATTCCATCAACCAGAAAACAAACCGCATCAATAATAACTATTGCTCTGAACACACATCGATACTATAATGACTTGTTATCTAGCACCATAAAATCATATATCAACTCATAATGACTAGGTGGTATTAGTTAAAACATGCTTTTTAACTTGCTACATCGGTGTAATAGGCAAGTATAGATAAAGGCAAATCAAATCATAAATAATTTGCTGCCTGGTACGAGTCCATTCCATAGCCCTGTGATCTGCACATCTATCTCAAGACAATGTGCTTGATAGGAGGGAAGTATTGTTGTATTTTGGAAGAGTCTTTAAAGGGCCAGCAGGGTCGGTGAACTGAGGGAGTCAGAAGACTGGTCGTTGCTGCTGCTTCCTCTCCTGTGGGCGATGCCACAGGTGGGGAAGGTCTCCGCCTCTGGGAAGGTAAACACAAACGAAGACGTGAAGGTGGTGCCGGCGGGGGTGCAGGTCACCACAGGTGTGCACAGGGACTCAAAGTCATTGGTTTTGGCGTGAAGTGGCTCCCACTCCTGGGTTGAGTAGAGGGAGTTGGACAAGTCGACCTCGGGCACAGAGCGCGCCGTCTCCATCTCCGTCCTGGCCAGCAGATCCAGAGACTCCTCCAAGACAGAGGAGTCCAGGTCGGTCATCTTCACCGTGCTGTTGGAGAGGGTGCAAGTAGACAGGACGGGGGTGCTGCTGGAGAAGATGGAGTTGGAGGTCGAGGTGAAAGTCGGCTGAGCGAGAGTGGAAGCGGACGTCCTGGGGATGGTGGTCTGCAACTGGGAAGACAGCTCGGTGGCGAGGCAGTGGTGGTTAGGGGAGATGGAGATCATTGTGAAATCTGTGTCCAGCTCGGAAGGGATTTTGCAGATGGGCTGGTGGGCAGCCAGGATGAACTCAAGCCTCTCTTTCTCCTTCAGGAGATTAGTGATATCACTCTGCAGGTTGGACTTCTCATCCTCAAGCTCATCAGTTTCCTGTAAAGGGTAGAGAGAAGGGGGGCGTTAACTCGGCTGCTGGATTACACGGCTCTTAAATGTGGTGAGAAATAAACCTTAATGAAGAGTCAATCTGGGGGATACTTACAGCTTGCAGAGTGTCGGTAAGCTCTCGCCTCCTGTTACGGCATTTGGCCGCTGCCTGCTTGTTTCTCTCTCTGCGAACTCTCCTCCTCTCATCCTCCTCAGGTGAGACCTGGACAGAAGAAAAAGATGAAGAAAAAGTTAAGACCCAAGCTCTATGATGCACTGCAATAGGTTACTGCTTATTATAACACCTCAATAAAAGGATGGATGAGTGATAATTACCTGTTCTGCTCTGCTCCTCCTGGAGTTATGACCCTTGGATGCAGACCTCATTGTTGTTCCGGGGTAGGCAGGGCTGGCGCTGTAGGGGTGAGCTCTGTGTGAGGGGGCCACCGAGGAGACCAAAGGCTGGACCATCCACTGGAGGTCCGGGGTCGTGGAAATGGCCGTGACGGTGGGGATGAAGGAGGCACTTGATGCTGTCAGGTCAGTGAAATCCTGGAATGAAAAGGAATGGAGGGTTGAGTGCATTTGGAAGACTTTCAGAAGGGAGGGGGGGGGAGGGGGTGCAAATCTGCAGGATGGGCATGAATGAAGCAGAGAGGGTCTATAAAAAGCTGGCTGGTTTAAAAATATCCTTATGATGTCAGCTGTGACGTTGCACTCTCTCTGGAGTCTCCAGGTGGATGAATGAAAACTGCCATGCACCGTGAAGCTCAGGTCAACAGACTATCTCATGCATATGTCTATATATAAATATGTATTATATTATTCACCAGCTTTATCTGCATTATTTGTTGAATGTTAAAAGGCTTGTATGTTTTCAATTAGTCCCTTGCAGGCACTTTACAAATATGACAATACGAGCGACAACAAAATAAATGTTTGAATAGAGTTTCACTGGACATACCTGAGACTGAGGGGAGCCCATGCTGGAGTAGGACCCCGCTGGGGAGGGATAGTATCCCAGGTTGTCCCCGGACGGTGAAGCGGTGCTGCAGCGGGAGGAAGAGTCGCACTCCGCGTTGAAGCCGGTGAACATCATGGTTCCCAAGGAAATCAAAATTCAAATCAGGAACAAGAAGTAGGAAGATCCAGGCAAAGTGTGCCGCACAATGGGTGTGTGGAGCTGAAATGAGGAAATCCCTTTGGCAGGTCTCTGAAGTTCTGTTCGGTTTGTTTTCTTTTCTCTCAGTGGCAGAAAGTTTGAATGCCAACTCTGGCGGCTCGAAGCCTTTTTATAGTCTGCACAGCCGGCAAAATGACGTTGCAGGGGGAGTGGTCAACACCAAACACCGGGGAGGGGAGGAGAAACACAGAAAACCCTCTCGAAAACACCGCAACACTCCTAGCTAATGCTTTTATATTATTTGAATACCCTAAATATCGACTGTTTACTATGTTTCCCTGCTATTTGAAGAGAATTCAGCCCGCATTTAACAATATTTGTCAAATTTACCCCCGTGAAATGGAATGTTCCAGACTGGGATCCCCTGTACGTCATTTTCCAAATATGGTGCATCCTGTAATAGGGGCGGGTCCTGCTGGGAAATGCACCTTCCGAGATTGGCCGACAGCGACGTGACGTTATGCAAGAGGACAACAAACACAAGGCTGTTGTGAGAAAGTGAAGAACTGGGCCGATCATGGTCAGCTAAAGTACAACCTACACACCACAGAGCATCATTAGATGGATTCGAACATGCAAATGTGTCTGTTCTGAGGCAAAGTGTGACACCCACACGCAATCAACCAAACTGCTGATGGATTTATTTTTAAATAATCAGGCCAACTTACACTGAACAGTTCTTTAACATAACATAATTTGGCTTATATCGATAATCTGACACTTTAATGGGACCTGCTTTTAAATCCTTTTTTTTTACTTATATAAGGCTTTGAGACATTTTTATTGCTAAGTGCATTACATGGTTTGAGAAAACTTTTGCAGGGTAAATCAGGTTCAAAGTTATAGTTATAAAGGTATAGCAGATTTAAAGTTTTTAATTTGGCGCATTTTACACAGTTAATGAGTTGGAGTAAAAAATAAGAACGAATCAATGCAGGTTAAGCAAAGATGATAAATATGTAACTCCACTCGGAACGACTCCACTGTGTACTTGTTATGTCTTTGTACCATTTTGAGTGCCTTGAATCTGTGTTCATGTATATCAGTTGTGTGTAGCTTTTGCTGTTATTTATGCTTATGTTACATGGAGTTGAGCCAAAGTGCTTTACAACCATAGCAAAGGAAACGAGCGCAGATTAAAGACAACTTGTACTATGTTAGAAATAAGGTTTCTGGAAACTAAAAACTCAGATATACAAAGAAATAGATAAAGAAGATAGGGATAGGCATTATCAGAAAGGATTGGGTACAGAGGGTTCTGGAGGGTGATTTGCATGAATTCCATTTGCACACCCAAGACAACCTTATGTAAACGTGAGGCAGGTTTACCTAAGAATTATGTGAGAGCAGAAGCCTGTTGCGTGTGTACTATGCCTTCAGGCGCTGCTTGTACCCAAAGTGTGCAATCCAAGCAAGGGTGTGTTCAGTTGCAGAGCCAGCTGATAACAGGTTTCCGAGGTGTACTTTTCCACAACAGCAGTTTGCTTTTCTTCCTCTCTCAGCAGTGTTCGAACTCGTCCTGTGAGGTGTTCCCTCTGTCAGACTGTGGCAGAGGGAATCCTCACACCTCTCCCTAGCTACACAAAAACCTGAAACGAAGTTGGACACGTCACACTTTACATTGATGTTGTCCTGAATTAGTCAATAGCTTAACAACATGCGCATAACAATATTTACATTGCAATTTACAAGCAGATTAAGAAGATTTTTTAAAAATAGTAATCTATACAGTTTAATAAAAAAGTAGGACCTTGAGGGACTAACACAATTTCAATTCAAGAACCCCATGTTAGTTTGACTGATGCCAACAGGTTGATGGTATATTTTTGTTTATTCATTCAAATGGAGAGAGGACAGAAAAAATTAAAAGCATTAACAGTTAGATGTTATTATTATTCTAATGATTATGAATATTAACAATTATTGTTGTTTTTGATAATAACAATATAGGATTATTCAGAAATACTGTAATTACAAAGTGTTACAGGACACAGTTAAATATGTGTTGGAACTGTAAAATGCATAAAGATAAACAGTTTAGTATGTGTTGGAATTATGGACTTGTCATTAAAGATATACAGATTAATAACAGGGTTATTGTGTGAAAGTGCATCAATGTAGGTTAAAGGAGACGTGCTCTCTTTCCCGCGCTCGTGTTTTGTTTAACATTCCTGGTTGCCCTAGCAACACTCCACCCCTTTCGCGTCAGTGACGTCCTATGATTTGCATGGCAACAAAGATCGTTTGTTTTTGCAGAGACGAACCACTCGACAACGTAAAACAGAAAACCGGCCCAGCAGCGTCGCCCTCCCGCACACACTTTCGACGTCGTTACGTCAGCGGAAATCCAGACACGTCTCGGTTACAGGAAAGAGGGGTGGAGTGAGATCTCTGTCGGTCCTCCCGTCTCTGTGCGGAGCAACGGAATGAAACAGGACACCGAACAAACGTGGACATAATGTTTGAGTGTTTTTGTTTGACTGGTTGGCAAGACAGACAGACAGACAGATAGATAGACAGACAGACAGACAGACAGACAGACAACAATATAAAGTTTATTATAAAAATTGTATACATGCTAAATTAAAAGGAGAGAGAGAGAGCATTCAACATGGTAACAGATAAGGTATTGATATTGGGAGGAAAAAGATAATATCAATAAATGACAATACCAAAATTGGTGAAACGTACAGTGACACTCACACTCAACTAAACATTTACTTTGTTTCTTCTCATAAATTTATTTCACTTTTAATTTGATGTTTTTTTTATATGTTATAATCTTTTTGAAATAAATCTCTTGAGTCCAGTCCATTAGGCCACATTCAGCCGCAGCAGTGCTGTTATTCAAGATCACAATTACGATAACACACGATCTACTTGGCTACTTAGCATGAACTTTGGACACTGATGACACTGTTCCTAAAAATAACCTCCTCTCTGTTGTGTCTATTCACGCTCAAGTTACTGGGATGAAAACAAGTGCTTTTGAAGTCTGGTATAGTTAAGAGGGGGAGGGGGGAGGGGTAGTCTGCACATGTTATGTCCGACCTTTGCACCCCTGAGCCAACAGGCACGCAGGCAGTGGGGTACATGAATAGGGGTGGAAGTCGACCCCCTAATGATGTGCCGGTAAATAAGCCCAGAGGGGGACTGCCACTGCCGGGAATTGGCGAGTACCCCCCTCCCCTCTTTTCTTTTCACCGTGCATCCCTCTCCCTCCAGTGGATCTGTGAGGTCATCTGGAGCCTAAATATAGCAAATCCAAACCCCTTCTATTGTCACAGGAGCTGATTTAGACAGTGGGAATGATGCTTGCATGTAGGTGCCAGTAAACTGCACCAACAAAAGCAGTATTGTGAGGGGGACCATCAATGGGCCTGATACCTCCAGTCACATGCATTCACACACCACGCATTTACACCATACATCTGCATAGCTCCCTGTTGTTGTGGCAGATGAGGGTCAAGTGCAGGAGCTCACCCTCCTCTTCCTCCTCATGTCTCCAGCAGCACATCTATAATCATCCTCATGACGATGATATCAGATACAAAGCCTGACGGGTATTTTAACGCGTGTTTCACTTTCCTTTTGTGACTGCGAGTGAGTGGGCCACACACACACACTCACTCACAGACACGCACACGAACACACAAACGCGCGCCCCCCTACTTCTTTCGCCCATTCCCCGGAAACACCATATATGGTTTGACGGGTCCACTCTGTGATTGGCTGCTCCGCTGCAGCGACAATTCTGTTGCTGGAGCTCTATTCATATGCAGCGACAGGTGAAAGGCGATGTGATGTATTGATCACGTTCGAATGGTAGATTATAGGTGATCAGTAAATGGCTGATAGGATGAGATGGGTTCATGCATTTATATATATATATATATATATTTATATATAAAAAAAAGGGGTTCACTATATTGCTCCATGTGATGAAGTGGGTTGTTTCTATAACATTGGATCGCAGAGGGTATAGAGTTGTTCCAATCCGGGTTCTCCAGTGGGAACATGAAGTACTAAAGACACCAGACCCACCGTTATAAACTGTCATCTATAAAATGTCAACACGTTGTATCTCCATCACCTCACTTCACCTCCAAGGACATTTCTGTGGCCAACGATGCGGCAATATACACTATGTATATATTTAGAAAAAATAATATATTTATACGTCTCGTCAACGTATGTGGACATGACGGGAACATAATGTATGATGCAGATGCTGCATACATGAAATGACGTAGTTCATTCATGGCTATGGGCACCTCTTGCAGGCGGGGGTGTCCCTTTCTGTATTCTCGAAATTGTTTCACATTAGAGCAGATAAAATATGTTAGTAATAAAAACAGGTTGCTTAATATTGTTGTTGATGCGTTTCAAGGATTTCAATGTGAAACGGGAGACCACCTGCTGGCTTTTCCCCCCACCCTTCCACCTTCCCCCTCTGTGGAATGGTTCAGTCGCACCACACGGATTTCATTCATAAAATTCCAGCTCACTATAAAAGGCGGGCCTGACTATCTGCACAGTTACCATTTATGAAACTGGCAAATGGAATATAAGTAGCTGTCATTTTTTGGGGGGGCTGTTAAGACGAGAGAAACTAATCTTTTCATTTTGAATGCAGTGATTTTTTTTTCGTTGGATGAAAACATGCATCCAGACTCCTGCACTGAGTACGACTCGTCCTCCAGCTGTAGCACAGCATCGCCTGGCGGGGACACCCCTGGGTGCAGCCAGCATCCTCCTGACTCGCGTTTCATCATCAGTGGACGGCGCCAAGGTACAAGCGGACCCCAGACTCACGATTTGAAACTCACAAAACGGGATAATTGATGCACAAGGATAATATAGGTTGCACTCCTCATTTTTCTGCACACACACCCGAGTGCATTTCATAGATAGAATTTTCTTGAACAGAGATTGGTGTCCCGTGCTGAGGAGGGCTCCTTACGAACACAGAGGCAGTGTCTATATTGTCTCTTTGCATCTACGGGGGTTCCGTGAACGCAGAGCGATGATGTTGAAGGAAATTGATTGTAATAGACTTTATAGACACATGCATCACGTCTTGGTCGTGACCTTTCATTTTAGAGTGAGGATGGTGAAAATAGAGGGGAATGGGATTTGATGATTTTAATGCATAGACTGTATGGATTCATCTTATTTTTTTGCAATCCTCAGCCACATGATTAATGCACCATATAAACACATGTAAAGGTCAGCCTTGGATGCAAATGCTTATTCAATCACTGTTTGCCAGCATGCTTGAATATAAATGTGTTTTCTTTTGTTGCAGGACAGTGACACCAGCGCGTCGGACTCCTTTGTTCCGACCGTGACTGCCATCTCGACCTCGGCGGATCTGAGGTGGATGGTGCAGCCGACGGTGCTCACATCTGTCTCCCCGTCGTCCGGACGCGCCAAGACCAAAACGCACGGAGCGAACCATCGGCCGTCGTCAGGTGCAAACAAGGCGAAGTCCTCCAGCAGGAAGGGCCAGAGAGAGCAGGTATATTTGCATATGTATAAATACATCTAGACAGGGTTATTGAGGAGGGGAGGGAAACAACGTCACAGACACAACGTCACGTGCAGTCAATCGATCAATCAATCAATCAATCAATCAATGCAATATTAATTTCTCTGCGCAATTTATATATTCCATTTATAATTGTATATTTGCAACACATTTCCTCATTGTGACGCTAATAAAGGAAGGTCATATTTGATCTTATCTTACATTTCCTCAATGATATCCGTCATCCACTGTCCTGTTGGGGAGTATCGCGATATTGTTCGAATTGTATGATGAATTAAGATTTCAATTGTTTTTAGCAGTTGAAGTGAAATTAACGTATGCGAGTGTTGTGTAAGTGAACGACTGCAGGGAGGAACACACAAAAGAGGCGGCTTGGTTGTGTCTAATTGGTGCAGCGAGTCCTAATTACTGAGAGAAACGAGCACATGCCCCGGGAGTGCATGTGCACGGGCATGGATGGGAAATTGCATAAAACGCGCGCTCACGTGGGCTGCCTCGGCTCGACGGTGGGCGCTGCGTGTTGACGCCTGAGCTGCAGGAGGGGAGAAGATGCTGCACCGAGCACACATCAGTATTCCAATGCAGCACACATTCACTTTATCGTTTTGGCACGAGAGGTGGTGGGGAAGAGCCAAACGCTGACATGGCGAAACCAAGCAGGATGCAGCGTTTAATAGACCCGGTCTGTGATTGATTTCAGCCCTCCAAAGAGGAGGAGGAGAGGCGCAAGATCAGGAGGGAGAGGAACAAGATCGCCGCAGCCAAGTGTCGCAACAGACGGAGGGAGCTGATAGACACTCTACAGGCTGTAAGTGGCATTGTATGGAGGAGATTCACACGCTACATGCACCCATCCGAAAGGCTGAGCGCATGTACAGTGATGTGTGACATGTCTGAAGTTATTAAAGGTTACTGCAGCACAGCAGGGAGGACTGGTTTTCTGATTGTGTCCTTCCTCTCCTCAGGAAACCGACGAGCTCGAGGAGGAGAGGTCCACCCTCCAGACTGAGATAGCCGACCTGCTGAAGGAGAAGGAGAGGCTGGAGCAGGTCTTAGCCTCCCACCAACCATCCTGCAAGCTCCCTGCAAGTGATGCTGATGAGGAGGAGGAGGAGGAGGAGGAGGATAGGGAAGATGGTGATAGCATAATGATGCAGGATCCCCCGCCCTTCCCCGCAGCTGCTGTCCATCATAGAGAATGGGAAACCACCAGAGAGCAATACAGCAATGGGAGAAGCCCCTATAATTGGCCAAGACATGGATGACGTCCCCTGCATCCCCGCCGCGGCCATCTTGGGGAACTCCAACATCCTCCTGTGCTCGAGCGCGGAAGAGGAGGCTCTGGAGGACTTGAAAGGAGACGACCTGGACGACCTGGTGCCCAGCCTGGAGATGGCGGTGACCTCCGAGACGGCCTCATCCGTCCCCGACATAGACCTTAGCGGCCCCTTCTGCCTCTCAGACTGGGAAACCCTGTACAAGTCTGTGGCGAGCGACCTTGAATCTCTGAGCACCCCCATCATGTCTTCCAGTCCCACCTGTAGCAACTACCGCACAGTGTTCTCCTTTAACTACCCTGAGATTGATTCCTTGGCCGACGGCTGCGAGGGCCTCAAAGGAACCCTCGGAGATAGTCTCAACTCCCCAACCCTTCTGGCCTTGTGAACGGAACCACGTTATGCAATGATACTTTAAAATCGTATTCTAACCAGCCAGCAAGCTATGATCTTTCTCAAGTAACCTTTTGTAGTGTGAGTTTTGATGTTGTGTAAACCTAAACATCGAAGGGTTGTGTATACGACATGTTTTTTCTGTGAGAGGGTCGATTTACTTCCACGCTGCCGGGGCAAGTCTCCAAAAAAAACGAGACTGTGTGCCGGTATGAAAAACAGTGCATGCAAATACACGTCATCAGTGATTCAAGACGAGGTGGTAGCTTGTGTTTTTAAAATGCCTAAATGTGATGTGATGTTAGATCATGCTCAGTAGCCTCTCTGTGTGTAATATAGTTGTGTTGTAACACGCGAAAAAAGAAGGGTCGCTCATGTGTAGCATATCGGTGTCACATCTTGCTGTAAGGAGTCCCATTGACCTAACATTTCCTTTAAAGGTTCTCCATTCAAAAAAAATATATATATCACGTCATGTATTTTATCAAGATGTATTTTATGACATAGTTTATTTTTTTACTTATAAAGAATGATCAGATGCAAAAATATATATATAATGCTGGAAATAAAGTGAGTCAACTGTAAACCTTTTCGTTGTTGTCATTCAGTCTCACAGGCTTCACAAGATCCACTCAGGGGCCATTTTGGAGCTTTCAGTCATGATCATCCTCAAGATGATGACTAGTTGAGTTGCTTTTAAAAACAAGAAGTCCTTAGAAAAAAAAGGAAATGTGAACGTCTGGAAGTTGATGACAAACTCTGAAGAAGATTGTGCACATATGATTGAAAGCTGTGTTTCCTTGCGAGCAATTTCCAATTTTTAGAGTGATCTTCGCACCTCAGCCTTTAGGCCAACATGGATGAGCAGCCCTTAAACTTCTTAATTTGAGTATGAGTACAATAACCTAACAAGCAAGAAAACATGTCTGCCAAAGGAAGACCATGAAATATGATTGAAAGCTCCAAAACAGCAACTAAATGTATATTGCAGTGGGAGATTCCTAATGTATTTATTTGTGTCTTTATTCGAGTTACAGAACACCTTGTAATGAGAGTTCCTTGTTTACGGAGCATTTACCGTCTCATGCTTCACAACTCTCATCTTGTCTTAATAAATGAACATGGAATAGGATAAAAAGTTCTCGAACAGCTACTTAATGAACCTTGTAGTGAAAGTTCCTTGTTTACAGAGCGTTTCTCACCTTCTCATGCATCATGTGTCTTATCTTATCTGCTCATGTAGTGATAAAGGTCATGAATTGGACCAACAGCTCCATAACTGCTCAATAAACATTGTAGTGATAAATATTACATTTTCAGAGTATTTCTCATAGTTTCATTTATCTTGGCGATGAAGATCCTGCAATAGGACCAAAAGCCTTAGAACTAAAGTAAATGAACCTTGCAGTTATAAAGAGCATTTCTCATATTTTCCTGTATCTTATCATGTGGTGATGATAACTGCTGACACAGATTTCTTAATATACTTTAGTAAACTTATTTTAGAGTGTCCCTGATATTAATATTCCAGTCAGTTGTCGGTGGATCTATTTTTGGCTCCACGGCTCCATATAGAACATAAAGTACAGTGTGGGACTGAGCCGTTTAAACTGAGTGGGAACAAATGATCACTTATTCATTCATCGCTCCACTATTGTCGCGGTCGATCCGACTCCGCACCGCGGCACAGTGCGTGCTCCGCGTGACGTCAGCACGCGCTTGGCCCCGCGTCGGCTCACTTCCCTCTGACCATGTTTGGGTAATTGCGGTTGTTTTGTTTCCATGGCGACGGGTGTCATGTTTCACGGGCCGGGAGCGAGCGGAGCGCTGTTACCGGAAAAAGTCGAAGCGGGAGCACGAACAAAACGAGACGTGTTGGGTCACGTGCCTGACGATAAGTGGACAGGAAAAACTGCATTTAAAACCCACAGTGTGAATCCCAGTGAAACCAGGACATGGAGTTTCTGTGCGGCAGCAACCGTGTCTGCACTTGATCTTACCACATGCAGCCAATAAGCTTTTATGGATCTAATAAATACTATATCTATTACATTCTACTCGTTTACACTTTACATAAGCAGGTCTCAGGAGAAGTGCAAGAGCAGTGCAGTATCTGATGTCCTCAGTAGGGGGGGCTACAGAGTCTGCAGAGAAAAACTGAGCAGCAGCAACAGAGTCTGCCCTCACAGCACCCAGAGGTGTTACACAAAGATCCTGCACACTCACTTCCCTCATCAAAGTATACATTGTAATGTCAAAGACATAATACTACAGTAATATAGTAATACATAATAAATAAAGCAAGTAAAACAGGCGTCTGTAGTGGTAGTAGTCTCAGTATGAGGGTCATCAGTGAATATGAAGGACAAAGAATGTCATAAAAAGTATAGTAGAATGTAGAAATATACAAATAAATGAGTACGTATAGAAATACAGTAATAAGGTGTAAATTCACAAATGAAAATATAAATGTAGATATAAACATGTAAATTAATGGATATAGAAATACAGAAATAAATAAATAATTGTAGAAGTTCAGAAACATATTTTTTCACTCCTTTGGTTTTGTGTATTTGAGAGAAAGAAAGATTTTTCCAGGAATCATGTTTTGTTTGCAGAACTGAGTTGAATTAGTTTACAACTAATTAATCACATGTTCTACTGCAGATGTAGCATGATACAACTATCGAAACTTAAATGCACAATGCAAATAGTCTGTAGAAAACAGAGGGCCCTGGTGTTAAAAGTGGAAATACAAGATAAGTGTCTGCTCCGTCTGAAGGAAAATGTGCCTAAAGTGATGCACATGACTTTTTTAATATTTCCATTTGATGTAGAAATGGATGCAAACAGAAACATGGTGTCATAATTGAATACTTCACTGTGCAAACATATAACTTCCATATACAGCTGGAGGAAAGTGAAACATTTCACATACATAAGTGCTGTACATTTATAGTGGTGTTGCTTCACATAGACACTTCCTCTACCACCAGAGTGCCAGCAGGCACTGGACTCACTCCACTCTTCCCCTTCAGCTCACATCTCAGACAGCAGGGTTGCGGCTTGATGGTTGTGAACAACTCACTATGTGATGTTTAACAAATCTGAAACAGGCTGTGGAGATGGGAGACATCACGCTGCTGGACACGCAGAGTCTGACAGAACAAGTGGACAGAGAGTGAGTCAGACGACAGCAGAGCCGTTGACAGGCCCATCCATCATCCCTCTAAAATAGCCGAGCACCGAGGCATCACGCACACACACGGCTGATTAAAAACACGGGTTGGTGAGGATGAGAGTGGAACAAAGTGCCCAGGGCCCCTTTGTGTGGAGGCCCCTGAAAAGATTTATAATCAAAGGGTTATTTAAACTGCAAATCTAAAATAACATTTTTGCATTTAAAATAATTTTATATCCCCTCAGTCAGAATGGTTAAAATTCAACCATAACACAGATTCTGAGTTTGTGGTGCATTGGTCTGAACAGTACATTTATGTCCTTTGTGTATAAATGTAAAACTCTTCAGCTCTAAGTCTTATACTCTTACTTTACATGATATGGTTGTTGTTATAATTCTACATTCTACATTTTAATGTATTGGTGATATATCTGCAGGGTTTTATTAATTTATTAAAATCACAACTTGTACAGCAGTGGATTATTTAAATTAGGTAAAATAACACTTTGAAATGGAATGGAATAGAAATATAAAGTTTCATCAAATGTAAATTATTCTGTACCATGATTGCGGCTCCTCTCCTGATGTGTGGGCATATTCACACAGCTTGATTGACAGTTCCATCTCACACCCCATGCTTACATCTGTGTGGGTGGGTCAACTTTCCCTTTAATCTCGATCATCCTATATATTTAAGATGTGTGTTTGGACCTTACATAGAAACCACGATAAGTCAGGATAACCTCAAAGTGAGCAGGAGTCTAAATATTATAATTTTTCAGTGGAAAAATACCCGAGGTTGTGTGACAATGACAATTACACAGCACTTACATGCATTACACAGTCCAATATTTGTAATTGGAAAATTTCATGTCTTAATTATACAAAATGTGTGTATAAAGTTATGAGCTGACACATTTAGGCCTCCATAGTCAATATGTGAAATGTTTGAGGACGTTTCTGTATCCCCATGTTCCCTTTTGGGAGACCCCTCCTCATAAAGGTGTGTCTCCCACTTGATCTCTCCCCTTCTGGTTTGAATTTTAGCATATCGGTTAATTTGATTGTAAGTTTACTCCCTAACTTAAAGTTATTGTGTTTTGACACTGTAGGGGGCTCAACTTATGTGCACACTGGTACGTGAAGCTTTTTTTCCATTGGATGTGGACCACTCCTGTAACTAGAGGGGCACTAAGTAGAGAGCATTCCTCCACCAAGGCCCAACAGTCCCCTTGAATATAATCCAGCTGCATCGAATTGCACACACTCATAGACACCAGCTCCCTAACTATGCCTGATTGTTATCATTGAGATAGGTAATGAGAGACTCGCCCACAAGGGTCTTACTAATATGATGACTTAAATAAGAAAAATGTGGATTCATCATGTCTGTGAGGACTGACGGAACAAGTGTAAGAGTTTTCCATTTACCACAGCTTAGCCTCAGCCTATGTAGCTTTTGTTTTATAGGTCTTTGTATAGAGATTTTCTGAACTAAAGTGAAACCTGCATTTTAAAACACTGATATTATTAGCTAACAAAATAAAAAGCATGGAGTTGTTCAAGGACAGTCTTCCTTCTCACTGCAGCAATGTTACAGGCTGGAGTAACTCCAGGCAGCATCAGCACCCTGTAATAATATGTCCCACATCTCCTGGTTACAGTCACTTTATCCTTTTGTTATTGTTGTTTGCTCACCGTTTCCACCTCTGATATCTCACCCTCGTACGCCTCCTGACCAACGTTTCCTCATGCTCACCGTGATATTCCCATGGAAGTGTTATATTTACACAGATAAATCCGTGTCACACGGGTTTGGGAAGGCTGGGTCACCTGACATGAATCATGCTGTGAGCGAACGACCTCGCCAAAAGATGGTGTGGATATCGTCATGAGCTGGAAACAATACTGCCGGGTTCCAGCAGGACAAAAGAACGGGATCCAGTGGGGATGTGGTACTTTAATATTTTTACGACCATGTCATTCAATTAAATAATATAAAACTGCAGGAGATTTCATGTCGTTGTGCAGAGGGATTGTGCTTTTTATAGACTGATAAATCAAATGGTGAATCCATTTGTCACAGCACTAATACAGTAACACTGGGAGCTTTTCCTCCAATTGGAAACAGGATCAGTGGTTGTGGTGAGGAGGGGTTGGGTGGGCTGCTGGCATGAGAGCTGGCAGCCTATTTTAATCGTAGGGAGTTGAAGATGAAGATGAAGAGGAGGGTTAATGTCAAGCACCGGCACGCAAGTGGTGCACATCTGATTTCTGTGAATGGGAGTCTGCCACGGCCTCGATCCATTAGAGAGGATATGAACGGTACATATGTCCCATTGACACAAATTATTACACATGAAAATGTTTAATTCATCACCTTAGAGTTTGACGTCTGCTAAGTAAAATGAGAAAGATAAGAATGTCCATTGACTCCTTAATAAGTAGTAGTCATAAAATGGGAAGTAACGCTCTGTGGTAATACACCGTTTCAAGATGTGGTTGCCAAAATGGAAAAGTACTGGGCATCTGCCATATGGTCCTAAATGTCCTAGATTTAAAAATGTGCATCTTTACGTGTCGCTAGACGTGTTTTGACGTGATCTACAACCGTCAGAGATAAACTGGAATGAAGAACAGGAAAGGGAAGGAAGGATATTGAAGGGAGCAGTTTTAAAAATAAAGTTTGTTCATAAAGTCTGCAGTGATGAGTCAGGATTGTGTCTGGAGGTGTCTGGTTCGCTGGGTATTTCCCAAATATGTGAAGCTGGATGATATAAGGACAAAATATTTCAACTTTAAATCAACAAACAGTAATAATGACTATAAACTATAAACTATAAAGTGTTACAAAAAACAGCATGATAAAAGCAAATTAAAAAGTAATTGAAATGTCAAGCAATCATTAATCAACATGATCCAAAATTGTAAGATAGGATTATTTAAAGCAATAAAAATTATGTCCTTGAGGAGGTTGTTCCATTGCGTCTGTGCCCAAACAGAAAAGACCCTCTTGGTCAGGAGATCAGTGAGGTACATGTGTGGGATTCCACAGTGAGCATTAAATGCTATTAACAGGATCTCAAAACCAGTATTGGAGTTTACCAGTGAAATGACATGGGGAATCTGGCGCCTGCATTTTGGATAAGATGTGATTCATGTAAACTTTGCTGACTCAGACAGGTGCATAATGATTTGGTGTAGTCGAGAGAAAATAAAAGCACGTCTCACGATCTCAAGATAGCTGCTGGATAAAATGGAGTTGATCTCGGAGGGTCGCCTGAAAATATCTCTAATTTATCCAGGAGTTTTAGCTCATCTTTTACCCTCAATTGGCATCATAAACACACATACAAATACAGAAGAACAACATGAGCGCTTGTGCAAAAATGTTCTTAATAAAAATAAATAAATAAAAATCCATTAAACAGTTTTGATACTTTTTACCTTGACTTGTGACGCCCACACACCAAGAAGTCTGCATGAGTTTGGAAAAGCTGTAAAACCACAGAACGCACCACGTCTCCATTCATCATTTCAGCAGCTGCAGGAAACACAAGTTCAAGTTTTAATGCACCGACTTTCTGCAGAACTGGAAAAGACGAGAACAAACTACACACACTATATGTTGAGATTTAATTTTGAGCATCCGTGAGTCCAAACAAGGAAAACTAAATACACACTTTCCACAAGAGCTTAAATATTTCTATTAATGTCTGTGTATCGCTACATGTTCCTTTAAACGTGATCTTAAAAAAACATATGAACATTCTTTGAATTCTTAGTCTACATATCCAGACTGGTATATGTATATATTTTTCACAGCGTTGTTATCGTGGCTTATTATTCCTGGCAGGGACCCTCTTGTCTTTAAGCACCGACTGGGCCTGCACCATGTGTGCTGGTGCACTGAGTGATGTCCCTGGCTGCCGTCCTGCAGGCACACAGGAACTCAGCTGAAGGTCCACAGCAGCCAAGGGGAAAACCTCTGTCTTGTCTTAATCATGGCAGACCAGCATCCTTCTGTTTTATGAAAACTGTCTGCTCGTTGGTTCAGTTCTGCTTTATTGACCCCAAACGTCTCCCCTAAAAATTTGTCATCCACGTTCAGAGGAACCGTGACACACCAGACCCCCCCCCACCCCACCCACCCACCGCCCCCCCTTCCTCCTCTCGACCTCCCCTCATAAGCGAGACATAAATCACGGCAGAACCAAATTAGAATCTAAAAAAAGGAACAGAGTGGGGTATTTTGACGAGCCTTTAATAACTCAGCTGCTCGGTCTAGGAGGAACCGTTGAGGTGGCATTGTGTAAAACCAAAAACCAAATTGTGCCTTAGATAATTGTAGGAATAATAAAAATACGCCCTGGGATGTAATAAAATGTGCACAGGAGAATGGCCTGTTCGTGCACATGTGCTCTTTGATTAAAATAACACTAATATTCATGGTTCTAATGCAATTTGAGGATGAAGCCGAAAAGTTATGATTTTATTACATTAATCACAATAAATCGAGCCTAGTTGTGACTTTGTTTTTGTAATGCACACACTGTTATAGTGTTTCAAGTTGGTTGAACCTAGAAACACAGTTCACCTGCTACTCTAAAACTCAAACAAACTCAACTTGTAGATAAGCTTTGTTTTGACTTGTGTCGAACAAACACACACTTACACATTATTTCAAAACACATTTTCAAGTGAAGATAATTTAAATTACATTGATATTGACTGAATTTTTTTACAGTTTCTACTCACATTTATTCCTCGTCTTGACCAGCATTGGCAAGATTGTAGGATCATTATTGAATCCACCTGCAACTAGAGGAGATTTTGGCAGCATTCATATCACAAATCAAATCGTAACGGAAACATTTATTCTACTCATTTAAACCAAAATGGTACAAAGAAGGTGAGATGGCAAAAATAAATTGGTATTTTGTTGTGTATTTTTTTAACGTAGAGCTGAATTCTGTAATAAGATGTTATGAATAGTTTTCTAAGAGGAGACCAGATGGATGCAGTTAGATGTGTCCACACTAGAGGGAAGCAGCAGGAGGAGGCAGCCAGGTCAAGTTTCTCTGGAACTCTCTGGAAGCAGCACTGGAAAGGATTGTTTTGTGCTCTTGTTTTGAAGTTTCTACGTTTCATGAATCTAGTGACCTGCTAATTAAATTAAGGAGTGTTTAAAGAAAATCAAACATAGCAGCTTTAGAGACACTTATTAAATACTGTATGTGTGACAAGCCTATAAGATGTACTACATTAAACATCCTCAGCTCAAATGAAAGGATTTTTGCTGACTGAGGAAAACATTGCTGGTTGTTCAACAACAGCTGGGATGTGAAAACAACCTTTGGGTTACAGGATGAAAGATAAGACTATTCAATATCATATATACACTTGTAACATTAGTTTTTTTAAATCCATTCTTTTCCTTTAGAAAGGAGGAAGTGAGGATTTTTCTCTGAGTCAGAAAAAAGGGAACAAAACTCATACATGTTTATATAATTATTGTTTTATAAGACAACTGGTTAAGCTGCTGGTTATATATCAGTTAAATGGTTTATTTCCCTTTTCTATAGCTAACTTCAGGCAGTGGTTTGGTATGAGAGGAACAATTTATGATTGCTACCATATTTAATGGGCGTCGGTTAAATTAATAATTTGCTTATTCTTGGGTTTTACAATTATCTCTCATAATAAACATCTTCTGAAAGTTATCACACCCTAAACCACATCCTTTATTTAATGACATAATCCCACGTAGTCTGATTTGAGGGATTTAAATGAAATGAAACTCTAGTAAAGGTCACAAATAATTCTTCTTGCCACATGTTCCTGATCCTGGAGTCAGGACCAAAGATAGATCTGAGGGGGAGCAGATGAATAAAGATCAAAATTAACTAGATATATTTCTGTTGGACAAGATTTTATTGTTAGTTTTTAAAGACTTTTCACCTCCACCGAGGATGGAATAGTTTTAACAGGTTTGGACCAAAATAGGAAAATGGGCCTAAAAATTTGGGCCGTTGATCCGGATAAAGGGACAGATCCAGGAATCATTTTCCACTTTCTCTTACATTGGGAACTTTTCGCCATTTTCTCAGAGAATAAAAATATACAGGTGACCGTTATATCTGATGAGTATGTGTGACATGGAGTGGCTCGATTGAATTGAAGGGTACTGCTGGGTTGTGGCGGATGTACATGTTCTGCCATTGAAATAAATGACAAAAACAAACAAAACTATTTACACAAAAAGTGTGTTAACAGAAAAAAACTTACACATAGCAACTTGTGAGGAGGGGTCACAAGCAGGGCCCTGATCTGTGATCACACATATCAGGGTCCCCCCCCAAATCCTGCATCAAAGGCTATACATAAGTTGTTATAAGCATTTTATTGTTGCCCAGGGCTCTAATTTCTCACAGAGGTTGGATTAGAAAACAACTGAGGGTGTGTGTGTGTGTTTACATCCATCACTTTATTTATTCCATTCGCGCGTGTGTGTGTGTGTCCCTCAGATGAAACTTTCCTCTCCTCCAGCCAGTGTGTATGTTTTCTTTTTTTGTGTGTGGTTGCTAGGGGTGGAGCAAGAACGAGCCCAGCGTGTGTGTGTATGTGTGTGTGTCCCCTCCTCTCTCTCTCTCTCTCACAGTATTTTCACCATGCTTACGTCTGGGCCAGCAGTTCCGCATTCCTCAGCCCTCACACACTGGCTCGCTACTTAAACGGGGCTGATGCAACGACTCGGGTTAGTCCCAAAACCCACATCCTGACTCCCGCACCGTGCCCGCTGCTGCCGCCGCCGCCGCTGCGGAGCTCCTGGACGCCTCTCAGGTAAAAGCGTGCGTGCTGACTGACGCTATTTCTCACCATACTCTCTCTCGTCTCTTCTCTGCTTTTATTTGTTGTTGTTGTTATTGTTGTTGTTATGCTAGTTGTTAGCTTAACCCTGCTGCACATTTGCATATTCCTGTGAGACACTTTCATCACTGGTTGTTATATTTACATTTTAAACAGCATCCCCTGAGTCTCTGCCTGTCAATGGAAGCGGTCGTGCTTCTCCCTCACTGCCTCTAGGATGATACAACAAAGTCCGGGAATCCATTAGTTTGGTAGTTTTCCGCGCGTCGCCGCCGGAACCGTGAACTACGCTGTTGTTACTTAACTGTTGTAGCAACTATCCCGGTTTATTTACAGCGTCGCTAGCCCCCTCCCTCCGTTAGCTCAGTGTCAGTAGGTGCTTCCATCCTCGGACTTGTTCATGCCAGTGGTGCTAAACGGGAGAAGTGTCGGTGAAGCCACCATGGAGACGGGTTATGTAACACAACACACACGCCTCACTTGTGTTTTTTAAAGTGGCTACATGCTAAAGCTAACGTCACTCCGGTGTGCCAAACTCCAGGGGCGGATTGGAGATTTTTTAGAAGTCAGGGGGGGCGGTAAGGGGGGGGGCCACGATAATATGCTAACGTTGCCCGCTGTTATTTGAGTCTGTTAACATCGATATAAGAGCGTGTGTTTTTACACTAAATGGCTGTAAAAAGTCTGAGGGTTCATTAGTTTTGTAGTTTATCTGATCCTTCTCAATCAGGAGCCGTGATTTACACAGAGGAGCAAATTATATTACCAACATCAATGCACTAATTCAGTAACATGCACATTTAATTTTAATATTTTGAAAATTGTTCCTTGTTCAAGCTCATTGTATCTTTATAATATTAATAATAATAATAACACAAAGTCCTATTAATGCTTGTATTGTAAGTAGTTCATAAAAAAAAGACTGCTGACAGTACAAGAGCTGTTCAGGGGCCAATCAGATTTCAACTGGGGCCAGTGCACCCCTTGCTCTGGCCCTTCGAATTGCCCCTGGCGAAACCAAACTGAGTCTGAAGGGATTTTTAAACTTGACATTTAAAATAACCATGTAAAGTAAAGTTTGTTAGAGCTGTTAAGTGATGCTTCTTGTCTAGACACTTGTGTCTGTGTAATCGACTACTTCATCCACTTAATGTACCTCTGGAGGAGTAGCTAATGGGCCATATCAGCCAATACATTTATTAAAATGTTATCAATCCTAGGCTTAACTTGTAAGTCAATCACTGTATGCATCTGTACAAATAGCTGATTTACAAATTGTTTTTCATGATGGTTTTGATCCAATACTAATACTGTTCTGGGCTGGTGCTAAACTAATATATTATTATTTTTATCATCACTTCATCAATCAAATAGAAACCGAACAAAATCGGTCCCATCACAATTGGTAAATCGTTTTGAAATAGTCATCAGATAAAGCAGAACATACTCACTGTTGAGAAACAGGAACCTGTGAGTGAGCTTGATAATAGATAAACAGTCTTTTTCCTACAATCAACAGATCAGGATGAATAATAATAATTTCACTGCGAATAACAAGAATGATGTTATCATCTTCCTACAGCGTCCAAACCCGGTTGCATCATTGACAGAAGACGACTGACAAGTTTCCTCTGAGTAAGTATTTAGTTTTGGATTTAGATTGAGTTAATCAGGGAAGCTCTCTGGAGTATCACCCTCTTGTCTTGGCACCTCTATGAATTAATTTATATCACTTAAGTTTCTAGATGAACATCTCGAAACATTAAGTGATGGAAACGAACGGTGAAATTTATTTGGCAGCTTGTTGAGTGCAGCCAGGAATGTGAACTCAGATCGGCTTGTATCTGTAATCTTTTCCTTGGCCCATCGTGCTGCTCATTCTTAGTATATTCAAGATACAAGATACTGGACCAGGGAACCTCTGTGTGTGTGTGTAAGCCTCAAATGGGAATTTAATCAGATAAACAGACCTCAGTTTTACAATCCTTCTTCTTCATCATCACAGCAGTAGTTTGTTTTGGCTGAGCTGATGTTATGAAAAATATCAGCCTCTTATTCACATCAGGGTCTTTTAAAAGACGCAAGGTTTGTTGTGTAACAGTAACTCTATGTAGACCAGTGGGAGCTCCAGTTATCTGCCCTTGCTGGCCCAAAGGTTAGAGGTCAATCGTGGAATGGGAAATATGACAGGCAGGGTTGGATCATGTGTATGTGTGTGGGTTTGTGACTTGCAAGTTCGTAAGTTCAGTGTTTTCCTACACGGTGGGTGCGTGCTCTTCCACTGGTGCAGTGCCTGCTCACAGAGGAAACTATGTGAGTGTTCTTTATATATATATCTACATGTGCATTTCCTTTGTGTCTTGATCTGTGCTTGCGTGTGTCTGAGTGAACATGCGTACGTAGCGGAGGGTTTAAATGCCCCAGTGCCTGCCCGGACACATCCGTAGGATGGTTTCTGCTTAAATGGAACGCTGCAGTGGATTAATGGGGAAGGGCTGGCGAGCCGACAAGCAGCGCAGGGCCGACAGGGCTGAGAGGCTGGACGTGGGCGCACAGGGTTTATTTTAAGTAGAAATGCCTTCCAGTGCGTCTCTGGAGAGCTGGAGTTGCCAAGCTGCACCCCACCGCACTGAATAGACAGCAGACGCATTGCAGGCGAGCAAGCCAACTATGCAACAGCTCGGCTCAGTGATACTAATACTAATGCTGGGGGAGCAGCTCCTCACCGCTGTGGGTATCACATTATCAGTATCACATTGTAGTCCCCATAAGCCTTTCCACATGGTTTGTAAAAACAGCATGTCAAGACAGACTAGATGTACGCTGTGGAAGTAAATACCCAAATGTCCAAAGGTGTAACTGAGAGAGGAGCCATTAAAACCTGTGTTTGTGTGAAAAAAGAGCAAAGTGAAAGCTCCTCTTAAGACGCCTGCTCAATTTCTTTTGGATTCAAAGCCAGTTTTGTCTGTTTGCACAAAAAACAGTGTTGTCACTGAAGGTCAACCTAAACACTGACCTCTAGCTCAGAGACTTCACGAGCAACGAAAGCATTGAACCTGAGTGCACTGCAGACACGGGAGCTTGTTTAATCAGAGCTAGCATCTGCTTGACGTGGGGATGAGGAGATCTCAGAGTACAAAGTATGAAACAGCATTCAAGTGACGACCACATGTTACATAATGAAGGCGATTGCTTCACCGGGGGTCATTAGATCAGAACTTCTGTCCTCGGTTGACCAATATCTTACTGTCAGGGATTGCACAGTAACTTAGGTTTGTCATCGCCGTGAACTCCATACATTTGAAACGGCTTATGTCTGCATTTTTTTATTTTGATTCATTTAATCCACGTCTGAGACGAGCCAAAGCTCCGGGCCATGCAGAGTCTAATCCTGAATTACAACACGGAGGAAAATAGCAACATTATAATAATTCAAGCAGGACCACCCAGATGCAGAATATAGATGTGTGGCTGTTTGAACGGCATGCAGCAAGTTGAGCAGGACGACAGCCAAGGATCACATAGTAATGTTTGAATGGAGGCGGCCACAGTCCTCATGCTTTGTGCCTATCTGCAGGTGCTTTGTGTTTTGATTTGCCTATAAATTTCTCATTCTCCAGCTGACGTCTGCAGTAAAAACGCAACAGTTGAACTTCCTGCTCTCTTGTGTAATGTCATTGTGAACAGAAGATAACCTCTGCGTGCACTGCACTCCCGCTTCGCTCACCGCTGAGACATCCAGACTGTAATTGTGCGGGGGAATCAAGCTCGATCATCATCATTGGTTGTGAGGTGAAATGTTTAAAATTGTGCTGAATTGCCCTGGGGAAGGTTTTTCTGTTCATCACAAGAGGAATTTCCAAAGGTTCCTTCTACTTGTGGCAGCTGCTGAGCAGATACAATCGGCCAAAAGAGAAATGAAAGTTGAAACGAACAGCGATCATATTTTCTGTTATGATAATCACTTCCACTCCCACACATGATCACCCTCGAGGTTTGACGGCCAGGGATTGCCGCGAAGTGATCAGAACAGCGGCCTTTTATTACAGCGTCTCCACTCTTCCCATGCCTGCGTCCTGCCTTGTCACTCCAATGAAAACATAATTAGAAGTCGGAGGAATGCAGATATTTGGACTGTCCTGTCCTCGAAGGAAAGTCGGTGCCAACTTCCCCCGGTTTCCCTCAGAGGATTGCAAAAGACTTGTAGATCAACACGCGGCCTGACTGAATGCAGACGGTAATGATGATGATCGCCGAGGCCTTGGCCAGAGATGGAGAGAGTGTGCCTTGGCCCGAGCGTCCGGGCTCATTGTTCACTTTCAGCAAGTTGAAACTGCAGAAGCTATTTGCAAGAGTTTTGCAAGATGCTGGTGTGTGGACCACACAGTGTTTGAATAGTCCGAAACGAAAGCCCCCTGATAAAAAAGAGGTCAAATAACCTGTGAAAAATGTCCACATCTTTCCCTTTAATGCCACGAACCGTTGACTTGAAGTTGAGATGAATGGTTGCACAAAAATTCAACTTCTAAAACAGCAAGAAACGACTCCTTACTTCTGCTTTCAGTCAACAAAATAACTGCACGGCTAGAATCTAGCTGTTAGCGGACTCTCATTTAAAAAAGCAACAGTATATAAAGATAATGAGAAGCCTTTGAAATCCCCCCTGTATAACCCCCCCCCGTACCTCTCATTCACCGTCTCTATAGGGGAGGAGGATAATAAGGCCTCCAGTCGTGCTGCTGGCGTTGGCTAAGGGGCCGAATTCCTCAAAGCAGCTAATTGCTCTCAGGAATGACTCAGGAAATGGACACATTTTGTGGAGCTGAGGACAGATACAGTGTGCCAGCATAGAAAGCAGCAGATTATATATATATATATATAGGATGCACTGATTGCCTGCACATTGGCGTATACTATAGGAACCCTCACTCTGACACGCTCCCTTCACACACACCTCCAGCTGTCCACAGCTCGCATGCAGCCAGATTGGTTTTGGGCTGAAGCCAGAACCTGTGCTGACCACGGCTCCTATATTTCATAACTTATACATGACATTTCGGCTCCCCGCCCTTGGCTGCAATCTCGTCTCCTCTCGGTGCGCCCCGAAGAGGCCGCCGTGCCCACACCGCTGCTGCTGCTGCTGCTGCTGCTGGGGGCTGTGTAGGTGTCTTTGTTTGAGGCCAGCGTGGGCCCTAAAAAGCCGCGGCACTGGCTTTTCTGCTCCACTGCAGAAGCACAGTAACCGTGTTGCATCATCAAACACTGACCACTAATCCTCGGCTGCAGGCTGCCACTGCTGCTGACAGGAAACAGAAAATACGCCCGTTTTGAAAAATGTAAAAATCACTTTGACTCATGCTTTTGGGTGTAATTATAACGCTTCAGCGAACTTCCCCCTGTGTTGTAGAGACGAGACGTCTTCGGGGTTTCATGACTTGACAGGGCTTTTGAATTTGCGAGGGGGATTTTCAGTCTTCTGTGTGGCAGGTTGAAAGAAAGGGGAAAAGATTACACATTAAACACACTTTCTATTCAACTTTAAAGCGAAAGCTAAACTCAAAAGCGAGGCACGTTGAGAGTCTGTTATCTTCTTCAACTGCGTGACTATTAATTGTCTGGAACTGACTTTTATGTCTCATAAATGGGAAATCTTGCTTCACACGTCATTTCACCTTTGTTTTTGGAGGCCGCGGGCAAAGCTACTACGCTGTGGCTTTTTGATTTATGCGATCTGATGTCATGCGGACAAATGTGAGGTTCATGTTCTGAAGTAGACGTCTGCGTGTGTGCGTGTGGCGAGGTCTGGACTCGGCCGCATGTTTCGACAGGCCCCGGCGAGGAATGGGGTCCTTCCTCGCAGGCTCAGTCTGAGCAGGGGGATCAGTTAAAACGAGCTGAACCTGACACACATAAAGTTAGATTATTCCTGATTTGACTTATTTTTCCAGTGTCCGTTTTCATCGTTAAAAAAAAGAAATTCTGTTTGTCCAGGACGGAGCCTCATCCGAGCCTGTGTACCCGTCCTCGGTGTCTGGCCGGCTTGGATATTGGACTCCATTTTGGCTCTGAAAGCGATTCGCTCAGTCATTCCTAATGGGTGCTTCAGTTCCTGTGGCTGTGTTCTTGGCCCAGGGGTTAGTTTGGATTGCATCTTTCAAATTCCAGCTCGGTTATTGGTGAGCAATGAGCAATATAATAAAAGAAAAAAACACGGCATACTCTTCAGTCACATGTCGAGGTCTTGTGCTGTTGTAGGACACATCTATCACATCTAATAATCACGCCTGGGGATGTTTCTGCAAGTTTAGAGGACGCTGCTTCATCAAGGAGTAGTTCGGTTACTTCAGTCCTACATCTTGTGTTATTGTCTGGCTGTACTTTCGCTCTCCCCTGCACGAGCTGCCATATGGTTCGGCGTGTTCTTCGACAGCCTCTCTGCAGAACGAGGAGGCCTTGGCACCTTCCGTTCCTCCACCTCTCCCGGGAGATTCAGCGAGAGTGAATTTTGTCTGAGAGAGATTTTTTTTACACCAGGCCTGTCTTGTTCTTTTCCTCTCCAGTAAAAACAACAGGCCCCTGCCAAGTGCAGCGTAAATGGGGAGTATACATACAGTGAGAGAGGGAGGGAGGGAGGGAAAGAGGAAGAGAGGAAGGGAGGGGGTCAGTTGGGATTTAAATAATAAAATGCCTCATTGGACACTGGCTCCACACACCAACTTGTCCTTGGAGCGAATAAATCACAGACTGGAGGTGGTGGAGAACGGGTCAAGAGGAGTGCAGAGATTCGCTGAAAGACTTTTGACTGGACATGTATAACATCTAAACTTTTAATTTCATTCAGAAAGGAAGGTTGGGTCCATAGAAAACTAGAATGATACTTCTACCAAAGTCCACTTCAATTCCATCCAGCCACACCAAATGTCAAACACTCAAAGATATCAGTCCCCTAAATATCGATGACTATTGTTATCAAGATCTCCTTAGTATTTGACTGTACTAATGATGATTCAGTATAAGGAAGCATTTTAAAAACAGTGTGAGACTCAGAGGCCGCACCATCCACATCCAGTAAAGTGAGCTGATCTGGTGTCTGCCATGCACGACAGCAAAGCCCGGTCCAACTGTAAAAACATTTCAAGACCAGCCCCAGAGCAGGGTGGAGTGCATTAGAATAGAGTTACATAACTCTGCTTTTTTCATTACCTCCTCTATGGCTTTTGTAATAGAGTGAGTCTTTCTCCCCTGCTTTAGGAGCAAAGAAAGAAAACCTGGGGTATAACTTACAATACAGTCGGGCCTGTCAGCCAGTCACCCACCAGCGAAGTCAGCTGTTTTTTTTCCGCAGCACCTCCTCACAATACACGTCTTTGTTGGGTTCATATGAGAGAGGCTTTGTTCGGCCGGTGCCCAACCTGTAGAGGTTCAGCTCCGCTTGAATATACCCGGGGGGCAAATGTGAGTTAAGCTGTTAAAATAGAAGTCACACTGATGTCGTCTTGTTTTAAAAACTCGCTTTGGTTTTGGGCCGGTTATTCTAGCCGAGCTTCTGTCAATGTGCCAGAGTCAGTGAGGCATCAGTCGTTCTGTTGTATCCGTCAAGCAGGAGCTGTGTCCAAATCACTGCAGCATCTCCTCAGCAGAAAATACGAAGTGACAGCTGAGGGTTTGCCTCTATTACCAGGACTTCACCAGTTTACCTTTCCTACTTTTTTTTGACTTGTATTTATTTTTCTACATAGTCAGCGCACAGTCAATGAAATCCAATGCATTTGTCAGACTGTCTGAAAACCCTCTCCCTCTCCTCAGAGATCTCTGGGATGGGCAGGGTCGAGTCGGCTCATGTTACGCTCTTCCCATCTGTAACATTTGTTTTTTATTTGGCATTCAGGAGTTTTCCAACTGTCGGTCTTACAGTAATTAGAGAGAGACGTCTTAATTCTCCAGCCACTTCCTCCAGGCCTGCACAGGCTCTGCCCCTCATTCCTCCATGATTACATTAGAAAAAAGTTTTAAAAGTTGCTGTGGTCAGAGCCTCTGAACCAGCCCCAGAATTGTTGAAAGAGGGTGTCGGTGGAATGCATGAGTGTTACCCTCTGTCTCCTCTGAAAGAACCCAACGAAAAACCCCTCTGTGTTAATCATCAGAAGCCTCCAGTGTGGAGGATCGTGCTCCACAGATGAGTGTGTCGCAGCTGACGGCATGAAGTTTGTTTTTTCACTGGCTGCTGACTCAGAAGATAACACAGCTGTCAAAGCTGTCAACGTTTCAATGCGTTCTTGGAAAAGGCAACCTGTGTTTAGAGAGATGTTTGACGACAAGAGCTGAAGACAGTGAATTAATCTCATTCTGGTGGAATTCCAACTCTGAAACTTCAGAATAAAGATAAAAGAAACGGTCGGACGGGTGCAGTGTGATAGAGGAAGGAGGGGGTGAATGTGCAGCTCATGTTACCAACAGATAAATCGTTTTTGACTTATGGGATCCAGGTGTTGAGCTGCACATACTCTGCAGGTTTCTCTGCTACATTTCAAATAGTGAAAGGTGAATTAATTGGATATTTTAGGCTGGAGTGCAACAAAAACTAGAATAATTTTAAGCTCTCAAGTACAAAAATTTGCTTTGAATTTTCACAGTCAGCAAATTCTTTTATACTTGATCCTCTCGTCCTAATCATTCCCATTCTTTCTCTTTTCTCTCTCTCTCTCTCTCTCTGCCTGTCTCTCCCCACAGCAGCGGTGGTCACCGGGTCGGACATGATGCCGGGACAGATACCGGACCCTTCGCTGGCGGCGGGCTCCCTGCCCAGCCTGGGCCCGCTGGCGGGCATCTCGGCCACCACGCTCACAGATCAACTCAAGCTGGCTGACTTCTGCCAGCTGGGCACCATGTTGTCCCCACTGCACTTCCTGGGGCGGCTGGGAAAGAGGCCGCTGGCCATCAAGACGGAGGTGAGAAGGAAGAGGAAAGAGGAGAAAAGGGGAAATGGTGCAGAAGTGAGGGTGTTAACAACACATCGAGTCAGAGAGCAGAAACAAGAAGCTGCATATTAAAGTAGATTTGATCATTTATAATATATCATTTCAAATATCCCTCTGACATATTTTACACTATATTTGATATGTAATGTGAAAGAATAAGAAGGAAACAGATACAGTGCAGTAGTAGACTGAGGCCCCTCTATTGTTTAAAAGAAGAATGAATGTAAAGTTTGTAGAATTGTGTAACTTAAGGTAAAGTAATAATCCGATTTTATTCTAATAATGTTTGTCTTTGTGTTTAAAGATGGATGAAGACGTTGATCGGAGAAAACGGAGACGAGAGAAAAACAAAGTCGCAGCAGCGCGCTGCCGAAACAAAAAGAAGGAACGGACTGACTTCCTTCAGAGGGTGAGATCATGACTCAGCACTGATCAGTGGAAGTCCAGCAGCAGAGACTGATTCAAGTTAACCTGAGCTGCCAATTCACTTTTAAACAATTCAAACCTATCCAGAGCAAACACAATGTGGCTAATTCAAGCCTGGTTTAACTATCACAAAAAACTTGAACTTCCTGTAAATAATGTTAGTGTCAGGTGTAAGATACTGAACAGTTTATTTATAATGCATCGTCTCTGTCCAGGAATCGGAGCGTCTGGAGATGGTGAACTCGGACCTGAAGGCCCAGATCGAGGAGCTCCGAATGGAGAGGCAGCAGCTGATGGTGATGCTCAACCTCCACCGGCCCACCTGCATCGTGAGGACCGACAGCGTGAAGACGCCCGAGGGCGAGGCCAACCCGCTGCTGGAGCAGCTGTCCAGAGACGACAAGTGAAACCTGGGACACCAGGGACGCCGTGTCCCTGAGGCCCAACCTTGCATCGCCGTGGCAGCCATTCAAACGGAAAAAACAAAACTGGCAATACATTTCTAAAGAAGCACTTGAGCTCCGAGCTGGAGACTTTTGGAGACTCTGCCCGAGGACCTGGGGTTTGCAGGGCGTCCTCAGTACTGCTACAAGAGCTGGCTCTGTCCATCGGACGACTGGAAACACCCGGAGTCCTCTCTGCATTGAGAGCAGCTTACTGCACTGTGCCTAGTTGTTGCCATCTCTACATAAAGGGACCAATCTAAACCATAGAGTGTAACTGGAAACAACACTGAGGAAACACACTAATATCAACATGGTGCTCTGTTACAAAAGCCCTGAGTGAACGGTGTGCAGTTGTTTCTGTGCAGAGGCCCACAAAGACTCTGCAGTTTTCCTTTGTATGCTAGCCGAAATATACAGGAGTAGAGTTTGTAGGATAAAGTACACAATACAAGTGTGGACAGAGTGGAGGCTGTATGTTTTTGTAATGTTGATTTCTATACCCTGCCCCGACGACGGCAGATACCGGTTGATCCGATTTGTGGTGACGCTGGCGTCATGAAAAGCACATATACACGAAAAAATGTTTACACCCTTGTTGTATTTTTGGGACTGTTGTCTGTCCATTATTATACTTGTTTTATACTGCTTTGTATACATAAACATATATGAAATGCTCCTTAATCACTTGATGTGATTGGTCTTTTTCAACCTTTCCAGTCTGTCTCTGTCACGTCGGCTGTCAAACAGCTGCAGTATTTCAACGTCTGTATCTGCGATGTACGACTCTGTTATCCTGAATAGATTAAATTTATTTTCTAACTACAACTTGCAGGACTCGTCTGTTTGATGTTTCTCCAGCGAAATTGATTAAAGTCATTGTGTTGGTTCCTCTGCGTCACGACACTAAAAGTATTAAAAGACAAAAGTTGTGCAATCCAGTTTTTCTCCCGGGCCGAGGCACTGAGCAAAAGATTTACTTTCATTTGCACAAATCTGAAAAGGTCATCGGGGCTTTTTATTTGTTCCGGGCTCGAGTTTCGCAGCAGATTTATCTCCGATCTGCACTCAGAACACACAGCTATTGAGCTTTTAACTGAATTTATTTTTATCGTATTTATTTAAGATTTTCTTACCTTGTTAAATTCTGCCATAAGCCTTCCCCTGACAACTGTTATGAAACGATTGGTTGAACTTTTTATTTCACTTCTCCTTTATACGTCTTGATCTTTGGTTTTCACTGAAACACATGAACACTTTGTACCACTGCTCTTGTATAAGAGTTATTTTTATAACGTAACACAACACCAGTCAGATTGTTGTCGAAGGAGGAAACAACAACACCTCACAGCGATTGACATTTAAGTAAAGATTATAAAAAACGCCATCATAGAAAAGAGTCGTGACCTTTAAAAAAAAAGCTGATTTCTCATTTCACACTGATCTCTGATTACTCCTCCAAGGAGGCTGGGTTTTCATCTGTGTTATTTTGGTAATTTAGCAGGATTATGAAAAAATTACAAGATGGATTTTCACGAAGACTCGAGGAACAAACCATTAAAATGTGGTGTGGACCTCGAGAGATCTGGAGATCTTTGGCGAATTTCTCAAGAAATAAATCAGGTGTGTGGAGAGCTAATAACCGTGAACAGGTGGAAGCTCCTGCAGATGGGGATATCATGAAATCACAGAATTGTGAATCAAAATAAATATAGTTTTAGGGAGTGATCCAACTTTATCAGGGAATGAATATACATGTTTTCATATTTAATATGAGCAGTTTGCAGAACCTTTCTGTGTGCGTGACTTCTGTATTTGATCTCAATATGCAAACATAATACACATAAATCAATGTAGAAATCCCACAATGGTGATAATGTGGCCAATCAGCTTCGGAGGAGGTATGCACTCTCTGCCCGTCAAGTTTATATATAAAAGTTAATTTAACAATAATGTTGAAAAAAGTCAATGAATAGATACAGGACTTTTGCAATAATGTTCTTTATGACAACAAAATAGGGAGCCCTAAATAAACTGTATAGTAACGACTCCGAAAGGATTTAATAATAAAATGAATTAACCCCTAATAAACCCTATTTGTATTAACACTTCACGGTCAACAGCTCCCTCTTCTGGACATTTTGTGAACTAGATGGTCTGCTTCAGCCCAACAAATCAATTAGTCTTCACACTCGTTATCAGCTATTGTAAAACAAAATAATTTGCCGTTGAAAAGTTGAAACATCAACAGTCGCCTTTTATTGGCAAATCAAGTCAGTGGTCAATGTCAGTCTTAAAATGTCTGTGCACCTTTAAACCACAAACACAGTGTATCTGCCATTGAAAGTGGTTCCATGGTGCAGTTCTGCAGCCCGTCAGTGGACTCACCTCGTCTCAGTCACTGGATCAGCTGCAGGTCAGTGTAACTCTGCAGCTCCACCAGGAGGAGCAGCAGAGTTAGGGGGGAACGGATCCTTCCACCAAGGGTCACGGTGATCCATCCAGTAGTTTGTGTGTAATCTTGTGTACATAAAAACAACAAATTGACAGGGGAATTCACTTCCTCAGAGGTTACGAAGACGGATGCGTTTTCTTTAAACACCTCACCTCTTCTCTCCAGGTCATCTACACGAGACGTGAATAGTTGTCATTTGGTACAAATCCAAATTAAATCCTGGAGCTCCACTGAGTGACATTCTATAGTTTCAGATTTATTAATAGAGGGTTGAAAGCCTTGATACATATTCAATGCTACTTTGGTTTAGTGGGAAAATAAATGTTTGTTAGAGCAGGAAAACAGAGGGACAAACAGATGTTGTGCAGATGTTTTCTCTCCTTTTAAATTACAGTGAAGGGAGTTAATCACTTGATAATTCCACACAAATCACCCGTAACCATTTAGGAACTTGTGTTGCATGTCACACATGAATGTAATGCTGACTTTGTATTTTGGGTGTTTCTGCTGAGCCGTCACACAAACAGACGCATGGCAGCTGGGAGAGGACCGAGGACACGAGAGGACACGAGAGGACACGAGAGGACAGATCTGACGTCTTCAGATGAAAGTTCAAGTCGTTATTCATATTTTAATGTTCTTCATCTGCACAATGACTTTCCTAAACCAGCACAACTCTCACAACAGTACAAATAAAAGGTTTGCATGATGTCAGTTGCTGTACTTCTCCACCCCACCCACTCGTGTCCAGTGGGAACACTTGAACCTCTGACACCCACCAGCTGCACCCACCTCAGCTCTGCCAGCTGTGTGTACGGCCGGGGGCAACGGGGGCCACGGGGGCCTCAGCCTCCTCCGCCTCCTCCGCTCCATCCCAAAATAATCTTCAGGTATGAGGGGAGGACAAGAGGAGGAAGAAGAAGGGAGCTGGCGTCCACATCAAAGGGCCGAGAAGAGGAGAAGAATAGGGCCAGATGCAGGCTGCTTGTTTCGGGCCTGTAAAGGAAACAGCAGAGTTATGAATATGCATGTCAGCCTCACTTATGCAGGCCCAGCACAGCAGGATTATTATACTCAAGGTGTGAGATC
The DNA here is from genome assembly GCA_038501795.1 of Pseudopleuronectes americanus. Taxonomy (NCBI): domain Eukaryota; kingdom Metazoa; phylum Chordata; class Actinopteri; order Pleuronectiformes; family Pleuronectidae; genus Pseudopleuronectes; species Pseudopleuronectes americanus. Next base: position 11,247,273 of record CM076734.1, on the reverse strand, counting down.
CAACAGCGCCATCATCTGACAGCGATGGGACATGAGCCTAGAAAGAAAATGTGGCATGATACGACGTTTTTAAAATGTAATTTTTCCATGATTTCCCAGGAAATAATTAATAGATCTTGATATATAAATATATTATAGGGGACATGATATCTTAGAGTATGGCCCAATTTGGTTCTGATGGAGTACTAGGCCCTACAGCATGAAATGACCTGGACCATTTATCAAATTAAACTAGAAATCTCTTCTATCGTACATTTGCATTAAACAAAGCATAAAAAGTGTCTGTAAGAAAATAATGAAGCGAGTTCTTACCGTGATGCGTCTCCTTGTTCCTATAACTCAATAAAATCAGAAACTAACATTTTTGAGGATAAATTTGTTTACATGAACTCAGAAAAAGTTAAATAATGACTTGTAGTGAAAATTCGTATTTTTTCTGAAAAGCTAAACAGTTTTTAATCTGTAAACAATAATGCCGTCCCTGTCTCCATTAATAGGTGAAGCATTTTCCAGTGCACTATTATGACAGGATTTTAAAATTTGCTCTGCTAAAAGAAGAGCAGCGGTTTCATACTTCATTATGTTCATATGGGGTATCTGACTATTTAAAGGTAAAGTTTAAATTGAGAATTGAGTAACATTTGTAGTTGTATCATCAAAACACCTTTTTCCCGCAGTTGATCTGAAATGTGACGCTTTATATAATGACACTGAAATAATTAGCTTATTTAAAAGAGAAAACATAAGAGAATAATTTAGGTAAATCATCTCTCTGATGTGGATTAATGAAAACAAACAGCTCACTGCCAAATTTCTAACGGGCCATCTTTCATGTGAATGGACACAAAGACTTAAAAACCCACGTCTTATTGAGCGCCCCGATTGCAAATTCACAGATTTGGCCAAATTTTGCAGATGAGACAAAAACCTGCCAGTGAACCCTTCAGATATCTCTGCACCCGCTGGCACACGCTGCCAATTAGCGTCATGTGGAAAGCGCTAATGGAATCTTGAGCAGTAATAAAAGTAAATAATTAAATTAGAGGAGGCCTTGTATCATTGTTGGCTGTATTCAGGTCCATTAGGACCTCCAGTATTCTCATGCTAATCGAGTGTTTAGAGGGTTTTTTTTGGGCTCTCATTATGAATCCTGTGTTTTTCCTCCAAACAGACATTTGTTGCTCAGACATTTGTGTAGGTGCTGGCAGAGAAACAAAGACGTACATTAGGGGCCATTGTCCCCCTGTGATTATTAAAGTAAACAGAGATAGTGAAGGGGGATCATACACAGCTGCACACACTCCAGCCTGTCTCTGTGAAGTGGAGTAAAGGGCCGAGCAACCCTCAAGACTTTGTCAGAGATGATCACATTAGCTGCAGCTTCTCGGGAGCCGAGCGCGTGGCCGGCTAATGAGGCTTTGAAGATTTGGGCTCTGGAGCAGGATTCGGCTGCAGCGGAGGATTCGGCAGCAAAATAGATTTGGCACGAGATAAAATGCTGCAGACGAGATCGATGAGGAGAAGAAACCTGCCGTCCTGTTGTTCTCTTATTTTGCAGTTGTCATATTTCAGAGTTCTGTTCAAAAAGGCAAATTCTGCTACTTATAGATGGAAGTTAAAGTGAAATGGCAGCCGGCGTTTTTTCTGATGCAGTGTATGCTTGGCTGCAATGAATGTGTTATCAGATAGGAAAATACATGAGATCTGTCTTGTTTGAGCAGAACAAAGATTAAATGTATAATTCTACTAAAGCAGGATAACGGCATATCTTTAAGTCTGAAACGTTAAGATGACAAAACAAATGTATTTCAGTGAGAGATAATTATTAAAGAACAAAGTTACAGAAGGAAATGTGCAAGACATGTTTTATTACATAAAACTCTTGAGATGTTTCATGTTTAAAAGGGTTAAATAGATACACGTATTCTATGTAAATTATAGCAATGGGAAAGATCATAAAACACAAAACATGAAACCAACTTGTGCGTTTTGAACTCCCCCCCCTCCCACAACGAAAAAGCCCATTAAGTAACATAAGATATATTTGTATATGTAAAAAAAGAAATAGTGTCTGGTTGGTGTTTTCTGCAGATGAACAGTGAATTCAGTCTGATCAACAGTTTAGATTTCGAGGGCAGAGAAAAAGTTTAAAAAACAGCAGAATAAAGTACAGAGCATGATTGAAGTGTGCGAAGCAGGAATATAACTGAACTCATTCACCTCTACACACATTCTCCTCAGACAGACAACATGGATTTCCAGGTATGGAACTAATATACACAAGTTCCATACACAAAAAATTCCAGTTCCCTGATTCGTTTTTCCAGACGGCAGCTACTGGTGATGACTCGCAGCAAACCGAGGAAATCTTTCAGTCCTGTGTTAACATTAAAACATCTTGAACTCATCTGGGGGGGGCGACAATCGGCCCGATGGTGGAAAGATCGGCTCAGGAGCCTCGACTGGTTAAACAGGGGAGAAAGTATTGCAGCCAACTGTGGCTGAGGGGAAAGAAATTGTATTTAACCGAAACGGGGACGCTGCTTAATCTACTGATACATGTGACCATCTGAAGAGCACATGGGCATAATAACAAACCCTTATGTGCTTCAACAAAGACATGTAACATCAATGTGACTGAAGACAATCTATTTTTCTAAACATTTATTTTTTTGCAAGGGCGGATAATTCAAATGAATCTCTATAAATAAAAAATGAGTTTGCTTTAACACTTAAAAAGAGGACAGTGGTTGTGTAGAGCGTTTTGTGCGTGTTTCTGTGAAGTGGAGTTCATTTTAAGCGGCTGAGCGATGCGGTGGAAGACACATCACATGTCCAGAAGCAGCAGTCGAGGATCTTCCACCACCGATTTGATCTTCCGCAAGAAAGTGACGGCTTCTCTTCCGTCAACGAGTCGATGGTCGTACGTCAGAGCCACGTACATCATGGGCCGGATCTCCACCTGCCACAGCACAAAGCAGTTCTCTTATTAACTGGTGTTTGAGTTAATCAGAATAGGAAACCAGTAGATCCAGCTTAGTATGTATGACCACTGCTTGTTACGGGCAGATAAAAAGGACTTCCTGGTTTTTGTACATAGCAAACATACATTTCATAACTCTTTAAAGCCTTTGGTACCAGTTGAACTTTTCTTGACCCAGTAGATAAACTGGTGTGACTGTGTTCTTACCTGGCCGTTTATAGCAACAGGTCGCTGGAAGATTCCGTGCATGCCAAGGATGGCGGACTGGGGCGGGTTGATGATGGGCGTTCCAAACATGGAGCCGAACACGCCACCGTTGCTGATGGTGAAAGTGCCTCCGTCCATATCTTCAACAGCGATCTCGTTTTTACGAGCCTGAGGTGAACAACACAAAGTATTTTGTCATTGTGGTTATACAAATAAAGCTTTAATGGGACACAATATCTTTAGTATGCTGATGATCACAAGGCTTCTTACCTTTTCTCCCAGAGCGTTAATGGCTTTCTCAATGTCAGTGAAGTTCATGGTCTCCACGTTACGGATCACTGGAACCACGAGCCCCTGAACATGCACACAATGTTCCTTTTACAGTTAGACAGCGACAGGTGTTACACAAAAATGTGAAGTTCAGAAGCAATGGTCGTACTTTTGGAGTTGCCACGGCGACACTAATGTCCACATAATCCCTGTAGATGATCTCTTTCGTGGTATCATCGATGACTGGAGTGAAAAACAGAACATTTTTAACTTTAACACTTGGGTTTATTGTAATACTTAAACAAGTTAAATATCAGGCGATAGAAAACACATTGTGAGTAAGTGTGTGTTGTCTCACCAGCGTTGACAGCAGGTTGGTCAGTGAGAGCGTATGCTGAAGCTTTCACAAACGCTGACATGAAACCCAGTTTGACGGCGTGCTTCTTCAGGAAAGCATCTTTATAGAGATTCCTCATCTCCTGGATGTTGCTGAGGAAGATCGAGGATATTACAGAGGAAACATGATTATATAAAAGTATGTGTCCACACATGTGACACTGGAGGTCACACTCTTCTGTTTTGTCTTGAGCTTGTGATCCCGACAGGCCAAGCATCAGATCTTTTGTGTGTCTCACCTCATGTCGACCTCGTTGAAGGTGGTCAGCATGGCGCAGGTTTCCTGAGCCTCCTTCAGCCGCTGGGCGATCCTCAGCCTCATACGGTTCATCTTCACCTGAGGAACAAAACTATCTGTGATCCATGTTTTTTGTCATTGTCGGGCAGCCATGCATGACAAAAACATGTGTTACCCTGTTTTCTCCTCTGCTGCCTTCTGTTGGAGGAGCGAGTGCTGGAGATGCAGGAGCAGCTTTGACGGCAGAAACTACACAGAGAGAAAGAGAGACAGGCTAAAAATTAAAGACTGTCAAAAATCCTTTAATCAGATAAATCAGACTAAAATGCATCTTAATCATAAACTAATTGGGTGAATAAAATCTAATTTCTAAATCTCCAGTACTGAGAGCAGAACAGATCATGTCAAAACTTTTCATTTAGCCTTATAATACCATGTTTGTGTACCCACACCTTGTCTTGACCCATTCATATACATACTTATACACATTAGAATGAATACATGCTATCAGTAGATTTATATCGGGAGAAGGTAACACACCAGGTTTTGCTGGGGCAGCCGGTGGTGGTGCTGGGGCTACTTTAGGCATGGCTGTGGGGGTTGAAGCTGGAGGTGGAGGAGGAGGCACTGCAGCTTCTACAGCTGGAGCAGCTTTGGCAGCGACGACTGATGAGACAAGACGTAGACAAGAAAAAATGATGTAGAAATGATTCACAAAACACACAATGTGTGTCAGTGTGTTCATTGTGCTGTCATGAAACAATACATTTTTATTTTTACGTTTTTATCAGTTTAAATTTGGTTGTAAACCTTCGGCTTTTCAGTCACTTTACAATTCAGTTTAGACTTTATTTACACTATATTATAATACTTATACAACACACAACTACAGTAAGAGTTCAGATTAAAAAATGTGGTGAAAAGCAGATCCTGTCTTTGCTTCACACCCAAACCTGTTTTATTAAATTTTTAAGTAACACAACTGATTTAAAATATTCAAAATATGTTGTGTAGACTGGAACCAGAATTTTAAATAGTGCCAAGTTTTTCTGGTTCATTGATAAAATGATAATCTGATGTTCAGTTAAGCCTACCTCCTTTCCGCAGTTTGAAGAGGGGTGTTCCTGATTCTACCTTCTCTCCATCGGGAACCAGCAGCTCCTCGATCACTCCAGCTGCTGGAGCCGGGACTTGAACAGACGTCTGGAACAACAAAATACACAAGTTTTACATAATCTTTTAACATTGTGTTGTTGTAAAAAAAATCCTGATTTGAGGTTGATGCTCTTTATGGTCCGAACCTTGTCCGTCTCAATCTCACACACCACCTCATCTTCTGTCACTGAGTCGCCCACAGCTAAAGCAGAAACAATTGTTCAATTTCATCTTCTGACTCATTCATGAAACAATACAGGAGACTGACATGTGTGAAACACGGATAATATTTTACAGTATTATACAAACCTTTCTCCCACCTCACGTCTCCCTCTGAAACAGATTCGGCGAATGCAGGAGTTTTGACTGTGACGACATCATCCCCTGAACAAAGGGAGAAGCAAACGTTACAGTCAAATAAACACTGGGCAGAGCTGAGGATAAGAAGCAGAGAGCTGTCTCAGTACGTACTGTGAACAGCTGAGGTCCTGAAGTATCTGATGTGGAAGACATTCACTGCTGATGGAAATTGACATCTAGAAAAAAACAAAACAAGTCTGTTTATTTTTTAGACAAATGGAAGAAAATTGAATTTTAGAAATAACTAGGGGGGATACAACTTATGGTAATTTGTATGTCTGTATTATCGTTATGCTGTTTATTCCACATTCAGAAAATAGTGGAAAATTTCCATCACATAACAAAAGGCTATAAAAAGAGAATCCTTCAAATATCTATATTTATCCAAAAATAAAAGGCAATCAATTTAAAATTGACAAATTAAATTATATATTATTGCCATTATGTATATCATTGCATTATATATATATATATATATAAAATTCATGTTATTAAAAATATATGAAGAGAAAATAATACAATGCTTAGAACATTCATCGACTAACTTTTTCACTACTATATTACTTGTTTTAAATACAGGCAATACATTGCTTACATTCAGATGTAGTATTAACAGCTCAGTTATGACAGATGAATAAGGGAGATGCATGTTCCCCTGAGGGACATTTACAGAGAAGTGTGAAGGTGGGAGGAAGCACTTACATCTCAGGACTCCTGTAAACCAGCCGGCTGCAGACAGAGAGACCTGAAAGGTGAAGAAGACAACCTGATGAGGCAGAGTCACATGACAGATGACAGGAGTTGTGTGACAGCTGCAGTGAACCGCTCCTCGTGCAGCTCAGTCATTCACAAGCCTTACGCACAGTCGAGTTTATTCATGAGAAACAATACAGACACCGTAAAAACACACATACACACATATGACTCCGTTTTCCTTTATCCACACGAGCGTTTCACACCGGATCAGTTTTGATCCACGTCCATGACGCGCCTGTCAAGCGCACAGGACTTGCGCACAGCGGCGTAAACAGGAAGCAGCGCGCGTTCCGGTGCGCACAGGAAGTACTCGGTGGTTAGCAGCAGACGGAGCTAGGCTAGAGACGAGAAGATGGCGAAAAGTAAGATCCGGGATTTCTTTTCTTGGTCCGACGACGAGGTGGAGCTGCTGCTGAAAGTGACGCAGGAGTACAAGGCGGCCATGGCGGCGCAGAGCACCGACTGGGAGTCGTCGCAGAGCAAATATGGCGACATACTGGAGCGGTACCGGGAGTATTATCCGTCGTCACAGGAAGCCATGGCGACTGGAAAGGAGTTCCCCCATAAGAAAGAGGAGCTCACTAAAGGTATGTGCGCCTCGTGTCACTGGAGCACACGGGTCGTGTTTATAAACGTCTTCGTGTGAAGGAAAGTTCATCTTGAGAGGGGGGAGGGGGTTTATGATGCTTGGATGTAAAAGCCGTTTTCAGACATCAGTTCCGGAGGATGTCCGCAGAACCGGGTCGAGACTTTCTCCGGAATTAGTCACATCACGAAACACGCAGCAGGAGATTCTCCAGTCAACATACGCTCGTGACAGTACGGGAGTCACTGAGGGTCAGTGCAGCATTAATGCATTAACTCTGCTGTGGAGGTCACGTGTTGTTGTTGTTTACAGCACATCCACACCAGCGGTGACAGTTTGACAAGAAGCTCTCTTGACATCCTGTTTTCTCTTCTTTTGTTGTTATTTTTCACATCCAAACAGCCAAGTAGGAGGTTAATAAAAGTTAAAAGGTAAATAATGATAAATAAAAAAGTGAATTCATGAACTGTCACATGTCAAATCACCCACTCGCTCGCGTTGAATCCTGCGAAAGACTGATCTCCTGTTGTTTTTTCACAAGGGCTTATTCAGACTTTCTCCTGAATTTTCCTTTCGCGCATGTACAAAGCAGAAAGAGGTTCTCTGGTCAAAAACATTCACCATCATGCAAACTCCAAAGTGATCCGATGAAGGGTGGGGCAGCAGACAGAGGCAGGATGTACTTCATCAATTCCTGGCAGATCACATGTTTTTGTCTACAGTGCATCCAGACCAGCGATCAGAAGGTCAATGCTCTGTTGACATCTTCATTAGGGTCTTCCGTGTGTGGCACAGCCTTTTCATGTCAGGTGGGCTCAATCAGACTTTATGAAGTTTGGCTTTTAAAGATGTACAATGCAGCAGGAGATTCTCCACTCAGAACCAGTCAATAGCACATGTTTTTCTTTACAGCCCATCAACACCAGACATTGGCCTCGTCACCAAAATCTCTCGACATCTTTGTCATTGACCTTCGCCCTTTTTCCCCCTCTTGAGAAAGTTGTATTTTTCTTTTTTGCTTCTTTGGAGTGATAGAAACATCAACACAGCCAATCGCTTGCAGTGAATTCTGCTGAGGATTTTTTTTTCACCCATAGGCTCATGCGGACATTCTCCGGAGTTATTGCTATGGTCCTGGCCAGAGATACTTTTGAGAAAGTCCTGGGCTCTCACTTGGGCTTTTGCATTCTCATATGATTCTCTGGAGTTCAGAGCATGTCTGAAAGCAGCTCAATTGTTCTCCAGGATAAGAGAGAAGAAAGAACTAATAAATGTGTTATATCTGTGTTCACAGGACAGTTGACCACAAAGCTCAAGGCCATTCGATTCAAGTACAGACAAGCGGTGGATTCTGGACGAAAGCGTGGTCACGGGCGAGTGATCCTGCTCTACTTTGAGCTGTGTGACTCCATCTGGGGAGAATCTCCGGTGACGCAGGTTTTGAGTGAAGGCATCAAGACCGAGGACGTGCAGGAGGCCCTGGATACAACCAGCTCAGCGTATGGTGGGTCATCATCATTGCCCAGCGAGGACGGCGTTGCAGAGGATGCTGGGTCTGCAGAGACTGCGGGGAGTCCATGCCAGAGACTCAGCGCCTCCCTGTGTGGCTACAGACGAAACAGGCTGAAGAGGAAACTCGTCATGGACAGTGTCACGCAGGAGGATTTGGACATTAAAAGACGACTGCTGCAAAGGTTAGAGGCCACAGACGACTACTTTGTTCAAACCATGGGTCACTGGTCTTCTACAATGGACCGCCTATCTGACAATATTGAGCGACTGGTACAGCATATTGTCTGCTCTGGAAACAACCTCCCCACTCACCACACACATCCCACCACAGCCCCTATCCCTATGGACACACAGGCACAAGAGGGCCACTCCTAGATCACCGCTCAATCGACCAGCACAGCATTGGAATGAACCAAGACCACAGAGACTATGCAGATGTGTAGATATTTAGTCTTCATGTTTGTGCCTTCTTTTTGTAATCCTATTTTTTGCATGTTGTAATATTTCAACATTTGCTAAGTCTGCATGCTCTGTAAATATTTACTGAGTTGGTGGGATTTATTAAAAACGTTCAAAAGCAGTTTTGTCTTCTCCATCAGTCTGAATGAGGATCCAAACATTTATTTAAAACGTGTAGGGGTCTCTAGTTAGATTATCACCTTTGTAAAGTCAAATTATTAGGTACACAATGTTTACTGTTACACAGTGGTTAATTTCTTCTTGCCAAAGTACCCAGAACATGTACATTTCACACCTATAACTTTAAGACTACATACTCAAAGACAAAATGTATTCAAGGAACTCAGCAGTTACTTTTCAACATTTATTTAGCATGCATTTGAAATACTTCAAGTACAAAGTATAAACTCCACAGTATCACAACAGTTCATAGCAAAGGCAAACATTGCATTCATGTGAAAGCTGTACCAGTACTACTGTTCATGATCCCTGTGTAAAATGATTGTGTGCTCTAAAAGAGATCACGCATCCTGTTTTCATACTTTCACCTCAGTTTAGTTGTCTGCTCTCATTTTTGCTCACATGAGCTAAGTGGCTGAAAGTCCCTGTCATACTGGATAGCAGCAATTATGCTTTGTTCAGTAACAGCCTCTCTGTGCGGTGCACAGTAGTTGTGCAGAACAAAACACAGGTAGTTAACAAAGGGAAGATCATCAAATGTTTTTTGGGGATCGTCTTGGCCAAGGAAGATGGTAATGACCTTACAGACCTTTCGTATGATGACTGAAAAAACAGTCTGAATACATGAATGCGTTCGACTGCATGAATCTCAGGTTAAAAAATATGTGTAATACACAAAGAAGAGTGCTAGAGAGGTCAGCCTGGAAAGACACGCTTCAGGAGCCAACGCCAGTGCTTTTGTGATGCGTTCTTCATCTATAAAGACAAACTCCGGAAATGCCAGGACCCCATTTTCTGGACATTTTCCAGAGTCGCATCTGAAACAGCTTAAATATCTCTTTATTTCTGAAGAACTAGTCTACGTAGTTAGTTTATAAATATACTCACCAGATACACTTTGTCTGTGCAGTGCATTATTGGCCTGAATGGATAGAAAGAGAAATAAATGTTAGTTAAGTAATATCAATTTGTTTGCATATGTGAGATTTGTCTGGTTTATATAAAACATAAGATAAGTGGAATGAGTGAGCATCAAACCAGAACTTGCTTTTCTCCTTAACTGAACACCAAAGGAGCCTAGTTAATCTGCTGTAGCACAGCAGCCTTGGCCAGTATGATTGTAAACAGACATGCATGAACATCAGTGTAATGAGGGCTGGGCCTCTGTTTGAAGCAGGCGGTTGAGTTCTGGCTGCTGCTTCTCAAGTTGAAATGCACGTGACCCTGTTCTGAACCAATGGATGCGGGATGCCAGACGAGGGTGGAGTTCTCAGAAACACACCTAAATGTCTACAATGGATCAAAAGCATGGGTTGACATGCAGACACTTGAGTTCCATTATTGTTCCTCTCCAGAACAACTGGTGTTGATTACATACCATGAAGGGCAGAGATTACATTATACACACTAATGAACCACTAGCGTATTCAGTTTTACTTTGAGTTAAGTCTTCTAAATAGATTTTTTCAATGTCAAAACTCCACATGGATCCTTCACGTGATTTTCAAAGCTCTTTAGTCCCATTACATCTACTGACAGGTTAATGGACGTGACCTAGTAGAGAGTAAAACAGCTGCTTTGCAATATATCCTGGCTCCAGTAAACCTACCTGACATATTACATTATACAGATTAAGAGGTTTCTTTTATCTATTATCGTCTACCTTCATTGATATCATTAGGGTGCACACATTTTGTTGAAATAAAGTAATATTCAACAGCATCACTAACTCTTACTTCCAATAATGACCAACAAGTTGAATCATCGCCTGTGTAACATGAAGATAGGCTGAGTTTGACCTGGGTGTTCCTAATAAACTGGTTACCGACTGGATCCCACTTTATAGGAGCAAGGGTGTAACACCACAGAGGCAATGAGTGAATTTAACTTAACACCTTTAAAAACACTTGACTAAATGTTACTGAGCATTGCAACCTCCATGGAAAAAATACTTTTCTGCAGGAGAGTTGTTTTTATTCGTTTTTATGTATGTGCACATAATAAAGTGACCTGCTTATGGTTCTGCAATCAATAATCAGTTGACAACACCATACAGGCAGAAGTACAACAACCCAACCCAAACACCCAGGTTGTCTCTCCGGTGATCAGGTTTCAGCTTCGTTACCTGACCACAGCAGAGAGAAGACAGCTGAGCATGTGAGAGGAAACCATGTGCCCCCCCTCCTCTCTGCACACACGTGTCTAGCATGTCTGACAGGTCACCCACCTCCTCAAGGAGCAGGAACATGCTAACATTAGCCTGCCACGTAAAATACCCCAAAACAGTTCTCGTAGCTCGTTAACAACACAGAGCTCTTTTAGCTTGTTAGCTTAGCCAGTTTGTTGTGACTTCCTGGTTAGAGCTCAAGGTTTAATAACTATTTTGGAAGTGGAACTTTTCCTTTCATTTGTCAGGTAGCTAGTGGGAGACGGTTGAGGGCGTGTTGACAGAGCTGAGCTGCGGGTGGAGCTGTCAGTGACGGTGTCCTTGTGGCTAAAGGCCCCCGCTTCCCAACGAGCTAACCCCGGCTGTGAGCTGCCACACAGACAGTGGAGGCTGGTCATAGTTAGCAGGAGCAGCTTCAGAGTCCACACACATATCGGTTCGGTGTTTGTTTCGTTCCTACCTGGCTCACCGCCGACAGGGACCGGCCCAGCGCCCGGTAAGCAGACCGGGACCTTGACAACATGGCGGTAACTAGCGGCTGAGCCTCTTGTTGACAGCCGGAGAAGGAGCAGTGACCGGCGGCTAACTTCTGCTGCTGCTGCCGCTGCTGGGAGGAACCACTGCGGCTGAGGGAGGGGGGGAGGTCCGCTGGACCAAAGTGGCAAAGCGGTGACTTGCTAAGCACCAAATTTATACATCACGAACCAAAACCTCACTAAACGTATAGTAATAACACAAATAATACATTTTAATAAGTCAAAAGAATATAATTAACATCACAATAGCAGGACTGTGCCACTGTCCTGTTAGAGAGAAGTAACCATACAGTCTGTGGGTGTGACCTACACTTTTAAAATTATAAAAACTTAATATTTCAGCCAAATGTTAAAAAACTTTGATCTAAGATTTTAGTCCTCATTCATTGTATTAACAGTGAGCTGCTCCATTTATATAATATCTAGATAATGTTATTATGGGGATGGGCTGGGGCCCATGTGACCACGCCCCCTGTTGTCTCAGCTGGAGCAGTACATATAAGAGACAGTTTCCCTCCTGCAACTTTCAGAGCTGCAGCCTCCTCTGCTCCCCTCCACACTGGGTAGGTTACTCTATCATTTACTTATAGATTTACTTAGTCTCACTAGAGAGGAATATTTTTAACCAATGGCTTTAATTATGAATTTGAAAAAAAAATCTAGATTTTAATATAGCTTAATAGGAATTGACGAAATGGAGAAATTTGCGTATTTACATATATATATATATATATATTTGTATTCTTGTTTGAAAATGCAATTCAGTTCCTTGTACATAAAAAAAAGGTTTCTAATTAGTATTTCATTTTCTAGGATTTCAAAAAGAAATCTCATTTTCTATACTTGCAACACTTCAATTATCTAATCAGCGTTATTTTTCCCGCTGTTGTCTTTCTTACCATGGAAGCATGGATTCAAGTGTTTGGAGCGAGTGCTTTTATTCCACCAGCATCTGCCTCGACGGTGGCACTCCACAGCCTCTCTCCTTTTTCCCACCGGACCCTGTGCCTTCAAATTCAGATGCATCAGGTGCTTTTGCCAAAGACTATGAGAACATGAAGGTGGAGAGTGGTTATTACAGCAGAGGTGAAGCTGGTTCGAGCTTGATCCGTTCTGGCTCAGTGGAGCTCGATGGCCCCTGCTCTTTAAGAAGGCACCTGTCTCCTTCAGCCGGTTCTTGCGGTCATCACGACAGGAATCTAAGCAGTGGACGTCAAGCAAAGCGTGCCCGAGTAGAAAATATCATCAAAGGGATGACCGGCTGTCCTGGCATGCACTGCCAAGAGGTGATGGCAAGTCAGCACGAGTGGGCCGACTGCGAGCAGGGTAAAGAAGGGATTAGAGGACTGTCTTTGCATCAGGAGAACATGGAAACAAGGGGATCTGGTGGCGGAAGTCCAAGCCAGATAAGAAAGCAGCTTGAGAGTCAGCAGCAGCACCTCCGACAGCTCAGAACAGAGATCTACCAAATTGATGAAATGACCGAAACCACAGAAAAACAGTGAGGAAAAGTACCAGACCGGGAGCAACTCTCCTGACACATCGCCAAGGGATGCATTAAAAGATTCATGCCATGAGTTTGAGTGCAGCTCAAGTCGAGAACATCAAGGCTGTAAAAAAGTGAAGCTGATGAGCCACTTCCAAACCAAACCTGAGAGAATCAAGCTAATGGCAGATGTCTTGAAGTACGAGCTGTCCCAAGCCGTTAGCAGGAGTGTTGACTCAGTTTTTAAAAGTATGCCGCTTCTACAGACATCACCAACCCAAGAGGGTGTAGAGACAGATGCAACTCTTCAGTCATCAGCGTGTGAAGATAAGAAAACCGGACTTTCATGTTGTGGGAACACAAAGGTGCATGTTCCAGATGTCCAAACAGAAGCTCTGTCCCTGGTTGTGCAAAAGCCTCGACTTGAAACACCCAACAAACTGATCCTCCAGCCCAGACCGAGAGCTCGACCGGTGGTGCCCTTCAGTCATGACTCCGCTCTGACTCCGTCACAGAAGGATCACAACGCTGCACGCAGCTGGCTGCAGGACGGACGCTCTGAAGTCGGCCAAGCAAAGTTTGAGATGTTCGATGCACGTTGGACTTCGGTCAAAGTGAGATCCAAGGTCAACTCTAGATCTGCAAGAAGCTCACAGACTCGCAGTGTGGACCCAACGCTTTTGGAAAACCTGTGCTTTCCTCAGGTCAAAGTGGAGTCTGACAGTCTGGTCATGCTGAACGTATCCTTTTAACAAGACCCAAATAAGTGTTCTCTAATATTCAATCTTTTAAAGTAAAGTTTCGTATCTTAAAGTCAGCAGTGACAGAAAGTACAGTTGACTTTAGATACAAGCAATAACTCTTGTGCCTTTTTGAGGTTCACATAACAAACCTTTTCATTTACCCAGGTACGTGGTATAAACCAAGTCTGTTCATCAACACCAATTTCACCTCTTTTTAAAGAACACAGCCACTTTGCATCTTACAGAATCCAATAATTTCTCCCTTTGATCTTGTGAACTTTGAAGAAAATCGCAGTGACTCCCTCTGTCCTGATTTCTTGCAGAAATTTTTTTGCTGGCTCATTAACGCGGAAAAATTCAGGTTGTTTCATTATGTATAGAGGATGCATTTGTGTGTCTGTTTCAACCTTAACACATTTCAGGAGGGTCTGACGACAAAACATCTGCAGAAAGCAAAGCTGATGTTCTTCTACACCCGCTACCCGAGCTCGCTGGTACTGAAGATGTGTTTCCACGACGTGCAGGTGAATGTAATAGAATAACAATAGATTAAACTAACAACATATAACAACATTTTACTGAACAGTCCAGATTTTATAAATGTTTCATTATGTTGGGAAAGTTGTGGCATTTCTATGGTGTTTATTATGCAAGTGATTTACAACCAGTTTGATACTTTATGATGCACTTTTCGCAACAGAATAAACAATCAAGAGACAACTTCATCATTTTGTATATTTTATTCAAAATCAAACAGCATTAAAATCCACCTATTATATACTATTGAATTCCTTTGATTCACAAGATGTGTAACAAGTTTTTTTTGCTTTACATCTTTTTTTGTAGCTTCTCCGACACAAAGCCTAAGTCATTAAAGTATTTATCGAATCACAAGACAGTGATTTAATTAGAATAATTTTAATAGTTCATGGACTCACATACCTGTTTCCTGTGTCTTCCTCAGTTCACGCGCTGCATCACCTCTCAGCTCATCAAGTGGTTCAGCAACTTCAGGGAGTTCTACTACATCCAGATAGAGAAGTTTGCCCGCCACGCCCTGCTGGACGGAGTGGCCGACGTGAGGGCTCTGACTGTGGGGAGAGAATCAGAACTTTTCAGGACTCTGAAAGTGCACTACAACAAAGCCAGTGACTTCCAGGTGAGCTCAACCAGAACCTGAATGCTGATCGTTAGTGTTCTGAATGTACACGTTTCATATCATCCTACTAAAAGCACATTTTTATGCCGTATAAAACTTGAATATTCTTTTGAAGAGCACAGGTGCTGAACTGTTATTATTATAAATTAGTTTGGTTTGGAAGCATTCAATGAGGTATATTTCATAATTATAAATTATATTTATCATTTTATTGTTTGATCATGTAAAGCTCAACATAATTTAGTTTTGATAGATGTGGTTTAAATTCCTCAGGAGTTTTAAAGTATTTATATTGTCTAATCATCTCCTTACTTTTAATTGGTTTTCAAAGCAATATGGATTTAGATATTAATTGATTTGACACACTGTAAGGTACACAGAATATTACACTCCCCAAAGTAGTCAGCTGTGACCTGCTGATGTAATTTGTTATTTGTACCAAGCTGAAAAAAATCCCATAAAAGAATCTGAAGATCTGCTTCTCCATAATCCGATGTTCTGCATATGTCAACACGTCAGATATAGATTTTTATTTAGACGTGGTAACATGTACAGATAAATCCAATGTAATAACCACGGAAATTCATTTGTGCTAGGTGGGTAATTGATGTTGAGGACCAAAAAACTACTTAATATTCAAAGAAAAACAATCGCAAAAAAGCTTATATGCATTTAGTTGCATATATATATATATATATATATATATATATAAAGCTAATGACATATAGCTGAAGAACATGATTTAAATGTTCATGTTAACCACATGTTAGTAATGTGCACGCAGTGTCCATATTTATTAGGTGCACCTCTACAATCTAAAGCTTTTCAAAGTTCATTGAATGTAGAATGAGGTTTTCTACTATTTCCATTGTGTAAGTTTAACTGATTAACTGAAGAAGTCTGGGAGTGTCCCCGCTGCATTACAACTTTTTCATGACACAGACACACCCACCCACCCACACCCTCACACACACACACACTCAATTATTAATTAAAAATCTATCCCCTGAAGGAAGGATTCATTTCAAACTGAGCACTAAGTGTTCACAGAGTAATAACTGTTTCTGGTTCATCAGCTTAAATTAAGAGTTTTTAGTATACATTTTCTAATTAATAATTAAAAAAAAATCTAGTTAATACCTTTTTTATCATCATACTGTGTAAAAGCAGGGACGACATAGCTGCAAAATATTAAGTATTGTCCAATTTTTTTTCTAATTGTTCCCTGATGCATACGCAGTAATATGTAATGATGCAATTAATGTTCTTAATTAAACATGACCTTGATTAATGAACCACTAAAAAGTAATGAATTATTTTGAGTCCAAGCAAGTTTTTACTAACATTGACATTCGTCCATAATGAGTCAGACTGTCTCAGTTTGGTCTGAGAAGAGCTGAACAACCTCCTGATCGCTCAATCCCACATTAAATGACTTAGAGATAGAGGAAATAATGCAGGTGCCTATGACAAGAAAGAGAAGATGTTTAAGACCAGAAAACTTATTTAGATATAAGTCATATGTATCTTTTTAAATAATTTCTAACCTCCTTTTAAGGAAGAAACTGAACACATACATAAAAACGAATGCTGAGAGCATGACAAAGGAAGGAAGAGATATTTGTAAGAATTTCTTCTCACATTAAGGTTTCCTCAGCATAACCACTGTCACTACCACATCACACAGTTTCTATCTTATATTTATGTGTAGGAATCTCTTTGTGATACAAACTACCATTGTGTATTGTTTGTTTCATATTCAGGTTAGCCATGGAAATATAAAGCCCATAAAAGGGAAAATAATCATTACACAGGGTAGTGGCATTAATACAAAATCTGGTGATCATTCAGCCTCTACAACTGTGAATGTAACCACGAACATTTCATCAATGAGACTGAATTGAAAAGGGGGAGGCCGAGAGATACCAAACATTTTGACCTCAGCACATAGATAGAAAGGAAAGGAGAAAGGGATGTACCAAAGTTAATCTTTTGACCAATCGGTGGTGATAACATGTATAGAAAAGACAAGGGAAGTGATTTATTGAATACAGTGGCATTATCCATTTTGCTTCTTTATTGTTTCTCTCAACGACTGCTAAATTTTCTGCGTGGGACACAATCGCTTCCACATAGGTTTTCAACATCAACACATTAGATTTTCTCAGAATCTGAATTCAGAAGGAACAAAATGCATTTAAGTGACTCAGGCGTGCAAAAGCTCTGTTGTTTATCAAAGCCTGTCTTCATGGCGTTCATTGTATTTATAACATGTTTTCCATAGTAACGGATGTGCAGCTCAGTTGGGATGCTGAGGCACTTGTCTGTTGAGCATCAAATACAGTCCAACGGAATTCAAGCCCATGTTGTTCAGTAGCATGTTTCAAAATATTACAGGTGTTTCACATTTATTTGAAATGACAATTTGACATTGCAATCAGCACCGTTTGTTTTTTGTGATGAAATTGATCCACGCATCGGACCATATTTCACTCTTATCCTCGACTCCTTGTTCAAAGTTTCCAGCAGAATATATTGTTTTTAAGACCCTTTCTTCCTATGGGCAACAGTCAGAGAAACATGCTGATGTCAATAAAAGAAATTGATAAGCTCAAAGGTTTTTGACTCTACTGGTTTGGACAGTTTGGAATTTGTTCTTCATGTTTATCTCTGGTGACAATCTATGAGAACATTGCAAATCATCCTCAAATTGAATGTGAGTCGAGCTCTTGGCTGCTAGGATGTCTAAAGACAACATGTTGCACCAATGATTGGTTTGTTTGGAGAATTTTCCGTCCGTTCTTTGGTCGTCAAAGCTCCAGATTGGCTGATGGTCAGACCACTGTTTTGACCACAAGCTAAACTTATTGACCCTTTCTCTCACAAAACCCAACTTCCATCTCAATCGGAAATACTACCTTCAACTTTAAACTTATTCATTAAATGACATCACCTCAAGGCCACAATGGACAAAGGCTTTAGACAGATTCACTTTTAACTTTAATTTGAACAAACTTAATTTGAGCCACCAATTGGAGCATTTTTTTTTAAATAACCAAGTCTGAAACAATTATTTACATGATAAACAATAAATACTAATATGTTACCAGCTTGTATTAGCTTATGGTATTAGTAAGGTAATTAAAGTAAAGTCAGTTGTGTGTACTAAATGCTACATGTTATTTCTTATTTTTTTGGTTGTCCATTCTCAATTATAATCGTGTTACTTACCTGAATTAGCCATATATGATTCTAACTATCTAAAAAACATAATGCAAAACTTCAACACTTGACAAAATATATTAAAAAGCCTATGGTTATCAACAGTATTTTGTTTTAGGTTTGATCTAGACTTTTTTTTTAAATACATTTTCTCCTGTGGATTCACAGGTCCCTGACAGATTCCTGGAAGTTGCTGAGATCACACTAAGAGAATTCTACATTTCCATTTCAATGGGCAAAGATCGTGATCCCTCCTGGAAGAAAGCAATCTACAAGGTGATCTGTAAACTGGACAGCGATGTACCGACTGCATTCAACAGTCATCAATCTGGATAAAAGCCAACAAGAACTTGGAGTTTGATACATGTGGCAGACCAATCAATGGCCACGTTTCTTGTGTCCATGGCCGGTCATAATTTTTGGATCATAAAGTGGTTGGACGTCATATGTACTTTGCTATATCAGACATATTGTATAGCAATACTACATATTTTGTACAAGTTAAAACTGTTTCATCACAACGTGCAACAGAGGAGACAGCTTCTGGTGTTTGAGACGCATTTGTCTTTAATGAGCACAAAATAAGGTCCACACCACATCAGAAAAAAATATATTTAATAATCAGCAGAGCTTTGTTGTCACAGAGTATTTAACATTTAAACATTTATTTATATCCCACCCAGTCCTTACGAACTGTGAGAAAATAAGGGTTTCTTTCTGTCTTCTCTACTCACCACACGGCTCCACGCATCACGTCCCAGACATCTCAATGGTTGGCGGGACCAGTGAATATCAACCATAGGCTTCATCTTCTGCGACAAGTTTTCACTGCTAACGGATGCTTGCTTTGTCTTCATTGTTGATTCTCCATGTCAATTTCTGATGTGTAGAAAATTCTGGATTCTCAAGTACTTTGTGGATGTAAAATATATTTAAGAAAATATCGACACCTACTTATATTATGTATATTAAAACACTTAATGTTCGTGTGCAATGTGCTCAAAAGCATTTGTATTGAGCAGTTACTCGCATCAAGAAAAACGTGTTTGATCACATTAATGAGCCACTCAATATATCTTTATCAGTCATAAGCAGACAGCGGGGATATTCTGTATAAAGCTATTTGTTTAACTTGTAAATAATTAACATACATTTGCAGCCAGATTTTTATAGCTTAATTTAATATGGAACTAAATTGTGAGGCACTTCTGTGTGTAAATTGTGAAGTAATTGTCACTGTTCTCTCATTATTATTGCGGCCATAATAGATAACAAAAACTGCTTAATATGGTGCCTAAGACAAATTTTATAGTCCAACTTTGAACCTTTAACTTTTAAGTTTTATTACCAAATATTTTTTTTTCAAATGGATCACAAAAATACATTTATTTATTAAATTAAACTTGCCATTGAATAAACCAGGCTTTAACCACGTGACCCCAAAATTTTGTTTTAACTTTCGTATCATTTTCCAAGACAAATTTTGCATCTTTAAGACCCTAAAAAGCGATGTATCTGGAAAAAAGTGACCATTCATTCTGGGAATGTGCAGTATCTGGATATGTAATGTAATATAATTCCCATATATATTTGACCACTTGCAAGTTTTTAAACACAGGAGTGAGATTGTTCGGATATCATCACACTGACGTCTGACACACACAAATCCATTCAAACAATCTGAGCCATAGAAAAAACTGCAACAAGCACAAATGAAACACATATTTTAGGATAGAAGTCTTCTTAGATGAGTTTACCATTCGGTATATTTGTTTACCATAGATTGAAAAACTACTTGAAATTGACGGTAGACAAAGAGAAAATTGCAAAAAAACACCATTATGGTTCCAGCAGGCAACCTACAGAGGTGTAAAACTGTAGGGATGCAACAATCAGAACGTTCACACAAAAATTTGCGCAATTGTATCTCGAAAGAAATTGTCATGTGAATTTTCTGAAGTCAAAACAAGGCATGGCCGGAAATTTTACATGCACAAAAAACATCTCAGATATGTCATGTTGCCATTTATTATCTTTCATCCTCCTAACTGAAGCATTCACAGTAAACCTGATTACAGCCATCATATTAAAACAACACAATTGGACATCAGATTGATGAACTAAAAGTTTAAGCCCTTATAGTCTGTTCCGTTACCGTTATTAGAATAAACACTTGTAGTTCTTCTTGTTCACAAAGCACACACGACATCCTCCAGGAAACCCCTCCAGCTTTCTGATTTTGTGAAACGTTTATTGTCTTTTTTCCAAGTTATCACGTACCAGGACAGAGCGACAATACAGTAAATAAAACATGAACAGTATAAAACAGCAAAGTACATGAATGAATACAGGATGACCAGAAGCAGCACAGTATCGTAATCTACAAGTTCATATCATCGAATAGTCAGAGTGTCGTTTTAAAATAAGAAGGAAACCTATACCGCATTTTTCTCCAAGAATAACCAAGAATCTGATATCTACAGGTGACCATCACCTCGATGAGTCTCTTGTTTCAGAGCGAGTGAGCGTCAGCGACACATTTCACATTCTGTGCACCTGCAGATCACTGATGATTTGGTCGAAGATTTTCTCTATCAATTAAAGTCTTGTAAATTCAGGTATATTCTGACCAATTCTATTAACCTTACAGCGTAAAAGACTGGCGCATACAGAAATCACCACACGTGTTAAATAAGTAGAAATGTATGCAAATTCAAACTTTGTTAAGTCATTTGCATTGTATTTACCATTTATTTAATTTAAGCTTTAAAATGTTAACACATGACTTAAAAGGAAATGGCTTGTTGAACAATCGCATATGTTAAATCATGTGGATCTGAGCTAAAACTTCGCACTCACCTACATTTAAACTGATGATCATATATTCTCAATAGAGGGCGTGTCATAAGAAAAGGTCTTAAACATGTCCTCCTTACGTCTTTTCAAATGTGTTACTTTAGCAAATAGAAGTATCCTTGTGCCAGTTGTACAATTTTAAATATTTTAAGAGTCTTCTAAATTCTACAGTAACTGATATTTTACAAAAGAGAAAAAAAACCTACCTTTCAATTAGGAAAAAAAAAGGGGGATAAGATTATCTTCTTAGAAATATTTGGTACGGTTGAGAGCTCTTTGTGCCAGCTGCCCGCTCCCATCCGTTATTCTCTCCCAGTCCGTTTGACCCACCACAAAGCCGATAGCGCGCTTTCGATCGGCTTCTTTCTGCTCTTCAAGATCAGCCCATCGAACCTTTACAAAAGGAAAATGACCACGGTGTCATGTTACGTTTTGCCTGACAATCATACAAAAACATTCTAGGACATCAAAAGCTACATCTCTGTAGCACCACGCATCAAATTACCCGTTTCTTTCCTGGTTCAGACATGCGTGTGGCATAGTCGTCCGGCAGCTGAAGATAGTCTTCCAGGTCTGACGCTTGTTCACCTTCACGTTTCCTCTTCCCGCTGCTTCCCAGACCGTCCAACTTGTCTGTATAAATGGAAAATTACCGTTCAGGTCACCTCTGTCCTCCAGTATAAACCATAACCTGATCTAAACATTTAATATCAAATGAAAAGCCAAATTCAGATGATCATAGTCATCTGGTTTAGCAGGTTCTCCCACGTCCAGTACAACCATATTATTACTACAGAGACAACAGCGTCTCTTATTCAGTCTCCCTCCTCATTTTGCCTGCTTGAGATTTGTAGACATAATGACCCTGTTTTTTTAAAACATGTCGCCTGGGGTAAAAAAATTATTGCAAGGCAAAGGAGATGCATGTAGCTCCTTCTGGCCTTATGGGCAGAATATGAGCTTCTCATTCTCATAGTACATTCAGGTAAATGCTGGTACATGTTGTGTGGTTGAAGTCTGATTCACTGATGGAGCATCTCTCCTAGTGGTCCATCAGTGGATCACACAAAAAGATAATTGTAAGGATAAGACATAAGAGCACTATCATCAGCATATAAATACATTGTGGTAAATGAAAGAGTAATCAGTCATGAAACAAAGACTAAAAATAGAAATACCCACCAAGTTTTGCTTCAGACGTGTCCATCTCCCATTTGCTTTTTGGAATGTAGCCCTATATTATATAAAGAAACACTACAATGGTTAAACAACGGGGTAATGGGGGAGGAGGGGTTGGCGAGAAGAGAGCAAGGAAAAGGGGTCGCTGAAAAGAGAGGAGACTGGTTTATCAGAGGTAAAGAGACAAAGACAACTGAATAATGAGTCTAAATGGGAAATTATCTACAGGGAGCAAAATGATGAACACAGCATTCAGTTTTCCTTTCCTTTATCACGATGGACGGACATTTGTCTTCTAATCTCTACGGTAGAAAACATAAAGAATAGGCCCTATGATATGCTGGTGACCTATCCAGGGTGGACCCAGCCTCTCACCCAATGTCAGCTGTGATTGCCCACCCCCCATGAAGCTGAAAGGATAAGTGGTGCACATAATGGCATTGGATGAAAAAAAAACAAGAATGGCCACAATTTGTCCTGAATACATAGAGTAACTTGGCAATCCTTGGATTCTGGACTGGGTCCACCCACGAATTATGAGTTGGACCAATTGACAAGAATCCACAGATGATCAGAGCGACAAGGCTGTGCTGAGCCAAACTCATGGCCTGGTGATACTACGATGAGACCCCTGGGCCCGTTGTGATTCCATTAATCTGGCGCCACGGATTGAAATGCCAGCATGACCATGCACGCCCTCGTGTGGCACAGATTTGCACTTCCCTATTAGATGAGAAAGAAGTCTCGGCCTTTCCTTGGCCGGCACACTCGCAGGACCTAGCGTCCGTTGAACTTCTGTTTGATGCTCTGAATTGGTGCGTTAGGAACAATGCATCACAGTCAGAAAACATCCAAGTTTGCCAAGATCCTGTAAAGTGTAATATTCCACAAGGCGGGTGAAACAAATCCAAAATCTGACCTTACTTAAGCTGCATTCATTTTTTGACAATTGTGATTAATTAAAGGTTTATTGTAATAGGATATAAGTATAAGTAATACCATATTTACATCAAATGATAGAGTATTGAATGCTGTGTTTATCTTTTTGTTCAGTACAGTAAAGACAAACGTGTTCATCTTTGTTAAAACAAACTAGTGAGTGAGACTAAGTCTTAGTTCTTGTCCACAGGCAAAACAAAAGAGTATTCAACAGCTTTGCCCCCCTTTGGAAACACACATTCTGTTGCCTTCTTTAGAAAAATGTCAAGCAAACATCTATCTTCATTTATACTTGAAACTAAAAGCAAAACAAGAAGTCTAATATCAAATCATGTAAGTGAGATAGCTTTTTTCATGACGGTACACTGTCTGTACTGGACAGAAGACCATTCATTCTTTGGGCAAGTTTATCAATTTAGACTAAAGACCAGCTTTTTAGTCACAGTACATTAAAATAAGTGCAAGAGCATTTGTAAATATTGGACTTTATTTCGCTCACATTTTGAAGGCAAAGCAACACAACAGGGATGAGTTTGATGAGCCCTCATGTGAGTGACTGTCAGTTTAACAGCTGATACCTTTTTATTTCAGCCGAGCTGAACCTAAAGAAACATGTCAGTTATTCACAGGCAGCCTTAGGTAAGTTTATTTTTTTTACCAATTTGTTGTGATATTTAACAGATTGTGTCCCTATATTCGTTTTTTCTCTAAATGAAAACCTGTCCATTAAATAAAAAAGGTGTTAGTGATTCCTAAATTCTGTTCAGAAGAGCTGTTTTACTATAACATCAAAATCTTTTCACAGATGGCATGAACAGAGGTAAAGTGTTGTTGTTTTGAGAGCAGCTTTGAAAAAAGGTTAAATCCTCCTGTAAGAACTTCAGATATATGGCACAATGTCAACAATCAAATCTATCAACCCGAGTTAAAACAGGGGACAAAGTTTTAAGAGGGAAGGACCACAGAGTAATAGTAAAGTGCTGGATAACAATTCCAATAAAGTTGAATTCAATTTGAATCTAAAATATATTTATGCATTGATTATCATTTATTTGTGGCTTTTATGCCGAACTCTTCTTTGTTATTGTGCTGAGAAATGTGTAGTTCACACTATTCATATTCTTAGACTATTCTCCGAAACAGATGTTTTCAGTTATTTTTCTGGTTCAACTTTTGCTAAGGTTGAAGATTGACAACACAGAGATGTGAATCAACCGCTGTTTGTTTCAGGTCATGTCAGTCCTGACAAAAAGTTTAATAATGACATGTTTTTTTTTATCTCAACAACCGCTCATCCAACTGTCTTCATATTTGTATTGCTGAGGAGTTAATGTTGAGAGTGCACTGAAGGTTTTTTGGATGAGCGCTTCTTGAGAATGCGTTGTCACTTTTCTACATGTTATATGACTCTGGGGTGGAAAGAGGTGGAACTACCCTATGAGGGCAGTGAAGCACCCTGACAGTTCATAGAGGACACAACGCAGGGTTTAAGAAATGTGTGTTGCTTAGGACCCAAGAGTTTTGAGTGCGACATTGTTTGATGCTCTTAAGTAGGCTGGATTAATGCAGGCCAAACAATTAGTCCTTACCGACAGTTTGAATGGCAAGAGCAGTAGTCCCCAGTGAAACGGCTGTGTGGGTGGAAGGCCTTTTAAAGGCACTAGTGTTCAAAGCGCGTAAAACTATAGTGAATTAGAACAGTATGAATTATTAAAAAGTACACGTTAAGGTTTAAAATATGCCGCTGCCTGGATTTCACAGATTAATGTACAAAACAAGCTTGATGATTAAAGCTGAAGAAAGAAGGAGAGCTGTAGCTAAAGAAGCAAACAGCCAAGATCTGATCCGATTATTCCCGGTAGACAGTGTTTCTAGACTTTTACTGAGAAAAAAAACACAAAAAACCCATTCAGGCTGGAAACCTTGTGTGTGGTGCAGCTAATGCACACACTGTCCACACACACTGTACAGTAAAGCCCTTTTACTGCCGGCAATACTACATCACCGGGGTGTAGTCACAAGTTAAACACACAACATGAGACCACATCTAACTGTACTGCAGTGAGTGGTAAATCAAAATAAGCAAAATATACAGTGCATTCATATTTTGTTTAGCGAGGAATGATGATGCTACAGCAAAGTATGATGATGTAGCAGCACCATCCCTTTATTTCAGTATTTATTAAATATTATATTAAGCTATATACTGATTTGGGGTTAATGTCAATTTGCCCAAAGCCAGCATGTAGTGACCTGAGCACAGCACGTACCCTGCATCAACAGGGACTTTAGATAAAAAATTTCAATTCGATAGCTTTCAATTATTAGTCCTCTTCTGTTGTTAATGAAATTAGCTCTTAATTCGATTCTATTTAGCCTGAAGTGAAATACCAATGTAAAATGATTTGTCATTGCAAACAAGCTGTTGTGGATGAAAACTTTAGGCATTTGTAGACAATTTAATTTCTGTATATTTTGAAGTACTTAGTATAGGTGCTAACACGTCTTGATTCGAGCTTAGATATAAAATACTGTCAGATTTTGGTTCCTTTAATTTATTATGAATGTTTTTGATTTCATCGTGAACTGTCTATCTAAGGTGTCAAGGAAGATTACAATAAAATTAAGTAAAACTTTCATAAAATCTAAACTGCAGAATACCTCTGTGGCATGTTTTTTCTTAAGAGTAATTTATTCCTCTTGATAATTATATATCAAAGTAAGAATTAACCCAGTTGCAACAAAAGTATTATCTGATCAAGTGTAACATTTAAATACATTTGGAATGAAGCTCATTTCGACTGAGGTGTCGCAGCAGCGATGAGCAAACAAACGATCGCTGTGTTCTTATTTAGGATTCAACCACTAGTGGTGCTTGAAACCCTCATGCTGCTTTTTGATATGGATATTAGAAACACAAAGTGTGATTCATATGTGGATCCACAAAGCAGCAGTTGTAGACCTGCAGTTCAGACACAGTTAGGTTTCAGGTTAGGGTGCGTGTGACATCAGGCTTCAACCACTGTCAAAGTCTAAATAAAAAAGGGTTTGGGAGACAACATGTGTTCACTGTGTGGAACTGCAGGTCTGAGCTGGATGGTTGAAAAAATATTTAATTAAATCTTTCCATCCATAGGTCATAGAAAACAATATCAAATTCTTCCCTTCTCTGGAAATCCTGAGTTTACAGCACACATCTAGAAGCATTTGGTAATTATTCTGAATTCTCTGTAAAACATTTTTTATCCCATTATGTCATCACTTTATTGGATAATTTACTAAGTGACTGTTATAATGAAAGAGAGAATGTTCAGGTACATCTACTGAAAACAAAAACTCACGTTTCGGTTTTAGGGGGAATAAGGAATTACAAGGAAATGTTTCATGTTAAATGGAATTTCCTTGTCCAAAGGTTCCACATTAGATGGGAAACTTTTTAGAAGTTCATGTTTCGGTGGTTTTACATGAATCGCTACCACCTGTAATTGTAGCGGAGGCAAGCAGCACTGAGAAACCCATTCCCACCATTTATGCATTGAATAAGCACTTACACTGGAGAACATTAAAAACTATGACACTATTCTATGCTGAGTCGAAAACCTCAGCACAGAAAAGCCAAAGACAAAGTATGCAATTTAAGGACCGGTTTTAACCGTTTAACACATTTGTTGAGACACATGAGAAACCAAAATGACAATTCCTTTAGTAAAAAATCAGTAGTTAAAAGAAAAGCAGATTTGCTCTTATGTGTTTGATTATTTGGCAACTGAACACAAGGCCAGTAGCCTCTTGCTTGTATTGCTGTATTGTAAAAATTGTCCAGCAGTTCACACAGGTTTGGTCCCAGGCTTTATGCCACATGGGGACAATCACCTTAAAAGGTTGTACCAGAGGATACTGTATCCAACTGAGGAAATTATTACATTGAAAATTAACATTACATCGTTGATTTCATCAACAAAATGAAAGTTTAGTAAATGTTTTATCTTTTCTAGTCGTTTGTTCAAATTTTACTGGAGTGGTTGTACAACATCTTAAAAGCTGGGTAGGTCAGTCTGTCCATATTAGCCAGAGAACACTCCGGTGTCTGTCGATACTTAGAAAATCATCATCTTTGATATTAAAGGCAATATTTGATTCCTCTTTGTGAAATTAATTAAGTAAACACATCAAATAAATATATTTTTTGTTTTAGTTTCTTCCTTTAGATAAAACCATCAAAAATGTCAACTGAAATCTGAGCAACAGCTCGAAAAATTTAAAGCTGAACAGCAACTGTGCTACTGCTCCTTTGGTTATTGGACAGAATAACTGTATGGTCTCCATTTTGCTTTCCTCTATATTTCTCTTGGTCAATTACTTCATAATCATGTAATAAATCAAGTATAACCAATTACCTTTTTCCTTCATCGCTGTTAAACACAACTGGTCAATAAAAACAATGAGTAAAAGACTAATGGAAAATATCCAATAACTGTATAACATGATAGATGGAAATACATATAAGTGGAGATGATTCTGACAACAACGTGGCTATGAATTCAAATATTCATGTCCTACCAGATCTCCCTCTTCTTCCTCCTCTCTCTTGGGTTCCTTGGGCTCGTCATCGGGATTGAAGTCTTCCATTTCAACCTAATAACAAAAGACACATTACAGTTTAGCTCAAGTAATGATAGAGAACAACAATACTATTTGAACCAGCCAGGTCTTCATAACCTCACCTCCTCTATAGCAGCATCCTGAAGCAGGGACCGGACATCTAAGCGCACCATGTGTCGTGGCGAAGGCTCCCAGTTGTTGGACATCTGCGTACAAAATTCTGTCGTTAAGAAGTGTTCTTTTTACATATATATATAAATGGACATTCATAAATGTACCAAGCGAGCTAACCGATCTTACAAACCTTTGTTATATCCTTAAGCGAACGCCCGTGGACATTTCTCTTTGAGCAAGTCTGATTGTCTGCAGTGATTTCAGACAGATATACCTTTAAATAAAAAAAGGAAAAGAAAAACACATCTTAAGCAACAGATCAGACTGGAACAATATCTTCTCATTCATGAACACAACTCACCTCGAAGCCTTTAGTTTTGGCCGCACTCCAGAACTGATCAAAATGTTTGACTCTGTCATTAACAGTGTCTAAAATGATGAAGGGGAAAAAGCCATCATCCAGAGTTTTCTTAAATGTCTTCAGCATGCTGCTCCTGTATGTGTCCTCCATCTCCGGCTCGTACTCATATTCAAGACCCTGCAACACAGATATTTGTGTTACATCTGACATAATATAGTTTATTTCTATTTCATTTTCTTTCAAATTGTAAACTTCAGAAACACTTTTTTTTATTGTTGTCTGCCAGACTCACCTTGGATTTGACCCTCCTCCCCGTGTCTGGGTCTTTTGCAACTTTCTCAGTCTCCGTCATGAAATAGTCATCCAAAACAAGAACTCTCGGGGGGGCACCACCACAGTCGACTTCCTTGTCCTTAATAATGTCAACATGATTGAAGTGCTAGGTTTAGTTTGTGGCTTCTTTTGTAGTTCTTTTTGCATTTTGTGGTTAAAGTTCAGTTACATTATAATTGCATTTCTGATTTGCTGGTCAAAGTCCACTCACCCGTATGAGCTTTGCAACATGGCTTTTTCCACTTCCTGGAAGGCCTCTCATTATGATGACTATCTGTTAGAATAAATATATATTGGATGAAAACTCAATATTGTTTAAACTGATAATAAATTATATAGTTACATCAAAAAATAATATGTACCCTTTCAGGTCGAGATAATCTGCCAGGCGGTTTGAGGAGATCATCAATATTCTTGATTTCTGGCTTCTTCTCGACTCGTGGGGGGGGCTGAGGTGGTGGTGGTAGAGGGGGTGCAACGGGAGGCCCTCTCTCCTCTGGATAACTTCTTCTTTCCACTGTATGATATTATTTGAAGTTCAGGTATTCCACTACAATACGAAACTGTATCTTATTTCTAAATGTTAAATGTGCTTCTACACATATCCTCTATCATGTAACTTGTGTAATGAAATCCTACCAAACACAGCGGTGGTATGTGAAAACACGTCTGATAACTGATGCCAGATGGGACATACCGTAAGGTGATGAGCTGTGACTGTAACGCTCGGGCCCATTGCGGTCCGTTGAGGCCCGCTCATAGGGGGGTCTGTCATGGCCAGGCCTTCCGTAATGCTCATCTCGATCACGACTGCCACTGCGGTCACGATCACGAAGATCCCACTCTCGATCCCTGAACGCTGAGCGTAAATGTGGTGCCAGTGGAGATCTGCACAGAGCAGTGCTAAGTGTCATTTCCTCAACATATTGGCACACAATAATTACTAATCACAATTTGGGACACAATGTGATATAGTACCTTTCATCAACCATGGAGTGTGTGCTTGAAGCAAAAATAGACACAGAAAAGTATATTACATATGTATGGAAGAAACAAACTTCCCTATAATTTAAGGAAAAATGGAAGGACATTTTTTACCTGTCATCTCTTTCTCTTGGAGGATAGCGCTCCCTCTCAAATCTATCTCTTTCATATTCAGGTGGAGGCTTTTCTCTGTACAAGTCCCTCTCTCTACTGTACTCCCGACGGTCCATGTAAGGGTCAGATCGTCTTTCATAATAAGGGTCTCTGCCATAAGGATCTCTGAGACCAAGAGGTTCTAGGAGGATAATGAAATAGTTCATCAATGAAAATAAAATTACAGAAGGAAACTCTATTAGTTAGAAAAAGCTTTACAGTATTAAAACTAACCTTTTTCATAACCCCTGTCTGATTGCACTGGGTCAGGCCTGAGCACAATTCTTTCACCATAAGACATCCGCTCAACAGTGGCACCAGGCTCTGAAATAAGTTAATATCAGTAACAATTTCTGAAAAATTTGCCTGTTTAGTCATTCACAGTAAAGAAACATGTTCCCCTTTGCTGCTCTTACCATGTCCATGCCCATATTCCACAGTCTTTGGAATCACTGAAGCTGTGTGAGCAGCAGGGAGGCCTGGCTGGTAATCTCTGGCAGAATGCTTTGAATCCCAAGACACAGGTTCAGTTGTAGCTGTCAGTCCAGCTGCACTCATGCCCTGAGGATGAGAAAATTGTTTTTATATATATCTAACAATTAATTATAGGATGGCAAAGTAGAAATATAATTAAGATACTTTGAGGGAAGATGTGTGGAGAGTTAAGGTCTGCCTAGTGTGCTCTAGAGGCCGAGGTGCTCTATGCACCGTGGCAAAAAGCACTAAGATGGTCGTGCTTGTTATTATCATTTATTTACCTTCAAAACATTCCTGACGTCCGGAGGGATCTCCAAACCGAGGAGACCAGCAGGAATATCAGGCAAGATGTCACTAGGTGCAGGCTGGGGTTCAGGACCAGGGTTCTTCCCCTCTTGCAGTTCTCTGTTAACCAAGAATAATTGAAGATGAGCTCACCTTTAACTAAAATCCATATGACCATAGAATTTGTAATCCAATGGCACAACAGAAGATAAACAAAACACTTAACAGCCTTCTGCTTGGATCACTACTGTGTATTAATATGGGTCAATTAAATTTGCTGAACTTTTTGGGTGGAGGTAGAAATCAAAGAGCTGTATATTTCCAAACCTTGCTAATAATACTGCAATTAGCATGTATGCTGCGAGGGTTAGGTCAAATGATAACTTGTGTTAGCCTAGGATGTGATGTCTAAATCAATAATGAAAGACTACAATTACCTTATCAGTTTTAGCTCTTGAGCGGCTTTCAAGATGATCTCATGTTGGCGTTGGGAGAGAGCAAGTACATTAGCGCCGGCTGCTCCTGATGCTGGTTCAACTGAGCTCTCTGGTAGGTTTGTGACAGGTGCAGTTGGGGCTGGTGGTTGAAGTTTATCCAAAGAAAGCTCTTCCCTGTGCTCATCATAGCGAGGTCTGCGATCTTCAAATTCAGGTGGATACCCTCTTTCTGGTGGTGGAAGGAGTCTTGAAGATCTATCCCATTCAGATGAAGGTGATGGTTGGAACGGGGGCTCCTCCTGGCGGTATGGTGGTGCTTCCCTGTATTCACGGATTCTAAGTTCTCCTCTTCCCCGGTCATGCTCATCAAATTGATATGGGGGACCTTTTTCTTTTTCTCTTTCCTCTGGCCAATGACCATCCCTGAAGGTCTCCGGTAGTGGCCTGCGGGGGGGATAGTCCCTTTCAGGTAGAGCTCGATCTCTGTCCCATTCAGACTCATAGTACTCAGCCTCATTAGGACCGTCCTGTGGTGGCCGCCAGCTATATCTGTCAACACCATGGCCATAATCCTCAACGAAACCCTTATTAAACCCCTCTTTAAATTCTTCATGAGTTGGACCTGGCCGCCACATCCCTCTTCCAATCCCTCGACCCATAGGTCTCCTCCTCACTCCTCCCCTATCTAGCAACTCATGTGGAGGCGGAGGAGGTCCTCTGCCATGTGGTGGCTGCCATCCATCCATTCCTTCATCATACATATGCTCCTCCATAGAATCCATTTCGTGGTGTGGAGGTGGCACACGCCTACCTCTTCCTACATCAGGATGCATCGGATGGCTGTGAGGGTCATGTCCATGGTACATGGGGTGTCCTGCTGCATCGGCCTCAGGATCATCAGTGTCCATTCCGTGGCCTAACGGGTCGTGATCCATTGGCCCATGTGGGGGGTGAGGGGGGCGTCCTCGTCCTTGGTGCAAGAAACCAGGATGACCACGTGGAGGGCGACCACGGCCAGGTGGAAACGGGGGCCTCATACCTCTCATTAATGGTCTCCTATCTCCCCAGTAAGGGTCCCCTTCGTCCGCATACTCAGCTGATTCAGGTCCTTCCCAGTGCATGTCCATTGGATCTCCTCTTCCCATAGGTGGTCCTCCTCTTCCCATGGATGGTCCTCCTCCTCTTCCCATTGGGGGACCCCCTCTTCCCATTGGAGGACCGCCTCTACCCATAGGTGGTCCACCTCTACCCATATGAGGGCCACCTCTACCCATATGAGGGCCTCCTCTCATCATTGGGGGCCCTCCTCTACCCATAGGTGGTCCACCTCTCATCATAGGGGGACCTCCTCTCATCATCGGGGGCCCTCCTCTCATCATTGGGGGCCTTCCTCTCATCATTGGGGGCCTTCCTCTCCCCATAGGCAGTCCTCCTATTGGCTCTTCATAATACTCTTCCTCTGTTTGGAAGTGATCTTCCTCTGGCATCCACATTTCTTCAGCAGGCACCTCAGAATCCTCACAAGCAAACTCCGCGTATGAGGGATCTTTCCAGTGACTTTCTTCCTGATCTTCTGGTATCCCTGAGTCTTCTACGGGTGGCATGTAGTCATAGGACATTCCTGACATCTTCTCCCCTAGTGGGACCATGTTTGCTCCTCTAAACTCTCCACGGCCCCTCTGCCCGCGGCCACGTCCAGGCACTTGAACAGGCACTGGGGGCTGACCTCGTCCCCTTCCAGGGACAGGTCTTAGAGGCTCTGGACTTGACTGTATTTGGCCAGAAGCTTGTGGCTCCTGTTTGATTCCTGGGGGCTTTGAAACCATTGGGGTTTTGTTGTTAATCAATTTTTCCTGTGATTTACCAGCTGTATCAGCAGCATTAGTTTTTGATGCCACAGTAGAAGAAGAAGAAGATACAGTAACTGAAGGCTTGTTTTTAAGAGGTTCGGGATTTACACCATTACCAGACGATTTAATGGAATCTGGCTCTTTTACATTTATGTTTGTCTGTAATGTCTGAGGAATGGGGTCATTTTGGACAAAAAAACCTTCATTTTCAAGCAAGTTGTCATCTGTCAAGTCTACACCTTTGGCCTTACCATCTGGCCTTGATTTGCTATTTTCTTTTTCCGATTGTTGTTGCACATCAGATTTTTCAGTTTTCTTGGAGTCCACGCCAACAGGTGTTTTAGTAGCCATTTCTGCTTTAGGTTGGGTACCTTGCTGTGGTTTTTGCTGGGGCAAAGGTGGGCGCTCAAAACGAGGCGGAGGGCCAGGATTCCTAGGGGTTTGCTCAAACCTTGGCTGCTGCCCAAATCGAGGGGGGCCATCAAAGCGCTGCCGTGGTTGGTCAAATCTGGGAGGACCATTAAAGCGCTGCCGTGGTTGGTCAAATCTGGGAGGACCATCAAATTGCTTCCGTGGTTGGTCAAACCGTGGAGGACCATCAAAACGCTGCTGTGGCTGGTCAAATCTTGGAGGACCATCAAAGCGCTGCTGTGACTGGTCAAACCTTGGGGGACCATCAATACGCTGCTGTGGTTGGTTGAATCTTGGGGGACCATCAAAGCGGTGCTGTGGTTGGTTGAACCTTGGGGGACCATCAAAGTGCTGCTGGGGCTGGTTGAACCTTGGGGGACCATCAGAGCGCTGCTGTGGTTGGTCGAACTTTGGGGGACCATCAGAGCGCTGCTGATGGTGGTCGAACCTTGGGGGACCATCAAAGCGCTGCTGTGCCTGGTCGAACCTTGGGGGGCCATCAGAGTGCTGCTGTGGCTGGTCGAACCTTTGGGGACCATCAGAGCGCTGCTGTGACTGGTCGAACCTTTGGGGACCATCAGAGCGCTGCTGTGGCTGGTCGAACCGCTGGGGACCATCAGAGCGCTGCTGTGGCTGGTCGAACCGCTGGGGACCATCAGAGTGCTGCTGTGTCTGGTCGAACCGCTGGGGACCATCAGAACTCTGCTGTGGCTGGTCGAACCTTTGGGGACCATCAGAGCGTTGCGGGGGCTGGTCGAACCTTGGGGGACCATCAAAGCGCTGCTGTGGCTGGTCAAATCTGAATTTGTTAAAACAAAAAATTTAAGAAAAGATTAAGAACATGAAACAGCAATTCTGACTTTGTAAAAAGTGCTACCTTAATTAGGAAAGATAACAAATCTAATGACTTTTGTGTGAACTGAAGAACTGAATGAAGTAATAGGAGTGTTAGGGCAACTGCCAATACTTTTAACTGATATTGAGTGCCAGTTACCATTCCTTTGAGCACTCTATTTGCCAGCCATACCTCAACTGTTATAACTTTTAATTAAACAAATAGCAATCGCATTGTTGCAAAACAATTCCTACTAACCGTGGACCTTGTGCACTGTTGAAGCTTGGTGGTTGAATTGTGGGAGGACCTGAAGGTTGTACTCCTATGCCTGCAGGGCCAATTCCTCTCACAGGGGGTCCCGCAGGTGATTCCTGTTGTGGCCCAAACCCAGTAGCCAGTGGACCTTGAGATCTGGGACCAACAGCACCTGTAGAATGCTGTATACCCACATTTAGCGACTGCTGCTGCACCTTCATGTCTTGTCCAGGGAACTGGCCATATTGTCCCATCATCCCACTATTATACTGGCCTGAGGGAAATGGCACCATGGCAGTCAGAGCGGCCACCCTTTCTTGAAGGTGGGCATTGGTGGCATTCATCTGCTCCTGCCACTGCTTCCATTGGTGCTCATAGTCCTGCAGTTGGTCTTTGTGGGGATAGGTCTTGAACTGCTCATACCACAGGACAAATGAGCGATCCCAGTCTTGAAATAAAGGGGTGAACTGCTGTTGTTGCTTTTCATAGTGCCTCAGCTGCATTTCAGGAGACATTGACTGCAATGAAGGAAACAAGGGAAAGAATACATTTAATTGATCTCGTGCAGGTAACTGAAATAGTTTGCGCCTTCTAGATTTTTTGGATTGACTACAAATACTATGCTGACTTTTGATCTTTTATTTTCCATAAAGGTCATCTCCATACCAGCGAAAACAACCAGCAAGAAAGCTGTCACATTTGTCTACCTGAGGGTCTGCTGGTTGCTGAATCAGCTGTTGGTATTTCTCCAGGATCTGCTGCAGCCTCTCATGCTGTTGCATCAGAGCCTGGTATTGTAAGCCTGCTCTCTGCTGTTGCACATGCTGCCACTGTGCTGCTGCAACCTGTAACTGCTGGAGGCGAGCAGCCTCCACTGGGTCATGTGGGTCTTCAGGCTTTGAAAAAGAAACCAGGCAAGGAATGAAACAGTCACAAAGAATATTTTTGACCGTATAGTTTGAGATGGAAGGGAGAACACATTTTTAAGATTGAGGTAGCCAACATCGACAACATCTTACACTAGCACTCACAGTGTAACTTTGATTTAACAAGTGTGGTTATTAAACCTCAAGTCTCTTTGTACTGCTCAATTTTTTTTTCACTTTTGTAACTTGCACTAGGCATATGCGACAATAACATCAATTATGAGTCATTATAAGCACTCACCATTGAAGTGGAATAAAGAATGAATTTGTGAGTCGTAAGAATTTCACAGATTCATGACTTGGTCACTAGATCTAAAGATTGTTTCGATCTAGTGACCAATGATTATGTCTGGTACACTTGGTGCTTAAAACTCGATTTGGTATGTTCTTAAAGGCTGTTGAGTTTGGTATTTGGTTAAATGCTAGTAAAATTGTTATAACAGCAACAAATTATTGATATTGGGTCATTTGTTCCAAAACACAGAAACATCAGGTAGATTAACGTACACGATAAACATACAAGATGTAATGTAAACTATCTTAAAAGTTCACCACAGGAACAGGTGAGTCTTTTTGTAATCAATGCTGGTAGTGGTACAGCCATGATGAATAAGGCCAATTAATCTGAGAATCGTCTATTCTCGTTACAGTTTCACAGAATTATATATGTAGCATCATTCAGTTTATGGAATACAGCAAGTCCTATGGATATTATTTATACAGTATAAGTAATAGCACTGCTATGTGTTTTAAGAATGTTTAAAAAAAAATCTAACTCATTGTCATCATCACTCTCTCTCTGGAGCCACAGTAGGCTTTGACCTTTTTCAAATATACAGTAGTATTCGCCATTGTCACCAGATAGAGAGGCAACAACTCTTTTGTGTATTTCACCAATGGCAAGATGTAAGGACACAATGTGATTTAGTAATGCACATTAAGACTCAACTATCAAATAGGATGCGAACCCCTACATGTTATACAGAGAGTGACAACAATTCTAGCCATTCATGGATGTGCTGTTAGAATAGGTGATGCAAGTAGAGGAAGATATATGGGGATGCTGTAGGGACATCTTCAGACTTGGGGGTGACAATTGCTGATGTTAGTCTGTCAGCGTTTGTATATTGTGGCACCTTCTGGTCTCCTTGATGCATTAAGTCTACATTAAAGTCTTCTGCATAACACATAAGCTGCTGCCAGAGTTCCCCTTTCACCAGCTACCATAAAAGTCTGACATTGTCTTATAATCACCCCTCTAACATGTTAGGAATGCTTACCCCTGCTTCGTCAGGTGGTGGAGGAGGTGCTGGGGGATCATCTCTTGGTGGGGGTGGAGGTGGTGCATTTCTAGGTGGTTCTGACGGAGGCGGAGGAGGAACTGCGTGACCTGGGGGTGGCGGCACATGGCTATCACCCTCTTTTTGATTCTGTTTGGCTTTCTCTTGCTTCAACCTCTGTAGATTCAGAAGATGCTGTTTGTACCAACGTTGCTGTTGATCCTGGATGAAACGATTAGAGAGACGTGTTAGAAGAAGAGCACAAG
The DNA here is from genome assembly GCA_038501795.1 of Pseudopleuronectes americanus. Lineage (NCBI taxonomy): Eukaryota > Metazoa > Chordata > Actinopteri > Pleuronectiformes > Pleuronectidae > Pseudopleuronectes > Pseudopleuronectes americanus. The sequence continues at coordinate 11,210,315 of CM076734.1, read as the reverse complement.
GAACCTTTGGCGTTTTCGTTACCACCATTCTTCTGGTTCTGTCACTTCTAGAAGTTTATGAAGAAGTAAAAAAACAAACATTTGGCAATAAAGACACAAGCTAGTTGGAACAGATACTTATTCTCATCTCTAAACTTGACAAATGTTGAGGGTGGAAGTGGGTAATATTTCCCTCTTGTATTATCTGCCTTCTCAATCTAACAGTATAAAACTGCTTCCCATTATTTCCCCTGAATCATTCCGAATTCAAATTATGAAAGACATTTAGGGAGCGGTCAGTAATTAAATGTTTACAGTAAAAGGCATTATATGCAACTATTAAATGACATTGAAAGGATAATTACTTTTTTTGACATGCTTCACATTATAAAACTCTAGTGTAATATCATATAGACATACAGATTTGATACAATAGAAGACCATACTGCTCAATTCAATTCATATTTTCCTGACTAATATTATTATTACTGAGAACAGCTTCTCCTTATATCTTGTAATAGTTATCAGCCACAATAGTACAAATGTTTTAACAAGCTGGAATGTATGAATTTCATCAACAACTTCAGGCTGTGCATATCTGTGACAGCCCCGATGGACTTGATTATCTGGTCTCCTCTTCACAGCTCACAGTGTGCTGAAGGAGAGAAGATTTCTCACATCTTCCATCATCAGCATCAAAACAAAGATCTTGTCAATTATTTTAAATTGTCCCGATTAAAATTATGTCAAAAATGAATTTAATGAGCATTTATATCTGACAATGACTGTTTAGACTAAAGTGTGTTATGATAGCTCTTAATACAGAGTATACCAGATTTAATGGTTATAATGCATTTATAGGATCTGCAACTGTTGTTTTTCCACGTGATGCTTGAAAGTATTACATGTTTGATTTAAAGAATAATGACATATCCTGTCACCAAAGCAGGACAGGGACAAGCATTGCAAACACTATTCATGTTTAAATGCACATGCAATACTTTGTGCATTTGTAATAAAAAAAGTTTGCTGAGGTGCTTTTAGGCTGCATGTAGACCACATAGGCATTGATCACAACAAACAGGGGTGCAGAGAGACACGTGTCAAAATACACTGATGCAAGTCAATACCTGTAAGGCTGCAGATTTGTCGTCTTCCGTCATGGATGTATCCCTATTGTTGGCCTCTTTGGAACCATCGTTATTCTCCGGGAGCTTTGCTGACGGCGGCTCCGGAGGAGGAGGACACGGTTGTGGCTCGCCAACGTACGGCTGTGGTGGCGGCGGAGGCGGCTGCTGGTGACCCGGCTTGGGAGCAGGGGGTGCTCTGTTCGGAGGGGCCGGGGTCTCGTCTTGTGTCCCGTAGGTATGAGCTCCAGTGCTGCCCTCTATATGTCCCGGAGCCTCGGAGTCCCACTGGGAGCCCGGGTACCCACCACCGTACGTCCCGGCGCTGTTACCGTGATGCAACACCGACTGGAGCTGCTTCTGGTGCAGCATCTGCAGCTGCTGCATCTGCTGGAGGTGCTGCTCCTGGAGGCTGGAGAACAGCGAGCCGGCACCGGCAACGACACCGCCGCCACCACCACCAACGCCACCACTGCTTCCTCCTCCACCACCGCCGCCGCTGGACGGGGCTTCAAAGCCGCCGAATCCCGCGGCAGGGGCGGCACCCGGTGGCTTACGAGGCCCGGGACCTCCATAATTTTGCGAATGAGATCCAGCGTAATTCCCCCAGGAGGGGTACATTGTTCGAGAGCGAGTCGGTGAGCACGGCCTGTGTGCTCACATACAGCCCGGCCCGAGAGGCTAAGCTAACAGCTAACGGCTAACGCTGACCCACCTTCTGCAAAACCGACAGCTACGTGTTCATGTCTCCCGGCGGAAACAGGCCGCGTCACACCCGGATGATAAACATCAGATAAACCGTTTCTGCGTAAATAAATCACGTTGAGCTTGAAGAAAATGTGCAACATCGACGTTAGGCTGCGACACCGAGACGTCCAGCAACGGTGGAGCATGTAATTGATGACGGAAGGACGTCACGCCTCGTCAGGTGACCACTTCCTATTTATTTATTCATTCAATCATCTATTTGTTTCCAGTAGGATCCATCCATATAATACGTATTATGAATGTTTCAAATAAAATGCCAATGTGTGGAGTACTCTTTTGTTTACCAAGGCTTGATACATGTATACAATTAAAATGGAAGAAAACTATACACATTATACATAGTTTCTTTAGAGGCATATTTTTTGACAATATGTGTTTATTTATTTGTTAGTCACAATGAGTTACACTTTGATTTCCATTTAAAATGGAAATGTGTAACATTTTTAGGTGGAAATTGTCAACAAATATGATTTATCTTGTTGTTGTTCTTTTTCTCCTTGTTCTTCTTCTTCTTCTTCTAAGATAAAAATACAATATGCAGTTACACTATATAATTCAATGTAGGCTGTATGACCAATATATAAACTATGTGATTGTGCAGTTTGACGTTATTAGACTGGTTGTTCTGACGTCTGATGATGGCACAAGGCAAAACGCATGCAACGCTTCAAAGTGCATGTGCTCGTGCCCGCTCAGTGCTGTTTCGCAGTTTTTTAAATTATAATTCAATTTTTTGTTTTTTAATTTGTTTTAATTTTGTTTATTTTATTTACCTCCTGCGCAGAAGTGGACTGCACATTTGTATTATAGGAAGCGTAGCCTTAATTTAACAACTCTTTTATTTTGCTACTGACATTTTTTTTGCTTCCGTAACTTTTTTATCAATTGAATAACATATACTTTTACTAATTGAAGTTGTGGTGATGTTCTATGCTCAGGTCATGCTACTCTGAAGCGTTAAATGATCTTAAATGAATTTGGTTAGGTGGTGGCCTGATAGCTGAATGGTTAGGATGCACATACTATGGTCATATATGAGCTCTGGTTTTCTAATATTGTTATGTTGTTTTTTTTTAACATGATTCTGAACCATCCACCACATCAGCTTGATTAAAAGATCATTATAATTATTATTATTAGATGGTTGTTTGCACATGACCTTGAATCATCCACATTAGCTAAGCATTGATTTTACTCCCAAATTCAACCAATTTAAATTAAGTGTATCTGGTTAATTTGAAACCATGAAACGCTTTTATAAACAATCAGATACATATGCAGATGCAACTATTTAAGTGTTTGTACCTTTTTATCCCTATAGAGACACTTGTTCTTGTTAAATTCACCTAATTCAGGAGCAGAATAGTAATTATTGGGTCATGTATAAAACACAACCCTCAACCAGGGTTTAATTTCAAGTAAAATAGAATGATGGCACTTTGTCCAAATGTGTTCAAACTGGTTCAAACGTGCACATGATACACAGCAGCTGCCCCTGGATCTGTGACTTTACCACAAGAGGGAGACATTTACAAAGACATTCGTTCTCAACGAGGAGCCATTGGCTGTAAAAACAACACCAGCAGCAGCAACAATAACAACAACAGTAATACAAAAAGTAAATAAAGTTATTAATTCCAGCCAAATTTGAGCTCTTAACACATTTCTCTGACATTCCAGTTTGTGGGATTGATCAGTGAAGTAATATGACAGTATTTAAATAAACAACAATAATATGTGCAACTATATTATGTCAGTCAATTCAATATGAAGCTATACATCAAACAAGCCGGATATTCTTGTATACACTTTGTGTGTCAATCCATTCTTCAACTAGTTTGTTGTCAGAGAGCAACTGTGTGAGTTCAGCCTGTGTTTAGACACAGAGGGCGGGTTAGGGTGGGAGCAACAGCAGTGGGAGGTAAAAGACCAGTGACTTTTGGTTGCCCTTGAGGCCTGATACACATAAGAGTATTTTTGTCTTAAGATCACCAGTAAATCTGTATTAATTTTGACCAGAACCACTTAAAAAGAATCGTTAAAGCGGATTAATCAAGCCCGTCCTGTTTAATGTCTCCCGTTAATTAGTTTGTCAGCAGTGTTTTAATATCGCCTAATGACTTCATATTTCACTGATGACATTAAAGGGGTGTTAAAAGAGGGGAAATGGCCCATTCAGGATTCAGTTCTTTCGCTTAAGACGCCCTCGATGAATAAGACAAGGTCACGGAGGCCTAGCCTTTAGGGAGAGATACATTATCAGGAGATGGGGGTGGTGAAATCCCATAGAGGAAGCGCTCTCCCCTCTAAAACAGCATGACGGGCACAATGTGATACAGTTCTGCCTTAGAACAATACACTGTGCAGGGAATTCATGGTGCAGCTTAGGGCAGCCACGCTGTATAAGATGGCAGGATAGCCCCACAGTGTACAGTAATACTGATACGGACTAATGCCTGGTGCTGTTCAGAGATGAGAAGCTGAGGCTGATTGTCATAAGCTTCACTTGTGTGTTGTGCTAATAATGAGCATTGCATTTTCTGATGAATACATGTAAGAGAAAACAACAGTGGAAGTTGGACCCATTTCAATCCCCATCAGCACTTTCAAAAGCTTCCTAAGCAAGAACAAAGAAATCAGAAATCGTAAAGTATTGAGGACACTGCATTTTCCCTGTGATGAAAATCCTATGTTAAACAAAATGCTCAATGGAGGCTAATGGATCCCGAACAAGTCCATGCGCCGCTTCCAAAATGCTTTGTTTGACAAATCAATTTTCCCATAACCCGGTGAGGAGAAAAGTGATGCGGATTGATCGCCCCCCCTGACTTTGTTTCCAGAATATTGTTTGATGGCTGGATAGATTAATTGGTGTGACATTTGAAAGCCTTCTCTTGACTGTCAGCACCCGAGCCTCCCGACTTTAATCGAACCTCCGTCTAATTGTCTCCTCTATAATACCTCACTTCACAAATTAGTGACGCTGCCACTATAAACTCTTCCCAATGTGAGACCCAAACAACATCGGCCCGGCTCAATCACACACAGGTTTGAATAGAGGTGATGCTGGCTTGATAAGATAGAGCGCATTAAAGGGCATCAGGTAAAGCGCTGAGCCAGCACATCTCCCCCCTCAGCAAAGTGGATGTGAAATATACAAATGAAACCACAACACCAGCAGCTCCAGGTACACAGGCTCTAATGCAGAGCAGCTCTTTCTATCTGAGCTTCATTTAAATTAGTGAGGAACACAGAGAGAGAATCATCTAAATCAACAACTTTGTAATGACATGTAAATAATCTCTATTACATACAAATATATTTAACCCTATAACCCTGAGTCCTGGCTTTGTTCATATTGGTGCCGTCACAACTCACGGGGACATTTGACATTCGAAAATTAAAATGCTGCGATAAAAAGCCAGTTGTTACACATACACATTAGGAAAATATAAAAACATGTCCAACACGGTTGCATTTTTACATTGTGATGAGCAAAATTACTTTTTGTGTTTCTTGTGATCTTTCAGCAATGTGGTGAAGACAGCCCCTTCATATTTAAGGTATTGAATTTATAAGATTGGCCATAAATAGACATTCATGTCTGGTTATTTTCATTGTGGAGTTTTTCTCAGTAGATTAAAAAATACATAATAACATAACACACAATTTGATGTGAAATATTATGCATGGTATCAACTTCTACTTCAAACAAATACATCTTTGGTTTCATGGATACAATTTGGAAACACATAGACTGACACTGATGCTGTTTGTGCAGGTTGTCACTAGTTCTTCTCTTGGAGTCCATACAAAATTCCTGCATTGTGTGACACTGCTACCAGATCTGTATGTTGGCAAAAGAAGATGGTGACAGTTTGGTACACAATACTAAAACAGCCAATACTTGAGTTATGGTCTATTGTTATTTGTCTCCATAAAACAGGAGCAAATTCCCCTGAATCAGATAAGGCTGTAGTTGTTTGAGTATCTGCCGCCCACATTGTACCACCATCTATTTATAATTCACAATGACTAATTGCCTGACTTGACTTCAATCTTGTGGGCTGGGATCTGCGCGGAGCAAGCTGCTCGGCCGCCCACCTCCCCTGACTCGCCGCTCCTCCCTATCACCCCAACACACCCACTTGCCTTTGAAAAACTGTAATTGAATGAGTTTATGTCGTCAAATTGATTAATCATATTAATTTGTACTTATTAGTGGGATGGTTCAAAGCGATGACAATTAGATTAATGAAATTAGTTAATTCTTCCTACTCGCACCGTCCTCCCAACTATAACGAACACCCCCCCCCCAAAAAAAAAGCATAGAAAGGGCCGACTTGTGACAAAATTGGCAATCAAGATTTGGCTGCTAATTGAATGTCTGTTTTTATTAATGATGAGGTTTATAAAAGACCTTGAGAAAGGAATATTAATTGATTAATCAAACTGCTTGATATGAAAGGGGGAGTATACAAAGCAGAAAATTCCCCTCACATTTGATTGTGATGAATCCTGCAGGGAATTTCACAGGATACAAAAATACCTGAAACATAAAAAATATGAACTGTTTGGTGACGTTGGGCCAAAATAGCTGTTGTTTAAATGTCTCTATTATATTGGTGTGAAGTAGCTTTATGTGTGTTCGATCACATTTGTTTATCGTTTTACTATAAAGCAAATTTAGTGTGTATGAATTGGCTTTACAAATAAAATGTATTGATTGATATGTGTTTATTATTTCTGCATATTTCCACTGAGAACATCTGACTTTACAAACCTGGACATCAGTTCATTTTGTATGAATTTTGCTGAAATCTTCACACTAGTCTGAAGAATCGAGTCTGTACTTGTCAGTAAACCATGATAAAGAGGCTCCTCTGTAATAAACCACAGCACAAACCTGCAGACTTTACAGTGGAGCATGGAAGTGGCCTGACCACAGATCAGTTCTGCAGGGAGCCACATGCCCCGATGGGATCGAGCCACACATTCATCATGCCTGTTTGCCTGTTGTGGAGAAACAAAAATCCACATAAATATATGTAAATCATAGGTAAACAGAGAGTGAGATCTCCGGAGCCGATAGGCCGCTTTGAATTTCAACAAGCCGCCTGACGGTTACAAATGACGCTTGTGAAAAAGAAGTGATTGTTTGATATGATAAAGATGAAATGTAATAGTTTACGCCACCATGAATCTGATTGTAACGTCGGCACTATTAGAACGGCGGATAAGAGCATTTATGACTATTTGCTCGGTGTGATAAAGGGAAGTGGTCTGTTTGATTAATACGAGCAGCTGGCCGGCTCCAGGTTCAACGGATTGTGTTGTTGCATATAACTTACAGTAATGGGCTGGTGTGTATACTGAAACATGAACTGTCACACGTGTGAGATAAGCAGAATTATGACTAACGCGCTCTGCATTTACAAAGTGTGATGTTTGATATGCACGCTGTGTAAATGTGGGGTGAGTAATGTTTTTGTTTTTCGCCGGAAAAATATTCACTTGGACGGTGAGATGCTATCTGTTCGAAGGGGCAGTGGAAAAGTGGAAACAAGGATGGTTTCCACATTCAAAAAACATATCAATCTTGCTCATAGTTATGCGGCTGGAATGGATTACACCACCACTTCCTCCATTCAGTCAGTGTTTTGGGTCAGCAGTTTCCCTTTCTCCACACACCACTATAGTCTAAATTCAAACAATAATTAAAATCATACTTGTTCGATTGTGTGTGTTTGACAAGCTTTATTAGCAACAACTAAAAAATAAAAAAATATATAGAGAGTTTCCATAACATACAAACCAATAAACACACAGTGGTACGCTGTGGTAAACTGCAGAGGTTTCATCCTTTACACCTCATCTCTATTTAAGCTTTTATTGATACTTATACAGTCGTCACACAAGCAACACAACTTTTTCAGGTGCTGGACTTCCATGCATCCATTTTCAAGAAATTCCAATCGTCTTCTGAATTGTCTTTCAGTATTTCTGGTTCTGAATAACATCCATTTCTCCCACTTTTCCCTCAGCTGTTGTAGCCTGGGGTGATGTGTTCATTTTTTAACTAAATTTCCTCTCCCACCTCTGAAGAGGGTTTTTCTAAAACTAAAAGACCTGTTGTGAATCTCCCAATGTTCCCACTATAAAGTCCAGTTTTCACTCTGAGTGGAAGTTTACTGTTGTTCAAACTGCTGAAAATAAGAATACTGCACAAAGCTGCTGCTGAGATATGGTAATGCAAGGCTTCAGAGATGCAGTGGAAATCTTTTATTTATGATAAATCACTTTTAAAAATGCAAAGGATCCAGGTTTCATGTGGGAAATTCAAACCCAACGCATAATAATATTGTGGAAAAACACAAACAGCTAATTGAAAAGGAGGCTGAGGTGTGTGTTTGGGAGCACTCTGCTGTTCAGACATATAACAGACATATAACAGACATATAACAGACTAATTCAGTGGAAAAATTTAGCAAGAAAACAGTTATGATCAAAAAGGGATGAAGAAGAGGTCCTTAGCAATTACCTGATACTGATTTTCACACCAATTACATCCCATAATAAGCTTTTTCTCTTGAATGGGCAATTTGTTAAATAATAAAGAAGTCCCATCATAATATGTCAAACTGATTCAATATTTTTGTCCAACGAAAAACCCAAATAAGTATAATTGTTATTCATATAAAAGCGACTAATCTCACAAATGAAAAGCCGAACACGAGGTATATTAGATAGATCACAAAATAATTATAAACTAATTGTCTTTTAAATCAACTAATCAATTAATTGAGTAATCCTGGCCGCTCTAGCTGTGATTAATCTTAGCTTGAGTTATTATTAAGAAGCGTGTTCACAGGAGGAACAGGAGCATCAGCCACTGAGAACTGAAAAAGGTGAATGTGCTCACTGGACACCCGCGGGAAACTGTTATTGGATCCTCATTTTCCGATACCTGCCTAGATCCCTGACGGCCCCACTTCATCCTCGACTGTATCACTCCAACAGAAAATTATCCAAGAAGTGGCCACTGATCTTCGGACCCAACCCCGATACGTTTCAAGAGCTCGATGTCCCACTGACAGGATCCAAACCTCTCTGTGCTGACCGTATTGACAGCCATCAATGTTTGACTTGATCAAATACTACCGCACCAGTCAGAGGCCATCAGTGGTCAAGGCATCCTCATCGGCAAGATCTATCGTCTCAATTTACACAGTCCATCCTCTTTAAACTGTGCTATTGATCTTGGCCTAGGTCACGGAGGTTTGGCATCAAGGTAGGGAGCTGCGTGGAGGTGGGGGTGGACAGGGAGTAAGGACGGAAAGGGAAAAGAAAAAGGACACAGAGAGGAAGAGGCTTCCCCTGGGCGTCTCCAGTGCCAGCTTCTTCTTTATTAGCATTTGACCCTGGTCTTGGCTTTACTGCTCAATGCGTTGGCCTTACTTTCAGCATATAGTCGATGGCTGTCAATATTTTGAACGAGGATTTGTCACTGCTCTTCAACCAAAGCTTAAAAATACTTTAAACAAACTGGCTCCATCCATTCGAGGTCAACGTTTTGGGGAATTCTATTTCTCCGAATTCCATTTCCTGACTTTTGTCAACATTTGAGTGAAAGTCAATATCAAACAACAACACAATTTTCAAATCAATTGTCCTCGAATTTCTTTTATTTTTTACGATCTAACAGGTGCTCTGTATCCCCACACTTGCTGTTCAGTGATGGGCACATCTCGCGGTCGCCTGTTGCTGTTGTTATTTTACAGCTCCGTGCTTCAGTCCATTAGCAACACCGCTGCCAGAGCAGAGCCGATAAACCATCTGGCCGGGCTCCTGAAACAGATAGCAGCCTCTTAATGGAGTGAAAAAGTAAAAGCAATTAATGTCACATTAGCACATCACTAATAAGGCCTGCCCTCCAGTATGGTGCAGTGAGAATAATGGGTTAGTTCAGCCTGAGATGCATCCCAACAACCCTTCACTGTTAGTCCTGAGCACAGCCGTGTTAGCAGAATTAATGTCCATGGACAGATGAAACGCTTCCAGGTCAACTGATATTTCACTTGGACTGTAGAGTCAAGTACTTTGAATTTAAGAATGAATTTCAAATTGGAGGTTTTTAATGTTTGGCCAATTGATGGCAGTGCAACAAACTGTTAAGGGAGTTCATTGTACTGTGGAGTTTCCAAGCCTCTAAAACAGACACTGCTGTTTTCAATCAAAAACAACAAATATCTTCTTTATTTTGGATGGACCAAACTAAATAACCACACCAACTCCCACATTCACTCACTGATTGGGTCTTACTATGCACAACGTATCTTTCCGTGATTCATAATGCTCCTATTACGTGACTCATTCCTGAAAGGAAACTAATGACATCAACCTCGACTGCCAGTGGTGAATGCAACATGGATAACTGATTACAAACCTAAGGAAACGTGTCATCGGTAAAAGCAAAAAAATCCCTGGTCGTCTGTTTGGCAACTGCTGTTCCTCATTTGCAGTATTTCCTGCAACCAAGCAACTCACTGCAAAGTTGAAAATTTGCTTCCTGTTTAGTTTACAACGGCGCTCCTAGCGTACATAAATATATGGTATGTTAATTATGGCTTTAAGTTCATCTGGATAGAGACTTCTTTATACACTGCCAGTGTGAACACTCATTGTAGCTCTGCTTTTGGTCTCCACCAACTCCTGAGAAGTTGCTTGTTGCCTACTCGGTGAGTGCCATTGATGCTGAACAGGTCTAAACAAATTACTACTCTGATTCGCTCATCTTAATGGTATGCTAACAGTCATAATTCTGTATGTTAAGCAGGTATGAGGCTAATGTTTACCATCAGTTTAGCATGTTAGCATGCTAACATTTACTAATTAGCACAAAATACAGCTGAGGCTGATGGGAATTTCATTAGTATTATATAAAAAGACACTTTTCTGTTACGGTGACAGCAGTTCACAACCACATAGAACATTAATCTATGCTAAAATATTGTTCCAGGTAAAATCACAAGATCCAAGCCCTCATGTGTGTAGTCAGAAACAAGGTTGTGATATTAGATCTTTATTTCTCTATAACCAACAGTAGCTGCGTGTGAGTCTGTGAATCCATTGTTGTCATGACCTCCCTGACTCGTCTCTGAACTGTAAGTCAAACTTCACACAGCATCATCCCACCCCGTCTCCAGAGCCTCCCCAAAACAATCCACGTCCTCTGGCTTGAATGAGCTGCGGGGTTTTTAAGCTCTGCTTTAATTGTTGTCTTTTCCAGTGTTTAATTATAAAAGCACCAAAGCAGCATCTAATTCCACCACGTTCCGCTAATTATGTTTGTTAATCGAGTTTTTTTTCTGTGATGGCGTCACACTCATTAACTCAGCGGTGACACTGCCCTTAACTGGATAAGAGGCCATTGAGTCACTTTTCTTTCATTAACATGATAGTTTCCTCACAAACATCAGCCCTGACGCCCCCTGGTTCAAAGCATGTGAAGCAACATCAGACATACCTTTCAGAATAAAGGGCTTACATGTTGCTTTGAGTCATAATCAAGATGCAATAAGTGGATTTCTGTCAGAATTCTGAATGTAGTGAGTCCACATCAGAGCATCCTCCAAACACAAAGGGAAAAGCTGCAAACAAGAACTCCTTCCACTTCGGGGGAGACGTGTCAGCCGTGCTGCATAATCTTGTTGCAGGAACAACACACCTCTGTGCTGTGGGTTTAATAAGGATCAGTGTGGAAAGAGAAGCTGCAAAAACCTCCAAAATGTCAGACACTGCAGTATCATCACTCATGGCAAATGGCCTTCTTTTTCCAGCCTCCCCCCCTTTGTCTTTTTTGTTGTGATCCTCCTGGGCCCCCGGTGCAGAGCGGCGATGCTGCGGACTGATTATTTAAAGCAGCTTGCAAGCTTTCAGGTCATCTAACGGAGCGGCCGACTGATGCCGCTTCTGCAAAGTCAGTGAAGGAAATGCACTGCAGTTAATCTACGTAGAATTTAAGTCATCCGATTTGAACATCACAAAGTTAAAACCACGCAAAACTCCATTTAACGCAAGGCCCGATGTAGACAGGAAACGCGCCGACACCCCCACTGCTCTCAAATCCCCCAGAACCCCCGTTCCCATACCCACACATGCCCTCAATTACCCTACGAGCGCCACATGTGCGACGCCATTAATAAGATCCACTAATAATGGCGGGCGAGCTCCATTGGCCGTGAGTGAGATTTGACTAATTACTGTAATTGTATTGGAGTCATGCTCATTAAATATGAAAATTGTGTTCTGTGAAATGAACGGGGTTTCATGATCACTCTTGTATGGACAGGCGAGAAATAAATTAGGGAACAGTTTCTCGTTGCGCAATTAACTCTTGCACACACAGCTACCTGCCACACCTCCCGCCCCGAAAATATAATGTTAGCGTGTGTGTGTGTGTTTTTGTGGATGTTTGCCATTGAGCCATTACTTGTTGCTCATGATTCTCTTTACACATACAGGATGCATGACCTGCTCGCCTATGAAACGTGGAAATGTTAATATTGTGCACAGCATATAATTGCAGTTGTAATGACATTTTTCCTTTATTTTTTTCCGGCTACATTTAATTAATTCTTTCATCGCATTTGATATTATCTGTAGCTTATATCAAATGCTTTTTTTTCTAAACAGGCAACCGCTCAAAATCGTTTTTTGTAAATTTGACGGTTATAAAATGAGTTTTTTGACCCTAGAAATTATACTTTTTGTTTTCCATATAGAAAACAGTTTGTATGATCACATTCTGTAGCTGACAAAAGCACAAGCTGCACAAACACACTTAAAATCCGTTTTGTCATTGTATCCGTGACATTTCTGCCCATACACAATCAATAGCTCCAATCTAAACACAACAGTCTGCTCCCTTCACACAACGGGATGTGCCGATGACTCTCTACTGGAACTTTTGTTCATACTTTCCTTCCATCATCTCTTGGGAGTTTAAAGCAGCTGTCAGGACTCCGGAGCCTAGACGACAGCGTCTGGGAGTGGCTACGTCCCCGGGGACTGGAGCATCCTCGTCTCTCCCCCCCTCCTTGTGTTTCTGCACGCTCAAGTTGTTTGAGAAATCTCGCAATGCAAATGCGCTACTTACCTTTACCGCCCAGCAACAAAACTGTGTCACGCCGAGAGCTCTTTCTCCGCGAGAGCCCCGGTTTTGTCGGAGGAGATATAGAGGTGAGGAGAGGCAGGTAAACAAAGCATAATGTGGAGGTCAAATGCTAATGAGCGCTCCATTTGTTACGACTGGCTCCCTCCAAAGGCAAAGCAACAACGTCAGAGGAACCCAGACATAATAAATCATCCAAATAAATAATAAAGATTCGGAGAGGACTTCGGTGCGTTTCGTCGAATGAATTTACAGCCCAGACCTGATTTCTCTCATGTGGCCTTATTCGAATCGGCCCCATTTTTTAAAGCGGCTTGCCTCGAGGCAGCAGGACGGTTGCAGGTTCCGTTTCCAGGCCTAACACGTAGGCTCACTCGTTAATAGGGTGAGACCAGAGAGAACCCCTCTATGAACTGTAAGTTGCTTTCGTTGAAATACACGCCACAACTCAAACAGATGCAGGGCCAGGAGGGGTTTGCAGCTGTCGCGAGGCCTTAGAAACCCCACAGCTGCCCTGTCTCCGTCTGAGACACGAGTAAAAGGAGACCAAAAGACGGACGTGACCGATGAGGTGAGGAAAAACCCGGAGAGGCAGGTGGATGTGGAGAATCACGGGTAGTGGAGGGATTGTTTCATTCTCATCCCTTCCGTCCTGCACTCTCTGTGTCTCCGTCACTACCTATAGATGGCGCTCAATTCATTTTGAAAGCAGAGGCCCTTGTCGGGGCTGTCCATCACAGAGTGCCACAGACTGCATGGTGGTGGGGATGAGCTGCAGAGAAAGGCACCCTTACCTGTCCTTGAGCCAGGCAAGAGAAAGAGAGAGAGAGGGAGAAAGAGAGAGGGAGAGGGACAGAGAGAGAGAGAGAGAGAGAGAGAGAGAGGGGAGAGAGAGAGAAAAAACAGTAGATTCAGCATGTATGTGCTCTGTAGCCGGGAGCAATAAATCATGACCTTCTTCAATTTACACAGGGAGCATATTGATGGTTTCCTATCTCCTTCACTCACTTTCACCTAGTTACATTGTCTAAGACAACACCACTCCGGGTAACCATGACTGACACTTTACAGCCTATTCTCAGTGGACTCTCACCTCGACCGCTGAATAATCCCCCCCCCCACCCCACAAGGCGAAAGGAAGCGTCGCGAGTGGCCGGGGCCGTGCAGCCGGGGGCCCCGGTGGTGACAGCACAAGGTTGCACTAACAGTGTGATCATAGATTTTCTGAAAGAGGTAGGCAACAAGGTTGGCTGATTAACAGACCACAGTGTGACGGAGCCAATGCCCCCGTCTTCAGCACAGACAGGATCTGAGGGGAACGGAAGGTGGTTTACAAGATGCAAAGTCACGGTGAGGACAGTGGGCCGCGTCCCGGTTCTCCTCTGAACGACCGGAAAACAGAAGCACTTAAGTGAGCAGTTAAATGAGAGAAAAGAACTGCAATAATGAGAAGGGATTAAAGGTTTTCTTCAGTTTTTAGCCACTTTTAGTTTCCTCGAAGTTGCACAGTGGTTATTTGCAGCAATAATGTGGAGTGGATGGACGCAGCCGTGGCCAAGGGGATAAATAAAAAGATGAAAAAAAGTGACAAGCCCATTTATTTGTTTTAATTCAATCTTCCGTTGAGAGATCTCTTCGGCTGGACATCACGGTTGATTTTGTTTAAGGGGAAGGGCTCGTGGCAGGCTGATTAAACACAGACTCAACCCCCCCCCCTCCCCTCGACCCCCACACTGGCTGAAGTTGAAAGCCCCCAGTAAATGAAATGACTTCCACAGGATTGCACCACAAAGGAAGGGAGTGTGTCAGATGTGCATTCAGCCGGCGTCGTAGCCGAGGCAAGGTCAAACGGGACGCTGTGTAGACGGCGAAAAAACTGAGTGGCGGTCCAGACGGGAGGATGCCGTTACACCCCGAGGCACCGTCAGTGTGCCATACATCCAAGTGCACACACACATGACTGGTCATACTGGGACTGTACATTTCCTTTATGTGGGAGGAGATGAGGACAAGGCCGGAATACAACACAGAGCATTGAACTTGTTGCAGGATACAATAGTAGGATTTATAAAATAATGTGATTTTCATTTTGTCCTTCATCTATAGTGTGTATTGTGGAATTTGTGTATATTTTTAGTATGTGAAGGGAAAATGCAAAAGAGAATTTGCATTTTCTCTTTGTTCTTGTCTTATTCTGTATCTTCACATATTTAACAGTTGATCCAACTGGTGCTATTAAGATATTATTAATTAGACCCATACTGGAAATCATGAAGCACAGAAATCCTGATATCTCAAAAATACCCACATGCTGATTTCTTGTTCCCATTTTTCTTTTTATTCTACAACGACAAGATGTTTTCAACACAAACAGTCCTCTCCTGCTCTGAGGGTCGTGACCTGAGGAAGCCTGTTTCCTGTAGAGGAGATAGTTGGTATGTGTGTGGGTACTTTTTTTGTGATATGCAATACTGAAAAATAATTAAATCCGTCATTAAATATGGTACAAACTTATAAGTTCTTGTAGATTTTTTTCCATAGTTGCTGCCTTGAAGATATTTAAGAAATCACGTGCGGTGATTATACATAAACCATGTGATTTTTTATTGTCAGTGTACATTCAGTGCACTGTTAGATCTGACTCACTCCAAAAAGCATATATTTACACATGGGTACAGTAGGCATGAACACAACAAACAGAATACAAGAAGATGGCACACGATACTGTCCAGTGAAACCCAGCTGTGGTTGGCTTTTTCATATTCATCCCTTTGTTTTCAGCACTGTGAACGCGTGTGTGTGTTCCTTGCTATCCATGTCTCTTTCTGAGTGTTGGGCAAGTTTACAATTAAAATGAACCAAAGCTTCCTTTTAGCTTGATTCATACATCACAATTGCTAACATAATGCTTTTGAGGGGGGTAAACCTCTTGGGTAATCACGTCTGTGATGCACACACCTCGCAGGGTCCTTCACACACCGCGGACCAGGACGGCCGGGGAGGTTCCTCCATGCTTTATGTAAATCTCGTCATCTCAGCGTGCACGGAGATAAGATCAGTCCGTAAATGGAACAGCGAATAAGCAGCTTTCTCCTCCGAGGAATGTGCTCCCCAATTGCAGTGGGTTCATCTACATTTTTTTTAATACCCAGTCAGTGATGTCACTTTATTTCTGTGCCACTGATTCCCAGGAGGAGCCCGTGGCCCGCTTCCAAACCCAGTGTAATTTTCAAAATATGAATTGAGGTATAGGGTCGAGATGACTTCAGTCGCTATACGTCCTGCTGTGCTGGGAACCGAAAAATCCACAGAGACAGACACAGAAAAACACAAATAAAAGGAGAATATCCCATCCCGGACAAGTAGAACAGACCTATTCTCACTTGAGTAATTACCCTTTTGACTCAATGCGGTGATTTGTATTATACAGCTATTCAGGTGGGTTCTAAAGTGGTGCTGAAGTTGCTACTACATCATGAAAAAAAATTAATTAAACAGGCAAAATAAACACATGACCATCGCTATATCAACGCACAGCAGCTACAGCATAGGGAATATAGGGAAATATGCACAATACATTTGCCGTGTACAGCACTATACAGAATGTCCATGTTGTAAACAAAGCACAGCTAAATGTCAGCCCCGACGCCCCAACACAGAGGTGGCCATATTTTGCCATTGCATAGCGCAGTGATCGCTCCGTTACGAAAACTATTACAGACACCCGTGAAATCGCCTTTGCAAAGAGGTTTTTTAGACGAACCCTCCCCGCCATCAACCGAAATAAAACGTCTCGCGTCCCCAAGGTGGAACCAAAGCAGGAATTTAATTGCTCCATTTCTATTGAGAATTTCAGCTTAGGAGACAATTAGAATTAATTGGATGTAGTGGAACCGTTTTAGAACGCGGGAAAGTGAATTAGGCGTTTTTTTTAATTTTTTTTATTCTTTTATTTTTCTTATATTAATTTGGGGTGACGGGTAAAGTTGTGGAGAGAAATGATCTGCTGTGAGTCTTTAAAGTGCACAGAGGAGGTGAACGTGACCGAGCTCTGATCCGTGTGTCTGAGGCGTTCAAGTTTTCTTTTTGGGGCCAAACACAGATGGAGCTCGTCTCCAGTATGAAAACATGACACACAGCCGGACGCTCAGCAGAATGAAGCTATCACTTTGAATGACATATTTATAAATAACATCCATATTCACGAGGAAACAGCGGTGAAGTGTAATATCTGGCTCAAAATGCAGTTTCACTCATGTTTCGCTCCTTTTGACGACACTCAGCTTTGGTTTGCTACTGTACAAAGGTGGTTCATCCAGCTTCAACTGGGGACGGATTAGCTAGTTATACATTTAGGGGGAGTGCATCATGGGAATCGTATTCTCTACTGTATTGGCTTATAATTATCTATGCATTACATTAAGGGGAATCAATAGCACGCGTGTTTCCTGTAGGGATTGTCTGCAGTTACTGGTCGCTTGGCTTTTTCTGTTTTACGTCTTGTTTGGGCAGAAGCTAATGGCACTTGACACTTTAAAGACAAGAAAGTGTTCATAAGGGAGAATATGTGTCTCACTAAAATCCTACAAGCAGCTCATTTATCTATTATCGTGTTATTTTCATTCCATCCAACCCGCTCAGGTTATCAGAACGGTAAGAAATATGTTGATAACTGTGCCACGGTTACTCTCACTGCTTTCTTTGAATCATTTGGCAACTGGTTTACAATAGATAGCTATAACACTCTAAAAGTCTAGTTTCACTTCTGGAATATGTGGACTACGAACTTGAGCCTGTGTCAGAGTGCGAGTGTTTGTAATATCCTGCACAAAGTTCAGTAACAGCCTGAATGATGAGATCACACCGTCATTAAAGACGAGCTAAAAACTGATAGAGGACATCCGTAAACTGAGGTCTCGTGTTTTCTTTAATCATTAATGCAGAGTGAGGAAATTCAAGTTATGCTCAGAAACATTGTGTCATTATATTGGTGCACACAAACATTTAAACCAGGCATCTGTTAATGTGTTAAATATAACCAGGTTTGTTGTCAGTTGTCGAATCTGACATAAAACAAGCCTTAGAAGTTTTATTTTTATTTTGAAACATGGAAAGATCAAAAGATCAAAGGGAAGATTATTTGTCGTAGTTAACAAATTCCTTTCATCTGTTGCAGTTAGGTGTCAAAATATTTCTACATTGGCTGTTTATGTATAGGCCGTTATTTTATTTTTATCTCAATAAAACTTTGAATTTGTGACTGCAACAAATTATTATTTTCACCATTGATGAATCTGCTGATTCATCAATTTCTTTTTCAGTCGTGAAAACCGATGCTTTCAATATTGTGACACTTGTTTGAGTGTAACCTAAACAAAGGGGGGGTTGGACACAAGAAAAAGCAAAACGTACAGAATATAATGCAATGTAATACGGCACCATCACAACATATAGACTCAAAATGACCACGGAGTTGAATATGAACCTCTGAGACACGACTGAACATTACAATCATCACAAAGGTGGTTTTATTATTGCAGGGCTATCAGGTTGGATTAACAGCCGTATTAGATTGAATTAGATTGCATTGCTGTTGTTGTGTCCTTTGTCTGTATTTATCCAAAAATAAAGGTTCACGTGATAAAACCTTTTAGCTTAGCGTGTGTGTTTCACAGTACGTTTTAGTTGCCAATGAGAAGTGACGAGCGAGTCTCTAGAAGCTGAACCCGACGAGCCGAGGCTCATTTCGCCGCCGGACGCAATAACACCCATTATTGCCGCGTTGTTCATGGATGCTTAGTGCAAACACTTTGTGAACTATGATCACCAGCAGCCAACCTCAGTCCTCCTGTGAGCACCGGGTCGACCATCACCACCGAGTCGATGAAGCTACTATGAGGTAAATATATCACGAGGAAGTCGAGTTACACGCCCGCAGCGGGCGGCGCTTTCTTTGATGACGAATATAAGAATATGTCTAACATTTCTCCCTGCTCCCGCCCCCTCCCCCTGCCCCCCCTCCCCTGCCCAGTGCAAGTTCACACAATATACAGTACACATATTATATGCAGACCAGTTAGAGACTATTGCTTCAACAACTGAGATTAGAAAATACCAAAGGAAGAAACAAAAACAAAACAAACACGTAATGTGGCCGTCACGTTAGCCACGCAGTTCTTCAGGACAATTAAATTAACACACTTTTCATGTCGAGATGAAAATAAGATAAGAAACAAATTCACAGAAGCTTCAGGTGATATACAGCAGTGGGTCTCTGGTTATAACAAGACCTTTAGTTGCCTGATTTCTGTACACAACATCTTTATATACATCATCGTGATCCCACATCAATCAGGTTGATATTCGAGCCTCTCCAGTTCCGTTTTCTCTTTATGTTTAATACGATTTAAAAGTGTTAAAATGACTCAGTAGTCCAAAGCTTCATCCCTTCACCGTCAGTTGGCACGCTGCCCTCGTTTTCACGGGCTGTCTCTCGCCTCGGATTGGGCAGTGCAGCCGCCTGTCAAGCATCTGGCCCCGGGTGTCAAGCCTTGGCCTCCAACATCTCGAGGAATAGTTTGTGCATCGGGACCTTGCCCTGCATTTTGATGCTGTAGAAGTGCTGAACGGCCTTGGTGGCGGTCTGACGGAGCAGCGGCAGGGTCATGAGGAGCTTGCCTGCCCGCCGAGGGTCCTCCGGGTGCTGGGAGCCCTCAAAGTCCTGCAGGGCCTCGTGGAGAGAATCCTGGAGCCTTTGGACGGCCTCGATGTTCTCTATGTGCATGGAGTCTGGGGCAGGGAATGGTGGTGGGGGAGGGATGAATGAAAAGATGATGGAATGATGGAGGGAAGAAAGACAAACAGTAAATATTTAATCATTCATATTTTAAAGTTACATATTAAACTGGAGTTGAGCGCACACGTCCAACAAGGCCCAACAGTCCCCTTAAATGAAAACAAGTTTTAAAACTAAGGCCACATTAGATCAATATTCACACAATTATCTGAGAATTCAACAAAGATGTCTCTCAATGTTATAAAAAGCAAGAAATGTAATCCTTGATCGGCACCAAAATGAATTTACTACTTCCCTGACCCATAACCCACCCATTCCACCAAGCTTTGTTGTAATCAGCCCAGTATTTTTTTGCAGTATCATTCAAACTAACAAACAAACATATGCAGATAAAAACACAACCTCATTGGCGGACAAAACAAATGCATTCGATGAAAAAGCCTTTTCTACTGATCTGCATTGCGCAGCACAAACGCAGCTGCGACAACTTTGGTGTTTCTGCAGCAGCGTCAGCCGGCTTTCGATTCCGCATCCAGTCTTTGTAAACATGCAATTTTGGAGAGAGGTTTTTCTCTTGTTAGTGGTTAATGACACTCCTTAAATAAATGCCCAAGCGTGGCCAGGACTCTGGGGAGAGGCAGGAGAGGGAGATGTACTGTAGCCCTGTATAAATATACAGTGGGACGGGAAAAAGATTCATTTCTTTTGGTATCATGGACCACATACATCCCCCCCCCCACCCCCTCCCTTGCTAATGAATTCAGATGGCTGCATTACTAGGATATCGTTCAGCTGAATGATGGCAGCAGATGGCCTTCATTTCCATAAGAAAGAGCAGTTGGCCCCCTTACGTATAGGCTCTAAAATAAAACCAGTTGAGACTTATTCAAAACTGCTATCTATGTATAAGTCTACAAGTTCGAAGAAAAAAAAACGCACTCGTCCTCCAAAGGACAAACTGACGGAGAGCCTTTTAATGGACAAGCAGCGGTTTGCTTTCAGCCAATTTCACTGCCCAGACTCACGGTGTCAGGTCTAATCTGTGTATGCATCATATCCACAATTCATCAACTCCACGATAACACAGAATGTGAATTCAATCCAGTATTATAATTGAATCAAAACAATTCATCTCGGCTTTATCTATCACAGTAAATTCCACTTGTTTCGCCCTAAACACGCTGTTATTACTGAGGCCGAACCCAAACGTGGGACCGCTGATTGAAGCGGCTGAGTGGATTAGACCGGCGCCGCCGCCCAAAGTTGCGGAGTGAAGCAAGACCGTGTGTGAACATGTAAATGAGGCAGAAAAAAAGGAAAGTACAAGGCTAATTATGTTCCTAACTGACTGATTAAGTCTCTTTTACCAGTCGCCTTCTGTGTAAATTGCATTTCTATCTTGGGAAATTAACTAGGCTATGTGGACCGCACATGTGTTCCAGCTACTCTTCATTTGAAACCTTCATGTTAATGCCGATCTGATCCTCCTTTGGCCGTGCGAGCATGTGTGCGTGTGAGAAACCGAGAGAGAGAGAGAGAGAGAGAGAGAGAGAGAGGGGAGGGGAAGAAAGAATATGTTTCCAAATGTGTGTCAGTGTGTGGAAATGCACAGGGAGAGTGTGTGACTGTTTTAGGGTCTGTGTGTGTGTGTGTGTGTGTGTTGAAGGAGGTTAGGGGCGGAATGCAAAACTAACTTTGAAGAAACAATTTCAATGTAATCCGTCAGCAGCCTGGCGTCAATCCCGTCGATACTCCGCTAATTACAAAATCAATGGCCATGAATTTCCACAGCTGTCACACCCACAGGACCCCGTGGAGCCGGAGCTCCCCGACACCGGGTTCAAACGAGCCGATGGCTGCCCTCTCGCCCTCCCTGAGCCTCCCTCCCAACCCCTGCCTTCCTCTCTCACACTTCTCCCTTACCTTTACATCCCCTGTCTTTCCTTCACCCCTCCCCCCTCCTGCAGCCCTCACCTCCTCATTTACCCCTTTTCTCTCCACTCTCCCGTGGAGAGTTTGTCATCAGAAGACTAAAGCCCTGGCCTCAGCATTTTTCATTTTTTTTCAGTCAGGCAGGAGAAAAGACTCCTAACAGGCATTGATTAGCTGGGGGGACAGGCCCGGCCTCATGAAAAGCAAACTGTCGATACGGGCACAGCATCTTCACATTGGAACAAACGAGGCCCGTCGCTCCCCAACGCTCATTCCACTCCACTTAACACATTTTATTGACAGCCCCTGTTTTCCTAATGAAATGCTAAATATATCTCCCTCGGCTGTGGCGCGCTGGCAGCTACTGTTATGGAGATGGAGAGAATGAGAGCGCAATGTGACAGTCTCTCTTACACACACACACACACACACACACACATACAAATTAAAATATAGATGCACACACTCTCCCACACATAGGGGGGTGTGTGTCAAATTAAACAACCACGCCGGTGACCTTTTTGTCCCCCTCTTATCAGGCATCCTTCACCGTGGAGGTGATCAACTCAGCAGATATAGACGATCACCTATAGACGTTTTTTTGTGTGTTTTTTTTCTTTGTTGCTTTAATTAAATGCCGACTATCTTTGAGATTGAACAGAGAGACGCACCTCCTGGTCAAACTGGTGCCAGTTATACGTTTGTTTAAGGCTGGACGATTTGGCCAAACGTTATAGCAGGATAAATAATTTCCTTCATCATTTTCAACCAGCTCAAGTTATGGTTGTGATTTTTTGTTTTTCTTGAGTACATTTTTGTTCTTTCAGCTTAAGTGAAATGATTGAGCACTTCCTCCACCTCTGGGGATCAAGGAGGTTCATCTCACCTGAGTTGGCGAGGGCGATGGCTTTGAGCGTGACGAACTCCTCCTTCTCCATGCGCAGCTTCTTGTAGCGTCGCACCAGCGGCAGGATGGCGACGTGCAGGTCCAGCAGGCCGGAGACCCTGGCCTGCTCCTCGTCCACCACGTAGTCCTCCGCGTACACGATCTCGTCCTCGCAGGGCAGCGAGCGGAACACGATGCTCAGCACCAGGATCTCCATCCAGGCGCTCTGCAGCAGACTCATCTGGTCTGCCAGCGAGAGGGTGGAAAAACCTGCAGGATTAAAACACGGCATGTTATTTTTTGCTTTCCAGGTATCGCTGTGCCACCACATGACAGAGCGTGAGATCGACCCATTAAAGCCACTGCACTTTAATTGGCCATTTCAAGTCCGCTATGTGTTTTTATGGGCTGTGTGTACAGGGCTGCACAATCCCCAGAGAAGCCCCACTTGAAACGGAGGCCGACCACTGTATGCGGTGGCTTAAGAGGGGGAATATAAATCAGTCAAGTGTGGAGGTCTTTGAAACATGAGCCAGGGCTGCTTCACCCATCAACCGTCAACACTTCTGCTGTGACCCACTGCGTAAGCACATGAGGCGGCACTTAGTGAGGACAAATCCCCTCCTCGCTCACACCAGCTCTGACTTTAGTCCAGACGTAATGAAGAAACAACATAAAATGAACTCTTATTTATGATAAGGAATAAAGTCTGGATTTTAAAATGGACTTATTAATCAAACTAAATAAATATATATAATATACAATCAGTTATTTCATCATAAACTCAAATACACTCTTCTACATTAAAGCTCATTTTTATTCCTCAAATATTTTCCAGTTTCTGTGCCTTCATCAGGGCGGGCTATATAAAGTTCATCAATTAGTCATGTGAATTTTCAAGAAAAAATTAAAGCATTTCAGATTCATAATTAACAGTTAAACACTTGAAAGTAAATTAATTGAATAGGAATGAATATATTGAGGTCAGCATATGAGAAATTGCATAATAGTTATGTAATTACAGAAAAAATATGTTTTAAAAAGAAAAGTGAGAGTGCGTTAAAGTTTATGTAAAATAGGTGAGTGAAAAGTTGGTTTTACTCTGATAAATATACAAGTTCCAAGGTCCATAAACGAGCTTTCCACTGTATCGATGAGGATTTTGTATCGGTTGCAATGTTATTAACAGTATATCCTTTATTTTTGTAATTAAAATATCTCTCGTAAAGTCACAAAACTGAATGACAAACAATAAAGCAGCCTCAGACAGAAATCCGACAAAGCCATTGTAGCCGAAAACGATTGGGGGAACAACAGTCTAAAAGAAAACAGTATAATAAAGAAGAGTTATGTTAACATATGGTGGACTCATTTATTTAAACCATAAACTTCATAAAAAGATGGAGAAAATGGCTGGTTGCAGTATCGGACATACTTCCCAGCTCCTCCATGTTAGTGGATGGGACATTGACTAGACAAAAAGTAGACAATAACGAATAATAACTTATTCAATACGTTATTTGATGCTCTAGAAGCAGGGTAAAACTTTATGATTGACAGCTTATACTGGCTTTTGATTGGTTGATTCCCATTCCCCGATCACTCTGGCTCCAAACGTGCGACATGGCGGCATTTGTATCCCTGACATTTTAGTTCATTTCTGGATAGTGGGAGGAAGGGGTAACATGTCGTCCACTTTTATTTACAGTCAGAGATTTAAACTCACATTGGTCATATTCAGAATCTAGCTGGTTATAACATTAAGTTACACCTCGAGAAAGACTGTATTCATACAGATAACCTTATGGTTCATTCCACCTGCAGCCTGCAGCATTTACTCTTTGTTCTGAAGTGTTCAACCTTCTGAACTCACTTCATCCAACATCTCGAGGTCGACCCATCAACCCTCTCCTCTAACATTCACACACACCACATCAAACAGACGGACACCTGAAAGGACCCGAAACGCCACAATACCTTTCACTGCTCTGCGCTGAATAGGGAGGTGACTGCGAGTATTGACCAGGGGCCTGAACCCACCACTCTGCTTTACTTAAATCTGAGCTTTTATGGATGGGAACGGGGCAGGTTGACTTAAAAGAGGTCCTCCCGATGGTTCTTATCAAGCAAATAGAGGGACGATGGGAAGAGAGAGAATGGGGCGGAGAGAAAAGAGTAGGGGGGGTGTCATTGATTAGTAGATTGTAATCAGTCCGCCAAATGCGAAAGGGGGATCGATCCAAGCCTCAGATCTGACAAACAGACAGTTGATGGAGGACATCCGGTACATGTTTAGTAGGGGGATGGGAGGAGTGCAGGATCACTGAATGTAGATACTGTGAGCTCAGGAAGTCGTGAATTCACTCCCCATCCCCAGAAGACAAGTATAAAAGAGAAATGAATGGGTTTAATACTCTACAGGTGTATTTAGGATAGTAAAACAGGAGTAAAGACATATAAAAAAACACTTAATACCAGTGTTTAAACTTTTATATGGATCTTTGCACCATTTCTTTTGCCATACTACACAACATCCTGTTCAACTGCTTCCTCCTTTACTTCATCATTCTTTTCTGTTCCCCAGCCTCCCTGTTTTTTCTCTCTCTCTCTTCACTTCAATTTACTGAAGCGATGGAGTGACTTCCCGGCTCCCCGGGGGTCGCCCCACAGCTTCAGATACGTCGCCCGGAGGTGGCTGAGTTAAGTGTCACTCTGGAGGGTGCTCCCCCCCCCCTCCCCCCCGATGAAATATCAATATTTCACCCTACTGATTTACTCCCGTTTGACCAAACATGACACAATATTGAGCAAACTGGAGAACGTCTGTGTCTCTGTAGTTTCCTCCACTTGTGATGACAGAAAGCACGACGGAGACAAGAGATACTTCATGTTTCTACTGAACTATAAGAAAAGGAATTATTATCTACTATTATGTCTTATCAAGGCAGGAGACATTTACTATAGGAATAATAAAACTGAGAAGACAAAGCTTTAAGTGTTAAGGCTGACTGGAAAATGATGTGAAAAATAGAAAGGTATTTTTTTTTACACATTTGACTGATTGTATTAACCATAGACTTTATACGTAGATAGACGACACGTCTCTACTTCTTCTTACTTTCCAGAAATTAAGCCAAATTATCCGATATCAATACAACTGCTCGACTAATCACAAGTCAGTCCCGGCTGTATTTGAAGTGTACCTTGACTTTTTAGTTCCGTCCATGCCCCATCGATTAACGTGGAAGAGTGGCATATATAACCTATACTGCAGTCAGCCAGTAGGTGGCAATTCACTTTTGGAGTATGTTGCAACATCCCTTTCTAACCCTACCATATTGGACCAGCGTACCATAATATCTAAAACTTTACAATTTGTATATATTTCTATGAATATTTCTGTGAAGTACCCAATGTGATATACACCAACACCATGGAAATTAAAAGTAGTGTCTCGATGCACCAGTACAGTACAGGTAGAGATCAGATGAGTAATTGAATCCCTGTTCAGGAAAACGAGGAGACTGAGTGGTTGGCAGTGAAGCTTGAAGCTGTCATTGAGAGCCGGGTCTAAAACAGACAGCAGTTCACTCTCTATTCATTTAGTATCATTACAGGCCTCCTAAGAGCCCTAATGGGCCTAATAAAAAGACAGAGGTAATAATGAGACTAGAGGGCCCTATATGAGCAGGAGGAGCAGGAGAGGGAGAGCCAGGGGAGCAGGAGAACAAGGAAGCCGGAGAGTGTGTGTGAAAGATACGATGGTGGAGAGAGAGAGAGAGAGAGAGAGAGAGAGAGAGAGAGAGAGAGAGAGAGAGAGAGAGAGAGAGAGAGAGAGAGAGAGAGAGAGAGAGAGAGAGAGAGAGAGAGAGAGAGAGAGAGAGAGAGAGGGGGGGGAGACCAAAAAGGTAGAAAGCCATGCTCTGAACTGAGTGAACGTTAAATACCAGAGGGCACTAAATGCTGCTGCCTGGAATATAAATCTACACATGTTGTGTGCAGCTCCATGTCTTAGTGTGTGTGTGTGTGTGTGTGTGTTAACTGCTGCACAAATTAATGGACACCTCTGCCCTCCAGACGACTGCTCCACGAGTCTGTGTGATGCACCCAGTCACTTTACTGTGTTTACATTGTTATTTCAAGAACGTCTATTCGGCACAAATATTTGCTTTTATTAAAAGAAATATCGAACTTGTGTATGTTTTAATATCAAAGCCTTTAGGAACGTGTAACAGAAGATCTATTCCACGTTGCATGTTTCCTCTCTGGTCCCCACATCTCGGCTGCTGAAGGACTTTTGCATTAATGGGGCGATCTGCAGTAATGACTCTTATTACCTCATCGTTAGGGCCATTTGCGCAGTGGTCTATGAGTGTAATGGCGGGAGTGGACTGTTAAACTGGAGGGACCCCTTTTGTCTTAATCGTTACTTGGTGACACTCTGACCCCGTGGCCCCGGGTAAAATGTCCCTGGAGTGCCGCATGCCCCTTTAATAACTCCTGGATTGAGAGCCGCGTAGAATAAAAGATCAATAGTTATACATAGAAAATGTAAAATGAGATTGAGGTCCAAAAATATGAATTTATTCCTGCACCCCGTGGCGATGATTAAATTGAAAGATTTGATTGTCGGTGCCCTGTTTGGCCTCTTTTTCACTCTCTGAAGAATATACCCGAACTAGAATGGCCCGGAGTGTAAACCTCCGCCGAGGCCCAACACTCCCCTCGTGAAACCACGTTTGAAATCTCCAGAGTTTCATTTGGATCTGCACCAAATTTCACACATTTATAAAATTCCGTCAAAACATATTCATTATTTTCATTAAGATCCATGAATTATTTGGTGCAGAAATCAAGGAATAGGTTGAAATAACGCCCAATCTGGAAAATGTAATGAATTTTTTAATTCTTGACCCATACCGTGAGTTTTTCAGGGTAATCTGTACAGTAGTTGTTATGTAATCATGCTTTAACTATGCTAAAGAAAACCCTTGTCACTGCGGACTCATTGGTCAGAGGTTCCCGGGGCAGGTTCGGGGATCGGGACACCTTCACCCGCTCCAAATTGCATTTTTAAGCGGTCAAACGTAAATCTGATGACGAATCAGAGATTAGGGCTAAACAGAGGGCTAGGCAGCTGGTTAGTGATGTGCCAGCTGGGAATAAACCATCGACGGAAGAGAAAAAACTATCTCCAGTTGTTACGTTTACGATCAGGGACGAATGGCATTACATCTGATTATAGTATTTTTATACACGATTAATCATTTCAGGAAGGAACAGGATAAGCAGATTTTCTTGATTTTAGAAGACTGGGAATTCAATATCTTTGTGTTTTACTGTTTTACTAAATAGTTGCTGTCATGGGTGCTTGACAATATTCCCTGAGAGAAATAAACTCTACTATCACATTTAAAAACATCTAGAACATCGCTCAGCTTCATGTGCAGCTTTACTCTGTCTTTTCTTTGACTGGATCAATGTGATGCATCTGCTTTGACTCCAACCTGTGCCCCCCCCCTTAAACGCACCGGGGTCCAGTGTGTCTGTTTCAACTCGGTGAGATGAGAAGAAAAGAGAAGATCTGTGGCCATTTGCATAACAAGCCTTATTTAAGAATTTGTCAACAAGGAGCGGGGGAATCCGTCAGTATTTCCCTAAATAAATCAATTTTACCACAGGCCCTGTGTAGTCCCCTTAAGTAAGTAAGAGGATTGCTTTCTTTAAGTCCAGGATTGAAATGGAATACATTGACATAGGGGCGGATCCCAAACACAACACAGACTCTCCCACCCTACCCAGTCAAATCAAAGGTTTCAGCTGCTCTTTATTGATTAGATTTTAGAATATGGGACTTGCTTCTCCCTTAGGTGCAGATGAGTAGCAGATGTTAATTATCCTGTGTGTGCGCATGAATGTGTGTGTTTATGTGTGTGCGCGTGTGTGTGCAACAGGCAGTGAACTACTTCACTAATCTCATATTGTTTCATTTCAGCAAATTAACTGAAACAAATGTGGGTTCACATCTTTGCTTTACCAACAGAATGAGACCCATGAAGTTTCCTGGAACTAAAATATATACAATGTTATTATCAGTAAATATATTTATCCATGTTATGAAGCAACAGCTTGTTTCATGTGTCACAAATTGATTATATATCCAGTCATCTAGTGATTTATTTTTCTCCCAAGGAGGTTATGCTTTCCTTTGCATATGTTTGAGTGTTTGTTTGCAGGATTACGAGGAAATTACTCAACTGATTTGCAAATTGAGAATATTAATGGTTGCTTGTGAAAAAAATCTGGTAGGTTTAGTTCAGTGCAGAGCAAAGTAAAAATCTGGATTTAGTGAATTAAAATTTGATTTAATACGGGACTGTTGGACCTTGATGAAGTTATGAACTCTACTGAGTTATATTCTCAATTGCTAAATACTTCCTCATTTTTGAATAATTAAGAAACCAAATGTTTCGGAGAACCAGTCGTTCATTCGTTAGCGCTCACGTCTCCCTACCTGGGATATGTTTGGCCCAGCCGATGATGACCACCAGCTCGCGATCAGCCAGGTCACACAGCGTGGTCAGGGCCTTGATGTCGCCGTCGGGCATGGTGGGATCAGGCATGGCGTAGATCTTCTCCGGCTCCACCACCAGCAGATGGGAAACGATCTTTGTCACTGAGAGAGACGACGATGGACACAGGGATGGAGAGACAAGAGAAAAGAGAGAAATGTTCTGTGTTTAGTGACAGTTTCAGACGACAAGACACACATTCGTTTTTTTAGGAAAATAGTAAAATGATACAGTGGCTTATAAATACTATTTGGAAAGTGTTAATTTAAAGAATATATATATTTTTTTGTACAATTTAATAATAATAATCTACAGTCTAATTCCAAAACAGGGGACAAGGTTGCCTGGTGATTTGACGTTAGCATAAATGGAGGACAGTAAAAATCTATCATCCACAAACCGTCACAGGGCACATATTCCTCAGTGAGGTATTTTATTATAGATTAATAGATTTCTAATTGCAGTTTTGCACATCTCAGCTCTCAGCCTGCAGAAGTTCATAAATGTCCCATGTTGTGATACTGTATATTATATAAAAAACAGAATAAAGATTTTTCTGTATGCCACATGATACTGCCGACATTTCAACTGACCCAATGAGATAAAAACACAATTGCACACACACACACACACACACGCAAACAAAGAAAAAACTCACTTGGCTTTTTAGCAGGAGGGGGGAGAGTGAGGCCGAGGTAGCCTCCGTTCTCTGCGTCCAGCCTTCGTTTGTACTTCTGTCGCCCCCCCCCTCACCCGGTCCAGACGCACACCTGATAAAAAAAGATCACACACAGAGAATCAAACAACAAAACTCACACGAGCAAAGAGATACAACATCTATCATATTTTGTTTGTTAATGCATCTTAATTTTGTCAATCAAGTGCTGCATAACCAAATGTATGCTTTCACATCTACGAATACAGGTAAATCTGCTGCTAATAATAAAACTGTATCCTCCTTTTTACGTGTTATTATTAGGAAACATTGCATTTCTCTCAATGTATTTTGCTGAGTCATAAATTTCTCTTCAGGATTTCATTATTTAAAATGTTTTAAAACTGAGGACCTGTTAAAATACACTTCTCTTGTATTATATTTCTAAAGGAATATGTATTGATATATAGCCTATACTGCATAAAAAAGACATAACAGAGTATTTGGCATGTATATTTTTGTTGTGTATATTACGCTGTAACAGGGACTATCGAGTTTCATTCCTTTAATTTGAACCATGAGGCTCTAAACTGTTCGATGCTTCCTTGTTACAGACAAACGAGTGTTGGAACCTCTTAGTATACGAACGTGACATATCTGGGATTATCTAGAGAGCCATCTCAGAACCACATCAGCAGCTCCTCGTGTGCCGGATTCACGCCCTCGTATTAAAAGCGGTTTGAGGATGTGTAGGCAGAGCAAACAGGTTTTTACATGGTCAAGTGGAATTGAGTTGTGTGCGAGATTTCCCAGTGACTCATATAAATTCCTCTGATTCCCCTGGAAACAAAAGAATCCGATTAGGATGGTCTTTCAATTTCCTGACACCGACTATCCACTAACCTAATTACCCGGCGTGCCCAGAGGGAGCTCGTTCTTCCCAGCAAACACAGTGAGATCATTTTATGCCTGGCAGATTGAAGCTAAATCGAGAGCCCCTCTCCTAACACAGCTTTCCATTTGTATGCCTTAAAGTAATCAATAAGGCTCGCAAATAGACTTCTTGTTCTTTGAACACATGTGGATGCAGTTTTAATTAGTCAGTTAGGCAGCTAGGAACTGGGCTCGGCGACAGATGGAGCTTCGCCGGTAGTTTTTACCATCACTCATGGTTAAGGTAAATTTAAAATTACAAATTGTGCTTCAGGAACCCCGTGCACATGTACTCCACATATTAAATCAGTTCAGGAGCTTCTCCCTGGTTAATGGCACACATTGGTCTAATGAAGGCAGGCCCAGTTAGTAAAGGCTCCTCTCGCAAAACAACAAGTTTGTGCACTTACAAAAATATATTAGTTGTGTGTAGCCTCAATTCAAGCAACCCACACCCATGATCAGACTAAGTGACAGTGAATTGTTACTGCTTTTGTCCGTGACATCTACCATCATCTGCACACAGAAGCACACAACACACACACACACAGAGAAAAGCACACACAACGCACACACACAACGCACACACGCACACACACACACACACACACGTTTGGTTTCCCTGCTGGGGGATGCAGGGTCATGTGGCTGCGACAAGCGACAAGTGACCAGGCAGCCGGAGTTAGAATTCCAAGATCTGCGGGGGACGTTTGAACTGGAACATCCAACTGGCCCATAATTAATAGATACTGACAAGAATTAAGAGCTCAGCGCTAACCAGTTTCAGTTTACAGCTTAGCAGCGGCGCAAACGGCAGAGAGCCGTGGCAGGAGGGCAGAGAGAATGACAGAAAGAGAGAGAAAGAGAGAGTGAAAAAAAGGATTAGATAATGCTGAAGAATGGGAGGGTCGGGGGACTAAGACAAAACACTCTGCTGCTTTTGGCTGAACGTATCAGTTTTCTGCAAAATCTCAGTTTTTGTTTTATTCTTTCTCTCACTTTTTCTGTCTCTTTTTTCTCTCTTGCTGTTAGCATCAGGGTGAACGTCTCCTCCCACACAGCCCCACTCTGCTGCCTGTCCCGGCCAGTGTCTGATCCAACCAGTGCAGGATTATCTCCTCCCCATGTGATACGGCACAATACTGAGAATCTGACCACAACAAGACAGCTGGACGAGGCCCCTTGTAGAGAGAGTGCTGTGTGTGTGTGTGTGTGTGTGTGTGTGTGTGTGTGTGTGTGTGTGTGTGTGTGTGTGTGTGTGTGTGTGTGTGTGTGTGTGTGTGTGACAACCGTCAGCACCACATTCCACAACTCATGCCCAAAATCCCAAGCAGCCTTCATGCTTCAACAAAATCTCGTCCAGAGGACAGCTTGTGTCTGGGTAGTGAGAGGGAGAGCCTGTGAACAGGCAGGTGCACAGATCATCTTAAAAGCATCCAGATACTTCTATTTGTTTTTTTTTCACCCACCGCCCGGGTTGCTGGCCCTTCATAAAATGTGTCAGCCAAAATATGGATGCAGGGGCTGAGGTTATGTGGTAGAAGATTGTGGGGAATGAGATGAAAGAAGAGCGTGTGCTGGATATTACGAGCTCGCTGGGATCATAGAGGACAACATGCTCGTAACTTATTGCAGACGATGAGAGAAACACACAAAGATAGTGCCTGACAATCCATGCTCACCGTGTGTGTGTGTGTGTGTGTTTAAAGACGAGCGAGGCATGTTTGCATAGGAGCGATCTTTATGGCCACCTGACCCCGGCTTCCCTTTCACATTCAATATCATTATTGACTTGTGCAACCTTAAAGCACAGTCCTGACTACAGCTGCTGTGTTTTTCTGGTGGTGGTGGTGGTGTGTGGTGGTGTGTGTGTGTGTGTGTGTGGTGTGTGTGTGTCTGTGTAAGTGGATTTTTAAAGCTATTTTAAGTACTTACACAATTCTTTTAAATTCAGTTTAAAAAGATTATTTGTTTTGTGTCCATATAGACAAAAACAATCATTTTTAAATGGCACAGTCAAAATCAGGAGCTTAAAAAACACTTAAGTAATGATTCTATATCCTCTTCAAAACAAACTTTTCAAACGTATTAGGATCTGGATTTTTTGAAAGTGCTGATTCCATGTCCTCTTGAACGCAAACATCAAAATAAGAGGCATTAAATTTTTGCACTTATTGTGTTTACATATCTGTTCACAGTGTAATAACATTTTAATTTCCAATTCATTGTGAAAGATCCATCAGTGTTTACATGTGCAACAAATCTGGAGGGCAAATGTATTTATCTTGCTTAAAATATACTATATACTATACTATAATACTGTAATTCCAAATATAAAATACCTACCATGTGTTTTAATCTTAAAGTTTGGGAACAATCCTCTCAATCTACACTTTGGCAGAATCAGACAATATATTTTCTGTAAGAGATTAAAACATACACATATTTTTTGAGTATATAAATGTATTGCTAAAATCTTCAAAATTCAAAGACAGAACATGCCTTTAGTGTCCTCAGTGATTTCTATGGGTCAGCACAGAGAATCTTTTAAATTTTATATGCCAAACCAATTAATTAATTTACATAAAAAACAAAGTGACCAGAATAAAATAAAGTGCAGATCTATGAGTGATTGGCAGAAGAAGCTCATGTGTTCCTGCTCATACACTGTGTATCAAGCGTGTGTGTGTGACGGTATCAACATGTGTGTGTGTATCTCACACAACTATTTTCAGCCGCTCACCTGTCAGAGGCGCTTCTTTCTAGAGAATGTGTCAGAATTGGCCGGCTCTCGAACGCTGCCAAGGGGAGATTAGGAGCTCCCTCTTTTAGCTGGGAAAAATCAGAGGGATGCAGCGTGCTCTTCCTGGGCCGCCGCTCGCCCTTTACGAGGCGTGGGGACCTTGCCCTTGCGGAGCCGCTTCTAAAGAGGCCGAGAGTGTGAAACCTGCACAGGGCTAAAGGTATCGGGGCAGCTCGTGTTTGATTGTGTAGAGACTGGGTGGGCTGTGCCGAGGAGGGAGCCTCTGAGAAAATGGATATGGAACAAGAGGAAGAGAGGGGAGGGTGGGGGGTGTATGAGGATGGCGTCCCACCTGCTCTAATTGGCTGACAAGACAAAGCTGGAGCTGTTCTCCCACAACCGCACACACTGGCGTCGGCCTCTTTATCGTGTTTTACACTTTTCATAAATCCGAGCCGGCGTGTCCATAGCGGGTAACGCAGTGCATTACAGAAACAACCCCGGCCACAGATGTGCCTGTAATCGAAAACATCTGCACAGCCGGAGGCGGCCGGGTCGATTCAGGATCCGCGGTGCGAACGGTTCGCTTTGTGTCGGCTGAACTGCCAGGGGGAGAAGGGTGTCAGCGGGGGGGGAACATGTTCTGTAGCTCAAGGTCCGATTCCATGTCACTTGTCAGGGGTGATATACATGTGGCATGTGTGTACATGAATGTGTGAGTTGAGAGTTGTGTGTGTGTGTGTGTGTGTGCGTTGAGGGTTGCAAAGAGGTCAGCACTCGGCTAAATCCCCTTCTTCAGAGGAACATGTGTTAGCCTCCGTGTCTGATCTATCACCTGCCAGACAGTGAGGACAGGCCCGAGCGGAGCCTCTGGGTGGGCGCTGACTCTCAGCTGCAGGCCGCCCGCTACTCGGACACCCGGAAGAGCAAACAAGGGCCAGAACATGTGTGATTACATACACAAGTTTGTCTAACAAGAAAAAATAAAGCAGCATAGGGTCAGAGGGTTTTTAGTCGGTACAGTTCACACACATACGGCTTTGTTTCATGCCGTTTAGATGTAGCACGACTATAAAGTCTTACACTATATCGTTATTTTGATGATGTCATCCTATAGCCTATAGATTTGCTTTCTGATCTGAGTTCATTGATTGGCGAGGGACCTGACAGTCTGTGATATTGGATATGGCTTTACTAATCTTTTGTGAATGTGGGCCGGAGGAAAATAAGGCTGTAACATTACCCCGGTAGCCACGTTCGCTCAGGAAAGACTGCTGATCCCTATCTGTGGTCGGGCGAGGGCGAGACAGCGGTGCGGCTTGCCAAAATAGTCTGGCAGCTTGTATTCATCCACCACATTACAGCGGTGTCAGAAAATCCCCCACGGGCAACGAAAACGCCGCGGAAATACGGAACGGACGCTAAAAACCAAAAGAACCGTCAACTTCCGAAGAGCAAACCTGACTTCGGAATTCCAAAAGGAAAAAGCCTACTGATTACACAACCTCGGTGGATCTTCTGTGTTGTGTGCTTCTGTTTGAATAGGACATAGTTCTTAAACATGCTAATCTGCTAACATGATCATTTAATCATGCATGTAAGACCTCTGCACATTTTCCTGCGGCGCAAAAAACTCAATTCTAAATTTATTGAAGGCAATAACGACAATGCCTCAAATCACAAAAAAAAATATGCTAATCCGGTGCAGAAATTCCATGCATCTTTTAGCAGCATGCAGTACTGCAATGGGGGGGGAGGGGGGATATTTGCGACGCTCTTAGCTGCGGGCCCTGACTCTCCTGGCAGCGGTGACTGACACCATACCTTCCGCGAGTTGCAATTACGTGAAGGTTTTTCCATTGGAGCTGTGACCTTTTATCAGCCTCAGCTGGACATTTAGAGGGTCACCGAGCGCCTGCTGCCACCAGCTCGTCCAGGTGCTCCGCTGTGACGCAGCAGTGGAGCCCGATTCGGAGGGGAAGCCTGTCATCTGAAATATTCCCCCATAAATCACGTCGCTTTTAGTCCAAGAACGCAAGTTGTTAAATTTGTTTTCGTTCGTTTTAGTTTGGTGTCATTATGGTGTAATGTGCACGCGCAAACAAACTTTATTAAGCAATGTACAAATATCTCTGTGTTTATTGAGGATAGGATGAATGTAATCCAAACAGACTCTCAACTCCAAATAAACCCGACGACACCAAACCGGGTTTACAAATTGAAGTCAGCCGATCAGAGGCATGTATTACAGAAGGGGAGGGGCGTCCCCCAGCCCACAAGCCGGTACTTTGTAGCACTGGGTCCTGGTGGAAATATTACAGGGTGTCTGCCTCTGCACGTTTCAACCATAGATTGTCTGTAAGGATTGACAACATGACAGCAACATGGTGGCTGGCTGCAGTATAGGTCATAAATCCCACCTCAAAGATGGTTTCTGTCATTTTTAGATGTATGTTCAAGAGTTTGTTTCCCAGTAAGTTTGGTTCTAAGTAGTTATTTGATGCTTCAACGAAACGGCGACTCATGATTGGTTTATTGCACGAATCAGAATTCCTTAGATTTCCCCTTAACTGAAGATAAGGTGACATAGCCAAGTGGAGAATAAGCCTTGAGATGCAAAGTCATCTCTTCACAGCCAAGTTGACTGTACTGCGATGAATACTGACCGAGGGGTTTGTAGAGTAACAGTTATTTTTTCTATGTTAGTATTGTCTGTAGTTGTGTGCTACTATCTGTATCATTGATAAATCATTACACACTATTCATGTAATAAAACATTGTACTTGACAATTGATCAAATTTTAAGCCGTGTCCGAAGTAGCCATAAAGGAGCATTAACATAATCAAGAAATATAAATATATTGAAGAGCTGGTACATAATATTTTTAAGGTATTTCATACTTTTTAAGGCCTAAAAACAGACTTTTGAGACTTTTTAAGAAGCCTTTGAAACCCTGCATTAGAAAACAACTGATCACTTAAGTTCTTCATTTCTCTTTTATACAGTAACTTTGCAGTATTTCTACAAAACACTTTGCATTGGGATGTTGTGAGAAAAAGTTTATAACAGGAGCCAAGCTAAGTATATATAATTCTATTATTATATATTCTAAAATGCTGATAGCATTATTATTAATCCAGCAAAAGTCATATTGTCTTTGGCTGTATTATTCCTTGTGACCAGATAGCTTAATACATGACACCTGCATTCTTGTTATACGATGTGATGATTCCTTTTCCGTGAGCAGCCCTCAGCCACTTGTTATATGTTGAGGCGATCTCATTACATGAAGTAGGGCATGCCGCTGTCCCCCCACCGATGCCACGATCAAAGTTCCCCTGCGTGTGTGAGAGGCCTCGCCGCAGCACTATGCCACGATTAAATGTCCTTTTTCCTTTTAATTGAATGCCATCACTTTCAGAGAATCACCCACTGGGCCACATGCCGCTGTGGCTGGGATGCCGCATCTCAGGAGCGGCAGGTGGTGGAGGCTACAGCGTCAGATTCCCCCCCCCCAACTCACACACACACGAGGACCGACTGTCCACATCGTCGGCTTAGCTCGGCCCGCTGCAGACAATGCCCCGCTGTTTTTCCTTTAAGCATGCGCTAATAGGTTCAGCTTTATTTCTGAAGCAACCAAGTTTTTTCTGGCCGTGAGTCAGAGCCCCGGTGTGAGATATTTGGGCCGGGATGGAGACATCAAGAGTGGATGCGGATATAAATAGTAACTGTAACGACAAAACAATGGTTGACCCTTCAGTGTGGGATGAACAAACAGGGCTACAACAGTGCCCAGCGAAGTT
The DNA here is from genome assembly GCA_038501795.1 of Pseudopleuronectes americanus. Taxonomy (NCBI): domain Eukaryota; kingdom Metazoa; phylum Chordata; class Actinopteri; order Pleuronectiformes; family Pleuronectidae; genus Pseudopleuronectes; species Pseudopleuronectes americanus. Next base: position 11,172,944 of record CM076734.1, on the reverse strand, counting down.
GGTGAAAGTGAACCAGTGGCTCTGTGGCACAGTCTTGTGTAACCAGCACAGATTGCAGTGAGATTCTGAAGGCTTCTAATACAAGACGTGGTGGTGCTGGCAGACTAAAACTAAATGATATCACCACGCTTTTTTATAGGACAAGTGGAGCCTATAAACACAGTCTGTAAATATTCTCTCAGTGTGGATGATATTGGGTCAAACTCCAGAACTTGGCCTGGTGAGATGTTGTGCTTTACTCAGTAGAGTCTCATGCTGATCTATCCATTGTGTAGAGATGTCAGTGGCATCGGAGATCAAATAATGTCCAATTGAATAAGTGTTAAAAGACAATTACTTCTAAGAAGCTTTTCTTTGTTAACTGAGGCTGTGCACACCACCTGAGACTAACTCACAACAACAAAGCCCCTTCAAAGCCATTTTCAGACATGAACTCCTGACAATGTCCGGAACATTGGGTCCTGACTGTCTTTCACATTTGAAGAACGCAGAAGCAGATTGAAGCTCAGATGCCTATTAGCAATAACAATCTGCAGCATTCAGGTGAGGGGTGGCTTCTGGCGAGAGCATGATTGTTTACTTTTTTGCAATACGTCCTCTTTTTCATCCTGAGACACTTATTTTGGAAACGTCATCGAAACACGAGATTGTCCGGCTGTATTCTTACATGAACTTATTTGAACATTTCCGGTACATTCTACAAAGGAATATCCGAAGCAGCTGATTTCAGCGTTCTCACATACAGACATTTTTTTCCCGGAATGTTCAGTGAAACCGCCGGACTGCAGTGCATGTCTGCAGGCAGTTTAGAGGGAGCTCTATTAGCCATTAGCAGCTATGAATGTACAGACTATGTATCACTGGATTACTTGAACCGAAGACCACCTAAAAACATGATTCTGTTATAAAGATCCATTTTTTTCAATGGTATCTAAGTTGACATTGGTTCACATTGGAGATCTGGGATAGTGAAGAAAGTGCATGTCACATAAAAATGTCGGTGTGTTCGTATTCGACTGAGTCATGGTCCTAACTGCACAACAAACGGAGCACAAATAGTTTTAAGGCACGTAACTGCCTCCACATCCACTGCTGCATCTCCGACTGTTGACTGTGTTGATGCCAAATGAACATGCATGAAGTCGTCTGACCCCAACTCCGACTACAATAACTAACACCGTGTTGATTTCAGCAGGAATGCTCTCAACTGCCCCTTCCACCTTCGACAGGGTCTTTGCCCCGGGGCTCGACTCGGAGTAACTGAAACGCGAGTAAAAAAAAATGTGGGAGTGAAATACATAACGTGTAGTTCAGCAAATAGACGCCACATAATACTACCGTGATTACACAGTGTTGATTGAAATTTTCACGCATGAAACCAAAACAAAATGCAAACTACAAATTGTTATGCACATTAGTAACTTAATTAGTAGCTATATTCCTTTTCTTTATTTAATTTATTGTTGTCGACAATGTGCTAGGCTAATTTGAGAAACATTTTACGTATCATTTATTCGTATGTTTTTTTTGCATGCAAATATATAACTTTATATTTTATTTTGGAGACACAGTTAGAGACGTCCCTAAAATAATGTTATTATTGGTATTTTGGAGATCTGGTGTCCATATAGATAGAAAAGATATGAACAATGAAGTCCCAATTTAAACTATTTACAAAGACATTACTTAGAGCTAGAGTCTTCCAGTCAAACGTGCAGATGCAAAAACAAAAACAATCTATTGGCAGGATTCAGCCCCCCCCCGCATTCTGAAAGGTCTCTCAGTTCTGGGGAAACAACACATACAGGAAGTGAGGCGGGATGTTCGGAACGCATTTAGTGGATCAATACGCCCGGCAAAGTGAGGGGAAGGGAGACAGACAGCGAGGGCGAGGGAGGGAGACACCCAGAGCCCATGGGAGAGCGAAGTCTTGGGGGAACAGCTTGTGCTTTTGAAGAGTACGGTTACACATCCCTCTCGGTCTTGGTAGGAACATCCAACTCAGCAGCTTTTATTCCACACGCCTGAGTTGAACAGTGAGCGGCTCAGGGGTGTGAGGGGAGGTCGGCGAGGCATGTGGGTGATGTCACCGGTGTCTCCCTGAGGCAACAGCTGGCTTTAATATCTGATCGCTGACCAGTAATTTAGCCCTTACGGCCTGAGAGATAAAAGATAGAGGTCTCTATTTTAATGATTTAAGTATGTGGTCTACAGAGAATTCGGGGTGGGTCCAAATGTGTGAGTTTTATAGGGAGAAGAAGGTCGCTGCACCAGATGCATGGTTTAAAAAGAGATGTACCGACTCTTAATTAATCATGAGGGTTTTGCAAAACATGCAACAAACCAATCAGATTTCTGTCTCCTAACCGGCACCTATTATTATTATTATGATTATAATATAATATAATGTTTCCTGCAGAGGAAATGGTTTCAGTTTGCAGATCAGCTCAGTGCACATGCTCCGTGCACAAGCCTATGTAAAGGCATTTTAATAGCATGATAAGATACCCTTGAAATAACACTGTGAAACACTGCGCCACTGACCTCAGTGCAGGTTTTTGTGGGTCAAACGTGCAATTGCTTTCCACCGCCTAAAAATATCAATGTACCTGACCACACTTCATTTTACGACCAACACACCCACGGGCGCTCACAGGGGTGCAAGTGTATTTGCTATTCAAACAATGTTGGCGCTGCTTGGGAAATGAGAATAGTGTCAATCTGAAACTCATAGTCACTTCTGTTGCACTTTGCAGAAAATGTAAGATGGGGCCCAAAGTCTAACTTTTAGATTATATTATTAAACTATTGTATTATTGTATAAGACTGATTTTAAATTATCTAAAACAAACAATTCTTTGTATAAAATATATGTGGTCCCACAGAAGGAAATTAAAGTATCTACCGGTATATTATAATAAAATACAGAAATTACAAGAACGAGAGTAAGATTTTACCCTCAAAACAATAATGAGTTGTCTTTTCAAAGCTACTTTTGTGATAATTGAATTGCTCAGCCCAACAAGCTCTGCTTAAAATCTCACCAGGGCTGCAGCTAATAAAATTTTTTATTACCAGTTAATTTGAATCTGTAAAATGTAGTGAAAAAAGCTTCTCAGCATGAATTATGTTAAGCAACAGATATAACAAAGAGAAATGCAACAATTCATCTCACTGCTAAATTGTTCCAGAGGTAAATCTCAAACTTAGTGAAAATAAATAATGAGAAGAACAGAATAGAACGAGGGCTCACCTTCTTTCAGCATTCCAACTTTAAGACATTTCATGAAGCGGCAGGCTTGACACGATTTGCGTCTCCTTTTGGTGATCTCACATTCGTTAGTGGCCGGACAGCTGTACTCGATATTCCCTGGAAGAGATACAAAAAAAATACAATGTTGTCTATGATTCTGTTTGCAAATGGAAAAATACGAGTTAATTTTAAAATAAAAGATAAAAGCAAAGAAACGGAGATAAACACCAGATACTGAAACACACACACACACATGCACACCTGTACCAAGGTGACCCTGTGGGACTCTAATGAAGGAGAGGACAGTTTAGTGGAATTTTGATGGGACATGTAAAAAGCACCTGCCCACCCCACGGGCCCACCCCCATTCTGATTCCCAGATAAATTAGCTTCATTAATGCAGAGCGTCCTCTCCCCACGACCCCTTCCAGCCCATCCTTCTTCCCCCAAAGGATGATGGGAAAGCTGCCCTCTCTCGACAACACTGAGAGATGGACGCGCGGCCGAGCGTTCTGCATAATGTTCTCCGGTAAAGACCAAGAGCTGCTATTAGAGTGGCCAATCCGAGGCTCCCGTATCATGTAGCAAAGCTCGATGTATTATTCAAGTCCGTCTCGACGGCAGTTGGCTCAGAGTGCAAATATTTCCTATGCAATTTAATCACTCTGGTCCAAAAACAGCCAGAAATGCAGACATATTGAATCTGCTGCCATGTAACCGCTGCCCCGTCTTTCCCACCAGGTTCCGGTTAACTTTTTTTTTCCCTTTCTTTCTGGATCATTACACGCTCACTTCAAAAGTTGACGTGACCCCAAGAATCCAATGACAAATCCTCCCAAGTATCCAAATCCCTTGATTGAATGTTTAAGTAATGTCCTGTAAGTCCAGAGATGTATTAATGATACCTAAAAACAGCAAACCAGGTGTCGGCTGCCACGGATCTGCCAGACGTGCTCCGCCCCGCAACACACACACACAACCCCCTGTTGGATGAGGAGAAGGTGCCAACATTTGTCAGGATCCCTGGAATCGATGGTGCCAGCAGCAGGGTCACATGCACAGCGAGGGGCCCGGGGCAGCGTGCCAGGATGCTGGCAGAGGCTGCGGCCGGTTTCAGGGCAGCTTAAGTCTTTTAAACTGAGAGGCAGTAGCAGGGGGGGGGATATATAGTACACTGCTGAGCACATGTGTGGATAAAAGACACATGCTGTGTGCCAATTCCAGAGCACACAGTAATTGCACGGAGCATGCACTATATATATATATTCAGAGTCATGGTATGTTTGTAATGCAACGGCTTTGTCCAGATTTCCTTCTACAAACGATTTCTAAGCAGGTTTTGAATGAGATCACACAGGACGCGTGTGCTAAAGGAATCCTCAGCTTTTAAAGGCTGCTGTGGATGTTATTCACATTCAAAGGAAGTTAACACAAGAGAGATGCTGGAACATACAACTGTGTATTAATTTGAAAGTTGTGTCAGTTTGTGTCAAAGTTTGATTTGTGTCTTTTTTTTCTCTCCAAGATAGAGACGTTCATTATTTTCTTGTAAGTTATTGAACTGAATTTTGAACTATTTGTGTTTTTACACTGTTGCTATGCTGTTATTTAAAAACATTTAACCTTTTTTAATGTATTTTATGTGTATTTTAAGGTTCCCCTTTTCAGTTGGCTAACCTTTTCTTCATCACATTATTTATTCATAAAATCTTATCCATACATATTATAAATAACATTTAACGTTATATAAATAAACAAAATAATTGAATTTGTTATTTTAGAATTCAAATCGATTTCCTTTTATGTTATTATTAACTTTATGCCTGAAAGGATCAGAAAACCTGTGTGTGTGTGTGTGTGTGTGTGTGTGTGTGTTTTGTGTGTGTGTGCGTGTGTGCGTGCTAAGGTGGGGTAGCACCAGAATAGTCTTAAATTGCCTACCTCTAAAAGCCCACTGTCGGCATACCCTCTTAGTTAATCAGGTCTTGTGTCCACCTTTATTCCTCAAAGGACATTTCAACCACTCTAATATCCTTCCTTAACCTCTCTTATTTTCCCTCTAAATTTTGATATATTATTATGCCATGATATTATCCACACGCTCATCTCCACTCAAGCCGGACCTCTCCTTGTCCTCCTCCTTTACCGAGGCCGGGACCCCCCTTCCTGATTACCATTCCATTAAAGCAGCTTCTCCTTTCAGTGAATGACCATGTCCCTTGTCCCTTGTCCCTCAGCCTTTTTATTTAGAGGACTCCTCTGCGTCTCTCTCCTCTCTTCCCTTCCTCTGTTATTGCCCCGACAAACGCGTGCCTGAGCTTCTAATTGGCCCCCCACCATCTCCCATCTACCCCCCCCCTCCCCCCCTTGGGTGGAGGGGCCCGGGGGCAAAGAACAGATCCGCACCTCCCACCCTCCTCCTTTGACTTTCTCCCAATGAAATGCCTGGTTCTTAATTACAGTCACCCAACACTGATTGTTATTGACTGAAACTCCCGTGGCTCGGGACGAATGACGGACAGATTAGGTTCATTACGGGCCCGTCCTCCACGAAGAGAGGGCGAGAGAGAGAGAGAGAGGGGAGGAGAAGGAAGAAGACACGGAGCAACACAAAGTCACACATGAGGACTATTTACAGTGCGCACCGTGTTGCTAGACAGATTTGGACACGTGCGGCCAAAATATTAAACACAAACTTGTAATAAAGACGAGACTAAAAGCAAAAGTTGTGCAAAAGGTTTAGATTTGTGCCTTCAAATGTTTTAGAAAAGCAAATAAATATAGGACAGAACTTTTTAATTATTTAATGTCACCGCAGTGCTTGTAATTATAATTGCTTGTTTTGTGAAAAAGTGCAGTACAGGTGGTTTCATTGATACATATTCATGTTTCTGCAAAATGTCAAGCTCTATCTAAGCAGCAGCTCAAGAAAAGTTATAATTGTCAATAAGGTCACTAATAAATTTTCAGCTTTGTGTAATAAATCTTTTTTTAGCAACATTGCACAAGAACGATTTTGTCAATACAATTCAAAAGGGAATTAAGAAGATGCTTTGGTAATTTGTATGGACAGAAAACCTTTTTGAACTTTATCCAAAATCTTTGTGCGTTAATCTGACATTATGTCACAGAGAAAAAAATGCTTTGAATAAAAAAAAATTCTGCATCTTATTTTTTGGCAAATCATCTCCGTCCAAGTGATTATGGTGGAGCAGCTCCAGCACATGGCAGAGGCCGTGCCAGAGAGACCCACGAGTCAAATGATCATGCATAAAAAAATAAAAAACGCAAAAACCCAGAGCGGATTTACAGTCTGGGTCTAATGTCTGCTGCAGACACTTGTAATCACTGCACTGTGATACTAGCACTGAGGCACATGTGGGACACATGATAACGGAGTCCTGGTAATCACAACTCTCATGGTAAACCTAATAAAAGGTATGATTTATTACAAAAATAATCATCTTTTGCATTGTGACAGTTGTGAACGTACAGCTGAGGTCACACGCAAAACATTCAACCACCAGCGACGAGACAGAAAACCCAGTATTCCCAGATGTAGCTGAGAGTTTAAAGAATTGGAAATGAGCACAAGTGAGTCAAAGAGAAATGAAAAGGAAAGTGAGAAGTACCTTGTATCGTCCTTTTGAAAAAGGCCTTGCAGGCCTCACAGGAGGCCACCCCGTAGTGGTACCCCGAGCCGATGTCGCCGCACACCAGGCACAGCCTCTTGGGAATGGCATTGAGCATGTACTCGCATTTGATCGGCGAGTCGTCCGCCATGCTGCCGGAGCAGTCCTCGTAGCGGCGTAGGCAGGCGGCGCCGCCTCCCAGCATGCCCGGGTTGAACATTGGCGGGGAGTCCAGGGTGTGCGAGCGTCCCACACCGACGTTGATGTAGCCGCCGCTGGTGTCGGAGTTGCCGCTGGGACTGTGGTGGCTGCCGGTGTCCACGAGTGAAGAGGAAGGACTGGAGGGCTCGGTTTTGACGTAAGAACCACAGCTTGAGGAAAGATGTCGGTCCTCAGTGGGCATTCTGGTTAACAACCTGGATAAAGACACACACATACACAAAGGGACGGTCAGTTTTGGCTTGGAGCAGCTGAACCACTTTAAAATTTCAAATGATACATTGTTATGAAATGTTGAGCAACCCGGTAACACACAGAAACAAACTCTGGGATGTGTCAGCAGCTGCTTTCGATCCGACCCTCAGAACCTGGTAAGCTACGCTGGTGATGATCAAAGACCAAAAACCCAAATCGTCTTAACTCGTCAAACAACTGGAGAGATAAGATCTTTCCAGCATCAGTGATAAGCAAACGGTGCCTGTTTACCTCACATGAGAGTCCATAGGAAATCATAAACCTGAAGCATCAATGATGATACACCCACTAACAAGCCTGACAAGATGTACTGAACGCTGCTTCCTTCCATCATCGCCTGATTACCCGGCCAGAGATTCATCAGCCGTGATGGAGCGCACCAGGTTCATCCCCAGTTTGATAGATTATGTTACGGACGCGCCCATTAATGTGTTGGAATGCCAAGTGATATACTACAGTAGCTTATTTCTCCCCGGCAAAATGGTAACTAATGACCGTGTCAACAGATGCCCCATACATCTCTGCAAAACAATGCCCACAATGGGTCGGCTGCCAGGGCTAAGTGAATGAATGAAACTTCAGAAGACCGTTAATGGACGGAGAGAGGCGTTACACTCAGCATATGGGGGATCATGGGTAATACATGACCCGATCAATAGCGCTGGTTGGGTTTGCCAGTGGACAGTGCCGGGTTACGATGGACGTAAGTGAGATAATGGAGGCAGAGGAAGTCTGAGATTGAGTTCCATAATCCTTCATTTCATTGGGAAGTTTAGGAAACGAGTCAACAGATTTATAGAAGGATTATTCTGGATTTGGGAACTTTTGTGTTGTTACTACATCGACGCAGTACAGATCGTAAAGCCTTACATGTTTTGTAAAGGATAAATCAAATTGACTTGACTGAAATCGGAAAGAGTATAACCACAAAAATCTGCGTCAGGCGCCATAAATTATGTCCAAACATGACCATTTGAAAAGTTAAGAAAGATTTAATTGTCAGAGCATAAAGACGATGCAAACCTTCTTTATCTGCCAATGCTTTGTATGCTTCAGTATCAGCCTCTCGAGCATGCACAAACTCTCTGGTCTGTGTTCGAACCGCTGGCTCCGTCCGTCAGTGCTGCTGTTACACGACTCCGGGGCTACGTGCCGGTAGATATTGTGTGAAAGCTTCGGAAAGCCACGTTAAGCAGCCATGTCTGCGACTCACATGAAGCCAAAGCTGGTTCGGATTCCTCTGAACTTTTTGTCTATTTGCTGCTTTTTTTTGTTGTTATGGTCAGAAGTGGATTTTCCCACCGTCCCCCCTCCACCCTCTTTGCATACGTGTTTATATAAAGCCATGAAGTCATCAGGCCCTGACAACATGAAACCTCCCTTTTAACTGCTAACGGGTAGGGGAGGAAGCCGGGGGAGGGAGGAGGGAGGGACTGAGCAGATAGCCTCTACCCCTGGGCCCAGATCAGATCTATTGATCCTGTGCTTCCTTCCTGTTCCAGATGAGGCATGAAAAAAATCATCCCTCCTGTTACAGGTCCCAGACATTCCTTATGCATTTTTAATCAGCCGGGACTGTTAACATAGTGCGAGATGGAGCGATAAAACATAACGTTAGTCTTCGTTCTGTGGCGGTTGCGGTTTATAAAAGATTCACGGGACTCGTGTTAAATCTTGTTAGCAGTCAGCAGGCCCTGGGCACCTATAGTCAACTGGAGGGTGTATTTCCACCCGTCTGAGGGAAGTGGAGAGAGAGAGAGAGAGACAGAGAGAGCGGCGTGCTAACAGTTAATACATCATCGCAGCCAGATAGGGGGGGGGGATTCCCACAGGAACAGTGCGTTGTGGCATATGTAAAAAGTAGTTCATTCCACACTTAGCACACAGTAACGCTGGGGAGATGTTTTTTTTTGTTGAGGTTTAATGGAAATTTCTAATAGGTCCTTTCAAATCTGTCGAAATAAAATAATGGCACCCACCGCCGATTCGTTCGGACAGAAATAGCTTCATGGTTTCATAATTTGGTTTCCCCCTCTTATTATGAAGAGACAGGTTCCTGATGCGCAGTCTGATGCTCAACAAACTGCCCAGCTACCTTGGCAACACACACACACACCTACACACGCACACAGGCACACACACACACACACACAGATGCGTTGTACCTAACGTCTAATGGGGTGGTGTTTGCTCCGCTGCGCAGAAAAATGGTACAAACCGAGCAGACAAGCAAGACTCATCAGACAGACGTGAAGGTCACCTGCCTTCTCTGTTCTGCTGTTCTTTGAGGCCCAGAAGCTCCCACAATGGACACACACACACACACACACACACAAGCAAAGACACAGAAGCAAACACACACACAGAGAAAGAAAGAGAGCGTCTAGACACAACTCCATGTAAAAACTAGAGAGCTTGTCCAGAATGTTTAATACGAGCTGGAAGCTGCCTCAATGCCAGTGACCACTGTTTTTTCAATTTTTTCAATTTTCAATTTTTTTTATTTTGGTGTGAAAATGTCCAGCTAGAACAGCTTAAAATCTCACGTGTTTGTGTGTGTGTGTGTGTGTGTGTGTGTTTTGGCATGCCCCTTCAGACTGGCAGTGCTGCAGATCCGCTGCTTCCCTACATAAATCCTGAATCCATCCACCTCTTCTCTAAACCATGAAATGCGTTTTCCAGCACCGAATTTCAGCACAATAAATTTTATCTGGAGGAAAGATGAAACACATACTCAAAAAACAATCCTCCACAATGACCTTTCGTTATCCTTCTCCACTTGAGCGAAGGGTTAAGAAAAAAATTTAGATATTTTACCGTGTATTTTCCCCCCCGAGGGGAAATATTATTGTTAAGCTCGGGGGTTAAGCTTGTAGCGAGGAGTGCGGCGTAAATCACGGCGCTGAACACACAGTCGAACATGGAAGCGCAGAAGGACAGAGGCAAGGAGCCATGCATGAAATTAGTTCATTAATCTTTCTATGATAGGCTGTCCTTGTTTGGGGCAAACTCTATCAGCTTTAAACTGAGTGGCCCCTTCCTGCCTGACACATAGATTACACTGTTAGTCGGCGGCCAGGGGTGTCTGGGAAATGAATGGTCACGCGAGCGGGGAAAATGGGGTAGCGCGTGTCGCCCAAGTGTTAAGTAGTAACAACAACACACGCGTGGGCACAGCGTTAGCACAAATGAAGGTCATCAAGAATTGTGTGCGTTCTGCAATTTAAATGCATGATTCATACGCGGCGGTGGAGGATGTCGTTGGCTTTTTTTTAGAGAAGAGACATTAGTTTAAATAGATTTAGAAAGAACATGAAGGTAAATGTTGATGGTAAGGTGGAATATAAGCATATTTATTAAAGTCTAAAAGCTGTGTCTTCATTTTGGGTTTAACTCCAAACCTCTCAAACGTGAATTAAAATACAGATTACAACCTATCAAGTAATTTGTATTAGATTTTTTGTGTCACTAAACAATGATCTTTATATTTTCACTGTTGATTAATCAATTGATTATTTTATTGATTAATCGATTGATTATTTTCTCTATAAAATATCAAAAAAGTTAAAAAAAAAGGTCCATCACAGGTTCCCAGAGACCCAAAGCGATATTCACATAAGACCCGTTGATATATTCAGCCTATTATCGTGATCAAATCAATATATGCTTTATTGCTGTTGATCCACTGTTTTTCTATTCTGTAGCTAATTCATGATTAGCGTTTAGAAAAGTTATCATTTATGCTTTGTGCTTTTATTGTGGAGGTTTTCTCTGGTAGTTACTCTAACCATGCGGTCCGCTAAATGAGCAAATTTTATTTTGAAAATGACATTTTTTACTTTTTTCCCAAATCTCTCACCACTACAGAGTAAGTAAAATGGTTTTATTCTATAGATATATTTTGTTTCTTCCCACAATTGCACTCACATAAAGGCGCGCACACACACACATACACACACACATAAACACACACACAGACAACACACACACGTCTTCACAGAGCCTCCACTAGCCTCTTCAATGTCACTGCCATGAGGGGAGATTGCATAGATTTCCCACATGGATGATGTCTCCTTACCTGGACTATCAACCCCCCACCATCTACATACTGGTCCACCACCACCTCCAGGAAACTGCTCTCTCTGCAAAGTCAAACACTCCCCTAACTGCCTTTTAAAAAGAGACAGAGGAAGAAGGAGGTTATGTGTGTGTGTGTGGGGGGGGGGAGAAAGAATAAACGAGCAGAGACTTAAGCCGTCATTGGGAATCAGAGGGGGACTCATGAGGGACAGTTACGATATTGATTTCATAAATAAACAGAGATGGCCATCGATCCTAATGTTATTTTGCATTTCAATTACTGCCCAGAAACATAACCTTCAAACGTCTGCCTCTCCACAGTAATAACATCCACTGATAATCACGAGCCAGTCTTGTCCAGCGCAAATTGGCTTTTCTCTCTCTCTCTCTCCACTCCTTCCTTTTTTTTTGGCAAATGTGTAAATGACACAACTTTGCATTTGCCTAATGGTATTAGGGCATGGGCTGAATTTCAAGTGAGACTCAGGCTGATACAGTAAGCACTCCAGTCAATTGACACAATGCAAATTAAGGTGCTGAAGAGGAATTAAGTTCACAATGTGAGACGTTGTGAAGCTGCGACGAGGACCATTAAATTAAACATGCTGGCTGACCCACACCCCGTGATTAGACAAACTGCTTCTCTCTCACTCTCTCTCTCTCTCTCTCTCTCTGTGTGTGTGTGTGTGTGTTAATTTCATTTGATCAATAAAACAAACTCATTGGAAGAAGTCTCGTCTCCTGCCTGTGCTCCGTCTGAGTCACGTTCATATTTTGATTGAATAGCGGCAGCGAACAACCGCTTCCATCTGCATCCTGATGAATTCAGAGTCCTTGACAGGCTGCCTAAAGGATATATCTATATCAAGAGGGGGTCACGACATCTAATGAAGTTAGTTCTCCTCTCATGCTGTCACACAGCACCACTCCACCACCGAGCCGGGGCTGGAACCCCATATGCAGCAGCCACCGCCATTAATAAACATGACAGTCTGAACACTTGGAAAACAGCGTCGTGACCAAATGCAGCGGCGAGAGTCTGCGTTTTAAATTATGTTTTTCAACTCTTGTTATTTTTCCTCAACCTCAAAACTGGTTGTGGAAGAAAAGTTGGAGCGAAGCAGCATTTTTTTGTGTTTGTGTGTGTGTGTGTGAACGCAACACAAAGTCCACTGTCCCACCACCTGCTCCCTCCATTTGCTAAGTTCCCAGTCGACTTCAGTCCCCGGACTATTATCAAACTTTAAAACAGGATTATAAAGTTTTTTAACTTAACCGCGACCACACAACTTACACACAGCGGCTGTTTGACATTAGGCGCATAGAGGAACTAAATTATGTTATCAATACTTACATATTAATACCCAATTTACCATTTCTGACATATGAAAAAAGCACAGTTTGGTGTAAAGACCAAAATTCGTCAGTTACATATCAAATGTCACCTCATAAATCAGTTTCTAAATGCTCCTAACATACTCTGGCACTTTAAAATCCCCCCCGCCATGAAGTGACAATGTGTTCTTTCTGCATCAGATTGTTTTTCATGTCAGTTTCTGGAGATAAACCGTAAGATCCACGTCAGTGGTTGAAGACTAAATGTAAAATTCCTGAATCTGCACGTTTACAGACCCACATCAACAAGCAGCTCAGCGAACATTTCATTCTCATTACTGAAATATTCTCCTGTAATTCAATGAGGATTCCTTAATCATTTCCTCTCGATTGAATGTTTAATGTGGAGCTCCTTTGTCAAGAAAAAACTGATAACATCAAGTTAATAAAAACTCAGAAGTGCAATTGTGTTGTTAACACAATACAAATGACTGGACCATGGTGTTAACCTATTTATATGTGAGACAAATTAAAAACTTTCTTATACACATTATAAATAACTATATATTTATTTGTAGCTAGTGTGATAGAAGGCAGATGCAACACATGACAAAATGATGTGTTCCTCTTAACAGACACAGTCAGGTGTTTCCATGATATGGCACCGCTAAAATTAGATCCCAGGTCAGTGTGTGATTCTTTGGTCTGATTTGTATGAGCGCGCACACGTGTGCATGTGTCTAAGACTTGTGACTATTCATTTGAGCATGTGTGTGTGTGTTTGTGTGTGTGTGTGTATGTGTGTGTGTGTGTGTGCATACGTTTGACCGCCTGTGCCCGTACATTCCTGTTTGTTTGCTTGTGAAGGGCACCTATGGGACCAGCAGGTGGAACGACAGCAGAATGGATCTGATTTATTGAAGCAAACTGAAGATAAAACTATATTTAGACTAAGTTGAAAAGACTGATCAAATTGAAATCATAGATTATAACCGATTTAATAATGTTGAACACTCTATGAGAACTCTTAAAGGATACAATTTGTATTTTTAATAATACAAAATAATGCGTGTACAATTAAAAATCTCATACAGCTTTTGAAACAGTGACTAATCTGAACGCATGTGGACATTTTCCTCTGCCCAGAATATTCTTATTGTGTGAACTGGCTGAAAATTGAATATTACTTGGGGAGGCAGTTTTTCCTGATCCAGTTTTTGTTAATACAGATTTTAATTTGCACTCAGAGCCGCAGGTTATTTTGCTTTTGTTCTCGCAATTCATATTTGATTAAAAACTTTTGAAAGAGACAAACCAGAAAAAAAAATCTAATAATAAATTCCAAATATTAAAACAGTTTAGCATGGTATAGTATCTACATGTATTTATTTTTATAAATATTTTTTCACAGAGGAAAAACAGTGAAATAAAACTGTGACTCATTTAATGTTATCCTCCACAAGGGTCAAAGGAGGACAATCTACCAATCAATCTTTCTTTATGAGCATGTGCATATACGTGTTGAAGTAATTTCTACCAGTGAGATGCCTGATGAGCTAATATTAGAGTGTTGGTGGAGGATGTGGCGTGAGAGTAAGTCACAACAGTGTTCAGCCCTCTCACCTCGGACCAGCAGGTTGGCCGTTGGGCCAGAAGTCTTCAAGGGGTTAATAGCATTTCCCCAAGTGAACTAAGTACTGAAGCTTTATGTGACTCTAACGGCTCAGATTTACATGAACAACTACGTCTACGTCATTAAGTGTCACACAGTGTGATTTATGACATCGAAAGGTGAAGACAGTTTTTTAGAAGAATGTATCACATATTGTAGCTTTGATTGTGACACAGTTTCTCACAGATTAGAGGCGTGATATGCAACTTTATAACTTTTTTTTTATTTGCCTACCTTAAATAAAATATAATCAATCTAATACGTTAAACAACTAGTAGAAAATTACTCCCAGCATTAATCCCATGCAGACCTCAGTTATAACCAGTGCAGATGCAATATACGTAGAGTGGACAGTTTGTAGATCAGCGTTTTCCTTTGTGTTTTTTTTTATTTGAAGTATTACGAGTGAAAAGTCAAAGTTAAATGTGACCAAACACTTGAACAGTAACTGAGGAGATCTGGATACAGTGTCCACACATTCACATGTGTAAATGTATGTGCATCTACGTTAACAGACCCTGCCTCTAGGCTTCCATACATGCAGGGTATACATGCGGATGTACACAAACATACAACTATCACAATCGGTGATACACGCACAGACACACTAAGACCCAGTCCGGGGTCACTATAGGTTAACAGCAACGTATTGTTGCTTGTATTAGGATTTATTCCGAAGTTATATTTACAAAAGATATAATAACTTAGATGTTTATCAAATGCAGTTTTAAAGATTGCGTAATTGTGCAGATTGTGTTAGTGGATTTTTTCAGCTGGACTGGAATTTGCACAGTAATTGTAATATTGTAATATTGAGTATAAAGATATAACTGATTTAAACACATTAAAACAAAACTGACTATTTCTTTTAATACTTGTGGTTAAACATTACTCACTGAGAATTAATGTGTAATTAATTTCATTGTGCTAATTAAATAAAATGTGTCACTTGCCTGGTACATTTTACTGCACTGCTGAAACAGTCAGATTTCCATTTTCCATTTGTTGCCTAAGTGCAACACTTTAAAATACGATCATATAAAAGAATGTAGCATCAGGTACGCATGTTAAAGTAATATGAGAATTCTGCAGCATATGTAAAAGCTACCAGACTTTTATTAACCTTTTCAAATCATTTCTTTGGATTGCAAAAATGTTTTAGCCTTTCCTTTGCTATAGTAAACACTGGCTGAAGTTAATTCACTTTAGAGAGTTCCTCCCGGGAGTGGCAGCTCAGATGCTGCTTTAAACTACACTTACTCATTACAGAAGTCTTCTTTCATTTGCAAAAGCGTCTTGCAGAGTTTAAAATATTCCTTATCATTGTGCTGTTAAAAGTGCTAAGCTTGGTTAAAGCTTTCCTCCAATCCCATCTTCAGCTTAACATTAAGAGGATCCCAGCGAGGGGTCTCGCCCTCAGGTCACTTGGTTAATAGGGGAGCATCTTTTCCAGGTACGCACTGAGCAAAGCACCGAAACAATCCCCTCAAACTATCCAGCTCAGATCTGAGACTTTCTCCGATTTTTCTCTTTCTGAAAAACACACACTTATTGACTTAATGCACAATTGCAATGTGTGTATGCAAACTCTGCACCAGCCTAATCTATTGTAAGTAGAATTAACGAGGTTTTCTTTGCACACACTGTCACTTTAGATTATCTCAAACCTCCTTATGATGGTAAATTCTGCATAAGCACTAATTAGCTTGGGCACAAAATAATAAACAACATTAAAGTTAAGAACGGTTTAACTTTACACAGAATATTCTATGCCTCCTCTAAAGAATACACTCCTTCTCACACACACTGGACGACCGAAGTTTGTCTTTTCTGTGGGACACCACTGTATGTTCGGCTGCTGCCAGAGGACAGTCGTCTGGATATCATCTGCATTAATCTGCCTCTGGCTCTTCCCTGTGGCTGAGGTTAAACCCATGGATCCTGCAGAGCTAGACAGCTGTAGGGCAGCCATCCGACCTGCACTCCCTGTGGGCTGAGCTACCGCAGCCCTCTCTCACTCTCACTGAGCTCGGCCGTCCCGTACACAGGGAGGTGGAGCTCAGAGGACTGCGAGGAACTCCCCCGCCTTTTGAGTTCACTTCATGCGTTAGATTTTATTTTTAAACAAATGAATTAAATCGATTTTTTCTTATCATTTGTTCTTTTTTAAAACAAGAAGTAAATGGTTAATTGATGAGACCTGAGATGGAGAGAGAAGAGAGGGATGCAGAAAGAGATGCACCTACTGGTTGTGGTAGCAGAGAGGGTCAGGGATGCAGAGTTCGGAAACATCCATCAGTCCACGTTAAGCATTCCAGGTGTTGCAATGAAAAAGCAGATAAACAAACAGCTTTGGGAAAAAGCTGAAGGGGGGAGATCAGTTCCTAAGTCTCCACATAGCTTGAGGAAATGTTGCTCAGGTGTTCCTGGGTGTTGTCTCCCCTCCTTCCACTCTTCAACACACACACACACACACACACACACACACACACACACACACGTAACACACAAAATAATAATAAAAAAAAACCTTGTGCCTCGGCCCGACAAACTCCAGTCTGCACAGGTGCTGCACACTCAGGCTCGCGTGGAGAGAAGAAGAGTGGATTTAGTGATGATACACAAAGAGGAGAGAAGGAAGAAGAACCTGAGGCAGGAGAGAGGAAGCAGGACGAGAGAGTGCAGAGGAGGAGAAAGACTAAAAGTCGGAGGAGTGATGGATAGAGGGAGCGAGAGGATAAAAGAGAAGAGATAGATGGATGAAGAGCAGCAGTGGTGAGAGCGCACTCAGGCTGAGTAAGTCAGTGAGGGGATTGAGTCTCCATTGAAGACATGGGGGCTCTTTAAGAGCAGGAGGGAGTGGTTTGGTGCATGTGGAGCGGCTGCTATTGGTCAGATTCAGGAGGGAGGTCCTAAGAGGAACCAATGGGGACGCAGTGATACTCGGGGGGGAGGAGCCAGTGGACAACCAGTCAGTGTCCAGTCATTCACAAGGGAGCACTGCAAAACATAGAAACAGACAGAGACCCCCAAAATGACTGACTGATTAATAGATAGATAGATAGATAGATAGATAGATAGATAGATAGATAGATAGATAGATAGATAGATAGATAGATAGATAGATAGATAGATAGATAGATAGATAGATAGATAGATAGATAGATAGATAGATAGATAGATAGATAGATAGATAGATAGATAGATAGATAGATAGATAGATAGATAGATAGATAGATAGATAGATAGATAGATAGATAGATAGAGATCACCAATCTGATATTGATAGATATAGATAAAACAAAGATCAGATAGATGGATAGATGGATAGAAAAATAGTTAGATTAGCTTTAGATAGAGAGACAGAGAGACGGGGAGAGAGGGATGGAGAGAGAGAGAGAGAGAGAGCTGCAGCATGTCACTGAGGATGATTTAAACAGGTCTTTAAAGGGCTCAGTGCCAGCTTACAGAGGCAAACTCTTTCCTTCACTCGTTCATCCTCTCCTCTAAAGATCTGCCCCTCCACAGCTCTCCCTCCGTTGAACTAATGGCAGCTGCTTCCCACAGCACTTCACCAATCACACCGCGGAGCGGAGGGGGGGGGTCCACCAATCCCCACAGAGGCCGGGTGTAGGAAAGGCAAAGCGATAATGACCTCAACAGGAATGTTAATAATGACGACGACAGAAAAAGTCTGAGTGCACCTTTACCACGTCCGCGTAATGTGGCAGCCATCAGAGAAGAAGAAGCAACACCCCCCCCTCCACACACACACACACACACACAGACACACACACACACACACACACACACACACAGACACACACACACACATACCCTCCAACCCACTTCATCAACCCACATTTTCCTGATCGATACAAAACCCATCACACGCTCTTATTGATCACAGCGTTGCCGTGTCGCCAGCAGCCTCAGCACATACTCTACTTCCCAACCGTCTTTTAAATAATGATAAAAAAAAAGGGAATTATGAATTTGAATGTTTTCTTTTCATGTCAGTCTGTATCAGAGTCAGGGGAGCATGGGGGGTGATTGCTTAATGAAAAGGAGCTGCGCATTCTGAATTAAGGTTTTGATCAATATTTGGACATTTAATGTACTTTCCTGCGAAGGGAAAAAAAACACTGGGAATTCCCGCTGATCTGATTAAGACATCCAGACATAATCAATAAAGGAGATATGCTTATGTTTTTAATGAGGCAGAAAGAAAAGAGGGATACTAATTGTTTCGGATCAGAAGACATGTATGATTTTTACATTAGTGGAGCAGACGTTGATTAAATAAAGATGAAAGGTTTTCCTTCTAGTTTCAAAGATTCCGTTAGTGAAATTATCTCAGATAGAGGAAGTGTCAGAGTTAATTAAAGAACAAAAATTATCAAAATGGAAATTCTTGCACGTCAATGTTGTTCTTCACCTTTTAAAGAATTAACTACATCTAATTTTCTTCGCTTTTGTTGTTCTCGTTCGTGAGGTGGGCCATATTGCACGTCCAAGCCTGATCTGCCTCCCTCCCACCCGGCTGACCAGCTTACCCAGCGAGGGGACACTGGGTTTCATGGCATCTGACAGGAAATCTATTGAGCGCACAGTCTGTAATCCCACTATCACGCCATCTCCAAACGAAGAAACAGTAATCCAATCATTAAGTCTGTATTTAAGCAAAACAGATTTTCGGCTTTATGACCCAGAGTGTGTCTCTTTAAGCAGATCACAGCCAGTGTGGGATCTCACCACTGTGTATTTTGAGACAGCAGTTAAATGTCTTTATAATAGTTTTGCTCTGATTTGCAGTTGGGCTTTTTTTTCATTCCCCCGTCTCCGGTGTCTCTGAAAGCTGCAATCTGGCTTTAATTTAGCTGAGAATCACTGAATATTAAACAGACTTGTTGTGTTTCTGGAGTAAAATGCAGACTTATGTGCACAATTGAAATATGTGTGTGCACTCAGGAATATATACAACACCCAAGTTGTAAACATTTCCTGAAGCAGATCAGAAACACTGGGATTTAACTGTCTGTGCGAACCGGCAGCTTGTTTCTGAAAAGTGAAGAAGAACCAATCGTTATCTGTCAATACCTAGTAATTACATATTGTGCAGGGTTGAGCGACACAGACTCCCTGTGACACTGCCTGGGTGTAATTAAATTCCTGATTCATGAGCAAACTGGTCTTTCATGTCCGACCTCCTGACCTCAGCACAGAGACTGTGTATCATGTGCGGCTGGAGGCTCAGCAGGAAGCTCACTGTGTTCTGCTCCCAACTCTGCACTGACGACTCAACTGTTGACAACTTTAACAACCAAACTGCTTAAACTGAATATAACGGAACAAACAAACACAATACAAACACACACTTATTTATAGAAATATGTGTGTTTGTGTGTATAAAACTTATGGCTTTTATAAAAAATATAGCCGACTTGTTTCTGCAGCATTATAAATAATTGATGTATTCACGAAAAGACAGAGAAAAAAAACACAAATTGACCGAATTAAAAGAAATGATTTTGTGTGAATTATTGAGCCGTATAGTTTGCAATGAATCTGATGGCAGTAAAGTTTTATCTGACCCGTATTTCACATCAAACCAAAACACGACTCGTACAGCAGCCGCTTGTCTGGTTTTAATGAAGCCATCACATGACCTTTAGCTGTTTTCAACAAAGAACCGACAGTTATTCTTAAAAAGATTCACTGAAATGCACAAAGGAAATATACAAAGTTTATGGGAGAATGAAGGAGAACAAAAGTCTTTCAAATTAGAGTCAGTTAATGTTGTTTTTTTCAATTTATGAGTTGTAGAATTAAATTTGAGTTCTATTTGAGTGGTAGTTCGAGTCATCGCCAGGAGTAAATTAAACTGTGCAAAGTGTGATTTCATTCAAAGTAGATTTGTTTCATCAATGCTGCAGTAGAAGCATTGATGAGGATAGAAAGCAGCTAGAGATTAATATTCATTCTATGTCAACTGAGATGTAACAAAGAAATATTGTCCTTATATAGTCATTTTGCTTGCTCTTATTTAATTAAAATATATGTACATGGACGAAAAGAGGTGCACAACTCCATCTATATATAATAAACGTAAACCAAAAGAAGAAGATACTCAGAGTCTGATGGTGTTGTGTTGCACCTCATTTTATTATAAGCTTTTTTATTATCAGCGATAGTGAATTTAAATGTTATGGTGAAGGTGAGAAAAATAAGGGCGGCCTCTCTAAGGTCAAGGTGCTCTTGGGCTATTAATCTACTGTGTGTGGGATTTAGGTGATTTGATTTGTTTATATATTTCTGTTCACTTTCTACTAATGTAGTGTTTGTTGTAAGATGGTGTTGTTCACGTCGTGATGTGTTTTGATCCCTTTATGGAAACATCGTACACTGAACATACAAATATTACCTAAATATTGCAGGGGGTAAATATCTCAACTGAAAGAGTAAAAGCTTGATTTTTATCTCCGTGGTCAAATCAACAAAGCTGTGTCCTTAAATACTTTCATGAAAGCTCACTTAACGGAGCCTGAATCCCACAGATCCATCATTTGCACATTTCTCTCACTGCCACACACTTGTTTGGCTCGTCTGCTGGAGGAGTGCGGAGAGGGATAATTACTATAGCCACAGGGCTGCATTAATCAGCTGGGTGCATTCGCTGGCTTTTTATTATGTTTCACTCCCCTGTCCCTCGGCCACGCGGACTCCAGCCACCGGGACCAGACAGACAGGCCCGGTGGAGGGCGGCGGTTGCCCCACTCGCCCGCTCACACCGGGTTAATAAATGCTATTAGCTTCCATCTCCTGCCTCTTAATTTCTCGTTCAGCCGAGGACAGCTGAAAACGACACTGCACGATGTTAATCAGCGACTCGTCACTGAGAGAGAGGGACTCACAGGAAGGGGAGAATGTTTGATGGGACTTCATTTTGCTACGTATTGTACACGCCCATCTTTTAGCTCCTACGTGAGAATACTCTGTGCTGTCTAATGTCCACATCTTCTCCTAAATTGTCTCATTGCACTTGATGTAAGCGTCTGCAGCTGTTAATATTGTGAATATAATTATATTAAGAATAGGAGATGATACTAACGGATGCATAGAACTCATCAAATCCTCTGGTTTCACAATATCCACTGACTGAAATATCTGACTTTACCATAGTTTTAAAGAGAAACAAGTTTTTTTTAAACTCCTAAAGTGCTGTGAACTTGCCCCTGTGTTGTCCTGTGTTACTGGACCGACACTTTCATGATTGTTCTCACCGCACACTTCATTATTAAAATGTTTTCAATCACGATAAGACACTTTGGTTAAAGGCAATCGCCAAATGGCATATATTATCTTGAGGGCATTTTTCTTACCTCGGTTGTGCTCCAGTGAAAAGCGTGATTGTGATTCCAGCTACAGCGAACGTTCTCCGCTGCGTTTAATCACATCAGATATAAACAAAATCAATCGTACCCCCCGCGCTCTAATTTTAAATAGCTCCTTGACACCAGTCGAATCCTCGAGCGACGCGTCTACGTCACCTGCATAACACAAGAGGTCTGGATGGAGTCACCTCTAAACCGAAGCTAGGTGGTGTCATTGGATCAATACATTCATCTCAAGTTCATTCCAATGAGGCAGTCGGTCCTCGTGGTGTCAGCTGTTTGAAGCTTCATCACGCTCGTGCGTACGAAGCAAGTGATTCTGTGACGACTCCTCGCAGCTAAAGCCACTTGCGACAAAAAGGAAGTGGCTAACGTTACATGGTTGCTTCGCGTGATTAATCAGATTTTTTAATCGTAGCAAAGATATTAGGTTTTATTTGACAAACATATTTTTGACAAAGTAAAACTAATTAGCAACAGCTAGCTAGTGTGAGGATGTGGAAAACAGCATTGAGAGATGAAAATAGTTGGACAAACCTGAAAAGTACTTTATTTGTAGCTCAGAAATAATTTACGTTTCAGATTAAAGTTAATAAATTACATAGAAAATTTATAACTATAACTATAATTTGAAAAAAGAAAATTGTGATACTAAGTATTTCTTTATTTGACCAAGTACTAAGTTCATCCAAAGCTTTTCTTTTTTTTTCAGTACAAAAATCATACTGAGGAATATGCACGTCCACTTATATATTACAGATCTGGAAGATAACAGTCGGTCTAGAATGAGAATAGAAAATAAACCTCGTCTAAGGCCCAACTTTCCCCTTGAATTCAATGCAGACACAATTTACAATTTACAAAAACTCATGGATAAATATGTCAGATTTGTTTCCTTTAAGAACCATGAATTATTCTATGAGAAATTGGTGAAAATGTAAAAAAAACCACTCTGCCAATGATACATCCTTTCAACAAGTTAGGGTTTGGGTATTATTTGTGTAATCTTGCTGACAAACCAACCAACCAACAGGGGTGAAAACACAACTTATTGAAAGTGTTAACAAACTTCACATCAGTGAGTTTTACCCAAAACGTCTAAGCAAGAAGAAAACATAAATCGCTATGTTCACTGAATTCACATCACGCAGCTGCTAGTCGGGCTCATACCCACTTCCAACACCTCCGAACACCCACAGGGCACTGGTAACTCTTCAATTACCAGATTCACTCCGAGGAGCAGTTAACTACAGTACAAAAGTTTGTGTTTTTCAAATGACTTAGATGGTGTTTGATAAGGAAAGTATCCGCTTAGCTCGTCCCACTACCAAAATAAAAAGAGGCCATGACTGTATTTATTACCTTCCCGGGAAGCAGGAACTGAAAATGGAGAATCAGTGGTGTATCCTGTGGAAATAAAATCATGTGAACAAGAGTTTAGCTGCTGAGATTATTTCTAAAGTATAATTTAAGCAGCTGCAACCACACACTCACACACACACAAAAACACTGGGAAGCCTGGTGTGGTCTTAGATGAGCAGCGAGGGAAGGAAAACCGTCCAGTGGATTTTAAACTGCAGCCTGTTCACACAGCGCTGATGAATATAATACTAAAAACAAACATTTATGTAAAGCAGCCTTGCTTGGCAGTGAATCTCGGTGTTCCAGACTTAGCTCCCCTAAGATCCAGGGATGACTTTCATTTAGTCTCACCTCTCCATCCAACTGGGGTCACCCCTGTTGGTATAGCAAGCACAGCAGTCACATTGCTCCGCCATGCGCGCAGATTGCTTACTAGAACCGCCTGGAACCTTTCATATTTCCCAGTCAGCATTTTTACAGGATAATTTTGGCAGCCTTTAAGGATATCGCTGCCTTAATAGAGGATAAAAATAAACGGGTGGTGGAAGGTCTATATCAGGCCGGTATAATCTTGTATTCTACACAGTGTGGAGCTAAACGTCTGGCTTTGGCTCCATTCAATGAGATTAAACTTCTCCCCAGTTGATTCCAAAAGACCATTTGTCCTATTTTTAAAAGCAGAAAGGGCGTTTTGAGCCAAGTGTATCTAAAGCGGCCGGTTAAATTGATTAAAATACTATGGTGTAAATGGCATTACAGCACAGCTTCTAAGAATGTCTTGGGTCTATATCCCATTGAGCGATTCTGGTCAGCAGATTTCTATAGATGGTTTGGCAGATTAGTCTATATGTTTCCGTCGAGATATGTGCAAGCATGTGTGTGTATGTGTGTGTGCAGTTTGTGCGCACTGCTATGGGTGTGTGTAGCTTTAGCAGTGACTGACTTCTGCATAAGAAAGCTTGTCAAAATGTCTCAAAGACGGAAACAGCTTAATTCAATCAGCGGTAGTGCTTTCAAGACCACGAGGGAGCCGGCTAATAGTGTTAGAAACTTGAAAAGTTGGGAAAAAATAAGCTTGAGGAAGTTCTCGCTACCTGGGAAAGAAGTCTGTTCCTTGAGGCTTTCCTCTACTGTATGATAGTAAAAGCTCCACTCTTCTGGGCCTTGTTGCTTCTCTGTGAGCTCAAATGCTGGATTTTAGTTTGTGCTCCTCCCATGAGGGGCAAAGCTTTACAGAAGTTAGAAAAGGGTTATATGAAGTTCAGTGGGAATGTTTTTTTCGCTCTGAGTACTCAGCTCAACTTTTTAATAAAAGACACGAATGTGGATCGAGATGTTCTGCAGGAGCATGTTTGGAGGTGAGTGGATGGGGAGTTGGAGAATATACAGGTTTAGTTAAATGTGAAAAAAGTAACCCTTCTTCTAAATAGGGGTCCTGTGGGCATTGCTTTTTGGAAATTACGAGAAGGTGACAAATGTTATGCCGAGATCTCGGAAAAGCAGTCGTATGTGTCTAGGGCTGTGTGGTGTGGTGGAAAACTGTGGGTCTACAACACATGCACCTCATTTATTTTATGCACCCTTCCCCCTTCTCCGACATTCACCCACATTAATTCCATGATTGTGTCTTCCTCTCATTTTCTCCCTCGTTATGCATTTAATGTTTCCAATTTGCCGTCATCACAGGAAAACGCCACAAGACGCTGTAAATTCTTTTCTAATTCCAAATAATTAGGATTACACGGACCAGTGGTTTTCAATCAGCGAGATCATCTCAATGATAGATGGTAGGATAACTGGTCATTGCCGAGACATAAATATTGTGTCGTTCAATTAATCTGGTCTAATGAGGTGTCAAAACTGCCACTCATCCATCAAATACAATTAGGAATAAACACATATGCATGGAGATGGGTAATTAATAATTAGCAAAGCAAAGAAAACAGTATTGGTTTCAGCAGACACATTCACAGAGCAATTTACCACAGCTCTTTCTTCATTTGAATTTTCCAGTGAATGAGACAATGCCCCATCGAAAGAATATGAACGAAATTGTCGCCCGTTCTCATGTCTGATGTTTGCTACGCTCGCTGATTCTACAGAGACGTGTGTCAGTTTAGAAAACAGTTGCCTCACTTCACCTTCAACCCCAGTCCTCGCTTTATATCATCCAGTCCAGGTGCCTTTCATCCAATTGTATGACCGTGTAAAAGGGAAAAAACATCTGAGATTCCTAAATAAAAAATGGTAAATTTATATGAATGAAGCGTAATTCTAGGCTTCATTTGAGAGCGGTAATATCAGAATATCAGCCTGTTGGAATCTGGAGCTTCTTTTTAATTCAAACTTTACTTAAGGTTTTGCAAATGAGGAAAGGGAACCTACTGAGAATGAGCTATGGGTGAATGGTTATATTGTAATAAACAGTATAAGGACTGTACATAATCTGTTTAAATACAAGTTTATAAAGATCATTGAAATTATGAAAATATAGAGTTTTGTTACTTAAACGTTTTGTGGTAAGGTATTGCAGAGGGAAAGGAGCTTCAAAAGTTTTGCAGTGGTCAACGTTGAGGTTGTGGTTTTTTGTTGTTCTGTGTGATATTCAAAAGGGAGTTTAATAGTTGCTCAAGAAACGAGGAGATTACACATTTTGGAACTCACAACTTCTCTTTGCTGATTGTTTCCTTCAAAATATTCTCCAAAATTTTTCTCAATAATGATTTTAGTCTTGTATTAGTATGACTTGTTGAATCACAACTTTACACTTGGATTATTGTTTGTTAATTCTAATAAAACTATAACTTTATTCTTCTAATATTATGACTGTACTCTCATATTATAATATGGATTTTTGTTTTGTTAAATTATGATCCTGTAGTTGTAACAGTACGACTTTATTATTGTAACATTGTGACTACAATTATTCTTAATATAGTTTATTACTTTTTGTCACGTTACAACCTTATGTCATAATATTTTGACTTTTTCCTCAGATATTTACAACTTAATTCTTACTATTAAAACATTATTCTTGAAATATTACTCTCCCGCACAAATGCACCACAACTAAACCTGGATATTGAGGCACACTTTGTCCTCCTGAAACTAAATGATTGATAGAGTTCCTTTCTGGACCAAAAAAAGAGCAAAACATTTATTTTAGATCTTGGGAATAAGGGACTGTCATCAACGGGTGTCTTCATCCTTCTCTAAAGCCCACAAGGCTCATTGTCCTAAAAAAGACGTTTCATACAGATTGCTCATTTTCTTCCACTTTTGGAGGACGATCAAGCATCCTGACAGAAATAAAGTGTGGTGCTGGGATGAGATCTCTAATATGAAAATAATAATTTATTCTCCCACATCAGGTTCAATACATGATGCTCCAGCTGTCAGAAGCTTTCATCAGAACCTGTCACACAGAGGTAGAAACATTTTTGACCTACTCGTGTCAATTCTTAGCAAAAGATCCTGCTCACTGAACCCCGGTGTGGCGCTGAAGTTGACACCTGTCACACAGGAGCTGAGGCTAGTTCCACTTTGTTGAAACCCGAGAGGATCAGGAATTCATAAAATAAAGGCTAAAGCAAACACAGTTAATAACTGTGCTGCAAGTTTGTATGACTTTTATTCTATTTCAGGATAAATTAAAAAAAGCATTTGCTCACTGTAAAACTGGTTAGAGGAATAGGAGCTTGAGATGAAGCTCAAATTTCTTCTCGTATAGTAAATAGAGCAGCCCAGAAAGTCTAGATATTCTGTAACATTGACAGATATTAAATGGGTTAAAAACTACATATTTCAAGGAATATGTTTTCATCTCTATATGTCAGCCCTGTTATATACAAACAAATAAATTCCACATTTCCATGAATTTGGGTGATTTTTTTTACAGTGTAAAAGTTAAGTTTACCAACTCTAATGTTGTTAATGTTGGTAACTGACTGGAGTATTATCACTTACACCACCGCTAACACTAGCTATTTGTTTCAATGGTCTCAACTCTTAATATTACCAAGATCCCATAACAGACGATGAAGGAACATTAACTGAAATTTTGGATAAAACTGTCTATTTTATTCCATTGTATCTAAATGTCTGCTCTTGCAATTAAATATACAGTTATAGTTCCATCTAGGACTTGGTCAAGGTTATAAAATAAGACTGTGAACTTGGTTATAGGTTTAAAAAGTTTGCATATTTATTAGTGAAGAGGATCTCTGCAGAGTGAAACTTCTCTGGCTCCGGTGTTTTTCTCCACTGAAAGTTTATTCGTGCAGTGCGGCCCCGCAGTGTCCCAGCTGGTGATGGCGGAGACACGTGATGCCAACAGAAGTCAGCGGTGTCTTCTTGATGTAAGAGTCTACATAACAGGCCCGAGACACAGAGACACCCCGACGGTTCACTTGAGCTGTGGCAGCAGCAGCAGCAGCAGCAGCAAAGAGGCAATTACCCAGAGGCATCGGGGCGAAAAACAGGAGGAAAATCAATACATAATTTCAGCATTTCAGAGGGTGTTTCCTTCAACTGAGTCGATGTCTTAATTCACCAGTGTGAGTTTGTTGTTTTTTAAAAAACTTAATCCCCTTTTGTGTTTCTTATTGTGCCATGAAAATATTAATAAATAATGATTTGCCTGCAAGTTCCTTTTACCTTTTGTGGATTATATAAATCCTTTTCAAGCGAATAAACACAAAATGCAGTTGGATTCTGCATCTAGTGAATGTGAGGTCTAGCATTAATAAGATCCGACAGCACAGTGCCATGAATTTTTAGTCTGAAAAAGCTGATTCTAAATTCACCAACACAAAAAAAAAGGGTTCGATAGATGCCTCTGTGCTTCCTGTGAGCGTCGTATTAGGAATTCACTTCACCTGACCCACGTGTTAAGTGTCTGAGAGGAGTTTCATCGTGTCCCTAACAGCACGGGAGCGCGGTGCAAGTTCAAGCAAAGTTTACGGCGACCACGCGGTGCCCGATTGTCACACTCTGCTGCGGAGGGCGGGCAGATGGGCAACCCCTCTCTGCCCAGCACCAAGATGCCATGGTGAAGTGACAGCAGCCAGACACACAGACACACACACAAAAAAAATATGAAACAAATCAATAGTGGCGTCTCTTATGGAGGAGACCGAACCACGGCACAACATGATAATGACCACAAATCCACTGAAGCGTTGAGGCGACCCCCAGAGAGGCGCTCAGATAAATGTAGGTTAGCATGATTGACTTATCGCCTGCTAAATTAGAAAAGACAACATCACACGGCTTCTCTGAGCTTTGTCTGCAAAGCACCTATGGCCCGGGATGATTGTTAAACACACCACCTTCCTCCATCACCCGGCAATTACACCGCCTGCAAAAAACTTCAGACATCATCTCCTTACAAAATAGTTAAAGAGCCATTTTTTAGGATGAGATATGGTTCACTTTTATGTTGTGTTATTTGAATATGAAAAGGAGGCTGGTGGGGAGCGCAGGGAGCCCAAGGGACCCTAACACAGACTTCCTCTAAAATGTTAATGGTTTGGCTAATTGAAGGTATGTTCTTTGTCGGCTCTGTGTTTTGGAGGGTCCCTTCTATGGGCCGAGCACAAGGTAGCAGGGCCTTCAGATGTAATTGTATTTGACTGCTGCTGCTGCACTGGGGGGCCGCTGGGTTTAGCTGCTTTTAAGATAAGTTACGGGGACAGGCGCGCACACCCAAAGACGTGCATGGAGACACACGTACACCCACCCAACCGCACAGCAACGCATGCCCACACACACACACACACTCGCACACACACACCAACAGGCACACTAACACATGTACATGCCAGCCATTTGCATTTCAAAAGAGCATAATTGCCCACGGCGGTGGCAGGGGGAGTGTGGCCTCAGGATTCCCCAAGAGCGCCTGTGAAGTTAACGAATCACGAGTCTAGACTCAACTGAAACTCCTTTTTCATGCGAGCACGTTCTCACCAACATCCTCCTGAGTAATAGACAGGTAGAGGAGTCACACACCGTCACACAGACAAGCCGTTTACCGCGGGATGCAGTTCAGGCACCGGAAAAAAACAATTTCCCTTTTCCCCTTGTTCAAGGATATTTTTTAATGGTATTAAATGTTGAGCTCAGTCTTCTTTACAGTGAATCTGATCAGCGGTTGGATTACATGCACGCTCCGGTTTTTACGTGAAATCAGGTTGAGACGTTTACAAGTTGGAGTGAAAAGAGCTAAATGCTTTTAACACAGGATTTTATGAAAGGCTGTCGCCACAACAACAATAAACACAGATGTTTCAGATACGGACACTTTACAGGGAAAGCCGTGTCGGCTCAACATCAGTGGAACACTTTGATCGCCTGTTAGATTGCATTGATAGCAGCCTCAATCCTGTGGGGGGCTCAGAAGTGTGACTTTTAGATGCTGCCACCTTCGGACAAAGATTGAATATTTACTTTATTATTGTTGTCTGGTTCCCTTTCAGCATTCCACTTAAAAGCTGAATATTGCCAAATAGACGCTTTTGCTTATTACTTTGAAATCAACGCCTCTGCTATGTCCCTCAACTATCCTCAACTCTCCTCTTGTCATGTGATGAAGCTCTAATCAATGTTTGTAATTGTAGTGACCGATTAGGTATTGATAACTTGTATTTTACAAACTGGAGTCCTTTATTTGATGAATGTGGGTGCCACTGCTGAAACCATAAAATAAAAGAAAGGATAGCGTGTAGTCAGGTGCGACCAACTATTCACAAACACTGCCACATTTACCTTTTTGGCAAAAATGCAAAGGGCTAAAAAACCCTTAAGTTCATGTTAACACACTCCAGCCAACATGCATAGCTCTGACTGGATGTATAGAAATACAGATGCTCCTCTACATTCTGCTCAGACTCATGTCAGCCCGGTGGGGATGGTCAGGGACTGATGGAGGAAGCTGGGATGATGCTGAGTCTGGTGCGACACGGACATACAGTCCACTGAAAGCTAAGCTGCTGCCACGTTGCTGCAAAGAGTGATGGCCCGGCAGGAGTGTTATTTGTCTTGCATTGCCGGGTGAGGCCTCACGTCCACTCAGAAAGAGATGAAAAAGGGACGGACGGTCTGTCTCGGAGAAGTGCTAGCAATGTGGTGGAGGACAATCTGTCACCGGCAGTCATCACTTAACTGAGCCCCGCAGAGCCGCACCACTCACTCAATGAGAGCCTCGGCAGACTTAAATGGGAACGCTGGCCGGAGTCAGAAAGAGACATGATTAAAAATATGCATGAAAATGAAATGAAATGCAAATTCTTCGCTCTTTTACTTCAGCGTTGAGCTAAAAAAAAACAGAATGTGAGACAACAGACATGTTAAAATCAAAAAATAAATGAATCACCTGCGTGTAAAGTTAGAACACAAACAACAAACGACATCTGACGCTCAAGCTTCCCGTTTTGCAAAACAGTCATATTTTTCTCCATTTGTTTTACCCCACGTTAACACCCGAGGTGCTCCACAGAACAACACACAGACGCACTTTAGCTTCTAATCGGAGCTGGCAGTGCACGTGGAGATGAAGGGCGTGCGGAGAGGCCGCCCTGTCTCGTGACACAATAAATGACTGTGATTCAGGTTCCAGCAAAAACAAGGACTGCTTTTCAATTCCACCTCTTTTGCACGGATGAATGATGAACCCCGGGTAGGAGGTGCAGTGTTGTGGTATTAATATACATCAGGGGCCAGAGCGCCACACTAAATCAGGAGCTCCGGAGCATTTGTTATTCTAATGACAAGCAATAACCGTGGTCTGGCTGTGCGTGGAGTTGGGAGATCCTAAAATGTGAGAGGACTCAAGACTAAAAGTTAAAACAAGGAGAGGACTAAAGGAGACGTGACTTGAAGTCTGAAGTAGAGGAACGACTGAAGCCTATTGGTCATATTAGTTATTATCGGATCGTGTTTTTACTTTAAACAGCAACAACATTAACTACAAATGGAAAGAAGGAGAGGAAAGTGCCACTAAAACAAGCTGCAATACAATTTTAGACACAAAAAATACTTAAAAGCCTTGTTGTTGAGAGCTTTAAGAAAAAAATCCAGCCCTGATAAGCATGGCTCAATCAAGCAAAAGACAGGATTTAAAACAACATTATAGACTCTTTAGCTCAAATCACTTGTGTTCATCTCCGAGGTGTTTTAACCAACAGCTGCTCATCCGACCCGACGGATCATAAATCAGCTTTCGGGAGAAGATCGAGCGAGAAGGAGAAGAGAAGACAGACGATTCCGGTGAACTCTGCGGATTGAACAATCAATACTGACAAAAATAAATGGCTGCACTATTTATCAAAGTCTTGTGTTCGGCCCTATCGTAGAAATCCCGTAATGTATATTTCATACACTTTTATACCCATTGATTACCTGCCCTGTAGTTTGTAAATTACGTGTATATTGATCCGCTCATCATACAGTTGTGGCTTTTACTGTCGGCCATTTGTGCCACTGATAAAGAGATCAGGATTGAACTCTGGTATATAAATCTTCAGCCATTTTCTGCTCTTTTCACAATATATTATCAGATAGAATAGACATTGAAACAGTTGTTATACAGTAATACTTTGTTTATTTCATGATAAGCAACACCTGATTATTAGAAAAGCATTGAAAAGAGGTAAACTGATAAGCTAAAAAATGTAAATGTTTCGGCATTATCGTACAAATAACTTAAGTCCTAGTTGTCCATCAATCTTGATTTCCTGAAAAATCAGTCAGAGACAAAGAGAGGTGCCCAGGCACAAGGTGATTCCAGCTCTAAAGTCAGAAATATAGATTAAAGACGAAAAATCAAACATGAAAAAGAGGGATGTCAAAACCGCCATTTATTCTCATTATGTGAGCTTATGTGTTTATTCCACAGGGAGAACCGGAGTCAAAAGATGAACAGAAGTGTCCCTGTGAATCTGACCAGATTGCATTGAGAGAGAGAGAGAGAGAGAGGGAGGGAGAGTTAGGGTGAGGTGGAGAGAGGCAAGGTTTGGATCAATGGCGCCAGATCAATGATCAATAGGCCGCTCACACCAATACACTTCCTGCTGACGCTCGGAGCTCCGGTTACACAGATGAAAATGGGTGGGCAGGGCCGGAGTGGGATGATGATTTATGTTAGCTGGGCAGATGTGTTATTTTGGAGAGAGTGTCTGATAGAGACGCCTGAATGTCACAGAGGGAGGAAGCATTTACAGGTTCACACCAGTGGATGGCTACTGGTCCGCAGTTAATAAAAAAATAAGTTTATGCAAATCATGATTTCCAGAAAGAAGAACAAACACAAGGAAATTAAATAGAGGACTTAAAGTTTTTAGCAGGTATTGAGAAATGGTTAGGAGAAGGAAATTGTCCCACCATCAAAATCCCAAAACTGGGCATTCGAGAGGTGGAGTGACGATGATGTGACAAAGAGGAAGATGAAGTACTACTTAAAGCCTTAGTTTGGACTATCCTGCAAGTAATTTTTGATATCGAAGCCAACGTGTGCTGTTGCAGCTGAAATCTCCTCTCTACACACTCAGTGAAGAGGATTCAGTAACTGAAGGGGGAAGATAGCAAAAAGAGATCAAAATCAATATCAAAGTGGCCGAGCAACGAAGAACAAGGCAATAGATCATTTCCCTGAAGAAACACGGATGATATTTTATCATTATAGATCATAAGAAAAATACCTTTACAGTTTATGTTTTAGAATGTCTCCACTGTAGGGGCGTTTTTTTTCTTGGAGGAAGTGAAAATGTGGCTGTGTTGTAATCGATCTATGAAAATGCCACAACACAGAAATCTGAAATAAACCTAAAACCAGACATTTCTCTTATCTTCTCTTATGCTTCAACTACATGGGGATACAAAAAGTATACAAAGTATAGTAAAGTAAGTTTCTGTATGAGCTGTTTGACACAACCATAGGATGAAAGTGACCAACATGCAACCAAATGACTAAATTAAACTTGTTCATTATTTGAAGGGTAAAGTCAGAAAACCTTTTGGGGACTTTTTTGCACCTGTATTTTGCAGCAGTGATTTCATCTGTGAAGAGAATTGTGTATTACTGACTGAATTGGTGTCACACACTTGCTGAGGCTTGTGTCGCTGAACACAAACTTTTGTTTCAGGTTTACAAGGTTACACTGAGGGCGTCCTAACATATGAAAGTCCGAACCAAGGTTCATGTCTTTGTTACTTTGTTTATATTTGATGTGGCTTAGTTTGGTTTCACTTAGCAATTTAGGGGGTTGACTCAAGACTTTTGAAAGACATATGTACGTCTTGACTTCATCACCTACCTAACACTGATTGCTTTGATTATCTACTGGTCAATCCAGCTAATATATTCAATAGGCTAAGAGCGTAGCAAAGATAGTTACGGTTTGGTTTTGGTATTACTACAAACAAAAGGGCCGTCCATGTAGTTCAAATATGTTATCGTCAGAAGGGAAGACTACAAGCATCCTGTAAGCCTCCTCTTCTTTTTTCTTCTTCTATTGTTTAATGCTGTCTCAACTTCCTGCAATCGGTGCGAAGGTCTGAACTCTCCAAAAAATGGGTTTTCATACTGAAAACAAACCAAACCACGGTTCAGTTTGATCTGGACTCAGACCACCTCTTTCCATCAGACAAGGTTTTGGTCCCTTGGTCCAGATGGGGGTTCGAGGCAAATTTCACACCAGTTATTTTGGTTCAGACTTAACTGTTAAGTCCAAAAGGTCCACATCAAACAAGGTAGCGATGAAAGTGCCCTACCAGAATATGATGGAGGTAACGGTGACCAAAACCATCACATTCGTCTCACATCATTGCAAACATCATTGCATTCCAGTGCGCACACACAC
Source organism: Pseudopleuronectes americanus (assembly GCA_038501795.1). Taxonomy (NCBI): domain Eukaryota; kingdom Metazoa; phylum Chordata; class Actinopteri; order Pleuronectiformes; family Pleuronectidae; genus Pseudopleuronectes; species Pseudopleuronectes americanus. The sequence goes on along the minus strand of CM076734.1, from coordinate 11,138,883 downwards.
ACACACACACACACACACAGGTGAACACATGTGCACACACACAGACACACAAATGAGGCCCTCGTTTCGACCTGTCAGTCACCCATGCCTCTTCACAGCCAAGGTCTAGTGACAACTGTTAAATCAGAGCACGCCTTGCTCCCCGCCATGGCTAATGCTGTTAAGTGTAGAGCAGCATCTCAGCTAACACATCCCCGGCTAACTCTAATTACCCCCGGATGAGACCCGCGCCTCCTTCTGCCCACATGGTGCCCCACTCCGCATTGTAATGAGCGAGGAGGCAAGAGAAGACCACACACCATCCCTGACTGGTTTCTATCTCCGTCGATTCCATCGCTAAGCGCTAAACTCCCCCCCTGAGCTCTGGTTGAAGTATCTAACCTCTGTGCGTGTGTGAGCTCGATAAAGACCCCATCTCCTCCAAATCCCACCTTAAGTTACCCCCTTGCAACCGTGTCCACCTGACTCTTAGCCGCAGCAAATTGGGTTAACGCTCACTAAGTGTCCCATCGTTAGCGTTGTTAATTGACTACTGCGTGCGATAATTAACAGGGAGCGGGCTGCCTACCCCGCTAATCTTATTTAGGTCATTTGCATTTAAAATGGTTTTGGTCTCTCTGGCAAGTTGGAAAAAAAAACAGGCTCTTGGAAAACGACGCCTGATGGACGAGTCGGTCTGAACAGCTACTTAACATAAAAGCATGTGAAATTATGATTTTGTGTTGACTACTTTCTACACAGAATTCAGACGTTGTTTTAATATAAACCAGTGCTGTGCCCGTTAAGAAACCTGCCTGTTAAGAATGTTCTGTTCTCTTGTCCTGTGTTGATGCCCCCGGAGCCACTTCAGAATAATAACCCATCTGAACGTTGTGTGCAGAGGTTTCTTAAAAACAGTCTATTTTGAAGAGTGAAGCTTGAAAACTTTGCGTTCATCCTATCTGGTTTATCTGCAGTGAAGATTTTATAGTCGATGCCAAATTTTGAGTTTGAAGGATTTACTCAACTGCTGTTATTTTTTCATAAATTGCATCTGGGCATTCCATGAATGTTGCTGCCATGATGGAGATCACCTGAGAATCTTGGTACCAGTCCAATATGGTGAAATAAAAAATGTATCCAAAAAGTTGGTGGAAGACCAGATTAAAGCAAAAACTTTACGTTAAAAGGATTGGAGCAGCACAGAAACTTGTGAAGTTCTGCTAACTGCACGGCCGTGTTTACCAAAGGCATCCTGTCCCATTAAAAAGTTCCCATCACATCCCATTTCTCTCACTTACTCGGGCTGTATGAAGGTTGATTTTGTTGTCGTGCTGTGATACCTCCAGATGAATGTTTCCTTTGTTGAAGCACCTTCTGTCCTATTTTGGCAATGACATGGGCGCTCGGTAGCTACAGGGGAGACACACGACTGAGCACTCCTCCTGGTTCACACAGGCATTAACACAGCACATTAGCTCGGTGGAGTAGTGGGAATGAAAGATGGGCTAACACCGCTGCCCCAGGCAAAGTGAAGACGTACACTAAAGGCAGCTGCCATCTATTATGGATAGCCAGTGCCGACCCCCACTGTCGGTGTTGTGGGGGTGACAGTGCTGTCCTTGCCGAGGCGTTGACCTTCCTTGGTGGGGAGAGGGCACTGGGCAGATTAAAAGTGGACTGGCTCACCGTGCAGTCCAGGCGTGCCCCTGATGTTCTGCCCAGATGGTAACCACACACACTCTCGAACACACACAAGGAAGTACGCACACACTTCCGCACACACACTCTGCTTCATCCTGGGAGGGCAGATGTGGGGTTTCGAATGCGGCCCCTCCTTAGGGTGCTCAGCCTTCAGAGTTTATACGGTCTACGTCTACAGTTTTCCCAACACACACACACACCACATGCAGTCCTCAGAGGTCTAACCAACCCTCACCTCCTCCACTCTCCTTCTGAGTGTTTCTCCATCACTTAATTCTGGCTGTATGTATGTGAATCATCCATCACTCACTCAATCAGTCCATTGAATTTCATTTAGTGCGGCGTTACACAGGGCATGTGATTGATTCAGTGGTACCTTTTCACTGAAGCTTGAATGACACACAATGCTGGTTTGTAGACGCTCACACATGCGGGCACACAGACACACACACACACACACACTCCCTGCTAGCTTCTACACTGCTGCACTGGGTCTCCATTGCCAGGGGGGAGAGTTGGGTGCCCACGCTGCCAGAGAAGACCCCTCCGAGACTGACTCAAGGTCGGCATGTCCAGCTGGCTGTGCCAACATCTGTTCTGAATGGCCTCAAGACTGGCATGAGAGAGGCCCGTCTACGCTGCTTGACCTTGGATCAATGGCCATATTTTTGAAAAGTAAATGTTACAGCACTTACTGCGAGCTGACGCTGTATGAAGCCTGACCACAGCAAACAAAAAAATCTCCCAAACGACCACAGATATTTCATCGCCCATAATCAAAGTAGACTCAGACAATTTGTATGCACTTTAGACTGAGTTAGGATAACTGACATGAACCATTCAAAGAGATAACACATCAACATCAATGCCTGTAGTCATAAACAAATCAAACTTACTATGCAACAAAATGAGAAATCTTAAGAAAAGCAGCAACAATGCAATACTAACACAAGCTATTAAAAAGTAAAGTTTTAATTGAGATTTATAGAACGAGTGTATGTTTGTAAGCGTCAGTTTCTGCAGTAGGGTCAGGGTGGAATCACTTTCACTAAGGGACATGAAGATGCACCCCAGCGTGTAAGGGGCTGACAGTTCAGACGTGTACATGGAGTCAGACCACAGTTTGTTAGTGACCCACTGTATCTCCAGGTCTTTCATTAACTCATGAAACCATGGTTTGAACACATGTTAAAATGTTAACTGTTGTTGATAATTGCAGCAAAGAGACTTTAAAAAATATTAATTATTTCAATTAAATATGGTAAAAGAATAAAAGCATATGGATTCATATTTTGTAACCGACAGCTAAGGCTTTTTTGAGTTTGGATGAAGCCGACAGAAATAAAACATCTGTCAATTAAACTGTATAGTGGTGGTTAACATCCTCTGTCAGAAAGACCAGTCATCTGCATAACAGGATAGAATTAATATTATAGTGTGTATATTGAAAGAATGTATTCAGTTGATGCAGTAGGCAAGAAGCATGAACTAGTGACAAATGAGTCTATACCTTTAAATCAAAGATTATATCGGCATACGAAAGGAAACTCATTTATTTTCAAATCTTCTAAATGGTATAGTTATATTCCGCTACATATGTATCATTCATGCACGTACTTTTATTGGAGATCAAGTTTTCCAGCCTCATCTTTACTATTTCTTCCCTCTTCCCATTTCAGGGTGATGGCGAGTTTCTGGGAGGTAAATGACATTCATTCATGGCCGCATCAGTAAGTGTAGAGTTGGTGGACAGAAAAATGATTGACCGCTACCAACGCTTTCCCTGTTTTAATTCTTCATGGAGGTTGTTCTCTGCCAGCAAGCCCATCGATTTTTCTATCAAATACGAAAACAGGCATTGTGGAAAGGCCGCAGAGGTCAGTGTGAATTAGAGCAGAGGTGTGTGTGTGTGTTTGTGCGTGTTTGTGCGAGTGCGCGAGTGTGTGTCTGTGTGTGCCCGGGCACCCCCCCCCTCCTCCTCCCCAACATCCCCATTGTCACTCCCCAAAGGCCTCTCTGTTAAATTGGCTGACAGATAATAAGATCATACAGCAGAGTAAAGACACAAAGACCTTTGTCCCACAATCCAACAGTCTTACTTCTGGTAAAGCTCCTGGTCTGCATCGGAAAACAACACACAGCGAGGGCAGCATGGACACATCCGAGAGGAAATACATGCAGCAGGACTTCGGTTGACGAGTCTAACCAGTCATTATTTAGACAAAACTTTACCAGAGATTTGTTTTTTTGTTTTCTAGAAAATCTATAAGCTAAGGATCTAGAGAACCTCTGTCATCTTGTATACAGCTTGCAAAAACTTTACAAGAAATGTATAATAAGCAACTCAGAAATGCAAAAAAAAGAGCAATAAGAGAAAATAACTTAAAACAGCGGACAAAAAGCTCTTTCAGCTTGGTCCCGCCAACTGTATATCAACTCATTGTCAGGGTGAAGGAAACAAACCCGACAAACATCTTAATGCAGAATGTTGTGTTTCTAAGAGAAGATAATTCCATGGACATATGAGCTTTGGTTAAAACCAGGTGCAAGTAACATCATTACCATCACTACCATCTGACATCAGACACCTCACCGAAGAGAAGCAGCTCCAGCCATCATATTTAAGACGAAATTTCCAAGTTCCAAGGACTCATCCTGAATGCTTAATGCATCAATGCTCATGAATCATCTAGAATCAAATCAGACTGAATTCAAATTAAATTGCGCCGGGATTAAAATAAATAATGGCATCAGGAGATCCAGTCCTGTAATGAAAACTTCTCACCACAGGGTTAATATGATAAAAACAAACAAGTAAATATTTACACAGATTACTGCCTAGCAGTTGTATGACGTTTGATGCAGAAAAACAGGAACATCTAAATAGTCTATTCATCTCTTTATAGATAATGGTGGAAGTAGTGTGGTTCCTATGCCATTGAGTTACGATCTCTCTATTGTTTTAGCTGGTTTCAGTAGAAACAGTGTGTAAAAATGCTTTTGTCGAAATAAGCCATTTTTCACAAAAACTGATTTTTCAAATGTGTCTGCATCCGTCAAACTAACAGTAAAACTCTCCTCACTCATGTGTTTGTGGTTTCAGTATTTATGAAGCAGTAGCTGCTCCCGCCTGTTCTCGCTATCTCTAAATCTCTTTGCTAAAAATCCCAAATGTGCCAGTTCTATTCAACCACTATCTGCTTTACATTTATCTATAGCATTCATATTGAGATGTGCAGCTCTCTCTTTTTCCCCACATCACCCCTCGATACAACCCACTAGCGTGTCCTCGGGCCTTCTGCCCCAAGGGCTCATGGGATACGAACATTCCCTGGGGCTGCTGTTTTCACAGCCTGTGAGAGAAGCACTCAAGAGAGAAGGAGAGAGAACAGCAGAGAGGCGGCGGCAGCGTCTCTCTGTTTGCTTGATGTCACTATAATGGAAATATGCATAAGTGAGAAAAGGCATAGGGGGCCTTTGGGGCCCGAGAAGTACAAATATTTTAATAACAAACACTTTCAGTGTTTGCCTCCTGTAACGGCACCTGGGTATTATTTCACATTGAATGCAGTCAGTCAGTCCTGAATTCTGTATGCATAAAGACATAGATGTTTTCTGCTTTTTCTAGAAGTGATTTTCATGCTGTTGAAAGTTTTGCTGGTGATACGTCCTTTGGAGAACTGTCATTAATCAAAAGTCAAAGTCACCTCAGATCTCACATTAGAATAGACCAGTTTAGCAACGGCTGAAATTGCAGCTGACCCCTCTTGCCCTGAGCACTTATTCAAAATCAGCAACACGGCCATAGGGGGCTAAAACAACTAAATTGAGTGGGGTTGCAAGAAGCTAGTAAGAGTACTGGGGGAAAAATACCCAATAAAGCAATGCCAACTTGCAGTCTCAGGGGTTTCTTTGAGTTTTCTAATGTCCTGATGGGTGACTTATAGCTTTGTACGCGCTATAAATGTAAATGACAAAAGGGTTTATACTGTAGAGAGTAAGAAAAATGAACAGAATTGGTCGTAACCTACTGTATGTCCGGTACATGTGGTCAGAAATAGAACTGAAAGAGGTGACGACCTCCAGCGCCACAAGGTGAACGAATAACAGTACAACAATTAAGGATGAAAAAACTGTGTGTAGAACATTTAGAAACAAGGACATATTATGTGCTGTAAAACAAAAGGCTCCTGAAATGTTAAATATAGAATATAACCCAGATTAGTCAAAACTTCTTTGAACATAAGGGTTGTTGGTTCTAATATATGAATATCAGACATGTATATACATAGACAAATGGAGAAAAAAAAACAAAGCTTCAATGGACCCAGTGCATCTAGTATAATCGAGTATTTGCAGAATGCTAAGACTTATTTGCTTTTTAGTTTTTTTGTTATACTAGTCGTGAATCCTTTTTTTATTTTTGCATTAGAATTAATTTCATTCTAAAGTTGAAAGCAACAGTCCCAGAGAATTAAAGGCCTCAGTGTTAGTGGACCTTCACGTCTGTATTCAGTGTTTATGAGATCGGGAAACAGAAAAGAGAAAAAAAAACGAAAAAGGCTTCGGCTGAACAGGTCCGACTCCCCTCCTCGGATTTTCATAATGAGCTGTCAGTCATTTCTCCGTGCCCAACAACTTTCATCTGCCCTGATTCCTCCCAACCTCCCCCATTTATCACTCCTTTCTCTCTTCTGCGACGTGCTCCTCCGACGCCCCGTGTCGTTTATCACGTCCGGTGGAATAGAGTTTCTCCAGCTGTCAATTTAGGAAATGGAGTGACGAGCGAGACCCCTGGGACCCCCGCACTAATCTCAGACTGCAACGTTACGGAAAATGAGCTGCATCTGCGGCAGCCAGTTACACTCGCATCCTCGGGAGCACATGTGTAAATCAATTACCTGTCCTCGCCCCAAAATTCATCCTGTCAGTTGACAAACAACTAATCAAAGGCTGCAGCAGGGCAGAAGCCAGACAAACTCAGGTGGTGATCCATCGCACGGCAAGATCACACAGACTCACACTTTTATTACCTGTACACAACATTTAAATTCATTTTTAAATTTCAGCCAAAGGTTGGAAAAATGCTCTGCCTTTTTCACAGCGTTCAATAAGCTCCTGCGTGGCCCCGGTGAATATAACGGTCAGTGTGGAGCTGTGAAAAATGCCAGTGTCACCGAGTTGTGCATCCCACGGGGGAACAGATATCATAGTGGGTTACATGACAGCTGTGGAGGCTGAGCAGTGAGTGATACCTCTGCTCATCAGTCTGCTGACCGGTGAGGACAGCGGCAGCAGACGGTATGTGAAGCACACTTCCTGCACCCGGACGCATAAACACCTCGGATACACTGGTAACAGAAATAACATTTGATGGAAATTTGAAGATAAGTCAAAATTGTTGCTGTAAATCCCTGATTTGTGTTATTCATTTCTATGTGATGGTTATGTTGTTTTTTGCAAATTTCTAATTTATTGGCAGGCTCAGTGGTCCTCTAATTCAAATAAGGAGTCATATCCGGTTCCATCAGAGTGCGAGGACGTGTGGAACAGTACTCTAATGGCAATAGTATAGCAGTTATTCCATTGGCCGGGCACTTGTAATCACCCTTGTGGTTTAAAAGGTCGAGGGGTCAGGGGTTATCGGAGATAAGGACCCGAGGGACCGTCATAAAACACTTGCGACACTTCAGCCCTCATTTGTCATGCCAGAGCTCGATATCACTCATTCGTCTTGGTTAGGAAAGTCTTTTCCTTAAATAGACACCTTGCGTCATAATCCTGCATTGTGTCCCCAGCCTGTGCTGCGTAAGGCCAGTTTGCAGGTTTTATTTTTAACAGTGGTGTTTTGAGTATGACGGTTTATTCTTGCAGAGTAGAAAACAGAAAGAGAATCTCTGACCTGCTGTCGTATCAGTCTCGAGACTGTGTTTCCACGAAAAAGCATAAATCTGAGTAAGCTTTGTTTAGAATTGTGTCTCCTCTCCATGTCTAAGTCTGACATAGGTTTGGGGGTTTCAAAGTCAAAACACACAGTGACAGCTCGCCCCTCGCCACATCTGCATCGTGTTTGCCTGAATTTGCCCGTGCAGAAAGGAAAATGTAAACGGCCGACAAAACAAATGAGATTCCCTTACATTACGCGAGCGTGTAATCACATTTCCCATCTTGTTTCTTTCCCTATATGCTATGTCTTGACGAAAGTGGAGCCGGAAAAGCAGGGGGCTGCACGGAGAGGGTCACGGTGCAGCCCGGGCTGCGGGCCTCCTCCCTCCGTCAGCTCTGCATACAGCGAGACGCTTCCCCCCCCCACCCACCCCCCGCTGAGACGTCTCATTTAGTGCATCTGCAAACAACATTACAGGTGGAAACGCTTTCGGAGATGTCCTGCAAGCATTAATCCCATTTGTGTCCTAATCTATTTCCAATGTGCATTCCGCTGCACTCATGAAATGAGAGAGACGCTGCACAGATCAAATGGATGCTACACAGGACATTTCCTAATGCTCCCGTGGACACACAAAGGAAATGTCATCACCGAGAGGATCTGCATTCAGTGACAAGAACAGAGAGGGATGGTGTTGAGCAAAGAGACGCTGATTCAATAAATCATTTGAGGCAAAGGTTCAATAATTTGGTTACCTTTTGTTTTAATTTGGGAGAAAAATATTTTTTTTTAACCCTGAATCTGAACTTAATTCTATGAAACTTGGTGAGGAAACACATCAGGGGGGCGATCCAGGAATGTTGTTCACTTTCTTTGCCATTGTGAGTGTTATTTGAAATTATCACAGAGAATAATTAATGGTTCTTGGTAAATCTCCAAGGTTGGGACTTGGTAGAATTATGTTTGCTACGTAGTCAAAAATGCATTATTATGTGTAGAGAAATACAGAGTGAACATATTGGAACATCATCATGTCAAAGGAATCTAAATCTAAAATAATGCCAGCAGCAGTGACAAAATCATAAAATCAATAAAACTAATTCCTCATCTTGAATAAGTAACTCTCAAATTTCGTTTCTAGCAAAATGTGTGTTTCTCTGATAGAGAAAAAACTGACATCTTTTGAAGTATTGTATTAAAGAAAAACTACGATAATGTGAAGAAAATCTGCACATCTTTCAGCACATGGTGTTTAGAGGATGATGTCATGAAGAGCACCAAATATTCCTGGACACGTTGTGCTCCAACCTGTTTTACTGGAGATATCATTTAAAGTATTTCACTTCATAGAACTTGTCTCCACGGCGCACAAAACATTAAAGAAAAGTTTAACTTCTGTTTATCTAATCGTGTGGACTAAACAAATCATCGCCCACAACTGTAAATGTTCTTAGATCCAGGCGAGGTTGTTTTAGTAAGTCATAAAGACAAAACTTTAAACTCAACAAAACCATAAAGATAAGATATGCAAGCACTGGATACAGCATGGAGAGAAGAGGGCATGAATAAATATCAGATGCTGCCTGTAGTTAAATACTACCCTCTAGTGGAGGTTAATAATGCTTGACGTCTGCTCGTCACCGAACAACAGGAAGCTTTTTATTACATGAAAAGGAAGATTCTTTACAGGTTTTCTTGACTTTGTTGCTGTTCCATCCTCAAAAGGTCAAATCTGAACAACCGACAGACATAATAATTATTTATCACGTTCTAGTCTGATTATATAAATGAACTGAAACCACACCAGGAGCGGTAACATGGAGATGATCTGCTCTGATTCTCAAAATGAATACAAGGAAGTTAGGTGAGATCAATTCAAAAACCCACAGATGGAGGAATATCAAATATCAAAACCCCTATGACACAGATTTTTGAGATATTAGTTCGACAATTTTGTCCTGATCCACAGAGAAAAACTATAAATTCCTCATGTGCACAGGAAATGGGACTTTGTGCAGGGAGAAGGTTAAACAAGGAGCCGAGTCGGATCAAAGAAGGGTAGCTGCAATTGATTAGTCTATTGATAAGTCGACTGACAGGTAATTATTTGTCAGCTATTTTGATAATAGATTACTAAAAGATTGAATAAAGGTTCCTAAATGTGATGATTTGCCATTTGTCCATATCTAACAGTATACTATTAGCCTTACAGAGATTATTACAGAGGCCTCGGATTAAGTGGGGCTACCATTTGTAAACTTTACTTTCGGACAAAATCCATAGTTTGAGAAAACAAACATTAGTTGCAGGCCTGAACACCTGCACTCTTCCTTTTCCTTCCTGCTTTCTTTACTCCTTTACTTCCACTATGACAAAGTTAAACTACTATTAGCTGAATGACATACGCCACCCAGTCCCCATCTCTGCCTGCTTTTAGCATTCTCCTCCTTGGTCACGTCCAATTAGCTATCCCCTAAACACTCTTTCTCATTAGGCAACCCATAATCCACTCATCGTGCCTTGATTTGGCAAATAAATCACACTCGGAGTTTTTTCAGTCTCTTTGCCCCCCCCCCTCCCCCTCCTCCCTTCCTCCGCCGCCGCTGTTGCTGTCTTTTTTAAGCTCCGTCTCTCCCGCAGCCTCGTTAACCCTGTCCTGAGTTTCTACGGTGACAATCTCCAGCAGGCCTCCTCATTGGACATGGCAGCCGGCAATTTGCATGCCAGACTATTTCTCTTCATCATTGGGCCTCTTTCTCGCTCGCTCCCATTCGCCAGCGCTCCCTCTATTTCTCTATGCTAGAAGAATAGAGAATAACTCAGCAACTGACGGCAGACGGCATGCACGTCCTTGTCCTACAAGGTTACGAATCCATTTCATCTGTGCGAGAGGGGAGTGAATTAAAATAAATGATGGCTGGACATTTATTGCATTCTGGGGGTGAAGGAGGGATTGGGGAGGAGAGGCACAAGTTGCCGGGTGAGACTTGTGTCTCATACTGAGTCCGACTGGCAGACACTTTGATATTGACTGGCGTTCGGCATTGGCACAGGGAATGGAGACAATGGGAAGACAATAAAATTATCCAGTGCTGAGCTGAGTTGGAATCCGTTTGTCTCTGTGCAGACTTCGCCTCAGTCTGAGATCACACAAGTCTTCACGTGTCAGTGTGTCCAGCATCACACGGGTCACATGCTGTGGGTCAGTGCGGGGGGGGAAGTCAAAGATGACAGACTCTAGCTGATGAAATATTAACAGGAGCAATTCATAGTTTACATGTGATTATTATATAAAGTTCTTATGTACTCAATGTCCCCATTAAAAAACTTCACAATATTCAACAAGTACTAAGTGTTCACAGGTGCAGAGTAGAGATGACTATATTCTGAAGCATGGAATGAAAACATGTGGTATTTCCTATCGGAGGGCTGGGACAGTGGTACAGTGGTTAGCACTGTCCCCTCACAGTAAGAAGGTACTTGGTTCGAACCCCCTTTATGAGTAGAGGGCTTCCTGCCACACTGCAATAGAATCGATCACTGACTGAACCTTCTCAACTGTTTTATTTGATCGGAAATAGTTAATAATTGTATTTATTTATTTGATAGGTAGAGACAATAATAAACATATATATAAAATAAGTAAATTGAAATTGGAAGTATGGCTTAGTTACTAAGAAGAAGAATTTACTGTCGACAGGAGGCAAGTCAAAAAATAAATAAATAATGTCAGACAAATGCAGTTCAAATACAAACACCAGAATACAAATACACAAAGAGAAAAAAAAAGAAAAAACACTAGACACTTAAGTCCAAGAAAAAGTGAAAGTGTTTTCCAATGAGTTTTAAAAATGGGATATATTTGATATTTTTCACACATTTCAAACCATGGACTCCGTGAATCACTGTGGTTTTATACAAACACAGGGACAGTGTGTGTGGGTGTCACCGGAGAGCCGCGGCTGTGCATCACACCAAACCGCTCCTTGTTTCCGTCTGCGCGTTCCAGAAATACACCGAGGACCCAAAGGATCCCCCGGCTAAGTGACTTTTTTTTCCCGTTGACCACAAAGCTATCAATATGTCGGCCTCTCGACACTGCCCTCTGGACATGGGGGCCGGACTCCCGAGTGCTGACTGCTGCTCGCTGCACAACTCCACTGGACCCCTTCCAGGACACTCTATTGTAATACAGTTATTTTTAGACAAGTCGACGCAAATAAATATTTATAGTATCTGCGCAGGTCAGGGGTCTGAATGAACCGCAGGGCGGATGGCAGGGAATAAACTACAGTAGCTACGTAAGCAGGAATAAGAGTCCGGTGAAGCAGTGCAGGAATAAACAGGGATATTTAAGGATTGGCACATGCTCGTATTTCATAACTGAACAAAAATGTGTATAAATGTTATAATCTACAGAGCACAATTAATGTTAAGGCTACATCTATCAGTACTTATTCTAGTGAGGCTTCAAATAACTTAAGTGGAGAGCTTTCTGGTGCCTTATGGGGACTTTCACTGCAACGTGGTGCTAGCTTCTTTTACTCACTCTTTCCCTGAACGCAGCTCTCTCTTTTTCCCTCCCCGACATCTGGAGGCCTGTGATAATGGCCCTGACGCTGATCACTTTTACATTAAACTTTGGTGTGTCAGTGGAAATCATTACACTTGTCACTTCACTCCACTTCCTCTCAAATTTGATACTTTCACAGAGAGGACACTTCGACGTAAAGGAAAGTGGAATGACCTCGACGGAGCCCTGGCCCCCGGGTGATGAAGACGTAGCACAGGAGGGGGAATTTGTGAGGTCTGAGGAAATGGATAAATGCTGAAGAAGCCAGAAGAAATGGTGATTGAATAGTAACATTTTCCTGTGGTCTCCCCACGGAACAGAATTTGGACGCAATATTGTTTCTGTCATTGTTCGTCTAGCATAACTTTGAGTCTAAATATAGGTCAAGTAAGAACGACCCAGGCTACTCATGACACACATACACACACGCGCTGCCATTACACACACACACAACTCACACATTGTCATAGCACTTATACACACTCACACAAAGTATGAACAATGATGCTTCTGTTTCTTGATAAAAAAAGAAAAAAGATTATACAAAAAAACCTTCCAACCATCAAATCTAATTCATAAACTAAATATTTTGATGTTGAAATGAAATAATATCCATATATGAAAAAAAATTGTGACTTCTGTAATAATCTCCAATTCAATAATTTTAACAATGTGGTATACAAAGTAGGAGGTATATAGAATATGTGATTCCAATGCAATATAAATAATAATATATACAAAAACAAAACATGAACAAATAAATCTATAAATACAGACGTCACCTCTGGGAAATATTTCCAAAATCGGACACTACAGTTTTTTTTCTCAGTTATTCATCATACAGCAGATTGTCGGCGGCGGTCAGAGAATACAGAGACCCCACAGAAGTGGATTTTAATTCCTGAAAGTAAGTAATAGAGCCTCAATTTACTAAAATTTTCAGATTTTCTCATTAAAGAAACAAATAATAATATGGACGACTGCCCGATCTGCTTTTCCAAACCACATCAATATTTGTCACTGCAGTAAAACATCTCCCAACAATTAGTGATATCAGGTTTCGACCGGCCCAGCAGCCCAGACGGTGGCACACGGTGACCTTCCCACTAAACACCCGGGCAGGCGTCTGTCAGTCAAGGCCGCACAAATAACCGGGCTCCTCAAACACTTGTCATCATCGCTCATCAGCATCTTGATTGTTGAGGAGGACAGATCAGCGGGAATGTCCACATACATCCGACAGCCTCTGATGTGACAGCAAGGGTTTATGGGATAGCAACCAGCGAGACCCGACCGCCTCACCTTGACCCCTCTGCAAAGCTTCCACCGCCGCCACCGCTCTACCCGTCTCGGGCTCCGCGGCCCGACCTCATCATCCCAGGGCCTCTGGCCTCGCCTGTGACGGCTGAGTTATTACCATAATTACCCAAGAGGCATTGCAGGGAGCCGCCACGTGGCAGAGGCCGCCCATGTTTAACAGAATATTTGGGTGTTTTATCGGCTTTAACTCAGCCCCCGGGGCGGGCGACAGGGGGTCTGGGTGATAAGAAAACCACTCATGTGGGAAATGAAGAGGACCGTTTCACAGACGGAACCTAGAAGGGGATGAAATATACTGTTAATGCAGCAGTGGCCAGTGCACATATGTCATATATTCTCTGAGACACGGTGTAAATATGCTCATATATTCAGGCGGTGTCACACAGAAGGACTTGGGAGGAGACGGCTGCTATCGAAAAAAATGGGACCCGAAAACTTGTTTAAATAAAAAAAGAACTTTGATTGTTTCGTGTCAACATCAAATATATATAGGTTTATGACCTGACGGAGCGAAAGGTTCATGTTAGTTAAAGTTGTTTTTTCTTTCTATTTGCCTACTAGATATCAGTCCATCCTTTTTCTACCTGGGTAACTTTGATCATTTCAATTCATAGATGTATATGGGTAAAAAAATAAACCCTTAAAAACAGCAGTTCAACAAAAAGTGAGCACAGGGTCATGAAAAGTTTTCTAGGGGAAAACAGGATTCACTGAACTGTATGTTTACAAAAATGGAAAAATATAGATATATTTTTGAAGACAAGGTGGTTTGGGGACAATTGAAAATCCAAGTTTCAATTTGTTCCAGAAGGCTGTTTATTGCGATGGAGTATTAAATTCTGAGATTTCGGGAATTAAATGATCAAAAGTGTTTAGAATAAACAAAGGCTACGTGTCATGTTAGAGGAGGAATATAAGAAGATGAGCCTGTCGTCTGCATAGAAATAAGGAATGTTGAGCATCTTGTTAACTTACATCTTAGTACAGGTCTCGAAAATTATATATTTTGGTGTTGAGGGACTTTGAGGTTATCGTTTCTTGCCTCTTATTCAAATGGGTTTTCGTAGATTCTCAGGAGATTGGTTCAAGATCTGGGATCCAGGATAAGTGGAAGCGAGCCCAGGTTCTTTTTGCTGCTTATTTGCTTTTCTAAACTTAAAACTCTATTTTCGTAATATTATGACTTTACTTGCATAACATCGCAACTTTTTTTCTCAAATTAAATGTTTTTTCTCGTTATATTACGAGTTTCTTCTAAATTAATTATTGTAACATTACGACTGCGTTCTTATTATTTTACAACGTATCTGTAATTTTTTCGACTTAATCCCGTAATCTCAGAATTTTTTTCTTCAACATAGCCCTGATACTCAGTTATACTTTATAGTCCATGTCTATACCTCCGTGCCCACAAGCCAGGAGGCCATGCATATTCATCGAGTCTGAGTGAAAAGTACAGCCCATCCTGCCATACACAGGGCACAGGGGCCATTGGCCTCAGTCCAACTACGCACACAGGGACAAAGATTGTGTACAGTGAGCGCTCACTTCCATCGCTCTCTGTATTTACATTTAAAAGCTCAGTCAAACCCAAACAGAGAAATACAGTAACACACACACACACAATCACACACGCCCTCACCTGCTCAGAAAGGTCAACACATTAGCATTCCAATACGTACAGTATTCAGACTTTCTGAGTCCAGTATCGCTTCCCATCAAACATGTCCAAGATGGCACTTAGCCCTGTGTGCCTGTGTCTTATTATGCAGACCCATCTGTGTGGGGTCAAAGGTCATGGCCAGGCCTGGCAGGGGCTACAGGTGAGCAGATGAGAACAGTGGGGGCTCGGTTTAATTTAGCTAAGCGCTACAGGATGTGGTGCGCCCCTGTACCTGGGAAGGACAAGTTGAACTTTTCACACTGCTCCTCCGACTCATCGTTTCGACGGATGGAAAGTCGAGGAAAATGAGTAATAGAGTCAAAAAAAGAGCTTTGACGCGGAATCTGTGTTTCTTTGCGGTTAAGTAGCTTTTTTTACTCTGTGCGAGAGTTGTTCAAACAAAGACAGACAACCACATAAACACACAACCTCCGCAGACACACAGGTCTCTGTCACTGTGTCTTTGTTTTCACCTCCTTCTCCTCCCCTTTTTTCCCTTTGACATACATCTAAGTACCCAATACACACACACACACACACATATTGAAAGAAGATGACTGTTAGCAGTTTGTGTGAGTGTGTGTGTGTGTGTGTGTGTGTGTGTGTAATGGTGTGAGGGAGAAAATCCCTAATCTGGCATGGACCTGCTTCCTGTCTAGACTCTGCATGAGGAGGCGAGGTCTAGGCCAGCATGAGGAGGCCAGTGCTTTGTGTGTGTGTGTGTGTGTGTGTGTGTGTGTGAGAGAGGAGACAGAGAGAGAGAGACAATGCATGCATGCACACTCCATTGTGTCTGCGTGCATGCTGCTAATCATGTATGTGTGTGTGTGTCTGTTTTTGTGCACAAATCTACATTATATCTGCGTCTGAGCGTATTTGCACACTATCATTGTTCTTGTCTGAACCAGGGAGCAGACATTAACCTCTGGCCCTTCATATCTACTGTCCAATGTCTGTTTTTAATTGGACGACTTCCAGTGAGGCTCCTTTTTCTTTTGTTTTCTCTGCTATTTTTGACACTTTCTCTGCCACGCGTGCCAATGCTGCCCCGATTCCAAAGGCCAATTTCCTCATTATCCAACTTGCAGCACTTACGGGAAAACTGAGGTGGGGGTGAGGAGAGTTAAATTTGGAGGGAAGTGGAAAAAGGGCCTGATGTGGTTTTCTCTGAAATTCCGTACAAAGCGCAAGATGAGCTGAAGGCCTGAGAGACTCTCGTCTTTCCTCCATATTCTCCTGCATTCCTTAGTGCAGCTGATCGGCATTAAAACAGGACATAGTGGACGTTAAGTTGGGTTAGTGTCACGTTACCGACCCACAATCCCCTGTGGTTTTGTTACATGATTAAACCGAGCTGAATCATAACTGCAGTTGCCGACAGCCTCTTGCCATCAATCACCGGCACAAACTTTGCCATTAGTAATCACAACGAACATCGGCGAGCACAGCGACTTTCTGCCGTCTTACTCACGCTGAGTGCTAATCAAAAAATGCTAAGTGTGTTTAGCCTTAGCTCTGACAGTATTCGTCTGGAGTGTGAATCAACAACATCCTGGGCGTCACTATTTCATATTCATGCCGGGGCCCAATGACACCTTGTCCTCTGCTAGCCGAAAGGCCTTAACTCAGCAGATCGCCACCCCCCCCTTAGACCCAGATGTAAAGTGAACAGGCTTCACCTCTGTGACATCAGGCCGCCACGATATGCCATCTTATGGGACCAAGCCGTCACGCAGGACTGACAGAGACCGCAGCGGAGCCAAAAAATCCAGGAGGAACAAATAATCAAGGGGATTGTTTCGGAAGGAAAAGGAAACGATAAGGGTTGAGTGTGTGTGGTGTAAAAAGTGTTTTTCAGCTTTTTCTTTAAAACTCAATCGAGCAATATTTGTATAATTTAATATGATAAAATGTATAATGTGTTGTACAGATCGGTGAGATAAGAACTACCAACAACAACACAAACATTTTGGGGAATTCTTTTTATCTTCATCTTCATTGTTCTAAACACAATGCCTAGGTCTCTCCCCGCAAGTTTGTTTTTAAAAACGAACAGGAGCTGTCGGCGAGGGAAATTGCAAATTGCCACAAATTGAACTGCAGTCAATTGATTATATTTCTAATAATAAGTAAAAGAAAACAATCTCACACGACAACGCCACAGGGACAGACAAGCTTTTGCCGATGCCACGTGACCTCACCTTCAGTCATCGTCTAGCCAGCGTGGTATTCCTTCCTTCCTTATGTACATGTATTTAGAAAACCGATGACTAACACAGATGGTGGAATCAAGTGAGTCATTTGAATTGTATGGCTATGACATGCACACATCATTGTCTCCGCTGGTTTTAAGGGGTCTCCTGTTTGCATTCCTACCAAACTGACTCCACCAGTATGACTCATGGCTTGTTACCTCCAGACGAAGCAGACTCTGCTGCGCTGGCTCGTCTCCGTGCTGTAGTAGGGGAATCTGGGAGGATGCTGCTTAGTATTTGGGGTTTGTCTGACTCTGTCTCGCCAGTCTTAAGCAGTCTGACTGTGTGTGTGTGTCTGTGTGTGTATGTGTGGGAGACGGTTGAGTCTGTCTACTCTATGGAACCACGATAAGATCTTCAAAGCCAAAGAAAACATGTTTTATAAACACAGCGGGCTACAATCCCCCTTCTCCTGTGAGGATGTGCTCTACAGTCGCATCGAACTACTCAGACAAATACACCCAGCAGGAATCTTACCTACATTACAGCAAAAAGAGGACATATTCCTCCATAGGGCCACCAGCATGTGTTTTTGTTTTCATCCTCCGAACTGGAGCAGCATTCCATTTCTCTGTGCTGCGCGAGACGGAGAGATTGCCGGAGAGTGACTCACTAAAACCTGACCCAGCAGTGAGGTAATCACTGGAGGACGCTTTGGAGTAAAAGTGAACTTTGATGGTGATGTCTGGGATCATGTCTAGGAATCCCTCAGACAGTTTGAACTGTACTACAATGTGTGCATGTGTGGGAGGGCATGACATACTTAGCGTGCACCAGACAGGGTCCTGGTGGGTGTACGGCCTCCGGATGGAGACGCAAAAACCCACTCCAGAATCTCTCCGTTCTTGATAAGAGGAATGGAAACACACTTATAACGCAAAAAGTCGAGCTGCTGCTTGATTTATAATTCCATCCTGACATTCTACATTTCTAAGAGAGAATGAATGGGCTATAATTACTCTAGATTCACACATGAATCTGTTTATTTGAAAATTGCGTGACTCTGTGTATTTAATTTGCAGAGGAAATAATCCAACTAATTTCTTATTTCCCAGAAAACTTTGTAATTATGTTCCGACTCTCTGTTGAAAACAGGGTAATTTTCTCAAGCGATAAATCAACAATTTTCTACAGTTTGGTCCTGCTTAGATGTTAAGTTTTTGTGCTTTTGCGTCAGCGCACACACACAGACACACAATAACACAAGCAGACAGCAGACATTGTTTGTTATGCAGCATCACCTGCTGGCATAGTGGAGAACTGCCAACATTGAAATCACCGAAGGACAGATACACCAGCATTGCAACAGCGGAAGAAAGAAGCTTGTTTATGCCAACACAAAGAGTTCGCAGAATTTAAACTGCAAAGACTTATTCTACAGGAAAAAGCCACATTACATAAATTATTGTATTCACTGAAGCATGCCACAGAAAGTAGAGGAAGAAAGATCATCCTGAAGAGAAGATAAATCACTAATGACTTTGCCTTGTGTCACAGTTTTCCCAGATACTTCTGTCAAATGTTTAAGATAAGCTTTGACACAGTGCAACAAAGTAGAGGACTGTGGGAAAGTGGCTGAGGGATACCAGGGACCTGGACACTTGTCCTAAAATAGTCTGACAATGGCGAGTAAGGCATCTCAGTCCCTGCCCATTCTTGGAACACAAGAGGCCCAAACAACCATTTTTGGTCCATTTAGGTTTGGATCGCTCATTCATCATCGTTGAACCCAACTTATGAATGAAGACATTTCAGCCAGAGCCCTGAGCGACACGACTAGAAACACATTTCCAAACAGAAACAGAACAAAGTTCCTGTGACCAAAGTATCAAAAAGTTTTCAGAGAAAAACAGATAATATGGAGTGGAAGGATCAACAAATAAAACGGTACATGTATAAAATAATTAAAAACCTAAATAGAGAATATAAAGAAGTGCCAATAATTCTGCCACCTGCACCAGAGACACCAAAATGAGACAATGAGATGATACATGAGCGTGTGAATAATACGATTTAACATTATTCTAACAAAATGCAGAATAGTGTATATCTCATCTCAACTAATATCCAGCAAAACAAACATTAGCTAAACAACTGAGAAATGTTTCTGTGTGACTTACACCGGCACCTGGTCACATGATTCAAAAGCTAAATATTTACCAAGTTTGGACATTCTACAAACTCATTCTTTCCACGCAAACTGGTGGGCAAGAGAAACGTAGTGAAATACCAGACCCCATGTTTGGGTTCAGGGGGCCTCCGGTGGTTGAGTGAGCTTTGACCTTAAATAGGACTGAGAAATGTGGATAAGCTCTATGAATAGAGATAAAACAGACTGCGGAGGGGGAAAAGATAAAATAACTTGAGGGGCTGCAAATAAACCTCCAGACATCATTGCAGAAAAATGAATTTTATGCGGATGGCGGTTTGCAGAGGGCATGGGAAAAAATCCGCCTGGACGGACGAGGAAACTTTGGTCCTTTTGAACACTAATGCAATTATGTTGCCGGATTGTGAAGTCTGAAAGGATTTGTGTAATTTGAGTGCGGCCTCTGACAACAGTATTTGTCCCGTATTGTGTGGAGGCCTTTATGAAAAGGTTCCATGCAGCTGAAGGAGGGGAGACAAAGGGCCCAACTGTGAATTAGCACAAATTACATTTATGGAATTTTTACGAGTAATATCTACAAACCATTTGATGGTCATTTTTCAAGCAGATATAAAATGTTTACCAGAAGGGAATTTGGAGAATTTGACGTTAAATAGAGCAGAAATAAACTTGAGCATCTTGAGCAACATTTTATTCAGATATGCTCAATATGTTAAATGTCCTTGAGTCAGAGGGATAAATTGAGTATTTATATATTGGAGATAACAATTATACAGACAGCATATGGTTATTTAAAATCAAAAGTAATGAGACTCCAAACTGAGCAAGATTCTGTCAGATTGAGTGGAGGGCTGCAAGTACCATAACTTGCCACTAGAGGGAGGGCGACCCAGGCCACGAAGACACCAACAGGACGGTGGAGAAGCAGAGGGAACTAAGACCATCATTAGATCTATATTCACTCTACTATTATAAAAATAAATGCAAAAAGCAAAACATAACAAATCAATCCAAATCTGTTTACTTCAGACATCTTAATAATAAGGGCAATAAAAGACAGAATATTAAATCTATAACTTTCCAGCTTCATATAAAAGAACATGATCAGAAAAACAAACAGTGGTCTCTGGTTCATGTGTGTGTTGTTTATTAGTCAGAGCTGGTGTCTGGTGCGTCTCGGTGCGCACTGTTGTGATCTGCGCTCTCCTGCGGTCCCTCCTCCAGCAAACGTCAGAAACTACACTGGTATAAAACACATGCGAGGACAGACCCGAGCGCTCAAAGTCTCACACAACTCTTCAAACCTTCCATCCTGAGCGCTGC
Organism: Pseudopleuronectes americanus; assembly: GCA_038501795.1. NCBI lineage: Eukaryota > Metazoa > Chordata > Actinopteri > Pleuronectiformes > Pleuronectidae > Pseudopleuronectes > Pseudopleuronectes americanus. Next base: position 11,118,069 of record CM076734.1, on the reverse strand, counting down.
CTCCTCACAGACAATAATACAGACGCAGAGAGCTTTCATGAGAAGAGAAGAGCAGAACCTTGCCAAGCTACCGGATTTGCGCACAAGAATGCAAAAGAAAAGTGTGTTTGTGCCTCTAGTGATTTTTGCGCCGGATAAATTTCACTCATGTGGGAGAGTTTCCTCTGCTCGGGACTTTGATTTGGTTTGATGGGCGCGCACACGCTTGGATTTCTGCTGATAACAACGGGGGCTGGAGAGAGCGCATGAAGTGAGGAGTTTTTCCATCCTCAGCTCCAGAGGGTTCACCAGGTTTGACTTGAGGTCCGTGAAGCTGCACATTTTCTACCGAACCGAACCAAATGCAGAGAGAGAGATGCATCTGGGCAAGGCTTTACTGTTTGTCCTCCTCCTCAACTGCGCAGCTCTGAGCTCGTCCCTGTCGACTTGTGCCACCGTGGATATTGACCATGTGAAGAGGAAGAGGGTCGAGGCGATACGGGGTCAGATCCTGAGCAAACTGCGGCTGACGAGTCCTCCGCACTCCCTCGGACCGAATAAAATCCCTTATCAGATCCAGGCGTTGTATAACAGCACCAAGGAGCTACTGGAGGAGCTCGGGAGGGAGCGACAGCAGAGTTGCGGTCAGGACAACACCGAGACAGAGTACTATGCCAAAGAGATATACAAATTCAACATGGTCTACGGGCCGCCAGAGAGTAGTAAGTACCACAGCTATTAAGGCAGTAAAGTTTCTGTCACTTTGTGGTTTATGTGTCGGCAATCAAGGCGTCCACTGTGCGTAATTACGCACCGATTGAAGAGGCTGGCAGGCCCGTCAATCTCAAACTGCACGTCTCTGTCATGAAGTTACTCACTTTAGACATGTTTTAAAACGTATAAAAACCGCTTTGAATTATAATATGTCTGAGATGGGCTTTCCTGGAAAAAAATCAGTTGCTAAAAAATATAAAATGGCACCTACTTTTCCCATGAATCTATAAATATGCAATTATTCTTAAAACTTAAGTTTGACTGATGGATACAAAATGTCTCACACAGCACAGACACACTTTCCTTCTCCAGCAGATGAATGTGAAATCCCTCTTCCCAAAACTCTGTACTTACATCATTTTCAAAAATGCTGATGTGTCAGAACCAATGAACTCGAGCGCTTGAAGGATGTGCTTCGCTCCTGTGACGCTCACCAACCTGTTTTAACCTTGTACCCGTGTTCCAGGAAAGTCACTCTCCTCCTACTCTTGACTCTTCTCTTCCTCCTCTTGTTTTTTTTTCCTCCATGGATCCTGTCCCTCTCCCCAGATGTTCCCATTTCCTTTCCAGGCAGGCCCAAATGAGAGGGACATCTGCCCAGGCAGGCAGAGGGGGATGCCTGTAGGAGAAGGAGCATAGGAAAAGTTAACAGAGGTGGACAGGGAAAGTTAGATGATGGAAGGACCTCCCCGGTTAGCCAGGATAGGGGATCTCTCTCTCCCCAGGAGGAGTGCGGACCCAGGAAGCCCTTGCAAACGCAGACACATCATTACCACCCACGTCCCCATTGAGACAGAGCTTTATCTGCCTGTCCTGGCCTGCACACGGGTGGCCTGAGAGCGTGAGATCACTAACTGCAGATCTCAGGTTTAACTCTGCTAAATCGACTGTGAAACTGAGCCTCCATCCATCCCCTTGAACCTGAATGATCCCGGAGTGCCAACATTTTATTGCTCATATTTAGAATTCGGCTATATTTACCTGCTTGGTTAATAATCTGCTTGACCCTCTTTATTTCTTTTAAGAATACTTATTAAATACCTTAGATAAGACCTATTCATATTCTTTATGTGTGCTGAACGTCCCTTCTGCACCACCATTTTTCTCTATAGAATTAAAAGCTATGGAGTTGAGGAAGAAAAACGTGAGCTGAGAGGGACATGTGTCAGTACTTGAGGGAGATTCATGCAGCATGTGGTCCGACTGAGGCTGGATTACTAAGAAAGTAGAATAGGATAAATGCTGTGCGTGTGTGAAAGCCGGAGAGGGCCTCATGGTCCAGAGCAAAGCCAAGACCATTGCATCACAGTCCCTTTGAAATCAACAGGTGTTTTCAAAAAAGACCTATTTTTCCCTAAGCGATGTTCTGTTTCGAATCTCACCAAATGGTTTTTGACTGAGAGCGGCAGGCAGTAGGTGACTCAGGTCTGCGGAGGGGTTGTATATTTGGAGTCACAGATGGGCTTCAGACAGATTTACATGTATAGTGGGAAATGGTCACTGTTTCTTTTAGTGTAATGTAATATGCGATTGAAGAACAAACGGGGAAAGTGGCAGAAATACTTTGTAACAGAGCTGAACTGCTGCATAAGTACCTCAACGTGCAAACCAGTAGTCATCTCGACTCCCATTTTTGCTCTGACGAGCTTATAACTGTCCTATTGGCAGTTTTTTAATATGTCCAGTGTGATCTCATACCAGGAAATATGTATTCTATCAAAAGCGTGTACAGTAGATCCACAAATACACACTGAGTCTGCTCACTGAGGCTGGTTAATGGGATTTTCTTATGCTGAAGCAGACAAGATACAGAAAAACACTTTTTTTCAGAGTCATTGTGCTGAGCTTTCACTCTGCTCTGGCAGGGACGCCTCCTGATTATATCAGTAGAAAAGAGAGGTAATCTGCCAACAGATTAACAAAATATATCGGGAATATATTCGACTTTCTGAATATTTTGTATCTTTATCATGTTTGTGGTTAAATCAGGGAAGTTATATAATCAAAAGCTTTCCAGCAAGTCCTCCAAATATACCTCGAGGGGCTCTGGGCTTTTAGCCATTCATTGAAAGCTTTTGATTTTGTTTTTAAATACCACGTTTAAAATGGTTACCATGCCAATGTCCGGTATCTTATTTTTCACCATAGCATAACCCATAGTACCTGGGGTAAAATACTCTCCATTGTCATAGTATATAAATACACTGGACCCCAAAACACAAACAAAATATGGAATCACTGCAGACTCCAGAGGGTAAAACAACAAAACATATTGATGGTCTATTGCCTTTATTATGACACATTTAGCATTTCCTGATCTCAGGCCCCAAAACAACAGAAAGTTGTCTTAAATTCCTTACAAATCAAAAAAACATCTGTTTTAGGATGATGCTGTGGTTAATGATTGGTAAGGGTTACGGAAAAATCTGATGAAGATAGAAAATCTTTCCTTGTCAACAGTAACAAACACACGCGAGAGAGAGAAGCTTTAAAAGACGGATCCACTGTCTGATGAATTGTTGAATTCTGATGTGAAGCTGCCTTATCTTTGCCCCCTGTCATAACTACCAAAGCCACTAGAGGGCTTCGGCAATTGAACGTTAAAAAACGGCTCTCACACTCGCACTGTGCCCCCGAACCTTTCCGATCAATTAGACTAGACATTAAACACAACCCTGCCAGCTACCAAGTTAAAAGCCTGTGGAACGTCACAGTACGGAGAATTGACAGCGAGCAAGAGGGCGTGTTGATGAGGTTTCCTGCCTCCTCGAACGTACCCTTGTGATCCCCCTCGCCTAAACCAGAGTATTTACATGAGGTGAGAACATGTCCAACAGCTGAGTGTGTGAAAATAAGAAGTTTTCAAACTGTTCCCCTACGATCGGGTCGAAACAGCAGACTGAGAGTGATGCTAGGGGTTATGTAGACACAGCCACCTTAGGGTGTTTCCCCTTTACCAGAACGAGGCCGCTGACTCCGTGGAATCAGTGTTTGACTTGGAGCCAGTGATTTCACCCTCTTCCTCGGTTAATGTGGCCGAACACACGCTCTCCTTGTGAAGGCCTCTGAAGGTAAACTGTTGACCTTTGGTGGGCTCGAGGCAGCGCTACGAGCCACTGCAAATCAGCGACAGGTGCAAATGAAGCAGAACGCTGACGGAGGACTGGCAAATTACTTCATTGAGAGAGCGGACGGCAAACATTGGAAAGATTTCCTTATATAGCATGGTACGCATACAATCTGGCATATGTCAATGACTGACGTCGGATTGTGGAGAAGTCATCACAGTCGGAGGGCGTTCGGGTCCAACAGGTTGTCAGTGGGCCTGGGGGATAGGGTTTTAGATACGGAGACACCAGGAGAGTTAGGTCATCCTGAGCTGAAGGATACGGGCATTTCAATTACAACTTGTTTCATTTCCACCAAATATAGACAAAAAGTGTTGGAAAAGCACAGAGGAATTTTGATAAGGAAGGCAGCAACACTAATCATTTCCCTGTGAGCTGATAAACAAAGTGCCAGCCACTAGAGAGCCAAGAAACCCAAGTTCCTATCGTAGGTGTGAATGGGTTTATGAGTATTCCAGTATATAATAAACATGGAAATCTATACACGTATTTTCAAACTCATGTTGGACTTTATTTCCACACAAATTGAAGCATTATGGTGTGTCAGAAAAATAAATTACACACACTCTATTGTTACATCCACGGCCAACTCACTTTGTGTTATCAGTTAGTAGAGTGCTGTAGCTTCTTGGAGCATAATGACGTTTCTCTGTTGTCAAGTGGATGACAGTTTGAACCAAAAACACACTTCCTCCAAACTGTTCCTCCCTCACTAGGCCACACAGCCGGAGAAGCATTTTTATATATTTTCAACTTTAACTGATACAATGTATTACTATAACTGATCAACTTTGTTGTGACTGAGGCAGGCAACAACTGTTCTAGATTGAGATAAAAATGTTCAAGTAGCTGATAAATTGTTCAAGAAATTTTTTTATGCAACGCTACTTCAAATTCAGAAGTTTCAGCTCAGTAACCGCAACATTTGGATGTTTCTCTATGTCTCATTCAATGGTAAAAGGGGTAAAATTATATGATTTATTTTTTGAGGTGTTGACCAAAGGAATCAAGTATTTGAACCATCATTCACAAATAAAATAAGTTTCTTATTAGGGAAAATAACTGGAAGATTGGAACAATTATTAGTTGCATATTCACACTTTTTAAACATTAATTCAAAGTTTTGGAAACATGTCACAAATCTATAATCTATCAATATCTATATTATTATTATTTATGGTAAAATCTGAATAATTAAAATGTTACCTTGTCAATATCAATAATAATGAATTGATGACTGTTGATTGTTTAATGCTGCCCCACATCAGATCAGGAAAAAATTAAAAATATAGATTTTTCACTTACAATTTTTTCACAGAAGACATTTTGACATGTCACAGTATGAAAAACTCAGATTTAAAGAATAGAATGTCTGCTGCAAAAAAGGCCTAAGGAACGTTTCATTTCATCTCTGAAACACTCATGACAGAGATCACCCAGTGAGTATCTGAGATCACGTTGTCCAGAGGTGATGTTTCCGTTGGACATGAGCTGCTGGTGTTGCTTCAGATCCTGATAAGACTTTTTTAAGCCTGTTCTCTCGCTAACCTTTTATTTGACTCTCTCTGTTCCAGACGATGTGCTCTATTGCCTAAAAGGCATCACCTCTAAGGTTTTCCGCTTCAACATCTCCGCCATGGAAAGGAACTCAACCAACCTCTTCAGAGCGGAGTTTCGAGCTCTGCGGATGCCAAACTCCAGCGCCAAGAGGAATGAACAGCGGATTGAGCTCTACCAGGTGTGTAAAGATACAGTTTCCTCGTCCTCCTGCAAAGATCAAACGCAAAAGCTCACTGTCAAGTCGTGTAATCTTTGAATGCAAAAACGTTATTAGATTCTGGTCTGTCAAAAATACATATTACATAAGCTGGTTGCTGGTTCTGCACCACATTATTCCAGGCCCTAATTGACAAAGCGAGCCAACGACAACCAGATTGTGATTGCAGGCGTGGGTAACAGCCAGGCCAAAAGCCAAGAAGCTCAGCGGGCCTGCAGAGTGTTCGCAGGGCTGGAACAGAGTTACTGCTAGTGCAGCACTGACAGGCCAGATCTATTATGGTCCCCATTTTGGTTCTGTAGAGGTTTTTTACCCCTCAGTCCTCAAGAGGGTATGTAAACTTAATTAAGCTGTTAAAAAGGGAGCTCTGGTCTGCTAAGTGATGGAATGATGCAACCGCTTCTCTGAGCTGTAGTAAACGTCATCTAGACCTTGGTATTCTGTCCTTGGCTTTACAGATCCAATACAAAGATTGCTATTAAAATGAAAAGGAATGAAAATACCACAATACTCTATTCAGGAGTGGTATCGAATAACTTTCTGGCAACAAATATTGACGTTGTAATCACTGAATACGAATATAAGTTTCTGTTACTGCAAGGATGCAAGAAGAGAAATCTGATGTATGCCTGTAATCTGATCTTCTTTAATACTCACCAACATAGCCACAACAGAAGCAAAGCTCTTAGATCAGCCCTTCTTATCAAACAAGTGGGTGTGTGCAGAAGATCTTCATGTGTTAGTCATACAGAGGAGCAGCAGGGAGAAGGAGCTCTCCTAGAGTTGAAAAATAAATGTATTTTATGGCCAATTTCAAACATTGAGGAGAACAAGAGACAAGCTTGATACTATGTGATGGAATAAGTGTTTAGATCTTTGAAAAAGCAGCAGTACCACAATGAGCAAGTTCAAATCCTGCATGTAAAGCAGTAAAGTAAGTATTGGCACCAACATATACAAGTATATCAAATACATAAGTACATGTTGCATTCCCTTTTCTTCCAAATATATTGAAAGACTGAATGCACATTGTTGAATTTAAAGAAAACTGGTAGTTTGCTTTTATAGATGTTCCCACTGAATACATACAACCGTAAAGTTTCTTTTCTAGCTAAAGTTATGAACTATACAAAGGTTTTATATTTAGAATATATAAATACAACTTTGGGTAGTGTGAAACCAACAGTTTGCTGTGGGAAACTCTACTAAGAACTCAACTCTGCAGCTTTGCACAACTTGTTTAAAGCCTTTAGATTTTTGATTTGGTCTGAGGAGACATGGAGGATTAGCACTAATAAATAATAACTTTATTTTCACCGTAAGCTGGTTCCTGTTTGATAAAATAACTGTCCTATCTGAGCAGGACCTTTACCAGGCAAGGCGAGCAACTAACTCGTTGGTGAAAAACATAAGAGGCAGAAATAAAGTGCTGAGTCAGTAATCCAGTGTCTTTGGCACCACCAGGCAAACATTTGAGGTTAGCATCTGGTTCAAGGTGCCGCTCTGCCTGAACATTTCATGTGATCTGGGAGGAGGGGGGGAGACATTCTCATGTTTCTGACAACCCATGACACCTTCAAGACAATTGTTAGCGAAAAGCATTAGCTACTAGACATGAAGGTAATTGTAAAAACCCTCAAGTGATGATTGTTTAACGGCTTTTGTCTGAAATGTCAGGGTTAAAACAGTTTGCTTTTTAAATGAAGGAAGTGATCCACCTTCTATTACCTTTAACAATGGCTGTTTGCTGACTGCAGATCCACGTTTGCTTGCTTTTGCAGCCACATCCACACTCTTTACCACCAAAAGAGACAAATTCCAGATTTCAGAAAAATTCTACTTTGCCAATTGTAATTACGACTTGGATGCTGACGTAAATGCTATTTACAAGTGGGAAACCGGTAATTATGGTAACTCCAAGATGACATGGAGGTGCCATTTTGCAGGTCTCACAAAGTTTCTCTCCATTACCCTATGCATTATCTCATTCAAGATAAAAAGTCTTACGATAATTAAAAGAAAACTTTAGTTTGTCAAGCAACAACTTGATCGTGTGCCCCTCACTTTGTCTGCTCTATTCTGCATGTTATTTTTTGTTGAAGCAGTTTCAGTGCCGAGAGAAAACTTCACAGAGTGACGGGTTATTGTTGTCCTGCAGATTGTGAGGCCAAATGAACACATCAGAAAACAACGCTACATCGCAGCCAAGAATGTGCTGACTAAGGGTACTCCAGAATGGGTCTCCTTCGATGTGACTGACACAGTGCGGGAGTGGCTGATGAACCGAGGTGAGGCCGAGGTCACTGACATATGTTTTTGCAAAAAAAAATCCTTAGTCCTAATGATCGTCCAAAGTTTGACTTAATAATTGAATGTGACAAAAAATACTAACTTTGACAACCCTCCTTTCTGTGCTTGTTTTCCATTAGGAAGTAATTTAGGCCTGGAAATCAGTGTGCACTGCCCCTGCCACACCTTCAACCCAAATGGGGACATCATTGACAATGAGCACGAGGTGCTGGAGGTGAAGTTCAGAGGTGGGCTTCAAAAATGTTTTGTCACATTTTTTTTGTTGCTCTTCTGATCCAATATCTGTAAATGTTAAGGTCTCTTTACTATCTTTCTATCAGTTAAGAAGCTGGGGGTTGGGTTGCTTGGTCTCCTTTAAAATTAAAAAAATAATAAATGGCTATTTCATACAACTGTCATTTGAATACATAATTTTGCTAATTTTACACCCTTATTAAGGGAAATTAAGAAAGTAACCTCCTTGATCATGTCTATAATGAAGGTGTAGATGAGGAGCAAAGCCGCTTGGATCTGGATCAGCTTAATAAGAAGAACCTTCCTCACCTCATCCTCATGATGATCCCGCCCCACCGCCTGGACACTCAGCACACTCGCCGACGCAAGAGAGCACTGGACACAAACTACTGTTTCTCGTAAGGGACAAATTAAATCCCCTTAGCACTAAGCAAAAAGCTATTAGTTGTGAAAAGGCGCAAGAGATTATACACATATAGCAAAAGCCTAAATATATGCTTCAACAATATTTATCTCCTAAGGCATTATCAGCAAAGTTAACATATAGACTGGTTTCTCTGTTGTTGTCTATTCCTCATCACAGAAACACGGAGGAGAGCTGCTGTGTTCGCAAACTCCACATTGATTTCCGACGTGACTTGGACTGGAAGTGGATCCATGAGCCCAGTGGTTACGATGCCAACTACTGCTCTGGGCCCTGCCCTTACCTGAGGAGCTCAGATACGACACACAGCTCGGTAAGGAGGACCACTCAGCATTTTTTTTTAAACAAGACAGTTTGTGAGGAAAGAACAAAACAAAAGCCTATTGTCTCACTCATTCTTTAGTAGTAAACAGCCATGTAAGCACTTGTAGCTTTATTTGAGTCTGAGGACTTGATATCAGATGGATCTGTACCTGAACCTGACAAGTGGGAATTACTTAATAGAAAATAATGAACATATCCAAAGGATAATGAGACACATTCCAAAATGTGGTATATCTAAAAAAAACAGAAATGGACACAGCATCTTCAAAAAATTTAGCAATAAAAATATACATACTTTTCACTCTCCTTCCCAGACCTTCCTTTGAACAGTTTTCTTTGGGATACTTTGTTCTGAAGAAATAGTCCCTTTGAAAACTGTTGACACTGTAAGTACAACTTGAAAGTGAGGTTTCATCTCTCCTGTGTACTTTCCTTTAGCTGCTGAGCCTGTACAACACCCTGAATCCGGAGGCATCGGCTGCCCCCTGCTGTGTTCCTCAAGACCTGGAACCTCTCACTATACTCTACTACTCCGGACGGACCCCGAAAGTGGAGCAGCTCTCCAACATGATTGTCAAGTCGTGCAAGTGTAGCTGAGAAGACACTGAACGGCGAGGTAGAGTGGCACGATTTCTGCTCGGTACTGACCAAACCCATGTGCTCCTTTGAACTCTTAGCTGTGACAAATACTTAAACTGACCCTGTGGACTCGTGGCTTAGATCTGGAAGGTCACACTTTTTTTTTCTAAGGATACAGATTTTCTTAAAACTGGGGCTCACCTTTTTCCTTGTTTGGTATTTTTTTCCCAACCCCCTCAGTCTGTTCTTAGTAGTTATTTTGATCTTAAAAGGTGCAACCCAAACCAAACGTAGTCTGACAATAAAGGTTTGATCTCAAATATATTTCTATCTAGGTTTGTGATAATGGACAGAACGTTCTTAAAGCTAGATGACAGAGTCCTGTACGAATGGGAGTGACTTGCTCTGTGCTATATTTTTCTACTTCAGAGCTCAAGCAAATGTTCCACAAAGTCCAAGTCTACCCTTTCAGTAGAGAAGCTTTTGTGTGTCTTGCCCTGGAGTGGCATTGTTAATAGTCACAAATATAGACGCCACTCTTCTGAACGGTTGAAGTGTCCTTTCTGACTGGATTCCTCCCTTGAACTGGCCTTAAGCTCCCTCCCCTTCAAACAGTGGGCATTATCTTCAATCACAAAAGGAGAAAGGACAGACTTGCTGCTGTATCCAAAGCCATAGCTGTGGTCAGGGAAAAGGAGAGCCGAAAGAGAATGCCTGTTGGATTTGCAATGGAAAGTGAATGAACAAAGAAGTTGAGCCAAGCTTTTCTTTTTTTGGCCAGCCAGCAGCAATGGCCCATTTTTTTTTGGTGCATCTAATAGAATGGGTAGAAGAGGAAGAAGAAAGAGAAGAAGAAGAAGGAGAAGAAGAATAAGGAGAAGAAGAAGAAGAGGGGACCTGTATGCAAGGGAAGAACTACCATGGAAACAAGCCATGAGCTCACTGACTGCCATTCACTGGAAGTTTTCATCTCTAACAGGTTCAAATTATTTTTGGGACATCAAAGAGTATACTGGAAAAGAACAAGTCTTACGCAACAGTTTTTTTGTTTTTAATGGGATTTCTTTTACATTAATAGCAGATTTTGGTCTGTTATGCAACTTGTCATATAGTGATTTTTTTTTCACTTACTGGGATTAAATTTGACGTATCTCCATTGGTGGAAACACATTTATATTAAACCCAGAGTGCTGATGCATTTCCTTGAGATGTAAAAAGGGAAAGGAACTTTTTTTTTGTGCATAAAAATAACCTAATTATTTTTGACCTGTTGTATTTGATTAAGTTTATGTTGGACGAAAACCATGTTGTATTAAAAGTTGACTGTTCCCAGAAAAGTACATCAGAGCACTTTTCTCCTGCAATAACAGGACATTTAGAGAAATTTAAAATACAGCTGTTTTATTTCTTCTATTTTCAATCATGCTATCCTACCACTAGAGATGTTCCGATACCAGCGTTGCAAATGCCTCCGATACCGACCAAAATGTAGAGTTCGATATCGGGGAGTATGCAATTCTATGTATATTGATCCGATAACACGTTTTTAAAGTACTGTAGTTTCACTCAACTGTTCATCCACAGATAGAGTCGCATTAGCCAGAGCTAGCTAAGATGTCAAGCTGGAAAGTCACAAGTCTGAAGTAAAATGGAAACATGTATGCGTGACTTCAGTTTCAAGGGGAGGCACTTGTGTAGCTAATTAACGAATTTATGGCCAATTATACAACATGATAGAAATCAGCACTTCCATAGAGGGTATGAAGCATACAGCTGTTAAGATAAAATAAACAAGTTGCTTGTTATTTGAATCTGTGAGGGGAAAACGGATATCAGAACATCTCTACCAATCAATCACCCGTCACCTTTCACTCCTACCAGCTGACAAGCGTGTGCACGTGCAGTCCGGACTCCCGTGTTCATAAAACACTGCACTCTTTCATTCCCTCTGCTCCGTCTCTGTTTGTTTTGGGGCTCTTTTACAGTGTGTGGCCCAAATGGAACAACAGAACGAAGCAGGCGGGGGGGAACCAGGCAGTAACGTGACAGCGGCGTGGTGAACACTTAGAGCTCCTCGTTCTCCGAGTCAGGAGAGTGATTCTGAATCCCTGTGCACTTTGACATTGACCCCGTCAGAGTTATCTGGCCTTTAAGTGACATTTATGTGATGTTTTTTTTGTTTTTTTTGCAGAAATATTGTTTTTTTGTTTGAGTTGTTGATGATAATTGTTATTAAAAACACAAAATGCAAAACCTGTGCCAGCCCTTCTAAAGCCACAAGAATCAGACACAAAAGCAATCAAATGTAATGGATCTGTGAAACCACTTAACTCCAAATTAGGGAATGATGAATTTACCCACTGGTCTTGTCTGCCGTATTGAAATACCATTTAAAAGACTACTTTCTCATAATGTTTTGGTTCCATACGAACATAATTTCTCTTACTTGAATCTCACCAGTCCCACCTGTTTCCTGCAGGCGCATGCTGAGGCCCCTACCCGAGTAATAAATTCAACTTCTCCTTCTCTGGAATTGTCGCTTAACAGCTTTCCCAGGCGAAAAGCAATTACTCTTATTTTCAGAGCATATTAATGTGCAGACATCTCTTTATTTTCTTATTTTTCATGAAATGGTTCACATAAATCAAGCCTAAACCTGAGAAATGGATTACACATCTCGATACCACCCTCCAGGTGTTATTCGTCCTCCAGTACGACCCCGGCTACGTCCTTTAATTCAAAGGGATTACAGCTCCAATGTTCAGTTTGACCTTTGACCTTGTGGAAAAGAGCTGCACAGCACCTGGACCGTAATGAGCTTGTTATTGCTTGTATTTAAAAATGTCTGAAAATAGCTGGACTGTAGAACCATTACATCTTTATAATGTGTTTATAACTTTAATACTGCAAACGTGATGACACCACTTGAATCTTTAAGATTTTATCAGCTACAAAATTGATGACTTATGTTAAATACATTATAAATCATTATTAAAGATCAAATAAGGCCTGGTGCTTCCTCACCCTAAACAAAGGGACAATATTAACAATAGCTTATAAATGAACTATAAAGTATGACTCAAAGTGAGTAGTTACTGTTTAGAGCCTTTATCAAGGTTGTTGTATTTGACATTTTGAAGTCATGTCAGCTGCTGGCCTGCAATCAGCCGCCCAGATGAGAGGCTGGAGGTGGGGGGGGGGCATTGATTTGAGCTAATATGGACTGACAAGTAGGCAGAGAGAATTCCCTGTCTCTGTGTGCCCGTTATTGTTCCCTGTCACAAACAATCAGAGATGAGCCATGATGGAGACACAAAGACCAGAGGGCACGACATGGTCAAAAACAGGGGTCGGGGGGGGGAGGGGGGGCTTTAATGGCTTTGCAGACAGCCCCTGTACAAACAAACACACATTACTGGTAAAGGAGCAGCCGTGTCCCACGCATGATTGACTTTTTAACCTTCGGCAAAAGTCACTTACTTCCACTCCAAGTTCATGTGGCCACAAACGCTCACGGCTCTGCAGCTCCAGTTTCCCCATTTACTCCTTCAAGTCAGTAAAATGCAACCAAACTGGGTGGTTGCTCTCTGGGTGGACTCCCAGTGAGATTAAGATAATGTAACTTATTCTTCCAGAGAATCTTTTCCCATGTCGGCGTAATGGAAGCAGGCTGAGGGGGTGAGCGGTGCTGAGGCCGCTCCTGACAAGGGGCTGTAGGTTGGCTTGGGTCTTTCTATTGATGCAAGGAGTCCTTTTTGGCTCATTGTTCCTGAAAGGCGCCACAGACGGTGAAAAGCTCAGGCAGCAGTGATGGGAGCCGCTCATCAAATGTGATACGACACGTTTGTCTTGATATCCAGTGTTTTGTGCTAGGAAAAGTTGCACCAGCTAAATTGAACATAAGAGAGCCACACAGCAGATACTGTAATTATATGTCCTGCCTCTCTTCTTTGATTGCATACACACCATTTGAAAAAAAGGAAACAAATGTCTCTATTCTGCTGAGCCTGGACTTTTATTTATAGACAAACAGACACTAAGTGGTGGTTTTAAGATGCAGATAAGAACACTGTTTTCTACTTTCGGGGTGAAGTTGGCCACCTCAACCCCAAACCTGCAATAAAGCTATTTCCAGCTGCCAGCTACTGGATGAGCAAGCCACAATCTGATTCAAGTTCAGGGTCCACTCCTGGGTTGGAGTCTGACTTTCTCAGAACTTGTAGTCATCCAAGACTCCACCAATGATGAATTGCATGACACGTAAATGCACAGAGGTTTGGAAAACTGTCTGCCGCTATTCCCTGAGCAGATTAACAGATGTGGTGGAGAGAAAGAAAAAAAATGAGAGGGGGAAGTGAGAGACAGAGAGAGAGAGAACGTGTGTGTGTGTGAGTGTGTGTGTGTGTGTGTGTGTGTGTGTGTGTGTGTGTGTGTGTGTGTGTGTGTGTGTGTGTGTGTGTGTAAGAGAGAGTCCTCAAACGGACTGCTGCTGCAATAAAATCATCAGGTCACATCAGACTAGTTCTCAGGCCCCAGGGTGGAAAGAGTTGTGTAATTCAGCAATAGGAAGAGCATGAACACACACACACACACACACAAGTCTGGAAAAAAGTGAAGGGGTGAACAAATATGTAAACACATATCAACTTCATAGACCTTTACAGCTAAACAAATGAATGGGAGGTCTGGATCAAACTACAACATTATATTACAGCACAGTGTGTGTTTCCGTTACAGTTTTCCAATAATAGAGGGATGGTGTGTGCCTCAGAATGAGAGTGAGAGAAGACAGAGAAGAGAGAGTGTCAGAGGAAAGGAGAGAGAGAAGGAGACAGTGTGAGGTTGCAATTCTAACAGACACTTTGAATCAGGATACAACTTTGTGCTAAATGTTTTACTCCGGACTGAACTGAGCCAAGTTTGAATCACACAAACGACTACCGGTTCAGAGATGCCAGAAAAAAATGAAAAACGATGCGTTGATGAGATGTCATCAACTTCACTTGGCTATACACAAAAACACATTCCTTGTTTTGTTAGGTGAACGCTGTATTACTTCTGTTTACCTTTCATCGAGATCCCAGATTAAACAGCAGACGCAGCATTAACCTGTTAGGGGCCGGCTGGGGAGTCTGTTAAACCTTTAAACACATTATTTGTCCCTCAGACTAAACTTCAATATTTCAGTAGCTGCGTCCCAGGCAAGGGAACAGATCCAGGAGCATTTCCAGGGACCCAGGTTAATTCTACAGCCTTACTTGCAGCTTACGTAGACTAATGTTTGCCAACTGCTTTTAGTTTGTGCTACTGTAACAGCAGATTCTCCAATTTGACATTATTCTGTATTATCCATTCATGGCCAAACTGTATCCCCCTGTACTTACAGTAAAAATACAAGAAATAAATTGTGAATACACTTTAAGTAGTGTACGGATCTGCTGAGTCGCTGATACTGAACAGATCCGCAAAACCTTGATTGCAATACGTCATGTTTTCCCCTCGTGGCAATATAACATCTACTCTCACTGCTTTTTATGCTTAAATGTCAAGGCACTCGCTGCACTCCATAGAGTTCAGGGGGAAGATCTCGGTCTTGGTTAAATAATAAAAACCTCAACAGTGATTTGAAGCACAGGACCAGATGTGTTTAGTTTTTCAATAAGTTTGAACAAAACACAATCTCTAACCCTGAGCTTAGACAAAGTGTTTTTTTGTTGCCTAAACCCAACCACACGCAGGAGGCAGAACTTGATCTTCTATTAATGTAACGTCCTGATGTTTATTGCATGACATCAAACTAACAGTGCCATCCTTAAAGACTTGTTTCAAATTTCAAATGATCCTACGCTGTATAAATAATGCCGGTACTCACATCATGAGACAAACAGGGCGCCCTTGTCACACACACACACACACAAACGGTTCAACATCCTGACAATAAAATGATAAAAAGGTTTCCTGTATTGAGGACTATGTGTACCTCTGCCAGCGGCGGGGTTTAGGATTCCTCCGGCTCATTTATTTTGTCTCCTTGTCGCTGTAAACACCTTCTCCATTAATATCACGCTATAGGCCCCTGCTCTTTACCTGCGACTACACAAACATTCAGAGAAACTCGAGGATAAAGCAGGATGTCTTTGTAGCATTTTAAGTGTCCTGTAGGTGCAGCATGTGTGTTCAGCTGCTGCGACGTGTTGCACGTATATAGCCTGTGAGAAAAAGGGGAACGTTAAATCATGTGGACACCTGAGCAGTAATACTTGTTAGATGACACTCTAGGTAACGCTAACGCTGTCCGACTCCCGCCACACTCGTCCCAGAAGAGCGGAGCAAGACTGATGAGGGCAGTCGTATCTTTAACGGCCTCTCGTGCAGCTGCCCCGGCTCAGACAGGTAATGGAGACGGTGTCAGCGGGGCGCTTCTTCCTGCACAAGCCCCACGATGAGGACTTAAGTGGTTTTGCTAAGTTTATTGTCTTTCTGCCTGTCTGCGCATTCTGTATGTTCCCACAGTTACTGGGGATTGAACCCGGTGAAGACAGCTTGGCAGTGGCCCCTCCACAAAGAAGAAGAGATTTGTTACTCTTGGATAAAGGCTGACAAAAACAAAAGCCTCAAGTCACAGAGTCAGTGACCTTCAAGAGGCCCGACCCAACTTTTCTTAAAGAATACTGAAACAGGAACAATCTAGTGTTGCCCTACATGTAGTTAAGTGCATGTAGACGTTGGGTTTATCATCTAACACTGCAGACACCCGCCACTGTGCAGTTGAGACACTTTGGCTTCACTTGTCGGGAGCTGTCACGTCATCCATCTTTATGTGCAGTCTGTAGTTGCTGCACTGAAAGCTTCAAATACAAGATATTTGATAATATAACTAATCAAACAAACAAAATAAAATAAAATACAAGATTAAGCAGGTATCCAGCCACAAGAGCTTTCTTTGAATAAAATCCTAATGTAACATGCATGAAAAGTCGGTGTTGAGTTCCTTTTCCGGACAAGTCCCTATGGTCTACATTGAACTTTGGATTGAGTGCACTCACCTTGAAGGACTGTAGATGCCACAGATGCAACAAACCTTAGTGAACACTGAAGTGAAGAGCAATTTTTCAGTCATTACAATAATTTGCCTGTTCAAACGCTCAGCTGCTTTAAACACTCGTGGATACAGGAAACTGCAGAGTTGGACCTCTGACCATTTACATAAACAACTTAATGCCAAAATTACTCAACAAAAAGTGGAAAAAAGTCAAATTTGTACATTCTGTAATTACTGTTCTATTAGTAACAAGATATTTCAGCCCTTTGTTGCCAAGTTACCAGCAGCAGCAGCAGCAGCAGCAGAGACTGCTGTCAATGAGAAACATGTTTGGTTTCTGCCTTCCCATTAATCTGCACGAGACCTCATGACTCCTCTGGCTGGCAGCGCTCCATAAGCGACTGGCTGCTTTACGTCTCGCACAGTGTGTGTGTGTGTGTGTGTGTGTGTGTGTGTGTGTGTGTGTTCATTGTAATGTATTGCAGGCCTAAACCTCCTCCATGGAGGTCTATATGTGTGGACGTACCATAGACTGTATATAAAGATGGATGGCACGTCTCTGCTTCCTTCTGCTCAAGGAATGGAGCTGCTGCAGCGAGGTACCGCCGAGTTAGGCACTCAACCAATTGCAAGTGAGTCTCAGCTGTCCATCATAATGTTTTATTGAATAATAAATTAAAATTAGCAGAAAAATGAACACAGAAACTATCTCTGATAAAAATGCATTGAAGGTTTATGACCTATACTCCACCCAGCCACCAGGGGGCTATCGTGATGCATCGGCTTCACTTTGGCGGAGCTGTCATGACGTCCATCTTTCTAGGCAGTGGTAAGTATGTGTATAGCCTGTATTCATGTTTGGACCAGGTTCTGTTTCTTTACTGGGTGCTAGCTTGTTATTTGCATAATCAACAACGGAAAATGAGATTTAAATTGTTAAAAATATACATTGAAAGGGATTTTTTCAACATATATCCAGTGCTGCACGATCTGCCACACAGATTCCGGTGCAACGTCAAACACTTTGCATCCACAGTAATACGTGGGATCACTAGGGAGGTGCCGCCGCAGTAATGGCAGCTTGTCTACGTCCGCATACAACCCGCATTCTTCTCCTGTGTATAATTTACGCCTCGACAGTAGAACAGTGGGCCCCGATGGAGGTTTCTGTAAACATCGTGCGGTAGCGGCTCGATGAGACGAAGTGGCCGGTGTGAGAATGATCCCTCGGCTCACAGTAGCCTGACGAGGCCGGATCACAGAGGACAGTCGCTTCAAAGCCGGGCTGCATTAACGCAGCATGTAGGATTTATACTCTAAGTCACTGCGATACTTAAACAAACCTAAATTGCTTAGTTTCCAAGTCACATCCTGTCCTCACTGTAAACAAAAACTAATATGGGCAGTCCACATTCCCACTGCCTGTTCCAGCAGTGCACGGGGAGATGCGGCCTCGGCGAGCTGCACTCGTAAATACAATCACTGCGAGTGGCCTCACAAGGAGCTGAGGTCACCAGCGTCCGTTTGGCTAATGAAGGGGTTTCCACTGAAATGAAAAACGCCTCAAAACAAACTCTCGCTGGTTCGGTTTCCCTCCGCTAATGCTCGGTTTGATCATATTTGTCCAGATGGCCAAATCGAATCTGTAAACACACCGAATAGAATGCCTTCTCCCCCCCTGTCACCGCAGTTCACCCCTCCGCCCTCGATCCGATTCCTCTTTGTGTTCCCCCTCCAAATGAAACGGCGGCCGCACTGTGGCTGTAAACTCGATCAGCTGTGTTGTGTTATGTTTGCAGAAGGCAAATAACAAACATCCTGGTAGTCAAGCTGCGAGCCGTCCAGCGGTCCACTGCTCCAGCCCCACTGACTAACATGTTTCTTTTATTACCCAGATTAGGATGTAAATTCAGTTTTATCTTTTCAGCACCACAAACACAACCAGCGTAATGGGAAACAGAAAGCCAGCCCGCGTTAAAAAACAATTGTTTCACTATTGAAACATGGAATAATAAACAACATTTCCAGCGGAGACGCTTTGTGGAGTATTTTCTGTTATTTTGATTAATTTCCCAACTCTGTAATTATATTTTTACTGCATCATATTTTCACCTTTACTCTTGGAGACATTTAAAAGGGATCCACTAACCTCATGAACAAATTTGCCAAATACACAAACCTATTAAGTAAATTGATGGGATACTGTCATACTCTGATTGAGTTTTAATAGTAGCAATAAAGTAACAATGAAAGGGACTTTTGACCTGCAGAAGGAAACATTTGTGTTTTTCCTCGGGTGGTTTTGCAAAGATGGCTGCTTGGTTGCTTGTTGATGCACTGGACTGCATATGCACAACTTCAGGAGGAGTAATGTGCTCATGTGGGTGTATGCTTTTAAAAGACTAATAGGGGCCTCCAAACGTAGGGGCCTCCAAAGAATAAGGTTGTGTCCCTTTAGCTACATTCTTTAGTGCCAAGACATATTGAGGTTATGTTTCCGGGCAGTTTGTTTGTTGATTTATGTTTATTTGTTTGGAGGCAAGTTGCTCAAAAATAACAGATTTCAATGAAACTCGATGGAAGAATGTGGTATGGGACAGGGAAAAATCCTCGGTACAGATCCGGATCAGAGAGTGGCTCAAGTTTTTTTAATTATCGTTTTTGATATTTTCACAGATCTAATAATTTGATCTTGATTTTTTTTAATGCAGCATGTTTATGGGACTGATATCTCTGAGTGTGTGGGCCTGTGGACTGTTGGGCCCTAGCGGAGGTTCTGTGCTCTGCTGGGCTCCATTCTAGCTTTAATACTTGATTGAATCACTGAGTTGCTCCTGTGAGGGAAATGTAACATTTTGATCCTGGACAATGTAATCATGTAATTGAATCTTATACAATGTGACCTAAATCATGCTGTATCCTGTACAACTGAATGAATCTTGGCCTGTTTGCCTAAACTAAGGCCTTGTTGCCATCAAAATGTCCTGGGGGGGAGGAAGAAGCCAAATATAAAAAGAAAAAGAACAGCTTCCGATCGGTGTGCATATTACAAACCAACCTTTGTCTTGTGCACCATGCTCTGAGCATTAAAGTGTGACACTACAGAGATTTGTGTCTCGTTCCTCGTTGTCAGAGCGGGATTGCAGAATTGCCACAACACTCCACATAGAGAAGATGAGGACAATAAACCTCAGCACACAACATCCCCATAATAAGTGTTATCGTCAGTGTTGAGGACCACCACCATCGCAAATTGTGTTTCCAGGATACACTCGGCTCAACACACCCGTCGGCTTGTTCTCCCACAACATACTTACTGTCTGGGTTCGGCTAATTCAAGGCGTCGACGAGAAAATATTTGCCGCCACATGCGCTGCGAAAGATAAGCAACACTTTGTCACAGAGAGTCAACACATCGGGTTTGTCTACAATGAATTGAAGCTGCAGGGACACCACTGCAATCCCTTGTTGTCAGCATGGTAACGAAGAGGGTGCAGCACACAAGGAACACCGTGCAGCGCAAAACGATACACAACACACACCTTATAGAATTGAAAACTGCATTTTTACAGCATCAATCATGTGACTTTCAATCATCCCTTCAGCTGTCTGAGGGCCCCAGCTTCACAAACTGAACAGGAGCATTTTGAAGTGTCAGAAGATTCTGGTACATGAGCTTCTGTAATCTCCTCAAACACACTTGAACACAGAACCTGCCATTACCCGGCACACTTTCACATGGCCCCTGTTTTACTTTCCACCATTACACTTGAGTTACCGTACACTTGCAATTAACTTTGCCCAGCTCTTCCTCTTTTAGGTGTTTTTTCACAGTTCGGATAATTATACACCAGGAAACTTTTTTGTAAATGCGTATTAAGGACACTTCTGTAGAAGCTTCTGCTCGAGCAGGATCTGGTGCTTCTTTCCAGCCTCGACTATTTCACCTCATCCCCCCTTGATTACATCAGATGGGTCGAACAGGGTCGGCCCTTTCATCAGCGCTGTGAATGTAAGGCAGGAAACCCGGGGGTCGGACTATTTTAAAGTCCCCTGACGACCATAATCTCCACTTCTGGCCGAAATTTCACTCCATTCATTACAATCTGATAGGAGTCCGGGGCTACTAAACAAAAGATTGAGATCTCGCAGCCATCCTCCCTCTTTTTAATGGATTAAAACAGTCCAGAGACACCGGGTTGAGTTTATGGTACTGTGTGTCCGGGAATTTCCAGAGAAGAATCCCCCCCCCCGCTCCCTGACTTAGCCCACAATCATTTGTCTTTGGCCGAGATAAGAGTTTCACATGTATTTGCAAAGCATTAATTAATAGTCTGCTGTTCCTTATAGAATACGTTGATCCCTCCACCAGCATTAGTGAATCAGAGTCAGACCTCCGGTGTTCAGTGCCCACTCTCTCTCTCAGGGGTGCAGCAGGAACATCTGCTATCATTTGTTTTACGTTTAATGTTTAATGTGGGGCTCAGGCTTCACCCACTCATAAGAAACCAACACACACCGAGCTGACTCACCAGCAGGTTTTTCTTTTATGAACAATTGAGGCAGCAGGTCAACCATCAAACACCCAGAAAATTACAAACCTCACTCTGTTATTTCACGAACGATAAACCGAGCTACCCTCTTTTTCTTGAAGAAATGCCGTAAAGATTTATTTTTAACTCCCTTAATCTACAGAGCTGCCACGAAATCCAGGCGTCTCACCACACCCCACACGTTGTAAAGCCCGAGTCATGAGAGTAAAAAACACGATCTGTGATGAATTTCCCTGCAGCAGTAGGCGTCCCGTGCATGTTCGGGGGCTGTGCCATTCAGGCGCTGTTACTTTCTGTCGTTATCGAAAAACATTAAATCAGATTTACATGATGAATTAATCCCTGGGGGCAACTTCTCCTCCAAAGCGTCAGGGCCTCACACAGAGCTCGGCAATCAAATGCAAACACAGTTGAGGTTTCACCGATACAGCTGGAGTCAAAAATGTGTCATCCTGCTAATACGAGCTACAATATCAAAGCAAACAAAAAACCACTGTCTTACATAATCGCAGCCCGCTCAGCACTAATCAATCGCAGCTATTCAAATGCAACTGGGAGTGGATCCCAAATAAAGATTGCAACTTCAGACTGAGACATTGACAATTACGGCACGCGGAGCCAGAGCTGCTGGGAGGGGTGGGGAGAGAAATGGGTAGAGATCATAATCTGGAAAATGTGTTGCCCAGTTTAGCCGGAGAGACAGTGAATGCGGGGATGTCAATCTCAGTCCCTGTATCATTAGCATGTAGCTGAACACTATGATCAGAGCTGTCTTACCTTTTTTTAGGGGTCAGGGTAGCACGGCCCCTCATCTGGTTTGGATTTATGAGAACAAAGGTGGAAAAGTTTTAGTTTTTTCTTTTCCTCCCCTTTAAGAGGGCAAAAAAGTGACTCTTCATTTCGGCACTGCTTCTCATCTCAGCTTCTCAATTAGCCCTCTTGGATTGTCAGCCATTTGGATGCTGGGAGGAGGGTTGCGTGAACTCGACCATACAATTGCCAATTTAATCACTGCTCAACGCCAAGAATGTAGTACAAAGAATGGAAAGGGGAATTCAATTTCATGTCCAGCTTTCATCTTCAGAAAAGATCTATTACTGTATATAAAAATCAACTGTACAGGATTACGTGACAGGGCGCATGATTAATGCATTGCTTTGAGGGAACTAAAAATAACCCGGTGAGAAATTACCCATTTTTTTCCCCTCGCCATAATTTGAGCTCTGATATTTCGCTGCATTGTTCCAAACTTTTTGAGGACAAGTCTGTTTTTCTGAGAAATTAAAGCTCCTTGATCTGACACAACAGAACCTAAAGGAACATCATGCTAAGCACAGACAAGGTTTCCTGTTTGCTCTCTCACTTTAAAGCCGCTCCTATGATCCCAATACTAAATCGTACCATATGTTCCAAAAATTACTTTTTTCTTGCAAACGCACATCCAGCAAGACCTAGAGTTAAAAATAGACACCAGGGAAATTTGGAGGTGGTTCAGGTATGTTGTTGGTTAGCTTCATATGGTGGATCCATTGAAGCCTCTCTATTATGATCAAGTATATCTACAGATGTGTTTGGAGAACAGATTTATAACAGACTTGAGTCGGGATTCTTTGGCTGAAATCAGATCAGATGTTAATCTTAGAACTCAAAGCTGTTACCCGGAGAGTGTAGGGTGTTTTTTATAAAATATTATGTAAAAAGAAAAAGATGGAAGCCTATTCGTGTTGAAAATACTGAGGGACGTACGCCCAGTGGTTGTGTGAAGGATTTTTAAATATATGCCAATTTATATAATAATCCACCAAACCATAATTACACTGTTTTGGGATTTTATAAAATATGCTTGTTCACTTCCTTGCAGAGTAAGATGAGAATAAACGGATGCATCACTACTAAGGCTGGACAATAGAAAAATTACTGCAATATAATCAAAAATCTATATAAGACGAAAAAATCTATATATATATCAATATATTACTTATGCAGGGTTGGACTTCTTTCATGTCTGTGCATTAACCATGATGCTGAGGCCAGGGGTTAATTAGTCTAGCTTAGCATAAAGACTTGAAACAAAGGGAACAGCTAGCATGGTTCTTTTCAAAGGAAGAAATTAAGTCAAGCTAATCATTGATGCATGTTTTCAAACCGTAATGAGAGACGAATAGATGATGTGGAGCTGACACGTGAATCAAACTTATTGAGAGAGGTGAAGGGGACAGGTGCAGGCTGCTGTTTTAAAAACAAGGGAAAAGATAATGGAGTTCCGCACCTTGCGTTAAACTTCTTACTCCTTCCTAAACTTATAGCTAAAAACAGACACCATCATAGAGACACAATGCAATTCTGTCATGTTCATTGTGACTTACATTTGCCGGATCTTTGCCTCTTACGTCCAGTTAGGATAAATGTCCGTAAATCCGTTTAGAAACCAAAGCAAAAAAAAGACGCTCCACAGAATTCCCGAACTCCCTTGACAATAATCGCTTTTTAAAAATGTAGTTTGTGTCAAAGTAATCCAGTTATATTTGTCTGTAAAGTTATGGACCCAAAGCAAACAAAGACTTCTCATACTGCCTTCGGCATACTTTGAATTGTGCCAATATTAACCATCACAACAAAAAAACTAAGAAAGAATGACATAGGGCTGATGTTGTAACCCACCACAGACTGACTGACCTGCTCAGCTACAGCTCTCCTAAAGCATTATGGGAACTGTAGTTCAAATCATGTCAGGTTAAAGAAAACCCCCTGGGAAAAGGATTTGATCATAATACATGGGAAGTGCACACAAACACAGAGCCCAGTCTGTTCAAGTTTGTTTTACTTAAGTGCACCAGACTGCTTATTTTATGAATAGCAGGGACTCTGGCCAGGCAGATTTGCTATGTGCGAAAGATATTTTTTATGTCCGACCTCTGAGTCAGACTCGTACCTTTGAGTCATACCTTTTCCTACTGCTCCGTAACATTGAAAGTGAAGGTTACAATTTCAATAAAGTTAAAAAAATAGTTTTTTAAAAAGTCAAAAAGTGAATTCTGTAGTCGGTTTTTGCCAGACAGGTTCTGGGTCGGAAAAACTGATACTGGACTTATTTATGGGTTTTTCATGTCACTGTATAAGTTTTACTGGCTTTCCCATTTGTTACACTGGATTACTGGATCTATTATAATACCAACTCATTGAAGTTGTCATATCCATTACCCACAAGGCCACATCCCACTTTTTCACTTATTTTCCTCAGATTTTTATTCCCCTTCTCTTATGCTATCTAATATTTATCCTCAGGGCAAAGTAATAAGTGATTCTGAGTATTGCACTGCATGCCTTTAGATGCATGCAATACTCTGGAGCTGCAATTTTAAGCTTATTGCAATTTGTGGTCGACAGAACATCAGATAAATGCTTCAAATGTAAATACTGGTCGAGATGTCGAAAATACCGTCTTTGGGACATCTCCTGAAAAAACAAACAAAACCAAGAAGTTGTGCAACGTTTTAAAAACTGCTCCAAAGTTTATATCAGTTTTTTCCCCCTGAATAAAGACTCCTCTGAGACAATTACACTTACCTTTAAATTTTACCAACGGTGACCCCATTCCCCCGAAGTAAGTGCCCGTAAAAGTGCCACAGAAATTAATTACGAGGAAAGTCGAACTTCCCACTTTGTTAATTTGCCAGTTTATGTCGGTGTCCCCACGGGAACATAGACATCTCAGGGAAACAGAGCTCACCGGGAGATGTCATTATTGTGGCTCGCTCTGTGAAGATACAGTTTCAGTGCACATAGCTGCAGGGTTGTGGCCATTACCACAAACACACCGCAAAAACACACTGGTTCAACTTTCTTCCACATGTAGAGGATACAAGGGAGAGAGTGTTTTTTTGTTTTTTTACTTTGATGCTCCGTCTGTGTCTTCTCAAGAATGAATTCTATTATAGAGGGTCATCACGATGCCTCCCCATAGTTACCCACTGGCATCCGACTGTATTATGTTGGCTGTGAGCCTGAAAAGCAAAGAAAACATTGGCCCCAAATGATGATCTGTGCTTGGCGGAAGGAGCAGAGGAGACGTATATACTCTCAGCAACATTACATCAATAATAGCAGTGTGCCCGTGTGTTGAATCCTACCTTATCATGGTTGTCAGCCCCAGAGGGCTTTTGAATTATCACGGCATCGTACCAGAGGTTTGTTTTTCCTTTACCACTTCTACTGATGCAATCGGCGTCACCGTGATTTCTGCTGCAGCTACGAGTCTGCATTTCACACAGCTGGAGTTGGATCGAAACTCCTTTCAGACAAAGACTTCAGTCCGGATATTTACCTGTAAATCCTCCGTTGGGGTTGTAGGTGGGAATGCAGGTAAAATGTTTGTAAAATGTCTGATTGATGGAAAATAAACCATCTAAGACACGTCCATCTTCATTTGAGTAACTTTTAATGACAAAATCCCACAGTTGAATACGAGCACATTTTGCTTCAGCCAACACATACGGCGTCTTTCTGACTCTCTTTAAGGGGCAGTGCTTTCTCTCCAAAGGGTTAGAACAGCAGTTCCCCCTTGGCAATGAGCAATCAAACAGATAAATTGTATTTTTATTACACTGATATTATAAAAACAACAAGGAATATGAAAATATGAAATAATCGTCAGTGTGGTAAACCGAGCCCAACAACTGGAGAAAAATAAATTTGTCCCTGTGCAAAAGAAGTGTCTCACAGGTAGAAGACAAAGATGTCAGAATCAGAATCAGAATTATTTGTATTGCCATGTATATTTGCACATACAGGAAATTGCCTTGGTGTGGTCGGTGCACTGTACAAACAACAATATAAAAAACAGCAATATAAAAACAACAATATCGAACAACAATATATACAGTAGGAGAGTTACGTGCGGATCTAAGGTGCAGAGATTGGTGATAGTGCCAATAATATAGAGTTATAAATTATGTGCGTGGGGTCAGCAGAGTCAGTGTGATGCAGAGTCAGTGTGATGCAGGGGGCTTGTTTGTGAGCCCCCTGCAATGTCACATTGGCTGAATGTTTATGGGATTTATTCCTAATATTGATTTCCCATTTTGATTTAGGAAGGCACTCAATAACCTCAAATAGCTAAAAACAAAGTTCATCTGAGAGTAGATGTTTGATGACGGGTGCACAGAAGCAAGCACTCAAGCAGAACACATCTAAGCACGAGCGGGGGCTATTGGAGGGCAGTCGCAGGGTTTTGAGTGAAGGCATTACAAAATCTGAACGTGAAATCAATAAGTCCTGCTATCAAAACGAAAGACCACGCTCCGGATTGAAGATTTTAAATATCTCATAAACGTTTCGGACATTTTGCTGCTGCGGTCCTTGTACGTGAAAGGCAAACCCTTTCAGTTTAACGATTTTCCGGAGTTCCTCTCTGAAAATTGGCTTTAGAAAGTTACACTAAGAGGATTCAGCGCTCTAGGAGCAGGCGGTCAGTACAGAGTACATACGATTAGGAGACATGGTTCCTAAAATGTGTGAGTACAGGCAATCTTCCCTGACCAGCACTAAAATCTTTGTTGCACCCCATCTCTTACTCTCTCTCTCGCTCTCTCTCTCCCCTCTTGGCTTCATTGGTGAAGTTTCCATGAAATCACAAGGCCTCGCTCAGCCTCTCCCGAGCGTCTGAGATACAGTGCAGTAAATGTAAAGCAAGGATTCAGAGCCGGGGAGAAGAAAAAGAACCACTTGGCCAAAGGGTAAAGACACGGTTGGGCTGGAGGACAATAAGAGGAGGATGACAGATTGATAACAGAAGAGATGGAGCGTGTTCTTCTGTTCTCTCCATTATTGGTTTTACTGAAAATAACACGCCGTGGTATGTCTGAGGCCGTAAGACACTTTCAACGGAGCACATTAAAACCTCAGACTTTTACAGAAGTCGTAGGAGTTTAGTGTCTGGCTGGCGTGGAGGATGGTTCAAATTAAAGGCGATTCGCGGCTCCCGTGGCCAATATTTACATTTTACAGAGCCAGAGGGGCAGGTGGAACATATTGTAAAAGCAAAATATGTGAAAGTATTAGTGTGGAAATACCACATAATGGTATTTATATGATTAAAAAATATGACAGGGCATGGAAAACAGCAAGCAAATGTCACTCCCACTTGGTGGAGTGGCCAAGATGTTGATAGTGGCTCTTCCAAGAATCAAGCTGCAGTTAAAAAAAGGTCAACGTTACTCCAAATATCACGGTTATATTCCCTACATCTGTCGGTGAGCATTATAAAACACTGGGAGCATGACGGTCTATTCACTGGGGAAGAGTCGCGCATCTCACAGGTGCGATGAGGCATCAGAGGACAGGAATGCTGAGGAGGAAGCCGGCAGCGCTTCCTGATGTCAAGAGCTCAATAACAACTTGTCTCCTCTCTGTTTGTAGACCACAGGTAGGATACTTTTGGAATTGCAATTAAATGCCTGTGAGCCAGCAATCAATCATTCACTTTATGATGAACACTCGATAGTATAGTTCTAGGATTTCTAGAAGTTTTAGGATTTCTTGTTTTCTTTTACCACCGCAACCAATTTCCATGAAAACTTGTGGAGGGGTGGAGCCTGACTCAAATTTGAATGCAGATCAGATCCAGGCAGCAGATACCGGATTTCGTCACTTCTACATTCTCATTGATTTCTCAGAGAATAGTTCATGGATCTTGATGCACTTTTGTGATGAATTATGCAAAAAAAGTCTTTGATTACAAGTGAGAAAAGACCCCTCAATCCCCATTCGTACAACGGATCACATCGATACATCTTGACAAAGGTTTATTTGCAGATATTTGGACGTCAGTTGGACGCAGCCAGGAGAAGAACAGTAATATGAAAGCAGGCTATTCAACACCATTTAAGCCAATTGAAGATTAATTTTGACACCATTATAAAACAGACTAAATAATGTGTGAAGACATCACCTTCACACGTTTCCCTACAGATGTTCTTCATATCTCTGACAAGCTGTTAAATTATCAGCTGCAGACGTGTGTGCTGGGTTTATTTCAGTCTTGGTTGTTGATGCACTGAGGCTCCCGTCTTCCTGATTAGCTGATATCAAACACTGGGGATGACTGCCACAGGCAATCTGCTCTGCTTCTCACATTATACATGCACAATGAATTTCCCACCGTCTTATCTACAACTGACACTGAACAAACACTAAATGTGTGCCCCTCCGGACTTTGTGAGTCTGCGATTGTGTTATTTGGCATCACCGACGCTGCCTCGGGAGCCATTACAGAGCTGAAACTTTGCAGCCAGGGGGGACAATTATCTTGCCTCTTTAGCCTGTGAAGATGATGTAATTATTGCAGAAATCTTCGTTGTCCAGCAGCAGCCGGAGCAGCAGGGGCAGCATTTAGTTCAAGGCCTCATTGTATGGAGATGATAAAGACCGACAGACAGTTGGAAAGGGAGCTCGGAGATGGAGAGGTAATAGTTAGCTTTCACAGATTAGATGACCTGGAGGACCACTAATTTCAGGGTTGCAGCGTTCGGAGGAACGAGAAGAATGTGGAAAATACATCCTCCCCGCTAGTTAGGGCGACTATTGTTTGTTTTTGCACCTGTGTGTAGGGAAAGAACATAAAAATCTTGGTCGGACGCCACAGTGGAGAGGAGATCGCACCATGGACTCAGGACTGTTGCTCATAGGAATACTGAGTGGGAATTATCATAGTGTTCTGCATTGAATTACAAATCTACTGTAATTGATCCCATCTTTAAAGCAGCATTCTACTGGATTTTATTTTCAGCAAGACCTCTAGCTTACGCTTTCATATCGATTCTTAAGGTTTGTTAAAATGAGTGAAAGTGCATCGGTCTGCGACAACTTAAGTGTCGGAGTTCAATATATATATTTATATAAGTCAAATACAGTATTATAATGCTAAATACAGCAATCAAGTGTAAAAGCAAATTGACAAGTGTGTACTGTATACAAATATGTACGTATAAGTTATTGCACATTTCAAACGGTGTCTTCAAGTGAAGCTGTCAAACATGTTGTAAATCACCCAGAGCCAAAAAAAACAAAAACAGGAAGTTTCCAATGTTGGCTTTATTTTGAAAAGTGAAACTACTAAACAGATGTCTGTCCACCAACTGAACTCATCCTGTGATTTCCCCGACTAGATTGAGGCTGTTTCTCATCCTGTGAGGCCTCGGTTTGTTTCCCCGGCAAAACACGACCACCTGACAATGCGGGATGAAATAAAACAGCGAGCGCCATTTTGTGCATGAGCGGAGATGCAGGCGGTGTAGGTAGAGGCAATCAAAACAAAGTGCACAGATCCTCCCTTTTTCCAAAGATAACAGCTGAAGTGGAACCCTACCGCGGTCGAGCCTCTTTTTCATGTCGTGTTCAAGGTGTGAAAAGGGCTGAGATCAAAGGAGCCGTGACCACTTTGACGTTTCTTTCAATGGAGCAGTGATCCACAGGTTCTCTAGAGGCCCTGGGAGGCTCTTTGGCTACAACCGCATTTCCACTTGGGAACACATACACTCCGCTATGGATACGCCAGGTGTTCAAACTATTGCAGTGACGTAAAGTCGAACCGAGGGGGTTCAACATGTGCAAGTATAGGACGATATATGGTGATCGAGACGTAAACATGTCTACATAATGTCACTAAGGCCACGTCCATATACTACAAGGTTTTACAACACATTAAATCTGATACGGATACACCTGGTGTCCAGCGTCCACACTACTCTGGACTGTAGAGCCGCTAAAACTGAGAAGTTTGTAAACGGTGAATTAGTTTTAAAACTCTGGGGCTGTGTTTTTCGGGGTTGTCAGAAAACAAAGTGTTTGAAAACGACCCAGTTGTCTTTGCTAACAGCTGTTCTGCATTTTACAATAATACAACTCTTAACATGCGTATGACACAAGCTCTTATTGTGTTATCAACAATGCATGCATGCCCATTGTACCGGCGTGGTCATGAGATATAGTTTTTTAGGTGTGTTGGTTTGGACGGTGATGTGTTAGTTTGAAAACTCGGTTTACAAATGAAAACGTAGTAGTAGGGATGCAGTCCTTGCGTGTGGAGAAGCAGCAGCAGCAGGAGTAACTCAAAAGATGAATTCACAAAGTAATTCAGTTAGGGAGCGTTTTGTGTTACTGCTACCAAACCTCCAGGAACCTTCCAGTAAGAGCTCATATTTTCAAATCGAGATGTCTGCGCTCGCCTCAAATAATCCGTTCTTTGGTGTCCTGAAAAACGGGCCCGAGAGTGTTTCGACTGTCGTTCCAAACCAAACAAAGGCATTGCATTTCTCCTGCTTGTTTATTGAAAGTTTCAATAATAGGCAATTTGGCAGCGACAGTAGGAATCCTCAGCCGAAACCCATAAAAAGTGGCAGTATGTGTGGTCTGGTGCTGCCATCGCAGTGAACTCCGAAAGAAGCAGGGGGTGGGGAGACGAGGCTGGGCCAGCGTATTTCCCGTAGCATAACACACGCCGACAGCAGGCAGACATGGCAAACTGGACGCTCCTTGTTCTCACACTCGTTGCCAAATTGGGGGGAATTCTTCCAGTGGCAAGTATCAATTACTCACTTTAAACAAACAGCCAAGGCTTTTGAATATCAACATGGTACGTGCATGTCTCCCCGACAGGGCATCTGATACGGAGAGACCACACACACGGAGTCACCTTTCAGGATCACCTTTCTCCTCGTATTAACTTTGCATGCTCCATACGTGTCCCCGCTTTCTTTTTCTTACATAAAATGGGGTTAGAGGTGGGAGAGGCTTCGTTCTCTATACCGTCATCCAAACCCAAGGGTAGAGTAGATATAACAGTTTAACCTCCGCAGAGACGTTGTGATCAGTGGAGAACAAGTGGAAGACTAAATGTATCACAGCAATGGTGTCCATCCGGGGTTCTCAAAGTAGGGTCCGGGACCCCTGAGGGTCCTGAAGAGGTTGCAACGGGGTCCTTTGCAAAAGGGAGAATCATTTATTTTAACTATGTTTTCATCCTTTTTAAACACGATGACAGAATGCTCTGGTAAGAAAAAGTGAAAAGTACCTGAAAATAAATCTATTAAAGTACTGATTACTGTATTTAAGTACAGTAACTAAGCCCATGTAGTGGTTGTGATTCTGCCTGACTCTGGACGGCTGCATTCAGTCCCAGTTGTGTCACAGAAAGCATCAGCCAGGGAAAACACATCCATCATTCTCAGACGTCTCACTCGCAAGCTGCACGTCGCTGAAGTCGACAGCCGTAAAGCCCACGCCGTCTGCCTCGACCCCATCTGGTTGGGATATGCGGGGGAAACTTCAAATGGTCAGCTTCAGCCGCGCACCACATATCACACGGCAGCTGCACATGGTCCCAGTGAAGCTGTGCAGAGGAGATATTAAAGTGTGTAGCACAGACGCAGGGATGTGAGCGGATCACACAGTTTGTGGCGGAGAAAATTCAACTCGGTCATGGACCCGTTTAAATCTGCTAAGGAGGCAGCAACCTGCTGCTAATAATTTGAGGCGCTGGATGACGTAAAACACCAGAAGCTTTATGGGGTCTTAGCATGTGCATATGAGTACATTGTGTGGGTGTGTGTGTGTGTGCGCACAACCAAAAAAAAACACAAAGCTACCATCAGTAAACCTGGATGTTTAATTATCATCAAAGAAATTTAACTATTTAGTAGATTGAGAGATTACTGGACAAGTCCACCTGAAACTTAAAACTTGAAATTATGAGTTTCAATGATCATGTAACTGTGAAGGTTTTAAATTGCATTTCACATGGTGGTGGTGGTGGTGCAGTAGTTGGTACTGTCGCCTCGAGCAGGAAGGTTGGTGTGAACCTGACTTTATTTTTGCATGCTCTCCATGTGTCTGTGTTCAAATTCACACAAGCAGGGTGAGTGTAAATGTCAGCATGGACGGTTTTCTCTCTCTATATGTTGGCCCTACAACATGTTGTGTCGCCCGCCCTCTTCCGCCCAGCTTAGCTCCAGTCCATCTCACAACCTTAAAGGATGAGAGCGGTATATATAAGAGATGGATGGATGGAAAAATGACTCATACCTCACATAATAAAATATGATGCAACCTTTCTTGTTATTTATTATTGCTTATAAATGTTTCTTGGCAAATGACGGATACATTATTAATAGGAAGCCGCAGCCCTCAGTTGAAATTTTTTTGTATAATTTTAAGTATTTGTTTTGCTTCTATTTGACAGAATACAATCGAAAGAGAGGAAATAGTTAATAGAAATGTGTAAGACGTGCCAGGAATATATTATCATTTGTTAAAGGTCATTCTACAAATGGTTGAAATCACAGGTGCAGGTTCAATAAAACTGACTCGGACATAGAATACCATGCATCATCTTTACTTGGTTCCTTGCCTAATTAAGTAATCTCTTTCTTCAGTCAGTCAATAACTACGAATGTGCGACAATAACTCAGATTTCCAAAGACAAAACATCAGCCGCTAATTCCTGGCAGACACCGCGGTGACTCCTGGTGCTAAAAACATCACCAGGATGACGTGAGCTCAAGCTGCTGAACATATCAGCACCTCTGCAGGATTTAACATATGGAATCAGACTCCTACATTCTTTTTTTGGGGAGTGAGAAACGTATTGTGAGAAAGAGTCAAAAGTCCTCCTCGCTTGCCGGGAAATCGAAAACATGAGGGCGCTTTTATTTTTTTTTAATTTTTTTTTCACAGGAAGGGAAAAGGAGGCTTTGATATCTTTTTAAGTGTTGACAGTGCAAGGACACCTTATCCAGCTAACCCCCCTCCCAGTGGCTCCTTGAGCAGCTCCCAGTACAACAAAGACTTCAAACAGACCTGCGGGGTCATTCAGTTTAATGGCGGCACGATGAGAAACAAACGCACACGCTGTACTTCCTTTATTGATGGAACACACTTAATACAATCACAATTCTGACCCAGAAGAGAAAAAAAAAGGACGAGGGCTTGAATATAAATGACCTCCAGAGTCTCCAAATCAGATCCAGGTGTCACTCCGCAGCTATCACACAGACTTCAGCTGAACTCCGGGGGTTTTGGAAAAAAACTGCTCTACTGTACATCCAAAACAAATACGTCTTTTTGCGGCCTGCCCATCAGGGGACTGGTTTGAGGCGAGCCGAGGCTACAGGCTGGAGGTAGAAAATCACACGGAGTGAGAATGGCTCTCGACCATGAGAATAGAGACGAGAGACCGGTTTTCATATCGACTAATAAGAGTCACATGGAGAAAAAAAGGCATCGGCGGTTCCGCACTGGGGATTGATGTGGAGAGCGGCGCGGGAGAGATCGTGGCAGAGCAGTGTTTTCCTTGTGCTGTTGCGAAAACAGACGCTAGCGCTCGATGCAAGTAGCAGCCACTCTATAATGCGTGGTTTTAAGAAGCAAATGAGCAATTTAACCGCTAGTGATTTTAAACATTGACACCATGTGTCAAGTTTAAACCACAGCAATCTCCACTGTGCACTTCACGTCTATTTAATCAATACCAACGCCGCAGTAATCAGGTTTGAAAATCAATCATGCTTTCATTATAAAGGAATTTTGCTCAAGGGAGACATATATGTCTTATATGTCTTTTATAAGTTATAAATCTCTTTTTTTACGTAAAACAAACAAGGGTTCATTGTACAGCACGTAGAGACGATTGGAGGCTCAGTCTGAACACTTTTCACTGGGAACGGTTTGCCGAAGGGCCTCGTAGGCTTCAAGAAAAACCCTAATTTCCTTGCAAAATCCCATACAACAATATTAGTTTTAAACCAGCAAAGCATTTTATGTCATCTCCAGGGAGCGCCGGTGGCCAGGAATATAGGAAATAAAGGCACAGGAAGGATTTAGTGCTTGTGCCAAAAAGACAGAGAGAACTGCCGGAATTTTTTCACGTTACAGGCTCAGAGCATGTGTCCTGAGTGCGAGCGGGATGTTTGCTTTAAAGTGTGGGACTATTTTTCACACATGTTCACAATATATGTTTTTAGTATTTCACATATTTCTTCCGTCCAGGGTGATAACTAAACTCTACTGCTGTTATTGTTTATATCTTGGTTCCTGTAAAAACAACCAGAGGCTTGATACAGGCTCCAATAATAACAGTAATAACAGTATTAAACTGTGTTTTCAAATAAATACGTTATGTGGCTGTTTTATCTTTTTCCAACACAAGTGAGCGCATAGAGCACTATGTGAGCTGTATAGCAGAGTATTTATTATAGTTTTATAATATTTTAGTTTAGCATGCATCACCTTTTGGCCGTGGCTCAGGAGCTACAGCAGACCTTCTGTTAATTGCAGAGATTATTGTATTTCTGGCTCCTCCTGGACAAAGGCCAGTCTGGAAACTTTTCTTTATTAGAATGTCAAAAAAACGACTGTATGTTATATATTTCGTTGACTTTTGTAATTACATTATCCCAAATCCTCAATTTTATTCAAGGTAACAGGACGTTTCACTTTGGTCGCCCTTTAATTGCATTAATATCCTGGACAAAAGCGCTGCCATCTTGCACCTTTATGGCAGTAGGGGGGAGGGAACTGGCGACCAATCATGAGTTAGTCTCAACAGTCAATCATAATATTTCACCTTGTTTTTAGGGCATCAACTAATCAATCAAAACTTACCAGAAAAATAACCTCTGAGACTTCAGTGATGTAAAAACTACCTTAAAAGATTGAAATAACATTAACAATTTAACTTTTAAATTTGGGTCCATGTCCCATCCATTGACATAGAGGAGGCGGGATTTATGACCTATACTGCAGCCAGCCATCAGAGGGCGATCAAGACACTTTGGCATCACTTATTCATAAGCCTTCACGTCATCCATCTTTATAAAGTCTATGAGAGACACTATTAAGCCTCTGTCCTGCTCGAAAAGTGCCATGTAAGAGCCGACCAATCACTTTTTGTCTCTACTACATCCTTTTGCTATTTGCTGATAGAGCAACCAAAGTTCCCCACATGCATCATTAAAGCTTCATTTCAGCTTGTGATTAGTTTTAGTTTTGCCTCCAGCTTGCTCAGCACTGAGTGCAGGGGGGGGAAACCCCAACATGTGATGCATCATCGGCCTGCGAGGAGGATATCTGTTGCATCACTTGACATTTTTGTGCAATGACCGGTGTTTTGAGAGAAGCATAGAAAGGCCAAGACAAAGGCTATGGCTAATTGCAGTGTGGGATTAAAATAATAACTGTAGTAACTTCCCTTACTCTGAGGCCAGACGGGGATAAAGAGGGGTTACAGCATGAGAAATTGACTTCTCAGTTGCCTGGAGCCCAATTGACCCTGTAAGCTTTTATTTTATATTTAGTGGTTGATCTAAATCACAATCATGTGTCGTGAATTAAAAATAAAAATCCCCGCTTGACAGTAGTAAAATGCTTCTAATTGAAATCTGCACGTCCCACTGTGCATGTTGGCTAGTGAACCGAACAATGGGTGTGTTATAAATATGACTTTTTTTAATATATAAATTCTTAAAGTAAATCCAGGGCTTTAGAAGCCGAGGGCTCGGTAGTTGATTCGACCGAACCACAGCCAGCTCGAGCTGTTACTACACATTTATTGGGCTTTGTGAACGTCTTAGACTATGATTGATCATAATTCACCGAGCTGGCTCATTGCATGGCTGATGTAACTTCCCTTTTCACTCTCGGTGATCACATTCACAGTTGACCTTTTCTTGCCAATGGACCATTTCCAGAGGAATGGCGTTATTTTTATTTTTTTAGCCTTACTAAAATCCAAACATGCAGAGTTTACATGATATTCAGCCAGAAGGACAAAAAGGCAAACAGACAGAGAGCTGATGCGGCCAATCAGGGCTCAGTATGGTGATTCATACACCTGTTTGGTCCAATAGTGAGACAAACCAACCGGAGCCAGAGGATCCAGGCTCGAGTTCAGCCCGACGCTGCCAGAAAGTGACTCAATAGCAGGTTTTTGGTCGACGCAGAGTAAATCAAAGAGGACAAAGATTATCCACCACGGACCATAAGAGCAGGTGACTTCAAGATTTACTTCTAATAAATCAGCTTTGTGCCTCTTGATTTATACCTGTTCCTAAAACCACATCAGCAGCCCATTATGGCAGCAGCCATTATAGTATATGCATTGCTAAATTAGACAGAGATGCTTTGTCAGCAGTTTTTGTTTTAACCACATTACTTATTATTAAGGCATGTTACTGAATAATATTGGACAGAAAATTGCGATTTATTTCCTTGTTAACATAAATGGCATCCAGTAATGACGGCAGGTTCCTAATGTACAGCACATGCAGCAGGATGGTGAGAACAGGTTTACAGAACCTGACTGAATGTATAGAAGCAGGTTTGCAAAGCAACTTTAAATATTCTTCAACACTGGTAAATGTTGACTTTACTAAATATTGATGATGTCTTTTCAGTGATTCATTAAATTTTCAGAGTTTCAGATTAACAGTAAACAGCCACAAGGAGCCACTCTTATGTTGGCTCTCGCTCTCCAATCAGGGGAGGGGTTGGTCTTCAGACCTTATGGACAGTAAGTCAGAATTGATGGTCAGTGGTAATGTGCTGATTGGCTTATCCCTACAGGCTTTATTATTGGGTGAAAATAGGGTTCAAACTGATAAATCAAAAGTCCTACAATAGATCAACTGAACAGAACAATGACAGTAGTAATATATAATTTTGTGTAAAAAGTTTAACTCCAAGTGGATGAATTATCATGGTGACTAAATTGTGATTTGAGGTCCAGGTATTACTCATGTTGTGGGGACCTGTTTACACAGTCACATTATGGGGACTCGTCCTCCTAATGGGGACAAAAAGCAGGTCCCCATAAGGTAGATCATTACATTTGAAGGTGAAGACATGATTTAACGTTTAGGTTTATGTTAGGGTTAGTAATTTAGTATTTGGCAAGTTATAGAGTAAGTCAAACATTGACAATGTATTGTCCCCTGAAGTCACAGAGAAATCAGTGTGTATGTGTGTGTGTGTGTGTGTGTTTGTGTGTTGTATTGTACTGTACCTGGGGCTGCCTGGAAGCCACTGGCCGGCAGCAGCAGCAGCAGTTTTTGTCTGGTGAATCACAAACAGGGTGTGTTTTGGATACGACTTTCTCTGCTTTAACATCTTCATCCAGATGATGATGATGATTGTCAGTTGGAGAATTTGGTTTTCTTGTGATCCCAGAACCTGTTTATGGGATCAAAGTGGACCTGGAGTTGAAATATTCCATTTGTTTTATTTATGGCCAGTGATTTATCTCAGGAGCGTTTGTCAAAAGGAGAGATCTTCTTTGAACACATGTTGGTGGGCGTTGGTGTCCAGCAGGATTTTTGGAACAGTGCAGCATGATGTAGTCACACCGAGTGTAAAAATATAAATGAGATGTGATCACAATGGTTTGTAGTCATGTTTTCTCAGGCTGATTTGGAAGAGAGAGCAAAGATTTCTGCGGTGTTTGCAATCACACAAGCAAACCGTCTCCAAGTCACAATGAATCAGCCCGAGCTCTGGAAGAGGTGACTGGATGTTGACTGTCACAGATGATCATCTCTCCCATAAAGGATAATTATAGTTTATTTCAATCTCATTCTCATACCGGTTTGGTTTGTCGGTCTTTGCCTGATCCTGCTGAGAGAAGCCACTAACAACTGACATTCACTCTGTATTAAATCATCTCTATAAGTTTAACCATTTCTATATAGATTATATGGTTTGATTGCTTCGGAGACACAAATATATGCCTTTTGCCTTTAAAATGTCGGATTTCAAAAGTGACATGAAATCCTCCCCTGGTGGCTGGGCTGCAGTATACTTCAGAAATCAAACCTCCTCCATGTTAGTGGTTGGGACACTAAAAAGTAAAATACATTTATTAAGAATGGCTTTAATCCTTTAAGGTTGATCTCATCAGGCTGCTGTGTGTTCAGATGTTTATTTTTGGTTTGATTTGAATTTGTCATTTGATGCTTAAAAAACTGGGTGAAACATGATTTACAACTGAAATTAACTCCTGATTGGCCGAGCAAGTTGTCGGTACAAGTCGGCAGTGTTAGGATGGTGGGAGGAAGTGGAGACACATCGTTCATCTTGACCATGAGATTTAATGTTTAAGAGGTCAACATTAGTGAATTAAAAGTGTTTTTAAAAGCAGAGAAATGCCAGAAATGCTGTTAAACCGGTATAGGACAGGTATATGAAGGTGCTGATCAGACGCATGTCGACTCTTTCTCAGGAGTGAAACGAATCAAGTAACGATGGGTGTGTGACAGATTTGGTGGAAAGACAAAACCAGACGCTCGCTGGTCCTCATTAGGACTGAGGTCGCTCTCTCCCGCTCGCATTCTGGGAGAGACAGGCAACCGTGTCCTTTCTGGGCAGCGGAGCGAAGGTGGATTATTCGAAGCAGATATGGGACTTTGCCTGCGGGCAGGGTGTGAGAGAGGATGTTCGAGAACAACAGACGCGGCTTGACAGCGCAGAGTCTGAGGATTTCCTCTGTCAGGCCGCTCATTTGTCGCCACGTTTGCCTGCCAAAGAAATGTTGATGCCGAAGCGATGGCGTAATGACGAGGCCTGATAGAGCGGTGGTCGACCAAGGTGGAGCCGATTGGTTGTAAAAATGATCAAAACTCCGTGAGCTCCACTCTTGGCTCAGACGTTTCGTGCTGCTAGCTGGAGTTTTGAAATGGATTTCACAGAGGTTAGATATTATTTCCATAAGTTTTCCATGTTCATCGTTTGATTTGTGATGCATAAGATGAGTGAGATAAATCCAGTGCCAGTCAGATGAGAAACTGATGACTCTCTGATAATGTTTATATGGACAGCAATGATCTGATATCGAGACAATGGATAAGACACTGTCACGTAAACAGCATGTTCTGATTACCTTAACCTAAATAAGGTCAAACATTTATCAAATCAAGCAGCGGCGTATCTAACTGCATTATATAGAACATACATAAGTAGATAAAGATGGACGACATGACTTCCTCCCACTTTCAAGAAATGAAGGCAATATATCCTGGTTATGAACGCTGCCATCTTGTGTCGATTATATCCTTTGGACACAGAGTCTACGCAAAAGTGATCGGGGATGGAGTC
Organism: Pseudopleuronectes americanus; assembly: GCA_038501795.1. Taxonomy (NCBI): domain Eukaryota; kingdom Metazoa; phylum Chordata; class Actinopteri; order Pleuronectiformes; family Pleuronectidae; genus Pseudopleuronectes; species Pseudopleuronectes americanus. Next base: position 11,078,807 of record CM076734.1, on the reverse strand, counting down.
CTGGTATCGAGGGTCCATTGATAAACCTGCTTGACCAATTGTGACTAAGTATCAGATGTCCATCATAACATTTCCCCCAATTTTATAGCATCAAAACACTTTGATTGTTTAGCCCAACCTGGAGGAGGTGGCGTTTATTACCTATACTGCAGCCAACCACCAGGGGGCTATCGAGGCTCTTTGGTTTCTTCTTTGATGTCGGCCATAATTGTATACAGTCTATGATGTAGAAATGCATGAGTCTTAATCACATTGTAACGTCCATTTTGTGACATCGACTCCTACAACGTTTAGCAACTGCTTGAACTCACATCAGGCTGAGCTCTGCAAGCAGACGTATGAATGGAATATTCCATTATCAACTCATATAAACATCATAATCAAAATAATGTTTTACTCAGAATAAGGTCAATCGTCGGAATATTGCTGTCCATGTAAATGTAGTCAATGTCTGTTATTTGCATAAGTTTCATTTCCCCGAACAGAACCACAGCTCATAACAACTGCAACAGATATGGCTCCATGCCATTTATCCACTTACCGTCTGTTAAATATCTCTGTACCAGTTGTATTGAACTTTAAGATGTGAGTGGTCCAGGGTCTCCGGGCACTGATGTGCACTTTGGCTCCGCGTGAAGCACTCATCTATTGGATTTGTCCGCAAGCACATGCATAGGAACAGTGACAGATCCCCTGTCACAGAGAGCTCAGGCCATTTTCAACATGTCACTTCCTTCTGGGGTCACTGGAATTCGAACCACGTAGTTTAGGAACAAGCTGAAAACCGCACTCACCATTGTTTTAACTTTAAAGGGGAAAAACATATGGACGAATCTTCTCCTTTGCAAAACAAAATTCCTGATACGCATAGAATATTTTGTCATCATGAGGAAGCACATGAAAGTGCATGTTATCAACAGGCGGGATGTTTTGAGGCCAGAACATGTAAGAGTTTGACAGTTTTCTATTCACAGAAATGAGCCATTTCTGAAGTCCTGCCCAGAAATAAAAAAAGTGAGGCTCATACTCACATGAGGATCTTTTTGTTACGATTGCCGGTGGAGGGGATTGAGGGTCAAACTCATGCAGATCGATTGTTGCTTCTCGTACGGACAGACTGAGGACAAACGCCGCAGTGGGTGATTAAATCCAGGCCCCAACGCTTGGACGCTTCTGGGGCAGACTTTCCAAGAGCAAAGGGACTTGGCGCCGGGGATCCTGTGTATTTTCCACCCCGATCTCTGCTTGGCGGAGCTCTAAATCATAAAAAGCTCCCATTTACTGAGCTGCCCGGGGTTCCCTGTGTACAAACACGAGCCCTGCACCAACAACCCCCCGCCACTGCTGTTTTAACTTGACCTGCCGCCATGGGGGTTCACCTCACACGCCAGTAAGCTGCCATCCTGCAGTTGTCTGAAAAAACAACGGCTACTCACACGGGTCAGGCTGAACTGGTTATGAGGTAATTTTACAAGGACCAAGCTGCACAATGCTGGACTTGATCGACGCACATGGGTCGGAGCAAACAACCGACAAATATCTCAACCCTTAAAAAAAAGCCAAGGAAAAAGCTCTAAAAGTGAAGACATGAAGGTTTTTGGTTTCCGCTGTGGACGTACACTGCACCCACACCTGCACCAGTCAATAACTGCACATATGTTTTCACTGTTATTTTTAATTGCATCACGCAGGGATGTGGGGTGTGAGTCCAGCTTGATCACGGAAATGTAGCGAGCTGCGCTGAAACGTCCATTCATGCGGCCATGCGTGGATGTGTGTTTATTTAACTACTGTGCAGGTTAATCTGGGCCCTCAAAGCCTGGTGCTGTGTGCCGGTGCCAAGGCTCACAAACCTTCAGCGCTCTGATCCGACTGCCAGCTCTGAAACCTGAGGCCGCGGGAGAGAACCCTCCTCCTCCACCAGCTCTCAGGCCTCTCCTGCTCCCAGAAGAAAAGTTTAAAGGTAAAAATCCAAGCAGTTTTTTCCTTCTTCTCTTTTCTTGCAGACTGTTGCATGAATAACTCACTTGTCGTTAAGCGTGTGCCGTACAGTTGGGAAACGTTCCACTCGTCCTGCAGCACTGCTGGTCATTACAGTGAAATGTCCCTGACAGGATTTGGTAGCACCTTTACATCCACGTGCCCACAGGCATAAACCTTTTAATGGAGAGAGCCAGTCTCTGAGCGGCTGCGTAGGTGCAGGAGTGAGCTCCGAAAGCCAAAACAGTAGCTCGGCAGGGCAGGAAAAATTAAGTGACTTTTCCACTTATACCGGCTGAGCCACTTTCCCCATTGAAACAATAAAATAAAAACAACACATAAGCCCTGGAAGAAGTTTGTCCCCGGCTGCAGAGGGTAATCAACAGGGCCAAACCCACAAACTGGGACGCCCTGTTTACTGTGACACAATAAGATGGGTTTAATCTTTCTTTTATTACAGACAAGAGATGTTTAATAAGTCTTGTTTGAATGTTTGCTGGTCCGAGTGAAGAAATCTACAATATAGCACGAAGTAGAGTGCAGAACCTCCGCCAAGGCCCAACAGTCCTCTTAAACTCAATCAAGTTTCAACAGCCAAGCCAATAAAACAATGCAGATCATGAAATCATAATCTCCACTGCAGATGAATGAGAAGTTAGTGAATAGTATTTATTCACAACATAAGAATCCCTAACCCTAACCCTAACTCAAGACTCTGACACAAACATACACCCCTTATGAAACCGTGTTTAAATTCACTAGATACAGATTTATACTTTCACACTTTCATAGATATCACCTAAATATGTCAGATTGTTGTGTCCAGGTCCTTGAATTGACTGAGTTCTTCCTTGGCCCATGTCCCATCCTTCAATCAAATTTCGTGGAAATCCATTAAGTGGCTTTTGCGACATCCCTACAAACAAACAAAAAAAGGCGCTCAGAAGATTGCATATTTATACCAAGGCCCAACTGTCTCCTTGAATTCATTGAAGTTGCACCAAATTTCCTTCCCCCTCAGATATCAGTTTCACTTAAAGTTTGTTCACATAGGATTCAAATCCTATTCTCATTACCTAATTGAGGATTTTCCAATTTCCGTCCAAGCACGATCATTTCTCTTCGCTCCGATCATTAACAAATAGGCAAACAGACAGGATCAGTGCTTGGCGTGTTATTCTGTTTGTTCAGACCGGAAAACCAAACACATACATTTTCTGTGTTTGCTATTTCTAGTTCTCCTTATCTGAGGAGCTGAGGAGGCCACACACAGACATGTACACACAAACACACACACACACACACACACACAGACACACACAGACACAGAGAGAAAACAGAGCGAGGTCTTTATCTTCTGTGTAACGTGGAGAAAACGCCGGTACCAAGCACAGCACGTCTGGCGCTGAGCCGCTGTTAAATATGAAGAATGGGTTTTAGAGTTTGACTTCACAGCAGCACCTCCCTCCTCTGCAGTCCATCTGCACGGGGGCTAATGTTTCTCCAGCGTGTGCACGGATGAGGTGCTCGTACTGCGGCTCCTCCAAAACACAACGAGCAGCGCCAGTTGTGTGTGCGACAAAATCTTTCATCGCACTTACTTGTGTTTCACTCTCGGTCCCAGTAACACTTTCATCTCCTGTTTTGATACCCTCCTTGTCAGCCTGAGCGCTCCTCAATCTGCTTTTCTCATCTCTACAAAGTGATTTGGCCTCATCCGCTCTGTCTCGCTTCTTTTTTTTCCATCCCTGTGCACACCCTCCAATTCATGCCCTGTGAGTCCGATTGGCTATCTCAGGCCCTGGCGATGTTATTGGCAAATGTCTGCTTTATTTCGAGTCAATAACTAGTCGGACGGAGGCCTGCAATCTCGTCCTACAGCCTCATTTGACTTAAACGGCAGACAGCTGATTACAGAATGCCGTTTTCCTCCCACTTCGCTTGACAAACTAAATATAGTCTTTATAATTTGAACTGTGTATTTTGGGTTTTGGGGGATTTGCGGGGTGCAGGACGGATCGCGGTGTGGACGGTTGATAATGTCTGTGAAGCGCCAGCGGGCAGATTGGATCGGCCGCGCTCAGTGCAATGACGCACTTCACCATCATGCAGCGGCGTTGCAGAATAAATCATCGTGCCACGGAGTATTAAGGATTTTTGCTCACAGGCTGTGGTCGTGCGGGTAATCTGTCACAATACCCACAAGGCCATGAGGTACACGCGCATGTCTAGGAGTGGGTGATGTGATGATATATAGCAAATGATACCACTTATACTGAGTTAGACTTTCTTTAAAGGATTTGTGATTTGCACGGGTAGACTGTTTCTATAGGCATTGAGAGTTGGCCCTCTCTAAAGTTAAAGTATCTACTAGCATCTCATTACAGATGGACAAAAGTTTCTCTTCTTACTCCCATTATGTAAAAATGAAGCCAAAATGGCCCATATACAGGAACCATTTGCATCTTCAGCCTCATTTGGTGCCAGACTGTGCAGGTGTGATCTGGGATTGAGCCACGGTATTGGGGTCCTGCTGATACACAAGCTCGGCCAATCACGAAGTTTCACCCTGTTTTAACAGCAATAAGTAACCAATTAAAACCAAGCTTACCAGAAATATCATCACTATCTAAAATGACAGAAACCACCATTGAGAAAAATTTGCTTTATGTGTACTTCCCATCCACTAACATTGAGGAGGCAGAGGTTATTACCTATACTCCAACCAGCCACCAGGGGGGCTCTCATGTCATCCATCTTCATGTATGGACAAATGACACTTTAGGACTTTGTATGAGTTTCGTGATCACGGGGAAGTTCAACAATGAATATGAGTGTATGTGTGTTTGTTTTTTATTGTAGAGGTGAAAGTAGGCAGACTTTTTTTTAGCTACTGCCCCATACTTAGAGTACAGACATGAAGGCAAAGCAAAGCAATAAATACTTAATAGTAAAGTACATATTTTTTTGCTGATGTAAAATGTACTGACAAATTTCTCCAACGTTTTTCCGACCTGGTTCAAATCTTAATTTAACTTTATCTGCATCGTGTTGGATCTTCACAGCAGAGAAGTAAAGTAACCTAACAAGTGACGGCAGTTGAGCAAAATCCCTAAAAACAAAGTGACGTAACCACACACGTGTAGAGTAAGTTGTTCCTAGCAGCTCTGAAATGTCCCACACATACAAGAGGCCTTATTCAAACATCCATGTCTACATGTGAGGAGTTTCCCCATCGAGACCCACACCCTGCTCGTCCTCGTCCTTTTATGACCTTCCTGTCTACACTTCATATATTCCACATTAATAAAGCTCATAAAGAGAAGGAAACTCGGCTGTGTGGTATAAATAGTGTTGACACAACAAATGACGCATGATGTCACCGGCTTCATGAAACCAAATATGAACCCACTCCTCTTTCTTTGCCTTTTTTCCCTCAATTTGCTTTTCAAAGCAGATGTAAAAATATCTCTTTTAGAACAAAGTGATGAATCTGATATTTCCACAGATCCAATGCGATCGGATGGTTCGTAGCACCGGGAGAAAATAAGCCGCGATAGAAACTTCAACAATCAATCTATGGCAGAGGACGGGGTCATTAGCTGAACTGGAGAACAATGAGATCATCAGAGAATCATTCTGCTCTTTGAGGACTGGCCTGGAGTCAGGATGATGTCATGATGGAGCTGCTCCGAGGCAACTGTATCTCTCTATGCCAGCGAGAAGTTTCTAATTCAGATCATCACTGCTGCTCTCTCTCCTCTCTCTGCACTTTATTCAGTCTATCTTCTCTTTTCTGATCATAGGAATCAATAAACAATCAATATGACACAGAGAACTCAAATTATATCCTCAGTAAACTTTGATCATGTTTTCCCTTTGAGTCCCTCACTTGAATCCTTCTGGGCCCTTTTGCTCGTCAGAGGGAATCATGTGGAACAATGCTGCCCCCTCGTGACCAGGAGGGGTACACACAGCCCTGTATTGAGTTTGTGTTGATGACGTATGTGGTGACGTTCAAAGCCTTGCGAGCCGGCCTTACCACGTGACTGACCCATTGGGCCCTCTGACACAGCTTGGGCTGTTTTTGGATCTACTTGGTTTTGCAACATGATTTCATCCAGTATCCTCTGAGCAACGTCATCTGCAACATTCCTAATCTCCAGACTGGAGCCAGTTTCCGACTGCTCGTTATCATAGTCAGAAATTTCCTCAGAAGAAGATTCGTTGAATTGAGAGACCTCATCCTTAATGATCTCCTCCTGGACAGCTTGGGATGTTGCAGACCTCATGAGTCCCTTGATCATAAATTGATGCTTTCAGGGCCAGATCAAGCCTTAATGGGGCCAAGGGGTCTGGTGTCCTCCACTGCAATGCTGCAAACTCTCAGGACCTGAAGAAACTAGTTGTGTTAGTTATCCAGCCTATTAGCATAACATTGCATAATTGTATGATTACAATTCACATTATATAATACATTAAACAACAAATTAAAGCTTTCATGCGGGGCAGTTAAAGCGCTACTCGGGGGCCACAGGCACTTGGCTCACTTTAAGTTAAAGTTCATCCAAAAATGAAAATTCACTCATTATCCACTCACCACTATGCCGATAAAAGGGGTGGGTGAAGGTTGAGTACACACAAAAAAAACTTGCTTTAGACCAGCTCATTCGTCTTTATTACTTCTTTATAACATTTTTTACCTCCCTTTTTTGCTTCCCCAGCATTTCATCTTTTTGGCTGACCTTCTTAACAGTGTCTCTATTCACTGATAAGAAAAATTCCATCCACATCTGTGAGCGGATTTAATTATTGGTAATACATATGACTGGCTGCCCTGTGGTTGAATGCCTCCACCATCCAGTTTCACTCTACATTTCCCCCGTGACCTTTGGACAGTGAAATCGAATCAGTTCATCTTTGGGTTGAAACGATAACTGGTCAAAATTAGATTTAGCTGCTGGCAGACTTGAGATATGATGACATATCAAAGGTTACATGAACTCCTAGAAAACCTCCATAAGCATAAATCTGCTGATCAATATCTTAAATGACTTCATGCTGTGGTTCCCGGAGCGAGATAACTGCTCTGTGTGCTGAAAACAGAAAAAAGGAATCAGTCGTTCAAAATCCCTTACACTGTAAACAGTGGAATCTGCACCATGGTAATGATATGATACCATGACTCTCTGTACATGACTTGTATTGGGTGTGGTGGAACTGCTAGGTTTTTACAATGTTCTCAGAGTGTCAAATCTAGTGCCCCCGTTAGATAACATTTAACATAAACCATGACACACATTGATAAAACAGTTTTATTTCATGTTAAATAAGCAGGAAAGATGAAAGGATTACAAAACTCGCACAAACATGCGTCATCAGTATTTACTCCTTGTGAACCACAATTGATCGGAAAGCTTTTAATAAGCTGTCGTATAAATTATCTGCCTCAAAATACTTTCTACAAAAATCGCCAATCAACAGTTGATGCAATGACAAGATTAATGGCAATTCATTATTGCTATTTATCTATAATGTACAAAATCAACTGCACACTGAAAATACTGACAGGTAAAATTGTCAAGACACAAACAAACATTCCACAGATTTGATTTTGGAAAGAGCATTTATATCTATAGTTAAATATAAACAAGTACTTTTAGGAGCAAGGTATTTCTTTTTTTCTAAAAAAATAATTAACATTAAAATCTTCTTTACAAGGGAAGTCACTTCCTGATTGTGTGGTTCTACTGTCAGTTTGTTACATTGCAACAGGAAGGTCTTTGTTCTTTTCCAAGCGTTTTCTTGTTAGTGCACGTGTGTCTACAACTGGGCTTCTCTGATGATAGTAGGTGTGGTCATGCTGTCATCAGCGCAGTCGGTGGGATCCTATTCATCAAAGAAGAATCGTTAATTCACTCCTATTCCTCATGTCACAAAAAGGTGAACGATTCTGTGGAAAATACTTTTAAGGTGAGGGAAAGAACAGAAGATTGAACCAAAAAGTATATTTAGCTTAAGTGTGATAGTAGCACATGACTGCTTGTGTACTTTTCATTGACATGTAACAGAACATGAATAGGGGGAGAAGTAAAAATACTCTATTACAAGTCCAAGTCCTGCAATTCAAAATCCAACTGGAGTAAAGTCATTATTAGCTTTAAAAACATATTCTACTTATTCAGCAGAAAATTGGCACATATACCTGACATTATTTTATGACATTACATATTACACAATATATAGTATATGACATAATTACACTAATACTCATGCATCAATATAAGTATTTTTTTTGTTAGCTGAGGTGGATATAACAACAGTTGTTATTCCGGTGGTGTCCTAACATTGGGGTTATGCCCCCACCAGGGGTCGCTATGTAAATATGATGGGGCATGAGATGATTGGTGGGAGAAGAAATAAGCAAAAACAAAGTTCTGCTCTTAAAATGTAAAATAGATTTTTGGACTTTTCTGTAATCTTTGCTTTTGGTGAAATAATGGAAAAGATTTCAACTTTAACATGATTAAAATTTATATCAGGGATAAAAGAGAAAGGCATTTCATCCCCTTTATATTCTGTACATATGGCAGATATGGCAATAAAGTTGACTTTCAAAAATGGGACTAGTGGAACAACTAACAAACAATGTTTTAGTGAGGGGTCAGAGGTCAAAAAGGGTGTGATCTATAACAAGGAATAATTTTACTCTCTGAATGTTGTAGAGAAGAAATATAAATAAGTACAGAAAATGGCTTGAAACAGTTGAATTCGAATAAAGCTGACGTTTATTTTTTTTAACTATCTGTAAATCATTAAAGATCTACAAAGTCTTTGCAGGAATAACAAGCTTTATAGGGGGATTTCACAATCAGTTTAATCCACATAGTAAAAAACTTGTTCTTATCACGTTTCTGGTAAAAGCAACATCAGGTGCATGTGCTGATTCATATATTCGAGCGTGAGACAGACAGAACAGGCAGGTGGAGGGAGGGGAGTGGGGGGGGTTGTGGTGGATAATCAACATAGCTGTGCTCCTACCTCTGTGCGGCTGCGTGTTGAGCAATGATTTGAAGATGATGATTGTTTAGTTTTTTTTGTCGGAAGCAGAAAGGTTTATTGATCAGGCTTGAGAGGGAGGAGCCTGCCGCTGGGAGATTAGTGTCGTGGCTCCGTAGTCTTGTCCCGACATCTGCCCCTCCTCCTCCTAAAACAACAGCTACTCATCACTTCTCACTCAGGGTTCATGGAGGTGTGTGTCTCCAGTCTGGGGTGAAGTTCAACACAATCTGATGTCACAGGCAACTTTTGTGAATCAAATGATTTCCCCGCTTTTAGGTTTGTTTCCATTATCCTCTTTGTTTTTGAAGAGTGATTGATACCACTCTCCTGTTTGTCCATTAAATCCAATTCTACCTTAAAATAGCAGCTTCACAAATAAGTGACTTGAAATAGGGAGTTTATAGTTCAAGAGGAAGGCGGAACTGTAGATCAGTTAAAAAAAACGTAGAAGTTATAAGAAAAACTGTGTTTATCTCTGACATTCAGTTAAAAAACATGAATACTCCTAAAATATGAAGAATTTCAAATAGAGTTGGGTGTATTTGTCACAGTGGCAGCTCCTCTGGTGCAGGAAGCCAGGGATTATGGGTAATATCCACTGTGTTTCAGTTAAATTCGAACAGAGACAAGCCGTTTCCTGTCCTAAAGTTCTAAGTTAATCCTCTTCTGTTCCTATTTAATGGACAGACGAGAGAGCGTCACAGATCTTCTCCTCCATTTTTATGCTCCATGTGTAGGATTTGACTGTTTTCCTGACACCCCTCATCACTAACTTCACCCCAGAGCTTGGAGACTCACAATGTCACAAATCCTGTCACCTCCTTCAGGCAGAGCTGCTTCATACAATTTCTCTTATTGTACTAATCTTTCTCAGAGCAGTCGTTCCAATCTGTCGGCAAATTATTTCCCTGCTCGTGAAATTACTTTGGCAAGTGAGTGGCAGCGCCTGAGGAAGATGACAGCGGCGGACATGCAGCAAGTGGCCGTGCAGCAGTGCTCAACAATACGCAGACCAGCTATACACAACAGCAAAACCACTGACACAACAGGGAGCACGGAGTGTGTTACTATGGAGAAGCACGAGATGCATCTTGTGACCTTGACCACATTCCTTCCATGCTATCCTACTGGGACATTCCCACACATAAATACACCGATATTCATCTACAGAATCTTTGCTGAGTAAAAACACAAAGCCAGACAGGTTTTATGGTTTGTTTTTAACACTTACTGCTGCTCTGGCCAAGAGGTTAGCCCTTTGTCTCCGCAGGTCAGACTTGATAAAACCTGCAGAGGAATACACAGAGAACGGGCAAAGTTTGAATGAGGCAACAACGTAACTCCTGCATTAGAAAGACAGAGAAGAATAGAATATTATTTATGTTCCACTTTAATGCTGTAAATAAACATTAAATGCACATGAGGTAATAACGGGGACTAGAGTGCATGGCTCTTGCACATCCTAACCTCCTAACAGTGGCTCTTTGAGAGTGTAATAGATCTTGGTAAACATTTCCCAGGGACTGTGGGGTAACAGATACAAATTGAAATGATGAAACAAAGTATGTGCAACTCAGATTAACTTGAAACTTTGCATTGTGCAATGACAGAAACAGCTGACATGTAAGAAGCACAGTTAAAGTTCCCCTAAAAGAGAACCCGAAGCCTGAGTGACTTATCTGTTGCCTGAAGAAATAAAAATCAGCTGATGGGAGCTTTTCACATACATATTGGTGTTAATGTTGCTGATATGTGCAGACATGGAAACTTCTTATTTTCTGGAATAAAGAAGCTAGAAAATATGCACATAATTATGTGTTTAATTAAATATATATAAATTTGTTTTTGTTTTATTATTAACGCAAGGATATATATTTGGTTGTATGAGTTATGCATATATTCAGTATTGAAATCCGCCTAAAAATCAGTGAGGCTCCAAAGAAACTAATTCACAAGAAACTACTACTTTTGTAACTGATTAAATATTTTGATATATTGAATTATGTTATAGAATATAATAAAGACACAATATATAGGTCAACTTGATTTCACCGTGATGCAGCTCAGCAGCTCCATATGATATGTGATGTTTTTTTAATTACAGCAGGGCCTGGTGATGAGTGTCCTCTCATTTGTCTAAAAGATGACTAAGTAACAAAATGCAGTAACTCGCTGTGTTGACCTTTGTGAGCTGAAAGTGAGCGGATTCTTAAAAGTTAAGCGCTTCAGTGGCTAATACACGTTTAAAAAGTTATTGATTGCTCATAAAAGCCTCAATGGGCCGTGCAAAGTGGCTTCGTATTGACTGAGGCATGAAGTCTGTGAAACCTGAAGTGTCAGTCGTGCAGTGCAGCGTTTCTTACTGTAGGTTCATTTCCATCTCAGTGAGGCTTCCAAGTTTCCATTACTCAGTCAATGAACAACAAAATGTTTACTGCTTCCACCTCCAATGTGTTTTTTTTCTAGAAAACTTTGGCTTTGGAGTCTCGTTAATGAAAAACATTCACTTTTGAGTTAGAGGGACGGAGAGTGGAACGAGGAAATGCCTGTGGTTCTACACTCGTGTCCCAAAACCAGTTGAAAACAGCAAACAGAGTCTTGACCTAACCTGTTTTAAAGAGGAGCAAAGAACTTCTGAGATCTCCAAAGCTTGAGCGGATACTTAAGAACCAAAAGGTATTTGCTGGGATGTACGAGCTGGGAAGAAACTATTTGTCAAGTATATGTAAATGTCTGAATCCCCACATTCAACTCAGGTTTCACAATTAGAAATTGGAACATGAGCAAAAGGAAGCAGTCACAGACACAGACGTTTCTTGGACCTTGCTGTCTGTGACCTGAGACCTTATGACTCTATATTCAGAAAGATCTTACCTGTCAATATTGTGCCAATCAGAAGGAAGACGCAGAGGAAGATGTTTCCTGGCAACGTGCCGAAGGCGTCGATGATCTTTCCCTGGCAGATGGTGAAGATGATGCCAAACACCTGCAGATGCAGAACAAGTGATAGTTAAACCAACATGTTCTCTGAGGGCTGCTCACATGCAGATTGCAGGCTCCTCCCTCTCAAGCCTGATCAATAAACCTTTCTGCTTCCGACAAAAAAAACTAAACAATCATCATCTTCAAATCATTGCTCAACACGCAGCCGCACAGAGGTAGGAGCACAGCTATGTTGATTATCCACCACAACCCCCCCACTCCCCTTAGTCCTGTTTACTTCCAATCTGTGTGAGGCAAGAGGTGATAAAATATGGTTTTCCTGTGGCAAGGCGAACTGCAGCGCGCCATCGCATGGAGTTCAACTTTGACCCACAGTGTTCACTTTGCATTTGTGTGTGTGTGTGCCGGTGCCCTGGGGCTGGAGCTCCGTTCTGGCTAACTCTCCTCCCTGAGACACCCCTCTGGTGATTGGTTTGTTTCTGCACCTTACGACACTGGCCCCACACACATCACTCACTCACACATCCATCTACACTGCTGATATTAATAACTAGCTTGCTCAAGACTTCTCCTTTAAATTGTAAAGAAATATTTGTGGAATAGCTTGGTTTGTGTGCATCTCCCTCTTTAGTTATGGACGTACAGCCCATGTATCCCAATAGCCCATGTAGTAGGACAAGGACTTTCTGTATGTGACCATGTGACAGGAAACAGTGTTATCACAAATCACTGTTAGCCGATCTTGATCTTCTGTTCTGACTTTTCCAGGAGGAACGCTGTTGAGGGATGAGTCTGTCAGTGACTGACACGTACCTGTGCTGAACAGTTGAGGAGTCCAGAGGAGGTTCCCTCTGACTCTGGGGTACGTCAGCTCGACAGCGAACTCAAAGCCCAGCGGCAGGTAGCCTGTCATGAAGAACCTGGACACACACACACACACACGTTATTTAAGTTGGTGTTTTTTGGGCCATAACAGCTCAGTATTCAGCTATTACCCCATAACACAAAGTACTAATTTGAGTTAAATGTCAACATTAAAGCCTCTATTTCTTATTTTGTATTATTATTATTATCATTATTAATTATGGGCCACTGGCTCAGTACAGCGATGGGTGTTGTCTTGGCCTCTCCCTGTTCTTCACACCTCACCATGAGATGCAAACTTTGCATCGGCTAAATGTCAGTGTCCTCCCAGTATCTAAGACAAAAGCGTTTGTCGTTAGTGACGTTAAACAGGAACAATAGGGCAGCAAAACATCTAAATACTCGAACCTAATGGAATCTCAATTAACAAAAGAACCTTTCTGTTTGACAGGAGTATGGAATGTTGCCTGACCAATACTTGTCAGCACGCTGGAGTATTATGTAGGTGTGCCTTCACAGAAAAGGGTGAGTCCAATCTTGGAAAAGCAACCTGTGCTACTGAAGAAGTGTTTTTTATGATTTCAAAACAGCAACATAGTCACTGATGATGATAGATATGCTTTTAATCCCATGAGAAAGGAGAATCATTGGAGTAGACAGGATCATTTCACCCTATAGATTTTGACTGTTATCTTATCCAATTCATGTAGCCTTTAAGTCCATGCACTGAACCTACATACTTGTAATCTGATAACCATCTAGAACACCACTCAATTTACTCCCACTATCCACCAATGAAGCCAGAACATCCCGGATATTGTGGCCATCTTGTGCATTTGGAGCCAGAGTCAGTGCAGTTGGATGGAGTCGGCCTCCCTCTGTACTTTTCTTCCCTCAAACACGAGCTAGTATTACCTTGACCCTTTGTATCTTGACTTTCAATACCGGGTCAGTACAAAGGCCAATGTTTTGCTAACATCCTACAGTGCATATGTAAAAACATAGAAGCCAAAGTTGACCGTTAAATAAACACAATGTAAATCATTGCTGCAAATGTCAACAGAAATATTGCACCTGGTGATATTAACATAACAGACTTCACAGTATGAAGGAAGAATTCAATAGAGCGTGGTTGCAAAACTTTATCTGCAGGTTTCCATCGATGACCCAGATTTATTCACCTACTCAGGACGAGACCCTCTCTGAAGAATGTGCAAATAGTTAAGAGCTTCAAATATATTATTATTATTAATTTAGAATAAAATCTGTATTTTACTGATTTGTTTGCAAACACTATATATTCCTGCGAAACTTTCATTTCAGTTTTAAATCCTTTGACTGAAATGCTTAAGTGCATTATGAAATAGGAATCTCACAAATGTGCAAAAGACTAAAATAAATAAGGAGTTCATTAGACTTCTATCCAAAGGAGAGAGAAGGAATGGACAGCAGAATACCCAAGAGTTCCAGCTGTGATGAAGACCACCCAGAGGTGTCCCAGACTGAGTGTAGCTGCGTAGATGATCATCCCCACCAGGGACATGAAGTAGACTGCAAGGGTGGTCTGCCTGGAACAGACAAGAGACAATATACAACACTGAGCATAGCAGTTATGATTTGAAGACAGAGGGCGCTGTAGCAGAGCCACAGTTATATCTCAGTTGGTCTGAAAATGTATAAAAGCAGATAGAATATTATCTGCTCCCCATTTAATTTGCCTTGACTAAAAGTTGTCAGTGCACCTTTACTCTTTACATATTGTCGTCCTTTGCTGCGCTGGACCCAAATCAGGGCACACAAAACAAAATGTCAAGTGATATAAAGTATACATCTGTAATAGTAAGGACAGAGAAGTCAGATGATACACAACCGAGGCTGAAAACATGAAGGGTAACACAGGAAGGAAATGACTAAATGCTGAAGAGCGGGGAGACAATGAGACAGAGGGGGGAGGACACATAAGTGTGCATTGTGCAGGTGATCAAGGGAGAAGGAAACAAGAGGAAGTGACGCGTTATCAAAATAAAACAGGAAATGACAAAACACGAGGCAACAAAACCGAGGCAGAGACACGTACACGAGGAAGGGTGAAAATTTAACACAGAATAAAAATGCAAAAAACACACTTTTTAAAATAAAAAATGCTTTTGCTACTGTTTTATGAGGTTGAAAACTAATTGAACGTATTTCTATGTTTACAGGGAGAGCTACTCTTATACAGTTAGAAATAAATAAAGTCAACAGTGACATTCGTCATTATATATATTATTTATTATAAGTGGCACCCTTTTCCTTAATCCCTTAAATCTATAATAACCAGCATTTAAAAAGACCTGCAGAACTAAGTGAGATTTAAAGGTCGACAGCATTCCCTGATTGGCAGGATAAGAGTCTGGTCAATAAGAAAGAGGGGGTTGAATTTAGCATTGGCTCCACAGGGTGGACACTGCTGTTGCTACACGGCCAGAGGGCACATGAGGCTGAGGGGTCACTGTTAGAGCGGCGTGTTGCAGCTGGACAAACACACACAGAGCCAACACATAAAAAACTAAAGATCTGTGGTGAGATGAGGGGGTGAACGGCCATAAGCAGGTGAGAAGAGAGGTTGTGTCGTCGCTTAGTGATGAATGAGGAAAAACATGGGGTTACACACGTGCGCACAGTTTCTTTCCTCTGTCGACATTCGCCTTACTTGTAGGTTTTAGTCTTGTCCAACCAGATGCCGCAGATGAGAGAGCCGACCATCCCTGCAATGACAATGGTGAGGCCGATCCTCCCAGCATTCACCTCTTCTCCCTGAAAGGTTGAGGAAGAGAGAACAGAGAGACCAGTGACCTCATGACCTCACATACCAAGTAAAGGCACGGCAGCTTCAGATAAATACATTTTCACACAAAAGGAGCAGAGGTGTGAATTTTAATGAGTTTCTGTCACATCAGTGATTCCTCCACACACCCTGTTAATGCACGGTCAAATAAGATGAAAAGCTTCTGAAGGAAATATTATTCTAGAACATTATATTACATTATTTAGAAAAATCGTAGAGCTTATAGAGTCTGATAAGTATGACTATCAATACAACCACTGAAACTCAAGAGGAAAAAAACTCTTAAATCTTACAACTTCTACTGAAAAATCTTTACTTATTTTACCTGTGTTGTTTTTTAACTTTGATTATTTTATCTTATCTTATTTCTTTATTCTGGTAATAAAAAATACTTCTACCAGAAAGCTTTTCTTGATTATATCTGACTTTATTTAATCTGTATTATTATCTTTTTTTCTTTTTTTTGTAAATATCAAGGCAGATCTAGATTTTCAGGTCCTGAAATGATAAATTATAGGACGTGCAAAAAGTTTTGGGGCAGTGTGATTGACCGGAGGTACACAGTGAGGAAATGAAATCGTAAACGGTTGTGTTTACTTACAGGGTAATGATCGATGATCATGCGGTTGAGCAGGGTGCCAACGGCATAGAAACATCCTACGTTCAGACCTGTAGGTTTGGAAACAACTGTCAAAGTAAAGCACTGCACCCCACAAACCACAGGACAGAAAATATCTTTAGGGAAACATGTCACGGAAGTTCCGAGATAACTTCCTCCGCCAAATGAATGAAATATAACAACAGGTACAGGGGAAAGATTTTGTCTTCACTTGTGTCTGATGGACCAAATCACACTGGTTTCCAAAACACAGCCCTCTCAATACAAGGATTTCTATAAAAGGCCAAAAGCATTTCACGTTTTTTTCCTTGAACATAAAATCATTAACTCAGACGTAAAGAAACTAAACCTGGATTATACACTAAAAAGATCACTGACATATATTTCTATAATCATTTAGAGAATAAATTGAGTAAAAATGTAAAAATAACAAGTATTACACATTTTTGTGCTGTACTGCAGTCTGCAGTGCACAATGTGACAACCCCAGGCAAATGTCAGACTCAACATTGGAAGTTAAAAGGTCCGGAGAAACGCACTAATAATAGTTACTTTTATTGTGTCACGTGAACGACACAGTCGGGTCAAAGGAGGTTAGAGTACTTCCCTTTTCACAGCTCACAGCTGTTGGAGAGAGCTGCTGTGAATGGACAATCTAGACAGACTGCATAGACAGTAACAACACAGTTGCAAATTAATCTGCGGTTTAAGAGCATGTTTTCTTAGGGAAAATCATCTTAAACTCTCCTAAGGATAAATGAAAGAAACAAACTTAGGAAGGTATTGGTAAATGAGGCCCCAAGTTCATATCCCATCATAAACTGTCGTTACCTTTGGGCCACATCGATCAAACCCATTTGTTAAACATTATCAGATCCATAAACAAACTTTGGACCCGAGCAAGACACACTCGCTGGCTTGTCTTTGGGCTCTGGAATAATTGATGACTTTCTGTTTGGTGCACCGATATGAGGCTTCAAGGTCTTGTTACACTTTAACGGGAGGGTTACTGGTTTTTTCTACTGGAGGTTTACATGTATAAATAAAACCATTATCCAGGAAAGTCACTGACTGATGTGGTGCATGATTACTGTGTGACATAATACCAGTTATATAACTAAAAACAAAAGTCTCCACTTCTGCCAAAATATACAAACACTGCCATCTCATGCTTATGACATAATTTGGAGCCAGAGTCTACACAGTAGCAGCCGAGAATGGATGGATGAGATTCAACCTGTATTTATCGCATTAAATTCAAACTTCCTGGAAAAATAAACTCTTGAAGATAAACCAATGTGATGAGAATTACCTAAAATAACAGGAACCATTGTAAGTGAAATGTAACATTTTTATCATGCACAATGTAATCCTGTTAATTTCCCCTTTGATTGTTCTGGATTGAATCTTAGACGATGTGATCTTTATCATGCTGTATCCTGTACAACTAAATGAATCTTGGCCTGATTGCCTAAACTAAGGTTTTGTTGCCTTTATGTCATCAGAAGATCCTGACCTTTGGCTTAGAAACCCTAACCCTCCACCAGAGGGGGAGGAAGAAGCCAAATGTAAAAAGAGATAGAACAGCTTCCCATCGGTGTGCATTTTCAGTTTGGTCTATGTCCCATTTGCTAATCGGGAAGAGGCTGGGTTCATGAACTATACTGCAACCAGTCACAAGGGGGGAAGTCTATACTTTAAACTAACAACTGTTACTGTCGAGAGCGGTGATGACCAACCGTAAGTGATGATGAGGAAGATGAAGGGCCTGTTGCGCAGCAGCCTGAGGACGGAGGCAGTGTAGGAGTACTGCTCCGGTGGGATGCTCCGAGCTGTGGCCTGGGCCTGAGTCGGGGGGAGTTCTGGACGCTCCTGGAAGACTGGAGATAAGGAAAGGAACAAAATATTTATCACACACGGATAAAAAGCAGCGGCAAACTTTTCTATACACAAATATACATTCAAAAGCCGGTTACTGGTGAACAGGTGATTGAGCCATTGGCAAGCATCTGTCTGCTTGCATTGAATTATTCTGGAGACTTCTTATAACTCGTTGAGCTCTTCAGTTATTGCACAAGTTCATCATGACATTAAATGACATAATGACTTCTATGATGTTGTTCTCAAACCCTTATAATCAGGAAATGTAATTTGATATTTAATTTACTTATACTTAAAAATAACTTAATAAAAAAACCCACAAATACAAATAAATAAGTAGAACGTAAACCAAGCAAACTGAAAAAATAATTTTACTGTACGTGATATTGTCAAAAAACTAATGAGGCTGGAAGCATTGAGAGTATTGGGATTTAAGAGGCTGAATCATTAGGCACAGTTTACACAAGCAGACAGGCCGGCAGACCTCCGAAATGTCAAACAGATGCATGTTCCACTGTACATGCGAGGCGTCTATGTTTAGTGTAAAGCACTGCTCTGCAACAAGACGCACTCGGAAACATTTTGACACCGTGCACGTCTGAAGGACAAGCAGCCAGTCACTCTCCCCTTCAGTGACCCGTTTCTCTCTCCTGGTTGAAAGGGTTCGTCCTCAGGCCACACGGAGAAACACAGATGTCTTGTCTTTGTGGTGCTTGGGGCCGAGCCAGCCCTTTTCTCCCCGTGGTCAATCTGAACTGAGGGTTTGTGGAGAGGAACGGCCTCGCACTAATTCTAACAAAACGAACCTGCTCTCCGATACGGCCGCTCTGAAAGTGCAGGCTCAGTAATTTCCACAGAATCCCAGCTGCATTTTACTGCATGAGAGGTCACTGTCATTCAATGGTCTTCCTTCCATCCCAGTTTACAGTAAGCGTATGTAGAGACAAGCATCCATTCATGCACACGTTCACACCTACAGTCAATAACCAATCCAATAACCTGCATATTGTTGAGATATCTATGTTTCTCTGTATCTTGTGACTATATTTTACCTGTATCCTATGAATAAATTCAGCTGCATAGTCCATATAATCAATAATGCACAATACAAAGTATAAACTGTCACTGTAACCTGTGTAACTAAAAAACATGTTTATGACAGTTGGTTCCTCAAACTGCGGAGTATGCACAGCAAGCACGGGTGCTCAGGAATAGGGAGAGGACATACCAGAACTAATACAAAGAGATGCTTCATTAAAAGTGGTGAGAAAAAGATATGAAATCCTCCTCTATGTCTTATCTTCTGGGTCTGTCCGCTCTAGCAAACTCCCTGTTTGCCAAGGCCACAGTAGTGGGAAACCTGGTCGGTTGAGTTTTCCCTTACAAGTGATGTGCTTGCAAAAAACTGCACTCTGAGGAAGCAGTATACATCTGGCCAATAACTAAATTCCCTCAAAGAAAAAGATCCGCCTCTTAGCTGCACCCTGTGTCTTTATAATACTGTGGATTTAGGAAGAAAGTGTGCTTCTTCTCGACATGATCCAGTGAACCTGGTGACGTGTCCGGCAGAACCCCAGAGACTCTCTGTAAGTATTTCATTGTTTTACAATAAATGTTCAATTTCCAGAACTTCATGTATAAGTGTCTTATTATTCCTTCTCAAATCCTGGATCAACAAACACGTTTGTCCAATCGCCGGAGGCGAGGTCAAGTTTAGTGCTTGGCGACGACAATATGTTTGGGCTGACAGAGGAAACCGGCGTACCTGGAGAAACTCACTCAAACGCGGGGAGAACATGCAAACTCCACATGGAAAGACCTCGGCTGGCAGTCAGGTTCTGACCCTTGAAGGGATAGCTCACCCAAAAAGGAAAAATCACTCATTATCTACTTACCTCTATACCGATGGTGAGGTGGCTGAAGTGTTTTAGAAACGAGAAAGTGAGAAACACTTTTGGAGTTTCAGGGGGTAAACAGTGTTTCAGCCAAATTCAAAGTCAAAAGTCAATGTGAACTTGTCAGTGTGAACTTGGTGAATATGACCTCATTTCTAGTCCAATTTGAATGTTGCGGCCTACGGACACTTGGATGACACCACAAGTATTATTATGTTTTTCTTTTCTCTTCTGTTTTGTCCTCACTGACATATGTAAAGTGTCCTTGGGTCCAGTGTAAGGCGCCCCCCCCCCTCCCCAACCCTCCATCGGCACTCTGGTGACTAGATAATGAGTGATCTTCGTTTGTCTGTGAACTATCCCTTTAATGCGGTGAGGCGACAAATGCGAACCACTGCACCGCCCCCCCATTCAAAGGGAAAGCAAAGTTTTAGAAGTACTTATCTTAAAAACTTGTTTGAGCGTGCATGTTTCCCCTAAACGCCCCCGGGGATTCTTCTCATTCACTCAACCAAATCCACTCCTCGGTCCTCCTGCAGACTGTCTCTGTGTCTTTCAGAGGACCGCAGCAGCCAAAACGTCTTCTCTCACCTCTCTTTAGAAACAGTTCATGCAAATCTGTGAATCCTGGGACTCGGTCCGCCACCGCTGACAGGTTCACAGGCCTGCTGCGGGGCTACAGATGGCCGGGCCAGCAGGACGAGCCTCACACATCTCGCATGTATGTGCGAGGGGTTGTTCAGTGTGTGCGAGTGTATGCGTCACTTCATGAAAACTACCGCGGCCAGCTGGTGGGAATCTTTCTCGCTGGAGTAAGCGACAGAAGCACAGAGCACACGACTTTATACCGTCAACACAACAGGGACAGTTTAATGCGGCCTGAATGTGTTGCATGGTTCTACTATGGAATGCCTTCACAAACATGCTTTTGTGTTTCCTGGAAGCCGACAAGCGCCTCCATCCCCCACCCCAAGATTGCAGGGCAACAGCCATTTCATACGCGTGGTTCCTGTCTGACAACGGCTCTGTCCAGTGTTCTGTGTAGTTAACAACAAGGTTCTCTATCCACGGAGTTATCCTTAATTATTCATGGGACTCGTCCCTATTTAACATAACACACAAATCTTTTTTGGAGTGTTTGAATATACAGAATCTGATTTAATTGCAACATGTGAGCTATTACGTGTGCAATTAAAAGTATAAATTCTAAGATATTCTGTTTAAAAAAAGTAGGTTAAGACTATAGGAGTCAAATTGCATATGGAGCAGATACAAGGAAACTCAGCATTTTCTTTTTGACAGCTCATCACTCACTTCTCATGCCATGTAAGACCACTTCCTTCTTTCAGAAAGTCCTTCCGTTGTTTTAATTTACAAACCTACACTGTTGGTTGTAGTGTGTCGGAGCGCTCGTGCACATTTGTGCTCGTTCCAGGGACACTTCTCCTGACCTCACTTCTACCACAATAGTTTCTTTTCTGCCTCCCCCTCAGGAAGGGTTGTGTGTTGGTGCCAGCGTGGTCAGCACTTTTCTTATCCACTGCTCGGCACTTTTCTATCGTGCTTCTTGTCAGAGTGTAGGTCTGCTATTAAATCCTCTAAAAATCATTAGGTCTATAATGTTAAGATGATGGTTGTAGATGGATAAATCTCATTGTCCTGGTAGAAAAATGAAGGCATCAAAAAGTGTAATGAGAGAAAACTTAATGAGGTGATGATGTCTTTGATTTCATTCGTTTTTCTCAGTTTATAATTTTTTAGCAAAAATTACCAATAATTTCAGGTATCAGCTTCTCAAATGGGAATATTTGCTAGTTTTCTTTCAGTTTTCGCAAAAAACTCACCATCAATCCTCTATTTTGAATGGTGGTCCAACTAAACTATGAAAATATACAATAAATATGACAAAAAGTATCAAATAAAGTTATGAATAAGTCAAAATGGGCTTTAATAAGAGGTATACTGCGATAGCGAAACTGTCTGACATATTGATGATGAAAAAACAATTGCCAGTTGCAGCTATTCAGACCTTAAATGATGGCTGCCTCATGTTCAGTTTTTTGTGTCTTTATGGACAAATATAAAATAGGCCATTTGCTAAAAGATTACAACTAACCAACACAATGTAAAGTAAAACAACTAAGTTCTTAATTTGTAGACAAATGAACCTTCACAAAGCAAGAGACAGAGGATGAAGGACCCCAGGTATTTCAGTGGTGCAAACCTGGTCCTAACCCTAACCCTATTGAACGTGATTCCTGGGGGCCCGTTGGGGTCATCTTACCGAAGACAACAAGGATGAAGAGTAAGGTCGCCACTCCTGCTGTGATGTAGAACATGATGCTGATGTGGTGAGCCAGCTCGTCCATGTCGTCCACATTGGGCACCAGGATGGGAGGCACCAGGAACCCGATGGCGATGCCCAGCTGCGAGTGAGGAACGCACAAAACGCAAATTAGAGAAAGAGAAGTCACAGAGCTACATGGTGTTTTTTTAACCTCACTGCTGCCGTTAATCAAATCTCATATAAACTTTGAAGCCATTTTTGCTTGTTTTGACATATATTGAGTGATTCAATACTTATCATTCAAAACTGTTGGTTGAGACTCGTTTAAATCTACATTTTTAAGGCTCTGCTCTTTAAAAGGCAGAAGGCAGTGGAGAAAATAAATTCAATTTAATATTAATGAAGTAAACCCTCTCAAAAATTCTACATCTCTTCTCTGTCTCTTGTATATAACACTCATGGCGTTGAAACGTTTTGGACTTCGATAACAACGTTCTTATCATATTTCTACAAATTAAGATTGCTATATAAACATATTTTAAAAGCAACATTGTTATGTGACTAATCTAACACACACACTTGAAGCACTCGGACTCACTGTTTTCACATTTAAACCGACCAATTACGACCAGAAGTATTCAGGAAACAGCTAACTCAATTCTCAGGCCTCTCACACGGAGACACTAGAAGTCCTATGTGACTCTGGCATCTAGTGCTGCGCTGCACAATCTCCATGCAGCTATCAGACAGTTCATACAACTCCATGAGTCACTTGCTGCAGGAGAACAAATTAAAGGATTAATTCGATATTCAGACAGACCTGGTTTCCCAGAACTCCTATGGAACAGGCGGTGGAGACCTCTTTCTCTCCGAACCACACCGAGGCGAGGTAGGAGGGAATACCAAGCACAAACACGGTGGCTACTGAGCACACAAACTGGCCAAAGAAGGTGACTGCGAACAGATGGGGACTAGCACTACCGATTTTGATCCATGCACCGATGCAGTTGAAGGCTGAGCCAACCAGGACGACATCCCGGATGCCCCTGTGCTCCAGGAGCCACAGGACGGGCACGATGAGAGGGATATATGTGAGCAGATATATCATGGACAGCCAGTCGATGGCCAGAGAGTCGATGTCGTAGAAGCGCATGAAGATGTTGCTGATGATGCCGTACTGGAGCCACATGAAGCCGTTGCTGGCCGAGACGGCGCTGAAGAGAAACAGCATGAACCAGCGGCGGCGGTACAGTTTGGTCTTGGGCTTCGGGACCAGTTGCACGTGGTCACCTCGTAGGCCCTCACCGCCGTCCAGCTGGGAGCCCATGGAGATCGGTCTACCCAGAGGTCCCGGGCTCCACTGCAGCGAAGAGAGGCCTGGAGCGGGCTCCCTCACAGCCTTGGACCTCAGCCACTCTTCACCACCGAGTTCAGAATTTGCACGGTCGCCTTTCAAAGTATTGTCTCGTGGCATCGCGACTGTCCCGGAGCGGGGGGGGCCCCACCTCCTAGCAACGTGAGAGGTGAGAGATGCCGGAGCTTGTGTTCCTCACGGCTCGCTGTCCTGGACGCACAATGCTCCCCGTCCATTCACTCCACATAGTTGTTACCTTTAGGCCTGTCATGTGATGTTACTACAGGAGAAAGGCCAATTCCACCCAAACCACTCCCACCTACCCTGGATTATCCCTAGTTAACTGTCCAAGAAGAATTGACCCCTGGAGACTGTAACACACATTTCTCTCTGGGTTTAACTTTAATTATTGTGAAAGTTAACTCATTGAAAGCTCAATGATTCCATGTCTGTGTTATTCTTTACCTACGATTAGGTAAAAAGGGATAACAAGGAAGATTCCTTTGCTTCCAGCTCTTTGTATCAATTATGCTGTTTTAAAATGTTCATCACTCCACAGACTTTTGAACATCTTAAAGTCCACCAGCCTACATTTGTGTTAGAACATGGCTCAGACACACTGTCTGGCCGCGGTGAGATAACCTGTGACACAAGCAGAAGTGAGAGCTAATGTCTGCAGGAGTTGTGTCAAACTGGGACCTAATCTGTCTGCAGGTCAGTGGTAGTGTTAAAGCAATGTTTGTACAGTGTTAAAATCCGGCCCGAAGACAAAAACTTCACTAAGCATCGCCATCTGCTTTTAAGCGTCTCCACACACGCACCGAGAGATTTTCTAGGAGGTCTGTTTGTTATTATTTACTGACACTGCCTCCAAAAAACAACACACACATCGTGCACCGAGCACACAACCCGCACAAAACTTCCCTGGCGCCAAGCGAAGACTTTTCATTGTCATTTCAGTTTTGATGTTGAAGTTGACTCAAGTGTTGTTTGTTCAAAAACTTGTCGAGGTTACATCTGATGCTTGTGAGCGATTTTGTGGGTTGTTGTTTCACAAGATCAGTCAGACACATTTCAGAAGACAGTTGTCGTCTTGGAGGTGACTCGACAAAAAACATGTGGCTGCTTTCAAACTATCTGATTCCCACTTGGACTCTGAATGAGCTGCAGTGAAGACACCCAAAGTGTTTCTGAACACACTTCACAGACTTCGGGAGCAGCTGTGGCTCAGGAGAGAGGGCGGGTCGTCCACTAGCCAGAGGGTCAGCTGTTCGATCTCCATCCC
Organism: Pseudopleuronectes americanus; assembly: GCA_038501795.1. NCBI lineage: Eukaryota > Metazoa > Chordata > Actinopteri > Pleuronectiformes > Pleuronectidae > Pseudopleuronectes > Pseudopleuronectes americanus. Next base: position 11,053,810 of record CM076734.1, on the reverse strand, counting down.
CCCCCCATTCCGAGCATAATATGAATGATGTGTGATAGAGAGAGTGCTGCTCATAGATGCAACGTTTAAATGTGTGTGAATGGATGAAACTTTGCCAACCTGTGATGATATCCAATCTATTTTCTTTGCGCTTTTTTAATTAATTAACACAAAGTCGGGTGCTTCATTCGTCTTCCTTTTAAAAAAGCTTCTTTTGTAGAATTCTTTCTATGATTAATTTTTTTTGTGTGTGGATTAATTTCCCTAAAAGCTAAAGGAGGATTGTGTATACGGTTTTTTCACAATTCCACAAAAGTGTTCTCCTCCTTGATGTGTCTTAACAAATACATGTGTCTTTCTTTAAACTATTTGACTCACGCTTGATGCAGTGAGACCAAGTGCACTCAAAGTCAACTGTTTTTTAACAGACTTTACAAACCTGCTCTTTGTTCATCTATCTATCTATCGCTCACTGCATCAGCACCTGAAGACAGGGTCGTATTTTATGTAATTTTTCCTATACTTTTGAACGCACTCCCTCAGCCAGGACCAAAAGTATTTAATGTCAGCTTTGCCAGAATCTTTTCACAGCTTCAAGACATCCAGACACATCTGTATTTGCTTTGCAGTATTTGACCTGTTCCAATTCCAAAAGTATTTGAACGATTTACGCAAATGTGGACCTGTTTTTTAGTTTACTTTAAAAAAAAAGTAACAATAGAAAAGTTGTTTTCAGATGCTCAAAGAAGAGGATGCTTAAAATATGAGCCTTTAAGGAAAACACACATCCATACGTTTCATGCTGATAATAAGTGTGATCACACATGTTTATACTATATGTGTAGATATATGTTTCTCAATTGAGTTTAATGCATATAACATAAAAGAGATCACGTTTAGTCTTCCTTCCTGACTTATTTTTCTGTTCGGAGGGTTCCTTGTGATGGGAGTATAAACCCATTCATTCTCTCACCACCTCAGCAGGCAACGTTGTGCCCTTGACGCACAAGAGAAGCACTGTGGTCGCCTGGACGTGCGTAATTACGCAGACGTGCCAAATAGATGTGGAAATGTCCAAGTCAGTGATGATAAGTGGAGCTCACACACAGGCCTACGGATTGAATAAGTAATGAAGTAGGTGAGGACCTAACTTGACCTGCATTTACAAAGGAGAACACAGCCTTTGCCCGTACAGCTCCCTCACCTGATTCCCGAAGACTCCGATGGAGCAGGCGGTGGACACCTCCTCCGAGCCGAACCACACCGAGGCGATCCTCGAGGGCATCCCGAGGATGAACACCTGCGCCAGGGAGCAGCAGAACTGGCCCAGGAAGGTGACGGCGAACAGGTCGGGTCGGACGCTGGCCACCTTGATCCACGTCCCGGCGCAGTTGAGCGCGGTGGCCACCAGCGCGATGACCCGGAGCCCCCGCTTGTCCAGGAGCCAGGTGACCGGGAATATGAAGGGGATGTACGTCAGCATGTAGATCATGGACATCCAGTCTATGGTGAAGGCTTCCACGTTGTAGAACTTCATGAAGATGTTGCTGATGATGCCGTACTGGATCCACTGGAAGGAGTTGGACAGAGAGTAGAAGCTGAAGAGGAGCACGATCATCCAGCGCCGGCGGTACAGCCGTGTGGTCGGTGTCGCCTCATGACCGTCCTTCAGCTTGGGTTCGTCGGCGCACAGCGACGCGTCCACCGTCTCCTCCAGCCGGACATGGTCCTCTTTGGTCTCATCCAGGTTCAGTTTAGGATCTTCCAGCGTTTTTTTCTCGATCATTTTAGTCTCTCAACAAAGTTTCTACCCAAGTGCTGCGGGTCAGAGCACCGCGAAGTGCAAGTGAGCGAGGCGGAGACTCGCCAGGTCTCATGGGCGAAAGAGTCACGCTAAGGACAACCAGGCTTTATAAATCCACGTTCATCGGCTTCAACTCACAATGTTGTGTCTCAAATGTCACTCATGCTGACCTGAAGGGTTCATGATCGGAGGGTGAAGTCTCTACAACATGCGGATCCACACATGGATTTCCTCTCCCCGGATTGGAGACTCTATTCTGGGCGAACCCGCGATCTCTGAAGCCCGCGCTGTTCAAATCAATTTCCAGTCAGAGATTCATGAAGAAGGAACCAGATCTCCCCAGGGGACTCCACCGAAGAGTTGACACGTGTAGAGCGGCTGCTGCGACGCTCCACCCGGACCTACAACAAGTCTTCACAGGAGTGGGTCATCACAGGCTACAAGGGCGGAGTTTCATCAACGGCACTACACAGTTTTTACAACCAAGACATTTCATTATTAAAACCACACACATCCAGGGAACTCTGCTATTCATCAGTTCAATGTGTCTGATGAGGAATTTAATACATATTTCCTGTAGAATAACTTTATTTCCACTTTAGGCTCCAGTTTAAAACATTTAAATCAATTTCACAATCAACAGTTGTTTTTATTCCGACCTTTAAAGGTGGCATGTGTCACAAAAAGAGACCTACACGCTTTATTCGGAGCCAAAACATAATCATACCCATCGAGTACAGGATATGAAGGATTCATGTTCTGCTACTGTAACTTTCATATGAGTCGACACTGCCACCTACAGGTTGAGCCGATGCAGCACCATGGTGTTTGTTTTTCATGCCCCCTGCTATCAGCATCTGTGCAGACTTCACACACCCACACAGAAGAACACAGTGTGTCGTTCACCGAAGAACAACACTGACATAAAGGCACGACAGCAACAGAGAAGTTTACCGAAGAGACATCACATTTAACGAATATATCTCACCGCACCAAATCAGCACAGTCCACACAGGGGGATCGTCCATGTGGGAATTTGTGTCACCCATTTGGTATCTAATATTTTGAAAGGCCCTCTTGGACTCACAACATACCATTTATATTAATTTATTAACCGCAACGTGACACACATGGAGGTTTGAGTGTGTGTGGTCGTTTTCGAGGACAGGTGGTCTGAACATATTCATGTCATCAGGACTTTTAATGTCAAACCCCAGACGGGCTTTTCTCTGAGGGTTATTGCTGCTGAGGTTTAGTCACTCTAGTTCTCATGGTCTTAATAAAGACATGCAAAATGTGCCTTTATTATAATATGGTTTGTTTTATATCTTGATTCACGAGGATAAATGTGTTCCTGTCTTTTAGATATGTTGTATACATTTTAATTTTGGAGTGTACATGCTTTCTAAATGTGGCCATTTCCTCTCATTTCAGTCACCTGCTCTGTCGTGATGATGATCCCACAGCGTCACCTCCTGATACCTCCCAGGCCTCGTCCTCCCTTTCGTTTCCCTGATGAAGGGGCCAGGGGGCTGGAACTCTGGGGTGTTTTCGATTTTTATTTGTATCTTTTCCATGCTTCATCCATTCTTGTAAATATTGTTGCCCTGAGAGCCGAACACTTAACATAACATGTGCAAATGTCATCAATTTGATAACACATGCAGGGCAAATAGAAAATAAATAGAACTTGGCAAATACTCACAACACAACAGAAGTGTTTCCATGGGAGAAATTGATGAGGATTGTTAGTTTTGTAACCGTATTTTCTAACATTGCAGCACGTTGAGCTCCTGGGGCTAAAGGTTTTTAAAATGTTTCAAAGGTTCAGAGGGTAAGATTTAGGTGACAGGGTTCTATTGGCAGAAAATGAATATAAAATAATCCTAGCGATGTTTTAAATAGTGTGTTTCATCTAAATTGTACAAATTGTTGCAGTTTTTTTGCCCTAGAATGGGGCTTAATATTTAAATACTTTATATTTATAGGAGCGGGTCCTCTCTACGGAGGCCACCATCGTTTTTTACAGTCGTCCAAATCAGACAAACTAAACACCTTTTGAGTTGTTATGACAACTGAAGGCTGCCACAGGTTCTCTTTTATGTTTGGAAGGGCAGGGTGAGATGAGGGGCGTTCAACTGCAACATGCAACTTCACCAGTAGATGTCATTAAATTCTACACACTGAACCTTTAAAGCAATATTGCATTGGTTTATTACCCCTCTTTTTTTAAACATTAAAATTGATCTCTCCTGCACCAAAGAGCCACTTGTGGGATTTTGTTTACATATATGTTTCCAAACGGATGCACACACTATTTTCTTTTTTTGCGTTTCATGAAAATACAGTGTCAGAAAAGATCATCCAAAAGGCAACACATTTAATAAATATCTCTGCTGGGTCTCCTCACAAAAGTACACTTGTCAAGACCCGTTAAATGCCTGTTCTTCAAAGCCAGTAATTTCCTTTTTTTGTTTTTGGTGCATCTCAGCCTATTTATAGGATCATACATGTTACATTCTGTTTGTCCACAATCAAATCTGTCGAGAAAAGCTCCTGAGCATCTACATTTACACACAAAAACACACAATAACACATGGAAATCTAAACATGGCAGGATGACAAAGGTCTTCAATAACATATGCTTATAAACAAGCACTCTACAAAAAAAAACATATTGAATAAGTCACCTGAACTTTCAGTGAGTTGGTAATTTTGCTCCAATGTAAACATATACTGGCTGATAGTTGTCACCATCAAGTCCTTTAAGGTCACAGATCACAGATATCAGTCAGAGGAAAGCAGAATAACGTGTAGAAGCAAAATAAATAGTTTTGAATACTGCATGTTACAGTTTGGGTTGAACACTGTTATTGTTTGGCTGACTCATCAGCCCGTCGCGTTGCTCCTTCATCAGTTTTGAACAAGGGTTAGCATCTAGAGACACGTCCTTTCTCAGTCTCTCTCCTTTGAGGTCAGTCGTCTGTATGCTGGCTTGGCCGTCTCACAGGGCAGTCGGGGCGGAGTGCTAGTAGTGTGGTACGGCGATGTGCGGTTGGTGGTAGCTGCTGTGGTGAGGAGAGTAGAGGAGGTCCGGGGTCTGGGGGGCCAGGCCGGTGCACAGAGGCTCGTGGCTGCTCAGAACAGACGACAGGTACTTGGCCTCCTCGGTCAGCTGCTTCACCTCCTTCCTCAGGGCGGCATTCTCCTTCTCCAGGTTCTCGCTCTCCTTGAGACACACAGGGGGATACGAATGGTCAGATCAGATGATATGATTGCTGCTACTCTCTTGTCATTGAAAGAACAAATCGCTTTAGCTTTAGATCCTGTTTCCCTGCAGGTATTTTTCATGTTTCACAATTTGTTAAAGAGGCAGTTCTGGTTCAGGAAGCGGGGAAATTATGGGTAAAATCTATAATTCAATAGTAATTTCAGTGGGCGACCATGCAGTCACAGCTTAATGGCTTGGACACAGAATGAATCACTGTGTTTGGCTGCAGAGGGCACTGTGGCTCAGTCACAGTAACATAGTGTTGCTTTAATATATTTAATTTTTATATTGATCTCATGTTTCTTCACATAATGAGATCAATGAAAACCAAAGGTGGAAGTAAGCTAAATCACCAAAATAAGTGTGAAAAAAATTATGTTGCTAATTAGTAAAATAAAATTATTCTTTGACATGAAAGTATGAACATGGACTCAACCATAAACTTTAAATTATTTACTATGTGCACCTCAAAGCAGCAATTCTAAAAAAGTGAAACATTTTGGATGATGTAAGTACAGATTCTGAATCAAGCTTTCTTGCTGATCGTGTACTTTGAGATAACAAACTAGAGCACACTGCACGTCACTAGTTGGTAAAAGCTTTTGTGTGTGTGTGTGTGTGTATGTGTGTGTGTGTGGGTGTGTGGGAAGAACAAGGGGAAAATCTTCCACTCGGTTAATATAAAGGTCATCACATCGTGGGCAAGAGATCATACTAGCGAGCTGTAGGTCCTTACTGTCACAGAACCTTTGGGCAAACCCCTGTTCCTGCGTCACTTGGCCAAACACAGCCCACTGCTATCAGCGCTTTACAAGAAGTGACTACCTCTTTCTATCCTCCTGCCCACGACACCAAATTTCAAGCTCATTTACAAAGCCGAGAAGAAAATACTACTGAAGAAACAGGAAATAGGCCACTGTGTCACAAAGAGGGAAACTTTCCTGTTTATCTATGAGAGACGATGAAAGCAGCCACAGAATGTGATCTGCGGTCCCCCCCCCCGCCCCCACGTTCTGTCTCAGCGACTGCCACCAGAGTTAAAGAGATCGGTAATACACACAAAGCCTTCTTCAGTGGAAAGATTCTCAGATATTTAAATCTGTTGGACTAGATGAAGAGACGGTTTGGTTTTTCTTGAATATTTTCAGTTCATCTGATAAAGTTCAGAGAAACTGCTGCTCTAAAAGCATCACAGAGACACAAGCACACATCGTGTTTCCTTCAACAAGGAAGTCACAAAGCGGGTTAATGTGTGGTCAGAGTGTTGCAATACAGGGCTGATATTCACAGCAGGCACAGGTATAAGTATAAAATGAAAAATAAATACAAAAATTGCCAAAGAAAGTGTTGAGTTCATAGACCTGCTGCAAAGGTTAGATAACTGGAGATTTGGAAGGAAAGTGTGCAGCGTTGAGAGACACCTGCACATCCAGACAGTTGGAGGTGTAGACCAACACTCTTTTTGAAATTTCATCTCGTCCCAAGTCAAGCAAGTACAAGCTTTAAACAACAGACGAGGGGTGACAAAGCAAAGCGGCTACCCCCATGAACACGCTCCTGTCCTCAGAACCAGCAGAACTGTACAGCCTCTCTGGTGCTGGACGCTGCTGCAGCAGGGAGCGACTGCCCACACGTGCTAATTTATTCCCGAGGCTTCTGCAAACATGCAGAGCAGCGTCCATGTGTGCGGGCCCGACAGAAGCCGTGACACATCGCCACATGGTCAGGTATAGAATTTTTGTAAATATAGTACAAATCCAGTCCTGGAGGCTTAAAAGCACAGAGCACTGTTTTGTTTAGGTCCATACATCGTGGAGATGGGTTGGAAACTGATTTGGCGTGACCTCCATTCTGCACTAACATCATTGTTTACTTCAACATTATACACAAAGACTCTTTCCCACCTCGTTGTGGGAACCTTTGGGTTTCTTTGTGATTTCGTAAGGTCTTGATGGTTTTATGTAAAGTGCCTTGAGATAATGTATGTTGTGATTTGCCGCTGTACAAAATTGAAAATTGCATGTTTATATAAATAACATGATTCGTTAGTTGAATTAGATTAAAAGGCCTGCAGAATAAAAGCTGTTAATGCTATAAATTTAGATTGTGCCCAGAATAATCCTTAAAGCACAGAAGCCTTATTTATACTTCAAAACACCGGGCAGTACTTTATTAAGAAACTGTGTTTTTACATTTAATCTCACGTGATCTCACTGCCGTCCTGGCTTTTTCTATCTGACCAATTCTTTGAGAAGCAGAACCTGTTTCAGGGTGTGTGTCTGTGTGTGAGTAAGTGTGAGTCTCTCCTCACCAGATGTAGGCTGTCGGCTTTCTGAGTTTGCCTCATCCTGCTCTTCTGAGCGGCGATTCTGTTCTTCTCCCTCCGCATCACCTTCTTCACGTCGTCTGAGGAGTTCTGAGGAAACACAAGCGCTGACGGTTAACGTGTGTGCAGCAGCATCAGACAGTCAAGTGAGTGTGGTGGGGTGACAGCTTTGGTGTAATGACAGTTTGACAGATGATGTGTTTTACATGCACCCTAATGTGAAGGGCTGGGACAGGGAGTGCCTTGAGTCATCGGTTAGGTGTAACGCTCACCCTGTTTCATGTCCTGAACCATCGATCTTCTTGGTATCATAATAACTAATTCACTCGAAAAAACTCTGAGTCACTTGCACATCATTTATCCGCCAATACTCTGCCATATTCTGAGCCGCCAATGCAATGCTTCAAATTTCAAAAACAACAGAATCTGCTGGGACTTTGCTATATGGACACACCAACTTATAACATGTGAAAAAAAATGGCTTTTTAAGGGTTTTAATTTCCAGAATGCTCTCAAGCAAGAAGATGAGTAACAGTGTGCTGGAGACAGGCACGTGTGAATCTGCACAGCCCTCAGGGCGATGGGTAGTGCCTCACATGCACAGAAAACATACATGACACACTGCCTGTTCCTGACAGCTCTCATATCAGTCACCGAGCGAGGAACGTGCAAAGACAAAGGATTCCTCCTACTTACAACAGTGATTAATTCTGCGATTCACTAAAAGCCTACACTTGAGGTGAGTCATGCCTCCAGCCCATGTGTGCATGTGAAACACCCAGAGAAGCTGTGAAATGAGCCAGTGAGGACATGAGCTAGTGTCTCTTTGACAGGTTGTGTTGCTGCCCAGCAAATATACACAAAATCTAGTTACGAGATTTAGATGTTTAATTCACAGAATTTGTGTTAGAAATTTAAAATAAAACCTTGTTTACAAAGCATTAACTTCTTGACATAAACACACGTGTTAGTGAAAAAAGGAGGCAAACCAAGTCACAAAGTAAATTTGAAAAGCTCTCTTACCGGCCTGCTTCCAGGTGAAGGGGACTTGTAAGTTGTGTCATTGCTGTCAGAGCCGTGAGCCATAGCCGACCACAGCGACTGAAACTGTGTGACTCTGTCCACTTCTGCTTTGTGTCTTTGAGTGTGTGTGGTTTGTGTGTGTGTAAGAGAGAGAGAGAGAGAGCGCGTGAGAGAGACAGAGAGAGAGAGAGTGAGTCTGTGTAGCAGCACAAGTTGCTGAGAAGAACTTCAAGTTCACCACCTATGAGAATTGACACTCCTTCTTCCCTCTTTTCTTTTCCCTTTCTGTTACTCCTCCTATTTCTCTCTCTCTCTCTCTCTCTCTCTCTCTCTCTCTCTCTCCTCTCTCTCTCTCTCTCTCTCTCTCTCTCTCTCTCTCTCTCCTCTCTCTCTCTCTCTCTCTCTCTCTCTGATGACACACACATACACTATACACATTAGCTATATCTGATGTGGTTTCTGGTAATAATCTGGGTAAGTTGCATTAGACTGGAAGTCACATGGCTGGTGGAAAGTTAAAGCATGCATAATGAAATTGTGTAAACTCCACAAAAATAACATATTGAGGGTTTAAGTAACGACACCAATCAATACGGGTGGATATCACCGGAGCAAAGAAAGTTATAAGTTCCCATCCATTGAAGAAGAACGACAAGAACCCAACGGAAATTACATTTCTATAAATCGATATATGTACCGTGTTGTAATGCCTTTTTAACGTATATGTGTGTATACCTTTGTATGTATATTTGTGAAGACCAAAGTATAGACCTAACAAAGGGGGGGGACATGGCTTTCTTAAAATCAACGGTAAAACTAAGGCAAAGCTTAACTTCTGTATCTTTGTGTGTGTGTGTGTGTTGTGTGTGTGTGTTCGTCTTTGTTGGGTCCATTAGCGGGTGACAAGCAACATCAATGTGCCCAACCGCCATCCAGTGTGTCCTCTTCCCTTGACTTTGTGTGTTTGTGTGTGTATACCTACATCCTTGTGAGAAAGTGAGGACATAGCCTTTTTTTGATTCGAAGGCAAAACTTAAAATCAGATGTCCTGGTTAAGGTTGGGCTATGGTATGAACAATGGTTAAGGTTTGGCATGAATTGGTCATGGTGAAGTTCATGGATCAGGTTTTCGAGAGGCAATATTCAATGAATGGAAGTCAATGCAGATATCTGCATAAAAGTGTGTGTATGATGGGCATCGCGGGCATCCCCTCTTCCTCTTTTTGAGCAGCCACAAGTGATGTCATGTTTCGACTAAATCCCTCCAGAGACCGTGCATCCCTGTGTTCCACACGGACGACTGCGTTGTGAACTTTTTAACACGTTTCATGGTAATTTCCAGAAGTGCCCCACGTTCCCTTGCTTGTAACATAGCAGCTGCAAAAGGTGAGGTAGGCCTGGGTGTTGAGGAAATGCTCAAGGGGCTCCCCAAAAGCCCACCTGTAGAGGTCCTTCATTGACTTTCAATCTACAGTAAATGACTCTCTTCAATCACGGGGAAACTTGCAGAAAATGTACAGTGTGAGGACGCTAAATATTCACTGAATATACACAGTTGTGTAGGAGAGAACGTACAAGGAGTTTTTGTCGTGGGTTTGATACTGATGCTTCAAAATCCAGGAAATCCATGTAAATATCGACACACAGCGACTCTCAAGCTGCTCTGCCCTTTACTTGTGTATGATATTCTTGTTTGCCCCCATCACGAGGCGGCATTTGGTGGTGCAAGAACTCGATTTTCTTGTGAGAAAATAAAAAAATAAAAATCAGGACCAAAACAGCTTTGCTTGGCAGAACAGTCCTCCCACACAAAAACATGTTCTTTCTACCATCACAGGCATTTTGAAGCACTCGGGCAAGGGCAGACATTTCTAATACTTGGCATTTAATGCCATCCAAAAGAGTTGAAAAAAGACAGAATGAAGAGCAAAGCTGATTAGTCAAATTCTGCTTTAACCAGGGCGCAGACACAATAGAGGACAAAAATAGAGCTGCGGGGAACAAAATGACAAGAGTAGGGCTTTGACTTAGTCTGTTTCGACTTTTCTAAACCTGAAAGATATAATATGTAACAGTTCTTTATTAAAATGCTTAAAAACATCTAGACATATGTAATATATTTGGTTGATTTTTGTACATGCATTTTTCAAAATGTTTCCAACAATGTTCAAAACCCAAAGAAACCGAATTTTTTTCAAGCAAAAGGGACGTTTAATCTTGTTCGCATGTGAATTGCGTCATATCCACTTTATCTGTGGCTTTGTCCGTCTCCACTATAAGCTCTGGGGCAAACGTTAGCCATTATTTCTTATTTTTATTATTATTCGCTGCATAACCTGAATAAAACTTGAATACATCACCTCATCCATGATTTTCACCTCGCGCTGTGTCAGGTGGATTTTCATCGGCAATAGTTGTGAAAACAACGACTCCCATGATCCCACGCTGCTTCACAACGTCACCGAACTCGGGCTTGAGAGAGCCCTGTTGTTCAAAGTTACATACTGTACGTTTAAGTGACTTCGAGGCAGTGGGGTGCTCAGATGATTGATTTCTAATCCTCATTGATCCATAAAGTCTTTCAAATGCTGCAATGATTTCCAAGATGTGTAAATATGTTTTGTTTTATTTGTCCATCATTTTGTTTATTTCACTAAAATACTGCCATGTTTGGGATCTATTCCATCATATCATCTTTTTAACTCTCTTCATCACTTCAATTCTGGGGATTAACTCCTCTCTCAGGAGCAGTGACAGGCTTGATAGCGTGTTATCACAGAAAATACAGATCAAACGTACATCCTGAGGAACATTCAGTACAAGTGACAATCACTAACTGATCTTTAATCAGTTGTATCGCTGTCAGGCTTCGTCTTCAGGCGTCATTTATTTGGAAAAACCCTTGAAGTCTAATTTGTTTGGATAGAAAACAGTGAGGGCTTCTCTCTTGGAAATGAAAGTGGGAGTTTTCCAATAAATTAATGAGGGACAGTGAAGAACTCTGTCAAAGCTGATGCTCGTACAAACACCAACAGTGACACATGTGTCGTGAGTTTCACCTCAAAACAAAAGGCCATGAATGAGTCATGGCAGACGTGTAAAGTCCAGTAAGAAGCTGACTTTTGTTTTCACATCATAAACAGGATTATGTTGATATGAGGGTTTTTTCTAACATCTTATATACAACTGAACTATTGGATGATTTTTTAGAATTAAACTCTTGACCAGTATCAGCTGAATCTAATAACCTTTAGATGCTACAGGCATAATTTCTGATGGACTGAAAATATCAGCTGTAAATATATCCTATTCTAGATCATGATGTGAAGACAACCAAGCATCAAGATTTTAATCAGCTATTGTAATTAACACAGGATTCAGTAAGTCTGATTAAAATGATCACATCTCTAATGCAAGGAAGACAGCGTGGACGAGCACGAGCACATCATCAGTGTATGAAAGTGAAACAAGGGAGGAAGTGACAGTGAGTGATGGGAATCTCACACGTTAAGCATCTGTACTGGTCTCGAGCACTGGTTTATTATGTGAATGGACATAAACACACACACGACAACTTATTGTACATCACCGATGTAGAAATGATAACATGGCTACATTGAATCAGATTAAACATTATTACAAAAGCACAAATCAAAGTTTATATAAGTGTAGAGAGAGGTTGTTGTAATTGTTGCTGTGTGTCTAAAAAGACTGAGTCTCGTTGTATTACTCAAGCTGCACTACAGCGTCTATTCACAGGCGCGATCCCACTACTGAGCGGCACGGGGGCTTTGACCTGCTCCGTGTCCGGCCTGGGCCGATGCACCCCTCCTTAGACGACCTGGCGCTCCCGGGCTCCCCCGGGAGAACCATATCGATACCGAACTTAGTGCGGACACCCGCTCGACATAGTCCGCTGCAGCTCAGAGCTCCTGAGCTCAAACGATCCTCCAGCCTCAGACTCCCGGTAGCTTGGATTACAGGCGCGCGCCACCGCACCCGACGAGGAGATCACACACTCACAGAGCTTTGAATGGTTTGAATGGGACTGACGTCACGTCATAACACTGCAGCGGCCTCTAGTGGTGTAGAGCTGTTCTGTTTTTTGTCAGGAATCAGTAATAAAACTGCTGATAATGAGACATCATGGTAATGTTCTAATCTGATCATAGATCAGCAGATTCATCTGTTCTGATAAAACGCTGATGTAACTTTAAAATTAATTCAAGGTGAACAAGATTCACAACGACAAACAAGCTAAACAATAAATGTGTATGGGTCAGTTCTTCAACTCCAGGATAGTTTCAATCACATTCACCAACTGAGGAGGATTTGTTTTTTATATGATAATAAAAAACACCTTGTCAGAGGAAACATTTACTTAAAAACAAACAATAATATGAATAATGATATTCAAAAACTCTGTAACCTGTCAAGATAATATATAAACTACTGATTGGGGGCATTAACAGCCACTGGTTATAACACAGCCACCCATCTTACATTTACGAATATCATTAACTAATATTATTATTAATAATATTTGACCAACAAAGAACCTTATGCCAAATCCATTGAGGAATATTTTGCCGTAATAGAAAAAAACAACAGTGAAATAATCATTCAACCTCTAAGATTGAGTCACTGTCTTGAACATGTGAAGTCAAGTTATCACAATGGTCCTGTGTGTTTTAAAATTCCACTAAATCAACAATGGACAGAAATCTTGTAATGGAAGAAAAACTGTAGTATTTTCCTCATAAAATGCAGGAGATTTTATTACCTATAAGACTTTGTTAGTGATAAACATGATGCCCGAATTTGATCACTCTCTATTCAGGCTGCTCCAGATTTGTGTTTGAGTGTTGATGTTTTGTGTTATAAATTTACCGTTCACCTGACTTTCTACAAACTTAAAATTAGTTCACATGAGTCACGTGGGTGATCAGGTAAACTACTCAGTGGACTGTATCGTCATCCTTAGAGGGATCACAGAGCTCATAGCTGACTGCAGTTAGTGCCAGACAAGTACATACAATGACGACAGACTGACACCATATCATCACACCGATAGAGGTGAATAGAATAGTGCTTTCATGATTAACTCAACAGGAAGCTGTTTAATCTGTATATTTATAGTCTGTCTCCCCCTGTAGGCCATAAGTAGAACTGTAGAGAGGAGTGTAAAAAGATCGCAGCGGGTGCTGCCGGCTGCTGGTTGAGGACAGTAACTGCAGAATGACACGTGCCTTCACTTCAGTCTCCAAAACAACAGGAAATTCTCCAATAACACCAGAAAAAGTGTTGACAAACAAAGTCGACAAGAGGATTAGGAAAGTCGCCAGATTCAGCTAGTGTTTCAGTACTTCCTGGTACGTCACTCCCAAAGGATTGTGGGAGCTGTAGTCCCATCTCAAGCCATAGGATCGAGGCTCCTGTCTCCTGCCGCAACAATTCCTGAACCCCAGCGGAATCAAATTCTAGCAGGTAAAATATTTTTTTATTCTGGAAACATTATAATATAATATCTATACGTGTGTAGAGTGGTCGTCTTCCAACCAGGGGTTCGTGGTTCAATCCTCAGTATTACAATATTCATGCCAAAGTGTCTTTGGGCAAGATACTGAGCCCCTCAAATGGCCCCGATATTTTTGGTAGTTTCTAAAATCATTGATCCTGTTCTGAAAGATAGCTGCAGGCTAGATCATCGTCCCCTCTGAACTCCAGACCAAGTTCACCTGCACAAAGGGAGAGTCTAAACACTAACTCGGCTATCATTTCTGAACTTACACTTTTATAGTGTGATTTTATAAATCACAGGGTTCATACACATTTTGACCAATGGAGTTCCATGACTTTTCAATAACTTTAAACCAAATTTCCATGACCAAACATTTTGTGCAATCTTGGTTTATACATGAAAACGTGACACCATTTAGTATTTAAGCTAACAATGAGAATTCCAAAGCAAACTGTATACCTTAGTACATACATTCATCACTCATAACTGCTGTAACAGCAGCAGAACTGCAGGTTAGTTAGTTCAGGTTTAGTTGGAACAAGAAGATGAAGCAGCCGAGATGAAGCTGTTGTGTGATGTAAACATGTGATGTCAGTGTTTGTGTTGCTTAGTGTAAAAAAAGACTGTGTCTCGTTGTGTTACTCAAGCTGCACTACAGCGTCTATTCACAGGCGCGATCCCACTACTGAGCGGCACGGGGGCTTTGACCTGCTCCGTGTCCGGCCTGGGCCGATGCACCCCTCCTTAGGCGACCTGGAGCTCCCGGGCTCCCCCGGGAGAACCATATCGATACCGAACTTAGTGCGGACACCCGCTCGACATAGTCCGCTGCAGCTCAGAGCTCCTGAGCTCAAACGATCCTCCAGCCTCAGACTCCCGGTAGCTTGGATTACAGGCGCGCGCCACCGCACCCGACGAGGAGATCACACACTCACAGAACTTTGAATGGGTTTGAATGGGACTGACGTCACGACATCATGGCGCACTGCGGTGGACTCTAGTGGCGGGAAATATAACTGCAGCTGCAGTGAAGAAGATGATCGATCACTGATAAAGAGACATTTTTCTAACATGATCCTGGTGATTTTAAAACCTTTGAATTTGTAAACTCTCCTTTAATTTTCAACTTAAATATACGTATCAGAGTCAAACAATCACGTGACATGTAACTCTGGACATTTTGAAACAAGCTTAAATGAAAAGACTACTTTCCTGAAAAGCAAACTCTAAATTATAGTTTATAATTGTTGTGTTGTGGGAGCAGACTACAGATCAGACACATCAATTCCACTCTTTACACATCACACAGTCAGAATGATTTAAGTAGTGTAAAACATCACATCCTGCAAATACTTGTTGATGAATAAATCAAAAAAACATCTACTATAATTTTTGGAGGCCTCCGTTTGTGTGTGTGTTGTTTTAATTGAAAAGCTGCTGCTTTAAATATCTTTAGAGGTTTGTTTCATCCCAAAAATGCAAATTCACTTACTATCTTCTTACTACTATACCGATGGAGGGCTGGGTGAAGTGTTTGAGTCCACAAAACACTTTTGGAGTTTCAGGAGATAGTGTTGCAGCCAAATCCAAAACAATTGCAGTTAATGGTGATCACTTCTTCAAACGTATAAACCACAGAAAAATACACACACTGCCTCCATCCTGCTCCTGTGGTGTCATCCAAGTGTCCGTAAGCCATGACCGCCAACTCGACTCGAACAGGTTTCATTTACACCAAGATTTAGCCCTAATTGTCCACATTGACCCATGTGTGAACACAGCTCCAGAGAACGACATCAGAGGACATTTAGACTAAGAACCTGTTTCCAACTGAATTTGAATGTCAGGGCTGACAGACCCTTTAACACCGACACAGGTGAATGAAAAAGTGTGTTGATGAGTAACTAAACAGATATCTGTTAATTGTTTATAGTTTTAGTTTGTCTCCCCATGCAGTTTAAGTATAAAGAGTAGTTGCTGTAGTAGGTGTTGTCCTCCAGGTGGAGGCGCTGTAACATCAGCAGAACTGCAGGTTAGTTAGTTCAGGTTTTGTTGGAACAAGAAGATGAAGCAGCAGAGATGAAGCTGTTGTGTGATGTAAACATGTGATGTCAGTGTGTGTGTTGCTGAGTGTAAAAAGACTGTGTCTCGTTGTGTTACTCAAGCTGCACTACAGCGTCTATTCACAGGCGCGATCCCACTACTGAGCGGCACGGGGGCTTTGACCTGCTCCGTGTCCGGCCTGGGCCGATGCACCCCTCCTTAGGCGACCTGGAGCTCCCGGGCTCCCCCGGGAGAACCATATCGATACCGAACTTAGTGCGGACACCCGCTCGACATAGTCCGCTGCAGCTCAGAGCTCCTGAGCTCAAACGATCCTCCAGCCTCAGACTCCCGGTAGCTTGGATTACAGGCGCGCGCCACCGCACCCGACGAGGAGATCACACACTCACAGGGCTTTGAATGGTTTGAATGGGACTGACGTCACTTCATCACGCAGCACTGCAGCAGGTGGTGGGAAATAGAACTGGAGCAACTACAGTGAGGAAGATGAGCGATCGCTGATAAAGACCCCATGTTATTGATACAATCTGATCATAAATCAGCATCATAGTGGATCCCACAGTATGTTTATTTAATGTATTATTAAATTGATTCGACCCAGAGTGATTCCCCTTTTTGTATTAAAGAAGAGAAATACAACAACTGTGAATTGCTATAAGACAGTCCTGGTGGTGCTGTAGATGTAGGTTTGAATAAACAGGTGAAAACGTTTCCATATTTTTCCTGTCTATGTATTAGATTATGTTAATTAACTACTTTGTACATTTTATTTCGAATATGTATTTTCTCTTCCTTTTGGAATATTAATTAATGTTGAACATATAAATGTATATATTTAAATATAACTCTTTCAAACTACAATCCTTTTTTTTATTTAACTAAGCGTCCATTGATATTTTCAATATATTTCAAATCCACACAAAACTATTTAATTGAAAGATGTATCAAAACATTCCCTGCACATTTAATGCAATTCGTTGGTTGGAGATTTGTCCCTGTTCGGCTGCCGTCATTAGTCACATTGTTCGACGTCACACTCCTTCCTAGCTAGAAGCGGTGCAGCTAAAAGAAAACAGTTCCTCGTTTTTATGACTTTTTGGCTCGAATCAAAGGACAAACATGGAAATCGGAGCCGAGATCAGCAAGAAGATAAGAGTGAGTACCACCGTGGAGTGTGCGCGAGTTATTTAATGCGGACTCACTGGTGCTTTTGAACGTTAGCTTCCAACAGAGGCTCGCTGCTAACGATAGCATGCTAGCTTAGCGTGTGGGTCGAACGGAATGGTAACGAGGTCGAGCAAAACAGGTTTCTAAACACCTCCGTTAAGTCCGCATGGAGCTTTACACGCGTGCCAGCAGCTTTTGTCATTAGTATTAATAAAGTCCTGTAACGATACAGGACTCACTGTAACCTACGTAACTCTCACAACGTAGTGATTCTGCCTTGTAAAGTCTCTCCTCGTCTTTTGCAGGCTGCCATCAAGGCGAAGCTCCAAGAGCTCGGTGCTTATATCGGTAAGTGAACTACTTTTGTGTGTGTTGCTTTTTGGAGTTCATAGCCGCGTGGTCTCATGCTTCATGATGTTGTTGTCTTCACTCATTCAGACGAAGAGCTTCCTGACTACATCATGGTGATGGTGGCAAACAAGAAGACCTCTGAGCAGATGGCTGCCGATCTCTCCCTTTTCCTTGGGAACAACACGATTAAGTTCACAGCCTGGTAACGATCACAGTCACAACACTTTCACATTTTATTTACGAAGAGCACGCACTTCTTTGCACCAAGGTATGCTCTGTTTCGCCATGACATGAACTTGAATCTTGAATCTTGTTGGTTTCTTTCAGGCTGCACGGCGTCCTGGAGAAATTGCGATCAGTTGCAGTCGGTAAGTCAGTCTCTGTTTGACGCATTCAAGCTTTGTTCAATGGAAACGTATCTACAAACCTGTTGAGGCATTGACATCCACCCTGAGAGAACTTATCACAAGTGCTGAGTTCAGGTTTTTGTCAAATGATAAAGTCTGTTCATGGTGGATCTACACTCAGCATTGATTCATTCAGCCCCCTCATGAATCCACTTCACACACACCATGGCATTGGTCACATCTCTATGCTCTGCCTGAGTGAAAATAATATGACTGCATGGTCGCAAACACAAACGACCTACATGATTATTTGCATATAGAGCAGGGCTGTGAGATCCGAACGCAAATGTTCAAAGGAGGCACATTCAGGACATATTTTAATAACCGACAAACTCACCGCTGTCCAATTGTTATCGGATCTCTCAGGGCTGATGTAAACATCGGGTGTGAACAGGGCCTCTTGTATGAGAATATATGGCCTCGGATGTTGCCTGTTATTCATGTTTTCTTCTCCTGATTGCCTGCATGTTTGCTGTAGAGCCTCCATCGCTCCAAAATCCGCTTCAGTCCGAAGGCAGCTCTGTGGCCGGGAGGAGCCAGTTATTTGAAAGCGAAGACCTCAGGACGGATGAGCTGAAGTTCTTGACAGTGTCCAGTTCTCACTCGGATAGGACGGAAGGAAGTGTATCGAGTTCTGCCCACGAAAGCAGGTGCTATATGTGAATTTATCAAAGCTAGGATGTGTTAGTTTTCATGCTTGGCCTACACAACAGATTTGGTCAATGAAAACTACTAACATGAATCTGTTTGTGTTTAGGAGGGGGGCCGTGGAGAGGACTTCTTCTCGACTTACCTCCGCTGTTAAACCCCTCATCGAGCCGGTGCCCTCGGAGGCCGTTATCGACATCAAACCAGAGATGGATGATGACCTAATTGCTGACAACCCCGTAGAAATAGGCTCCATCCATGGTCGGACACGTGGTCCAGCTAGTAGACCAACAGCTGAAATCTACAGAGCTGGTCACAGCAAATATTCATCAGTTAGCTCTGCAGACACATTCAGGTCCTCAGAAGGATCCTCTCACAGCAGGCAGCAGGAGAGCAGAAGCAGCAGATCCTCCAGATCCAGTAAGGTATGTGATTCAGTCAGAGCATAGTCAGCCGTCCTTACTCAGATATTTACCCTTTCTTTTTAGAAAACTTCAGACAGCTGTTTGGGAAAACCTCATAATGTTATTGGTTGTTCAGCAGGAGGAGTTGTCACGGAAGCGTAAGGCGCCAGTGGCGAGTTCAGTGGTGCGAGTGAACAGAGCAGCTGACGAGGACAGTGATAATAATGATGATGATGATGTGGAGGAGGAGGAGCCAAGCTACGGAGGTAGAGGCATGTCCAGTAGAGTGTCTCTGCCCTCCAAACCAGAGCGCAGGTATGATTCTCAACTGTATTTGGTCTGCACGTTATTCCTAAATCCACCAAGCATGGTGATTTAGTAAATGTGATATATCCTTTGGACTGGCATCCGGTTGGAATCTGTGAAGCTGATGTTATTTCACACTGCAGTAGATGTGTACCTGTTTCTGTTGAAGTGTGATCATAACCCTTCTGTGCTCCAACACTATCCTGCTTTCTTCACGCATGTGCTTCACATTCTTCACTGTTATTTCAGACCCACTCTCCCTCCAGGCAAGCAAGCCAACAGGAATCTGATACTGAAGGCCATCTCTGAGGCCCAAGACTCCATCACTAAAACCACAGCCTACCCCAAAAGTACGTCCCCCACTGCCAGACACCTGGTCGGGAACATTCTGTGTGTCCCGGCCATTTATCTCAGCTGTCATTACCGCTTCCTGACATTGACCTTTCTCCTCCCACACAGTACCACAGAGGCAAACTGTTCCTGTGGCGCCTCGCACCCGCTTGGCCAGCAGCGAGGAGATGTCGGCAGCCATCCAGCTGGTTCAGGATCACCTCCACAGTGTTGCTCCCAGCGTGCCAACTTACTCCTCTGCTGCGCTGCCTCCTTCAAGAGCAGCAGGTAAACATACTGGGTGCTGTATAGTGAGCACTGCTTTATACACCTTGTCCAAAAGACACGGTTAACTTCGATAAATTGTGATGGTTTTATGGTGATTTTGAGCAACATCTGGTCTTATTCTTATTTTTTGTGCTGTTTTATCTTTTTTCCTGAAACACTTTCCCTCCAGTTCCAACCAGATCTTTAGCTTCACGCCTCCAGCTGGGCTTGGCACAGACCAATGTTGCAAGAGAGCAGAGCCACTATGGTGAGTTAAATTTTTTGTGCAAAAGGGCTGACACAACAGTTTCTTATCATTTTTAACTCAAATTAGAACATTTAAAAGTAGTTGTTAATAATTAATGTCTCAGGGCATGTTCTAGTGGATTTCTCCTTGTGATGCATTACACTGTCTTGTGTCTGCATTTTGTGCAGAGCCTCAAGGTTTGGAGGTGGCTGCCGGCAGTGATGCGAAGCCATTCGATACCCGCTCCTTCATAATGAGTCGACCTAAACTGGAAGAATCTCAGACCACAACTCCGCAGCATCTTCAGGTCAAAGGGGAAGTGCATTCTGCTTTACCACGCACTGTCCAGGCCAGGTACACACACGAACACGCATTAGAGTATGCTACCAAAATCTGCGTCTGAATGGTCTGATATTTTATTTTGTCCTCTCTTTTATTTTAGTAAGGAGAGGGGTGACTCCTCCAGCCCCAAGTTCATTGTGACATTAGACGGAGTACCAAGTCCGCTGGGGAATCTAGCAGACTGTGAAATGGAGATGGATGAAGGGAATCCTCCCCAAAAAGTCAGTGAGACGACCATGCACGTCAACAGGCAGCCTAAAGTCAGCATCCTTCACAGACTACAAGGAGTGATCACCACATCAGAGGGTGTGTTGTCTCGTTAGAAATATGTTATTTAATTTGGCAATCCGATGATTAGGAGATTTAATAAAATAGCACTTTTCAAACATTTCTTCTTTTGATAGATGATGGGATGGAGGTTGAGATGATGGATGAGGATGCTGTCCCTTTAAAGAAACAGAAAGTCCAGGAGCGTTGTAAGTTCTGGCCGGTGTGTAAAAGTGGAGATGAGTGTCCGTACCATCACCCGACAACACAGTGCAAGTGAGTGATCCTGTTAATTATCTGAAAAGGTGATAATTGGCTTTTTTCCCCCTACTCATTCTTCATGGTGTTTTTTTTGTCTCTTTTTGTCCCTGAAGAACGTTTCCCAGCTGCAGGTTTGGGGAAAAATGTCTCTTCGTCCACCCTAACTGTAAATACGATGCCAGGTGCACAAAGCCAGACTGTCCCTTCACTCACGTGAGCCGCAGAGGCCCGGCTGCTCCTCCGCCAAAGCCAGGTACTCAAACTTTCATTATGTCACGACAGACAATGTTATGAATCAGATGTTAGCTTTAGTTTGGCAGTCACATACAGTTTGTAGAACCTCCAGCTGCTTCTCTTAACTGGACTGTGTGTGTTCCCAGCAGTGCAGCCAGTGCAAACCAAGAGCGTGTGTCGCTTCTTCCCAGACTGCAAGAAGATGGACTGCCCGTTTTATCATCCCAAGGTAAAGCATTTCAAAATGCAGTTGTTTTATATTTAAAATAAATAAATAGATGATTCAATTCTTAGCAATTCTGAATTTTCTCCCTCTTTCCTGCAGCCTTGTCGCTTTGCAGCCAAGTGTAAGCGAGTTGGATGTACCTTCTACCACCCGAACACATCTGTGCCTCCAAGACACGCCCTGAAGTGGACAAAAGCACAGAGCAGGTTAAAAACCCACATTGTATAAATCCATATGGCTGGAGCTTGCAGTTTAGATCAGTATAAATTCTGCTGCATCATGAATTTTCGTCCAGAGTATTAAGCTCAGCTCACATATAAGGTTTCGAATTAATGAATTATTTAAAAAAAGGAAACTGATGTAATTCATGTAAAATTTCTCATGCAAATTGTAATGCCTTATTATTCAATTATAGAGTTACAGTAATAAAAATTGTCGTTTTAATTTGGAATGAATATTATAAACAGTCATATTTTGATGCGCCACTAAAAGTTTTCTTTCTTTTTCTCCCTCGCAGCTAAATAAGTCGGGCAGAAGTCTGATGATCAGGAAGAAATGAAGCTGTGGACGACGTTCTGGATCTGTGTCTATGACTCATCATTCTTGTTGCTCTCTCTTGGCCTTGTTTCGTTTTGTTTTATCTTATTTTATTGGATTGTATGAACTTGTTTGTAAGGAAAAGTGTTTTGTAAGATGACCAGTCAGATTTTTGCTGATCTAAAAACATTAAATTGCTCCACACTGAATATTTATCTTGTGTAATTTGTTTAATGATCATACAAGTTTGGTTCAAAGGGTTGATATTTTTTTATTGTGATTATTATTATTAGTTGAAATAGCACAAACATAAAATTCAATGAAATTTCTATCTAACATTCAATGTGAGTCAGTTCAAAGATTGTATTTACTTTCCCCACTGTAAGGATACGGCAGGTGTTGCCCAATGAGAAACCATAAGAGAACCCACTGCACTGATGAAACTATTTGAATGAATATACTGTCCAAGTATTGTTTTTTTAGTCTGTCCACACATCCTGTTATGCGTTGTAAGAGGTTAAGAGACCTGAAACACTGCAGTTGTATTCTGTCATCGATTCATTCTTCTAAAGCATAAAATTATAGATAGACACATGCATACTTTATTGCTCCAGAGGGAAATGTAAGCATCCAGAAGCAAACAAAATAGTCAAACACAAGAGCATGAGAATAATAAAAGTTCAAAATGAGTCAAGAATGAGTTCACTGCAGTGAGATGAAAGTCAAGTCCCAAAAACTACTACAAATGTCACTGCAAAGAAGTATATACTATTGGAGATACTGACAATACACATATTTAAAGTATGAGATGATTGAAAGACACAAATAATCGAGGCAGAGTATTGAAGCCAAATATAAATACAGCTTCAGAGATACATAACTGAAGCTGTACTAAGTTGTGCATGAAACTAACATAGCCTGTTCAACAGTGGTACAGAACATGTAAGTGTATTTAAAAAAAAAGGATTAGAACAGATGTTGCTCAAAATCTCCATAACTATCACAAATTATGAATGTGAACTGTGTCTTTTGGAAAGCAAGGTGTATAAAACAGTGCAAGAGTCAAACCAATGATTCGCGATTATGATCATGGTTGTTGCAGTTCCCCTCAACTCAAATATATCTGTGATCGATCATCTTCCTATCTGAAGTGGAACTCATTTTATTTCCCGCCCCTAGAGGCCGCTGCAGTGCTCCATGATGTCGTGACGTCAGTCCCATTCAAACCATTCAAAGTTCTGTGAGTGTGTGATCTCCTCGTCGGGTGCGGTGGCGCGCGCCTGTAATCCAAGCTACCGGGAGTCTGAGGCTGGAGGATCGTTTGAGCTCAGGAGCTCTGAGCTGCAGCGGACTATGTCGAGCGGGTGTCCGCACTAAGTTCGGTATCGATATGGTTCTCCCGGGGGAGCCCGGGACCTCCAGGTCGCCTAAGGAGGGGTGCATCGGCCCAGGCCGGACACGGAGCAGGTCAAAGCCCCCGTGCCGCTCAGTAGTGGGATCGCGCCTGTGAATAGACGCTGTAGTGCAGCTTGAGTAACACAACGAGACTCAGTCTTTTTAGACTCAGCAACACACAACACACACACTGCCATCACATGTTTACATCACACAACAGCTTCATCTCTGCTGCTTCATCTTCTTGTTCCAACAAAACCTGCACTTACCTGCAGTTCTGCTGCTGCTAAAGCGCCTCCACCTGGAGGACACCACCTACTACAGCAACTACTCTTTATACTATAATGCATGGGGAGACAAACTAAAACTATATACAATGAACAGATATCTGTTCAGTTACTCATCAACACAATTTTCCATTCACCTGTATCAGTGTTAAAGGGTCTGTCAGCCCTGACATTCAAATTCAACTTGAAACAGGTTCTTAGTTTAAATGTCCTCTGATGTCGTTCTCTGGAGCTGTGTTCACACATGGGTCAATGTGGACAAGTAGGGCTTAAATCTTGGTGTAAATGAAGTCTGTTCGAGTCCAGTTTGCCTGTCATGAATTACAGACACTTGGATGACACCACAGGAGCAGTATGGAGGAATTGTGTGTCTGTTTCTGTTGTTTTTATGGGTTTGAAGAAGTGGTGACCATTTACTTCAATTTCTTTGGATTTGGCTGCAACACTATCTCCTGAAACTCCAAAAGTGTTTTTTGGACTCAAACACTTCACCCAGCGCTCAATCGGTAGGTTAGCAAGAAGATAGTAAGTGAATTTGCATTTTTGGGTGAAACAAACCTCTAAAGATATGTATAGCAGCAGCTTTTCAATTAAAACAACACACACTTAAACTGAGGCCTCCACTAATTATAGTAGATGTTTTTTTGATTTATTCATCAACAAGTATTTGCAGGATGTGATGTTTTACACTACTTAAATCATTATGACTGTGTGATGTGTAAAGAGTTGAATTGATGTGTCTGATCTGTAGTCTGCTCCCACAACACAACAATTATAAACTATAATTTAGAGTTTGCTTTTCAGGAAAGTAGTCTTTTCATTTAAGCTTGTTTCAAAATGTCCAGAGTTACAGGTCACGTGATTGTTTGACTCTGATACGTATATTTAAGTTAAAAATTAAAAGGGAGTTTACAAATTCAAAGGTTTTAAAGTCACTAGGATCATGTTAGAAAAATTTCTCATCTTCTTCACTGCAGCTGCAGTTATATTTCCCGCCACTAGAGTCCACCACAGTGCTCCATGATGTCGTGACGTCAGTCCCATTCAAACCAACAAAGTTCTGTGAGTGTGTGAGCTCCTCGTCGGGTGCGGTGGCGCGCGCCTGTAATCCAAGCTACCGGGAGTCTGAGGCTGGAGGATCGTTTGAGCTCAGGAGCTCTGAGCTGCAGCGGACTATGTCGAGCGGGTGTCCGCACTAAGTTCGGTATCGATATGGTTCTCCTGGGGGAGCCCGGGAGCTCCAGGTCGCCTAAGGAGGGGTGCATCGGCCCAGGCCGGACACGGAGCAGGTCAAAGCCCCCGTGCCGCTCAGTATTGGGATCGCGCCTGTGAATAGACGCTGTAGTGCAGCTTGAGTAACACAACGAGACTCAGTTTTTTTTACACTCAGCAACACACACACTGACATCACATGTTTACATCACACAACAGCTTCATCTCTGCTGCTTCATCTTCTTGTTCCAACTAAACCTGAACTAACCCGCAGTTCTGCTGCTGTTACAACGCCTCCACCTGGAGGAAAACACCTACTACAACAACATCTCTCTACACTTATACTCATGTCCTAGTATTTCTGTGCAATGACAATAAATGTGACCCGAGAAAGGAAGAGAAGTTAAATAAGTTGAAGAAACTTTTGACAGATTTCTCGATGGGCAGAGAAGAAGCAAAACAAAAATAAAAGTGTCCTTTTAAATCTGATGGCTGTGCCCACAAGATGGCGTAGGAGACTGATAATAATGAACACTGATTATTTCTCGCCACTATGATTTGCAATATTTCAATAATGGATTCAATAAACAATGACTAAAACTGATTCAGAAACATGAATCTAAACTCAACGACTGACCATTTAAAAAGCGAGTCAAACCACAGTGCGAAGCACAGAAGGGTAATAACATTACAGACCCAAAAGTTTAAGGATTCCATATTAGTCTTGATTCTATTAAACTGACATGATGATGATAAATGTTGTACCTCAACTTGCATGTGTACAATGGGCAACATATTCAGATGCATGTTATTTTCCTTCTGCTGGGTTTCAAGTTACAGAATAGAAAAAGTAACCATGATTGAACCAGCACTTTGTTTCAACTCTGTCACAAATTCAATGAAATGTAAAATAACAGTGAAATGCTGCCTGTGTGCCATGTGTCCTCGGTTCTCTTGTGTCCGTAGCTGTATGTTTTCCTTCAGCATATTTCCTGTTTTGCAGACAGGCCCTTATTGCCACCCAACAATGACGGGAAGGATCTTACTCTGTGTCTAGACGAGTGTCTAACACTCTCAGATCCAGCCTCTGTCTGCTCAGTTTCTCTGTCTGCCACCGTCTGTGTTCACAAACTGTTTGATGCTGGGAAACATCAACTTTGTTTCTTTCCTTTCTTTTTTCCCACACAAATGTTTTGACACATATTCTTGACATTTCCTTTGTGGATCCACAAATTCCTATTATTAATATTATCAGTAGTATAATCAACATTGTCACATTTTCTGCCATAAATATCTTCAAAATGATGTGGGGATAGACACAAAAAGGAACACATTTTGTACACATGCCAAAGCTCAATGCTCACTTCAGTTATTTGTCATAACCAACACAACTTAATAGCTTCCATTCATCTTGGAGCAGGAGTGATTCAGGTCGCAGGGTTTGATGAGGACAGCCTCTCCTGTCTGGTTTTCAGATGGGGAATGAAAGACAACCCTGAGTGGCTCCGGTATAATCCCTGCAGTATGTCAGAACCAAATTCAGCTCTGGGGCACAAAGGTGCTCCGTGTCATAGCTGTTCATTTCTCTATTGCTTAATTGGATCAAGGGAGGGACGGGACCTCTGCAGTGACCCTTGTAACAATGGAATCGCAAAACAACATCCATCAGAAGAGACAAAACAACTCTCGTCCTTCACCGTCACACGCAACCAGTGTGTCCTACTTCATGTACTCGGGCGGATTTGTTTTTGGTGCAGCACAAATTTAAGTTTTTCTGTCACTCTTTGGTTTGAGATTGAGCAAACAGTTCAACAAACAGTTTGGTGCATTTGTGGGCGTATTTTTGGTGCATCCAGCTTCTAACTCTAAGGAAAGTAACTGTATTTACTAGAATATTCAACAATCACTTCACAGTGAAAGGAATCTCATGAAAATATAAAAGTCAAGGTACTCTGAGTAATTCTTGCACACTAGAGGTACCTGATATCAATGCTTTAGTTTATCGAGGAGTACTCTGTGTTTCTGTGCTCTGTGGGTGAATCAATCATTGACTGTAGAAAAAGATGGATGGCGTGAGAGTGGCCCCAAATCACCTTGATTGCCCCCTGGTGGTTGGGTTCAGTGCAAGTCATGAATCCAGCACCCTCGATGTTGGTGGATGGGACACTGACCAAACTAAAGATTCCACATTTCAACTAACTGAGGTACGTCCAAGTTTGAGATACAGGTTTGGTTGTAATTTGTGAGCTTATACTGCGAAATGTCAAACTTGGCAGCGGCGACTGACTGTGATTGGTTGTTGAAAATTGTGGCACCCGTAGCCATGATATTTCAGCTTCATTTTTATACAACAGGAGGAAGTGAAGTTGTCTATCTTCATATGAAGTCTATGGTATCAATAGAATAATTTGAGTCAGTTTAATTTTACAATAAGTAACAGCAGTAACATTCGGCCCATCCACTGTACATGCCACAAGTAAACCATGAGTAAACGTCATCTGGATTTCATCTGACATGTGACCTCCTCAAAGACCATTTCTTATGTTGAAGTATATTATATTAAATTACATTATTAGAAGCATAAGTGGCTTCTCTCTGTACTTTACTTTGACTATATTTATAGCTATGGAAATTGTCCTAACATACCATGAGAAGTGTGCAGCTCTCAGAAAGTTTCTGTGAATTCCATTTGCAGCTGCTTTCAGTCACCATCTGTATTCTGTACATATGTATGACCGCAAAGTTGCTGTCATGTGGCTGGCCCCTCTCTCCCCCCCCCACACACCTACACAGAGGATTACTGTAATTCTTCTTCCCCTTTCTGTGAAACGCTGTCATACACCGTGAAGCTTCAGTTTTGAATCAGCTGATAAACTTCCACGAATTGTTCGGCGGCATGTGCTGCGTCTGCAATCCTGTCTCCTCCTGAGCCGGAGACAAAGTGAAGTGCTCAGAAACATGTATCCCATTGAGGAAAGTAATACTCCTCCAGTGTCCAGTTACAGTTCGGATGAGTCCAGACTCTACCCCGAGGCTGGAGAGGGGGAAAAAAGAAAAGGACGGAAAGGTAGAAGATTACAGCACTTTTACAAAGAAATGACAAGATGATAATTCTTTGCACCTGCTCTGACAATGTACTGAAACCTTACACTGGCTTTTCCTGGAGAAGATGACACCTGCACGAGGGAAGCTGCTGCAGCTGGGTGTCAGCACACAACCACACTTTCTCTCTGCACACAAACACACACACACACAAAAAGGAAGATTTGCATGCATTTGGAGTCACACGGTGGAACAGCTGCTCATCCAGTACTGAGTGAGGAAGAGTCAGAGCAACACAGATGGAAACATTTTCACTTAATCATCATTCTGCTGTGGAGTGTGGGTCAAGGTTTGATTTCATAAAAAACATATTGAGCAAATTACACAACTTCCACATATCAAATTCTGGACTTTTTAATCTCTGCAGTATTGTGGTCTCCTCAGGATTTAGGTTGTCTCATTACAACTTGGCGTATGCATTTATTCTCAATTAGCCCTCAGGAGAGCAGCATCTTTAAGAGATATGAGCCCAGTGAGAACTTGTCCATGCCGTCATTATAATCTGAATGGAGAGAAGGTTTTTGTTTTGTTGGATCGTACGAGGACATCAGTCAAATGCAATATCACGCACAGAAGTGTTACTTGAGGATAAAGCTGGTGTTCACTGAATGTATTCAAAGTCAGAAAACACATGTATTTCCTTTATTTCTGAATTAGCGAGATAATATTTATTTCACGTCTGTAAGCTAAATATAGAGCTAGAGCAAAAGCTGATTAGCCTAGGTTAGCATAAAGACTTGTAGCAGCTAGCGTAGCTCTGTCCAAAGGTAACAAAATTCATATGACAGCACTTGTAAAGCTCACCAATGCCAGCTGTAGAAAGAAAGCTGTATGCAGTCGTTGTGCTAAGCTAAGCTTACCAGTCCTTTACATTACATGTCATTTAGCTGACGCTTTTATCCAAAGCGACTTGCATTTTTAGAACACTCAGCATTTATGAGGGGCCATTTTGGGGTTCAGTATCTTGCCAAGGACACTTAGGCATGCAGATGGGATAGAGTGGGATTCAAACCGGCAACCTTCTTGTTGCAGAGCACCCGCTCTATCCCCTAGGCCACGCTCTCCCCTTTAACCATAGACTGTATATAAAGGTGGACAATATGACAGCCCCCCCAAAAGTGAAGCCAAGTCATCTTGAAATCTCTTGGTGGCTAGCTGCAGTATAGGTCATAAACCCGAAAAATAACAAAGACGTTTTCTTCATTTAAATGAGTTTTTATCTCACTAATAAATATTGAAATGTACATTTTTACTAAGATTGATTTTAATTGGCTATTTTATACTTTAAAATAGGAGGTAAAGTTATGATTGGCAGATGAGACTGACTCCAAACCCAGATCTTGACTATGTGCTGCAGGATGGTTGCACGTGAATTTGAGATAAATGTATTTTGGCATTTATCGTACAATCTTTTTGCTCAATCATTATACACAGTTTTTAACATTTAAGGACTATCTAAAATGTAACAGGAGTAAACACTTATAAAGCAAATTGTTCCGAATTTTCAGATGTTCTGAATCAAACACAGATTGACTTAACGGACTTATAACAATAAAACAATAAAAAGAAACAAAACCTCTTTTGTTTCTTTTTATTGTTTGGCTTGTGTAGACCAATACAAATGTGTTTCACCACCATTTCTGCAGAGATTATGTGGTGACGTGTCAACACTTGTATCCGTGTGTAAGAAGATCCAAGCAAACAAATGACAAAACACATCTGACAGAAGGCTTGAAAATTCAATACAGCTCTCCCGATATCATAAATTAATTAAAGGGTAGAAAGAAGAATGCAAATAAAAAGTTTGAGCACAATGGCACAGCGAGTACACATCATTCACACCACTGAAGTTGTTACTTGACAAACCACATGAAACAGAAACATCAGGTGCAACGGTTTTTGTCTTTAAGTGGAAAAACGCGGTATGATAATTCGGGTAATTTTGAGTTACGGTCACATGCTAATGAGAAGAGGCAGGAAATCAAACACCGATATACTACCACATTATTTGCATGTTATTCTCCTTCTGCAGAGTGAAGATTCTCACACAGTAACACAATGATTTACACTGAATCCTAAATGTCACTGTGGTTGACGACAGCAGAGCAGAAGGTCGAAGTCGTCAAAACGTATTCAAGAAGTAGAAGAACATTGTCCCTGACCCAGATTGTTCAAATGGAGAGAGAGAGAGAGCCCCGTGGGTTAAAGCTGGCCCTGTGGTTTTTCTCACTTTTTATTGCCTCTCTAAAAATATAAAACAGTTGTTGAAGATTTGCTGCAATTGGATCTGTGGTGTTGATTCCCTTCTTTCAATTGATACTTAAATTTGTATTTTTGAAATAACTTTGCCACCCTCGCTGACCTCGTCATGACTGAGGACGTGTTTCAAAACTACCAAACATTTGAACCCCGGTGCAGAAGAAGCCCAGATGCTCTCCTCCGATACGTTACCACATTAAAAATACATTAAGTTTTCCACATGACTCTCTCTCCTGGAGACACTCTAACCCCTGGTTCCCCGAGTCCATGAGTTCTTGTATTTGTGCGTTCGTTGAGATATTATTTCGGCCCGAATCAATGGCAATGACAGCTTTGGTTTGCAGCCACTCAGGACACATTCAGCCGAAGCCTTTTAACAGCCTTCACATCTTGGCACGCTTCGCAGAGTCGCGTAACAACCTCCGCTGATTGCATTTGCAGCTGGTTGGCTTCAACAAGTGCATGTACCGATTGGAATTGACAACACATGTGGACTCTCTTTGTTTGCGAGGAGTTCGACCCCTGACTTTCCCCTGTATAATGTGGCTTTTAGTAACACTCAGGGCCTGACATTTGTTGTTATGGTCCTAAAGTCTTCAATATTTTCCGATTACTAGTCTGAAATCACAGTTTTTGATGCATTCTAATAACACCATCATCAAGATTTTCCCAAAGAACTGTTGTGTTTTTTTTTGCTGCAAACATTCAGCCGTCTCGATCAAAGCCGTCCACCCCACTCCTACATTATGAAGCATGTCACGTTCGGGCTATTTTCACTAATAATCTTCTTACCGAGACAGAATGAGCGAGATAATGCGCGCCATTGTGAGAATGAATCTTGGTGAGGAGGGGGCGACTGATTATGTGGTGGAGCAAGCTGTGCGCCTGTTTGGCTTTAATTAGAGTATTAGCAGGATGCCAGGCAGTGCTTTGCATCAGCGGACCAAAGGAGGGAGAAGTTTCCCTGTGAGATACCCTGCAGCTCCATCACTGGGGCTGATAACACTAATCTCCCCCAAAAAATGATCAGATAAGATATTCACCAAAAGTTGGATAATGATTAATACAAAGCTTTTGAATATCTGGAAAATTATTAAGTTCCTAGGATGGATAATTATTTTCTCCGTTCATGGTTAGTAGTATGTGGTCTGTTTCTTCTTGCTTTTTCACTTCATCAAAGCTCAAAGTGACCCTTGTAAAGAATTCATTAACATTATGTAAATATTATTATTATTATTATTATTATTAGCAGTAGTAGAAGTATTAGTGTTTATCTTCTTAAAACCTTCTGACAAGTTTATTATTTCTTGTAAGTGATGCATCGTTTACAGAGTTAACAACTCAAACCCACAAAAAAGACTTTTCCTGCAACAGGAAATATTCATTACAACGGGTTGTGGGTGTGAAGTTTCTCATTGTGAGTGACTCATTGTGAAAACACAGACGACTCCTGAAACATCCAAAACCACTAAGCGGTAGATGAGTAGCACACACTAAACAACACAAGAAATTTGATATTAAGTAGTTTTTCACCTCTCTCAACTCAGAATACAGAGCGTAACACACATGAAGCAGGTTCAGAAATAGAAGTATAAACATGTATCTATTTAAGAACTCAGACAACGAAGTCAAATTTGTGGAATCTGGAAATAACCTGTTGATTTAAACATTGAGCTGCCTATATGTGACACTAAAACACATACGTTATTATATTATACTATATTAAACAGTCTGTTTCATATATAAAATGCACAAATACTATACTGTGGCTTCACTTTACTCAAGCACATTTCCCTGTACTTTCTCCTTATATTCTCATATTTAGTCCATTGCCTTTTTTATTCTCTTGTCTCCCCTCTTATCTTTGTGGATATATATTCTGTGTTCAATATCAGTCCTTGTGTGTCTCTGTCTCTGTTCTGTTGCCGTCTTGTGATCTGTTTCCTGTTTTATTTTGAAACTCAAGTCCAGTCTCATTTCAGGTCAACTCACTTCCTCTGGTGTTTGTTCGCTTAAACATGGATTTCCTTCACGTTTCACTGATATTTTTATTTATGTATTTATTGATGTCTCCTGTGGTGTTTGGCTACAATTGTGTTTTAACTCATAACCTAATCTATAGACCCTAGTAGATAAGTAAGCAACTAATAAGCTTCTTGCACTGATAGATGAGCTTACATTCTTAGGGCTACGGTTTCAGGTAATGGTTAAGATGTCGATAATGCAATATAGAATACAATAGAAAAAAAGAGAAGTCTGGATACTTTAAAGGTTTGAGCTGATTTGGAAACAGATGTCTTGGACTGTCCAAGCAACCAGTTTGTCAAAATGGTCACTGCTGGGGTCGCAGCCTCCGGGTTTGAACTGTGACCTTGTCCTTTCAACTCATCTATCAGCACCATCATTAAACTGACTCCACCTCTGCACTACCTCAAACCTCCTGCCCCAGCTTTCTGTTTGTAAAGGTGGGAGAAATAAATGTTTAACACGACAAGTTGGTCTTTTAAATTTGGATCATATGGTCTTTTATGGAGTTCTTTCTTGTTGAAAGCCTTTCTCACATTGTAGTGTTGTGATTCCTCCAAAGGACAGAAAGTCAAAGGAGAAAATGAAACTCTGGAGCGTAAAAAAAAAGTATAGAAAATAAAGTTGTTCAGTCTCTCATTTAAGCCGGTCTCTCAGCACTTCCATTGCCCTTGTAGCCCCTGAAAGCCTGTAGCAATAATTATCTCGGCAGTGCACAGTGGATGGGGAGCAGCCTTAGGTTTCCAGATTAATTACCTTCACTGCTGAATAAAGCTGTCGGACACACTACACTCGGCGGATGGGAGAGGGGAGGCTCACGCTGAGGAGCAGGACTTATCTCAGAGGGTTAGACGAGCCACGGGAGATTACTGGTGCTAAATGATGACGAACAGAACCTGACGACATGAAGTCTTTCCTTTTCCCTCCCAAAGTTGATACAGAAAAATACAGAAATTAATCAAACTACTTGCTGCTTAATTCAATTTCTGATCTAATTTGACATAATCCTGGATTTCAAACTTTTGTAAATAACAGAATAACAGATTTTTGCTTTGAATTGCTTCTATCTCTCTTCTTTCTTTTAAAACAGCATTTCATTTTTGAACTGCGAGTGTAACTTCTGAGCTCTTGCTGGTCTATTTTAGATAATCTCTGACATTTCCTCTAATCTTATTACTTCTAAACGACAGGAGCTGACATGTCGGGCCATGCATAATGTCCCTAATGTTGTTCTTCTCCCTCTTTTCCAGACCTCATGTTTCGGAGAGAAATCCCCCGGGGACGGTCCCAGACATCTTCTGTAGCTGAAATGATTTTAAGGGACTTAACGGGGGAATTCCATGATTATG
Organism: Pseudopleuronectes americanus; assembly: GCA_038501795.1. Classification (NCBI taxonomy): domain Eukaryota; kingdom Metazoa; phylum Chordata; class Actinopteri; order Pleuronectiformes; family Pleuronectidae; genus Pseudopleuronectes; species Pseudopleuronectes americanus. The sequence continues at coordinate 11,020,199 of CM076734.1, read as the reverse complement.
CTTGTCACAAGTCATTTTTTGCATAAATCCTGATTGATTACCTCTTATGGATTAACAGGAATATTAAAGGACAATGAGTGGCCCATTTAGAAGTAATGATTAGGATTAACAAATTTTTTAAATCAACAATTATATATAAATTAAATCAATCAATTTCTCTTCAATCCTTATTCTCCAATTTAAACACAAACCACCATCTTTTAAAACTTATACCACAACATCACACCTATTATACAACCCACATAACACACCATTAACTCACCAAATAACTCATCCCTCCCTATTAAATAACACAAACCATCATTACCAAAAATCTAAAATCCAAAAATATACTCTACATTTTACAAATACAACCCCCTTCCACAAAAAAATTCCCTTCAAATACAACTAACACCCCTTCTCTAACACACACACAACCTATCACATATATAAAACCCACTAATCCCCATCCATATTAACCCTCACTACCCATAAAAATATAATCATTTCATACCCACCCACACACCAAAAAAACAAATACTAACCAAAAAACAAACAAAAAAGAGAGTCGATTGTGTGTGTGATCTCGCATGTGTGTGTGTGTGTGTGATGTCGCCACCTTCTATCCTTTACCACCATACCTTCTCCTCTCCTTACAAACCTAACCCTAAAATTCCACTACACTAATTTCAAACAACTATGTGTGTCTACATTCACTATTCACCAAACAACAACATCACCGCCCACTCTAAATATCCCAAAAAACATCCTGACCACCCATTTAAACTGTTTCTCATAATCACCGAATCTCCCACCCTAGTACTACTCACAATGCTCATAACCATTTAAATAATAAAAAAAACCCCCATTTACCCCCCCCCCCAGACTTTCGCCCACCGCCTCCCGTGTGCCTCGCAGCGCGCTAGTGCCCTTAAATGTAGTATGTCTGTCTTTGTCTGTGTTTTTCTGTGTGTGTGTCTGTGTGTGTCTGTGTCCATTGTCCTTTGTGTTTCTGATGCGAGTTGAAAGTTCAGCTTGAACGCAGTGAGAACGCCTCAGGCTGATCCCGGGGGAATCCACCAGCCATCAGGGGTCACGGCTCTCTCTCCTGCGGTGACACATTAGCAGGTAATTACAGACCACTGTGCAGCTGCATGGAACGTGCCCGTGCACGTCGACAATAAACACACAATCATTCAAGTGCATTCATCGCGCTGGCCGTGGATGCTGCTGTGCATTGTGGAGGTAACATTTTATACATGTGTGGTCTGACCCTAAAGTTCACTATATGTACCAACAACATGCACGCCATCACAGTTTCATGTTTACTTGTTTAACTGGGAGGCATCAGTTGTGGAACACATGCATTGTATTGGAAAAGATCAAATGATGGGTTACATGTTGGCTTTATCTACCAAACCCTTGTGACCTTAGGACATATTCAAAGTACTTGGTTTACTTTGCCTGTGTCTAAGACTGTTAAATAAACGGTATCAAATCTAGAGGAAGAGGTTGATAAAAATAAGCTGATGTCAGCGAATGTGACAGGGATCAACCAGTTTAAGATAAAAACGTCAGAAACATAATCTTTCAGTTTATAATACACATCGGGGGATGACGTAAGCAATCATCCCTGTGACGATTGAAGCTGTTTTTTTAATCAGGTATCAGTCCCATCTGCGTTGAAAGGATTTTGTATCAACATACTGTAGATCCACGATACAGACTGAAGTGAGTCAGGGGAGTCATAGGAAGCCATCACCTCAATCTGGAACCCAATCTGGGAACACAGCAGAGTTCGGGAAGTCATTGTATTTCTCTTTCTTGCAGAGGAAACAACTGTCAGTGCTTATTCACTGTATGTTAACCTCATCTCTCAGCACTGTGCCACGGGGCAATAACAAACGAGGGTAGGATGACTAACAATGGGATTGAAAAGCAGAATCCCATCTGCACCGTTTCCTACCTGAACTTCATTGTAGTGGAAGTATAAAAGACAGCACAGTGACAGACTGATGACCCGGGCACATGTTGAGATGGACTCCAACACCCTCTGTGACCCTGAGCAGGATGTGCATGTTCGGAAAAATGGATGAATAGATGAAATTTAAGCTGAAACTCATAATTGGATTCTTCTAATGGAACAATAGACTTTGTAGTTTCCAGCCTGTGGATATTATTCTTGATTTCTGCCCGTGGACAAAAGAGAGACTCACTGCTGTAGTTGAGTTAAACTGTCAGTAACTGCTACAGTTTTTCTTTTCTATTTAGATTTTCTAGGTTATTTTTTAAATTCCTTTTCTTCCATGATAACAAACATGAAGTACATATGGGTTGTTGGTTTTATATTTTCGTTATTAAAGATCAGAGGTAGCATCAACAGTAAAGTATGGCAGTAAGTTAATTTATTCATCAGCTGCAGATAGCTTTCAAACGAGTATTATGAGAGGATAATGAAGCATGCTGTTTAATCTATGTTCAATATCGTACAAAAAAACCACTCCCAACATCAGAGCCTGTGCTTGCAGACCTGAGGTTCATTCATAGCTGCAGAGCTATTTGAAGTCCTATGTGAGTTTTAAGCCAATAATCATACCACCAGAAAATGTTCTCGCTCGCACTGAATTAAAAGGCTGGTGTTCTGTTGACATTTCTTTCATTCTATCTCATTTCATCTCTAATGTCTTCATGCTGGCAGAGGTTTTTTACTTCAGTTGGATAATCAGCAGGAAATGATGAATCGTCCCATCAACAGTTTTAAGGGTGAGGTACTGGTTTGTAGCTGCAGCTGCAGCTTCACAAATCCTTATTTTTTTACGTTGAAAGTGCGGTGGAACATGCTCTTTGAAAGGTGTTGCTTGTTTTCATGGTGTCAACACTTCCACAGAAAATCATCTGCAGATCCACTCAGCACTGCAGAGCATTTTAGCATCTTTCAGCTCATTGTTTTTAGGGTTAGGGTTAATAGGCTATTAGGCAGCTCAAGATCAGCTCAGAGAAATAAGAGACTTCAAACTAGACTTACTGGTATTTTTTGTCCCAAAAATATAAAGCATAACCAATTGTTAAAGCCAAATAATAACATTTCATTAAGTACATTAAGAACATACCCAGAGCTGACGTTTTTATCGCTCTCTACATTAAAAATCTTTGAGTATCTAATTTTCCCCTTGTTTGAAACGATCCCTGACAACGTCAATAAACAATCCAGTCAGCAGATCTTTTGTCCCTGTCACTCTGAAGTTAATATGAAGTGTAACACTGATGGTTCTTTTTATCCAGCCTCAAAATGTGTCACACGAATGAAAAACAGCTTAGAGCCGGCGGTGTAAATCCGCCCTGACAGGACTGCTGAGATGGCTCTGCGTCCACGGCAACGCTCACAGAACTGCCTGCCTCTCCGTCCACACGGCAACAAAGCTCACACAGTGGGGCCTCGACCAATCAGGACGCTCCAAAGGTGACAGGCCCGGGCCAGGTCTTCCTTTGCTCTCTGTCGCTATGGCTGCTGCAGTTTTTGTTTTCCTGGGAGAAAAACGTGGAGATCGACACGAGAGAGAGGGAGACCGAGTGACAGAGAGATGGAGAGAGAGAAAAACATTTCTGCCATTCACAGGAGTGATGAAAGGCTCATACAGGGTGAAGATCACAATAATACACTTTGATACAGGTGTACAGGGTCTGTGGTGGACTGTATGACTGGAGGTGGCATTTGAGGATAACGTGTGGATAATCGTGAGAATTTATTGAGTTCTCATCTTTCTGGCCTGCAAATCTTTCTTATATTTGAATGCATGTGTCTGATCTCTGTCTGCAAACATTATGTGTTGAGATTTACATTTATTATCTGAGCAACCGGTCTGAGTTGGCACGCTATCTCACTAAATACACATTTGAAGCAATAACATTTCCCGAGGTGCCAACTGCCTTTGAATTAATGCTCATAGTGCCTGGAAATCCGTTAAGGAATAATAGTTTTACAGTTTGCAATTAAAAACGTCAGATCTGTATGTAAACAGACTCACAGTCTTAAGTCGTACAAAGAATATGCATTCAAATTATAATCAGACAGCTATTCAAGCATTGAAGTCAGGGCAGCGTATAGGTCACCTGGTAGAGCTGCTGCCCCAATGAGGCAAGGCCTCAACCTACAGAGGCCTAAGTTCAATTCAGCCCTGCAGCCATTTATCCATGTCCTCCCCCACTCTCTCTCTACCCCCGCCCACTAACAAGTCCCAAAAATACATAAAAAAAACAAAACAATCATTGAAGTCAATCAAGGACAGGAGCCTAATGGGGACACATGAGGCTTTCACACCTACATTGTTTGGTCTGAACCTTTCAGACTCCAAAATATCAGGTGTGAAAGGTGCCTTGGAGCACGGTCCGGACCAACAGTCCAAAATTGTCAGTCTGGATCAAATGGAACCATGGAGTCGTTTGTTTCAAGTGCAGGAAGTTGAAGAGGAAGAAGAAGAAGAAGAAGAAGAAGAAGAAGAAGAAGAAGAAGAAGAAGAAGAAGAAGAAGAAGAAGAAGAAGAAGAAGAAGAAGAAGAAGAAGAAGAAGAAGAAGAAGAAGAAGAAGAAGAAGAAGAAGAGGCATTGCAGGATTGTTTGCAATCATTACCTTTTACAAAATAATGTTTGAATGAAGAGGGCATTCATTTTGTTTATCATTATTCCACACCGACATTAGAGTGGCAACTTAATGAACCAGTTCATCTTCACATTATGCAAAGAAGTTAGTGCGGAAAATAACTTAACTGACAACATGCTGATGTCAGACACACGCCCATCTATTGACCAATCGATGTCAAGCACAGGTAGACACACCCCACGTAGTAGTAGTGAAGCAAAATCAACACAGCTCTACCTTTAAATGTAATAGGAAAACAAAACCAACCACATTTAATGAAAACAATGTAACAAAGACATGGACCTTGGTCGTGACCTGTCAAAAGCTCTGCTAATTGATGCAGCATCCAGCTCACTGTAAACTTTAAAAACACTCCACTCAGGCTGTTTTCAAGGGCCTGTTCTCCGCTCAGGTTTGAAACTAATTGTTCACCAAGTGGTTCTGAGGCAGATGCAGCCTACACGCTGTGAGATACGTTTGAAAAGAGACAGCTAGTCACGGCGTGTTTATCGAGCGTGTATCCTGAGGTGACCTCGATTCCCTCTCGGTGTGTATTATTGCTGGAGCCTGTCGGAGTCCATCTGGGTGTTTGGATTTGGTTGCTTCGATCCGTGCCAAGAACAATACTCCTTCCTCCTGTGGCCTGGCTATTCTGCTGGCACCTATTCACGACTTCACTCTCACTTTGTCTTGGCACTGCACTCGACCAATTATGGGATCCTGTTGAAGAAAAATCCTACAGCCACTTCAGATTGATAACCTCCGGAGGTGATAATTAAACCTTTCTTTGTTTAGTCCAGTCAGATCTGGGAAGACAAACAACGTGAATGAAGTCATGTAGATATTTAAGTGTAAAAGTTCACACTGCAAACAGGAGGATCATCATAGGAGTCAGGGTTGAAAACAGGCTGTAGTGTAACAGTGAAAACACGGGTCACGTGCAGGATGAGTGCAGCGTCGATGAAAAAGGAGCCAACTTCTCAGCTGCCAATCATAGCGTTTTGATTTTATAAACTACAAAAGTGTGAGAAACATTTATTTACCACATACTGTGACTTTTTGTTCAGCCCATGTCCGGAGGGGTTGGATTTATGACCTATACTGCAGCCAGCCACCAGGGGAGAATCAGGATGAATTGGCTTCACTCTTTTGGGAGCTGTCATGTTGTCCATCTTTTTAAACAGTATTGTACTAAAAAAGCTTGTTCAACAGTGTTGTTTCTTTATTTTCACATCTTATACAACTTGTGATGATGCCGACTTGCAACACGTAGCTAATTTATTGGGGCATGTAGCTTTAGCAGAAGCCTTTTAGCACATTCAAATCTATGTAGCCATCAAGTGCATATTCAAGAGCCATCTTTGCAGGGTTCTCATTTAAAATCAGGCCAGATGGAAGTAGACAAAAAAATCAGGAGCTAATGGGACGCTGTTTTCACTGGGAAGAAATCAAGGAACTATTTTCTTAAAAATCACAATGAGGTACAACAGTAACTCTGCCATTTTTAAACTTGACAGGCTCAGCACCAGTGAAGCAACATAATTTAGTAAATGCTAAATTCACGCTACATTCACATAATCCCTTCTTGGTTTAGGTACCCATCCACCTAGCTCTGTCATGTGTTCTCACTGATCTTGCAGAATGTTGGGTTTTCAGTTTCTATTCATGTTGAAACACACCAGACTGAGAGCTGCCTCACAAGGCTAACCACACAACAGACTACTTCCTTTTGAAAACGCACTCTGAGTGATCTTGCACTCAGCTAATGAGAAAATACCATCATGTGTCGGTTAACCTGAAATCCCCATGAGGTTGTTCTTTTAGGTCACACGTCACTGCGGAGATGTTTACAATTGTCTTGAAAAGTGTGGTGGACAACGTGCACGCAAACCCAGTCTGGAGATAGACACGTCTAATATCTCAGTTCAAATTCAGACAGTGTGGGAGACGTGTGAGACGTCCTCGTGTGAACCGCTGCAACAACAATAACCATCATTAAGTGGGAGTGGAACAATTTGCAGTTTCTGCTTCGCATCACTTTGGAATCATTTATCATTTATCAGCGTTTGTGAAATACTGTAAGTGTTTATCAAAAATGGCTGAATGCATTGTAAAATAATGGGCTGGCATTGAAAAGTGCAGGAAGCCCTTCATTGAAAACTAATATAATTGCTAATAGTGCTGCCAACCGTGTTAATTCAGAACAATAGCTTTTCTTTTGGGCCTTTCCTGTTTTAAATGTCTCCTTCATCCAGTCAAGACCAATGGAGAGCACATTCTAAACCTGCCTGTCTGGCTGTTGACTTGGTCTCTGCTGATGCTGGTTGCAGATCTCTCTCTGAAGAAGGGACCTGCAGTAATTGAGCTGTGGTGGGTTGAGACTGGTTTCAGAACACAGAACCCTGAAGCTGCACTCCCACTGCTGCACAAAGAGCTGTTCACCTGTTAATTTAAAGTTCATTCCACTCAGTATGCAGAACTCTAATCTGGAGAATCAGTTGTTGTTGCCTCTGCTGTGAACTTACGCTGCTACAGAGCGCTGGTTGCCTGTTTATTCAAAGTTTATTTTTTAAATATATGACATATTGCATTTCCAAATTGCACTAAATGCGATGCTCCTGTTCCTTGGACCCTGAACAATACACACGCCAAATGTACAGCTGATAAGATTAACTGCTCTTCAGCTGTATCCTCCACATACTCACATACAGGCAGATAGACTCCTGAAATCAGTGGATTGACGTGTAAATGAAAAACAAATGGACGTCTTCTAAAAATACTCTCAGCTGATTAGAATAAGATTCTGGCTGATCTTTGACACATGGAGCTGAGGCCCACTCGACACGTCAAGTGCTTCACCGGACTGTAAATTGAGCCCGTCCCTCTCAGCTGGCAGATGATCTCCTCGCTCAGCTGAGAGCGACTAACAAAACATCATGGTGCTGCGCCCTCCCGAGTTTTCCCACGGCCGTCTGTCCACAACAGTTGCCCCCCCCCGACAGTTAGCGAGACAGGTGCAAGTCTTTCACAGGCCAGCGCTGCTCCACCATAATGACCTTGGCTCATGAGCGTGCAGGGAGAACCTCTCTGTTTGCATTGATTAAACCGACTTGTGTTCACCTTGTAAAAAATACCGGACCTAACGTGAGCCTATAATTGCACCAGAGTGTTTGAACAGTGTGCACGTGTGGGTGTGCACATGCTGTTGTCTTGTGAATCATCTGGATCTTTCAGTTTGGCTCAGAGGAGCAAATTTAATGTGGATTATAAAGACTGTTTGTACTGTAAATATGTAGATGCTTGAAGTTAAGTGTGACTTTATGTTCAGACACTTGCAGCTGAAACATATTACAGAGCACAAATCGAATCGAGTCCCTGCTGTTGGGCAAAAAGAAAAAACGGGCACATTGTTTCCATAAAAGTTCAGCTGCTTTGACTTGCAGCAAACTTGAATCCAGAAAATTAAACCATGACTTTGTTATATATATATATATATATATATATTATGTACATATCCTGTACTTTTTGAATTTCCCCGGTGTGGCATCATACAGGTTGTTAGGCTTCATCCATACTCAACACTTCAGATGCATCTGCCCTGCTCTGGATACACCTGGCGTCCACACTACTCCAGAGTTTTAGAGCTGCTCTGGAAGTTTGGAATAACCTCTGGCCCACGTTTTATTCTGAAAAGTCTTGGAAACGATAGACTCAACTTCCTGATTTGGTCGTTTCGGTCACAATGTTGCCTTCGCTGATTCGTCAGGCTCCTGTCACATGACCCCCCTCTTGGACGAGAACAACATCACCCTCGACTAATTTCCAGCGTTGCTGACCCTCCCTCTTGCTAACAGCTGTTGTGCATTTAAATGCTGCATTTAAAACATACAACTGCGCAAATAGAAAGAGAACACCGTGAGCCAAACGGAGCAAACACAAGTGTCGTCCCATCAGAACAAACTTTGCAACACAACACACTCTCAAACACATCTTCACCTTGGCAGCGCACACACCGCTGAAGGAATGTAGCCGCTGCAACCATCCCATCTCAAACCCTTCTGCCCCCCCGACTAAAAGTTTTGACCTTGCTGCTCGAAAATTCGGAGTGTTTGACCTCGGCTGGAGTTCGTCTTGACCCCTGCACATGTGCGCGGTGCCCCCCCCGGCGTGGACCAGATCGCATGCCGCGAATACCCGGAGCATGGGTTTACGTACGGGGGGGGGGCAGCAGCGCACACATGGGCAGAGCGGCAGCAGCTGCTGTGTAAAGCTGCTTGTTATGAGCCAGCGATACTTTCACATACCGGACCATCACTGAGTGTGGATGTGAGAAGTGCTCAGGGGAGTGACACAGATATGGGTGTAACTGGTGTGTGGTGAGCGTGCGTGCGTGTGTGTGAACGTGTGTGAATGTGTGTGAATGTGAGTGTAAGCAATGTGCTGCGCATGAGATTCCTACTAAGCGATGCGTGTGCACGAGGGACGTGTACGCTCGTGTGCCACTCTGTTATTTACTGTTCTTTTCAGCTTTCAAAACATTGCTGCCACAATTCAAAGACACTGGTCGTCAAGTGTGTAACTGTGACGGATTGGCGTGATACCGCTGTACAAGCAGAGGTGGCAGGCGATGTGTGTCTGTACATGTTTGTACACTACACCCTGCTCCACATGCTCCTGCTCTCAGATAAGGTGGGGGGTGGAGGTCTGTGTAACATTAGTAGACGACGCTGATGGAGATAATGCAGAGCAGGAAGAGAGCGATGGTGATACCGCCAGTCACATACGGGGGGCGACGCTGCCACTTCAGCCTTTACGCCTGAAAGGGAAGTGTGTGAGTAAACGAGGAGGGATGTTTCCCTCGCCACACAGACCTTAATAATGTGAGCCGTGATAAGAGCATGAAGCACCTCCCCGCCGTGCTGTGCTATTCTGGGAGTAGTGGGCTCTGGAAAAACAGGATATCCCCCTTTGTTGTGGTCTTTTCTCTCGATGTGTGTATGTGTGCAAGTGCAACACATTCTCCTCAACGGTGTCACCAACATTATGTTTTTGTTCCCCCCTTGTGTAAGTGATCGTGATGGGTTGTGTCAAATGTGTCACACGTGGTTTCTGCAGGTTGGGACGTGGGTCAGGGGTTTATAGGGGTCAAGCATGGGGTCACAGCTGGCGCGCTTCATGTTTACACAGTAACACTGAGACAGTCCTGCAGCAATCTTATGAAAATATGAAACCATGGTATTAAAAGTAAATAAACAAATCTTAAGTTTACAAAAATCTCCCAGTGAGACCAGAGTTATTAGCCTCACAAAAAAAAATGGCGGAAACAGGAGGAATCAATCAGGAAACGGTGTAAACACGAGATGAGGTGACTTTTGACTTCCACATCGAGGTTTGGCAAATTGGTTGAACAAGACTTTTGTTTAACAAGCTTCATACATTATCAGGAAACACTTTTAATTGGCCTAATCTTTGTCAAACTGTGATATATTACATATTACAGCATTCAACCTTTATGCTAAGCTAAGCTATCCACTGTCTCCCTCTGGCTTCAGATGCAACACACAGACACAGACATGGCAAATGTTACTTTACTTATAATTAAACTTTCAGCAAGAAGCCAAATAACTTCATTTGCAGAAATACACTTTAATAAATGTTTTATATGTAACAAACCCCGATCCCATAATTTTACACAAACTTAAGTCTTCACAGTTGCATATAGACACATCATATACATTCAGACATAAAACTACCTCATGTGATTAAGTAAAAGTATGGTGATGTTTTCTATAGTACTTGCTGATGATGCATTTTAACCTGCAGGTACTTTAAAAGTCAATTATGTTGAATTATGTTGAAATGAATCAGTCGAGGCTCCAACCTGCTCCCTCATGTTATCACAAATCACATCAGGTATCTAGTTTCAGCCCATTTTGAGGTTTCATTTAATTTTCCTCTCTTCTCCCTGCTCTGTAATTCACCTCCTCCTTTGTCTCTGTGTGTAACTGTCAGCGAGAGAGGCAGGGATGCCCCCCCCGCACCACGCTAATCCACCCTTCTCTCTTTAACTCTTTAACATACACTGTCTGGCAGCACTGCAAGGATTTGTGTATGTGCATTCTCTCCATCTCTGATCTCATCTCACATCATCTCTGCGTCAGCTACGTAACAAAGATGTGTTCCCTTTTTAAATGTGAATCTCCGGCATAGTTCCGTGACAGACATGCAAGTGAACTGTTTATACATTTAGCACCACATGCTTTGCAGGATTTGACAGCTGCTCCCCCCCTGACTCTCATAATTTTTCCGTGTATAGATGGAAGAGATCACGGTATCATAACAAACTCAAAACATCCACACACTTAACGCCTGTGACTGTATTCTAAACACTGTAAATACTTCTAGAAAGCAGCGTAAGAAGACAATCAAATAATGATTGATGATCCGTTTGGCACTCGCAGCTGAAATACGCCCGAGAAGTCCATCTGTCCTGTGATGACCCGCTCACCTCTCCAAGGTCTTTTCTTGCCTCTCAACAAACTGGGATAGATTCCAGCCTGCAGCACTTAAAGGAAAACTTGGTTATTTGTCAGCCTGCCTGCAATTTTTGATGTATTTAGCTTTTCCCTTTGCAGCTGTAACATAGCAACTACCCTCTTTGTGGGACTCATGAAGGATCTTATCTTATCTTTGTCCATTTGTGACTCTTGGAAATGATAATATTTACTCTGCAGCTTTCCAAAATGACTCTGAAGTGATATAAATCATCTTGATACCTGTCTTTAAGAGGAAAAGGAGAGTTGTCCCCTGGAAGTCCCTGCAGCTGGAAATACAGAGCATTTTAAGTAGTTTTCAGACTTGAACTCAGAGAAATTGAGCCCAGGAGCCTTTGAGAGATTCATAGAAATTCACAAAAACAGGACAATTTCCAGAACATCAGGTGAAAACATCAAAACCTGCATATCTTCATCTCCTTCTGTGTGCACCTCTTTTTCATCCTCATCCTTTTTTTATTTTTCCAGTTTCACATCCATTATGTGCAACATCATCAATACAGTCACTCACTGTGAATTCTGCACTGCTCTCACGTGGGCTCACTCGGACAACATTTTTCTGGACATTTTATCAGCGGCTGGCATGAAAAGTTCCAGAAAATGTCCTCCGACATTTGAATTCTCAAAGACAGCGCCTCCGGATAATTTCTGACCTCAGTGCCTGTCTGAAAGCAGCGTCAGAGCAAAAGCATAGCATCTTTCCCACATAAAGAAAGGTACTTTATTGATCCAAATCTATCACTTGCTTTAGCTTCATGCACTTAATGGATCTTTTTGTGTGAACAACAACAACTGCCAGCTATTCAACGTTCCAGCTCATACATTTTCTTTCTTTTCCTCTTTAAATTAATAATTAACATGGAGGAGAATTCTCCCGCGTCAGCTTTAGTTTCACTCCTCCTCAAGATAGTGACAACCTCATAATGAGGCCTGAGACTCTTTAGATGTCGTGCTGGGCTGTGAGCATCTCTGTGTTGGGATGGTCACAGCGGACAGTGATGTCACCTCTTCATGTGTTAGATTAGAGCGGCAGGGGGAAGTCCCCGGTGCGTCTGAATGTCCGAGCTCTTTTGAGAAACTGGTGCAGTGAGGTCACTGTTCAGCAGAAGAACACATGCTCCTGTTTGAGCTCATATTTTAAAGCCGTTGTAGCTGTGCACACATAATTACAGTGTCTGCTGCTGCCTTACTACACACAGAGCACCAGTACTAGGTATGATGATTAACAACCGTGCCACAGGCCAAACACAACATCTTAAACAAGGAGCTCATCGCACAAGACTTTCAACCAGATGACGCAGACCCGCACTCAGAGAAGCGTATCCTTCCACGAGGCCCAATAGTCCCAATCAAGCTGCAACAAAGTACACAAACTGATAGATATCAATCCCCTTAATGTGTCTGATTATTTTCAGCAAGATTCATGAATTGTTCCCAGGGAAATCTTTGTAATGGTTCTTTTCTCAGGATAATAAAAATATTTGTTACAAAAAACCTTTGACTCAAAGATGAACTGATAATATTTTGGTGGTTGAAGGTCAAAAGGTCAAGATCGCACAGCCTTGCATTGTTTTGAACGAAACATATCGGGAATGCACAAAGCTAATTTCTTAACATGTGGCACAAACATTCACGTAGACTCAAGGATGACCTGAATAGAATTGTGTGGCAAAAGGTCAAAGGTCAATGTCACTGTGACCTCCCGTTTTTTTGCCTTGTGAATGCAATATCACAGGAGCGCCTCCAGGGAATCTGCTCACATTTGGTGCTAACATTCACTTGAGGTTGGATTTCATTTTGGTTGCCACGGGTCAAAGGTCAAGGTCACCGCGGCCTCACAGAGTATGTTTATCTTTTTCCTGAACGTGATATCTTACGATCAGCTAAAGGGAATGTCTTGATTTGGCACAAATGTTCACAATTGAAGGTCAAAGGTCATAGTCACAGTTAATGCCACAACTGCTTGAAGGGAATTTCATTACATCTGCCACAATTGACTTAGACTCACTGATTAACTGATTAGATTTTGGTCGTCAATGATCAAAGTAAAAACATGTTTTTGGCCTCTTGAATGTCTGCTCGAGGGAATTTCTTCATCTTATGATCAGTTGTCACTTGGACTAAAAGATAAAGTGATAACATTTTGAGTGGTCAAATGTCACAGGGACCTTATGGGAATCTGGAGAAAAAAAGTATTTGGAAATGTGTACGGGGAAAATTAACACGTTGGCAGAGGCCTCCCACCTCAGTGCGGTAATTCTAGTTCAAAATGGATTGTAGTTATTTAAGATGCCAACTATGTTGGTATATTAGTCTGAGGAAGAGCTTACAAGGCTTGCAGTGTCACTGGCAAATAAATCCTCCCTGCAGCTGTAAGACAACCAGTTCAGATTTGACTCTTTTAAACTGAGCTATATTCATGTCTATCTATGCAGTAAATGTGCAATCTGTTTCCCTGTTTACATTCTCACACTGTATAAACTTTGTTGACACTTTATGTATTATTTCCATTTCATTTTTCTATTTCCTTGTGTTTGTGTTGCGTGTTTTCTTATAATTACTTTTAATGATATTTTGCTGCTGCAACACAACAAATTTCTCAAAATGTGTGGATCTTAAAAGTTGTCTTGTCCTGTGCAGTAGTTTCTGGCTTTGGAAGTAAAATATTAGCGTTGACACACAGAGGAAACAGTTATTATTTAAATCTTGTTACCTAAGATTATTCTGTTTCTTGAATAGACAGGCTACTGAATCGTGTTGTTTCTCTCACATTGTGTGTGTGTGTGAGCTTGTGTGTGCATCCAGCAGCTGGATGTCATTACTCATGTTTGTGTGTGCTCTACTCCGCTCCCCTTTTGGCCTTTTGTAAGTGTCTGTGGAGCCAAAGGCTGTTTCCCCCGTGCACTGCTGAGCAACCAGAAGTTTAATGTTCTCCACACAGAATTTAGGCCGAGCGAGGACGAGCTCCCACATCACTCAGCGTCCTGACTGTCAGCGCTGTTTCTCTTCTCATAAGAACGACTCACACCGGGGAAACATTGGCTTTGGTTTCATTTATATTCGAAATGATCCTTAAAATCAGGTTAGTCAGAAGTCAGGAAAGTCTCCAAGGGCTTAGTAACGTAACATGTTTTATTATGAGGAAGATGTGAACACTGTCAATGACTTGTGGCCATAATTTCAACTTCATATTTGGTGCAGTCAGTCGTGCAGTGAATGTGTAGATAGACATTTGGAGTCTGCTGAAGCTTCTGCTCCACAGTCGAGATGAGGAACGTTGTATTGGAGGAAAATATCAGATCGGAAACATAAATATTGCATTTCTACATTGTTTTTCACCTTTTGATGATTTGCACCATCATGCCGTCTTCTAACGCCCTCGGCCTCCTCCAAGTATTTAATGGCAGCAATTACATTTTAATTAGTGGCTGCGACTGTTTAACCAAACAAACCACCTCCTAATTCTCACTGAAGAGAATTGGATGGCGATGGCAAATTTTCATCTTCTTGAAATTAGGTGAAAATCTGCACTAATACTCGCTGTAGTAATTTGACTTATTGTCAATCCTAAAATGTGGATCAGACAGAGTTCGGACAACAGTTGTTCTGTCTCTCTACTCAGCAGTGACTCAGTAATTCGTTCCTCCACAGCAGCTCCATCTCCAACAACTACTGGTGCAACTAGACAATTATTTGCATGGTTCATAATAGAGAGCTCAAATCTCTTTAATCAAGTACAGCAATGAACCTAATGAACTGGTGTCCACTGAAGGTCTGACAACTTTTAAAAGCAATGTTACCATTAGCTTGTTGGATATAATTAGTTTTCCCCATATTTTTCCTCCTGCCACTTTTCTCCTGGGCCACTGCCATCCTCTTCCTGATGTAATGTCTTTCTTTCTGCTCAGAGTGGCTGTTAAACTGCAGTAGAATCCCAGACGGCACAAACAGCAGCGTGAATAATGAGAGACAAATGGTGGCCTTTTAATCCTCTGGGAGAAACAATAGCTACACAGAGAAGCCATCTGGTGATTCTGTTATTTACAGAGTGGATAAAATATTCACTTCTCAAAACTAAGTGGAAAGAGCTGAAAATGCAAAAAAAGTGACAAACACAGAGAAAACTTGGATTACTCACTTGCAATTAAAACCATTAACTGTATATAAATATGAACAGAATGAAGGCTCTGCACAATTGAAGCCGAATCCTCTTTATCGCCCCCTGGTGACTGGCTGGAGCGCAGGCCATGAATCTTACCTCCTCCACATTACTATCGCTTCTGGATCGTAGGAGGAAGTGTTAAATGCATCAAATTAAGTTTGAACATTTTGGAAATTACTACTATTTTGTATATCACTAGAACTAGTCATCAGGCTGATGAAATTTTGTTTTCTTTCGATTGACACACTCCATCACCCCCATTAAGAAAAACCCATTAAGAGCTAAATCCAAGATGTTGTTTCCTCTAGAGATGAGCCAAACTTCTGTGTCTCCTGTGAAACAATCCAGATCTCATCATATGGTGTTTGAGGGTCAACCTCGGGGCCAGTGGTTGGACCAGTTTCTCTTTGTCTGGTATTCCTGCAGTGAACAACTCCGACTCCTGGAGATCATAACAAGGATATTTTCTCTCTTTCAGAAAACTCCTACACGGTGTGACACTCCAGCTGCGGCCTATTGAAACACACAAAGCTAATACTCACGTGTCAGGTTAATGCGACAGCTGAGCTGTTTGAGTCTCCAGACATTTCATGACTACACCTATTATTAACAGGCTCATCGAAGGCCACCTAAATGAAGTGAATGTTGTTTTAATTCTATGGTGTTGAAACCCTTCAGATAAAGTCAGAAACATGCACTTCAACTTGGTGGGTGGTTCCCAAAATTCACATCACACATTGAATATAATTGTGAGGAATGAAAAACGTTGCTGTAGAAACTTCAGCGGGGAACAGATTTAAGATTTGACAGATAGGACGTCTATCTGGACATAAAGATAGACGTCGTGTCTCCTCTTCCTCCCACTATCCAGAAATGGATTGGGGGATGGAGCCGTGGAATAGAGGTACCGCCAATACATGCACTCAAACAATCACGAGTCGCTGTCAATCTTGACGTTTCGTCACTTTTTGAAGCATTAAATATCGAATTAAAGCCAAACTTGATCATTTAACACGTACTTTGACTTTAGTTTGGTCCATGTTTCATGTGCAAGGTGGGGTTTAGTACTTATATTGCAGCCAGCCACCAGGGAGCAATCAAAACATTTGGCTTTACTTTTGGGGAGCCGTCATGTCGTCCCTCTTACCCGTCTGCTTTAGAGGGTATCAAGAAACGTATCGAACAGACAATCAGAAACTGAGTAACGTTAAGTCAGTCAGCACCAATTGATGCATATCACAACTTTCAGTTCTTATTTTGTAATTTCTGAAATCTAAAAAGTATTTTAAAGCCCTGATCTCTGTTTGAAGTCTGACACATGACCGTTCAGTCACCGTTTCCTCCCTGACCTTCACTGAGCTGCAGCCAACTGGCTTTTTCATCCAGTATAAAATGGACCTCTGGGCTGAAGCTCACGTGCCCCAAGATGATAAAAGGCCTCAGGCAGAGGGTTGCATGCGAAGGAGTGTGAACAATAACCTGGCCTGCTGACAATGAGAGCTGCTCCTTCACCCTCTTTTCCCTTCCCTCCGCTCTCTCTCTGCCTTTCTCCTGATGTCACTGCAGGACACAGCTGTGGCTCACGGCGACATTGTGTTTCAGCCTCGGGTTGTCTGTTTTTAATGCAGCGCAATTAAAAGTAACAGCTGTGACGTGAAAACCCACCTGGGCCGGTTTCAGGATCTTGTTCGACAAGATCATTTGTGCAGCGCCGTGTAATATTAACAAACAATTTTGAACCTCAGAAAACCTGCACGTATTTCTGGTTCAGCTGGTTGGATCTGCTGCTGAGTGAAAAACAACTCTATCATCCGTGTTGATGTCACTCAAAGTTACGTTACAAAACTGTCTCACCCGGGGCCCAGGAGGGACACGCTCATGTGATCTGATCAAACCTGCGCGACAGGGAAGCAGGACGATGCTCTAATCACTAGGCAGGGGTGTCTGGTTGCTTTTTTTCTGTATCTGTCTGCAGCGATAATTCAGGAGGTTTTCATCCTGTTTGAATTCAACTTGGCAAGTTGTGTGGGAGGAGGGTCAAGACATGTGCTATCGACTTTTTGTTAAAGGTCAAGGTCACAGCATGGGAGCAAAGTTTTAGCCTCATGTAAACAGTAAAATGAAAGAGCCCAGAAGTTTGATTTTGACCAAACATGGCGTGTAGCCTTGGGAGAAGGAAAGTCCACATTTCTTTTCTAAATGAACCAGATGGATAATCGTGGGGCAGTGAATGAATTCTTTGAGAATTTGTCCAATCATCATATATCTTTAAGCCTTGGTTGGGAATAGGCCAATCAAGTAGTTTCAGCCTAATCCATTGGTCACAAATACTATAAAATTAGAAGTCAGAATTTAGAAAAATAGGCAGATTTGTGTATTTGTGCATATACTACTTAGTTAACCTGACTAACCAATCCTGTCCACTTATGGTTGGGGCTCAGTGGCTGGAAAAGGGGGTCTCATTAGTATATTCATAGATTCAACGCACCAACCGAGGAAGGATGGTGTTGTGTTACATTAAAGCTACTAATGCTAATTTTGAGCAACGAAGAAGAGTTCTTAGCGAACTACTGTAGTGGGACTTTAATTGTTGCTGCTGGTGGATTAAATTTCTATCCTTTGGGCTGTTCCCCTCAGAGAAATAACAAAACATTCTGCTCTTCAGGTCCCTCCCTCTTATAGTGATCAGCTTAATCTGTATTTAAAATCGCAAAAAATAATAATATCACCTGTTGAATATTTATGACTGCATTCAGAGTGGGATTAGTATTTCTATTTGCATATTTCTGAGAAGTTTGTTAGATTATTGACTGATTAAATAGATTATACTTGACATGTCGTAACAGACGAGGTGTTTATCCTTTGAATAATAAAAGCTCTGATCACAAACTACTGGTAATTATATAAATGTTAGATACTGCATGTCTTTGCTGGCTCCAGTGAGTGAAGCCTGCAGTCCCTGCTCTTTCTGCATGTTGGCAGCGGTGTTGGAAGCATAATAATCTTGCCAGAACAGGATCATGTAGCACTCATGTCTCTTAGCTCGTCGATTTGAATGGCTGCCATGTCAGAGTGCCAGGTCCAGGTCACAGTTTGTTAGCGGGCGGAGGCGAGGGGGGAGTAAAAAGCTGATGTATGGGCCATTGTCTGACGGTCTCTGGAGGTGGTGTCGGTTTCTCTCTCACCGATATACTGCTGATTGAGATGGAAAGTCGACATCGCTGCTCTTACGGCTGTTGAGGTGTCCACTGAAGTCCTGAGAAAAGACGTGACGAATGGGAGATGGAATTATAGAAAAGGAGGAATCTGGCTGCATCCGTTGGATCCATTGAGACTTTCACTGTATATATTCCTTTCTCTTATCTACAGTAGCTGAATATAGAAAATGTTTGATTTACTACTGATTTGTTTTTGTACACAAATCAGGGCCTTTGTGTGATGCATTAGGACAAATTACATTTTGTTTTAGACGTCTAAGATAGTTAAATGTCAAATAGGATTCTGAGCAAACTCTAAATTTCCCAGGGTCACAGACATACCTTATGGGGTTAAGAAATCAAGGAAAAACATACATTTGAAAACCACAATGCTGCCTGATCATGTTTTTATCTCATAAATCTCTCACATTTAAAGAAGCATTTTTCATGTAACTGCAGAGTCCCAATAAAGTTTAATTTGTTTTCGCTCCAGCATTCGCTCTTGCTAAACCACATTTTTGGCATCAAGTAAAGCTTCAAGTGTTATATAACACAGTGACATGACAAGAGGATTTTAGTAAAATATTTTCAAAGGGTCAAAATGGACAAGAAGCAGGAGGCATTCAACTGAAACAGATTTAACACTATTAAGGGGCTTTTTATGATAATTCTGAACCCAATTTCCCCTTTGTCACGAGTCATTTGTTGTGCTGTATATAGGAGCGCGCAAATGCCCCCTCTCTAAACCCCTCTCACAGTGGAAGCTCCCAAATCAATTCCCAAAAAACTTTCGCTAATGCTGCATGTTCAAAATGGCAAAACACAAAGAGCCCAGACTGGTCTAGCAGCCGCAACAGTTTCCCTGCCTGTTTAATGTTGCCTGCTTTTAATCTGACATCATTTCTCAAATTGCACATCGTATGTTTATCTTAAACCAAACTACAACCAAGAATATGTGCAACTCTAACTCCCTCAGTTGGGTTTGTTTAATATATTAGAAACTGCACGACCACCTCATGGTAAATTGTAAAAACTTAAAGACATTTCATCATGTCGCTCTCTGCTGTGAGAAAGTTATTTTAAAAAGAACAAGATAAATATGTGACCATGCCACACAGCAGCATCACATATATCCTCAATAAAAAACATGGTGTCAGTTCATCAGTTACTGTGGAAATCTGTTTATTCCTCGGCACCGACAAAGTGCAGAGTCATGTTTGTGTCTCTCAGGAGTTCAGCAGCTGCCGTAGATCAGCAGAGACGGGAGCTGGATGAGTGAACTGAAAGAGGAAGGTGACTGAGACAGCTCACTGTTCTCTAATAAACAAAACGAAGACACTGTGAAGATGCATTTTAAATCGTGAAGGCATCCCTCAGTGTTTTATGTTTTTAGGGGGTGGGTTTCTCTTTGTAAAAACTTGTGTCATGTGTAGTTTTAATGGAGGTAATATGTGTATAATTGATGATACTTTCCATATGTGCGAATGTGATTTACCCGTCAGATGTTCAAGGTTGACTCGGACTTGGCATTACATTGTTTTCAATCCAATCTGTGGAGCGTAAAGCTGCATCGTTCAAAGATATATTAGAGAAACACCATGGTGAATACAGTTGTTACGAAGACAGACAGATGAGCAGCAGAAAGAAGCAGTGAAGGAATTCACCGCCTGGGAAATCCGACAGCGATCCGACTCTCTGTGTCTTAAGAGGCAAGAATTGGTTCTCATTTCCTGTCATTTTCTGTGTGCAGAAATTACAGCACATTAAAACCAAAGAAAGCATGGGAGACCTCTCTCTCTGTCTCTCAGCTCCCAAATCAAGGAAAAAGTGCAAATCGCACACGGCCAGGGATAAGCAGGCGAACCCTGTGAACTATCCCCCGCTTCATTTAAAGAGGCAGGTCCTTCATCATCTATAAATCCGAGCCTCTGATTGAGGGTCTCGAGCCGAGATACAAGCCGGCGCCCATGCTCCCCTCTCTCTCTCTCTTTCTTTCTCTCTCTCTCTCTCTCTCTTTCTCGAGTGCACTCATAAACCACATTGTTTCCCGCTCGTTCGCTCCTCTCCCTGGAGTCGGCCGATGCCAAAAGTTCCCCTCGCAGGCCTGTCCTACTGGGCTTGTTTGGGGACATCTGCTGCCATGTCCAAATATTGTTTTTGGCTGAGAGATCGCTGGCTCCGCTGTGAGAGAATAGAGTCGGGGACTATTTTTACCTCAGCGGGATAGACTGTGTTAACATATAAAACAATGCCTTTATCCCCCCCCGCTCTTCCAGCTGCAGAGCAGGGCAGTAAAGGCAGGGGAGCGGGCACACACACAGACACTTGCATACACACACCAACACACACCCATATCAAGGCTATAAGATTGTGTTCAGGGGTCTAACTGGTGATAATTACAGAATGTCTGACCTTAACTTCTCCTGTGCACTCTCTGGTTTTTACTTTTACTTCATAAATCTCAGGTGCTTATTTTGGGTTTCACAATAGACTGTGGGCTTACACTAATGTGATGTGTTTCTAGTCTGCTGAGTTCCAACCATAGATATATTAAGATGTCTGAGAAATCTATTTACCTTGTTTCTTTTCTAGTTTGGTCCACGTCCCATCTGCTAGTATGAATGCGTCAGGGTTGATGACCTTTAATACAGCCAGCCACCAGGGGGCGATATGTATGTTTTGGCTTGACTTTTGTGGAGCTGTCATGTCATCCATTTATATAGAGTCTGTAGCCTTGAGTGATCATACCTGTCTGAAATGTACATGATGTGGGCAGAATATACACACACACACACACACATTCACACACACTTTGCGTCATGTTTGATATGGTCCTAAGATAACAAAAATAAGCTCAAACACAAACTTGTATTGCAAAAAGCTAAACTTCGTTCTTTGTGAGGCTCATAAATGTTATCAATGTCTCACTTCATCTTACTGTATTTGAATACTACCAGACATTATTGGACAGTTTAAAAGCTTTATTCTCCCTATATTATCCAAATCACATTAAGCCCATATATAAGCTAAACCTACTGAAACTATTTGACTATTAATGTCCTCTTTCATCACTCGCTGCTTCAGTCAATCTCACTGCTCTATAAACACAATAAAGTGTCTTCAGCTCTTTTTGGCTCATTCCCATGAGGCCCGAAGAAATATTTCATATCCGTTCATCATGCTAAACACAGAGAGAGTTCGGTTTATACTCTCTTAAGTTTACAATGGACTTCTTAAGGCCGCAGCTAATGCAGGGACCTCTGATATTTCAGCGTGCTCGGAGGAAATTATACTTGGGCTGAGTAATTGTAATGAAAACACTGGAGGGGAAAGGATCTGTGTTTTGAGAGGAGCCATGATGACTGCTCGCATTGTTTGGCCTTCACATCATATTACAGTTCTAATAGAGCTCCTCTGCTCCAGGTGGCAGCCCAGGAGAGCGATTAGAAATAACATTCAATAAAGTAAAGTAATCAATCAAAAAATCATGACAACCACAGAGATACTGATGATGGTAAAAGATAGTGGGATCAATTTCAAGAGCTTAAATTTTCTCTTTGCTCATGAGCGCCTTTTTATTTTTGATCCACTTTGATGTCTCCTATATTATCCTATACTTTTTACTTCTTTACTCACTACTGTACTTCACTGTAGCCTGGTGATGACTCAGCTCTGGTTCATCTAAGGCCTGAGGTTGAATAAGGCCGAGTTACTTAAACTGAATATCTGCTGCATATCACAAACCACTTTTTAAATAATTAATGTGATAATTAGCATGTAAGTTAATGTGTCTGCAGCTGCTCGGGGCACTGACTCAGCACTGACACTGTGCCGGGTCAGTGCTGAGTCACTGTTTGCTGTGTGGTGTCTGTATGTTGTCTCTGTGTCTGTCTGGGATTTCAGGTTTCCTCCCACATGTCAAAGACATGCAGGTCGGGTTGAGTGGTGTCTACCAGTAAGCATGAGTGTGCATGTTTACATCTCTAATGTTGCTCCGGACATTTTCCACACGTCAGAGGGAACCCATGTGACAATACAACAGGGAAATGTCCAGAAAATTCCCAGCAAGCATGTGGGCGTGCATTTCTAACAGGAAACAGACGCTGAACTGGACGAATACAAACATCTCAAGAAAAAATAAGTACAAAAAGAAGATTCATACAGAGATGTCAACTTGGAAAGATGAGAGCTTTTGAAAATGAGGGCCGACGCTGGTGTTAACGAGCTGTAAACAAAATCTGGATCACTGCAACAAGCACCTTACCTGAATTATACATATATTTTCCCGTTGTTGGGAACGTACCTGAAGGGTGAAAAACTATTTTCATGTGTGAGTTCATGTCTGCAAACAGCTCAGGTGTCAGCCATGTGATTGGTCCAGGTTGTTCTCCAACCCTGTTCAGCAACCAAATTCCACACTGTCAGTTTATAAGGTCAACTTTATCGCTATAACCCTGATGACATCACTATGACCTCATCAGGGTTACTTTTCTACAGAACTGCCCGTAGGCAGAGCCAGAAGCAGGATATGCCCCTGTCTCTTTCTGTCTCTCTGTGTCTGTATTTGTCCAGACTAACTCAATAAAGCATCAACGGATTCTCACCAAACAATATGGGAATGTTACATGGGAGCATATCTCCAGATTATGTATTTTTGGAGGTGATCAGTTGATTGTGTTTGTTGTACACACAAAGCAGGCCAGCTGTTAAGCTGAGGTCTGCCTGCCTGCTGTTTTAACGGTGCATTGAAGTGGGTGGGATTTCTCCTGGTGCTGTAGTCAGTCAGTCTGAGAGTAACAGAGGAGAGAGAGAGACATCGAGGCACACAGCTCTGCATTGAAGCAATGGCCCAAATATCAAATAGAGAGATCTGTTATGTTATGTAAAGAATGTGTATATATATATAAATAGCCCTATTTAACCCTAAACAAATATACAGTATATGTAGTCTATATACATTGTGCACAAAGTAGACATCACCTATCTGATGCTTTTAAGTTGCGATCGTTTTCGCTCACCAAGAAGAAACTGATCATGTGTAAAAATGGTGGCATTACCCGTTAATAAATTAAATACCACACAAGTAAAGCTCTCTTCACTTTATAGAAACACTAAACATTACACATCCACATACAACAGATAATAACACAAAGCTTTTTAAGACAATATCAGGGTTTGCTTTTAATCTGCTAATCTGCTGCCCTCTAAATTCACTGGAAGGATTTTGTTTATCCTTTAATAAATCACCTTGTCAGCGTCTTTGTTCCCGTCCCCTGCTCCATCACTTCCATCAGACTCATGCTTTCTATAAATCTGTCTGCATGTGCTGCTTGTAAACACCACAGAACCCGTGTGTTGTTTTCACTACCTGCATATAATTCATCTCGGGCAAACACACACACGCACGCATTATTGTTTTGTGTCTTTTCCCAAAGCTCGTTCACCACACGCTCTCACGATTGGTTACATATCGCACATGTGCCCGACACGCAGGCCGTGGTGTCACCGAGTCGTTATGTCACTGTGTAAAGTGATACTGCCACCACCTCGGGTTTCTGGAAGTATGTGTGGCTGTTTGCAGAGTCAACAAACACGATCACCGGAGTCGGGCCCTCGTCCAACGGGCAGATTGTCATGGACAAAACTTTCTGGGAAGAGACATAACAGGATCACAGATGCCAATTCAGTATCGGACAAAGAGAAACAAGTGTTTGGACAATGGAAATAGGTGTGACAATCATTTTTCTAACTTGGTGTTGATCTGTCAGCCAGTAATGCATAACAGAGTAAAAGAGGCACATCGAGGAAAAACAATTCTATGATTCAAGCATAAAGTCCTAATTTTACAAAATTAAATTCTGAATTTGACAAGAATACATATTTTTTATTGGAATGAGCACTGAGGAGAACTCGTGCTCGCTATAGTTTCATTCTCACTGGATCCAAAATCTTGACCCACTCTCAATTTGAAACTGCAAAACTCTGTTGAATATCGCAAAAGACGCAATGTCCTTCAACTCTCGGTTCTTTCTTCTTACACAAAAATCCCAATAGGTATGATAATGTGGTGTTAGATTATTTTGTATGACTTAACAAGATGCTCCACATTCCTCACTGTAACACAGGCAACAGGGTCTTCTGATATTACCCTTGAAAAAACTTTATTCTTGTGCAACTTGTTTTCATACGACTTTATTCTTGAAAGCTCTGTCGTTTTTCGTTCCCTTGCCCCTTATACTTTGTCCTTGTAAAATAAAAGTTGGCAAATAAAGTTGACAATAATTGGTCTGTGAGTAGTTCATTTATTCTCTAACTGCCCTTTCACTCTGACTAAATAAATCTCATACTAACCTATTCCCTAATCACCGCTCAGTATTTGTAATGGATTGTTTCCACCCCCGCTGCCAGGTTGTCTATTGTACTTTCCAGCCTCTCGTCTGGTTTCACCTTCCTGTCCTGCATCAAGTGGTTTCATCAATCATTTTACATTCACCCTCTCAGGAACAACACAACACTCTATATGTCCCTATAGCACCAGTACCTTTTGTAATGAGCTAAAATATATGCATCAATATTGAGTTCAATAAATGGTGTGTTGATTTCCCTTCACGTCTGGAGCCAACACTTTGAGATTACCTCAAGGAAGTTATATTCTCATCCCTCAATCGGTTTTTCAGCAGGACCATGTAAAAACAACCGAATTCCATTTCCATTTCTGAGTACATCTGATTCAACTCTCCTTTAATCAACTTCATTTCATTCTTCACACAGTTCTTGCTTCTCTGCTGCTCAACTGAGTCTCGCTAGCTTACGTCAGCATTCACCTGCAAAAGATTAATTTGTTTTTTGTGTCACATTTGATCTATTTCACCATCTGAGATCCACAGTTCAGGCACAGGGACACAGCACCGGACCATGTGGAAAATAACAGAGCTCTTACCCAGAAACAGAAATCATCACACTTTTGACTCAAGAAGGAACCCAATTAAATAAAGCAGGGGAGATTGAGGGACTTTTAAAAACATTTTTTTTACAGATTTCCCATGAAATAAGGTCTATTCAGGGGACTCATAGGCCATCACACAGTAACAAACAGATCTACAAACCATAACCACGATCATTGTGAAGCTGAGAACTTGTGGCTGGGAATCAACTGTTTATATGCATCTTGGATAGTTTCATGACTGCATCCAGGCGAATATGACAGACTTTAGTGTGAAATTTAAGTGGACTGCTGGGCCCACTGTGTTCCACTCCAGTTTTACATGTGAATAAACTCAGAGTGACGTCTCCGCGCAGCAAAGCACATAAAGTGTATCGTTACTCCCCCTGATCCTGGAGAGACGGAGACATCATGTTCTTCAGTCTCCAGAGTCTGTTTGACTATCTGCAGCCCTTCATCACTCATCTGTCTCGCATTAGGCCGCAGTCACCACCAAATAAATACCCACTTATCATCTCAGTAGTTTGTCCTCCCTGATACAGGCCTGACATGACTGAGACAATAGTGGACGCCCATTTCACCAAGTCCCCCTGCAGGCATGGCTCCACTCACGGGCTGTATTTAACTTTTATCACCCGGGGAGATGGATCGGCTGATCCCCGCCCTTATTTGGTGGTGGTGGTGGTGTGTGTGTGTGTGTGTGTGTGTGTGTGTGTGTGTGTGTGTGTGTGTACAAGGGGCTGTGGTTGTAAAGTGAAGGCAGCGTGGCTCAGTCAGAGCGGAGCCAGGTAACCAAGGAACGCCGCCGCTAACTTGCAAACGTTACTGACTACGTAACCATGACTCATGGCTATATATTTTTTACTTGATTGCATATTTTTGTCATGATACAGTAACGTGTGGCCCTGCAGATCTGTTGTTGTTCATCTGGAAAAAGGCAGCGAGTGCATTTCTCAAGATAAAGGTTATGTCGGGTGGGACAAATCCAAATCTACCATGTTTGAAAGCGTCGGCTCAGCTTTGTGCGAGCGGCCCTGAACAAGAAGATGGAGTTTATTGACCTTGAGCCGCGAGAGACTCTTAAGCTCAGACAGTCTTTTGGTGTTGTGCTTCCAAGTCTTTTGATTTCAATTATTGATTCTGTCCATCAAATGAAGAGAGAAGTAAATACAGACACAGTCATGTTGAGAAAAAGACTCTTATTTTAGGAGAGATTTTAGGGCTGTTTATTTTTGAAATTCTTTGGAATAAATGCAAATATGTCCTATGGATAGTTTCCATATAGAAAAATACTTAATCTACAAACTTGGGGTGTTTTAGTTTTTTCTTATCCATTACTGTCCATATAAAAATAAAATAAAAATGTTCTATGCCATTCTGTCCATGTGCCATAAAAATGTATACTTCGATGGCTGTGAAAAATTAAATACTTTGAAGTATAAGATGCAAAACACACTTATTATGAACCTGCTTTAAAGCTGAGATTACTGTCGCATTGCTAAATTAGGCAACTTAGCTTTTTAACAGAACTGTATTTACATATTTATTGTGATCCTATCAGACTTTTCTGGTTATTTAATCTTTTTTCCAACAATCAGGGCTGCGGCTCAGGAGGTGGAACGGGTTGTCCACTTATCAGAAGGTTGTGTGGTTTGATCCCTGGCACCTCCAATCTGCAGTCCTGCAGTGTGTCAGCGCAACACACGGAGACCTCTGAGGCGAAACATTTGCAAAACAAACTTTTACCAAACAAGGATTTTTCAAAACACCGTCCGAAGTGCAGATTTTCAAAAACTCCCGTTTGTGTGTATCTGTGTGTACATGGGAAAAGATGATGATCCAGTTAACTTCAGGCATTTCAACTGTTGTTTTGTGTTACAATGGCGGCTTCAAACTGGGTTCTCTACTTTTTGTTGGCATTAATGCGTCTGCTTTCCTGAATATTGTTCCTCTCTGATATTTGTCGGATCGGTTTATGCAGACTTTATCGCCACCTACTGGCCCTGGTATGCTTGTTTCAGCGTTTGTAGTTGTTTTGGTGTTTTCATCTGGACGGAGATGTTTTTTAAAACGAGGGTCACGTGGATGAAGATAAAATAAATTCGTAGAAATACCCGCAGTCATATACACAAGGCCTGAATACTGACTTTCCCCTGACGGCTGTAACGGCCGTGTGTGATAAACAGAAGTATTATCCAAATGTGTGTGTGAATGGGTTCCTCTGACTCATTGTGTAAAGCTCTTTGAGTCAGAGGAGAACAAGAGAAACCTTGTATAACCGCCATTTACTATTTATTCTGTATGAAAAGATGTTCTCGCCTCCAAAAAAACAGCTAGGTGTCTGGATGAGAGTCAGTTGTTGCAACATGGTCCACAGAGCACAGGCCCGTGTACCAGGGAAGTCACGCTATTCCCCAGAGCCCCCTCCCCCCCCAACCTCAGCTGCAGCTGCACCGTGTTTTGACCGAACACCCCGCTGGAGCGCTACACCTGACATGTGTGCCCTTTCAGAGCGGCACGACCTATTCTCTGCGGACAGGAAGTTCATTTCCTCAGAGGATGGAGCCACACCTAGTGGATTTTATGATTCCGTTTGATGACTTTTTAACAAACGGCCTCTTTCTGCCCTTGGTGCTGTTCTTTGTTCCACCTGAAGAGGATGTTTTTGCCTCTCACTCGACATTAGGATGTTTTCATGTTTTCTGTGATATTGTAGTCAGATGTTCAGCATGTCCTGAGGCATATATATGCATCAATAAAAAACTATGTAGGTGGTGGAGAAGAGGAGATCTCTGGAGATCAGGCACTTCTTACTGTAAACTCGTGAGGCAAGGAGCCGCGTCCTGTGATAACCGGTTTCCCCTGACAGCAACTGTAAGACACACAAAGCTTTGGGAAGGTGATAATTGAAATGTCATCACTCTGTCGTCGCCTAGATTGTTGCAGATTTATACTCCCTTAACACATCACGTCAATTTCAGGATAAGAGATGCTTTAACTTCGGTTATGTTCCAAATTGCTTATGTTTTCAGTAATGATGATGACACTGTTAAATCAATATATTTCCCTCATTCTTTATTTATGGATCTTTGTTCTCTGTAGTTTGCTTCATTTAAAGTTCAGATTTTTGTCTGTACTTTATTCTTTTATTGTCCCTTTTTTAAACATACTGTCCAGTTCTCTCCAATTGGTAATTCTTCTTTTACACCAAAGATTTCTTGTTGCCAGTTTGCTGTTCTGTCTTTGTTTCCCGTGGTGAGTCATGTTTGACATCTCAAACGTCTCGCGAATGTCGCATCTTGCACAATATGAAGACAGATATCGCTGGACCTCATTGCTCCCAAGATGTAAAAACAAAAACTTTTATGGCTATTTACACGCAACCGACCAGACGTTGTTTAAACATCATAATGTCAGGCTGTAAAGGTGACGCCTCAGCGTCTAGACCACCAAATAAATGATGATGAAGAAGAAAGGTGTCATGTTTACATCACTGTCAGAGCAGATAAAAAACTGAATTGAGTTTATACCACGACAATCAAGTTCTGTAATTGTTATGTGGATTTATAAACTATATGAAGGTTCTGTATCATGAACTAGTTTCTCTTCTCGCTTTGTATTTGTTCAGAATGTTTGAGAAACCCTGAACAAAAGAAACATGGTGGAAATCAGTTCTTTATGGCGAATAGAGTTAGTTGAGGACGTCCGTGAAAGACGAATGTCCATCACACTCAGAATGGTCCTTGAAAGACCTCGCATTGTCCACTTAGGCCACAGACAGACACTGAAGGGATTAACGTCTGCCAGGCAGAACTAAACAAAAAAAAAGAAAGAGAGAGAGAGCCGGGGACTGGAGCTTCTTCTGCTGCTGGAGCCAAGGCGTGACCCTTGAGATAGGCACCGGGCTATCATGAGGGCGTCTCTTCCAGCGCCCGGCCACGAGAACACAGAGGTCTTTGTGTGTGGAGAAAACTGCTGAGCCAAGCAGGTCCTCACCACCCCTCACCCCCCACCCCACCCCACACCATTTTCCTTTTTTTCCTCTCTCCCTCTCTCTTTCTCTCTTTCCTTTAAGACACACACATTCTCATGCACACATACACTTGTCTGTATTTACCAGCAGCAGTCCCACAGGGGGGACTAGGCTTTTCTCTCCAGCTGGTGTTGGGTTAAGGAGGGATACAGAGCCTGTTTTGTGGTTACAACATAAAGCCTGGATGTGTTAGCATTGCATTCTGGGAGACTTTTTTTTATTATTTAATAAGCTTTAACATAACCTGCTGAGCAAGATCTGAGTTTCCAGTTATGGTAGAAGAATCCTCATCCTCCCTCTGCAGCCCGTCTGCTTTTCATCTCTAACCATTGTATGAAGATGTGTTCACTGGTCTGCTCCCAATTCTTCACAGCGATTTGTTATTTTGCCAAGAGCGCACACATACAGAAAAACAAAAACAAAAATAAAAAAGCTTACATGTCTTTTTTATTTACTGCTTTATGTTTCACATAAATCGAGGGCATCAAATGTTTCTGGAATAAGACATGAGAGTGGAAACAGGGCAGCGTCTCATTAGCTCGATGTTCGGTGTGGTGTTCTCCCAGTGTGGTAAAACGCAGACAATATGGCTTTATTCCTTTCAAGTAATGTGACAATCCAAAATTATCCCATGGCTCTCAGTCAACCCACTCCATGCGAATACAGGGCAGGTCGCCCGTCTGCGAGTGGTTTGCAGTGTGCGTGTTCAAACCCTCCCTGACTCTCTCTTACCTGAACGCACTGTTGACAAAGCAGGGACACGCTCGTACATTCTGTGTGAATAATGAAAACAGCCATAACAGTTTTTGACACATCAGGACATCGACTCATATCAGCCCTGCAGTGTGACACGCAGGCCTTATCTGAAAAACAAGAATCCTCTCTTTCTGCGAGGACTGCCCTCGACACACACACGCACACATTTACCTTCCCTGCTGCTCCTGTCTGTACAGAGCAGCAGCCTGAGGGAGATCGCTCCAAAAAACACTGTGACAGAAAAAGTGAATCACAGTTTATGTTGGGCTGCATCTCCCCCCCCACCCCTGGAGGCAAGAACATGTTTAAAATGAAAACAAACAAAAAAACGTAGTGCTGAGCTCCATCGTGGCCTCTGGGGCTCGTGAGATGCTTCTGTTGTTGTTCATGCTGAGTTGACTTCTCAGGGACCAGGGATCAGTGGGGTTAAATCAGTGGTGTCTATTCATAGAAGAGGTTTTTATCCAATTTAAGTGACGATGTTTGGGGTTAAAATGTCCACGTGGTTTGGACTCGCCGTCTATTTTTAAATAGTCTCATTAATTTTGGAATACTGGTGACAAGTATTCACTTTGAGGTCAATTGTTTCCTTTGTTTTTGTTTTTCAGATATTTAATTATTTTAACTGTCAAAAATACATAGAAAATGACAAGATAACTAATAATATTCGATGCATGCGGAGGCAGGGAGTCCTGTGGGCATATTTAATTCCCTCCACATAATTAATGTTAAAATGTTCCTTAATAAAAAAATACAAAAAGTTAACATGCAGAAAATGATATGATGATAATATTAACTTGATATCGATGGGAGCTGTAGTGGACAGCACGAAGATTTAGTGGCTAGCAAGTGGTTAGCAACAAGATTTGAGGTTCGAATCCCAGCTTGGCTGAGGCCTCTGATTGTATGTGAATGTGAAAATGAATGTGCTCTATATGAATGTATGGAAATGTATTTGTCTGTGTGTGTATGTCTCTCGCCCCGATGTCAGCTGGGATTGGCTCCAGCCCTCGACCCTCAAAAGAATAATTGTTGTAGATGATGGATGTAAAACTATAACAATAATTATATTTTCATAATAGAAGCAAAGCATATGGGAACTTGATGTGGATTGACATGCACACGTGTGTGAGTGTGTGTTGTATAAAAGGGGGGGGGGATACTAAACTACATTTGTGAGAAACTCTTTGACTCTTTCAGATCCAGCTGATCTGTCATTTTGTATCGACTGAGCCACGTCAACCATTATGAATGAGATCAGATCATCTGGATCAGAATCAATCTTAGACATCTGACCTATACTCTTTTTGTGTGTAGTCACAAAGCACTGAATTGCTCATTTGGATTTACCTAAATTCAATTAACTGGATTATTAACATTGCAGAAGGGGATGTCAATCTTCTGTTCTCGCTGCTCACGTGCAGGGAAGTGATTTGGCTTCAGGTCAATGAAATATTGTCACAATATTAACGGGAACGTCTCAAGTATCCAACAGATTTGCCCATTGTTCTTACCAAAGGGCTGTCGAGAAGAATTGCGTTGCTCACAAATGACACATCACTATTCAGTCATTAATGTGCTAGAAAAGTTGGTTAGTCAGAGACCAGTTAATATCAGTAATAGGAGCCAATTTAAAAGTACACTCTGCTTGTTTATGATTAATTAAAGAAAAAGATGCACAGGCCATTTCAATTGTCCATAAAGTTTTAATGAAAAAAACAGCAATGTACCCATTGAACAACAAAAGAACTTAAGAGAAGTTGTAAGATTTGGAGAGCCAAGCTCTTATGTACAGCATATTGCACTAGAAAAAAGAACAAACATCCCCGGTCCGCCTCTGATCCCTCCATCGCTCCACGTCCTGTGCTGTTTGGAATCCGGTGCAGCTGACACAGAGCAGTCCCAAAGATGACACATCCAATGCTTTCACGAAAAAGAAAAAGAACTGCTACATCTGGACTGGGTCTCACTTCATAGAACACATGAATGTGAAATCCTTGAGACCACTCTGAATTTAAAGAAAGCAACGTGAAGACAGTACAAACCCCCCTCCGCTCAAACACAGCACAGGAGTCTGAAAGAAGTTCCACTGTTCAGTCCATGTATTAAAAAGAGATATTGTGGTTTTTCACTCCATTAAATTACATTCAAACCCTTAGGATACAGAACATTTTTTTTCAGGAATGTCGGACATGCATTTTTACTCCATTTACATTTATCGAAAAAAGCCCTTGAACTGAGAGTGACAGCAGAATTGGCAATAATCCGAAATTTAAAAAAAATGCCACAACACTGAATAAAAAGCAATCATAGAAAAGCAAAAAAAGTCAAGTTGTAGTTCTTTCTCCGTCTTGTTACAAAAAAGCATGAAAAAAGTTTTTGATAAAATTTTATAAACATGGCAACAATAGCTGTCAAATTCATGTCAAATGTATAAAAACACCAAATCACAGCACTTGACAGTTAAGATGCACTCGTTCTTGGATATTTGAAAAAAATAAAAATAGCGATTGAAGAAATTTGATAGCAAAGACACTGAAGGTTGAACGTATAAACTAAATGTTTCTTGTGAGTCTGAGTTGCAGCAGTGACACCGACCAAGTGGCTGCTCAACCCAGCTCGCGTACTAAATAAAAATAAAAACGGTGGCTCATTCCTCCTTCAAATGTAAACCCGCAGCCCTGCTAGCTTGTAGATAATAAAGCACGAAAAACCCAAGACAAACGCGGCCGATCCAGCATTTGAGTTTTTCTAAAGGGGGGGAAGTTCAGCACAGGAGTAGAAAGAGAGAGAGGTGCAAAATACAGTTTACAGGTAAAAAATAGTTGTTGTTTTTTTACAGTGCACATGGATTGCAAACAGTCGTCTCTTGATATCGAGAAGGGTTCTGCGTGGTGGGACCTGCCGTTCGTGCTGAGAGATGTCAAAGGTGGAGCCGGTGCCTCGTGAGCTGATGTGAGGAATCACACAGATTTGTGTTGTTGTTGTTTTTTATTTCGTATAAAAAGGCGCAACGAACACAGGCCGTACTGTTCGTGCCGACTCTACCGCACGTTGATATCACAGAGCCCAAGTGAAACAAGAGCCGTGACCAGTGACTTTTGGGTAATGGTCTGCCGAGTGTTGATGAGGCTGATGGGGGATGATGAAGATGTGGGCGGGGTCTGTTATTCACAAGGCACATTTTGTATATTTGATTGTCTGTTAATCACGTGATTTTGTAAGAGAGACTCACACGGTTTTGTGCGAGCACACACGAGGCACGTGGCTTTCAGTCCGACCTCCCCTACACGCAGGCATCGAATACACAACTGAATGCACATGAACAGGGAGAAGAAATAGGACTGTACACACTGAGAGAGTCATCTATACAGTAGCACTGAGCAAATATACACAAAATAAATTAGAATAAATTATCTCCAAAAGAAATCTAACAAAGTGTTCTCAGTATAAAGACAGGGAGTAGTTAAACGGGTTTAAAGCTTTGGACTGACGACCAGAGTGCAACACAATATCTGAACTGGCTCAGCGAACAGTGTTTGCAGGAAACAAACTTTTGGTTCAGTTACTGACAGTTAAAGGACCAGTGTGTAGGATTCTAGAACAGTTTTATAACCATTTACCTTCCCAAACCCTCACCTCGCTGTCTTGCCAAATTAGCACGATCGGCCAAATATCTTATGAAATAAAGAAGATGCGGACGACCCTCTGAGATTGTTTTTCTCGGTCTGGTCTAATGTAGTAACACGGAAGATGAGCGACTCCCATTCTAGTTGTTAACGGCTCATTCTAAGCTAAAGAAAAAATAACTATTCTTGGTTTAAGGTGATTGCAAATTAATAAAACCACAATTATGACTATTATAATCAAAATCTGCTGATATACCCTTTGTAAATCCTTCACACTGGACCTGATGATGTTTCACTTCCATGAGGATGTAGAGGGAAGCTGCTTTGGAAAGTTTTTTTTTAAAGTCTAATGAAATGTTTTTGCTTGTTCGGCGCGACGCTGTTCTCACCACATTTCATATTTAACACGGATGTTAACTACTCCCTGAAGAAAACATAAAGCAGGAAAAACCATCAGTGTCTTCAAAAGTTCATATCATGAA
The DNA here is from genome assembly GCA_038501795.1 of Pseudopleuronectes americanus. Lineage (NCBI taxonomy): Eukaryota > Metazoa > Chordata > Actinopteri > Pleuronectiformes > Pleuronectidae > Pseudopleuronectes > Pseudopleuronectes americanus. The sequence continues at coordinate 10,985,828 of CM076734.1, read as the reverse complement.
TCTACAACAGACTGAAAGAATACATCCAATGAGAATTTTTTAACATCTTCTTTAAAGTCTCAAAAGACTACAAATGGCTGTGTCGCTGCAAAATGCTAACGTAGCAGCTATCACGTGGAGATCACTTAACTGTCTGCCACGTGTGTGTGTGTTTGTAAAATGCTTTTCGGAAATATACACAAGATATTTTTTTACTGTGAAGCTAAATGGACCACTGGCAGTTTGGTGAAAGAAAGCACTTGAATAGGAGATTAAAACGTGAGATTTCTCCTACGTGTATCAGCACAGGACAGGGTTTGAATCAGTGCTCGTGACATTTACACCTGGAATTAAATCAATTCAAAATAAATCTCTGTATCTTCAAACCAAAAGGTGAAAGGTATTCGTAAAGAGAAAGATGTTTTCTACTGACAACGCATCTCCCTCCTTGGACGTCAGTTTGATTGCAAATGCAGCCGATCCCTAAGTTTTGTATTCCTCCTTCAAACTGGCTTGAATATTGCTCAGCCCTGAAAACGCTCCTAAAGGTCGTCTCTCCCACAAGGGGGCGAAATTTGCGATTGTCCACTCAGCCAGAGAAAGAAATTCCTGAAAAGCTTTAGAAAGGGATGAAATTGATCCAAAAGCTTTTCAGCTTCACATCTGATTGTTTCCCGTTCCCTGATTGAAATCCCACGAGGGAGATTTGATTTGAGTTTTGTGCTTATTTGGTTTCACTTTTACTGCACACTCTGAAATGCACACGATTTGCGAGTCGAAACAAGGAATCAACACTTTGAATCCCGTTATCGACTGAAACCTATAGTACACCAAAAGTTCAAGTAAGCGTCCATTAATGATTTAACCCATCAAGACCTGATGCGACATATGCGTGTATGGATCTTTAAGACTTAAGGAATTATGGGAAAATGTAGTTGGTTTGTTTCTTAGTGCTCTCAGCCAACAAATACGTTTTTTAAGTGTAGAATTTCAGGTAAACGGCAAATGTTTTACAATGAAAGCCACTGTCAAATGCTTTTTATTCGCCTTATTCGCCGTCCTTGGGTCTTAATGGGTTAAATCCACAAAATCCAAATCTACACAGTGGGTCGTGACGCCACTTCTACTAACACGAGTGGTCGGAGGCTGATGGAGGACGCCAGGTTGATTAAACGTCCCTACGTCTATAGTGGAAGCTGATAAAACACCAACAGTGCAACAAAAGTGTGTAAATCTGCAACAATGTCATCACAACCATGTTTTCAAATTAGCCAGTGCGGAACAGTGAAGGATAAGCAGAGGGCTTATTGTGTTTCTGAGAATAAATTAGAAATGTGCCCCGAGTCCTCAAGGTTTTAAGTCAGTAACATCAGCACAGAAATGTCCAGGTCCACAGTGTATCGCCAAAAAATAAAAAGAAGTGGCCAAATCTTTAAGATCGATCTCGTTCAGGTGATGTCCTGGATGCAAAAAGCGTAAATGTACTGTGGCAGGAGAGAATAAGGCATTCCCTGGACTGATGGAGGTTCTTCAAAACTTGAATTACCAAATAAAAAGAGCAGTTTACTGTACAAAATAGGTAATCTTACAAATATTTCGAAAATATCTCTTCAAACACAATGGCTTCTTCTCGGAGAGGCGGGGAAAAAACAAGAAAACAACCCCCCCAAAAAAAGGGAAAAAGGAAAAGAAATTCGTATTCAGTCTCCGTCCAGCGGTGACAGTGTTCTCTTCATGTCGTCTTCATATTCAATTGGAAAACAAAATCCAAACCCGTGTTCCATCTTACAGTGCCATCTCTAAAAAGTCTGGTCCCTTGTTTTTTTGGAAAGCAAGGGCCGAGCAGGAAGTCCCCTCATCTCTGCTCCCCCCTCAGCCGCGGCACCGGAGGATCTCTGGGAAACAGGAAGCCGAACAGGGTCATGGTGAATCGCATCCAGACGGGCAGGTTCTGTCTCTGGTGCCTCATGAACTACAGGGAGACAGAGAAAGACAATACATTATTAGAGACATTATTAGCATCATGGAGGGTCGCATGTTTAAAATGTAATACTTTTAAACGTTAAGACTGGATTACAGGTGTCTGTAGAGGCCTTGTGACCTGTGGTAAACCCCTGTGAGATAAAACCATATGACCAAGAAGACTGGATGTTTACACAACAGTAGCTTGTGTCTAGACAACATTTGTGTCACACGCACATCCTGCACTGATACTAGTGCAGCTCAGTATCTGGTGCAGTGGCTCTCATCCCCAGACATACGCTCAATGACCCCATCAAGGACCTGGTGTTTTCACCCGTTTGCTTCTTTGTTGGTAAGACAACGCAAAAACAACCGGACTGGTTACCACCACACTTGATGAGGTATGGGTCGGGGGAAGCACTCACTGAATAATAAGGTCACACATTCATTCACACGAATGTGAAGCAGATATATCGTGGGTCAAATACAAATCTGGATCTAGTGAATTTAAATGTCGGGGCTTGTTTGTTTGTAAGTTTGTAGGATAATTTAAAAATGTCCCAGTCAACACAAAACTTGATGGAAGCTGTCAGGGAAGAACTGTACTTTTTATCTAGTTAATAAATGTTTCATGAACTCAAAGACTTGAAATGAAGTGACCTGAATAACAAGCTGCCACTCATCTTAATGACATCACTCTAATCCTCTTCTCTCAGGGTCGAGACAGCCTCTCTCTCCCACTTCCAAACAAGACGCTCACAGCGAAACGCTTTCAGAGCGCACGCCGTCTATTTCATCACGGCTCTCTCCTGACGGCAGAGTCAGCCCAATCATTAGCAAGACACGGCGAAGGAAACCGAACCGCTCCCACCCACCGAGCTGCCTCCTCCCAGCTCTGTCATTCCTCTGTCTCTCTGTGTGTGTGTGTGTGTTTGTGTGTGTAACCCTTGTGGTCGTCAGACAGATGAAGGGGTTCCTCGCTGAATCCTGCTACCTCCCCTCTTCCCCCCCTTCTCCTCCTCCTCCTCCTCCTCATCTCTGATCCTGCCCCGATCCCGCTGGCTTTCTCTGAACAGTCGGGGGATGTTGCAGCCTGTTGCATAAGCGCTCATGTTACGATCTCTCCCCCCCCCCTGCTCTCGCTCCGTCAAGGTCTCTGGCAGGCCCGGCAATCAGAGTCTGCCACAGGCTATTCGATGCAGAACAAGCAGACTTAACTGAATCGAGCCAGCACCGCTAAATGTAACCCTAATTGTCCTTAATTGCTTTAATTCTACACCGCTGAGCTTATTTAAACAGCACGCTGGTTTGTTCCACATGGGGCTCATCCTTCTGCTCTAATCTGCGTAGGTAGAGGAGAATGGTGCGTTTTCTTTTTCATTTTTTAACGCTTCATTCATCCAAATACCGTTCAAGAAAACTCTCTCTAAAGTTGTCAAGCTTAAAGATGTCCAAACTGATGCTTAAGACTTCAAACCCACCAATATAATGTGCTTGACACCGCACCGGCAACTTCTACTTCTAGAAAACGAGTGAAACTGTCAAACAATAGCTGCAAACCACCGATACGGGTGATTGGATATCATGAAGAATGGCTTGTGATTATATTCTCCCTTTGAAATATCCCTGCCACAGCACTTATCAAACAAAAAAAACCTGCAGCTTAAAACCCAACTCGACAGCAGACGCCAGACAAAAGAGACAGTTTTCTCTCTTATCTCCGCCACAGAGTTAAACACACACACACACAGGCAAACCACAACACACACACACACACTGAGGCAGCCAACGGGACAACTGAGGTATTGTGGGTAGCCGTCACGTTACTGGCTGCGTCTATAAGTGTGTGAGTCAGACTCTATTTTTAGACGGGCGAATAAACAGCCGACCCAGTCTACCCAGACACAGACGTGCGTGCGGCTCTCGCTCCGGTGCGTGACAGCGGCGTCGATCTCACCTGCAAAGTCAACATCTCTCATCCACCATCACTTTTTTAATTCTTTCTCACACTTTCTTTTTGTCTCCTTTCTCTTTTATTTAAACTTTTTTGTCTAGCCTCTTCTAACCCCAGTTTTAAAAACATATCGACCACACCTTGTTGTCACCATAGACCCCGTGGCCAAACAGTTACGGCAGCAGATAAGAAACTCGAAACCGGCCCCCTGGGTGCGTGTGTGTACTTATTAACCACGTCTGCAGTCATGTGACCAGTGGATCTGCTGAGTCAGACCATTAGCTGCTCTTTAAACAGCGATACAGGTGACACGCCATCAATCACACCAGGACTGCACACACGTTGTGTTCTTTCGAGGTACAGCTGAGGCATGTGTGGGAATCTGACGTTTCCAGACAGGGTATGTGTGCTCAACTATTCCCGGAGCTTCGCAAACACTGAGCCCAGTTCCCTCAGAGTAAACACAAGTCTGAAAACATGTGATGTTAAGAATTCTTCTGTTAAGGTAAAAAAAAATACTTTAAAGACCAGTGGAGAGAGAAGAATAAAGGATACTGGTAGGAATTAGGAGTCATTTCATCTCCTCCTTCTAAAAAATCCTTGAAACAGAAGAGGGCATGGAGTTTACTCATTGGTTTTTCTTTCAGTTTTGCAGACCAGGAAATATACACTAGTATTCCTATTGTTTGTAATGACAGCATCGTCTATAACACTCCTGCCTGGACTGTTTTCTGTGTTTATAGAAGACAAAGACGACCTTGGCTACAGCACCAAACAGCTGATTAATAATAAATACTGAGAGTGAGAGATTCACTCTCAGTGCCCCAGTTGAAGATGACATTGGTTGTCTAGAAAGTAGTTGTCCTCGTTTTCAGTATGAAGTAACTAAACCCTGCCTTGTTAGTGGTTTAATCCCTTTCATTGTGGCCAAGAAAGTGTTTAAATCACTGCACATGATGTTCTGTTGCTTTGTTCCCAGGATTGAGCCACACACTGGAACCAGGTACCTGTTGTTCATCAAATTAAAACTGACAGGTATTAAAAAGTTTGACAGGATTTAGTTCAAGTACAGGCTGTGCCCCTTCGGTTATAAGTTAGCTATTCATCATTCATGCGCAATTGAGATTTGAGTGAATGGGTTTGGTCATCTTCATTTCAGCTTGTGACACTATCGTACTGGATAACAAGGCAGAACTCTGTGTTTGACTTTGACCAAATGGCTAAATCTCTTCTCAGCCATGACTTCATCCACAGCTTTTCTCAGGTGCTTTGTCTATGGCTGCAGGTGCAACCACCTGAAGGTCCACCTCCACATTTGACCTTTCTGTGAGATCCCAAATCCCAGGAGTCACCACTCTGAAGTTGTCAAGTAAAGAACATGGCCCCACGTCTAGAATGAATCACCTGGTGTGTGCCTTCTTGAAATGAAGTCATAACAAATGTGTTAAATCTATCACAATGTCTGTTCATGTGTTAAGGATCTGATCAATCCTCTTGGGTGCACCGAGTCTGAGGTCACTTAAGGACACTGCTCTGGGAGGCAAGGCTTACCAGTTCAACGTGGTCCTGCTGGAACTGGTCTCCGATCGCCCGAAGTTTGCGTCCGATCTGCGCCTCGACGCTCAACCCAGCCTGCTCCTCCGGCCTCTCTGCCATCCTCTCATCCTCCTCCCCTCTGCCCTCCTCCTCCATCTCCTGCTCCTCCTCCTCTTCATGCTGTCTCTCTCCCCGGTCCTCCATTGGCTCAAAGTGAGCGGGGAAATGTGAACGTAATCCAGCGCTGCCTAAAGGGAACAAAAAAATCGGGCTTCTTAAAAACGTTGTTGGTTCTCGAAAATACTCAGAAGTTGTTGTTGTTGTTGTTGTTATATCGGTGGAATACAGTGGTACTAAGATGTTTTTCTATTTGATCATAGACGAGACAGTGAAAAACTTTCGGGAAAAACTATTACTACTAATATTATTACTCAAACTCAGCCGTGTCAGGACTTATTTTATCTTGGCTGGAGATATTAACAGATCAGACACTCAAAGAACAACTGAAGACTCCACAGACAACACAGCGAGAGTGTGAGAGTGTTGGTAGGTGGAGGAACTCAAACACCTTATTAACTCAACAACATCCTCAGTGAACTTTTGTCTTTTCTGTGGGATGTGTCACAGAGTTTACTCGTTGCCTCGAGCCTGCTCTTCTGCAGTAATACCACTCGGAGGAGAACAATAGTTTTTATGTGTTGATCATGTCTGAGGCAGGGCGCCTTGCAACTGTGCTGTTAATGTGTCGAGAAGAAAAATGGCGCTGTGCCAAGTGCATGACCTCCATTACTGGTTGGATTACAATGAATGACAAGGTAATGACAGCGGTGTGTTTATGTATTGACGACTTTAAACCCAGAACAACATGGACGTTGTTGCACAACAGCGGCCTTCTGCTGCATCACTGGGTAAAATCCGATTAGGCCGCTGTCGCACTGATTTGAAGAGGGGAAAAACTATATCGGATTAAATCCGATGGACATATTAATGGCTACGTATGCATGAAAGTATTGTCAGACTCTTTCAAGAATTGCAAATTTAATATGCAAAAAAACTTGAAATGGCAGGAATTTGATTATAATAAATCTAATTTAAGATTAAATGAAATATATATAATATTAACTTAAATGGGAATCTCCCAGTAACAAGGAAAACTCATATTTAGTCTGTTTTGCAGAAATAATTCAAAATGGAATTTAGTTTGAGTCATTGCCCGAGAAAGAAAACTTCTGATTATCAAGTCAGAGACAGTTTCATTCATTTTGTTCTGCTTGGGGACGATTCCCAGAGAGGACCACACCACTCAAAAGGAAGGAGTAATAGTGTGAGGTTACTCTGCGTATACATCATCCACTGCTGGAGACTCAGTTTCTAAATCCATAATCCCAGATCACTTCAGTGGGGTCAAAATCTCTCCTCCCTCCTTACCGTGAAAGGGTATGCGCGGCTGCCAGTGCAAGCTGCAGGGCAGCGTGTTGATGCCGATGCTGTTGTTGTTGTGACCCCGCGATGTGGGCACGGCGGCGGTGACGGCAGCCAGGGCCTGTCCGGCTGACATCGGCGTGGCTCGGTCTTCGTATTTGACGTCCCTGAAGGAGGATCCCCAGAGCTGCGAGATGGGCTGTGACATGTCCTCCTCCTCATCATCCATCCGACGCCTCAGCGGTAAACTCCCTGGAGAGGAGAAGGGGGGGGGACACGAGATGTTAACTTTAGATTTGTGTACATGTTTGTGTTGTTTAGTCAGTGTAAACACGGCACCTGACCCACATGGGATGTATGTGTTTATGATCTTTTTCTGGCAGGAAATGTGGGTGTGATTTGTTTCAGGAGCAATAAAAAAAAAGCCAAATATCATCTTGTTGTCGGTGACACTTTGCCCTCTGGCAGATGGAAAAATGTTCTCACCCAGTCAACGTTATATGGAAATAAATCATTAGTCATTATAATACCCACTAAGAGGCTTATGTTGTGTGAGGTAATACTGAAAACAAACAAGACCAGAGGAATCGTCTCAGGAGCACAGATGGATCTGGCAATGGAAATCCATACGTCCCAAAAAAACATACACGAGGGCAGATGTAGCTGCAGCCATCATCTCTCTTTTTTCATACAGTGATGAGTCACAACAGGAGCCAAACGTATGGATACACCCTGTGTGTGTGTGTGTGGTGGGGGGCTGGCAATGCTACACCAGAATTGCCACCCTCTGATTTTGGCACGTTCTTTCAGTGAATGTGCCAAAAATGTAACCGAGTGCCAAAGGATCAACCGCAGAGGCTTTTTTTTCTCTTCTCAATCTAAATTACCTTAATCCTGAGGAGTGGGCTACGGGGCAGAGTCGGGATTATGTCTCTCCTGCACAATCCTGCTGCTCAACATTTAAACCTGTGCTCACCGTTTCCTCTTAGTCACACCTACACAATGACTGGAGAGTGTCTCCTCTGTCAACACACAAACACACACACACACACACACTGAGTACCAGGTGGTCTGTGAGTGAAACCAAAGTTTCTGGCTGTGCGCCCTCATGTGCCGCACGCAGCCGCCGCCTCACCAGGGAGATAACGAGTTTCGCTCTGTCCTCAACTGCGCCTGCCGAAAGCAAACACCCGCACTCTCTTCCTAGTTGGCAGCGCGCCACAATCTGAACTACTGTTACATCTTTTTTTGTGTGTGTGTGTGTGTGTGTGTGGCTTTGTCGAGGGTGTCTATCTTTCCCTTTTTATTGTGCAAGAGGAGGCAAATGGGCCGGGTGGACTGGCAAATGCACAAAGTTGAAACTGGATACACTGGTATTGTGTTTACAGAGAGAGGCGGCCAGACGTATGTCATTTTGTGAGCCTGTCTCTTTGCATTATGTCATACAAAGTACACCTTGAACCACTGTGGGAAAGACACTGTTTGATTAGCCAGGCCGCGTTACTCTTAATTGCTACACACACAACAACAACAAAAAACACAATATTGACCCACACATCCTCTGGGCTTCATTGTTACCAGGGCATTTTGGGAATTAAATTGATCCAATTTGCCAGTGTGAACTAAGTAATTGGGCTCTGCTGAAATTTAGCACAGCAACTTCTCCTCCAGGCAAGTTAAGCAGTAGATTAATTAAAGCAAACTAAGCTGCAGGGGGCATCTCTGCAGGTCTGCAACTGTGCAGCAAGTTCCACTGAGATCAAGTGTGCACTTTGTGTTGCGTGTCAACGACAATGTGAGTCCTGTCTTGAATTTCCACAGGCGCTGGACAGAGGACTGGCAAGATTACCATAGCGGCAGACTCATAGAAAAACATAGACAGGCACACACTGACACACACACACACACACACTCTGCCTGGGGCTACAGCGAGGCCTGGCAACCTCCTCGGTGCTGGACAGAGGCTCAGAGCTGCAGCACTAAGTGGCTCCCTCTGCTGCTCCATCTGTGCACCAGGCTCCGCTCCATCCACCGCTCAGGCTGTTGGGTGGGGGGTGGGTTGCAAACAAGGTGAGAGCTCTGCTGCTATTTGGCCCATTGTCTCCATGTTAACAGGCAATGCAGATCCCTATGGAACCCAAACAGGACACAGCTAATCACACACCTCAGTGTTTTCAATTGGTATGCCGGGGGGGATACATTTTTGAAATAATGATGCAAAACTATTTGCATTTGCACAAAAAACAATAAAAACAAACTGATATTATTTCAAAGCAAGTTGTTTCTAATTATCAGTTTGTGGGTTCCGGGTGTCCACCGGGGACTCGGTGCAGCTTTATCCGCATCAGGAGCACAGTGCCCGGGGTAAACATGCCAAGTTCGACCGCTTGGGACTGGAGACATAAAAATAAAATATCCCCAAACTGCTTCTAATGAGGAAACCAGTGCACAAGATACGCTGATACATGGACACAACTAATAATAACACATTCTTAATTAAAACTATTTCAACTTTTTTTTTCTCACATTGTTTAAAAATAAGTGGCTGCAACTCAACGGGACCACCCTGACTTATTTGTTTACTTGTGACGGCCACAACAACAAACAAACAAACATTTCGGAAAGGATGTCTCTGTTTGTGTTGTGGTCCGGTGTTGTGACTGTTCTCCTCCAATGGCACTTTCTCCTCAGACAACTCTTCCCCAAAACAAACAACCTCTGAGATAACAACACGTTCCACTCGCTCGGAGCCGATATTAAACTACAAATGCGTGAAATATACAAGAGGGGGTGCCATTCGAACTTTGGGTTGTTTATTGTATAACGACAATGGAAACAACATTGACCGGCGGCGGTGGTGATTTGGAGACCCGGGAAAAAACAACATTAGCGTCAAGAATCCACGCGCAAATAATCACTTTGTGCTTTGAAGATGAAAGGAAACAGCTCTATGAACATTAACCAACCGGGACGTGGACTTTATCAAATACATGCTTCCCAACGTGTGCCACCAGCCTGGAGGCTCGGCACCCCCCGCTCCTGTCAGGACATGCCCGAGCCCCGCTTCCCCTCCGGGTTCGTGGAGCCCCAAACTCCCGCAAAAAAAACCAAACCCATCACAGGGACATTTGAAACGTGAAAAGGATCCGCGACACTCACCGCCAGCAAACGCTCTTTCCGTGGCGATCGGTGGTATCTTGACAAGCTACCGGTAAACGTGTCTCCTATCCGGACTGTGCGGGAGCGGCTCGTATCCCCTCTGTGCATCACAGCCACTCGTGGATGTTTGCTGAGTCGAGTCGAGGTTTGTTTTTTTCTTCTTCTCCTCCTCTCTCCCCCCCCACCTCTTGTCGAAGTGGCCCGCCCCAATCGACCGGGACACGCCCCTCCGTGACAACGTGAAAGGGACCGAGTCAGCGACACAGTTGTTATGCAAATGCAGCACAGTGGAAGGATATGAAATCAGGTTACAGCTATAAAAAAAAACATCTTAAATGTGTGTTCAGCTAATTATACATTGTTGGGATTGTTTACCTAAATCAAAAGGGTTAGGGTTAGTCATATTTGAGTATATATTAAATATATATATAATATATATATATCATTATTGGCAACATCCAATTGAATTCCTAGAAATAATCACTGCCCCATTTGACTCTCACACTGTTTACTTTGCACAAGTAGCTTCAATCCTTATGATGTGGCTGATTTTACATTTATTTATATATCTAATGAAGGTTTTTATCAACATACATGCAATATTTTAAGCCATTTGTGTGTTTAATATGCAGCATTTATCATATGCAGCCATAACTACACCTGTCAAGTTAAAAAAAAGCTCAATATGTTATAATGTGAATTGTAATCAAGAAGTGACATCATATTTAAATTGTCAAGTAAAGTGCAAATATCTTGAATTTGTTTTTAATATAAATGTAGTAAATGTATTCATCCAACTGCAAATTGTTCTTTTTTAGCCAATAAAACCATCGTTTGTCATTTATGCCTGATTTACTGGAGCATTTTAACCGAATGCCAGTGGTCTCTGCACGAGATGTCGAGCTGTTGCTGTATTGTTGTTGAGGGTGGAAAAATAAAAATACAGTGTGTGGCCCTTTAAGGGAACAATCCTCCTCGCAACCATAAGCTGGTGACACGGGGCTGGCCAATCAGGTGGTTTGTTTTTGTCCCGCCTTCTGCTCCGTGTATCTTGACACGTGGAGGGGGGAAGAACACAAACCCAGATGAGACATGTGACTGCTTTCAGCGCCCAGCTCAGCTGATTGGGAGCCGCTGCCTGGTGGAGTGATTGCACCCACCACCCAAGTGCCGGGGGTCGTCGTGGGGATGAGGGGTGTGCTGCCAAGGCAACAGCTAGATTCACAGTTTTTAATACTCACACATGGTAGAAAAATATTATAAAATAACGTAACATAACATATAGTAGAACTCAAATGCCCTTAAATGCATTCTGGATCAACAATGCATTGATGTAAACATTGAGCCAGTGTCAGTTCAGTTCATTTCAACCCCCCGAGGGCAACCCATTGTTAAACATGGCCTCCTCTGATGATGAATCTGCTGTGACAGTGGAATAAACAGCAGCCTTGGCTGGTGACCCTTGCTGCAGGGTGGGGGGGCACGCCCTCTGCATGGCATCACTCTAAAGAGGAAGAGAGAGTTCAGTGAAATGAAGTCGGATCTGTCAGGGTTATTGAGTGCAAAACAGCCAGGCAAGAAAAAGTGAGACTATTTAATCCATGGCGTGAGTCAGATCTTTTCCCAGGAGACCATTTTTCAGGATGAAAGCAGATGCTGCAGCTGGAGCGTGGAGCTCTGGTCAAGCCCGATCCACCGATGTTGTGTTTTTCACGCTGTCCTCCTCTCTGTTTGTTGTACAGCTGCTAATGTGTGAAGTGTGATTTTCTCTACCCGAGTAAACTTTATAGGCAACCTGGCAAACAACCCCGCCCCCCCGCCTCTGCCTTGTTTAATCTCTTGCTTGACAGCTCCCAACCCCCCCTCCAACTTCAGCGCCGCAGCGAGAGGGACCCCACCCAAAAAATTTTGGAGGAGGAGATCAGATGGTGGTTGTTTTTGCTCGCTCACTCTTTACTGCCGCTCTCACTGTGTGTTTGATTAATGGGGGTTGTGCTGTAAACCACAGTGAATCTGCTCAGTTGTCAGTCAATGCACACTGAAGCAGTCGGTGGACATGTACAGACAATGATAACTCCATATATCAGTTTATTTGCTCTTAAGACACCCAGTCTATGTGGGTGAAGCTTGCAGCCTTCAAACACACAAACACAATCTTTGCATTTATAACAACGGGGGAAAATGTCCTGCACATTCAGATGAGGTGTGGCTTCTAGAGGTGGTGCATGCAGGAGGCAGGAGGACATGATGTACAAATTCAGCTATTAAAAATGTTTTTGTTGACAGCAAAACCAGCGTTGGTCCTTATCATCAAAAGCTCTTAAATCTCTTTGTCTTTCAATTTCAAAATCTTTTTTAACGTCACAGCATTTTGTAATCTTCCAATTTCATGGCTGCTTAGAATTTGTATCAGCATGTCCACCCCCTTTATCCTGCTTCATTCTTTCATATTTGCTCATAGAGAAATTTTGCAGACATTTAACCAGGGGGTTGGCAGGAAGAGTTTGGGAAACAGTCCGTATAGCAACTGACTCAGACATTTGAATTCTGACAAAAAGCCCCCCTGGAATATTTTAGGAAAACATCCGGAGTTCCGTGCACGTCTAAAAGCAGCATATGTTTTGATATCCCTTTACATTCAAGTTACGTTACAAAGTAAAAATGGTAAAGTAGACCAACAGAATGATCACCCATTCGAATATTATTACTTCTTCATGTAACTTTTTGACCCACTGGCTCCAGTAGATTACTAAACCTGAGATAGGGTTTGTAGTTCATAGTTGGGACTTGAACAGTCAAATACAAATACGTTTAGATGAGCCAAAGTTTTTTGATTGCATCAAATAATCGTGCTAATATATCTATTGTTGACTAAAGATTAGATGGTAATGATTCGAAGGACAGACCTGTATTATAATTACAAATAAGTAGTGTTTCATTAAAGGAGCTTTTGAAGAAAATAAATGGAAGGCAAAAAAAAAGAATCCCAATGGAATTTAAAAGTGAAAAACATCAGTTGTTCTGATTTGGTATTCAGGCATTTACAGCTACTTTTCAGAGGTGGAACCTTTCAAAAATTAATTAGTCCGCTGTGTGCTGCTTTTGAAAAACAACGTAATGAAAAAAATAAAAAAATCGAATCGCCCTTAAGTATTTCATCGCTTTTATTCTCCCCCGCGTTCCCTTTATCAATAACTAATTAGTGTTCACAAACAATAGCTCCAAGAATAGAGTGTTTCGGTCACAGTCAGTTATCTCATCGCCGATAAACTCAGAGGCACAGTGTAGTTTTTCATCAGTTTAGCTGCAGTTTGGTGAAGTCTGTTTGAACACGGAGCCGCTCGCCACGTTTGTGTTGCAAATCAGATTTTTCTTCCCCCTGTTTTTTGGCAGAGAACATAACATGATGCGCTGTCAACGCGAGACGTTCAGAAACACAAACATCACGCATTGTGCAATCTCATCCACTGTTTTTAAGTCATTTGCTGTCTCTTACTTTGAAGTGCACTGCCTCAACCCCTTTGAAGTGGGAAAACAGCCTTTTTGTGTCGGCGCTGAACTCAGAACTTGTCATCTAAACTGAAACTCCCGGTACCTCTAATGTGTCAGGTGCACTGGCAGACAATGTGTCCCAGTCCATTTTTTATCTGAGCAATTTTCCCCAGTGAGGCAGTCACAAATTCTCCACAGTGAGTTATTTCTGACTGCGAGCTGCCAGCAGAGGTGATAAGGCTCCGGATGTTGAAAATGTTTTCAAAGTTCACCGCATAATGATACAATTTGCTTTGTGGCTTTTTCCCTAATGGTGCCTGACGTCCAGATGCTTTGTCTTCAATCTTCAATCCGTTCCGCACCCAAACAGCTCCATCAGTGTTTGTGCATGTGACGCACGCACCTTCGCATCACAATTTTATGGTTTTCAAACTCACCACCATCTAATTATCCACCTAAATCCCTGTCTGAGGAGACGGGTTCTCGCAAAAAAAATCGATTGTGAAGTTGCGTGACAGATGCCAAGTTCTCACAGGCTATTGGCAACCGCTGTCCGCCTCCACCCCCTCCTCCCTGCCCATCCTGTCAACACGTCTTGATTTTAACCACAGGTAGAGCGGGGGCTCAGCCAATGAATGTGGCTCTTCTAGAGTTCATCCAAAGGTAACACATTTGAAGCCCAGAACCAGCCCGAGGGAAACACATCCCCACGATTATTTGTATTTTGACACCACTTTAATGCCATGAATTAAATGAAACACCGCAGAAAACAAAACAGAGCGAGCTTTCGTTGATGTGTTGCATGGTAATGAATATGATACACTGTGTCTTTCAGTTTGTCTTCAGTTTACAGCTGCGATGACAAGTTGCAGTAAATGAACAGTTGATGATGAGCAGCGGCAGCTCAGGTGGTAAACAGACCATTTGTCAGGTAGTCTGGCAGCTTGTGACCTCTCACTGCAGCTGGATGTCTCACTCGTAAGAGTCCACCAGCAGTGTAACCAATAGTTCAAGTGAGACGACCACAGAACACAAGGAGGACATTTAAATTCACCCTCCACATGTATTTAATGGCCTCACAGACCACTGCTGTTTACAACATGGCCGCTATGACATTAGCGCAGCATCCATGACAACTGTAGCTATAGATTCTTGTTATCACATTGTTATTGTTGGATATGTTGCTGGCAAATTGAAATCCACTGAGGTTTTACCTGTTATTTCTTTGATTTCATACTATCATATAACAACACATACAATGCACATGTACAAATAATTTACCTGGGACTCGTGAGTCAAGGCCGACCAGACGTGTTTGGTCATGAAGACAATTCTCTATTCATTGAAGAGGCCTCAACTGCTTCTTCACTCACAACTGAACAGGAAGCCCAGCTGCGTTTGACTCATTACTCTGAATCGGATGACTAAGTGTTTTCAGACATACTCATACATCAGTTTCTCCAAATGACCTGGGAAACTGTCAAACAACTACACGACTTGACTAGTGAGATTTTTTTGGTGGTGAATGTGCTAAGTGATAACCGACAGCTTTTTAAATTACAGGTCACAAAGGTCTTTCGAGCAAACCCACCAGACTGCAAATGTGTTGCACAGAACTAGTATGTATGTTATTAACATTTTAATTCATATTTTTGTAGTTTTTGGCCATCGATTTGAATGTTATACTCACCAGAGACTTTGAGTCAAAGAAAGTAGAAAGTAGCTAACACAAAACTTGATGGGGCAGAAAGTCCGATAGGTGGTCGACAAATCCACAATATATCCATATTATGTAAACGACAAAAGCCCAATAGCACCAAACGTTAACTGGTGTCATGCATTTATTGTAAGAAGTGGGAGAAAATGTTTGTATCTTAAGTATAAAAAAAAATACTGTCACTGGACATAATCCAGGGTTTTGCAGAGTTCTCACCTGGCCTGGTGATAGTGTTACTTGTTGTAACTCAGTGTGTACGCAAGTGGCAATAATGGGATTTTGGGGAGACCTTGTCAGATGTGATGAACTGCTTTGCTCTGTTGACGAAGGGGACAGCGGGGGGTGGTGGGTGAGCTTGTTATTTAGAGTCAGGATGCCCGAGCTCTTCGGAAAATAAACACACCGAGTCACTTAATCTTGTTACCGCGCAATCTCGACACGTTTTTGAGCTCCGACAGAGCTCAGAAGTTCAGGTGCCACTGTACGCGTTGTAATGTACCGCAGCGTGTGCCCGTGCAGTACCACATCTCTGCTTTTATACAGTTCCTCTTCAGAGATGTCACACAGCTTTCAGAATACTTCATTGGCTGTTAAAGTGTTGATAAGTAGATGCTGTGCAGCGGATTAAAAAAAGAAAGCAGAATCATTGAAGGAAGGAGACATGGATGGAAATAGAGATGGAGTTGCTCTTGTTTCTACGGTAACTGTCGACGGGGAGGTACCAGGGATGAAAGTGGAGAGAAAACAAACCTCCCCGCTCCGATGGCAACAGCACAGCAATTGGTTCTCGTTTCCTGCGAGGACAGGAAGAAAAAAAAACATAACAAGGTCCCCTAGTAGCCCAGGAGACACAGTTCGATGTTGCATCAGAAAGCAAGAGGCAGGGCAAAATGAGCATGCGCTCGCAAACATGCACACTTGTCTTGCACACGCACACACACACACACTCGATCTCACACACACGCGCACAATCACATGCTCCACTTCACTCCGCTGCCGCCCCTCCCGCTCATGCTCTCCCACTCTCCCGCCAAAACATCTACAGCACGTGAAACCTGCCTAGAAACCGGGGGGAGACTTCCGCCTTGCTCGGATTGGCTGAGCTCCCTAGCAACCGCGTATGCCCAGCCAGCCAGTCAGGCGCGCTGTGAGAGGCACACTGACCCAATGAAACAGATTATTCAGAGGCGCGGGCAGGCACAGTGACCTGGTAACAGTCAAGAGAAGAAGTCAGGGAGACGCTGGAGGGAGAGAGGAGAAGCTTTCTGTGATTGGCTCCCCCGGTTTCCTCCTCAGCCTCATTGGTTTCGTGCCTTTTCTCTTTTGCAGTCATTCATAGATTTCTCTGCCTGCCTCAGCACTCGCTCCTCCGTTTTCCTCCACCCCTCGGCCAGTGCGTTCAACTTCCAGAGTGGCCACCCTGCCCTCGAGGAAATCCACTGCCCAAGGTCAAGGCAGAGACTGCGCTCCTGAAACGGGATTGGTTTAGACAGGCGGGAGCAGAACGAGATCCTAGTAACAAGTCCACCTCGTCGTGTCGGGATTAAGGCTTGTGATCAACAACTTGTTAAACAACACGAGTGCTCCTGCTGATGAGCTTGTTATTGTCACGCCTGTAATGGACACGGGCCAGTGAAAAAGCTTAATTAGCTTTTCCCTTAATAATGCAGCGTTTGACAGGGGTGTTCTCCGGGCAAGATGCAAGACGCAAATTAAGCAAATGGGTTAGTTTGTTTTGAAAAACTTCGCTTTTGAAGATAGCCCGGGCCGAGGTTTGCAGAGGCTTTCTAAACATTCAGAACGGCTTGCTCCAGTAGTGTGGGGAATTAATGTCAATACCCCGCAGGATCAGGAGTTCACATTGAATAGTTAATGAGTTGGGGGAGAGAAGGTCTCAAATAATTCCGCGAGTGGAGCTTGCCATGCATACTGCCTAATTTAACATAACTGCAGGCAAAAGCTCACTCAGGCAGGAACATTATACAGCTATGATTAGTAAAAACAACATTAGCAGCCAACACAGAAATTGCTCATAGGTCTCTGACAAATTACTTGGGCTGGAAGATAAACTGAATGTATATTAGTGAATTTGTTTTTGCTTGTAACAATAAATGCTGCTCTCTGTTGTTTATGCTGCAAGAACATTTCTTTTAGAATTGTGATTTTTAGCTATTATTTATATTAGTATGTCAATGGCGCGATAGACCCCACCCACCACAAAGTACTTTAGTTAATATAATGACATGGAGGAATAATCACTTAATGCATGTGATGCAGAAGTAGAAGTCAATGCACGAGTCTTAAAAAAACTGCTGACAGATGATGTTTCCCCAGAGTGAGGTGATGTGAAACGTTTTACCGCACTATAACGGACTCACTCACTTGACAGTTCAGTGGGTGCGCCTTCCTGAAACTACTGCAGTCAAACACAACAGATGTGAAGTAAAAATCTGCCTTGAGACAGCACAGGGGGGGGAAAAAAGCACTCCTGCAGCTCCTGGTGAGGTCTGAGATCAGTCAGATGCTGAGCTAAACACATACCTGGCACTAACAGGCACTTTTGATTGGATCACCCAAGATGGATGTTAAAGTCAGGTAAGAACGGGGCCAAAGACACAAGCTGTGTCCCAATTTAGGGGCTGCGTCCTTCGAGACAGATGGTGTCATGGCAGAAGAACTAGGCTGTCCAACTTTGAAAGGCTCCCTCAAATGTGCCGAGAAATGCGTCCTTCCGTTCATGAGCAACAAACAAATCCGACCAATGATTCCTTGCTGTAACGAAATAGCCCAGGATTCATTGCACCAAGGTGACAAGCTAGCCAGCTATGCGAGCGGCCGAGCTGCAGTAAGGGCGGGATAGACTTCCCCTGAATTTGGACACTGTCCCTTCCACGGAAATCTGTTTATTTAGTGAGCTAGCCTATAGCTTGCAGTTGGGAATCAAATAAAAACTGAGGACGAATACATTTTCCTTTGAATTCAAATAAAACTTAAAGGTTCAGTGTGTAGAATCTAGTGACATCTAGTGGTGAAGTTGCATGTTGCAGCTGAATACCCCTTACCTGACCCTCGTCTTCCAAACATGAGAGAGAACCTGTGGTATCCTTCAGTTGTCATAAAAACTCCAAAGCTGTTTAGTTTCTCCAGTCTGGACAACTTAAAAAACAAGGCAGCCTCCTTAGAGAGGATCCGCTCAAGATGTAAATATAAAGAATTTAACTATAAAGGGTCAATTCTCGGGTAAAGTTAAAAAAAACAATTCGTACAATTCAGACGAAACACACAAGTGAAAACATCACAAGGATTATTTTATATTCTGTATTTTATATACAGTCAATGGAGCAAACCCCTGAGAAAGATGAAGCACCTCCACCAATTAACATAAATAATTAAAATGTGATATCTCGTCTGGAGTCTCTGTTGGTTGCCTGCTTTTGTATGAACTGAACAAAGGCAATATTTAATATTAATCTGTGAGTGTACTGGTGGATTTTATTTTTTCATTTCAGACTGAGCCTGGCCAGTTTTGTTCACAGTCTTAATGCTCAGCTGAGATAAGCTAAGCTAAGCTAAGCTAAACTAAGCTAAGCTAACAGTCTGCTGGGCCAATCTTCATATTGAATAGTCAGAGTGGTACCAGTCATATTCCAAATTTCCCTTTAACCCACCAATTAAATTAACAATATGATTAACCCTTTTCTTCGACTCCCAGGCGTACTGTACTTATGTGTATGTTCATATTCTCTTGAGTTATTCATGCTTTGCTGTATATGTATGATAGAAGCTACATGTATTTCCCAAATGAATCGCTATTAGCAGTCCCCAGGGTCCTCAGTAGCCCGAGGAGCTAGGAGATAAAGATCACTTTGCATTAATCAGTTATATATTCCTCATAGGGAAATGTACTTTTGTGTTTAGTTCTTGGGACCTGAGCTCAGTCTACATGACGTGTGCAGCGGAGATTAAAGGAGGACTATCCGGCCCTATATCATAACACAAATCAGACATCAGATGGTTTGATCTTCAAAGTTGATGCGTGAACTGTCAGCATCTCCAAGAAAATTTGCAGAGGTCGCCATAACAGGGTCGGCACCACGCTCTTTTATTTCCTGCACAGACCCTCATCTAGCTTGTAAAAGGTCGCCGGTGTTGTTTTCTCTCTTTGCCAAGGCCTCATTAATGTCAGAGGGGATGACTTCAAGACAAACAACGTACTGCGGGCTCTTTCCAAATGGCCCCAAGAATCCGGTGACTCACCCAAATTAAAGCCGCATTTTTAAGGGACCATAAATCCTCCCTTTCAATACCCCGGCGCCGTCTTTCACCAGACCAGGCACTTCCCAGAAGCCGGTGTGTGTCATGATTTTTGGACATTTCTTTGTTTTGCATTACATCACCCCCCCCCAAGCTATAGGGATTTACATATCCTCAGGTTTCTAGGGAGGGATCACCGGTGCATTGTGCTCAACCGTGAAATGACCGATTCAACTTCTTTTTTTTTGTTTAGTTTGGCCCGTAAAGGATCACCTTGTCTGTCTGTGTAAAGCTAATTGGATACAGTGAGCCAGGGGGGATGAACCCAGGAAATAAAACATAAAGCTTTTGTCTCACATGCACATTCAGCATTTTAAGCACATCACTGCTGTAGCCGGAGAGGACTGGCAAAAAAAGTGTTGGACAGGTCTGTGAATAGACTACCAAAAATCCTCTCTTCCCCTGAAACACTGAGACACAAACACACACACACACACACACACACATGCCCTTCCCGTTGTGTTGATTCCAGTGAATTACCATGCATAATTACTTGAGCAGGAAATGCCAAGGAAAGGATTTACATATAGAATTTCCATTCATATTAAAAGAAGTCTATAGTATTTGCCTGTAAATCTTTCACACCTTGTTCTTATCACCCTGGCACATTAATACACTGCTGTAGCTGTGGTATTATTAAAGACCATCCTCCTCAGTGAAAGAGAATTTGACATCATAAACGCTGGGAACCTGGTCGCCCTAATTGCTCTCTCGTTTATTCATGCAGCTCTGACCTAGTTTGCAACTTCCCCAAAAAATCATTTATCAGTCAAATCAATTTTTTCCACCCTGGATTAACAGAGATTAAAGACCCACTAGAAGTTCACATAACCTCACAGACAAGGTTTGGAGACACAGCAACCCAAAATCAATCGAGCAGCCGGCTTGTTCTTTGAAATCCCTCACAATGGCGCAGCTTCCTGGGGGAGGCCTCGTGGATCTCAGGGGGGTCAGCGGGCTCCGTGCCGCCCCGAAGATCGCCTGGAGGTCCGACAGCCGCCCCTCTGATCTCCCGGGCGCCTCTGAAGATCTGAGGACACTTTGCCCATTTCGTCAGTTGCAAGCGCCCCTCACATTAAAGCGGTGGCACTTCAGCGAGCCACACAGGCGCTCAGCATGCGCCTCGGTTTCCGACGTCTCGGTAACCAAGCTGTGTGAGTCCCGGGTATGTTTTGAGTCGTTTTAAGGTTTTCCTAATTAGACAGCCTTTATTCAACGGCTCAGTCTGCACACAAGAGTCACGGTGAAAAGCATTTTAACTAACACCCACCATGCCTTGCACCTCCAATGCCTGACGCTTTCCTTTCCCCTCAGCAGCAGCTTTGTTGGAATTTGTAAATCGGTGTTGAGAAATGATCCCATTGCCATAGATGGATTTTACGCTTGAGGAATTCTGTTTTCTGGTCAATTTAAGAAAGAAAGAGAAGGCTGCATGACTGAGCTGCAAATTAATGTGACTGTCTTTACACTGGCTCCCTTCCCCTTTTTCCCACGGGCTCTGCTGTTTTGGGCGACTGAGCCTTACACATGCGGCTTCCTGTCACCGCTGCACATGGGCAGCAGATGTTAGCAGTCTGTGTGTGCCACGGTGGGTTTGGTACCATGATACCCCCTTGTCCCATTCAAACAGATGTGATTTAATTTCAGGAGGGAGGGTTTGAAAATCACACCTGTGGCAAGGACTGGACCACCTGTTTTTCATCTCCAAGGGGAATTATTGAGCTGTTGTGACTTCACCATTAGCAGTACTAAAAATGTATTCTTAACCCGTTAACAAGACTTATGACGTTTAAATTTATGCGCTTCTGCAATCACACTAATATCAGAGCATAAGTGCATTCACACAAACAAGTCTAGCAACCTGTGGTGAGCTGCCCGGATGAAAAGTGCTGCGGGGAACCAAGGGCACATACAGGAAGATGAAAGGTTACATTTTTAAGTCGAGTCAGCAGATTAGCCAGTGGTAGAATTGTGACAGTCCACAATCACTTTGTTGGGATGCTCATTAGCAGTAAGTGCACACACTGTCCATGTTTGATCTGAGACAACACTATGTGTAAGTAAGTGTAGTCAATGAGGTGTCATGCGTGTGAGTCTACAGTAAATGTAGACTGCAGCCTCTGAGTTCAGCTGAGGATGAGGACAGTAGTTGTTGGTTTGGCAGATATTTGGTCATAAACCAAAGCTTTACACAAACATTTGGATCGTTGAGACGATCCGTAAAGTATCAGACTTTGTCCTAATTGGAGCATGAATGAATTAAAAACATGTCATAATCACTATGACCAGTATCATCTTATGGCTGACAAAGAAATGTAACTTTAAACCAGAGATGTCAACAAAAGATAGATCTGTATGGGGCAGTTGTGTTAAAATCATTGGAACCACATAGAAATGTACAAATAGGTCAAAGATGACATTTAGCCGCTTACGTGTCAGCTGTGTAGGTGGTCCCACAATGTGGGGCACGGCACATTTGTGTTCACATTACTGTAAGAATGTGGTCAGCAGCGTCCCTGACCACATCTGAATTTGTTGTGAGTCATTGGATCTCAAATACACTTGATGCTTCTTGGACGTGTCTACACTCGAATGTTGGGCTTTCGTGATTGATCAGGACAGTTGTTAAGACCAGATTTGATTAGGGTCAGAGTAAAAAGTCAGGGAGCCACTAGAGTTCCCTGGATCGTCTCCTGGGGATCATGAATTTCTCTACGATATCTCATTATAACCTGTTGGGAAATTGTTGAAATCTTTCCGTTTGGACCTGAGTATTTCACACCTCTAATTTGGCTTCAAATCTTCACCTCAGTCTATGTCATGTCTGAGCAGAGCGACACATTAATAAAAGCTAAATTTTAATGTATTCAAGGCGATAAAAGATGCCATCCGTGTTCAAAGCCGGAGCATAAAATATGATGACTTAATGAGCAGCGTTCGGGACTTTCGAGAGATTGCATCGAATATTTATGAAGATTTTCCCCATGTCAGTTACATTTAATTGTACGAGATTCCTCCCCTCCTCTGGTTAATAATAGAATACACCAGGTAGGCACCTCACTAGCTGGAGTAATGGCTGGAGACATTATCTTCTGCTCCGAGCGTTTTCATCCGGATCAAACGATCGTCATCTGGAGAGCGCGCACACAGCCAGACATCATCGTGACAGCCATGCCTTAAATTCAGGAGTTCACCAGGGCGAATGTGTCTCTCCGCCTGCTCGAGAGTGGATGAGTAGATTCCTGGCACAGTGGATGTGAGCTGCAGCCGGCTGGTCCTCTATAGCCGGCAGTCACAGTCGGTCTCCTCATCTTCCCCCGTCAGCGTCCCAGGGGAAGCAGGAATTGACGTGCCATTAAAGGGGCTTTGAAGAGAGGAAACTGTCAGCATGACTGCCTCTGCTTTCGAGCAGCGAAAGAATGGAGAATAAAGATCTGGGTGCAATGAGGACAGAGAGAATATATTTTTGTGCTGCGAGTAATAGGAGTTGGGTAGAAGCTGTCTCTAAAGCCCAAAACTGGGATGTAGAATTTAAAGTTTTTGCCACTGACAAAAGAAAACAGGAACAAAGTGAGGCGTACACAAACAAACTGGGATAGTTATCTCTGGTTGTTGGCAGACGTCTACCTCTGAACCCGAGCTGCAGTAGATACAAACGTAAATATACTGTGTAATAATTATAGTTTATTTATACAATTTCTTTATGATGATTTAGAATACATTAAATTCATCACACATGAAATGACTGTTGTCCTACATTTCAGTTTGTCCGTGACCTTAGTGCCATCACACAGGCCACATTACCTCCTGACACACACACACACAATTCTGGGGAGCCGTGCCGAGTCGAACCCACAATGATGTCATGTGCATAATGACTCGGCAGAGGAGATGACCTCATTTCCTGTGTGGCTGTGATAAAAAAAAAGAGTTTTGGGGACTTTCTCTCTTGCCCTCAAAGTTGTCAATAAAATAACACACATCTGGACCTGAGTCATGCACTTACAGTACATCAGCCGATATGAAATACTGAAACAGTAAAAAAAAAGAAAGAAAGGGGAATAAGGGCCTTTCTTGCCCATGTCACCCAGGCCTGTGTGCTGCTTTCAGACATGCACTCAACTCTGGACATTCTCCTTAAATTAACGGGGAGAATGCACATGTCCAAATAAGTTGCGTTGGACAGTCTCCAGTTGTTCTCCAGCCCAGCAGGAAAATGTCCGGAACATTCACATCAAGCGAGTGCACTTATTGATCACGTTTCTAACATGCAGACAGATATGAAAGTGGGAGAATACTAATATCTGAGGATGATAAACAGGAGCCGTGCACGTAGCAGAAACAGACAAAGATTTCAACCTGGGAAGACAACAAGATGCGATAGCTGATGTTGGTGTCGATGTGCTGTAAACAAACATTTATTTTAGCAGTGGAACCCAGATGCTTCTCCTCAACTGCATGCTCCGGACTTCTTCCTATCTCGAGAATGTCCAGGACCAATTTTCTGGATATTCTTTCGGAATTAATTACTGGAACACACATTGTTCCTCGTGCCACACACTAACATCAGCTGATTAGAAATAGTGTCCATCTACCTATATGCTCAAAATGATTATTGCTATGTAGGAGTTAGACGGTTCACTGTAAATACTCGACAGACACATAAACATGCCACTGAATGCACAGTGGCGTCTATGCATTTGTCAAAGTTACACTACAGACTGTACATGAATGGATTTTATGCTTGTCAGGAAAAACAACACCCGAGAGCAAATTTGTCTCACAAGCGACAGTTTTTTTTGAAAATCATCATCCACATCAATTGGGTTCAAGCCGTGTAAATAAAACGACACTCGCCTGTTACCACCAACCTTCATGCTTCATATTGCACGCTAGTGATTTGAATGACTCTCTCCATTGTTTGTCTGCGCCGTCTCTCTGAATCAGCGCGTGCCCCGCCCCTCCCTGCAAGCGCTGCGGCGTCTGGTAGCACAACTGGTGTGGGATCAAAAGAAGTTGTGTAAACAAGCCATGAGAAGGGTTGTGTTACGGATGACACCATCACTTAATTACAGTGTCTTCCACATGGAGCGGAGTCTGGAGAGACGCACAGCCAGACGATGCCGGCTGTTACCGGGCTACACAATGTTGAGCAACAGAAACAGGTAATAGGAGAATTAAAAATATGTGATTTACATTTACATGTGTCGTCCCTGTAGGTGCCTCTGATGCCCAGAAGTCCACGGCTAAAGTCACATGTGTGGTTAAGATGCTGAAGGAGGATTGGGCTGCCCCGGAGGTCACATGCATTAGGTGACCTTTCACCTTGTCTGTGGAACTGTCACCTTCTTGATCAGGAAGCATGCATCAGCTCGTTTCTCATAAAGCGGCCTAAAAACTGACAAAACCAAACAAGTTTTGAGTTTTATTTTTACGCCTTCACAGACAACGCTGTTATTTTTATCCATCACATGTCATTATCAGCTAAAATGTCTCTTACAAGATGTTGTTTTTATTTCCTTTAATTTATTTTCATCACGTGTTCTCGTGAGGAAGTGAAAATATGTGTTACTCTTTCACTTTGAGATATTAGTGGCCGCTGCAGCTGTTCTAAACACTAAAGCATTCAAATGTACACGATGATGTATAAAGCTTAAAGCTGATTAGACCTTTAGCCCAACGATGATCTCAGAGCAAAGGTGCGTCATCTTCAACCGACCACTGATCTTTCTTTGTTGTATTTCTCAGTGAGAAGGAAAACAACATAAAAATAGCTTCTCTTCCATTTATAAACCTTCTTGTAAGCTTCATTTTTAACCTGACCCTGGGCTGGTATTTTCAGTGCTGGTTCAGTGTTTTAAGGTCGTCTGTCCAGATTACCACAACATCCACACACACTGACACATTTTTCAATGAAAAGCCCTCACAGTTCGTCAGAGTAATCATTTTTGGAGACACGGCTTTGAAGTCCTCCCTGATTTAGAGCCGAGGAAGTGAATGTTTGCTCAACACAGAGTCGAGGGAGAGGCATGAGGGTGAACAGAAATAGCTGCAGAATCTGTTGCCGCTCTTTCAGGTGGGCGGACAGGACTTTGGGGCAACAATAACATCAGAGTCACCACACACACAACCACACACACACACACGTCAGGGCAGAGTCTCCGCTCCTGTGGTGATTGAGGCGCTGCGGCGTCGGGATTAAGTGATGTCATCCCCCTAAGCAGCTCTTCGGTGGTCTCCCTCTGGGACCCCTCAGGAGCCACCTGCAGTTCACAAACATCACCCGTGTGCACGTATATCGGGGTTCACAGGAAAGTCTGCAGCCCAGCCCAGAGATATAAAGGGCCGAAACCGGTACATCACAACATTCCTGCAGAGTGTTGTCAACCTGGTGCGGGGGAAATCCACCTCAGGAATGCTGGGGACTTCCTGAGGTGGATCCTCAGTGACCCGACTGGCCGAGACCAGTCGGGTCACTGGGGATTAGACCTTTGAAGTCACGAGGTGATGATGCAAAGGCTGTGCAACCTTTGTTAGTTTCAAACTCTTTCCATTTATAAACAACCTTGAATCTTAATTTTAAACCTGACCCTGAGCTGGTATTTTTAGTGCTGGTTCAAGGTTATAATCAGGAACCTCTGACAGTGCAGATTCCCAAACTCAAGCGTCATCTTTCCAAAAGGGAGTTAAAAGAATACCACAACATCCACACACTGACATATTGTTCGATGAAAAGCCCCTCACAGGTCTTCTTTGAAGTCCTCGCCCCGATTTAGCCGAGGTAGTGAATGTTTGCTCAACAGAAAGTGGAGGGAGAGGCCGGAGGGGGGGACAGGAATAGAACAACAATAAGACAACTTCCGCCGATCTTTCAGGTGGGCGGACTGGAATTTGGGGCCACAATGACATCAGGATCAAGACCAAAGTTCTCGCACACTTGCACTCGCACACACACACACACACACACACACACACACACACACACACACACACACACACACACAGACACACACACGTCAGGGCACAGTCTCCGCTCCTGTGGTGATTGAGGCGTTTCAGCGTTGGGATTAGGTGATGTCATCCCTCTAAGCAGCTCTTCTGTGGTCTCCCTCTGAGAACCCTGTGACCCCCTCAGAAGCCACCTGCAGTTCATAGACTCTTTCGGTATCGCCATATCGTTCACCGGAAAGTCCGCAGCCCAGATGGCCAACAATGGGACACAGAGATGTAAGGGGCCGAAACCGATGCATCACGACATTCCTACAGTGTGACGAGTGAGGTCACTGAGGATTAGACCTTTAAGGCTCTGACATGTGATAGTACAAAGGCTGTGCCACCTTGTTAGCTTCAAACTTTGGATCAAACTGTCAAACTTTAGATCAAACCGATTAAAAAAACTAGTTGAATAAAAAGTATTTAGGTTGCCATGATGTAAAAATAAAAGATTGGCAATAGAGAATAACACTTAATGTATTTTATGGATTTATTAATTTAACACGGTGCCTGGTGGCTTCTTATATACGGTGAGATGTTCATAACCCTTTGTTAACTACTTTTTTTTCTCATGAGCCATCGAGTCTGCAATTAAACACGTCAGCGAGTCAATAGAAGGTTTATCACGTTGCATTAAGACATCAACATGAAGAAACTGAAGGAGGAGATACCACACTTAAGCCGCTTAATAGAGACAATTTCCTATGCTTTGTAAGTTTAATTGTTTTCATACTTCATACGTGCACTTAACATGTTACTGGTGTATTCCACGAGAGGACGCACCACAGGAATCAGACGGTATATGACCTCAGGACCCTAGAAGAGCTATGGTTCAGGGCTCAGGAGGTCGAAGGTCAATGGGCAAGATACTGAGCCCAAATTGCTCCTGACTGCTGTGCAATACTGGTGTGTGACAGAAAAAGTGCTCCACATATAGAAGCTTAACGAATGTGCGTGTTAATGGCTGAATGCAACTTACAATGTAAAGTGCTTTGAGTTGTTGATAAGATTGGAAAAGTGTTTTATACAATTTCTTTTTTACCATATATGGTTACTTTAAAAAAAAATCACTGATTGTATGTGAGGTCTCTAAATCAACAACATCTTTACAATGGCGAGTACCTGCCCTTACACTGCCCCTACTGTTCATGTACGTATTGCATCCTGCAGAGGCGTGGCGTTAATTACTGAGAACGTGCAGAACCAATGAACCAAACAGACGCAGCATATGCAAGACATGTTTCTCTCTGTCTGTGATTAATGTCTCACTGCCGCTCTATTAAACATGAATCAAGTACTTAATAACCATAAGATAGTTCAAAGTGGATACAGTGTTATTGATTGACATGCACCTGCGCTGCCACTTGTTAATCTGAACAGGAGCCCTGAGAGTATTTGCTGCTTGTACCTCAGTGACACCTCGGGTGCTGAGGAATATCTCCACATCTTAATTAGTGTTCCCGCTCTCCATCCTGAGTAAACTGTGTCACAAACAGCCCGGGGCCTGTGATAGACGCAGGCCCCGCCCCCTGCAGACGTTTACACTTGTCTAATGAGTCCATCAGTCTGACAGCACGGCGTCCTGGGGGACCCTGTGTTCAACATTACCAGGGTATCACAGATGATGGTTCCTGGAAGGAGAATTGCCATCTGTCATTACATCTGACTGTGTGTTTACCAAAAAAAGAGGTGTTCGAGGTACCTCATGTGCAAACGCACCTGCTTGTTGTTTCGGCAAATTAAAAAACAAGCTCCTGTCAAACTCAGCTCATTTCCTCGAAATTCTCAATGAGTCAAATGTGTGTAAAACTCTGGATAATGTCCGAATGAGCGTGTGTGAGAAAAAAGCTGGAGGTTCTGCGAAGGATTCCCCGCATTCGATGAGGTTTCAGTCCTGCAACAGACCCAGAAATGAAAAACAAAAAGAAAACAATATCTCAGGATTTAAAAAAGTGGTGCCACACATGTAGAGGACGCTGATGAAGACGACAAGAGATAATATTTTTGTTAAGGGCCTTCCTCTGGTGTCGATGTGCTGTAAACATAAACACAAATTTGTACATTACGTCCTGCACACTGCTCGGATTTGTAGATCTGAGAGAAAGTTGATCTCTTCTTGTGAACGCCTCTGAGAGGAGATTGTGCAGACATTGTCCAGAGATCACGTCTGACATCTGGTTGTGTTTCTGTAAAAGACCATAAGATATGACTCTATAAATGTCAAAAGCCACCGATATATGAATGATTTACTATGCAAGAGCTGAGGCAGTTGCTGTATGTTCAAGTTTCAATAATGGATACCACATCTATAGTCACCAGCACAATTTTCACACATCAGGTGAGGCAATCAAACTGAAAATGATGTATATCAACTCAACTCTGCATTTCAGGATTAAAAACTGTTCCCCGGGGAGCCGTGGCGTCGGGGTGGAATCACTCCCCTAATGTAAAAGCTTGTTGCACGCTACACATCAGCAGCCTCTCAGGAGCTCTCTGCACTGAAAGGTTTCAACTCTCACATTCTGCCGATGCTCTGAGAAAGTCAATTCCTTTTGCTTCAGAGTACAGTAAATATTTTCCACCGTGTCTCCTTCAGAATAACGCCCGGAGAGCGTTTTTTTCCATCAGTCAGTCGACGTGACTGCTAGCATGCAAACATCGCGTTGCGTGTCATCATTCGCTCATTTGCGTGTGTGTCTCGTCTTGCAGGTGCACGTCAAAACATTACAACCAGGTCAAATGAGATGAAACAGAAAAAACAGCGTTGGGGGAGCGTTTGATTTTGCAAACAGGATTTAACTGAGCACACTCTAAATCTTGCACAGCTCACGTATTTAAAAAACAACCCCTCGGCTCCAAAGGAAGCTGATAATAATCCTTACGTAACACAGTGTACTTTGCATGCAATGTATTTCTAAAGTGAAATGATTCCTGCAGGAAAGTCAAATATTTACTCCATATTCAATTTAAAAGTCGCTGATGTGAATGTGCTGGGTGCAGCCTCAAATTTGTTCACGGAAAAAACAAAGTAATACATGTATACAGAATGTGTCTTTTTTGGAAGGAGCGTTGTGTTACAGGTCAGTATTATTTAGTTGCCATGCTGCCTTGTTGTTGCTCATGGTCACGTCTCTACATAAACGTCTGTGGGCAGTTGTTCTCTCTGTTACATGTTCTCTCGTTCCTGGTCGACTTCCTGTGTAGGTGTGAAGGGAAGCCTCCTCGTGCCCCCGTGACTCAAGTGTGTGACACGTACGAGCAGCAATCATATGATAAGACAGATGCTCACGGTTCCAGAGAGCACTTTTTGCCCAGATACAGCCTGTTCTGTCTTTCTGTTTGTGTGTGTGTGTGTGTGTGTGTGTACGTGTGCACGTGTGTGGCAGTGTGGGTGGGGGGTGGGAACTTGTTTACAGCTCACTCACGCTGCTTTGAGTCCTCTCAACAGGAGAAGAAAGGCGGCGTGTAGCAGAACTTGGCAGAGTGAAAGTGCAGCGGTGAGTTTTTGCAGGGATAAAAATACTGGTGGTGAGCTGCAGCCTCCAGCTCGGAGCTTTGGACCAGAGGTGCAGCAGCCTCCGGGCTCTGAAGCATCACTATCTGTGGCAGTCGGCCCAGGGTGCTGAAGTAGGTTAAACCAAATCTCCCCAGATTAAAATATGTCTTCATATTAAACTTTACGGGGGAAATAAAGTGGCCTTTTTCGTACGACAGTGTGTAAGAGTCAGGTGTTATTGTTGATGTTATATATTAGACTCTGTTTCTGAATCCTTTTTGTGTAAAACTCCTCCACAGTGTGCACTTGTCTGCAGCCAGCACAGGGTTTTTTTTTGGAGTGGATTAAACCTCTTAAACCCAAACCATTCATACTGATATAATGAATTTCAAGAGGGAAATGAAGGTTTTGTGAAGTGAATACTGGCTTTAATATATTACATTTCAGGTTAGAAACGGAGGTAGTTCAAAACATACACTTTGCATCTGTTTTTAAATCATCTCTCAAAAAATGCTTTTACTGAACGGCCTTTACAGGATAATTTTTTGTTATTGCTTATGTCTGCTTTAGCCTTTTCTTTGGCCATTACTTTGAAATGATGTTGTATTATTTCATCTGCTGTCTTTGTTTTGGATTTTGTTCTATATAATTTGCTGTCTTTGATTTTAAAGGACAGATCAGGAGAGCAGCAGAGGTTGAATGAAGGACACACTGACTGTGATATATGATACTAGAATTGGACTCACAGGAGCGTATAACCATGTCAAGGCCATACTGTCCCCTTAGATTAAAACAAACCTTATGATTAAGGCCACATTAGGTTTCTCACCTACACAAAATGGTGAAGTTATAGTTTTTCTAGTCCTATTCTTGTATGTGAGGTCTAACTATAAGGTCTGCGTGGACAGTAAAAACTTTGCGGACGATAGCTTGAGCCATCACACAGAAAATACACGCTGTACACAACTACAACAATGCAGCAACGGAGCAAAACACCAAGTCACACATCTCTTGTTATTATGAGAGGAGTAAATAATTGGATTCATTATGAAGCCATGGCAGAACAAATTAGAATATGTCAGGCTGTCACAGTCTGGAGTGGATCATTAATGGGAAACACTGATTCAACATGGTGAGAAAGGGCATTAGTCTCTGTGGTTGTTCTTCTTACGTCTCCATTTGTTTGTTTGTCTGTCTGATAGTTTGCAGGATAACACAAAATCCACAGGCAGGATAACACAAAAGTTGCTGTGGTAGGATGCGGCACGGGTCAGGGAAGAACCGATTAAGTTTTGGCAAAAACATAACCTCCCTGATGGCGGAAATATTACAATTCTGGGGAGAGAAAGGAGTATTGTGTTAAGAGCACACTGACTATAATGTGTGATACAATGCATTTGGGGAGCAATAGTGCTTGTGAGAAGTAAGGAAACCTTTAATGAGCAGATTATGAGGGTGAGGAGCTCAGTGCCAACCAGCCCTTCAGCCTGGCAGCTCTCCGCCTGATTGGTCTCAATGGGCAACAGGGACGGAGGGCAGAAATCCCGTGTACGTACACGTGCATGCGCACAGCTGTCATCAACATGCAGGTCTATGCACAAGCTGGCACATGCCCGTGCTCAAAGTGATGTAAACAAATGCTTTAAATTGACATGAAACTCAACCCAAGTGCATCCTGAAAGAGATGCCTGTTAAACGGTGCCAAAGAGAGAGCGGCCGAATCCTATGCACACACACACACCCACATGTTAAAACACATAACACCCACAGTACACCCACACACATTAAGAGTCCCACACACCACAGCCACGAGCACAGCGCAGCGTGGAGAGGGGGAGGTGGGTTCACATTGCCTGGATGCTCTGTGCCTATTCAGAAGCTAATTCTCCTGTGCCGGGATTTAAAGAGCCTGGCCAGCCACCTGCAACGAGGATGAGGAGAGGAGCGAGGGAGGGAGAGAGAGGGAGGGATGGAGGGAGGGAGGGGACAGCAGAGGCTAGAGAGGGAGGAGGAGGAGCAGTGGAAGAATGACATCACCTCCCCTGAAATGTCACCATTATCTCAAGCCTCAGCTTAGCTGTCTACAAAGGTGACATCATCCTCTCATCGCCCCTCCCCCCTCTGTTCTCTCGCTCAGAGGCTGAGTGTGGTGAGGCAGTGTGTTTGTTTGTGTGCATGTAGGCGTGTGTGATAGTTTGTGTGCATGCGTGTGTGTGTGTGCGCGCGCAGGAAAGCATTTTCAAAAGACACACAAGCCTGAGTGGATGTTTGTCTGAGCTTCTTCTTTCATGCCTTTATACCAACAGAAAGTAAAAGCCAATTCAGTGACACTTAAATGGATTTAGCTTCATTGACTCTTTGTACAATAACAACATGTCTCTCAGGCTCATGTAAATATGTCACACTTACAATGAACAATTAGCCTTTTATACTTATGATGAGTTATATGTAAACAAAGTAAACTGCTTACATATGTCACTTGAAGCAGTTCAACAATATTGAAAAGGTAGTTAACCAAAATATTTATTTCCAATCTAACTTCTTTTTGATCATATTATTCAAATCTGAAATAAAAAAAGACATAATCACTGGAGAAGATGTGGAACAGGTGTTTGTTCTGATAATCTTTTATGAAACCACAAGAAAAAATTAACAATCTATTTATTGAGTGTTTGAGCTCTATAGCTATATTCACTCTTATACAATACTAAAATATAATGCACTGTACGTCACTATACTATATTATACTATACTACAGTACTATACTGTATTGTACTACGTTGTGTTGTGCTGTACTATACTGTAGTGTAGTATACTATAGGCCCACTATACCATGCTATTGTACGGTAATACACTGCACTGCACTCTACTATACTGTAGTGTACTGTGCTATGCTGTACTGTACCATATTATAATATATTATACTACAGTGTAGTGTATTGTAACATTTAATTGTTGTGTGCTACACTATACTGTTCTAACTGCCCTATTATACTGTATTATACTATACTATTGAGCGATAATATACTGTAGGCTACTGCACTAGACTGTAGTATACTGCATTTTACTGAACTGCACTATTGTACTATACTATACCTTTGTGCTGTACTATACTATTAGATAAATTTAGTCATTACTTTGTTTCTGGCCACATATCTTCAGTCTTTATTTCTCCTCTGTCTCATTTCCTCTTACTCAGCTGCTGACTATTTAATAAACTCTTCTCTTCTATATTGTACATCATAAGACCACAATAAGTGTCTTATATTAACGTCTCACAATCCTTATTCGCAGGTCACCGCCACACACACACACACACACACACAAACAACCTCACAACTTAACCCTCATCCATTGTTCCTCACGTGTCTCAGAGGACCTCGGTGAGGATTGATCTGCGTCATGTTATCACACCATCTGATGCCCATGGCAGCTGACGCTCATAAAAGCCAGTGGAGCGTGCCAGCCATGCCTTCACCGCCCTGTGTCCCATGCAGCACTCACTGAACTCACTCTCCCTGGATGACATCCCATGAATAGTTCATAGTGTGAGGAGGAGCGGTGGTGACAGGTAACAGTGTCGGCTCACGTGAGCTCTTCTCTCGTCTGTTTTAAAAGGACAGAAACACAACATTCACTTTAAAAAATACATATGTAAATAATTCAAACAAATATGTTGTCAGTTGTTTTTACTGAAGCAATCTATGCAATTGAGTGAATATGAGGGAAACCAAACTTGTGATGTCAGTGGAAAGTAAAATAAAGAGAGTGGACGTGGGCAGGGACTTTGTTTAATGGTTAAGTTTGAAGTTACCACATCAGAAAAAAAGCTTCGTATTTGGGCGTTTATAACAGGTGGTTGACCTGGAATTAATACAGCGTGAGTCA
The DNA here is from genome assembly GCA_038501795.1 of Pseudopleuronectes americanus. Classification (NCBI taxonomy): domain Eukaryota; kingdom Metazoa; phylum Chordata; class Actinopteri; order Pleuronectiformes; family Pleuronectidae; genus Pseudopleuronectes; species Pseudopleuronectes americanus. The sequence goes on along the minus strand of CM076734.1, from coordinate 10,951,916 downwards.
TCCCACAAATATGGGTCACACCCGACCAAGTATGGAGCACAGCAATTGATGCAGATTCAGTGAAAGACTCTTTAGCTTTTTTTTCTGGGACATCAGCCTCATGTTTGAATGTCATACAAATTGCTAACACTCTTCTATTTGAAGTCACGTGTCTCTTCTTCAGTTGTATTATTGTTTTTATGTCAAGGTTTCTTTACTATCTTCATGTACCACAGGAACTTAGAAATACTGTTTTTAAGTCTCATCTTTTGAAGTAATAGTAAAGCAAGAAAAAAATGTAGGTAACTATACCAGTCAGCACCTATTATTTTTTTCATGCTTCATACCTGCATTGTGCTATCTCAAAGAATAGATGCATTATCATTTTCTCTCACTGATTTTGTATGTATTATTTAATTGATGTTGTTTGTATTTTCATATTTCTTCAACTAAATTAAAAGTTGTCCCGTTTCTAATCATCCGATACACCCACCTAATCCTTTTTGTTTGTCTTTTAACTCACTGAAACTATGTTTAACAATAGAACGGGCGAGATTAAGTTTTAAAAAGATCATCATTTAAAACTCAATTGACATTTGAGCCTGACTGGGAGAATCTAAATGTCCTTTTTGTTACACAATCATCCTTATCTGTGTTTGTTGGTTACCAGTCCGACCTGTCTTTAATGACCTGCTCATTTTGAAAGGGTCTCATTTAACCTGCACTTCGACCTTTCCTCTTTCCTCCAGGGGGGGCTTAATTGTATATCATTTCAAACAACGGGTCTCTATTCAGAGCAGCTCTTTAGGAAGCACGTGGGACACTCCTGTGCATTTTAACTTGTTTGCTAAAACCTGTAACGCGGGGGGGGCCCCTGCTGCTCCTTCGCCTCCATTGTGATGCAGGCCAGGTTTATAATCCACTCCTGGCCGGGGCCACTTCACACCTCGGTGAGCGCTGCCGACTCCTGCTGAGTTTGGAAGAGATTCAGGGACCACTCCTTTACATAACACACACACGCACACACACAGACCCACACAGACCCACACACCTGCTACCCAAACCAAATAACTCCCCCCCCCACCCCGTTCCTCCTCTGGCACTCTGGACTCCGAGCTCTTTGTCTCGCAGGTGTCCGTCCCACAAGTCAAGAGGTGAACAAACAGAGAAACGTCCATTACTCACTGCAGTGATGTCAACAGCATTTTGACCTCAAAGGTTAACGGAGGGAGAATGTGGACTTAATGACCATCGAGGGAAAGATAAATATTTCGGACATTATTAGCGAGACAGATGGTTGGTTCAAGGATTTCTCGATGGAGGTGGGTGGGGGTGCGAGCTGTAACATCAAAGCATCCGTTCAGGGTGGGGTTGTGTTGGGTGGGATGCTTGGACAGGGGGGGCTGGGCGTCATCTGAGCTTTTATTACACCTCATCCCTCATAAAAGAAACAGCCTCTAAAAATAGGTCCAAACGATTCGACCCCAAAAATGTCTCCTGCAGGTTCAGCAGAAATATTTGCTCTCGGGGGAAGGTAACACCGTCACATGCTTTGGGCAAAAGCGTCACATTGGAAGAATCAACATTAATTAAAGCTCACGAATATTAAAAAAAAACACATTTCATACGTTACCGTTAATTATAATAATTGGTGTTATGAATCCTCTTGTGGACAGTGAAGGAACTGCTGTCATAGAACACTAACAAGGCAGGTATAGAACTCAAAACACTATAGCATGACCATGACTGTGGGAATTTACACTTTGCATTCAAGTATATTTACTCAAGTACTACACTTGTATACAATTCTAGGTACTTGTCTTGAGTATTTCCATTTTATGTAACTTTATATTTCCAACTCATTACATTTTCAAGGGAATATGACAATATGTAGTTACCATAACTTTGACCTAGGCAAAAGACAATATTCTAATGCTGCTTTTACATTGATTAATTAGATATACAAAATATAAAATAATTTTCTTTGTTACAAAAAAACGATTAATTAATCCTATTTACAAACCATGAAGCCATAACTTAAGTCCATTCCTCCAATGCCAAAAACTTTTACAAGGTAATGTCTGTTATACATCATTGGCAGGTTTCAGTGCAGTATTTTGCAGCAGAGATTATAGATAGGAAGTGTGTGAGTGTTCAAAGTCTCTTTGTGGTTAATTGTGTCTCTGTGATGACAATTCGTGTCACTTTGTGTTTTTTGCATCTCTTTATGTTAATCTGTGTGGCTGCTTTGAGTCTCTCTGTATTTTTTGAGTCTCTGGATTCATTTATATATCTTTGCAGCCACTTTGTGCGTCTTTATGGTCATTTTGCCTCACCGTTTAGTGGTTTTGTCTCTCTTTATGAACAGTTTGTGTAACTTTTAGGTATTTGTGGATCTTTTCATGGTCATTTTGAATCTTTTGGAATCTTTTGGAATCTTTTGAAGCTTTGTGGCTCTTTGTGTTTTGTTATTTTAGTCATTTTGAGTCTCTCTCTTAAGTCTTTATATGTGTTTTGTGAATCTATGTGGTTGTTCGGTGTTTCTTAATGGTCATTTTGTCTCTTTATGGTCATTATGCATCTCTGCTTAGGGGTTTTGTGCCTCTTTATGGTTGTTTTGCATATTTAAGTGGCTGTTCTCTGTCTTTTTACTATCATTTGGGATCTTTCAGTAGTTGTTTTATCTCCTTGTGGTCATTTCTTGTCTCTTTTTGTTTCGTTTTTACATCCCTTTGTTGTTGCTTTGTGCGTCTGTGTTGACAGTTTGTGTCACTTTGTGGATTTTGTGCATCTCTTTATGGTAATTTGAATCACTAGTTGTTGTGAGCCGCCTTATGGTAGTTTTCTTGTCTTTGTATAGTAATTTTGCATCTTTTTGCAGTTGCATTTTGAGTCTCTCCATGTATTTAACGTCTCTTTAGGGTTTTTTGGTGTCTCTTTGTGGTTTTATTTAGTCTATTTATGATCACTTTGCATCTCTTTGTAATTGTTTTGTGTCTCTTTGGGGTCATTTTGCTTCTGTTTGAGTGTCTGTGATGGTGTTTAATTCTCTTTGCAGCTCTTTTGAGTCTCTTCAACGTTGATAGTGTCTCCAAGTGATTTGGTTGTGTCTCTTTATGGTCATTTTGCGTCTGTTTGTAGTTGTTTCTTGTCTCTTTGTGGTCGTTTTGCACCTCTTTGTAATTGTTTGTGTCTCTTTGTGGTCGTTATGTCTCTGTGTGAGTGCTTGTGGTGGTTTTGAATTGTCTTTGTAGCTGTTGTGAGTCTCTTTGAAGTAATTTGTCTCTTAGTAGTTGATTGATGAACTTTCAAGCGAGAAGCAGTTATTCCAAACAGAGGCCGCCCCACCTCCAACACACCCTGGGATTCTACCTAGTACGGCCCCTCATTTTAAATAGACCTTAAGTTTATATGTTACTACCAGCATTAAGTTATAATCTGTCTTTACAATTATCTTTAAATACGTGTGTATGTGTACAAAATAAATGGATTTCTAGACTTTGGAAGACTTTGATTACTTGTCCCTTGCTGCAGCATCCAGTACTGCTTTGTATGGCGGAGAGTTTGGCATAGCTCTGTGGAACAGTGGCAGCTGTCGTGAGGTTCAAGTCTGGGTCAGAACAAGTCCGAACCACACCCTCCATCCAGCGAACCACAGCAGTCAGTGTCAAGGGCAAGAATCCACAACAGGTGCCCGTCAAGCTGGGATTTGTGTGCATTCAGACGGTAGCAGGCACAGGCGTGCCAAGCTTTCGCTGTCGCAATGGTTTCACTCTTCACTGGTGATCATTAACACTGACTTTTTCAGACCCCAACATCACACCCCCCCAATGTTCCCCTTCACTTGTGCCCACGCTGGGTGCCACCTCCTCCCTGTGCGGAGCTGTGTCAGTATCCAGCAGCAGAACCTCGGGGCTCACAGTTGGCTGTGTGACACATGCTCGTACAAAGTGCTCTCCTCTCCGGGGAGTCGGAGGTGTTGAGGGAAAAGTATCAGCTATTGGATGGCAGTGAGCAGCCAATGAGCCAAATATATGACTTAGGTTATTCTAGTCATCATGTCACTGTGGGCGTATAATGTGGCGATAGAATGAGAAACATTCAAGCATTACAAGGATGTTCACTTCTGTTTCTCCTTGACATAAATATGTTTTTCCTGACAGTTCATTTTTTACGCTGATCCTGAAGTAAAACTAACACTTTCAACAAAATTAGTTACAAAATAACACATAGATGCTGAGTCAAAAATATCTATGTCTTACTGTAAAATTGGATACATCTTTTTATTGGTTTATTTCTTATTAAATAAAATAAACTATTAAACTGTACTGAATCTGTTTCGGGACAATATACAAGAAGGTTTTACATGAATAAATATGTCAATTTGTGGATGAAAAACAAACACCTCTGTTGTTTGGTGTAGGGAAGGATCATCTTAAATTTAGAAGTTAAACATTGTCAACTTATTCTTGACTTTTAAAGAGTATCAGATTAAAACATATATCTCAAACCAAACCTCAGTGCATTAACTGTTATTTTTAGTGTCTATCTGAGTTTGAGCAGCAACTGTCACTGTTTAAACTGAAAACATGACAGAAACTATATTGATTTTCTGTTTTTACAGCTGTTTGTCAGCTGGTAACCAATTCTAATGTTTGTTAGCGTCACCCAGGTTCTTGCGTGGGTTGTTGAGGTTGTTGCTGGACTTTGTACCACGGGCCAGTGTCCTGTCCCTAATCATCCACTGCACCCTCCTACTATCCCTTATTTACTACTGTACCCTTTTTTTATTCTATGTCATGTGTCTAAAATAATAATAACATTAAACTTATATCTATTGATGCACTTGCCATCTGCCATAGAGAGCTGTATCTCATCAGTGTTTTTTTTAAATGTTTGTTGGCATTTGAAAAAATGTATCCATGACTTCACATATATACTAAACATGAATATACGTGGAACGTATAATTGAACACAGTTTAGCCCTTTAGCCTTTACAGCCAATGAATCCATCTAGGTTGTATTTTAGCTTGTAGCGTCCCCTGCTGTTCAAATGGTGCAGTTACACCCCTACAACGGCCCCACTTTTGAATGAGGACGACTGGACATAGGACAAACTTTCGCCATTTTCTGTTGCTGTTAAGTTAAGGTTGACAGACGGAAATTTAAATTCCAGCATCGAAATGTATTATTCGAATATTCTCTGTTTCTTTGATTCAAAGTAGTTTTTTCGCCACATATCAGAACAAGCAAGGTTTAGCCATTTACCACAACTTCTCAAAAACACTCAAGCGTCTTAGAAGGACCTCAAACACAACATGCAAACCTCTCTATCATAAACACATGAAGTGGGCCCGTCCTCCGTCTGAGGTTATGGGGCTGGTGCAATAAGGAAGTGGGCTCACCTTCCTGCAGCAGACTGCAGAGGTGAGGGAGTGGCCATCACCTGCCACACTCTTTCCCAACCGGAGACACTGCGAGGCCCGCACTCCTCGTGTGGAATAACACTTTCTGTCAGGCTGTACACCTTGGAGGAATCCAGCTATAATCAGGTAAGAGCCCACAAAATGTTAAGTTGTATGTTTATTCCAGCATAGAGGGTTTTATTCTGGGGTGAGGTGAGGTTGAGATGATTTACTGAAGCTCACAAGAAGCTGCTGAAGGCCCAGATTTATATAAGAATCTGATCCTGCTTCAATGAGCTGAAACTTCCAGATTTGATCATACTTTTGCTTTGACTCATCATAAACAACAGGTATTTCTCATTCTTCCTCTCGTGTACTTGTTTACGGGTCAGTGAAGGATGTGAAACTTGGCTCTGCATCTTGAATAGTTGCATTATTCTCCCCTCGCTGTAATGACTAGATATGTATGAGCACGGTGTGAAGCCATTTCTCACAGAGAGAGAGAGATAGAGAGGAGCTCTGCTCACTATCACAGCATGTCTGTGCAGGTGAGGCAGCAGCCAGCCACATTCCAGTGCCTTGGGTCATGCCGTTGCTCTATGCAAGACCCTCAGCACAGCTCTGTGTGGAGAGGGAATGTGTCAATGTCTGCCTGTGTTGACAAGCACCACTATAGCATAAGTTTAGTATTTTTTTAAAAAGGGGTGAACTTGGCTTTTCACCTTGTGAGATGATGCGTCAATAATGCCCCAGTTCTCTTATAATGTCATTAGTCAGAGACACCATGTGATGATACTGTCAGGAGGTGCGTGTCCCGACAAAGACACTGTCTCTTACAATGCACCACTGAGCAGTTTGTTATAAAAGAGCAAAGACAGTAAGACAGTTGAACATGTGTAAGATAAATCTTATATATATCTAGAAATAGTCATAAATCTTAGTCCCTGAACAAGATCCATGTATTAGTCTCTGGGGAATCAAGGAAAATGAACAACAACCAATCTCACACTGTTGAAGAAAGTGATATAAACACCCCTGGACCCAGCCCCCTGATCTGAATCCCTGACCACATCCTTCCAGCAAGGTGATAATCCGTCCACTGGTTTTTGTGTAATCCTGCTAACCATCCCACAAAGGAACGTAACTCCCTTGGTGAACAATCTGGATTGAAATCTGTTTTTATCGAGTGAGACATCAAACCATAGAAAATGTTCCTGTTTCTAAATGTTCTGAAGTATTGTTTTCATTTCTGAAAATTCTGCTCGACTAAGAACTTTGTAAATGGACTGAATCCCATAAGCAACATTGTTTTGCAATCAAGAACAATGGTCTAATTTCATGCGTCCTTTTTTTGTACCTTGATCAAAACAAGAGCAAGCTAGAAAGGCAAACCAGAGAGTTCAGACCTCCTCCCAGGCCCAGCAGTCCACCTATGAAACCACAGATTCAGAATCTTTAACAGGATCTGCACCAAATTGCGCCTTAAAATGTCAGATTATCATTCCTCAAGATCCATGTAATACTCTGTATCCTTCCGCCAAGTTTCTGTCCAGTACTTTTTGTGTAATCCAGCTAAAAACAGTAGGATGTACAGTATTACTCCACAACTCAGTGTATTGGGAAATGACTCCAGTGTTTCTGTGCAGCCTCCCCTCAGCTCTCTCAGGTGCAGCCTTGTCGTGGCCTCTCCACCGGCTCCTGTGGAATTTCATTCCCATTCGTCACAATCTCTGCCCCAGTCAGTCTCCCTCGTTCACCCCCGGACGTAGCACCTGCAGACACAGGGCCTCTGGAGGTTGGACGTATAGAATAATGGCGGGAGTAACTTTTTTTTAACTTTGGGTAAATGTTTGAGTTCTGGATTTTCCTTTTGTTGTGGCTGAGCACTGAGGGAGTTTGCTCGCTCTGCCTCGGTCACTGGTCGTGATAAAGAAATCTCCCTCGGGAACAGCTGTTTCCATAACAACTCAAGTGCCAGCATGACAGTGTGCGAGAGACGCAGCAAAACAAAAACTCTGTTAAAGACAGACAGAAGAAAGGACTTCACGTCTGTCAGTGATTTTAATTGGAGGCTGTTTTTGTCCTCGTATTGTCTCGGCGTCTGAGATTTGTTTACTTTTTCTTTCTTCTTGTCAAGACCGTCCTGTCTCTGCAGAGAGCTGCACGGGCTTGTCCGACAAAATTACAGCATTTGCACGACTTGATTTATTTGAACAAGCTCAGCAGCTTTTTTCACCACATGAAATGATCACATTGAAAACACAAGCACCTGCTCCTGGTATTGTTTGAATCGTGTTGTTTGACAATCGCGGCACTTCTCCTGACAAAGCCCTTTGGTTATACTAAACAAAATTCACCAAACTCCTCAAAGATTAAAAGTCTAAAGTAAACACAAGCAGCGAGGAGAGAACTTAAAGTATTCAAACTTAAATTACAATTAATGCATTAGGATTTTTGTTGATCCTTATGGGGAATTTGGCTTTTTACATCAGCCTAAGTCCATACTGAATACAGTGGGGAGAATTGAATATACTTAATAAAAGCTATTAGACACAGACCACAAGAATTACAGTAGTAGATATTAGATATGTGGTACTTATTGTGGTACTTACTTATATGCATAAGTAAACATGCAAACATTTTCAGTAGTTATCCGTTGTAGGGCTGCAACAGTTAATCCCTTTTCTGATTTATTGCTTTCACAACTAATTTCTTAGCCTAAATGTAATTGCTGGGTTGACAAAATGTCGCGGAAAAGTAAAAGTGGCCGTCACATTTTTCCAAAAGGTGCAGGGTGACGTCTTCAATTGATCGTTTGTTCGAGATTTAGAGAAAAAGGAACAAGAAGCTAGAAACTCTCTTAACAGTTGCTTGTATTCTAACATAACAGTTGCAAATACATCTTCTCTCAATCGACTAACTGATAGACCTGTTAACCTGGAAACCAATATTCAAGCTATTGTCCTTATTGGGAAAAAAAAACATTCCTATTATGGTGTTAGCATGAGTTGCTATGACAATATTCCATTCATGTTGACATGATTCAGAGCAAAGTTTGATTGTAACTCAGTAAACTTGTTTACATGCGTCGTCAAACATTTGGTAACTGTTGTTTCGTCGTTGTTGCAAGATGTTGTGAAAATGCGATGGAGACTTTATACATGTCTACATAACGTGACTAAGGTTGGAATACTCCCTGTGTCTTTTACAGGTTATGGCAATCTGTTTTATAAAATCAGTTTCAGCTGGCAGCCTTATTTAGACTATTGCCTTAATCTTGTAAATATTGGAATATTGGCGTCCATGTAGACGTGTTGTGGGAGCACATAACGTGCAGCACTTGCCTCCATATTGAGATTTATCTATGTCCCATTGTTCTGTATTTTAGTGTTTAAGTGTCAAAAACTAGACCAGAGAAAGTATCACGTGCTTGTTGCCCGAACCAGACAAGAGGTTGCAGACACAACTTTACAACACATCCTCTTGTGTCATTCACCACTTTCGACTTTTTCTTTCATTCTCCTAGACTTTTTCTGTCTTGCACCATTTCCTTTAGAGATCAAAATATTTCAGCACAACCGTCTGCAGAGCTCTGCGTTCATGTCACTGTGTTCCCTCCCCGTGTTTCTACCACGTAAGTTCAGGAATGTGTTTGTATGTGGAGTCTGTAAATCCACGTTAATCTCAAACTTCCCCCCCTGCCTCCTCAAGCACCTCCGTCAGGCCTCCCACACCCAGATGATGGTGCAACATGCCAACCGGGCTGCACGCTCATCTTCTCTCTCTTTTCCTTTCTCGCCGTTCCCACACATGTACACACACACACACAAACACACACACATACTCAGACGCGGCCCTGCTGGGGAATTCATGGCCTCAGGCTAACAAAACACAGCGGAAAGCCCGGAGAGAAACCAGCACAGCTCAGCTCCCTCGCAGCGGACTCACAGTGAGGAGATTCGTTTAGGAGGAAAAACATGTTGTGACAGTTTGACTGCCGGACGCTGCTGTGAGGTGGGTAACTGGGAGAAATTGCTTAACTCACGGCTAGGTGTGTTGTCAGGGTAGTTTGTTCTTTCCTCTGTTTGCTGAGTCAACATCTCGCCGGGCTTTTGATGGACAGAACAGAAACTAACACGAGTGCGGCAGAGGGAGAAATACTGTATTTATGGGTTTGGAGGTTGAGAGCAGCACCTGTGACTTTTAAGGAGGCGTCGGTTTGTGATCAGTTGTCAAGTTCTGTCTGTGTGTTTGCAGGTTTTCAGCTTTCCAGGTGTGCAGTTGTGGCTGTGATGTGTTGAGCTGAAGTTTGAGTATTTCCTTTAGATTTATCTGATTTCATATCATGTTTGCTTAAACCTGAGTGGCCGGAGCACATAACCTGTTGATGGGATGTATTTCTTAAAGGAGCAATTTTCCATTAACTGTTTGGACAGGGAAAATGTGGCCGGAGCTTGCAGCTAGTACAAAGACTGGGAGCAGGGGGAAACAAACTAACCAACAAACAGTATTTTGTTAAGTTAACACATGACAATAACTAATGTGTAAAGAGTGCGTCACTGCACCAACAAAAACTACGTCAAACGCCATAAAACTACAAATTTGCACTTACATTTCGTACATACTATTGGAATGAGATATGTGACATGTTACAGTTGTCAATGGGTTGAAATCATAGATGACATGACAGCTCCCCTAAATCAATAGATCGCCACCTACTGGCTGGCTGCGTTAAACGTCATAAATCCAGCCTCCTCCGTGTCAGTGGATGGGACAGGGACCAATCGAAAAAAAGTTAAAATGAACGTTAAATATATTGAGCCAAAGACTGTTTCCGTCATTTTAGGTTGTTGTTGTCACACTGATGTATTTTCAAGTGCTATATTTTTCTGGTTCATTAGGTATTATATTTCGTTTTTTTAATAAGCTTAGATTGACATCTTCTCATCTAACTCTTGGAAAGAAAGCGAGTATGAGTATTTCCCAAAATATAAAATAATTCCTAAAATAAGTACAGAATCCCCACATACATTCAAAGTTATTTTTAACTCCCTTCTATATGTAGGATAAATCAGCCCTAAGGCTCAGAGCTTAGACGCTGCTACATGTGTGTGTTAGTCATCACTCTGTCATTCATTGTTTTTCTGTTTCTGGTGTCGTCTCGGGTTACTACAGTTTGCTGTCCTCGGTTTCCTGTAGTTACCCACAGACCATCACTCCCACGTCGTGTTTTCAGCATGAATTCAACAACTTAATGGATAAACAGAAACATATTGATGATTTAAAATGCTCCACGTCCCTGTTGATTCAGATGATACAAGTCTCTACACTGTCACAGTTCTGTTGTAGGAATCACACAGGCCCTCACTTGAAATCACGGTTAGGAAAGAATGTAATCGGCCGATCTCGGAATCAAATGATGTGAGTCACGGACGCCACATGGCACAAGATCACAGCACGAATGTGAAGCGGAGCACGAGTGTAGTACTACGCTGCAGCAGGTCCCAGAACAGTGACTAAATTCAAATTGTTTTCCTTTGTCTGTATTAAGGATGTTGTGGGCATGATGGTGACAACCCAACCGTGACAATGTACGAGGTGATGTCCGGTGACACCCTGGCCTGGAAGGTGCTCAGTCCCAGGCAGAGCACCGTGGAGCCCAGCCCCGAGTCGCTCATCACGGGGGACGGAGGACCCATCAAGATCCTCAAAGTTTGCTTCTGCACCAACAACAACCTGGGCAAGAACTTCAAGCTGGTGAAATGTGACAGCTCCTGGCAAGTCAGGGTGAGAGAAATGTGCAACATGTGGGGGAGGGAGTCCAACGTGTCAGGAGACTGTGATGAAGAGGGAAACTTTAGTTTGTCTTAGATAATTTTGATAACAAATCAAAAACGATCTGACAGTTTCGAGGCACGTGGTGTTTCTTTAACCTCAGCTGGAGATGACGTTTTTTGGGCTTTAATAAAATGTACAAAAATTGATAAATCCCTTTTAAAAATGATCATATTATCTCATACAGTGTAAGCAATAGCCCACACACTCGTACTCATTAAATAAAAGCAAGCGTCCAACATAAAGTATTATATTTGGCATGGGTGAATAACGATCCATGGTTCCTTGTTCAGGCGATCATTCGTTCGATTCTGGTGAGCGGCCGCCTGGGTCCCAACATCACTCACACAGCTTGTTACGGCCTCCTGCTGAAACACTTGAAGTCTGAGGAACTTCACTGGCTGCATCCCGATCTGACCGTTGGAGAAGTAGAGCAGCGCTACGAGAGCAATCATGCAGAGGCAGAGTGGAGGTACGTGTGTGTATTCATCAACAATTTATATTTGTATTATCCAAAGCTTGGATGTGTGTGTTACCAGAGACATTTGCAGTGTGTGTGACATTAAAAGCGCTGCTTGCTTTCTTCCTAAATACAGGTATGACCTTCGAATCAGATACGTTCCTGTTAATTTCCTGGAAAAATTCCAAGATGAAAGATCTACTTTGATGTTTTTTTACCAACAGGTAAAAAACTACACTGTATGTCCTCTATTAATGTTTTGGCTGCTTTACATCAATGGAAATGTGATTAATAGTCACAGTGAACGAAAAAGCAGATGTTCAGCAGAGACGAGACATTTTCCTTGTCTAGTTTTGTGTTGATAAAGTGTGAGTTTCTGTAGGTGGTGTTCAAATGAATCCAATTACTGTATAATGATGTGAAACCCTCAGTGCCATACTTACTCATGATAGTGTGTCTGTACAGAAACGATCAAGGTCCCGTCCATACCAATAAACAGTCAGTCTCAGCTGTCAATCATTTAACACTTATTTGACATGTATTTGACATTTTTAGTTTATTCCATGTCCCATCCACTAACATGGAGCAGGCTGGATTTATAAGAAGTTTCAAGTTTATACAAACTGTGTTTGACGTTATTGTCAATATAAAACGTTTAATGTATTGGCAGTGGTAAGATAACAAATTATCTATTAGTTTTAATATTGACTCCATTGTATTATGATTTATTGGATATTTTACTAATATTACTGGACTATATATATTTTTCTGAATTCTCTGTTTAACTCTCTATAAGGTGCGTAGTGACTATATGCAGCATCATGCCAGTAAAGTCAGTGATGGGATGGCTCTGCAACTCGGCTGTTTGGAGATCAGGTGAGTCCCTGCATTCCTCTCTGCATTCCTTTGCTCTTACAGGTTAGACTTTGCACTTCCATTTGTTTGAGCCTGAGGGGGGAGGTGGCAGAGTTGACTGGATTCATTTGATATTGAATGTCTTTGGAAGGATTTATACGAGATGATATTCAGATTGTTCATCTGTAGTAGAAGATTTTAAAGGATGCACAAACAATCTCACATGCTTTGTTTGTCTCTTTTTACAGGAGGTTCTATAAAGACATGAATGCAAAAGGTCTAGAAAAGAAGTCGAACTTTGAGCTGCTAGAGTAAGTTTTTGGTTCTTGTAACCCTGTAACTTTAATTTGAATGGTTTTGATATGTATTTTTATTTGTTTGGTTTTAAAAAGTCTCAATCGAACAATGTTTTAAACACAAATGCAAACTCTGAGCGTTAGAGACATTCTGACATTATGGCAATATTTACCTTCTATTTTTTGTGTTTGTTTTTGCAAATGAAGAAAAGAAGTGGGCCTGGACCTGTTCTTTCCTCAACAGCTGATAAACAGCATGAAGGTGAATTTTTCCCAACCTTGAATGAAGTATAACCAACCAGACACCGACTAATTCCGTTTCGTCATCTACAAATTATAACATATCCAAATATCTGTGTTGTGATCCAGTCAAAGCAGCTACGGAAGCTTATCCAGCAAACGTTTCAGCAGTTCGCGACCCTCAAGGAGGACGACTGCGTGGTCAAGTTTTTCGAGACCCTCAAAGAATTCGTCAGCTACGACGAAGAGGTCTTCCCATGTGAACTAGTGGTGAGCGACAGCATGACTTCAGGGTGTTGTGTTCTTTCTGGTCCCGTCTCACGTCCACCTGGACATGGACATACCCACAGTGTGCTCGGCCCTGAATCGATCTCATTTATCAACAGCAAGGTTGGAGTCTGTCGGTGGAGCTGGTCGTCGGTGGGAGAGGAATTCGCCAGCGCACACAGAAGGACTCAGCGGTAAGCACGGTGAAGAGTTAGATATTTCCTGTGAGAGCGCTTTGACCTTTAATGATACCTAATCTATTAAAAACTAAGCTAGTGCCAACAACCAGTTAGCTTAGCATAGCTTTAAACGGGTGATAATCTAGACTGGCTTTTCCCGGGACAAGATGGTCGCATTCGTATCTGTGATATTTTGGCTTCATTTCTTGATAGTGGGAGAAAGTTGGATATGCATCGTCCATTTTATATCAGATCTAAAAATGTTTAGCCAAAAAAAATGGTTCATGTCCATCGTTAAAATCCAACAGTAGGATCAGTGTGTATCTCAAACGACTATAATTCAATTTAGCTTCATTTACTGGATTGAACATATCCCATTTCTTGTCCCTTGTGCCGTAGGCCGTGTTTCTTGCCGACTTCAAACAGATCAAGTCGGTACAATGTTTACCTCAGGGTGACGGCAAAGCTCTCCTGAACTTCAACATAGAGGGGGCCAGACAGGTGAGTCCCACAGCCACAGAATCATATATCATTACACAATATTCCTTTGTTCTCCATTTTCCTTTTTTTCCCTTTATCTGATAGCGTCTATCGATCAACGTGGCCACGGTCCCTATGGCAGAGAACATGATTGACCTTATTGATGGGTACTGCCGATTGGAGAATGACACAGATGAAACTGTTATCTCCCGACCAGGAAAAGGTGAGTACAACTCAGCTATGTCCTTTATGGTGTCTTTAGACAACTGTGACTTTAACATTGTTGGTAGAAATGTATAATTTAAAGCTAACTTTAAAATGTCATTCCTAAATTCTATCCTAGAGGCTAATGCAGATCCCCTGCCTGAGATTCCTACAGGGTGAGTGGATCGTGGTTGTTTTATAACTTCAAATGATTGGTGTCTTCTCTCAGTCCAAGCTGTACTCATTCCCATTGGTTGTAAAATGAACTGAAAAGTTACTTATTGATGCGAGGGCCTGTCTTATCGAATCATGCTGCGTGGAGCCATAACTTGAAAATGTATGACCAGGGCTTTCTCTCATTCTGTCTTTTCTGCGGAGCAGCAGAGACGAAAGCACGGCGAGATACAGTATGGGTGAGCTGACACTTTCTCTATTGTACCACACATCACACAGTATTACGATTATATTTTTCATACTAAAAACGGTACATTGAGGAGGCAAAGAAGAATTTACAATCAACACAAATTAAAAACGTTATTTTGTTGTATTTGTAGGGTCGGATATCTACTGTGAGATCCTCGATGAAAGGCCGAAATCAGGTTTAGTGCAATTTTGTTTTCATATCTATATAAGAATAATACAAGTACGCATAAAATCATGTTTGAGCTTTGTTGAATCTCGTTCTCTAGTGGTGAAGTATGGGATTGACCGAAATGACATCGTTCTCGGCCGAATTCTCGGTGAAGGTTTTTTCGGGGAAGTCTACGATGGAGTTTACAAGAAGAACGTAAGTATATCTTATCCTGAGCTGATTTCAGACATGAAAGTTCACATATGAAGAACGGAGCAGGAGATAGTCCGGGTCAGAGGCATTTATAATCATCAGGAAGCATTGTTAACATTTTCGTCTGTGTCTTCTCCTCGTGTGGCACCTCACTTTCAACCTGAAATATTTGTGTTCTTCCAGTTGTGTGTTCGTCGCGTGTAAGAAAAGATTTACTCTCTTGAGACTTACTCTAACATTCTGAAAAGTTCTGTAAAATGTCCGGAGCAACTGACTCTATCGTTTGCATTCTTACACACGGCCCCTCTGGAAAATATCTGGACTTCCGTGCATGTCTGAAAGCAGCTCAGTTGAGACTGTATTCACTTCCCAAACTGACTTTGACAGGCTCAGTTGTTTACTCTGTGCTGTTTGCCTCGTATTGATTCCCATTAGTTGAAGGACTGTGTCTTTTTGTCTGTTGATCCAACAGAATGTAGAGAGGATCAATGTTGCGGTGAAAACCTGCAAAGACTGTTCGCCTGACGTGATGGAGAAGTTCATGAGCGAAGCAGGTAATGAAGTAGAATAAACCCGAATGACAGCTTTCATGATATTAAAGGAGCTTCTACGATAACACGGGCTCCCTCTTGTGTAATTGTCAGTAATAATGAAGAGCCTGGAACATCCTCACATCGTCAAACTGATCGGGATCATCGAGGAGGATCCTGTGTGGATCGTCATGGAGCTGTATCAGTACGGAGAGGTTAGTGACGACCATGATGTCTATTTGAATTCAGTCTTAAAGGAATTGATTTGTTGAAGACGCATCAACAAGACTCTGAAATCTCCTACCGTGTCAAAAGGAAACATGAGTCGTGTGTGATATTGGTGTAGTTACATCTATTTTCACGTTGACTCTGTTGCAGCTGGGAAACTACCTGACCCAGAACGAGACGACGCTGACCAACATGACGCTGGTGCTGTTCAGTCTGCAGATCTGCAAAGCCCTGGTCTACCTCTCCGGGGTCAACGTGGTTCACAGGTGAGAGAATATGTTCTATCTTTTCTCAGGGAAACTGTCATAACCTTCTATTTACAGTAGATACATACAATTTTCTTTTAGACAGTTTTACAGTTATTGGTTTTTCACTAATTATATAAATGAAAGTCTTGGGTTGCTGCTATAAAAGTGAGATTTTACCTTTCTGGTTCACAGAGACATTGCAGTCAGGAACGTGCTGGTTGCCAGTCAAGCCTGTGTGAAGCTTGGAGACTTTGGTCTGTCGAGGTACATAGAGGAGGAAGAATATTACAAAGGTAACCGAGGCAAATATGTTATACCATATGTTATACTACAATAATACTACTATTCCCAACTGTGTGCACATGGGAATTTGCATCCTGCACAAATATTAGGGCAGTCTGACATAACAGGTTTAAACGAAATTAACGAAAGTAGTTTAGTCGCTTCATGTAGATAATGTTTCTAATGTGTATATTTTCTGTGAAATAAAATTTTCCCATTTCGTTGCAGCCTCTGTTACTCGGTTGCCCATCAAGTGGATGGCTCCAGAGTCCATCAACTTTAGACGCTTCACCACAGCCAGTGATGTCTGGATGTTCGGTGAGCGCACACACCCACACACACACACAACCAAACAAAGACACACACACACTCACAGGAAAAAAGACCGGTGGCTCCAAAACCAAGCCCTTTATGATTTTATGACATGGCAACAATAATTTGAACTGATATCACAACTGAAAATAGATCCTGGGCAAGCAAACAACCTGAACAGTTTACATGTTATAAAAACATATAAAAAGGTTTTATTTCATTAGTTTCCTCTGGTGAGGGTGGGAATCCATGTTGTTTTAGAACAATACTATTTTTCAACGTATTACTTCTGTAGCCAAGTGAATAACTGTGTGTTCAGAACTGGACTACAATTATTATTATAAATACAAATTTGAAGTCATCACACTCGGCTTTAGTAATTTACAGACTAAACCAATAATAGAGAAAATAATTACCAGATTCATTAATACGAAAATAATGATTTGCCACCCCTGTTTGTTTACGACTCCATCACCAGTAGCACCAATACAAATACACTGAGGCTGAAATGCCTCATTATGTATTTATGGATAAAAGACTTCACACATGCTGGTTTGTCCAACTGGCTGATTTACATCTCAATTGGTTCAAACTTGCCTCTGTAGTCTTGTCACAGAGTTTGATGACTGAATTTATCTCCAAGCATCTGTTGGTGTGTGTGTGTGTGTGTTTTGTGTTTCGCTGCAGCCGTGTGTGTGTGGGAGGTAATGAGTCGCGGGCAGCAGCCGTTTTTCTGGCTGGAGAACAGAGACGTGATCAACCAACTGGAGCAGGGCATCAGGCTGCCCAAGCCGGAGAACTGCCCCCCGGCCCTCTACTCCCTCATGACCCGCTGCTGGTCCTACGACCCCAGAGAGAGACCCACCTTCACCGAGCTGGTCGTCAAGATCAGGTTCGTCTGTGGTCCATCTGACCAAGTGACTGAGTGCATGGAAATGGGGCCCAGATGGTGAAGGGTAGTTGGTTTCAATGACATCGAGTCAGAGTGTGATTTTATGACTCTCTCTTACAATTTTCTCCTCATTGACGTGTTAAGGAATAACCAAAAGCACACATAACACCAAAAGTACAGTGGCCCTGAGAGCCCATAACACTTTAACCTTTGGAAAACAGCCAAATAGACAAACATGTTGTAAAATGAATGATGATATTTTCTTAATTAACTTGTGTCTTGTCCCGGTGATAGTGTTTTAATAAGTTGCAGTGCAGTGAGCTGGCAGGGCCATCACATAAAAGTACTTTTTAATACAATGACTTTCACAGTTTGTTAGGTCCATTTTAACAATGGACCTAACTTGTTAAAATTTAACAAGTTAGGTCCATTTAACACTGGTTTTTAAATTATTATAATTGATATATCAGGTTATGAACTGATAAAACTGTTTCTGTTGCTCTGAACTGTTTTCTCTGATCCGTCAGCGATGTCCACAAGATGGAGAAGGAGCAGGAAGTGGAGAGAGAGAGGGACCGAGCGCGCTCCACTAAATTCTTTGACCCCAAGTTCACGATAAATGAGCCTCCGCCCAAGGTACGGATCTGTGCCTAAACCAGCAACTGTGTTAATAATGTCTTTATTTATACAGCGCTTTTCTTAACAATATTACAAAGAGCTCAACAAGAAAGCATATAACTCACATTTTTTTTGCTTTAGCCTACGAGAATGAAACCAACGCGGTTCGGGAACACGCTCAGTATCGGGCTGCACATTCAGGTACGTCAGCAAACGCAAGAAACTTCCCAAAGATGACAGTTTCCTCCAAGACAACTTTATCTAAGAAGATGATGTGTGTTTATCCGTGCAGCTGAATGAGGCTTTGTGTGCCAGCTCACCTGATCTGGCGAGTCCGTGTGAATATCAGTCCCCCATCGACTCCACCAACATGCTGACGCTGCCGGCCCGGTCCCCTCGCCGTCGCAGCATGGGGGTAAGAGACACGCCGCGCTCTAAAGGCTGAGACTTCTGTTTGTGTGTCAGAATTCTAACTTCAAAAAGTCGAAGCTCTTGCCCCCTGTGACAGTTCCTCGATCCTCTCACTACAGGAGAACGAGTTCCCCCGGGTGGAACCAAACAGCCGGGAGGACGCCCAGCGCCTGTGGCAGAGGGAGAAGAGGCACATGCACGACACCCTCCGGCAGCAGAAAGCGCAGATGATGGAGGATGAAATGTGGCTGCAGCAGGAAGAGAAACTCCTGGTGGGAAACAGAGCCTCCTTAACTTTTGTCAACCCCCTCACTGTGTCTCTGTACCCCCCCGCTCCAGAAATCAACGTGGCCCTGGAGGCTGCTGGTGTCGTTGAACGATACCGACCGGCTCGTTCCCCCCCGACACCCCGCTAGTTTTGAATTTAATGTCACTCTGATAACAGATCCACAGAGAGGGTCCACATCCATATTCTGTAAAATGAACCTTCCTGTTCTTTTGCAGGACCCCATGGGACCAGAGGATCCCTACGAGCCAGAGGTAGGTGTCTGTGCGACACATACTGTGATTTCAATGATATTAAAGGAAAAATCTATTTATGTAAGAAATAATAATACTTTATTTAAGTTAGATTTTGAATACCTTGCTACTAATTGTCTAGCCTGACGTTGTCATACTCACAATTCTAGTCAGAAGTGAGTCTGAGACCGCTCCATTGGGCTGTGATTATGGGGCGTGTTTCAACCGAACCAGGAAATATAATTCCTCTTCGCTCAATTGGATAGACCTACAACCAATCAGAGCAACGTAGTATGTGACGTATGTTAAGCGAATCATTGTGAGTTATTTACTAATGCCGGGTTCACACCCTATGGTTCACACCTGACGCTGAAGCGCAGCGCCAAGCCTTAAATAACAGCTGGCTCCCATCCACTCCCATGTTAAACCTTTGTGCGGGTCACACCGGAGGCTGAAGCGCCGCTCTGCCCCAAAGCTGCCTCGCTCCGTGCAGCGATCGTTTCGGCGTCGAGTCTATTTTTTCCGCTTGACGCGAGCGTATCGCGACAGGAAACACACTGAAATTAATTTAAATACTTTGAAGTCCCCTTCTGTTTTCCTGGAGTTTTACCAATGACATTATTAAATGTCTTTACCCTCCACACCCGACATTTAACGGAGCAAACAGCGGAGAAGTTCTTCAACATGGATGACATTAAATTAATAATTGAAGTGGAGAAGTGCAGTGAGTTGTATGATCCTCGGAACATGTTGTATAAAGACAACACCAAGAGAGACAAATGTTGGGACGCTGTTGCTTAATGTTGGAGCAACAAGTAAGTATACCGGTATGCTTGAATACTACTGGATCAACCGGTGATATTATTAGCGCTGCCCGGCGGGTCAGCGTCGCTTCAGCGTCCGGTGTTTAACAGCCAAGCGCCGGCGCGATAGGGATTAGCGCGACGCGGCGCTTTGGCGTCGCCTCCGCGTTCTCTGTTCCTCTTTCAAAATGAATGCGCTGTCGATGTCTCCTAAAACAGACTCAAATGCAGCATCTACACATCTCAGCTCTCCAGCGGCAGGCATTCTATCCAAGCCTACTTTGATGACGTGGTTGATTACGTTACTCTTGATCACCTGTCCATCATCGTATAAAGCCCGCCCTGAAGATTTGATTGGATCGAACAGCTTCTATTCGAGCATAGTTTCTCCCCAACGGAGCGACTCCAGACCGAACTTCCCGAACAACAAATGTTGTGGGCGGGGCTAAGTTCGTCTGGCACCCAGGCTACTAATTGTCCTGAATTGTTGGCATATTCATCTTATTTATTCCCAGTGACCAGGTGTACACATTTTAACTGTAACAATGAATTTAGAAAACACTTATTATAGCGGACTGAGACTGCCAAAACGTTTCTATTTTGAGGTTAAGTTTGTCAAACCCGTGGGCATTCTGGGAAATGTAGGAAACTGCATTGGATACCTCAACACACAGTAAATTATTAAGACTGTTCCTTTTAGATTTTTATTCCAATATACTTTTCTCAGGTGGAATCTAAATTAAATCTAGAAATAAAGTTGATAGCAAATGAGTTTTTCTGTTATTTACTGGGATTATCTTTTTGCACCATTTTCTATACATAATGTGACCATTTCTGGTCCTGATTGGATTTTTCTTTGTCTTTTCTCCCCTTAGTCTCGTGAAGATGACACATCACATGGCAAGTGCTTAAAGAAATTTACAAATTAAATGAATTCTGAAGACAGATTATCTCTGTCTCAATCCTCCTGTCTCTCTTTTCTTTCTCTCCATCTCTTATAACGTTCATCTTTCTGCCTCACAGCTCCACCAGACAAGCCCCCGCGGCTCACAGCGCAGGTAATTATATCAAACTTCATCATTATAATATCTTTTAATCTCATTGAAAAGACCATTTAATTTGATTAGGTTTGATTCTAAGATAAAAAATGATTTATAATGAACTTTTTGAGACGTTTAAAAAAAGTTTAATTACCCTTGAGGTGACGGTGCATTGATGTAACCTTATAATTATATAACCATATAATAATTGGATGAGTATTTTAAATTTTTAACTCATTATACCCTTTTCTAGCCCACGCCCACAGCTGAACTGGACCGCTCTGATGACAAAGTGTATAAATCCGTCATGAACGTGGTCAAAGTTGTCGTTCAGCTAAAGAATGACATCACTGAACTGCAGTCAGATGATTACATCACCATGGTCAAGGTACAATTCAGTTTTAGCTTCTCGATGTTTTATAACATGTGATTAATTCTGTAAATGGATTTCTGCCCTCAGTCTGCAGGGATGGCTTTACGAGACCTGATTCGCAGTGTGGATGACATACTGCCCACCCTACACGAGTCTATCAGGACCGAGGTAAACAACATAATCTGCTGCTTGTTTGCTCCGTTTACTCATCGCTCTGCTTTTCTGATATTAGTGTTTGTGTCTCTTTACTCCGTGTCGTTCCCTCTGATTGTATCTGAAACAACAAGTGGCTGGAAACCAAGTCAAACAATAGAAATGCAAAGGGTTAAAAATTCGCCTTTAAAGGTTCAGTGTGTGGAATGTAGTGACATCTAGTGGTAAAGTGGCATGTTGCAGCCCTCACCTCACCCTCAACTATAGGTGTGAAAGAAATTTAAACAGTTTTGCAAGGAGATAATGCAGAGTTGAAACAACATATCCCAGTAGCAGTTTCCACAAAACCTTGATATTTCTTAGTCTTCAGTTTTGTTTCTTATTGTGTGTGTCCACTGTAAAACACTGGTGGGAAAACCATTGTAAATCCATTGTGTTTTTTCCTGTTGCCGCAGATCGAGGGCACCCAGAAGCTGCTGAACAGCGACATGGCGGAGCTGATCAGTAAGATGCGTCTGGCCCAGCAGAACGCCATCACCTCTTTGAAGGACGAGTGTAAGAAACAGCTGCTGGCCGCGGCGCACACGCTGGCTATGGACAGCAAGAACTTGTTGGACGCCGTGGACCAGTCGAGGGTCAGGGCCAACGTAGCCAAGCCAGTGGTCCCATAGTGGACTGTAAAAACCCTCTGGTTCACTTTACATCAGACTCTCTCTCTCTCTTACGAGTCAGACATTTGCACACAGCTGGACATTTCCTTTGTGATGACATCTGCCTCTTGCAGCCTCTGGTCCCCTCATTCATCATCCTGTAAATGTGTGTTGTTGAATTTGAATGTATAGATGTAGAACTCGGGCTAACTTTGAGTGTGTATACTGGAATGGGGGATTTAGAGGGTAGTCTACAGATATCAGGCTCTGTATTTAGGATACAGTAATTTCTGACAAACTTCCTTTTATGTGAATTATTATCGTTTTTTTTCTGATGAGACATTGATTTAATTGAAACATCCTTGTAAATACAATACGCGTCTTCTGAAAAATAATGTAGTTTTTACTGCGATTCATCTCAAATAAATGTTTTAGTCTTTTAAAGCTGTCAATAGTTACGTGTGTGAAGAGTAAAGATGATAAATAACGAAAAGGTTTGTCAGCTCGATATGTCTTTCAAGTGTCACGATGACTCATCATTTTGAAACTGTGAGCATTATATATATATATATGTAAATTATGATGAAGACTTGAATAATGAATTGTCAGATGTTTCCAACATTATGATCAACTTGAAAAATCAAGTCTTAGCATTATGCCATAAAAACATTATCATAAAATATGAAATTCTAGCACATAATTCCAATATTAAATAAATATAATGATTTATACTACTGCACTTCAACGCCTGGTCATTGTTTCTAGTATTTAAATCAGAAAGTTTTGCATTCATTGTCTTTCTGTGCTCATTTGGATTAACTGGGAAGAAAATAATTATTAAGAACAGATCAAAACAAACATTAAATTTACTATAAGCACTGACTTAATCTTCACTGTAATCTAATTTATAGGCGATAGACACAATAAAGGTATAACCTGTACATTAATGTAATCCCATGCAGCAACATAAAACCACTTAGCCTCTGAAATCACCACACAGTTGAATCAACTCATCAAAAGTAATATGCATCACAAAAGTTAAATAGCTGTTAAATTGAATTATCTTACATGATATCACACAGGTTCGGATTGGATTGTTCTCCCTGCTGCACTTTGTGTGTATCTACATTTGTGTGTTTCAGCGTGCGGTACATAAATATATTAACATATAGAGATAGGTGTCAGGGCACAGAAAGCTGAGCTTGAAGACTTGGATAAAAAAGTTTATATACTTTTTTTTCATAAATTAAATAACTGGTCAAAATAAAATGTCAAGAAGAAAGTGTCATTTATGTTTCTGGCTGAAATAAGAAGGTGTGCTAACAGTGCTCGTTTACACTCAATGAATGCCATGACAGGCCTTTCGACAGTTTTCATCATGGTATTTATTATCATACTGTATGATCATTCAAAACATAGGTTTAATTATGAGAAGATAAAAAAAAACGTAAAATAAAAAACAATGTCCAGTCTATCACAATTGGTCCAAATGTCAAAACCAAAGGGAGTTGAATGACGTCCCATTTAATGATGAATGAGGTTCATGGATCATCAAAGTATTTCATCGCTCAAACATCTACTAAAGTACGTCTACCCAGCTGTAGTTTCTCAGCAGCTCTTCAGGCATCAACAACAGGGCTGAAAACTTCTAAAAGTACTGCAGGAAATCCTGTCTGCATCAGCTGTATTTATTTTGACTACTGCTGCAGACCAGTACTGTGAAAAGTATTTGGAGAACCGCTTTCTTTTTTTTATACACGTGTGTATGTAGAGGTTAACCCCAGTGACCTTGAGCGATCTGTGGTCTTAGAGAGAAGTAGCTGTACTCAAAGACTTCTTCACACACAACGCCAAACTAAACCCAGAGATCCCTGCGTGGACCAGGGGCTCTGAGCTAAGAAGAAACCAACATACTGGGATGCAACAGGAGCCACTAAACAGAACAGTTTGTCATTTTTCCCGATTTCGGTTTGGTGGTGTGAAGTCATGAGCTGATGAGGCCACACGCTGGGCTGCAAGGTGTAAAACAAACTCCACACCTTGGCCTAAATGTCTAACGTCCCTCAAGTGAAGCTGGTTGTGGGTTTTCTTTTTTTCTTTCTCTCAAGCGCTAGATCATGCCGGCGAGCCAGGGCGGCAGGAAGAGGCCGATGGTCCCAAGCAGGCAAACAATTATGAACATCCACAGGAAGATGCGGTCGATGACCATGGCGACGTACTTCCAGTCCTCCTTCACCTGAGGGGAGGGGAACAGAGAAAGCAAGGAATGAAATAAAACAGCAGTAAATAGGAATCTCATTTGAAAGACTTTGTTGGCCCTGTACTCATTTGTAAATTTCTCTCTTTTTTATAACAGTATACAATAATATCTAAGATGACTACTGAGTTGATGGACTAAGTCCAGTTCCAGGAACAGATACTTGTCATGTGAGTGCCAGTTCTTTATGTTCAAGGACATCTTCATAGATTGTGATTTATACTGTTTGTCATTGGGAAGGATGAAGGATGATAGATGTTAATACTCACACTGAAGTCAGCGTCCTCAGCTCTCAGGTGGTCTGCAATGTAGTGCACCCCTTCTAATGCCCGCACTACACTGGGTGAAAGCAGGAATGTGGACTCCGATACAGTGTTTTCTACTTTGGTCGGCCTCTGAGTGGGAGTGACCCTGGCCCCTGTTGACTGTCTTTTCGTCCCTCCGGACCCTCCCTCTCGGTTCTGGCTGTTCTTTGGGGTTTTGTTTTGCGGAGGAGGAGTCGACCCTGGAGGTCTGGGCGATGGAGGACGGAAGGAGAAATATGAAGTCAGGGTCCCCAGCTCCAAGTCCTCATAACAGCTTCGGTCCGTGTCGTTGGACGTGGTTCCGTCCCTCAACCAGTTGGCCGAAGTGCTGAGGCCGGATTTGAACCCGGCTAACCTGACCTGCCGCCTCATGGCAGCCGTCTCCTGCTGGAGCAGCAACAGCCTGCGTCGCCGGACGTCTGGGGCGGGCCGCCGCATGAACAGCCAGCGGGGGATCAGGTCCAGGAACACGGTGTGGACCCAGCGGGGCATCTTGTGAGTGCTGGGCGAGCGATGGTGCACGTTGAGCACGAAGACGGTGATGACGATGGACAAGGTGACGAAGATCATGGTGAAGAGGAGGTACTCGCCGATCAGGGGGATGACGAGGGAGGTGGAGGGTATGATCTCCGTGATGAGGAGGAGGAACACAGTGAGGGACAGCAGCACGGAGATGCACAGGGTGATCTTCTCACCGCAGTCGGACGGCAGATAGAAAACCAAGACGGTGAGGCAGGAGATCAGCAGACAGGGGATGATGAGGTTGATGGTGTAAAACAAGGGAAGCCTCCGGATGATGAAGAAGTAGGTGATGTCCGGGTAGATCTCGTGGCAGCAGTCGTATTTCTTTGTGTTGTACGTCCCCACGGCGTTGATGATGGCCCACTCGCCGCTCTCCCAGTAGTTGTTTAGATCCACCGTGTTCTCGATGCGCTCCAGGTCAATCTTGGCCTTGTCGTAGGTCCAGGAGCCAAACTTCATTTTGCAGTTCTGCTGGTCGAAGGGGAAGAAGGTGACGTCGATGCTGCAGGAGCTCTTGTAAATGGCCGGAGGGCACCCAGCGCACTTTACCCGTGTGGAACAGGTGAGCTTTGGTCATGTGGGTCACGGCAAACTCACCGTCGGCACTGGGAAGACAGAAGTGGACATGTGAGTGGTGACGACAGGAAACAGGACACCTTTAAAGTTTTAAAAGCTGCAGAGACCGTCCAGTGAAAAATGTTTATGATGTCCACAATAATAATAACCCTCTGCAGAAGTATGCCCCCTCCATTCATCGCTTTAATGGCCTCAGCTGAAGACTTAATAACCAGACCTTATCATTTCTCTCTATCAGTCTGGCACCTTTTCTAATTTCACTCACAGATTGTGATTGCACAGGCTCCACCGAGCAGAACCGCACCATCAACCCTCTCTGGTGAATCTCCATGAGGGGAGGAGGGGGCGGTTTGTGGTAAAAGTACTACAATTCACAGTACAGCAGATTTCACACTAAAGCCATTTGTGCGTATAGGTTAGTTATTAGTTGTTGTAGTTGAAGGCACAGAAAAAACTGTAAGTAATCTGTTAATGCAAATTTTTAAAACAGAATGAATGTTTAGTTTTGAGGCCACTAGATGGCGCCAACATCCCAGCAGATAATATAGGCAGGAATAGTTGTCTTGTCCTAATTATAAAACTTTTATATCATCATTTTGTTAAGCAAAGCTGTAAAGATTAGTCAATGAATCAATTATTTTTTATTTAAGCAAAAAGCTAATTCTTGGCCATGATTCTCAAATGTGATTTGTTTTCTATAATATTAAACGATATCCAGTAATTCCACAAAATGATCTGCAGACTGAAGGTTGCAGTCTTGTTTTAAGATTTCGATTTTTAACTTCTCTATGACCTTTATCTCACTCACTTGTTATAGAGGACGATGTCTGGTACCCATATGAGCTCTGACGGGCACTCGGATGGACGTCACGTTGTCGTAGTCAGACGGTCTCCAGCTGAGCTTGTAGTCGTTCCACTCCTGGAGGAAACCAACAGGAGAAATGATATCGCTGTGATCCTTCATTTAAATGTCATTTGAGTGATTCCACGTCTTCAGAAATGTCACTTTTATATTGAATTTTTTATATAACCAAATCCCCTGTTAGAGAAAGAAAATCTTAATAATAAATAAACAGTGACACATTTTTTTTCTTTTTCTAACCTGTTTAAGCCACACGTTGGTTGTCATCATCTGGTTCTTCTCATCCTGACAGACACACACAGACACAGAGAGGGACGGAGTTTGTCAGTTTGAGGCGCAGAACAGACAAGTGTGTGTGTGTGTGTGTGAGGTTTCTGGAGGATTGTCAAAGACGACCCAAATACAGCTCGAAGCAACTTCCCCGACTGTGAAGTGATCTAGAAGTTTAAGCTGTGACATGGTTGAGGTGCATCATCTAGTTTTCCAAAGTTTTGTGTGATTTTGTAGGTTTAAAAAAAACACACAAAAAAATGTACCCGTATATCCTTCCAAGTTTTCCCAAATAAGTATCAATCATTTTAATCACATTCATTAAAAGTTGTGGAATCTTCTCGTGAGTTTGACCTTGAAACACAACACATGTTTGTTTGTGTTGCATGTTTTTACAGCATGCTTCCTTATTTAAATGTATTTGTGTATTTGTAATGCATGTGTCTTTGTACTGATGAATGTATGTATTCCTCATTGTGTGTTGTGTATTTGCATGTGTTCTCTTCAGTTGCACTGTGTCGAGCTCTCAGGGCCACCGTAGGTTACAGATTAAACAAACTCCAAAAGAGAGAATAACCTTATTATGAGGACATTAAACGTGACCTTCCTGAAATGAATGTGTGAGAGCTTGTGTTGACTCACCACGTCAATGAGCTGAGCGATGGACAGTCCAAACTTGACAATGACCACGTCGGAGATGTTGGGCACGGGCCTCGACCACTTGTTGTATCCGGCGAACAGCGTCTTGAAGAGATCATCCTCAGCGTGCGTGTGCGACTTGTCATAGCAGAGAACTGTGGACACAGAATTATTAAATACTTATTGGTCTCTCGTTTTGAAAAGAGCTGGGCGATAAAACAATGTAAATGATCATCACAATATAGATTTAATCAAATAGCGATAAAACTAAAGTCCAATATAAAGTATATCCTTAATATGATATTCGCCTCCTCCGGCCCTTAAAAAGACTTTAGGACCACAACCCTCACTCAGGAGCAAATAAATAGTCTTTAAACTTAAAATAAAGAATATTCATACATACAAAAATACTTTTATAGTAATACTTAACGATTTGATATATTTATATCATTGTTTTTACCATTTCGTCCAACAATAACTCGGTCACATGTATTCAGCGTTCAACACAAATAGACTTCCAGATTTTATTTACTTGCACTCCCATCTTATTTCACTATTTAAATCTGCAGTACATAAAAAACAGCTCTCTTGAAAATACAACTAGAAGTTGTCCAACGTTAAATTTTAATATTATGGCACTGCTTAAACTGGCAGTCAACAGTTAGTAGTTGATGGTTTGATATACAGGGAACATAATTCAATGGTAGACGACAGGAGTAAGAGAGTTGCACAGTGTAAAGGCATCGTATCCATGTTCTCTCACCTAATCCTCACTTAACCAACGGCAGTAAAACATTCTGCAATGTTGTGTGTGTGTGTATGTGTGTTGTGTGTGTGTGTGTTTGTGTGTGTTGTGAAAACCTTGTGTTTCTGATCTATGCTTTTCCACATCGGAGCAAATCTTTCTGATCTCTTGATCTGAGCTCCCTGCGAGGGGTCCGCCTGCAGGAAGGTCTCTCCTCTCCCTCGGCACCAGCACCATTTCCACAGTTACCTCCCTCTATATCCCTTAAGTGTTATTATGCCTTCATTCTGAGAGGTGGCCGTTCAGATAGATTCTGTAAACGCAGACCAGACAGGTTTGTGAACCAGCCTCTGACTCGAGTCCCTGTGTTATTTCCCTGTGGAATCACATCGGGCAGGAATCCTGACCCTGGGGGATTTACAGCTTCCACCTTCATCAGTGTCGTCAGAGTCAATTACACACATCGTTACTTGCTGCTGGTGTTAAGTGGAGGTGAGCTAATTTCACAGTAGTCGAGGGTGTTTATTGTGGCGCTGCCTGTCACTCTGTTACAACCCATGCAT
Source organism: Pseudopleuronectes americanus (assembly GCA_038501795.1). Taxonomy (NCBI): domain Eukaryota; kingdom Metazoa; phylum Chordata; class Actinopteri; order Pleuronectiformes; family Pleuronectidae; genus Pseudopleuronectes; species Pseudopleuronectes americanus. Next base: position 10,923,134 of record CM076734.1, on the reverse strand, counting down.
AAAACAATTAACAGACACTTTGCTCTCTTGAAGCAGAGGATGACGACATCTGTGTATATTTACTACATCACAACTGATCCTGGATGGTTAGAATACTGACTGAGATGTTCAGCTCAAGTGACAAATGAAAAGAGAAAAGTCCTCAATGATTGGGAGACTTTATAATAAACCGTGTAATGGTGGCACTGTTTCCAAACGGCTCTTAACATTTATTTAGTATCACTGTGCTGCCGGGACCTGTTATTGATCAGCTGATATATATGCAGCGATAAACTAAACCCAGCAGATTTATCACTCTTTGACGTGAACGCTATTTGGATCTGGATTAGTCTCTTTCTCTCGTTTAAACATTAAAAGAACAGTTCAAAATCGAAATATAAGAGAAGACAACTGGAAGAGAAGATACTATCTCGTCATATCTAGACAAAAAACATGAGAATACAGCATCAGCTTGTTAGTTTGGCTTAATGAAGGCAGGAGGGAAGCAGCCCCCCTGGCCTCTGTCTGAAGGGAAACTAATAATCTCTTATTAGAACCTCTTCAGTTCACTAGTGGCGCAAGGATGGCGTTTTCTACACATTGGGAAATTATGTGTGGCGTTGGGAAGCATCGCATCTCAACCAAACCACACGAATCCCACAAATCTGTTGGGATTCTAATGTAGCCTCCACAGCCCACTCCCCCCCCGGCACCTCTGTTTGGCATCACAGTGTGTATCCCACTACCCAATGAAGTGTGCTGCCATCAAGGATCCCAAAACGAGACCTTGAACCACCTGCATGTGGCAGCAGTCACGGCTGCTAGGCCAAGGCCACATCATCACCTGTCCGTGGGTGAGCTGTAGTTCTGAAGCCAACAATGACGAGTCCTTACAACCCACTAACAGTGGGACAGACCAGTGGAGGGGAGCCAGGGGGGTCCGGCAGAGGATGCTGCACAGAGCTATCACCAGAAGGATGCATGCAAATCTACTTACATGATTTATTGCCCGAGCTAACTCTTTGTCTCTAAGTCGTTGTAGGGGCTTTAACAGAAGAAGACGGGTCCAGTATGCCGAAGAAAAGCTCGAGAGCATTCGTCCATCTGGCAAGTTTGTCTTGAAAAATGTGTGCAGGGTTTTTGGGGCAAACACATTTTGGGAGTATTAGATATTCAAAATGGTAAATAGTGTGCAAGTTCAATGTTAATTTGCCCAGGGTACACTCGGGCTCACCTCCTGCAATCATGAACTAATTTCCGTCTGGCAAACAAGCGTGCACCAGAGACTTCTTATCTGCCCTCTTGACAGTCAGGGTGCGGCGTGCTCATCTGTCGCTGCACCTGGGAAAGGACCAGATGTGTGGGGGGGAAAAGTGTGTGTGTGTGTGTGTGTGTGTGGTGTGTGTGTGGGGGGGGGGTGTCTTGGGCGCCATAGATCAAAGCCTCCTGCCAGCTCCCGACCATCCAGCACTCCGTGGGGCCGTGGATGTTGGAAAGGGGCCAAGCTCCTCTTTGGCGAGGGTGGATGAAACACTGACCGGTTTGGGGGAATCGAGTCAGCAGCTTCTCGGGCCAGAGACACTCTTGGCCATATTGGGCTGTCAGATACTTAAAGTTCAGGGAGTTGAGTAAAAAACTGCAAAGGAGAGATGAGCTCTGTCAGAGGCGTTAAGAGAACGCACTGGCATGAGATCAAGAGCCAGCCCATTGGAATTGTGTAGCAGGAAGAGATGGAGGGAGAGGATGTGTTATCCTACACATCTGAGGGAGGATTAGTTTGTACATATGAAAAGACATTAAACCAGGTATATAGTCTATATCCAAATAAAGGCTCCAATCGACTTCCTGCACAGCTTTTAATATCACACTTGATGGATTCAAAGTGGAAATGAACTATAGCCACTGTTTCTTGAATACCTATTTATGAGGTGGAACGGGTCGTCCACATATGATAAGGTCGGTGGTTCAACCCCACTCTCCTTCATTACACGTGCCAAAGTGTCCTTGGGCAAAACTCTGAACCCCAAATTGTCCCTGACAGCTGTGTGAATGCCTGATGCGTGATAGAAAAAGTGTTGCATGCAGTTTATGAATCTTCATTGGGTGATGGGCAAAAATTTTTCATCGGGCCATTTTCCATCTTTCCACAAGTATTTCCAGAAAAGCTCTTGAAAAACAGATATTCTTAAAATAAAGTGAATGTAATTCATTCTTTCTCGTAGCATATTGTGTGACATATTTTCTCTGGAACTTATATGTTCTTGTGAAGTACAGTGCTTCTCTTCCACCGTTTCTGAATTAATTTGGTCAAGGACAAAGGATCATGTATTAACTCTGTTGTGGAGGAGCAAGAGGTCTTCTTGAATTTAAATGGAGTTGAAATTAGCTTATTTATTTCTGGTCCACGATTTATGCTGAGGGACAAAGTTAGCTGAGGGTGGGACTCAAATTAAAAAACATACTTTTGCACATGAGACATTATAAGAGCTTTATAGGTAAGATTGAAAGGCAGTTTACTTCATTTTCAGTTTTCCTTTTAATGTCAGCAGAAAATGCAATGCTCAATGCTCAGCTTTAACGTGACATTTTGGTTCTCCTGAGTTCCACATGCATTCACCTTGTTGCTGGCTGATACGCCCGGTGAAACGCGCACAAGAACCGGGAGGAAATCTTGGAGGAAAGTACTGACCTGATGGAAGGAGCAGGATGGACCACACTGCAGCCGTCCTCCAGGAGAACAGGTGGTTGAACCGATGCATCTTTTCCTTCAGCAGAGAAGAGTCCAACTTCCTCGGTGGCGTTCCCATCCTGCCACACGTTACCTCGACACCGTGATGTGTGAGCAGAGTCCCTCATCTTCGCAGCAGGGAGGCATGTCCGGACAACTGCTGCCACGGGAGGAGGAGAAGGAAGAGGAGGAGGAGGAGTATGAGAGTGTGGTGATGGTTCTTTCCGGATAACTTTACCGTCTCTTTCCCCTGGAGTTCCGCACCACCAGCCGGTCACCCTGCTCACTTCCAGCACCGCGCACTGAGGACGAGAGCGGCTGCTGCTCCTTCGGGTTTCGCGCACTGAGCCGGAGAACTATCCATCAGTCGGTGGTTATCCTGGGAGCCTCAGCGTTACACGATGGATCAGACCAAGGTCATTTTTCAAACTGTAAGTAGCCCATTAGTCCATTGAGCCACAGTCCAGGCTTTTTCCTGCTGCGTAATATATCAGGTTATCCACCTTTGAGCGCACGGTGCCAAGGATTTACGCATTGGTCTAACTTATTGAGATCCATTCAATTTTGTATATTTGAGTCCTTCCCCGTGATTAGAAGCTTAGTTAGTGACCACTCGGGTTCATCAGATCGGAAAAACAGCACATCATCCTCCCAGAGAGAACACACAGCCACAGCTGAGCGTTTCCCGTCTCTTCCTCTTGTACTAAATTCAGCCCCCCCCCCTCTCTCTCTCTCTCTCTCGCTCTCTCTCTCTCTCACACACACACATCCACACACTCTCAAACACACACACACACACACACACACACACACACACACACACACACACACACACACACACACACACACACACACACACACACACACACTAGCTGTTCAGCCAGAGGGCAGATTACGTTAGTTTAAGTTTCCCCAAAATGATTAATATTAGAATAGAAGGTTTGCAAACACGTCACAAAATGACACCAGAAAACATTTTTGAGCTTACAAACAAGTAAACAATTGGCCAATGTGTTGATTGTTGCTTTTTACTATACATACTTCATATCATGCACTATACAAATTCATATTATTAAACATTTTATGGATACAAATATCGTAAAATAGTGATGAGGAGTGGTACTGGAAGTAAAACAAAATATTTACTCTGATGTTTTTAAGTCCAACAAACACATGATCTTGCAGAATCTTTTTAAACAATGTGCATATTCAGAGTTTCTTTGTTTAACAGCTTATAACCTGTTTAATTCTTCCTGATGAAAGGAGCCGTCTAATCCTTTCTATGATCTTGTCCCTCATCCACAGCTATAGTTTGCACAGTTTCCTCCAAACACAGATACCCTTGTCCCTGTGGTAGTTTTCTTGTTTTGTTGTTGCAAAAACAAAATCCCCGTTGAAACACACTCGTCATCTTAAGCGCATGCCGGCCTCCATCGCCCAACCTTGAACCAGATGGCCGACCCACAGCTTCCTCTGGAGAAGACTAACACAGTCATTATGTTTGCTCTCTGAAGGCCAATCTGGTTTGATCCATAAACACATTTACCTTGGCTCAAAGCTGCAGCCACACACTGCTGCCATGTTTGACCTCAGGAATAAACCTGGATGGGAAATAATCAGAGGTATTTTATGGGTCACAAGCTTCTGTGAAAGGGAAACAAAAAAAAATCCATCTGCTTTCCTTTCAGTCGATTCTTACAGTTGATGGAATGGCCGACCTTGATACATTGTTGTTTCTCAGTCTTGCAAAAATCTTTATATAATTGCAAGAAGGTTTATTTTCCTTTTATTGAGTCTCACACTGGAAATCCAACATATTCCACAAAGTTAGAGGACGATATGTTTAATAGCCGTGTCCAAACTTCCTTAGCGATGGATTTTGATGATGTCTTTCAGCTGCTTGGTGAATGATGCCTGCAGGGCCTGCGATGAGCTCTCCAGCCTGTGGGCGGTGTCTGCAGCAGCACGTAGCATGGCTTCGAAAGCCGAGGACTCCTCTCTGATTCTGCTCCGGACGAACAACGGCACCGGTCACCAGGTGGAGAGAAGAGGAGGAAGAAAGATGTACAGTAAGATTGAGTCAGCGAAAGAAGAGCTGAGGACAATTCATACATTATAAGAGGAGTGAGGAGTTCCTGATTCGGATGTTCACCCAAATTTTGTTATACTAATAACTTAATAACCAATCTAAGAAACAGACAGAGGGGAAAACATTACATCCTTAGCGATGGTAATGATTCATGGATCTTGATGAAAACAATCAGGCATGTTTAGGGACAGCTACAGTTTGAAATGTTTATTGCAGCAGAACATAATTAGAGTTTAGCTTATTGGCTCCGACTTAATCACTTCCCCAGATACTTTGGAGACTGATGAGCAAATATCTTTAACTACCTGTCGGAGCTCACAGGTGGATGCTCGGGTGATGGAGGGGCTGAATCGACAGGCTTCGATACCGATGCAGGGCAGCAGAGCAATGACAAGCAAAGGGTAGAGATGGGAAATCTTTGCAGTTTAAATAGAGCGGCAAATTGGGAGGGTGTGTATGACAGAGGGTTGTGGAGAGTGAGGCATCACACGAGATTAGAGCAGTGCAGTAAAAAAAAACATTTAGATTTAGATGAAATTAATGTTTCTGCTTCAGATGCCTCAGTCGTGTTTAAAGGGCACGACACTGCATTTCATGTGAATCTATTAATTCAGATACGTTTCTCTCCATGGCCACAACTTATAATAGTTTTGATTAGAAGTTATTACTTTGCTTGTAAATTGTCAGAAAATTATGGATTGTTATCAGTCCTGATATTAGCTTGAAGAAAGCAACAAGAAGCCAAAAAGGCTCAAACATTTGGTGTAGAAAACCTCTCACTTTATATGTGCACCATGTATCTGTGCAATATCTGTATTTGTGGACACAGGTGGTACTTAGGATACTCAGCAATAGAAACTGCCTCTGCCACTGCTGCATTTCAGGTGAATTACCAAAATCGGACATATTTAATTTCATAAAAATTGCATACTAATTGAGTTTCAGTTACTAGATTGTTTTTCAGGATCCATGAGCACTTCTCTGTTGAGTTGAACGAGAAGACATTGAATTAAAAGTCTGGATGATGAAGAAAAACTGGAGCCAATAACACAGACCAGGACACCAAAAAACGAGCCTAACCTTTTTAGCTCCTTTATATTTCAGCCATTAACTTCATGAAGCTTGACACAAGCACGTTTTCATTTCCTTCACTCACTTCTGCATCCCAGCCAGGGTTTCCAACGCGTCTCCTTCCAGCTTCTTCTCCAGATCTTCCTCAGCCTTCTCCACCACCTCCAGACACCTCTTATGCTCCTCCTGGGTGCCCACGAGGTTCTCCTCAATCACGTCCTCGTACCTCTGATCTCCCACCACTGCCCCCAAAAACTGAGCCAAGTTCTCCATCACTGCCTCGTTCCCGTGCTGGATGGCCTGCAGATAAGCCAGCTCCTCTCTCTGAGCCTTCAGCCGTCGAGCCAAAGCGGCGTCGGTGGAGAAGTGGAGCGAGCACCTGTCCAGTTGGGACTCGTGGTGCAGCGTGGGCGATGGTGATAACAGTACTGCTGATGTGTGAGAGTCACGGCTGTTTTTCATCCTCACAGGCTCTTCTCCGGCTGCCTGAGACGTGTCATTGGTGGACATTACGGTGGGATCAAAGTCAAAGCCTGAACCCCAGTCAACATCCCCACTTTGGCAGAGCATCGGGGTTGCCATGGACACCCAGACCAAGATTAACGGCCTTATCCTACAGTGCCACATGGTGACCTGGAAGAATGAGGACGGGGTGAGCAACAGGGAAAGACTTATCATGACCTTTTAGTGTAGAGAGAAGTAAACAACTTAGCAGCCTGGTACCACTGTGCCGCCCCTATTCCTTTCAGTAACATAGAAATGGCTTCTACGGAAGTTGATCTGAAATATTCAGTCGCTTAATAAAAGTGACCCTGAGAGTCAAACTGCAGAAGTTTGCAGTAAAAGCAATGTACTCTTCATTTTCCTTGAGCCACTTCTTCATCGGTTTCTTCTTTTAGATTTCTCTTTGTGAATTCTTGAGAAAAATAAATTTACCCCTGCCAAGGGTTAAGGTTTTTTTACCCCTGACACAAAAATAGCTTAATGGATTACCATGAAACTTGGTGGAAAAATGAGTTTTGGTTCAGGAAAAGAACCAATTATAATTTGGTCTGTTTTTCTCAGGAACTAACTCGCGGAAAGAATCAGGCATGAGTTTCTGAAATTTGGTGCAGCTTGGTGGGATTTAAGGGGATTATTGGGTCTTGGCGGAGGTGTGCTCTCTACTGAGTGTTAGTTTCACAGTAGTTAAATTATTTGAGTTGAGTTCAGATCCAAAAACTAGGTGACATTTGGAAACACAAGTTTGATGTTTAACTTCCAGGCTGTTCATTCACATCTCCTACCTATCGTGTTGTATTCCCTCCAATGAAAGTGTATCCACAGATTTTACAGCTAAAATCTTTGGTGCCTGAATTTCAACAAACCAACAACCAAGTTTTGAAATTAATTTGAATCAGTTTCAATTATAAGTGGAGAGTTCAAATCATAATCAACAACTTTGAAGGTACTTTATAATTCTGTGGTATTTCAAATTATTTGAATTTCACTGTGAGGTAATTCTTCCATATGATGATGTCATAGTAGAGTGTGCATTCCAACCCTTCCCTGTGTCTTTTCAAGCTCTCAGTTTTATAACTGCTGATTTAAAAGCGTTGCAGAAAGTTGTGTGCTGCTTGAGTTGTGGTTGTGTTCTGGAGAATGCCTCCCGCTCTGTGGCCTGGTCATGGCTCTGTGGATGAGTTGTGTCTTGCTCGGGCTGTAAACTCTGATACAGCCTCTTGCAGCTGCGTTGTGAGGGTTGTTTGTTTATAACTGGCAGGTTGTCTTGCGATCTTTCACATCTGTTCACCTCATAAATCCTGACAACACATGAGCAGGAGCAGCCCTTAAAGAAAATGATCCCTCCTGTATGTCTCCCTGTCACTCCAATTTCACTGTACTGCCGACTCCCCGGTCATGCATCTGGAAATGTATTTAAAAAGGGGCACCGGGGCCTGTGAGGTGGAGGTACACTGCAGAGCTTTTTCTGCTGTCCGAGCACATTAGTTTTCAGCTGCCTCGAAACTATTTCAACCTCTCACAGCTCAACTCAAAATCAGAGTGGGTGGGATTGAACACGTTCTGTTGAGAAACCCCGAATGATCGCCCAATCACGCTCGGGACGAGAACTAGAACGGACACCGTAAAATTGTCCATTTATTTTAAGATGAGTTGTGCTGTGAACCAAACTCATAAAACGACCTTCTGTCAGCGTCTCTCTCTCTCTCTCTCTCTCTCTCTCACTCTCTCTCTCTCTCTCTCTCTCTCTCTCTCTCTCGCTCTCTCTCTCTCTCTCTCTCCATCACTTCCTCTGTTTCTGATGACTTTAAATGGTGACCTCACATATGTCACAGCAGCTGGGAGAAGAGTCGTGAAGAGAAACGTTCAAACCAACGACCAATGTTATTAGGTTCATTTATTTTTAGTGACGTGTGTAGTGTTGTCACCATAGACTTTATATAAAGATGGACGACTTCCATAAAAGTGAAGCTAAATCATCTTGATCGCCCCCTGGTGGCTGGCTTCAATATAGGTCATAAATCCGGGCTCATCCACGCTAGCTGACAGTGCATGGATCAAACTAGAAAGTTGAAGTACACGTCAAACTTGTCTTAAAAGTGGATTCTGTCATTTTAGGCAGTTCTTATCACACAGATTAAAATATAGCTATCGTGTGCAGAGTATTGAACTGAATTTAATGGTCAATTAACTCTTAAATGTACTAACAAGATCAAAAAGCACATCTTTTTGAAGAAAAGGCTTCAACGAATGACGTCTTCATCTTCAGAAATATTAAAATCGTTGTGAGTGGAGAGCCAGAGCAAGGGCACGTCCAAACACTTTGTTTCCTTCTGAAGTTTTACTCTTCTTGTTTTGACTTTGATGAATCCAAACCATCCACTCTCTCAGCCTAATGACAGAATACAGCCAAATGGAAGCTCATCTCACATTCTAGCTTCTCTGTGTTCAATTATCATGGCGGCAGTAAAAAGGCAGAAGTCAGAGGACATCCAGTGACATTAACTCGGTGTCTGACGGGCCTGTTAACTGGAGGCATGCGTGCTCCTCTGCAGATCACAGATTGGCAGGAGCAGTTGCCTCTGTCTTTGGAAACTGTCTGTGGTCTTTCCACGCTGGCTTCCTCTGCTTCGGTAGTAACAGTGTTTGTGTTCGACTCCCTGTGGCCCGTCGTGACCTTTTTTGGCTTCACTTTGACGGCTCTCATCATCGTGAAGTGGTTTTTACAGGCTGATGTTTTTTCTTTCGGCTTAAAATAGCAAAAGTGCGGCTGCAAGACGAAAAAGCAGCCACATATGTCCTTTTAGTAATCTTTGAAAAGAATCGACTACATCCTTGTGTAGCGGAACTTTTCTGAAAAGATTATTGGAGATATTCTCTTTTTTTTCTTTTTTTAATTCTCCCTCAATTATTCACAGCTGGATTCCCTGAACACCTTCCCTGGTTTAACCTAATTCTACTTTTCGTCTTTTACTCTCTTTTTGACTATGTTTTTATTTGTTATGTATTACAGTTACAGTAATTCATTTTCCAACCTTGATTAAATAAACACCAAGAACTAAGTGAATTAATCTTTTAAGTATTTTCTTGATTTAGGTCATTATTTTGTTAATGTCCCAAATAAATATGATCAGAATTTCCTGAAGGCCAACGTCATGTCTTTAAAAAGATGGTTTTGTAAAACACATCTTAATCATCTGAGTTCCATAATAAAAAAAGTTATATAAAGAGTAAAACCTTTTAGATATCATGTGTAGACCTTTTGAATTTGAATTTGACTTGTCAAAGCCTGAACAGGAGAGTTTCACGGGTGTCACAACAACCATAGACTGAAAGAGGTCCCAACTCTCGACCACTTTAACGTTGCCATGACAACAACATTCTTTGGGAAATAAAGTCAATATAGAATAGACATAGATTTGGTGTTTACAGGTAAATTAATAATATATAATTGGACAGATAAGTGCAGTGGAGACCTGTGTGTAAATGTATCACAAAGAAAATGTACTGCATCTAAAAAAAGAAAAAAGCAATAATCCACATAAACAGCAGTGTTTTAAAACCCTCCTTATAACTTAAATAAGTTGAATTCCCCTTAATGGGAACTGGAATTTGGATATTTCTGCTTTTAACTGGTGAGAAAGCTTCATTTCATCATTATACTTTACCATAACTGAAAGTTTTACAAATAACAAAAAACAAACTTACCCCAACTCCAATGTTTTTTTCACAGATATATTCTCCTACTTCCCTCTTTTATCAACCAACTCAAACGACTCAGGGACAACGTTTCACAGGAACAGAGAACAAATACTCACTCGCTCTCCTTCTTCTTCATGTCAGGGGAGAAAAGAAATGTCGACACACACACACACACACACACCACACACACACACACACACACACACACTTAAGGTTTGGCTAGAGAGCGTGGTTGCCTGTGTGCCCCTCTCTGTTGATGAGGAGATGTTAGCAGAAAATGGCTGAAGCTGAATGATTTCTTTCTCTGCGGTGGAGAGAGGGGCTGGCAGAGGGGAGGGGGTGAGGACGGAGTGTAATCTGCTTCACATCTGTGGGCTGTGGTTGCAGAGGAAGCATGAGGGGTGTTTTTATGACCATGCTGAATTCACATTTCCTATGTACTTTAGGAAAAGTTCCATTTAACTGTGTCTGGACTCTGCACTTAGGTAATTTAATACGTGGATGAAAAAACAAAAGCTGCTTCCAAACCAAGACAGTAGTGAAATAGAAATAAAGCTTTGTACATGTCGAGGTTGTAAGGTTGACAAAGATCCAGTAATGTAGTTTGATCAAATTTGTTCAATTATGTTTTCTTGACTTGTAAATCCACAGGGGCAAAAACAAGGATTGCAAGCAATTTTAATAAGTGTATTGAAGAGAAATGTATTTTTCTCTGCTCTGTTAGAAGTTCCCTTGTAGCCGAAAAGCCCAAATCCTGAAAGACAGAAAAAGGGGGGAAACCTTCTTGTAGGATGTTAGAGAAACCAGATGGTTCAAACCACTCGCTCTGTGCAGGAAAGCAAATGTGGAGACATGTGGAGATTTACAGTGAAATATTGTACTCTGTGGAATTTAAATCAAAATCAATCCGAGTGATGACAGATACTGGAAAAGCAGGGATCAGGTTAATATACTGTAAATTAAATAAAATCCCTCTCATCTTCAACGGTCTTCAGTCAGCTCTTTATCTGTTGTTGCATCATGTACTTCTATGCAAAGAATATTGTCCATGATTAAAGTGGATTTTTGGTACTGAGTACTTCCGCCTCAGGGTGTATTTAACAACAGGTAAACATGTCATCTTTCTACCTTCGCTGTCCACACCTCACAGATGCTCCTGTGTCTTCAGTGCTGATTAAACTAATAAGCTAATAATCAACGGATTATGAAAAGATGATATCTGGAATAATGCCAGGGATAGGTGGGCGCACTGACAGGATAAGAAAGTCTATATTTTCATCCCCTAATCTTGGATGTACAGATCCATGATGGCTGATGGCAAACAGTGAACCACATCAGCTCTGGTTTGAATGATTCCTGATTGCGACGGAAGGAAAGATGAATAACCGGAGGCTGAATTTGAAAAGGAAGAGATCTTTTATTTTTATCGGCCTCTTATCAAAAACCAAGTCATAACAACACTGACAGGTCTCAAGCTCATTTTATCAAATTGAGGAAGAGGATTATAGATATTTTACTTCATGGCCGATCAGATATCTGATAACAAAATATCAGTTTCAGAAGGACACGCTGTATTTCCCTTCTGGGTTATCTTTGCCCTTTTAGAGTGCTTTGAAAACCAAATACACACTGTTGTTATGATTTGTTTGGGAGGGAGGGGGGTTAAGTGTTTGAGTCCACAAAACACTTTCGGAGTTTCAGGGGTAAACAGTGTAGCAGCCAAATCCAATACAACTGAAATTATTAGTGACTTATCTTCAGCAGTAATAAAACAACAGAAAAAAAACACAAGATATCTCCATACTGCTCATGTGATGTCATTTAAGTGTCCGCAAAACCCCAGACATTCAAATCCAAATCGAAACAAGGTAATTTTTAAGCCTAAAACTCCACCAGAAGTGGCTGAGCTAGCGAACTTAGCATTTCTCACGGTCCCTGAATGCACCTCGGGGAAGATATCGGCAGACATTAATACTTTTGGTGTAAATGACCTTGTTCCAATGAATATGAATGTCCATTTTTGGATGAAATATCCCTTTAAGCTAAAAAAAAGTCCTTTCCAAATAACATTAGACATTATTATAAAAATAAGCATTATCACAAGTAAAGACAAACAGGAGGCTTCTAGTACCTTCATACAGGATAATGCATCAAATGTCATCAAATCAATAATCTCTAACCATTTAGCAAAATTCCCCATTTCCCATTCTCTAAAACTTCAAAGATTTTCCAAAATAGATTTATCAACACATGTTCTCCCCGTGTTGTGTCGGGTCCAGACGGTCTCTTTCAAACATCAGTGTTAAAAGCCCTGTGCCATGTTTGGACATGCAAGTAGCGTGTCCACTTCCTCCCCCTGAATCCACAGGACGGCTCCATATGGGAGCAGTTTCTCACTCTTGGTGTAAACAGTGTCACACAACTGACTGATGAATGTTGCATAATGTGGGCAATGGAATGCAGATACTTTTATTGCAGGGACGTGAGGATCTTTTTGAAGGAGAACTGCTTGACTTGTACGTATTCACATGTCGAAAATCAACTCATCCATAATGGAGTTATGGAATATTAAATTTTTGACAGTGCAGTGGCAAGTGCAAAACCAAAATAAGAAAATCAGCAAAGGTGAAGTAAATTTTTTTAAATATAGCACATCACAAACAGGTTTAGAAAATGAAATATAGAAAATATATATATATCCGTTAGATGGAAATGCTCTTGTTTTTTGTAATGTTTTGTCATTTGTTTCTGTTAACTTATTTACTATAGTATTTGTGTGTTTTCTCTTATTTTCTATTGTTTTTAAAGATGTGTTAGTGTTTTCTTGTTTGTCTGTTTTTATAGTTAATGATTCATCGATTTGTTTTTCTGTTTTGCACTTGTGTTTTGCCATAAATTGTTGTGTTTTTGTCATTTGCAATTGTGATTCGCATTAACCCTCTGAAAATATCCATATTTCAGAAGGGTATCTGTTGATTTTCTAGAATTTAATGATTTCCTCTAGTTTGAAATATTCTAACTGAATTAATCCACCTGTTCAACAACACACTGCAAACACTCCTCTTCCTCCAGTTTCATCCAGTCCCATGTTAAAATCATGTCTAACTTTATAAGACGAAAATATGAATTCACCTGGCAATGCAGTTTACAGAATACCTAGTAGATTGGACTGTGACCGTGAGTCTATTGACCAAGAAACTGTTTCAGCGTTTTCTAATTGACCAACAACTCGTGTTACGCCGAGGGCTGTTATTGACCAAGGCCAAGGACTCTGTGCTCTCTGCAGCCACTTATCCAACGCGGAGCTGCTGCACTGAGAGCCACAGTGTGCTGGTGCTGATAAACTCTGCTAATCCACTCAGGGACCCCAAACACAGCTCAGGCTTTTCTTCAGCGCTCAGAACCAGCGCGCTCTGCTGCTTAACCCACGTTCCTCCTCTCTCAGCAAAGATTTAGGAGCTTCTGGGAGCAAGAGGCCGGCGCTTTAGATAACATTCACTTAGAAAAAAAAAGAACTGTAATGTGTCAAATTTGTTCGCAACAATTAATAAATCTGTCGCTGGAAATGTTCTGTGAAATTTAGGGCTGTTACCAGTCGATATTCTGTAGCGTTGACAAATTTCCTTTTCTTAGGGCAGCGACTTACTGGGCTTAGATAAGTAACCCCGGTAAAGGCCTACTCCTAAAGTCACACTTGAACACACCACAAACCAACCAGTGGTCGTATCTACATAAACAGCAAAATACACTTTCACTCCGACAATGTGAATTATTCCATCAAGTCAAATTTATTATCTAACAGCATTTAGGACCGACTCCCTGACACTGACTGAGCAAATGGACTCTCTATTAAAATGAGATTATACATGCCAGTTCTTCTTGCCTGCCTTGATTAAATCTTGCTCTGCTGGCAGCACTGAGTTTGTTGTTTTACTGCTTTTTCCAATGCAGCTTGTATTGGGGGAATGTATTTGGAGAGATGTGATGTTGCTGAGATTTTGTGGATCTTTGCGATTTCGAATAAAACCAATCTCATTATGCACATTAGTCACTGGGATTAGGAAAAGGGAATTTGAGGAAACAACAAGTACCTTTGCAAATTTATTTCCCTGTGTATATATTTACATAGTTTAATCCAAAGCTTATCTCTTGAGTGCATTACACTGACGAGTGTTTCCATCGATTTGTCCACCTGACTAATATACATTTATAATATACAAGAAACTAAATGTCTATTTAGCCTGCCACATATTTGTAACGGTCATTTTAAACTTTAACATTAGTTTACAGTTGGCTGCATTTCCTAAATCTCAGTTATTCTTAGGGACAAAATCAGTGCTTCGATATGAACAAGATGAGCTGTGATTGGCTGCGACCATATGCTGTGTTTAAAAAAGGGCATACATCTCCACTTCCTCCTGTTGTACAAACATTAAGCCAAACTATCCCGGATACGGGGGCCGCCATCTTGTACTTTTTATATAATTTGGAACCAGACTTCAATCTCAACTGTCAATCATGACGTATCAGATTGTAGTCTAATGTCGTCCATCTTTATTTCCATTATCTCAGGCTATGATCTGTTATTTTAAGATTCAGGTCACTTCAAAGGTCACAGGTCATTCAGGTCACAAAGAAACTAAAAGTACCCTCATTCCCTCTGCTCACATCGTACCTGATTACAAATAACGCTGTTTCATTTAAAAAAAGAAATTACACCTTAATGTCTTTTTGAGTAGGAGCTGAAAGGCTGTGGGTTTGATCCCCGGGGCAGTGGAAGGGCACAAGCGGTCTGGACTGTGTTGTGTATCATAACAGATGCCACCCTGGAAAAAAAGCCCACAAAAACACAGACCTTCATCCAGACCTCATTATATAAGTCAACCAGCAGGAAATGAGACAGCCCGAGGATATCGTGAACACTGATCAATCAGAATGACACTGATTTGGACCAATGGAAATACATGGTAAAGGTTCAGTGTTTTTTAACATCCCGGTTCTCTGAGCTTAAGTTAAATCTAATTAAAAGCATCTCCAGACAAATATGAGATAGATGTTCCGAGGGCAAACCAGAATTTAATCAGACAAACATAATTATCCTGTTTGGATGTTTCCTGGAGACCATGAGGACAGAAGAGATGACTACATAATGGAAGTCATTGACGCCATCCTCCATGTCACCACTTTCCTGACAACAGAACTACATGTAAATTCAATGATAGACACAAATATTATATTATAAGGTAGTATATATAATTTCCATTTTATATTTGTATAATCTTTCATACTACTGGGATACTATTTATATACTCTTAATCTAACTTTTACACTGCTTACGGTACATTTATTTAACTACTTTTTCTGTTTGATATACTTGTATAGCAATAATTATATCTGTATCATTTTATATTAGATTATATTAATTTATATATAATATACAATGTTTTACTCATATTCAGATTGTACATCCTACCTGCCAATTTAATTTCCATATCTCCATACTGCATTAATACATCAAACACCCTCATGCAATCATCCTGTGCTACAAGTACTTATCTATACCCATAATATTATGTTCATAGTTAAAGGTGTATATTCACATTTTGCATTTTAATTAAAGTTGTATTTTTATTATTTATTAATACTTTCCACCTCTGGTTTTTAACTATTTACTCCTGTAACAAGTCAGTTTCCCCAGAGTGGGATGAATCAAGCTTATTTCATCATGTCTCCCAGTGTCACTGGGAGATATTGAGCATGAAATACAAATAATGAATCAACAAATATGTTCACATCCTTTATGTGTTTGCATATTCTATTATCTCAAATCCACACAGGTGTATTTGGAACTGGTGTAAATAGTGTAACTGCACAACTCTTGAACCAGAGAACTTGGCAAGTGTTTAAAGTGCTGTTGACTGTTTAACTGCAGTATCATTAAAAGCTTGGATGTGTTCCACGGTGTCGCTCACTGATCATTAAATCCAAGGGAGATAACGCACTGTTGACTTCCTCGCTCACATGTTTCCTGTGGTTCCTTTTTATTGATTAATGTGGCTTAGGAGAGCCGTGTTGTTCCAGCCGGAGGGGAGCGCACTGCTGCAGGGAAGCTTTGATCACCTCCACGGGAGCGAGGGGTGTGAAGCAAGTGACGATCTGACGCTACAAATTAATTACTAACCCTCCACCGGAACTAGTTTTTTCATGTCGGGGAATCATTGGACTCTTATCATATATCTATCTAATTTTCATATAAAGTGACTTGAAACTGACTTGCTTCCCATATATTTCACCCATAGACAGTATATAAAGATAAACATAATTTCTCCACTTCCTCATCCTATCCAGAAATTAAGGCAAATTAACCTGCGTGTGACCGCATCCAAACGCCAATCGTGAGTCAGTCTCAGCTGTCAATCATGGCGTTTCACCCTGTTTTAATAGCATTTGAGCATAGGATAGCTAATTAAAACCTAACCTACTGGGAAAATGAACACTTGGACATAATAAATATATGAACTACCTAAGATGAGAGAATTTTATTTGACATGTACCTCATCGTTTTAGTTTGGTCCTTGTCCCATTCACTAACATGGAGGAGGTGGGGTTTATGACCTGTACTGCAACCAGCCACCAGGAGGTCGATCCAAATGGTTCTACCTCAGGTCCATTCATCAATATCATTGTCGGATCTTTTAACTCTGACATATTTAGATTCTGAAAAATGTCTTAAGACAAGTACATTATAAATGTATGTATGGCGGTAATGAATTTTGTTATCACAAATGACACAAGGATCATGTTTCTCGCACCTACTAAGACGTTGAGATTAAAAATGAATCACCTTAGAAGAAGTGGACAGAGTTGGAGGAAGGATTTTGATTATTTTCTCCAGAACTCTGTGCTGCTGGTGAGAAATACAGGCCACAGGGCCCAGTTAGCTAATATTAATGTTTTGATGTTCAGTGACAACATTACCGGCATTACTGCCCCGAGCAAGATGTAATAACCCAGGAAAATAACAAACGTTATCACACTGTGTCCACAGGGGAACACAATTCGATTATAATGTGGCACAATACAACACCATCAAATTACCATATAGCTTTGTGACGCACAACTTCAGAAAAAAGTGAATCACAAGTTTGACAAATGAAACATTGTATTTACCCTGAATTTACATTGTAGATAGTTATAGTCTGACATGCTCTTAGAAACTTGGAATTAGTCAGGAGCCGTGCATGTCCACATACCTTCTGATGAGACTGATGAGACCCCATCCAACCTCTTGAAAGGCTCATTCATTTGTTTGACTTGTTGGTGTCAGTAAATCATGACACTGGTCCTCGCCTGTTGTAGTCCTTGAAGTGAAATGGAGAAATCAAAGATGCATAATAAATATTTTGGAGAACCCTTAATGTTTATTTGCCATGGTAATGCCGAACAACTAGACTAAAACTCAGCGTGCACTTTTATCTTTCTTTGTTTTTCTTACTTTTTAAGTCTTCTACTGCCTTTTATACGCTCATCCAGATTTTGGATCTATTTTTATCTTTCTTTTCCCTCTTCCTTCCCATTTTCTCTTAAATATCCATGAAGTTAGGAACATTGTTAGAAAACCGATAAGAGACCTTTAGGCAACAATTTGCTCAATATAGCTGAAAGAACCGAGTCCTAGTCACAGTTGGAGATTCGCTCGCTGACGTCGTGTGATTCACGTGATTCATGGTACGTTTGATCTTTTCCATACATGTGCTGTACATTAATAGAATCTCTGGAGCCACACTGTATCACAGGGGAAAGCCTTGAGGTATTTTTTAAGAAAACTGAAGAGCTGAGAAGACCCAGAATTTAAATCTGTTCATCACACCAATTTAAGCAACAACAAAATGTGAAGTTATCTGTATATCGTCATCACAAAAAGAAAGTATTTCCAGGAAAAAAACAAATCTGCCAGTGCAGTTAACTTTTGCCTTATCTTGAAAAACGTTAACGTTATCTTCTAACACTTTTGCGTTACCACACAATACTTTTGTGTTTCTTTTACATGGCAAGAATCCAAAAGTATTGCAGAATAATGCAAAAGAAAAATTGTGAGGTAACAAAAGTGTTGAAGGATTAATCACAAGTATTGTGAGGTAATGCAAAGGTATTCTGAAAACATTTCTTGCAGTTACCTTTCGAAGTTCTTATGATTCCAACTATCGTTCTTCAAAAATGTTCTAGAAATGAACATTGTGATGAATGAAATGAACACACGTCTTGTATACGAAAGAAAATAGTTTGCTGTTATGAGATGAAGGAAACATCTATTTGGTTTAAGAAAATACTTGAAACAAATAATTTGATGTCATAAAAATAAAACAAGTTGTGGATTCCCTCAATCTCAACAAGAAGGAAAACAGGAAACATGGTGAGTAGGTGAGTCGGGGTAACTCTCACCTGTTTTCACTTCTCCGCTCTCTGTCTGAGCTTCTGAGGTCAGCGGGAGGAAAGTGAGAATCCAGAGGCCAGCTGCGTCCTCGTCCAGGCAGGAACTCTTAATCAATACAGGCAGCCAAAAGAGGCATGTTGAGAGTTGTAGGGGCCGGGTCACAAATATCCCGCTGGTCATATATACCAGATTGAACACTTGGAACCCAGGGGTGCAGAGGGTGCTGACCTATATGAATGAAAAAGAATAAAAATAATCAGTTTTATTTCCCTCCCCTATAGCTCTCAACGTGATTTGGCCTCAAGTTGCAGCAAAGAAATGTGATGAAAAGACGTCTGAGATTTTCTTTTTACTCTCGTTCTCTGAGCACTCCCCCGAAAGTCAGGAGTGAAGATTTGATTGGAAAGAGCAGACGTTTGCCGGCGTTAAGTAAATACTCCTTTTCTGATGTTGGGTTTTCAAGCGGGCAAGCCGCTCCGCTTGCCATCGGCATTCAGATCACGCCGATGCCAAAAGCACTCGAGATGGCTCCGAGGGAACCGGGCCGCCTGCTTCGGGCTCTCGTAAAAATCTGCTTTAATAATGGGATTTCAACACATTACATACAAACTCACCGGGCGCTAATGTGGGAGAATAATATTTCCAGGGAAAGGTGCACTCAAGTCCTAAATTGAATTTACAACGTCACATTGACTTTAAAACGGGGCTGTGCCATGTTTAATGCCCAGGAAATACTGGTTTGCTCCAGCGAGCAGCCAAGCAGCAGGCAGAGCGTTTAACGAGGGTGCTGCTCTGGATCTGCCCCAACCTGGGGCACTTAGTGCAATTCCAACACTAACATCTTAGCAGGTCTGCTCACTGTAAATAGTCTGGCTGCTGTTAGTGTTAGATAGTATGTAATAATTCTTTTTTTGAATTTCTAAAAACTACTAGACCTAAGTTTTATATTTTTTAGAGTTAAGGTTAGGAAGTATTAAATTATCCCTGACTCCCCCTGCTTCTTCCATTGACTGGGTAGGGTAACATTAGAACTTCCATGATCCAAAATGTTCTTCTAACAATGTTTTCAAACCAAGGTAGATCCCAAATTCATTTTAATCCCTTTTTAATTGGGTCATATCCACTTTATCTGTTAGCCACGTACCAATCAGATGTTTGTATTGGTTCCTCTGATAGGATCAGGGCTATTCTTTGCTGTTTGCTGCGTAATGTGAATAAAACATTGATACGTTACCTCCTCCGTGAACAGGTTTTGTGCTTCCTCACAACCTGGATATTTTGCTAAACAAACTTCTTTGCTTTGGCCACTCACCCATTGATTAATAGACCCCAGAGTTGAATATTGTATGTTCGTGGTGATGTATATTTAAGAACTTGCTGGGTCTAAACCCTTTGTTGGCCTCTTCCTTCTCTTCTCCTCTGTGTCCATCTCACTCACCTTTGCACACAAATACACCCTCACGCAATCGTTGGACACATCATTTAATGAAAGTTGACAACAGCTGAGTTTTCTCAGTGATCGCATTACCGCATTGACATTACCTGTCCACAAAGCGCCGGCCGAAGCATCACACAAATGTGTCGCTTCAAATTAATTAATCTGTTGCATTTTAATCTATCTCAAAGTGAAAGGAGCAATTTCCAGGATTACTGAAAGGGACAGGAATCAGCATAGATATTGCTCGATTCAAATTGCTGATATTTTCTCTTTTTTTTGTCCGAATAACCAAATATCCGAGAGCAATTCCTTGAAGCAGCCTTTTATGTTGGTTTCATCGTTTTCATGATTGCAGACCCCGTCACTCGTGCGTCTTTCACGGCTTAATTGCGAATGCTGGTGCAGCTCTCCCGCTCCACTATTGTGTTGCTGTGTCTAGACCGGCTCTTTGTTTGGAGGTGATTTAGTGCGTTTCATCATCAGACGCTTCTGAACTCAAAAGGCAAAGGAGACAAACAGGAGGAAACGGGAGTCAAACTAAGTAAAGAAGAGACGGAGAGACTTTATAATGGTGCTTTGTGTGTGTGTGCGTGAGTGCTGCACTGCTGAGTGGTCACTCTGCAGCCTATTACTGGATCATCAGGCACTACCACTGCTAGTAGTTGTCGTGACTCTGCTGAAACGAGTACATATGAAGAACGCAGCAAGAGATTGTTCGGGTCAGACATGTTCAGGCGAGAGGTGGCATCTGTTTAGAACATGAAGGAGGAGGCAGGAAGTGACGTGTAAATTCTGGATATTTTTGTTTTTGTTTATAACACATTTACCCCTGGTTTGGCTTTAGGTTCCAAAAGCTCTTGAATCTTGTTGTTTTTACACGTTGACCTCTTAGTCTGCTGCTTCTACGTGTATAGAAACTGTTTTTGTCCTATTTGTATTTTTCACCACGCCCACTCGCTCGCTGTGGATTCTCCTTCTGTATTTTCACATTGACTAACGTTCTTGGAAAATGCCCTGAGCCTCTGACTTGGACATTTGCATCCTCTAACATACAGCACTTCCAGAGAATGTCCGGACTTCAGTGTATATCTGAAAGCAGCTGAACTGTTTACGCTTGTGTTTCCGTGAGGCGCATTACAAATTTGCTACTTAAATGTTTGGACAAATATACATTTTATTACAATCAAGACTTTACTGAAATCAAACGATTAACCTTTGATCCGATTATAATGAGTCACAGGAAAGTTGAAAAAACTGTGGCCATAAAACGTATTATAGTATAGTAATTAGTCATTTCCTCCAATAACTAACACTTTATTCAGCTATATGGCCTGAAGCACCACTCAATGGACATTCTTATATAATATATATATATATAATATCGGGTCGAACAGTGTCAGATATTCAGTGTGCGTCTTCAGCCCCAGTGCACGTTATGTTTTTATTTCTTTGTCATTGCTGCGCTGAAGAAGAGCAGCTGCATCTCTCAGGGTCACCGGCGAGAATCCTTCAGAAACTCCACTGTTGTTATATAAAAAACATGAAGCAGTTATCCAACTCCTCAGCTCCGCGTTTTGCTTTTAGAGCCAGCTCGGTGGAAGCAGTGTATTCTGTGATCAGCGTCTGTCTTTCTCTCAAGGTTAACAGAACTCCATTTGGTGCCCTGTAAAGCCATCATCCAATATCATATATGTCATATAGGAAGTTGAGGCTTCACATTTGATTAATTGAACACATGATATACGGTATCCTTGTAAAGCTGGGGCGTGAGAGGAGGCAGAAACTTTGCAGGTCAGCGTTTAAAGTCTCAAACATGACGTGGGAGAAAACCAAGCGTAACACATCAGTGAAAGCAAAATAAAAATGGACAAAGGGCTTCAGTTCAGAGGATGAACTATCTCGTCCTTTAAGGGATTTCGCTCTACCTGCAGTCCGCTCAAGGAAAATCAAAGAAAAATATTTCAAAAGAAATATTTTCCCCTTG
Source organism: Pseudopleuronectes americanus (assembly GCA_038501795.1). Classification (NCBI taxonomy): domain Eukaryota; kingdom Metazoa; phylum Chordata; class Actinopteri; order Pleuronectiformes; family Pleuronectidae; genus Pseudopleuronectes; species Pseudopleuronectes americanus. The sequence continues at coordinate 10,901,208 of CM076734.1, read as the reverse complement.
CGTCGACCTTGCACTGAAGAACTGCCGTCGCTTCAGCAAGAATGAAGACGCCTTCACCACTGGCACATTTTATTGCTGTGTTGATTTAATTTAAATTGATTACGGGTAAAGGGCACATGACAGCGTGCTTTATAGGATGCTCATCACCTGGCTAATGCAATCCCCGGGTGGAGTGTAGTGGTGGCAGCGGCAGCCTCGTACTGTGGGTGGGTGGGTGGGGGGGATTTCTCATCAGCAGGGAGACTGGGCAGAATAATGTGAGGCATGAATGTGGCTACGTATATACAGGGAGGCTTGTTTGAGTGGAACCTGCTCCAGATTGACGTCTCGCCCTTCAGATGCAAACTATACGACCAAGAAAGCAGCTACAAACTTATCTGTGGAGAAATGTGAAGTCAGGTCTCACTCTGACAGAACTGGAATCTGGCAGGAAGAATCCAATCCAGGTCCAAGAAGTCTATAAAAGTTTCCCTAAGAGTGAAAATGTACCTGCTGCCAGAGAGTGCATACTTTAAGTCTCTGAATATTTTGGAAATTATTGATTTACATTTTTTAAATATATCTAATCTGTGTGTGGAACCATTAATCTTATCCGCTACCCACCTGGTATATGTACTGCTAAGCGACCGGTGTTTGATTTAGTGCAATTTGGACTTGTGAGCCGCGGCAGGTCTTTCTTGCTTTGGCTCAATTACTGCAGGTAACCTTTAGAAAGAAAGCTGTGGCCAGCAATACCACAGACAAAACTCACAGCCTGTTCATAACAGGTTCATTTTGAACACACACTGAACTACTTTGGTAGATTTCCAGAAGATTTTATGTCCCCTTTCTCAATTTGCTACAATAAGTGGTGTGGTGTAGATTGATTTGGCAATTTCACAATTTAAAATGAAGTCCACAGCAGTTTAAAGTGATGGGCTCTGAACACTTTCTGAAGTGACTGTGTTTCTCCTTCATACCCTTGTCTAGTGGAGGCAGTTATACAAGTGATTTCCTTCACAGTCGGGTCAACATCCCATCTGCCTGTGTGTACTGTTCTGGGTCAAGGGCTCAGTTCAGAACAATGCTGTCTCGTTCCTCTCACATTACTGTGCCTGGTTGCAAAACGAGCTGATGGCACAGCTTTAGTCAGGGTCAAACCCTGTTGTGCACCTCTGTATATCGAATTCCATGTTGACTGCAGAGAACTATGATTGGGGCGCTCATTGTGGCTCGGTGCTGGTGGGCAGTGCATGAGCCGCACGAGGCAAGCTGCAAACTTTGAGAGTTTAAAATGACACTTTTGGAGCCTGCTGTTTTCCACTTAACACAACCCATCCGTGGTTCAGCTACAGTAATGCAAAACTAAAAAACGCCACTATAGGGGCATGTAATGATGCATTCAGCATATTGCTTAAGCATTCAAGGCGCAGCCACATCTTTGACTAATGAACATGTGTCAAGGTTAGTTCAGAATATCAGTTACCAGTCCCAGCCTTGAGGAAATCCAGTGGTAGACACAGAACTCTCTGGGGGGGACTACGGATCCCATCTGGCCTGGGAACAGCGTGGGATCCCCCAGTCAGAGCCGGAAAGCATGGCTGGAGAGAGGGAGGTCTGGAACACCATACTTTTACGGCTACCTCCAGGACCCAGGATTGGATAAACAGCAGTTTAGGGATGGATGTCTGTTCTGCATTTTGTTGTTTTATTCTTGCACTGATTAGAACCTGAATATTAGACTGAAATAAAGCTAAATAAATCAAAACTAGCCATCATTAGATAGCTTTGAGTTTTTATCATATATCTTTCAGCGCACCTTTGCCCCCCGGATTTTTCCTTACTTGTTGTTAGGACAGTAATTAATACAAGTTCCTCTGGTTATTGTTGGCCTTTATTTTGACATTGTCCACACTGACAGATTACAGTCGCTAATGGCTCCTGCTGGACGCTCTGTGCCTGAAAGCCACTCCTCTATTAGAGGGATTAGTGGGACTGAGGGTACTGGCAGGCTGCAGTTTGGCAAAAGGCAAATCAACACTGACTTGTATATTTGATCACTTTGGAAGTTATTGCCATTTTCTCAAACAGTTGAAGCTATTTTTAAAGGGTGTTTTCATGCTAAGACGTGGACTGATTAAGTAACAGAAATCAGCTAATGCTACGTCAGGTATTTTCATATATATCCAAGCCAAGGGACCATGAAGTTACCTTTCAAGTTCTAAAGTGCTGTGACAATAAAACAGTTTTTTCCTAGATGATGTGGACATTTATCTCCATGAACACTGATGCAGCCAATTTATTCACTGCACTACATTTGACAAAGTGGCCACATCAAACAACAGCACGGATCCAACAACACAAACCAAACGGAACCAAAGCAACCATTGTAAAAAACAAACAGCGCTGAGCAAATTAGTCCATGAAAGCTTGTATATCTCTTGGCAGGAGTTGTTTTAATCCACACCTTATATTTACCAAATCAACCTGCTGATGTTTCTGTACTTTGTTCCAGTGTCATTTGTATTTACAAAATGTTTTTCTCCTGCTTTGAGCACTAAGTTGGAGTCAAAGGAAACGTTCCAATTATGCAAATACAAAAGCTTATTAGTTTTGAAGGTTATGTTTGCAAAATGGCAAGTGCAAAGACAACGTACTGGCAAGAGGGCAGTGAGAACATAAAAAAACAAAAACAAGTCCTTTATTCAGTTTGAAATGTATCCCTCCATACTTTTAATTTACAATCAATGGATGTTGAGGAATACTGACACTTCACAAACACACAAATTGCTGTTATGTAATCAGGAGTCTTGCAGTCTAATGAGACAGGGGTCACACACTTTCACAAGGAGAAACCTGAGGCTAGTAGGTCTATTCTTGGTATTACATGTGACTATGGAAACTTGGTTGAAAAGAGAATTTGACTGGTCCTCCTGCTCCGTTTTATTTTCCTAATATATGAAAGAATACATAATATTAAAGAAAAGCAGAAGTGCACTCTTTACATACAGGTAGATTCATATAAAATAAACTCCTCTTGACACATCAAGCTGGAGGACATATGAAATAGCATATAATGGTAGTTTGTGCCTAAAAGTCTAACTTACTGCTTCATTGAACTGTCTGGTACTTTGCATAAAACCAACATGCAAAAAACCAAGGGCTGTACGTCACCACTACGTGCACCTTCGCCACCTTCCCCCGTGTGACACCCCATCCATCAAGTTATTGGACCGTTCACTTCTTTGAAGACTTCACAAAATTACAACTTCACATCAAAATATTTGGCTCTAAATAGAAGCTCCTGTCTAAAAATTCCGAAACTCGTTGGCAGCCGGAAAATCGAGCTTGAAATCCTGTTGTGTGAACGTGGCTTGAGGCTCACTACATTAAGCAAATGTTAAAGATGCCTGTGGAGTTTTTAGAGCTGTAGAGTCTTCTCTCCTCAGTTTCCTTCTGTCACCCTAAGCACTTACCACCACTTTTAATAGACGGGAAATGTATGAAAATAAAAATAGGGTGGACTCCGAAATCCTCCAAATTTGTAGATGGACTAAAGGCAAATTTGTAAGCATAGAAACAAGTGTATCACCACGGACGGGTGGTGACACTTGCCTTGATGTTCACACTGAATAAATGTGAATTGGTGGCTGTGTTGAGAGCAAGAGAAACTACACACATCTCTCTTCAAAATCTGCTGCTTTTAAAAACACTTAAGTAAATTGAAAAGCTGTGTATTTGTGCTTTATAGCTTCACACAAGGCCTTTACTGGACTGCTCTTCTTATGGGCATTTCTCAGGCACACACTTTATAGAAGACTTTCGGGGAGAAGTCCGCAGCTCTGTGCAATTCCCTAATTCGCTCTCATCACAGTAAGTGAAAGTGAGAGGACATCTGAGTCCCTTAAAGGGGAAAGTCAATTAGGAGATTCTGGATGATTTATGTTTGCTTTTTGACACCAATATTACAACTTATTTTAATTAGGTCTACAGTTTTTTTCACAAATGCTCCTGCAGCACCTTGCTGTTGTCATTCTCACCTTCATCACTTAGAGAGCTCATGACACCATAACAGATTTATGAAACCTATTTAGTCATGAAATACTCATCATTAATCTCATTTAGCTCTGGCAAAGCAAACAGCTTGATCAGATCAAAATGCGACTGAATCAGTTTGACAAATTACTTAATGAGAAATATAATGTGGGCCAAATAATGACCGCGCTTGTTTGCAGATTAATTGAACTTCCTGTAAAAGTTTGATATGTTATTTAATCATTTTGACATAAATAAAAATCACAAATACAATAATATTCTGTAGACATTCAAGGTTTCCAGGGACTGATCCCTAATTTAGATTTTCCTGATTCATCCTTTATTGGACTAATTTATGTCTTTAAGAAAATGTCATGACACCTTTTGAAAAGATTGCTGTGTTTCTATTGCTGTGATTCTTTGTCCCAACAAGATGAACTGTACCTTAAACTTTAAACCATTCATCATAAGGTCAATTTCTTTTATAGTAAGCAATCTGCATAGATTTAATGGTTTTCATAATCTTGACGATCACTCAAAGCACTTTAAATGTCACATTCACCCGTTCACACCATAGACTGTAGGTTCACACACACATTCAAACATCAATATACTTCATCGATATTGACATACAATACGCCTATGCTGATAACTCCTCAATCTATTAGACATATTATAATGTATAAATATTTAGACACTTCTCTAATATGGTACAAACTGTTTCTTCTAATCAATATGGTAAAATACTGTTATTTTGTTGATCTTAGTTACACTATTGCACTTCTGTCCGTCCTGGGAGAGGGATCCCTCACATGTGGCTCTCTCTTAGTTTTCTTCTTTAACCTATTAACAGGGTAGTTTTTCCTCGCTCTTGTTGAGGATTAATAACAGAGGATGTTGTTGTTAAGCCCTATGAGACAAACTGTTATTTATGAATCTGGGCTTTACAAATCAAATTTGATTGATTGATTTGATGTCTCATGGAAGCAGTTTATTTTTAAAACACTTGTCCTCGCTGGTGTTGGAGTTATTCCCTCTCTGAAATCACAAGAACAAATGTAGACCCCCAAAGAACCATCAACTGCTATTTTGAAACAGATAAATCACAGCCTATCAAAGGTCTCCATGCTCCTGTAGTGTGACAAATGCACCTATTAGGTTCTAATTAGGCCGAGATTACAGTGATGGGAAGAAGTGACAGAGGGAAGAATGTACTTTCACTGTGAGGAGAAACGGGGCATGACTGATAATGTTTTTCGCGCTTAAGTCTTGCTCATGACTGACAGATTTGATAGCCTCCAGTGTTCATCACCGAGGGAGATGTTTTCCCCAACAACCCAGTAATTTCTTCCAAGACTGTGAAATGGGTTAATCTCCGAAAGGTCCCCGACAGTATACACCCCCACCCGCCCCCCCGTCGCATGGTTGTGTTTGTGTTTCATGAGTTGTAGCCGGTTTCTGGAGCCCCAGTGTGATCTGTTTTCAGAGGCCTAGGGCAACGACTCACACTGACAAACTGAAGCGTTAATGCACATTTTATTGCAGTGTTACTTGAGTTCACAGCGTATTTAAACCCTGCACGGTCAAATCTGTACATCCTAGCTTTTTTCAGTAAACCTGAACAGCACGTGAAAGGTAGTTTTAATGCATACTAGCAACGTGGATCTAGAAATGGTAACGATGGTCTGTCAAGACTGAAATATCTCGTACAATGATTGGATGGATGTAAAATTCTGCAAAGATATTCATGTTTCCAAAGGTTGAATCCTAACTTTGACTCTCTCACTTTTTTCTCTATGGCAACAAAGAGGTTGATACTTTTGGGCTTTCAGATCAATATCTTAACGGACCAGGTTGGGCTGAACATTTTGAAATGATAGTTTGGTTCAGTCTCGTTGGCCTTGATGCACGTGCCTGTAAGTTGGGTAAAAAGTTGTGTCATGGGCTTGTACACAAAAAACTAAATACCTGTTGGGTTCGGCTCAGGCTTGGTTCATTTTCTCTGAGGAGTTCGGACAGAGATTTGCAGGCCGAGCCACACTCTAGCTCAGACGCTAACATAATAGCAAACACTAGTAACATATTCACATTCTCATTGTGAACATTTTAGCATACCGACATCAGAATTTAGCCCAAAGCATCGCTGTGTTAAAGTGTGTGAGCACAAGCTGAATGTCTTATTTTTCTTACTCTGCATTATTATTCACTACTCGGTTTATTTATTCTATGACTGTAGAAGCAAAGAAAAACATGCATAGTGAGCAATAATAATTATTTAACAAAACTAAATTGACCTCTTTATAGTTTTATTCAATCAAAATAACTGAATTCTTCAGCCGTGTGGTAATGTGATCCCTCTTGTCACAGTACCTGAGCCAAATGAGCCTGTATGGAGATGTTCTGCTGCTGAAGTGCTGCAGCTGTGCAGCGTGGTGGAGTGGCGCTCCCCTCAGCGAGTCCGCCTGCAGGAATTCATTAACTTGAAAGCAAGCGTGGCAAAGACCATGGGCAGGTGGTGGGGGGTAATTTCATATTTCTCCTGTGCCCTGTGAGTGAAGATGCCACTTTGCATCACCTCCCTGTGGTAGAGGAAGACATCCGTGTGGTCCGTCCAAATGTCAGTTCATCTGAAATGAGTCAGGGGTTGATAGCCAGCTGGTTAGCTGTGGAGCCTCTGCTGTCATCGGTCTTCACTTTCTAAATGCAACTAGGAAAGGAATGGCACCAGCAGATACTAAAAGACAGAGCTACAGTCTCACCGAATAGTCATGAACACAATAAGAGAGCTTGTGAGGTGAATTGTCATCAATCCCATAATCCCAGCAGTGAACACCAGAAGCTGGAGGCATGTAGGGGGGATGTGAGCCGTATCGATCTCGTTCCCCTGCACACTGAGAGCCATCTGAGTTCACGGCACATTAGCAAGCAAAGGAGGATCTTCCAGAAGCGCTCGTGGGTGTACTGTTGCAAAAGAGTAGGGGAACTCTGTGCTCCAGAAGGACACAGAGGCAGCAGCGGCCTGTTTATCTGAAGCTGTATCAAAAGAGGCAATGCCCCAATTCCCAGAGTGTGCTAAGGTCATATTTGTGTAAGTTTAGGGTGGAAGCGATTGAACAGTTTTGTTTTGTTTGTAACTGATTCCCATCGTTTGTGTATCCCTCTTTCCAGAGGCCGAACAGCCCAGTCCTGCTCAGGTGTGTGGTGAACTGCCTCTCCTGTACCTATGCCCCCTGCTCTGATCTTGCTCTATATGCCTGGGCTCTCAGTGGAACTCCCAACACAGATGCTCTCATAGATTCTGTCACAGTTATCTTGAAAGCCGCCTCCTGAGCAGCATGACAACACATTTGTGTTGCACTATAGGAGGAGAAGGGGGAAACACAGATACACACTTCATCTCACGTGGAAATGCATTTCCCGTCTTTCTCCATCTCTCAGTCAGTCCCTGCAGCCTCCCCATGACCAACACAAAGACACAAACACACAAACACACCTACACACACACTGTGCCCTCTCTAATGCTGATGCAGGGTTGGCACCATTAAAATCCACTTTGCTGTCCTGGACATTTCTCCTTCGCATTGTTTATACTGGAGCAGCAGAGTGATTGTACTAATCAGGTGTGGTACACAGTCTCAACACCAACTGTCTCTGCTGCCGAGGAGTCGATGCAGAGACGAGAGGACAATAGGTCCACGGTGCTCGGCGTGAATAGAAATCCAATTTCATTTCAGATAAAATGCATTATTTATATTGTCTCTGTCACAAAAGCGTCAATACAAAGTCTGTGCGTTGCAGTGTGCACCGGTGGTTTAAGCAGGGTTTTATTACTGATGGTGTGATAAATGTAAATGTTCCGTGGACTCCTCTATTCATTCGTTTGAGGCTGACGTATCTTGTAGAAATCTGCAGATGCAAATCAAAGATGATGAAATTAATGCTTTCGAGTAGCTGAAAATGACCAGCCTGCAATATGCATGAGGCAGCAAAAGTGGGCTCAGACCAGCCAATATACTGGTAGATTTAATTATGGGTGGGTTTTATAGGCTATCAAAATGTAAATGAATAATAATGGATTTTTAGGGGTAAAACAGTGAATTAAAAATCCCAGAAAACGATATGACACACAAGACGGTAATAACCAAGTTGATGTGGTTAAAAACCAGATGCACAGTGGGTACTGTATGTAACCAATCTAAACCTGGCCTCCAGCAGTGGAGATGGAGAACGGCATGCACATTTTCTTATTAGCGAGGTTTCCATGAGCATGTACATATGGAACATTGTGGAGGAAAAATATATAAAATGGAAAATAATATTAATCAAAATCTGAATTTATAAGTTTTTCGAGGAACCTATCTCTGTTTGCCAGTGTACCACGGTGTTATACTGCAGAGAGTGGATTAAATGAGTCTTGGGCTGACTAAGGGTCACCGACTGATACTAAGATTAATAATAATAAGATTTAAATATTCTCAATTATATCATATTTTTGAAAGAATGTTTGCAGAATAAAGGAGAAATGGAAAACAACTATTATCTTTGTGCTGTCAATGCAAAGTTCGTCCAGTTGTTGTAATATTCGTATCAGATGGGTTTTTTTTTATATACAGCACTGCAAGAGTCTGGTAAATGGATAACTGAAAAGTGATTGATCTCAGATAGCAACACACCACTCTCTTGAAATCCTGTGGCCCTTCTCTAACCAGAGTCCTTGTTTTCCATTGATTCGACCTGTTTTTCTTGCCCACAAAGTCCATTCATGACACAAGGTCATTGGTTCTTCGCTGATCAATGACGACCATCATTGAAAGCGAATAGTAGCAGCAATAACTGACCCCCTATGACGAGTGATGATGTGTTGACTGAAACTCAAAGTGATGAACCGAGCAAGATGTAAATACAGCTCTGGGATATACACTACATTAATATTGAGCCTGTATTGAATGAAGAATACATTAGTGTGAATTAGAGTGTACTAAACATGGTGCAGCTGTAGATGTTTTGCATTAATAGCAGGTAATGAAAAACATGACTTTATTTATTTTTCAATTTCACTATCCCTATTTACCATAATGTTCATTGTGTACTGCCCATTTAATTTGAGTTTGAATATTCTTTATGTGGCAAGTTGCATCCAGTCACCTGATCCTGACTCCTGATAGGATGCAGGATTCATTAATTATCCTTATTATGTTTGGCTGAAAAAAAATAAAATTGTAATGCCTGTTCATTGTAATATTCCCGAGCTATTAAAAAGGCCATATTGTCCGGTCATATGGCCAAACGACATTTCCCCAATTGATTTTTATGGCCGCAGTCAGCGCTGACGAGTTTAGCCCATTACTCTGACAGCCATATTTGTCAGGCATGAAGGTTATAATAGCTTTTATCAAATCGCCCTCTCCCTTTAAACAGGCCAACTTGCACACATACATCTTGTACTGTTAATCAATAACTGATTTATAATGCATCGCCGACAAGGACAGAATGTCAGCACATGTTTACTTGCCAAAAACTACTCATCAGATTAAAATCACTGCGCTGCTGTGATTTCAAAGGACACTCTTGTTTTCATGCTCACTTTATGAAGCACATTTGTGATCAGTGGTGACAAAGAACAAGAGGGGGGAAGGAGTGCTGTGTGTTGTTGTTGCTTATGAAACCAACGTTTACCATCATCTCTACCTATTCTCATCAGAACTTGAATTACAGCCCCAGAGTTCTATTTCTTTGCCAACCATGTATTTTCAATCTACATTTTGGGGTTTCAGACATATGAGGTCGCTGTGACCTTTAACCACTAAAATCGAGTCAATTAACCTTTGAGTCCAAGTAACAAAGGGGCAAAAGATAAGGAAATTCTCTAATAGCAGAGTTGAGATGTTATGTTCAATAGGCCAAAAGGTTTTGTGAGGTTACCATGACATTGATCTTTGACCATCTAAATCATATCAGTTACTTTGAGTCTAAGTGAACATTTGTGCCAAATTTGAAAGGAATCTTTTGAGGCGAAGATAACAAGTTCACAAGTTAAAGTAGGGTTTTGCGATCCACGATTACCTTGACTTTTGACCAACAATTTCCAGTAACTTCATTTTTGAGTCCAAGAAAATTGTACCAAATTTGAAGGGATGTTGCGTTCACAAGACCATAAACCGGTTTCCAAAGTCACTGTAACCACCAAATTCTAATCAGTTCTTCCTTAAGTCAAATTGAATGGTTGTAACAAAGTTGGAAGAATTACCTTAATGAATTTTTGGGGTATCATTTTCAGATAGAAAACTCAAAAACATAATGCCTCCCCCCACTGGCTGTCGCTGGCACGGTTGCGTAAAGATAAAATACCTGATGGACCTAAGTAAGTTAGCTCCATCTGCATGACATCCTCCCAGGGACAACAGAGACGTGCAGACAGGTGTAGAATATTATATATTTTCTCTGAACTCCCCCCAAAAAACTTGAGAGAGGCCATCTCCTGCAAAATAGCAGCATGATGGCACACCAATAAATGTCTTGTGAATCGCTGCAACCGTAAATATCTCAACTTCAGAGGAGAGGAGGAGAAGGAGGAGGCACTATCTCACCAGTGACATGTCAATTATTCCTCAGCTCATTTTATATGTGGCTACTTGCCATAAACACCAGCGACCAACAGCTATCTCAGGCATCTTGGATCTATTGGCCTTAAACACATTTTCAGCAGTGGGCCGACACATGATTGATGCACAGTCCGCCCTTCCTCATCACCTGGGGTCAGGATTACTCTTGAGCTAAATAATTCATACAACCTGTTTGTAATCTTCATGGCTTTAACTTTGAGGCTCAGGCCGCTGTTAAATTGGAAAACCTGGAGTCGCCGTGCCGCCCATTTCCTCCTTGCTGTCGTTCTGTTTTCCCGATGCTGTCAAGGGGAATTTCATTTTCCAAGGGGAAATTTGGGGACTTAATACATCTTCCCCCTCAACCTTGCCAAAGAAAAACTCCTGACATTTATTCGTCCGTGATGCAATTACCACATAAATTTAAGCGGCGCTGTCAAAGCCATTTAGGTGCAGAGGACTGTGGACCCTTCTTACAGTGTCTCACTTTCAATAATGAGCCGCTGCAGGGAGCAAAATGTGCAGGAAAGAAAGTGAATTCTCACCTCAGTATAATGTGATCAGAACTGTATTTCTGCAGCAACAAATGTGACTTGACTGGATCAGTATTAATCAGGCCACAGGCAAATGTTTACTGGTAGTGATCACCAGTGTGACATTGTGTAATGTCCTGAAGGCTGTGATATGACTCACAGCTTGGAATGAGGGAGGGCCATTCAGGCTGAGGTATAATTAATACATTGATGATCGCTTATTTTACCCCCAGACCCATGTTTCTGCTGTGACAGTAATCAATGGCTTAACCAGAGGTGTCATATATTACAGGTCGATCGATGAGGAGCTCGTCTGGTTCAGTATCACGAACACAGACAGATTTATGAACACGTAAAAGACTTTCACAATATAAGATGTAAACATTCTTCATTAAAAAGTCTAGACACAACTCGACTTATGTCATATATTCGTTGACTTGTGTTGTTGCATTGTCCAAATTATTTTCAAGAACTCCCGTGATTCCACTTTACTTCACGATATCATCAAACAAGGTATTTTTCATCATTGTTTAGATTGAGAGACTCCTAGTAGCCGAAAGTAGTTATTGAACGTTAAAACTTTGTGACATATGCAGCAACATGAAATTTCTTATCGTTTTGATCATATGTGTTTTTTTGCTATTTTGTCCTTATGAGCAGGGCTTTATGAATGTATAGCTGACATGACAGACATTAAATATATGTGGTGCCATAAACACAGAAGACACTGACTAAGATGGAAACTTGGAAAGACAGGGAGATCCAAGAGCTTGTGGAAATAATGGTGGAATTTAGAAGTCATTCCCTGCCTCCTTCTACCTGTTTAAGTTCAGAGCATTTTCTTGTTAACGTGAACTCCTCTGACCTAGACAACGCAAATTCCAGAAAATTACCCATTTTCCGGACATTTTCTGGAGTTTGTGTCTGAAAACTGCTCGTGACTAACACCCCCTGTGCTCTGAAAGCCCCTGAGCGACAGCGGCTTACACAGGCCAGCTCCTAATCTGTCACTCACTTAACAGATGAAACTGTGTCCAGCCCAACATCCTCGATACGCAGACCCTGGCCACAGTCAGTATTAATCACATCCCGAGTCTGACAGAGACACAAGTCATCTATATTCCCAATTGGCTTTTCAGGAGCGTCACCCCGTATGTAATTTAATACACAGATACCGGAGAACCTATAACCTTGCCAAAGGGAGAGAAATATATTATCAACTTTGACAGGAGGCTTCCTGAAGTCTGTCAACTACAATCACAGGATATGGGAGAATTGTTATGCTGACTATGAACAGATAAACAATCCTATTAACTTTGCCACTGCGGATAGAGGTCCACTTTTTAAAGGAAAATATTTTGCCATACAGTTTTTCTACTAAAAGGATGATTTTTTTTTAAATGATTGAACTGAGTGACATTTTGCTTTCTGTCAGTTTGCCAAACCTGGCAACTGAAAATACTTTCTTCTGAACAAAACAGTATCTGGCTGGAACAGGTCTGAGCCTTCTCTGTTTAAAAATGGGTGTCACGACCCGTCTCTGCACACAACATACAAACAACCCATCACGTCAGAAATGCCAGGGTGACATGTACAGAGGAGCGCCGCTTGGCCCCCGAGGTCAGGCCTCAACCTTTAGTCACCCCGGTAGACCCTTCAACTAACACTTATCATGCTTCGGACGTGATTTAGGACCAAACTGTCTCCTCATTTCATTCCAGACCACAAACCAGAAAGGTGCCAGGAATGGTGATAGCTGCAGCAGACGCCGAGCCTTTGTCTTAAGTGCCTTAAAAAAACGTATAAATACACTTATTGATGAAGAGAGATTAAGGTTTTGTGTCTGCAGCAAGTTCCAACGACTGGAATGGGGCTGTTGTGCTGAGCTGAGGTAATGATGATGGAGATGGCTCGTGTGTGAGCATGCATGGACACTTGCACTCTCGGTTGTGTCCTGTGACCTGAGTCTACAAAGATAGATTAACAACCTTGCATCTTGACAGCAGCCAGTCATCATCTGTCAGCGTGAAGCCCGGCCCTCTCCATATCTGTAAATGGTTAATGGACAGTATTCATTTGAGGGTTTTCCAAGTCTTTAAGACAACTCAAAACACAGGTCACATTCACCCCACTCACACACACACGCATTCATACATCACATACTATATATTCAAACACTGAAGGCACAGCTATCAAGGCTGTCTAAGGACACGCAGACACGCAGACCTGGGGTTCGAACTAGTGTCGATTTAATGAAAGACCCACTCTACCCCCTGAGCCACAGGCACTTCTGTCCAGTAGATTTAGAATATTCTTGTATACAAACAAAGTATGCCTCCAAATTAGCAATAATTGTTCAACAAATTAAGAACAAAATAAATATCTTCATCAACCCCGAACCTCTTTTCTGTCTTACCACTAAAACAAGTCACATTTAAGGTCTGTGTTGCACTGACGAGCTCGAAGCTGTCATTTCCAATCACTGACCGCTAAGTGTGATCGCCTCCAGCAACAGTCGTTTCTTAACAGACCGAGTCCACCTGAACAAAATGAAAGGTATTTGTCAAGGCTGAACATCAATAGCTGCCATTGATTTATTGAAAAAAAAATCGTTATTTTTCTTAATGGGTGCAAATTCTAAAAAGCCCCCTCTCCACCACATGCACACACACACACACATACACACCCACAAACACGCATGAACGCACAATGAACACGCGCTAAGCTTAAGCAGGAGTCACCATGCTAAGGTGTTTGACATGGAAATCTTTCCTGAGGTCTCTGAGGAATGCAGAATCAAAGAAGTAGTTCCTCAACAGTTTCTTATTGTTGTTTTGTTCTGATGCTAATGGTTTTTAGTATTTTTATTTCACTTATATATTTCACAATAAAAACAATTAACGTTTTTGGATGAAAGAATCAACCAAGCTTGTGGCCTGCAAACCAATTTACAATGCATGTATATAAGAAAATATATAAATAATATTTTAATATATCACCATAGTGATGTTTTATAGAAACTTCTTTTATGTTATTTCCTACAGGCTCATAACAAATGCAAAATATAACTATTAAAGGCTTATAACAATAGTATTCATTGGCAAAAATATGTGAGAGGGTAAAAATGTATTTAAAAGCCTCCAATGAAAATCAATGTTTTCCCCTAGCTTATGACTTTTTTTTATTGCGTGTGAATAATGTGATACAAAACATGAGTGAAATAAGTAATAAATGTCATTACTGAGTATTTCTGTATTAATATCTCAAAAATACAGACGGCCACAGCTTCATACGTCATATTACTATGGACTTTTGCACAGAGTAGTTGTTTTTGATAAAAGTTTAGGACAAATACATTTCCCAACTTGCATTATTTGACACACAAGGCTGCATTTTGTCGGAAGCGGCAGGAAGAGCACGAAGCATGCAGCCAGCCCTCCCGCTCTTGACGGTTCATTCTCGTTCTGTTTCCCCAACATATTTGTTTGGGAGAAACAATTTGAAGCAGCTGTCTTCATGTTCCAGCAGTCTTCCTGCAATGAGAATAAATAAACATATTCAAAGTGACAACCTGGTCGCCTGTCTGCGAACGCACCAGCTATGCTCGGATCGAATCGGCAAATGAGACTGGCCGAGGCTCTTGATTGGATGACAGATGGAACTAAACCGTATCTTTATTTCTTCTCTCTCTCTCTCTCTCTCTCTCTCTCTCTCTCTCTCTCTCTCTCTCTCTCTCTCTCTCTCTCTCTCTCTCTCTCTCTCTCTCTCTCTCGCTCTGAAGCTGTTTCTCTTCCCAACAGGTGCTGCACGAGTCGTGGCCCCTCTCCTCCCTTTTGTCCTAGCTTCTATTTTATATTCCAGTAGAGTAAAAACTGAATAATATGAAAACCTCAACAATGTTTAAAATCATCATTAGACCGACATATGTTTTATAGATGCAGTGCAGATGATACATATATTGCTTTATCCTGCAAGTCCTCTACATTACACTATTAGAAATACCATAACCTTGGAATGCCAGTCAGTTTAGTGTTTCTGAAGGTAATCTATCTTTTGATCTGTGCCACTTGGTAAACCTTCAACTCCCTATACATGTGAGTTGAAGGTCAGTGATGACTCTCAGCTGAAAAGTGAATGACTCTTTAATGGTGCAGACATTACAATGTTTCATTTATATACTGATTCATTTGTTAAAACTGGGACATGGTTGATCATTGCTGTTATTGTCTATTCTGTATAAAAGCTGTGATCTGAATTATAGGAAGAGTTTTGTGTAGCTTTTGGTTTTCATGCTCATGTCATAACTCAAACTCATCTAAATGTAGGAAAGGTTTGTGGAAGAATATAGAATTATAAGTGAAAAAACTCGACAGGTTCCCTGAACGTGAAAATTAAATCAAATTTGTGAGAAGCCTCTGGGACAAATACATAGTTTACTGAGCAGTTAGCTCCTAGTTTTGTCTTAATTATTTGTTGACAGCATGAAAAGAAAAATATTAATATTCTAACCCACTACTCAAACCCACTGAGATGTGAAGTGAATGAGTAAAGTGGCAATTTCCTAAACACGTTATGTGATTTCATGCTTCTGTTAATTTAGGTAATAACACCATTTGAGTTAAATGACCTAAATTGAATTAGATTGCTCCCCCAGAGGGTGATTCACTTTTTTTTTACTGTTGTTGAATGAAAATCATTCTGCAAAGCCTGCTGAGCTCTAAATAACATTCATAAATACACTTTATACACCAGGCGACACAATACATTGCCCGCTACAGCAATATGTTACTGAGACGGAACAGATTAAATATTCAATTACCTGTAGTATGTGCAGCAATAAGAGTTGATGAGGAGGTAATTCCAGACTTTGCCACATCACTTCATTTCAACATATAACAGGTATTTGGATAAGAGGTAAAATTATTCAAATCTTTTGTTAGTTTAATTTGCACTATATAGATATTACTTTTCAAAGAACTGCAAATGTCTAGGAAGTCGTTTCTAGGAAGTTGTTTCTGGGAAATATTTGATGTAAAGGTGAAAAGTCATATTCTTGATTGAGGTTCATAATCGGCTGAAATAGAGTCAAAGCTGATGAACGTTTGACTCGTGTGCTGTTGAGTCTCAGCCCGACAACACTACATCCTTTTTGATTTGAAATTCAATCAGGGACGCGACAGTGTTTGTTTGCTGCTGAAGTAACAGATGGTGACGGAGTCTCTGCGTGGCTGAACATAACTTAACCCTCTCACCTCTTGTTAGACAACATGTTCATGAGAGGTGAATGCTGAAGCACAATGAAGAACAGAAGAACTTAATCCAGCACTTGTAATTCCCAAGTGAGCCACTCGGAGTTATCAAAGTGTAGCGAGATGATAACATATCATAACAGATTTTAGAATACAATTCTTAAGCAGACAAATCAAGACAATGCCATGGCCGTTGTTGTAAACGTGACAGGTAACTAACTCTCTTCTGGGAATCAAGGGTTAGTTAGAAGGTGGCCAAAACAAAACATCAGTTGTTCTCTCCTGATGGTAATTACGCTCCTGATGCATGATCAGTCACGACAATGGAGCTTGATTGAAGGGCCCATCTCCTCTGGGATCTAATTATTAATTATGGTCTGTCGGTGGAAACTTGGGACAGGTTCAGATTCCACGGTTTCCAGTGACCTCGCCTGACGGCAGCTGCTGTGGTGCTGTAAGTGCAGCCGGTGTGTTTGGTGCCAGTTGACGTGCTCAGAGTGGGGACTTGTCACAGACGCCGGCGGAGCTCCTCACCTGTGCCGGCACACTGAAGATACATTATTCATAGCTGGCTCTTTCTCATGGCCACACACATACACACACAGACAAACACACACATGTACACACACACACAACTTCACACAGTATTATACAGTAGCACTTTATAGTTTAGCTTTTATTGCAGTCACATTTCCCAGATATACATCCATACACGTTATAAAAATAATTAATGATAGCTGCTCTGATCCTATAATAAAGGTCACAAGTTCTGCACAGTCGACCATTTGTGGTTTTAAACCCATTAAATTAGCAGTTTGTATGAAAGTCATCACATTCATCCGTCTCACTGATAAATGAACGTGATCCTTTTTCTTTTTCTTTTTTACATAGATTGTAATAATACCTCGCTGTCTCTCATGAAGATATGATCTAAACACATTATGGGCTGTACTTTATATTAATAGAAGATTCTCACTTTTATTAATTTGGTCCTGGCTGGGAAAAATAGTCAGGATCCATAGAAAAAGATTAATATTCAATGGAGTTTTTTCTCAAACCATTTAATCATCAGGTCGCCATGATGTGTTTATCTCTATGTTCTTCTAGCACACATATGAGGACGTGTATGAAAAGTAATCTCAATGGTACAGGTAGCATGATGTTATATTAAAGGTGTTTGACTTTGACATAATGGAGTAACTTTTTTCTTCTTTCACGCACAGATAGTTTTCAAAACTTAAAAAAGTGTGATTGATTAAGGTTAAGCAATCATTTAACATATCCCGTCTTTCCCCCTCTACGATCCAATGAACAGATTTCTGCTGAAAATGTAAGTTTGATCATTCATGATGAAACATTACCACAACTTACGCTGGGGCTAGTGTAACATGAAGGGGACCCAAACACACACACACACACGCACAAATGCTAATGTCTCTGTTTACCTGCCCATCATAGACGGTCTGTGTGTGTGTGCAGACGTTCAAAATAAGAAACATTTACAAATATGATCTAAATTTCTCTCTTTGTAGAAAGTTATTTACTAACTCAACTGATGGAGGCAATCAAAACTGTCGGGTCACTACTGCCGGGCGACATTTAAATAGTGTTGCATGGCCTGTTCCTTACATTGCTCTGATATCTGTGGATTTCAAATGAATGACTTTGTATTGAATTACTGACGATAGGGAGTATTACTAAACCTTGTGGAAATGTTGCACCCCGCCAAGCTTCACCCCGTGGGATCAGAATATGAGTATGAATAGAAGAATTTGAGAGAAACATTAAAACTTCTCACACAGGACCATCATGTCAGCACACCATTAACATTCCAATGACTCCACAGGGGTCTCACTCGTCATCAATGGGCACCATCATTTGTGCAAGCAAACCAGACATCTGTGCTTCCTGAGTCAGCACGAAGGAGCCATTTAGACGTTAATGATGTTGTGAGGACTGTGCTTTAAGATGTAATGTTTGTTTCCTCTGAAGCAGTGGAGACATCTTCTTTATTCTTATGTATACAAATGAAAATTTGCATTTTCTGATTATATGAGAGAGTTATAAACTTAGACAAAACTGGTTTCAACTTTGTGAACTGTATTGTAAGGATAGGTTAACTTTTATCTGCTCATTAAGTTTATTTTATTTATTTATATTGTTGTTCATTAACAACTGTATATGAGATTGCCTGTGTTGATGCATTTCCAGGGACCATCAGGTGACATTTGCTTCCAGTAAATCAACACACATGATAAATGAATAGGAATATATACAATATGTCTGTAGAATACACACAATGTATTGTTATGAGGGATGCTCAGTGTAAATTGTTCAAGGTAAACCTTGTGTACAACTAAAACTTGACACGGTGCATTAAGTTAATTTCATTTGAACACAGACATGGAGTGTTTCCCCCTGATGTACTGGCCTGTGTGTGTCTCCTGCATCTGTTTGTGCTGCGGCGGCAACAACATCCGCCACACAACACATGAGGTGAGTCATTATCGCAGCGTTGTGCAGTTCAGGTGTTTGATCAGGAGGATTCTTCTCATTTAACAAGGTGAACGCACACCTCTGACGACGAACATGACTCGGCCTCAACATTTCCGCTGACGTTTTCCTGGTGTCTCTGTCCGCTGTGTATACAAACTAATGACGGAGCCAGATGTTAATTTGAAAGAGCTGCTGAGTTTTATCGCGGAGCAGAAGCTATTGTGGTAATTACCATCTGTTGAGGATAACGCCAGTATGTCGACTTTTTTTAATCTGTATGGTGTTGCCTTAGTAAAGCTAATTCTTCAACAAAAAGCAAACATGCTATATTCCCTTTGATCAAATGAGAATAGAAATAAACTGCATTAAAAGTGGCTTTGAGAACAGACACTACAATTATTTGTTGATATTAATATAAACATAATTACATGAATTACCTGTTGCTGCTTTGCACAGTTAAATTGCACAATAATTATAGTTTTAAGTCTACAATTTTAGTCAAACATGTTTTTGTATCACCGTCCTGCATCCTGTTTTTGTGACCTTGCAACAGGTAAGGAGCCCCGAGCTATTCTTCGGTCTTCAGTAATGCTCATCTTTAATCGTGTATATAGAAATGTATGGACTCTTCTGTCCTTACCCTGTGTTCATTTAGTCTCTATTTCAACATGTCCTCTGAAAGCTTACGGAAGGAGATGGAGTAGTACCACCAGAAACCGTTGGGGGGCAGTGTAGCCAGAAGTTGAAGCGAGACAACAATAGGACACGAGGAAGACATTTTAACAGTGACTGGACTTTTTGAGGAGCCTCTTTAGGAGTTGCTATGAACCTGATGTTACTTTTATTTTTTTCAATGTGCACAAACAGCCGCTTAATAGATGCATCATCACAAGATCCTCCACCGACTGCGCTGCCCTCTAGTGGATGTATTGCTTAACAACCATGCCAACATAAAGGACGTGGGGAGTGATGCTGAACTGAGCCTTTAGCTGTGACCGTAGCAAAACAGCGTTCACAATGTGGGATGCATGATAGCTTTACCGTGAATCATAATAATACAAATAATAAAAAATGTCATCAGGGCATCATTAAAACGGAAAAAGGAAATCTCCAACCTGCTTCAGTGATCTGAGAGATTGGCCACAGCCCCTTGACAGACACAAGCACGATCCTCACAGTAAGAACTGATCACTTTATCCAAAGCCCCATTACTGGTTGCGCTCACCCTAATAATGGGATGTGGTTTCTTTCCCATCTCAGCGGCTATCATGTATCGCTTTGATCCGAGCTCAGTGTTTCCTCTGGACCCTCAAATTGGTCTTTGATAGGCTTTAGCTTTGATCATGTCCTTCAGGAGCAGCAGCGGAGAATTTCTAAAAGAAATAAACTAACAATCCTCATCAGTGCCTCATCTTTCATCATGAGGGCATGCATGTGTTTTTTTCTTCTTTTGCTTATTACAAAAAAGAGACGTTGAAAGTCATGGTGATTTTTACTGTCCCCCTTTTGTCATCAAACTGTCCGTTCTTGGCAAATTTAGAAAAGGATATAAAAACTTAGAAGGGACTTAATGACCTTGATAAAACCAGTTCCAGTTTAATTAAATCGATGTATCTTAAAATCAAGGTGTGAAATCAACCACATTAAAAACCAGGGCACAAAAACTCAGATTGAGGTCATTCCAAAGTTTCTACTTCAAACTTTTTTGAAAAATTATTTTTGAAATTATGTCCAACATTTAACGATTAGGAACTATAACGAAATATAAAGAGAAATGTTGCAATACTCTCTGCAGTATTTGCAATAATGTCCCTTAAGCAGTTAGTTTCTGCTTTTACTACAACTTGAATGTTAGGGAGAAATATTAGAATACTTTTGATGTTAGGTTGAAACTGCCCACAACACAGATCCGACTGCAGAAAGTTAAACTGAGAAACGACTTTTTTTTCCCACTGAAGTTAGACTCTCGGGATTGAGCACTTTGAAGTTGTAGAGCGAGCGGATAGGGAGGCATTTATCACACTGTAATTATTGCTAATTAGCTAATTTGGCTAATATTCTAATCCGGAAGGAAATCTTTTTAGGAGGGGTTTTACTTTTACTGCATCTGCTACTATTGCATTCCTCTGAATGTGTTTGGTCTGGAGGATGCTTGAGTTCAATATGAGACACATGTCCTGATATCAAGAGACCCTGTGAATGTTGCTTTGGAGTCAAAAAATAAAGTTTTCAATACTGCTGGACACACAAATATGAGAAAAGACAACTTGTTTGTTTTAGTGTGAATTTCTAACTTTATTCTAAAGAATTCAAGGAGACAACGGCTGCTTCTCCATCTCCGGCGCTGCATGCTTTATTACCCAGAGGGCACAGTGCTTGGTCAATCGGCTCCGACAATGTTGAAATCCTTCACAGAGACCCACTGTGACCAATGGATGGATCAAAACCGGAAAATAAGCTGGAGCGTGTTTATCAGAGAGCCTCTTTAGATCAGTGCCCTTTCAAAGCAGCTTTAGTCTGCCCCCGCTGGGAAATCGAAGGGAATTAGATGTCATTCTTTTTTCTCCGAAATAAAACCCGGCTGTTTCTGAGAGTTAAATCTTTGTGGGCAAACAGTAACATAAGCAGCGGTGCTGAATGGAGTTCTCCTCTCCACAATGGGGATTATGGAATGATAAAGCTGCAATAACACTTGTTGTTGATGCTGCGGGGGAGGGTGCAATTTATCACGGACATAATGTATAAGTATGATGGATCCTCGGCCTCTCAGGCTGAGCTTCTGAACTTAAAATGAATTATATATTATTTAGCTTACAATGATTTAAAGGTCCGGTGTGTTAGATTTAGGTAAAAGGGATCTATTGGCAGGAATTGTATTTAAAGGATGAGGTGAAGGGTATTCCGCTGCAACATGCAACTTCGCCAATAGATGTCACTAAATCTTACACACTGAACCTTTAAAGATATAATATGTAACAATTATTCATTGAAATGTATACAAATTACTAAACCCATATGTAATACATATATATTATTTTGTGTAATTACAATATGTTTCCAACAATGATGAAACCCACAGAAATCCTCAAATTTATACAAGGTATATGGGCGTTTTGTCGCATTTTAATTGCATCATAATTGCTTTACCTGGGGTTTTGTCAGTGCCGGATTTCACACTTAGGGCAAACAACGTATGACAAAGAAAAAACCTACCGCTAGCCCGTTAGCCAATAGGTTGCTCTTTCCTTCCACTGTTTCTTTTGGTAACTCATTTTGGATCATGATTATTCATTACCATTTGCTGCCTAATATGAATAAAACTTTAATACATGACCTCATTTAGGTTATCTTTATATTTCTACACTTAAAACCAGTAGACAATCATTGATGGAGGTGTGCTCTGTATGTCTTGCCATTTTAGTTTGTATAACTTTCTTTACGTGTTGTAGACATGCTGTCCACATTCATTTGCACAGTGAAACCAATTTGTATGCAACGCACTTGCCTTACAGTCATTCAAATTGTCCAGCAACAAACACGAGAGACAGATTCAATTTATGGCCACTCAATGACAAAAGCCAATTTCCTCAACACTCGACGTGCCCAAGTGACCCTGTTTGTCCTGTGTTTATTGCGTTCCTCAATTTTCTTTCTATTCACTTCTGAAGATTTATACTTTGAAAACACGTCAACAAGAGAAGGGACCTATTCTGCTGAATGTTTTATTGCAAGATACATTATGTTTCTACCAAAACATAACCAGTTTGTATTATAATGGTTTATATCTTTACATTTTAGAGGGCACATGGTAAATCCATCACATTGGCCTGAGCTTTGGTTTTTCATAGGACATCTCTCAATCATTGTCATTGTGACGCTGCTGGGAATCAAAATCCCTGATGAATGTGATTGATGTCACCACTCAGTGTAATGGTCAAACCATGAAGCTGCCAGTTCACTTGATGAAAGTTAATGATACAGCCATTCTGGCCCATTTGTGCTGTATAAGATGAGACTGGCCTGCAGGAGTTAATGGACAAAAGACTTTCTGAGACCTTGACTCCTGCTCAGCAAAGGTTCAGGTGACTATAAGACTCTATATAAGACCCTTAATACATCATGAAACATACGTTTATAAAAGTCAACCTTGTCCTAGAGACAGCTACAATCCAACACAGGAACATCCTGAGTCTTAGCTTACATTAACACAACTCACATGACTAAAACTCCAGGTTATATTTAGAGAATGCACGCTTTTACCGCACATTTTCAATTACATTGGGTTTATGACTCTTTCAGGACAGATTTATTATACCCAGTTTTACTGTAATGGGATGTATTTGCACCGTATTTGCATGTGACACCTGCAACTTCAACTATAAAGTGATTCCTGGAGCTGCATCATATTTTCCATCAGCACCAGTAGATGCTTTTATTGGGAAACGGGCAAGAAGACAAAATGCTGACTAAGTCACCAACTGCAAACTGCTAACGTGGCTTTGGCATTTTTATGCCTTTGCTTGCAGATCCATTATTAATATTGTATATGAAGGTAGTAGCCACAAGTGAGCCTCACATCTCTGACATATCTTGATGCCATATGGAAATTTACTGACACACGCCTTCCTCACAGGGTCCGATCTCAGTGGCTTCCTGTGTCTGAATCAGCTGTGTGGAAAATGATCACAACACACCAGCAGATGTGTCGTTATGAGCCATTATGGAAACGGACTGACCCTGGTCTTCACACTCAGGGTTAGAAGAGACATGATGAGCTTTGATTTTCCTCCTGATTGCATCGCACTGATTGCTCGATAGCCCACTGACACACTGTTATTAGTGTAGTTAGGACCAAAGTTATGTTGTAATCAACCAAAGGGACTCAAACTTTCAAGCACCATTGATTAATCTCATCAAATGGTGCCATTTAGATTAAGGCAGGGATGTCGGTTCAAATCAGGTAATACACTCCCCGTTAGACACGTTGGCTTCACTTTTTAGGAAGCTGTCATGTCGTCGCAAGCAAAATAAAGTAAAAACATAGAATGGAAATGAATATCAGGATTTAAATAAGTAATTTAAGTGAATAAAGAAAATGTATAACATAAAATAATAATTCGATGATAAATTACTATAGTTATCTAGGAAATAGCAATCCCAGCTCATTGGTTTCATTGTGTCCTACAGTATGCAAATTATATACTTTCCCAATGTTTTCCTATTTATCTTGCCTTTCAACGATATAATTCTAAGGAAATAAAAAGAATAAAAAATGTAATATAACAGTCAAGTAGACCATTTTATTGACTTATTATTGCCATTATGAACTTATTATCTTTCCTTTAGATATAGGATTTTATCTTTATTCACACTTTTTTCAGGGAAGTTGGTTTCTTTAGTTTCTTTCCTCCTCTGCCTTTAACTTCAAACTGAAACAGTTATCCTGTGTGTGCGTATGCATGTGCTTGTGCCTCTACCCAAATTGTACATAACAGTGGCAGCTTGTATGTGCCACAACTTCTTACACACTTCATACTGTAGCATGCCCGGGACATTGTGTGATATTCTTCCACATCACCCCTCTACAAATGAAATGACTCGTACTCGGGGCCCCACACAGGCCACTGTGAGTTATGACGAAGTGTTTCTGCTCTGTGGGCACAGCGGCCATTGTGTTGTCACTGTACTCTGTATAGGAGGAGATAAATGGCTGGTGTGCTTTGTGCTCAGTGATTTATGTGCACAAGTGAGAAATTACACGGTTTTATCTGGAATATCGGATTGTAAGACCGTTTCATTTGGAAGCCGCACAGCAGTGCACAATAACCAACATTACCTTAATGTTCACCTTTGCACAATAACAAGTTGTTCTTCTGAAGATAAAGATAGTCTCATGTTCAAGTCATAGATGTGGATACTAAGGTCTCTGCATTTCTCCATGTCTCCATTTTAATTGAACTCCATCTGTTGTGGCCTTTGCGAAACCCCCGCGGCCCACTCCCCATCACACGTTGGTTAATTGAACGCACACTGATGGCTCCTCTCAGATTTATATTTTCCCTCGTGTCACATACATACATGTATGACATATTTTTCTCTGTGTAACACTTCAGAAGAGATGAGGCTGAGATGAGATTAACAACCATTTGGTGTGTAGATATTGACCACATCATATAATACAGGTTTATTAGAAAGCGTGTCAGCCACCTGCTCTTCTCTGCTCTACACTATTAGGAATAAGAAGAGAGCATGTTTTTTATTCCACGAGGGACCATCGGAATCACAGACTGAATACATGCCATGTGAACTACAGCACTACAAACCACAAACCTTGAAAATTGATGCTCAGACTACTGTGCTTTTTGACATGTGGCATTTCAAAATGAAATGGAAATTGTTTGTATTGTATTCATTGTGTGACTCTGAGAAAATGCATGTAACTGAGAGTGACTTTGTCCCCCGATGTGTGGAAAGTCAGAGTAATTTTATTACAATAATGAATTATATGTTTCGAGTGAAGGTGCTAACAATTTTTAAATCTTTCAGTATCGACGTGTAAATCTCGAGTCTTTTATCCTAAGAAAGAATAAACTTGGATAACCAAACCAATAAGCCGCCGTTCACAGTAGGTCTTAGTGTAAAAGCTTTTGTGTCTCGATGATATTACACAGAAAGGATCAAACAAAAGGTTCACGGAGGAACAGTGATAAAATGAGACCTTATAGGAAAGCCATTTTAAGAGCAACTACAGTGAATAGAGAAGGGGAGGGTGTTGATCTTTTTGGCACATTAAAGCTGAATAGGAGAGGAATTATCAAATTTGAATAATTTTTAATGCCTTAAAGTCTATGTAACATTATGAATAAATAAAATGTATAAATTATGTCTAAAGCTTAAGGAGATCAATATTCTTTATTTCGTGTGATGTGAAGTTAATAGTCACTTCTCATAGTTTGTAGCCTCTTTGATTTTATGCCTCCATGCAAGGTGACACATTTCAGCTCGTCTGTCCGTCCAATTCTTGTGAACACGATATCTCAAAAATACCTAGAGGAAACTTCTAAGACTCAAGGATGAACTAATCGTATTGATGGTGGTCAAAGGTCAAAGGTCAATCTCCCTGTGACCTCACAAGCAATTTCTCTGCAGTGTGAAAACAATATCCCAGGGACACCTTGAGAGAATCTCTTCAAATTTGGTACAAAAATTCACTTGGACTTCACAGGACATGTATTTGTCTTGAAGATCATGTTATTTCTGCCTTTAAAGGATTTCTTCAAATTTTCACCAGTTGTAACTTGGATTCAAAGATGAACATGAGTCCGGGAAAAAACAGTATGCCAACTCAAACTTCTCTTGTTGGTGGAGGCATATAACTGCACTGCAGTATTTCTAGTTCCTCTTAACTTTATTATTTAAATCCATAGTTTTTCCCCTCTTCACAAGTGTCATTCATTTCGTTTTCACCTTCACTGTTTAGTGTCTGTCCTCTATCTTTGTGGCTCATTACGGGTCATTTTGAGCTCTGTCTTTCAAAGTTAGGACTCCACAGGCTTTAAGCGATGAAAGATGTCTATTAAAATATATTGGCACATCATGTCTAACTAGTGAATTAAATCCAAAGCCTATAATAAGGGCCATTTAAATTATATATTTTTGACTTTGCTGTCAAAGTTAAGCATTCTCTCTCGAGTAGCTTCCGTGAGCTATAATTAGAGTCAACCGTCTGAAATGACTCTGCATTTAGTTTAAGTAGCACCATTAGAACGGCAACAAATGTGCCGACACATTTTGGCACAGCGAGGGGGAGTTCGCTTCTGCCGCACCTTTGTTCATTACTGAAAACGGCCGCTGTTGGCATGGCGTACCAGATCCATCTGCCAACCAGACGAGCTGGGTTTGTTTATGCACACTGGGGTACTTTCGTTCCAGGTTTACAGACCAAGCTTGGCCTTTTCCCGAGCTTTAGAGCATCCATCACAAAGAGCCCAGTGTGTAAAGATGGAGGTAATATTTTGGGGATAACAGACAAATCTCTTGTCAGGTGCACGAGTCACACATCCTTCTCTGCTGTATGGAAGTAGTGTCCATTAAATATAGCAGCAGCAGCAACAGCTAGTTAGCTTAGAAAACAGAAACTGCGAGAGAAGGAGCAATAGATTAGCTTTGCCTAAAAATAACAAAATCTAATTACCCGGACTTCAGGAATTGTTCTATATTTTTTGAGACACGACTTTAAACACGAGGAAAAAAAAATCTAAAATTCGAGACGTGTGGTGCGCAGCCAGGGCATGAGGGTTAAAGGGACCGAACGCTCTGGATCCAGGATCCAACGCCGTTAATTAAAAACTAAATAAATGTGATCGTGTGAAGAGCGACAAAGATGAGCAGACACACATACACACACAATAATTGTTAATGATCGCCCAGCCCTACTGTTACATCTTCAAAACAAACCCCAGACTCAAATACAGCAAACAAAAATTGTCACACCATATGACAAGGAATTATTAAGTATTAACCCTAACCTTATTGTTATTTGTATTTGATCTCAACTGTCTCCATAATTTCTGGTCATATTTGGACAGCAAGATATACTTTTACTCACCTCATTCATAATGTTTCAGCACACAGCCTCTTTAAATTCTCTGCCACTGTCCTTAAACTCTCTGGGGCTGTGGCCGCTCTTATCCATTTAAAAAGCCTTGCTGCCGGCAGACAACTCTGTACCCGGACCTACAAGATGAAATGTAACCCCTCACCACAGCCTGTGTCCCGTCTCTACAGTGTCCTCCTGCTCAAGTAAAACTGGCCACTGTTACACTCTGACTTGACTTTTCTTCTTCCTGCCTCACTGGAGATGAAGTGACCCCCCAACTTCTTTCACATATAATTTCCTGCTGTAGCATGAAAACCGATTTCTTCAGGGAGCTCGTCACCTCTTCCTCAACCTCTCCTTCCTCCAGTCAGACTGAACCTGCACCTGGCTGACAAGTGAACCAAGAATGGAACGTTTTTTTAACAAGAACTCAGGAGAAATGTATTGTCCATTTAACGTCAAATAACTCATTTTAAATCTGGATTATTTACCATAAACGTAATCAAGAATTAAGACATATTTGAGTAATAAACCTCAACATTTCAGGACATGTTTTCAAACTTTCTTGTCTAGTTTCACTTCTGTAAGGATCAGTTTGGGTCACTCTCTCTCCACAGTGTGTGAGTGCAGTCGCATTCTTCTGGTCTGAATGCTTTTTTCCACAGAGGGTTGTGTGTGTTTGGCCGAGCTAACATTCAAGTCCACAGTCTCCTCCGAGAGCCTCTGTAGCACAAACACAATATGTCCTCTGGCCTGTTGTGTTTGGGAAAGGAGAAAACAAATGCTTCTGCTGCCACAATGAACAACTTCTTATTTGTTTTTTTCTCATTCTTCATGAAAGTAGCAGAAGGATCTGTCCTCTGCAGTCAGGTTTTTTGTTTTTGGCCTCAGCATTGTACACTCCCATTAAAGAAATATCGAAAAGTTGTATTTTTTAATTCAACTTGAAGGACAATCACAGACTCTTTTCTTTGTGATATTTGAAGCGCTCTGACGTAGAGTTAAATACCCTGGTGACCTTTCTCTTTTTTTTTCCTCCAAATGGGAAATTGGATGGCAGTATAGTCTGTAATCCTTAGAAAAGGTCAATGACGTATCTAAGAGAGGAGTAGGTTGTATACTTTCCCCAACATTTACTTTATCTTTCTTAAGAAGGTAGGAAACTTGGCGGTTCCTGGGATAAAGGGTATAGTCGCTAGAAAGATATTATTTAGAGGCAATATTTATCTTTAATGGAATATTGCGACTTGTGGCAGCTGTCGACCTATTTTACTGTTCTGTGGCACAAATAGAAGTGCTGTTAAATCAGAATGTGAGTTCTAATACTGAAATCAGTCCGATTGACAAAGATAATTAAGGGATCAATCAAGCTGCCATGAAGATTTGACAACTGAGTCATGAGCTTGAGGATACAAGGATAAGAAACGGCAGCTAAAACTAAGCATTTCAGACAGAGGCTCAAAGGAGGAGCTGCAGCAGTGGACAATATGAGGAAAGTCATGTGTTTTCCAAACATAAGAGCGTGCAAACATTTCCAAATAATAACCGTAACAGAAATGATCCACCTCAATATGTGTACATTGTCTCCTTTATAAATGCAAAACTGAAACAATGAGCTGAAAGATGCTAAAACACTTTGTACGCAGGAATTCAGTGGGCCTACCGGTGCACGGCTGAGAAAAGTAAAGTGAAACAGTCCAGTCTTTCTTTGCTTTAATTCACCTTTTTTTCCTGAGAGAACTTTGAGGCTGAACCAGTGATTATCCCGATGTGTAATTATGTCGCCTTTAATTAAAAATGCTTATATTTTAAAAGGCTTTGTCTGCAGTAGGGACTGGTGGTGGCGGCGACTGTCTGGGATATTAGAGTTTAAGCTTAAATATTCAGACGCAGAGACAAATGTCTGAGGATGTACTCTGCACAGTTCATGGTTCAGTGCCGACTGTCAGAAAAATCTGAATGAGAGAATAATAGGACAGAAAAATTCCTTCAAGTAGGTTTTAACAAACCTCTTGTTCTAGCTGGTAAAGCTGTCAAGCTGTCAATTGTCTTCCACAGTGAAAATAATCTCTAATGGATTTGTCATTTTCTCAATTTTAAGGCCAAGAGTTTTTCGTCACGCTTATTATACGACACACTGATTCTTTCAAACGACCTGGGAGCTTAATGCTATAATGGGCAATAGACAAATGCTATAAGTCAAATCTTAAAATTAATTTTTATCGTTTATTGTATGTATATGAGTTTTTATTTGGGTTTATGTATATTTTTGTCTTCTTGTGTTTATTTATTTTTAAAGTAACTTTGTTTTGAGAAATGCTTCACAAATTCAGTGACTACATTATTTGTACCAACTTTTTCCTCTAATTAGCCCTTGACATATGTGATAATGTTTTTTTTTACGTAGCTAAATATGACCTGAAGTGGTTTGAGTCAACGCGGTACGTGGTGTTGTCAGGAGCTCAACGCTGCTGCTCCTGCTCTGTGTTTGTAATCATCATCACTTTGCTGACTTCCACGACAGAAAGAAAAAGTGCAACAAGTCTAGGATATAATTCCTCCCCATTAGAATCAATAGCGGTGCGGTGAATTATCTCCCCCATCATCTAAAACTGCCTCATTAAACCCAGAGAACGCATCTCTGACATCAGACAGTATCTGCTGATCTTATATGGGGAAATAAAACATTTATTACACTCAGGAGGAATCATCAAGCTTTAAAAAATTCCTCCCACAATGTCCCAAATCTTGTTCTGGCAATATTTCTGCCCGGTGTTACAATTCTGTAATTATCTCTAATTTATCACCCGCCAGTATGACGAGTTGATGTTTGTCGATTGCGGCTCCTGCCTCAAGTCGATGCGTATTAGATGTGGGATGCGTTATGAAAAATTCTAATCGATTTAAAAGCATTTGTATCACAGAAACTCAGGGGTTCACTTTGTAGCCGTCGTCAGGAGTCTGTGGTAAATCCATACAGAAATTATAAAATCATTTATCATGAGAAATGTGGACGATCTATCTTCAAAGTAACAAACACAAATAAAACAAAACAAAAAGTGACTTGCAATGATTAAAGTTTGAATAATATGTTCAGTCTAGACATTGATGGATGGAAAATATTTGGCTGTCTGTTCGGTTTTCTTTCGTGACCTGATAATGTTTTGTGTTCACTCACGCAAATACTTCTCTAAAAGTATGATTTTGAGGTACTTTATTGAGTATTTCTGTATTACACTCTTTATTTTTCTACTCTTCTACATTCAAAAGGAATAGTACATTTTACACCTCACTTTGTCTCACATTTAAAAACCCTGGTTATTTTCCAGATCTTGATAATATTACATAAGAATCTTGCATAACTTTCATCATCTCATGACCTCTAAGTTTATCTTGTGGCTCATGGAAGCAGCCTCTACTCTTTATTTGGGAACCACTGAAATACAAAATAATAGAAACCATCTTTGAGAAAAATGTATTTGACGTGACTTTTAGTCTGGTCCATATCCCATCCACTAACATGGAGGAGGCAGGGCATATGATCTATACATTAGCCAGCCACCAGGGGGTGATCCAGATGACCTCCATTTGTAGATATGGACGCCAGTTATAAAGAAATCACCATTTATGGCCCGTTAACATGTAAATGTATCAGTATTAACATAGACCATATGTCTGCAGCCTGTATTGTATGATTATACTTTATCGTATATTTCTATTTCTTTTTGTCGGGACTCTGTATCTTCATCCCTCTTTGAGTGTGAGCATAGCCTTTGCCACCCCTCTCAAAACAATTGGGACGTGCCCGCTGCCTGATCCAAGTTTTAATCAATAGAGCTTACTGAATAAGAGAATCTCCCGCAACAGGGTCTGAATAAACAAAAGGCGTCTCTCCTCCTCACGAACTCAGATTCACAAGTTCACATTTTCAGAAGTTAAATTCTCCAGTGAGACGAGCAAAACTATTTGAAACGTCAAGGTCTTTTGTAATTAGCTGCTCCGGTTCTCCAGTTTCATCTGCACCTCGCTCTTCACACAGGCCGTGCCGCTGCAGAGAGACGGGTCCAAAAGCCACTGCGGAAGAAAAGGAGCCGCTGCCCCATCGCAAGTTAAAGCGCCGGAGCGAGCACTTATATTCCTGAATCTGCGTTGATAAATGCCAAGAATCTGTCTCCCCTGGTTGGTTTATAGATATGAGGCGGCTGCAGACTGGGGCCAACTTAGCTGATTGCAGTGGATCCGGATGTTGTTTCATAAGTTTGGAGAATTGGCTCTAGTCACAGCCACTCTCCTACATTCTCTCCCTCACTATTCGTCACTAGTGTGATCCTATGACAAAAACCTAAACACAATTTGATATTGTTAAAAATAACAAAGGGAACGCTTCATTTGAACAATAAGTAAAAATTCTTGCAAACGGCTTTAATTCCACCTTAGGTTGACATTTTGGGAAATAGGCTAATTTGCTTTCACTCTCTGAGATTAATTAAATGAGAAGCTGGATCCAGTCTCGTCTGATAACTGTCCACTAAATATAAACTGCTTACTTAGCATAAAGAGGTTAATGTGGGAATCAGTTAGACTCTGTCCAAATGATTCAAATATGCTATCACAGCAAATATATCTGTAAAGCACCATATTAACAGTTCCAGGCTTCCTCCCTTAGTCCAAACACATGGACATTGGAGTAGGGTCGATTCTAAAGTGTCCATGGGTGTGAATGTGAGTGTGAATGATTGTTTGTCTTACACTGAACTCTGCAGATCATGAGAGGCTCCTGATTATCTGCCGACTTCCTTATGATTCCTACCCCTTACCTTCCTCATCATTGTTGACAATAAATACTAGTGACTCAATTAAAGGCACCTCTGGGACACATTGCATTGTATTGATTCAGTATTTTCAATTAATGCGGTATTATAAAGTATAAAGGTGACGACTGTTTGGCATCCCTCAGGGTTTCTGACTAAGCTGTTTAATCAGATGTCGAAATGTCAGACATCACAAACTGGAAGTAAAAGAGGACGAGATGCGGGAGTGTGCATGTAAACAAATGTCATGGACTGACATTTGAAGTGGGCAAAATGAAATGAGAGAAATGTCCCTAGAGAGTGTGAGAGGTTGAAACAGGTTAACTATACATAGATACATACATTGACTGAGAATAATTGTTTCCATTCACAGGCAGATAATTAGTCGCTTACTGAGCCTGCTGCTCCGACGTGCACGCTATTATTAGATCAATGTTATTCTCAGTGTAGGATAGAGTTTGAGATACTGTGTGCACTTTCTACGGCAAAACAAGTTCTGAAATCTCTAGTTTTAATTATTGTGGTTTCATCTCCTTTTCATGGGCCTTTGCCCCAGTTTTAGGAAGTTTAGCTTTTGACTGTGTTTACTGTAGAATGTCCTTTATGCTTCCTAGATGAGTTTGAGTCGTGAAAAGCCAAACAGTATTTCAACATGATTATAAAGAAGCAAAGCCACCAAGCTATGTGAAAACATATAAAAACAATAATATTCTTATTGCAGAACCTGGGGGGAAATAAACCATTTTGCAATTAGTTTCTCTACCAGAATATTAAACTAGTTCCAAAAACCACTTTGAAAAACCAGCACAGGAAACTGAAAAGGGAAAAATGACATGTTCTTTCATATCCGAACATTTCAGGACATTTTGGCTCCAAACACAATACGCAGACCTCCGGAAAAGCAAAGGGAAAACTGGCTGAACTGAACTTTTGTCACAGTCGGTTCTGTTCATTTAACTTTCGCACTGCTGCTCTCTTCCACAAGCCCAATGGCTGCTGTCCATAAATATGAATCATACATTTAGTGAAAACATCAATCATTAAACCAACATGAAAATGTTTCCGGTGCCGTGGCTCTAAAATTGAAGTGAACCTCAGTAGTAGCATCAAACAAAATTCATCTTTCCTGGCAGGAAGTAAAGGCAGATAACATGTGTCATTGCACTGAGTTACTTCTATTCAACACCATTTGCTTTACAGTCAATTAGACAAGACGAGACACTGTTGCCACCAAGTGGTCTGGAGAAGTATAGTGTCAGATCAGTCAGAGCTGAAGCTGGGAAGCATGTGGAGGACATAAATCGTCCTGCTTATTGGAATCTCTCTTGAAGATTGAATAATATGAATAACACAAAAGCAGAGTAAGAGGACAGTGTAGATGTAGTGTGTTAGAGTACAGTGGGGGTTTTGATACAGAAACAGCCGTGACTGAAAACAGAGCACTATGAGAAGGATCCAACACAGTTAAACAAACCAGAGTTGAATGTAACATCCTTAAAGGTCCTATATTTTATCATTTCGTTTATTTTGATTAAGTTGACCTCCTCTCTAATGCTTCTCTCCAGCAAGAACGCGGTGCTCTGAGTCTCTGAGCCCCTCTTCTAATTGGATGACTGGTTTCTGAGTGATGCACAGCTGGGCGAACCACAAGTAACAGGATCCTAGATTGTAACTGGAAATTCTGATGGTTGGCCGTTGCTGAAAGAAGCAGAACAATCAATATCATCCGCTGGTCTCTAATATTCTGCTCTCTAATATTTATCTTCTGTGTAGAGACCTTTTTTCCCATTGACATTTCTGGATGGAGGATTGTATTGAATGTTTTAATACTTTCAATATATATATGTTATGTACAATAGCCTTATATTTTAACCAGATGGAAGATAACACTCACCTTCTAAAATATGGACATTTTAAATGTTGTATTTCATCAGAACTACAGTCCAATCCCCAAAGATATTTAGGGTTATATCAGAGGAAGAAAGCAGAAAATTCCCTTCATTTAAGTAAATACCTTTTTCAATTATAATAAAATAGTGAACAATTACAGCTCCTAAATGTGTGTGTTAATGTGCAAGAAGCTGGATTTTCTTCCGAGGAGACGAACAACAAGTGGCCTTGAGCCCCCGAGTGTCCCGTCACTGGAGCGTTTCCATGGTTATCGACGTGTGATGGACAGCTGTGTTTGGGGAGAGGCCTGAAGGTCGTCCTCACTGTTGTGCTCCACGCTCGCACTAATCACATCCTCAGCCTTGACAGATCGTCCATCTTTCCCATCCCGTGCTGAATTCGCTCTCCCTCGTTCGTGTCTTCGTCAGAGCTCGAGGGGATGTGACCTCACTGTCGTGCGTCTCTGGTAATTAGCCGTCGAACCTGTGGCTCTGTTGAGGAACATGTAGCTTCAGAGCTCATTTCATGAAGCGTTAAACTGACTTCAAACACATCAGTGGAAACATAAAATATAAAACACGGATTTGCTAAACAATAAATGTCCTTTGCAAAGATTTTCGAGTCTCATTGTTGTGAATAATTATGATTGAAGGCTTTTTCAAAACTGTGACACAAATCATTTACACGAAATAGCAATAATTCAGTGACAGATTTCAACGGGGCCGGCCATTCACATTTAGTACAACGTAGCTTAGTGAAAACTTACATCAACTTTGGTCCCAAAAAATGAAAGCAGTAATATCAAGGCACGGTAACACCTCCATGAATAGGAACCCTCGCTGGTCAAAGTTCACTCCATGCAAAGCCACGCCGCGATTTGTCTCGCTACATGAAGCTCATGTTTTATTTTCATCCTTGCTCCCACGGATTGGAAGTCGACCAGAAGCGAGCGTTCACATAGAATTATTAAGTGCAAATTAATCACACAAAAACAGTGTCTAGTGTGCAAAGGCTTTAATGCTGCATAGACAGCAATGCAACATGCCTCAAATTAGTCCCAACAGACCACGTTCAACATCTGCTTTACTTGATATTAAAGCACTGACTGTAATATCTTGAAAGGTGTCTGCTCGATGTGCCTCAAATTACATTTGTCATTGAACTAAATGTGTCCGTGCAGTGTTCCCTCATTTGTGACCCTCCCTGTAATGCCTGAGGTGCAGTAAAATGTGCTAAGTCATGTCCAACCAGAGAGACGGTCGTCAGTGAAGTGTGAAGTATTACATCACCGGCCTAAAGCGATAGTGATGAGGTGACATTCACAACAAGAACATTTCCTACAGATACTTATTTTTCCTGCAGTTACTTATTTTTTGTGAGTAATCCCTTTTTTGTCCACTGCTCCCAAGATACATCTCTAAATCATAGAGGAGGCAAATATTTACTAATTAATTTGCCTGAGAGAAATTACTTTCAGAGACACTGCTGGCCAGAGACAATAAAGATATTGATACAGATTTTGAATCTTCCCCTAAATCAAATCAAACACTGCTTTGGATTATGATTCAGTTCCACAACTTGCCCTATTTAAAAATAGTTGGGCAGAAAAGATAAAGAAATCGTTGAATTATTGGAATTGGAAGTTAGCATTTTGCATTTAGTGCTAGATAGCAAAACTCATAAAAAACAATATGATTTTGTACCTCAACAAAAATAAATTGCATTGTCTATGTGCCCCTGTTAGCATTCTGAAGTCAGCATTTAGCTCCATACACTGCTCCGCTCTTGCATAACTTATCATTCTATTATCAACTTTAAGGTTTGTTTTATATTCATGTGGTGCACTCATGTGATCTTGTAATGTTAGTTATTCTACGCTCAACCATCCCAGTTGAGTGTGTTCAAATTTACAGCAAGTTTTTAAATATACAAGCAATTATCCACCAAGCAAAGCTAATGAAATAAGCCAATGTTGAATCGGCTATGTCCTGAATTATTAATTTAGAATCAATTCAACAGCGATAATTCCCCCAACATTATGATAATGTCATTATTTTACACCTGGAGCGGGGTTCATTACAGCTGACTAACTATGTGTCTGCTCCAGTTCAAGTATCATCATCACCTGCACCCAGGATCATCATTCCAATAGAAAGTGTCGGCTGACGTGCGAGGCGTGATGTTGTAAGCAGGTGCAATCTGCTCTGTGGAGAGAGAGACGTGGATCAGCAGTGGTTGTTGCGGCCGAAATGACAAAGTCAGTTAATAGCTCGTTAGAAAAGCTGCTGCACGTTGACACTTAACGCCACATCGCATGAATGTTGAGGGTGAACAGCCACGGAGAGAGTCAGCTCGGTCGGAGCCCTGGCGTCCAATCTCCGACATCCGAGCTAGTTATTATTCAATTTAGAGAAAAGCATCGACCGGAAAATGCGAGAATCTTTTTTTTTGTGTGTGTGTTTTCATTCCTCCACACAAGTGCATGCTGAAGGAGAGTCTAATTTGCAAATTAACAAAGTGGAAAGGCTTTTAAATCAAGCACAGGTGCTTTTGAAATTTAAAATATGTCCTTGTACGTGCTGCTTTCGCCTCGTGGTTCAATTACTCTCAAGACGCGGCCCTCAGAGGGAGTGATGCACATACTAATACACACATTTATGTTTATTCATGCGACTGAGCAACTCAAAAAATCGTGCGAGTACCTTCTATCTGTGTGCAAACAAAATAGCAGCTGTGTCCAATTTCAGCGCAAATACAACACTTTCATTTCACATAGAGAAGTGTCACTTTTTAACACTTCACCTCAGCAGGGGTGATATACTGTCAGAGACATAAGAACCGCAAAGCCATTCATCTGCCTGCTCTTTAAATCATTTCTGACACTTTCATGATTAGAGGGGACATCAGCTCGGGCTCCTACTTTCCTGACAAACGTGTCCGCAGCCTCCCTCCATCAGACCTCACCCCACTTACTTTTCTCACTCTTTCTTTATGGGTTCAATGTTAAAAGTTTGTCAAAGCTACTTTTTCCTTTTTCTTTTTCTGCTTTTTCCCCTTCTTATGTGCACCAAACAAAGTGCAATTTAGCTTGTGTGCGGAAGATGAGTCTGTTATTTGTAATCCATATGAAATGATTGCATTATAAAAGGAAACATGTAAAGCCGTAAGAGAAGGTCGTAATGATCTGGCTTTATTTTCAGAGAACTCGGTCGACTTGCACGTCCTGTCTGTTGGAGTTGTGAGAAGCATTCATCAGGCTCTAAGCTGCGGATGTTCCCTATTCCCATTACAGTGAATCAGCAGCGTATGAAACAATCCCATCTGCTTGCGACGCCTGCTCCTTTTTATTGTTCTGCACACTTCGGCCCCCTGCAATGTGGACTCATTTCAGCGTGTATTGATTCTGCATGAGTCATAGGGTGTTGTTGACGGCTGCATCTCAGGAGGGGGGGGGGAGCCAGGATGGAGTTAGTGCTGGATCTCAAAAAGGATTTAAAAAGATCACACTGGTATAAAACTATTTACGACAGAAAATGAAACTGAGACAGTGTCGCCTGCACTGGGATTTTAAATAAAAAATAAGGTCCTAACATGACTTGACACACACAAGGGATGCTGAGTGGTCCTCTGGCTCGGCAACAAATCATCACTGTAACCTAGCAACAACACCCCTCATAGATTAATCAGACTGATATAGCGAAAAGCCTGTAGCTGGATGGAAATCTGCTTTAGCATAGTATATCGTTTTTTGTCACACAGGAATATTAAGGGGGTTTAACCTTCATGTATTACAACGCAATCAAAGGATCATTTAATTCCATATTCCTGTATAAGTTCATAATGTACATCACTGAAAAAACATTTAAATTAAGATATTAAGCGGAAATATATTTGCAGAGTGATCATAAATATATATTGCACATTTTTAAAACAAATTCAAATCAAATTCACTCCTGCTGTGTGAGCCCATTTCGGGTCTTGGTGACAAATGAATCTAAATTAGCGCTTTGATTGATCCTATTGGCTTTGTCAGTGTCCCGCTGCTCCCCTGAGAGAAGGTGATCATTGCTCAGAGACAGCAGAGCGACTAATTACCCAAATTATCTCGCCGGCTCATTAGCTCCTGGTGGCACTTGACTCTGCTGAGGCACTTTTCAACCAATGGTAGGAATTATACTGTGGAAAATGTAACTTAATCATGGTAATAGATATGCAACTGAACAGACTCAGAAAACTAAAAAAAAAGCGGTTTGTGCGTCTGGTATTTGTGAGTTGATGAGCACAATATATCCAATAAAAGCAGAGACCGATCACAAGTGACCAGCGCTTAGTACGTGTGTTCACAACCCGGCAGTAAAATAAATCCAGAACGTGTCTCCTGCGACAACTTGTGATCAGGTCTCACTTCTTTGCTCTACGTGCAAATCAACACGTGCGTCATTTGTGTTAGTTAATACCGAACAAGGTGTTGTGAACCAGTCTGAGTTTACAGATGTGTGTGTGTTTGTTTGCTTTCATTTCAGGATTTCTATCGAGGGGCAATTTGGGGTTCCGTTTGTTGCCCAAGGACCAGCTTGAGGTGCCTGAGATCAAACCTAGTGGACGACCCTCTCTACCTCCCTACCCCCCATCACCCTTTACACACTGTATAGATTATGTGTGGATCAATGTTAATGATGCAAAAAAGCTGATGGATGTAGAGTCAGTTGTTTCTACCTCACTGTCC
Organism: Pseudopleuronectes americanus; assembly: GCA_038501795.1. NCBI lineage: Eukaryota > Metazoa > Chordata > Actinopteri > Pleuronectiformes > Pleuronectidae > Pseudopleuronectes > Pseudopleuronectes americanus. Next base: position 10,862,288 of record CM076734.1, on the reverse strand, counting down.
ATCACAGTTAACGACAACTGTAGCCGAGCTGCTCCCGACCCCTCTCCTACACAGTCGTGCCTGTGCATTTCTTTACCTGTTGTACTTAAATAGTGACGGCTTCCCACATCTATTGAAAGGCTAAACAAGTTATTTCACCTGCTCCCCTTTGATTCTGTTGACCTGTTGAACTTTTCTTTACAAATCCGAAAATAAGGATAAGCATGGCATTTACTGAACAGTTAAATGTTCCTGAAAGGACGTGTTTCTCATTTAGCCACCACATGAGTTAATAGTGCCTCTCAGGACACATTTGAATTATGAGCTTTGAGCTGATATAGCTAACGGCGAGATCATAGCTATTGATTTAGCTGTTCTTCTGGCCCTTTAGACAGATGTTGCATGATATAACAAGGGGTGCCTGTCGATGCATGTGCCAAGCTTTTTATATCTTCCCTGAGGAAAAGTCTATTTGGTTCAGGCGATTGTGTGACTCATTGTGTGTCACACTGAGAAGAGCCTTGAGACCTTACAATGTTGGCCCCCCCCCACGCTCCTGTGTCTTTCATGCTGTGCAGCCTCCGACGCAGCACTGATTCAGCAAACCGATCCGCCCTCTCACTGCAAAGAGAATCCCCCATCAGAGGTGGAAAATGCTCAATCTGAACCTCTGCCTTGTTGATATAGAAATGAAGGAAAACGGCCACAGTATCAATTGCACTTGTAAAAAAGGAATGCGAGACATGTTAGTGCTTTGACATCTCAGTACATGGAGAATTTCCCCCTCTGTTAACAGCAGTGAAGGTGAAACACAACAACCATTCATTTCCCACTCCAGAGGTTCAAGTGAGCGAGCCCGGAGCTACAACCCCACTTGAACAAATAACAGGTTATGATGTAGTTTTCAATTTAAGTGCTTATTTACGTACTTATGGAGGAGCAGGTCTGCAGGAAGGCAGTTAGACCAAGAAGGTGAATTGCACGTTGCCGCCTTCGGTCGCAAATGGCAGAGAATTCATAACGTCTCACTCCAGACAAATGTCATCAACTGACCAGGCTCATCTTGAAAAAGATATATTATTTCTTTCATATCTGGGAAATGTGCACCTACGAGTCACAATAACAGCTTTATCTCACACGTAAATGTTCCACTTTTGGTGTCACATTTGAGGGAATTGTGCTTGGTTACATCTTTCATATAATGAGGTCATCGTTTTAAAGGGCACAGCAATGTATTTGATCCTGTACACTGTATGTTTCATTTCACAAAATGACCTGTTTTGATTTATAGATACATACGAGGATGAACTGGGACACATCATGTCTGATCATCATCATCCTACACTCTATTGCTCTTGTGACCCAGCCAGGCCCTGGTTTGTGTTCTAGAGGAAATGGCAAACATATCGCTCCTCCTCAACCACAGCCGTCTGGAGGCTTTCTCAGCAGCTTCCGTGTGGTTTTGATGTTTCACCACGTTTTTGTAGCATCAAATAAATTATTTTATCAGCCACTTTAAATGCGATAAGAACTAAAATGAAATTGAGAAATTTGGACGTTGACTTTAAGTTTTGCTCATGTCCCATTCACTAACATGGCAGAGGTTTATGACCGATGCTGCAGCCAGCCACCAGGTGGCTATGGAGGTGCTTTTGCTTCACTTTTTAGGAGCCGTCATGTCGTCCATCTTTATATACGTCTAGTACAACAGCAACTGGCGACTACTGTTACTCCCACAATGTCTAGTAGCTGCAATTCATTAAAGGTAAATCCTAAAAGTTTCTACCAGTAAGACCTCATTGATTTTAACTATTGTTCTTATGCAATGCCAATGTTATGCATTTTGAAATGACACATGTGCAAATTTGGGCTTTTGGCCAATAATCTCCAACATCCACAATTACACTTTATGCAAACACGTGGTTTGTCCCAAGAAATTCCATGAATACTAATGTTCTGCTCTTTCGCCGCATGATGCATGAGCCCCCCGCCAGGCGCCTTCCTGGAATATTCCTTGCCTTTGATAGGATTACAGTTGTGTGTCTAGCAGGATAAAATGAATGAAGCATATAAAGTGCAAAGGCTGCATTTGTAGTCCAGCCTCCACCAGAAGTGGCTAAAGATCAAGGGTTAGCACCTCCACCGACATCAGTCATGGAGACTTACTTTGGGATGGTAGCAATAATAATCATCTTTAAGTCCAACATGACTTCCTTTGCCGCCTCCTTATGTAATTAATTGAGATAAAGAATGTTTCATCAAGATATGATGAAATATATAAATTGATATGCTCTAAAAATTAATGCTGTTTAACAGGAGGGAAGATATATATATATATATATATGCTTAATGATGCTTTGCTCTGCAGTTTCTTCTTCCAACTTCCATTAGAGATGAGACATCCCACTTATAAAGAATTATGAAGTGTTGCTGCAAGCAGATTTGTTAATAATTTCAGTGAATTGGGCCATCAAAGCTTTTTCAAGGGGCTTAATAAAGTCAAGCATCTCAAGAAACTACCAAAAATAAGTATAAAAACTGAATGGCTACATGTTTCTGAGCAGCTCTTCTTGTTCCACCTCCACAAAAAAACAATAAACTGCTGCCCAACCCAATACCGCCATCACCTTATCTTAGCCCCGATTGCTTCATTTGGGTGGTAGTTGCTGCCTTTTCTCCGGAACACTTTAATAAAAAGGTGTCATGTTAGCTCAGACCGTGATGGATTGAAAGATCACAACCTCTGGAGAGATCCCTGGCAGTGGTCCACGTGAGAGAGGAGAGTGGGGATCGCCTCCGCCAGTTCGAGGAGCGGTGGTGCGTCTCTGCCAGACAAAGAGCCTGGAGATGTGATTGATGCCACTGAACCGCAGCCTCCACGCAAAGCTCAATCTGGATAAGCCGCTCATTGCACCGCTGGCAGCTCCAATATCAACAATTTGCTGATGAAATCTGGAACATTGGACACGATCATATCTCGGTGTCATTAACAGAGTGCTTCAAGGTTTCTGAGGCGGTGATACCACCAAGAAATATACATTTTAGTTTGTGACATTATCTGAAGACGCATCTATTTTGATGATCCTAATATAATTCAAGACAAACTCACCCATCACATGCAATAAGCTTCAGGGTCCTATGTTTCAAGTGCAGTCTCCACAGTCCTTGACAGATAAGAAGTTGATGGCAAGAGCGGTGAACCTTTGTGACAACTGTTCCACGTTCCAAGCTCAAACCATCCTAATTAGTTTTCCAGGGCTGTAACTCACAGGCTGCCTCAGTGAAATCCCACTGACGGTTGGGATTTGGCTGCTCTGCCGGCTCATTCACTCCCCCTGCTGTCAGAATTAGCCAGAATCAGTCCCCGCAAAACTTTGGAAATCAGCGGAAAGTTCATATTATCCACTATCAACCTCGACCAGCTGTCAAAAAGGAATCAGCTGGGGATGAGCGCTGAGGCCAACGGGAGCACTGAGTTTGGTTTTACACACAAACGCACAAACTGTGTACATGAATTTAAGAAGAGGAAAACGTGCTCCTGGATGAAAACATATCTGGAAACATGTAGACAGCATAAGCTTTTTGACGTACAATAGAAAAGAAGACACTGGTGTAAATCAAATGAAGGCAGGTTGAAATCAGCTTAGCTCCTAGGACACTTGATTAGTATCGAGTTATCGTCCAAGTTATAAATAACTCCTGTCTTTTTGTTCCTATTGCAGGTCAAACGCTGCCTTCAGATGGTGTCATGGTCATTGTTTGGAAGAGTCCAACACCCCCCCTCTTGTGGTATTGCCTCTGAATTTTCTGAAACCTCTGAGTTCCCGAGTTATTGTTTTTTAATTTTAGACGTATAGAGTTTGTCTTTCTTAGTTGTATAACAAGTTCAGACGAAAATGTTGACATACCTCCCAGTGTTCTCATATTTTCCCTCCGTCGAATGGTCTCCTGCATTATGTTACCCGACCGTGTACATAACTTCCCACATCGTACACTTAGCAATGCAAAAAAACAGCCAATATACCTTGGAATATAAAATGTTTATCCATCATTGAATAGTCGCCATTCAAACACTTCTATATTAATTGAGTGAGAGGGAGGCTTTTCCATGCTGCAGAATTGATATGAAGTATGTTTTCATTATATTCCAGCAGCAGCATGAATCCTTATTTGCAGCAGAAACCTCCTTGCGAGTTGTTCCATGTCGGTGCAGTGTTTGGCAGCGCGCCACATTAATCGCCGGGGCAATGGGAAGACAGGCCTATTGACCAGCAGTCCAATAGGACAGAGGGGCAGGACATACAAATCAAAGCGGCCCGGCCTCATATTGACCTGACTGTCTGCAGAATGTGAGATTCATTACCCAGGTGATGGGCGAAGGAGGCGCAGGAAGTCACAGGGATTTGGTCCAGCTCCGACCTGTGAGAAATAATGGTTGATTATTTAAAGGGCAATTGGTGGTGAAGGGTATTTCTTTGGTGCGTGTGTGGGGGGTGAAGCCAAACTCATGGATAAAACATCTGTTTCTACTGTTTTCTGCTTTTCGGCTCATGTTTGTGTATATACAGGGAAGTTCTCTCCTCTGTCATCTTGTCTCTGTCTCCATTACCGACTCCATTAGGGAAGAAAGATGCGACGAATTGAATTTGCACCCTGATTACGCCAAAAGCATCAGGAGGACTCTCCCAGTAGAAGCAGTGTATATTATGTGTACTCCTTGTAGGGGGGGGGGCATCACTAACTGAACAGGACATGTGCCGTAGGCTGTCGCACATTAAATCTGCCCCTCCGACACAAAACGTGAGCGTACCCATTAGTGGATTGATCAGGTGGAGATCCATCTGTTTATCTGTAATGTATTTTATTGGGAGCTGACGCATTGGACCTCACTTTACATGAGCTCTCGTTCAAAGTAGCTGTGTTTCTGTGATGAATGTGCACTTTGCCCGAGAAGTTTCACAACCGGATGGAAATCAGGAGAAATATTCCTCAAAAGTGATCTTTAGGTTTCAGTTTTAGATATTAGGTTCAATACCTAAGGGTTGGGGTTAGGGTTAGGGTAAGGGTTAGGGTTAGGGTTAGGGTTAGGGTTAGGGTTAGGGTTAGCTTGTTAAAGAAAACTTGTTAAAGAAAACCCTGGATAAGGTTTTTCTTTAACAAGTCTTTCATTCTCACTTTCCACCTTAAAACTATGAAATGAACTGAACTATGAACTAGTTCAGAATTTAAATGGTGAACCATGAACGTGAACTATTCATGTTTACTTGTATGAACTGAACTTTGAACTAGTTCATGAGAGGTGTGAACTTGCACAAAACTGGTCTTCGCTCATGGGTCTGTTGGTCTTGAACAAAACACTCCTGACATTACTCTGACTCGATAAACAAGTGTTTCCAGCTCTGACAGCAGTGGTCTTTAAACTATTTTATTTTGCTGAAGGACAGGGCTGGGCTGTGACTGGCCCCTTGTGGGCAGAGCAGGGAACATCTCATTAGGGTTTTCAGGGCATGTGGTCATAAGGTGACCATATGCCAGTTCATAATATATGATATAGACCAAAATAAGACATTTTACCGTGAATAATACGTATTCATTTGTGTGTGTGTTTGTCTACATGCATGCTACATATAAAGAGAGAGACATACACATATATAAATGTTTATATTCATATATGCACACACGTATATATGTATATACAGCCTACAGTACACTGTGTATGTCTATGTATATATTTTTATCATTATTATCAATGATTATTATTTAATTATTTATATATGTATTAATAATTATTATCAGGAAACTTCTAAAACATGAGTCAAATAGTAGGAAACTATATTATTTTTGATGGTTCCCTAGCAACAGCTGTGGTAACTGGGATGTTACTGGAGTTTAGAGATAGAAACCTTCTTCATGACAAGAGGCTGAGATGTTCCTCTGCTCCCTCGTGAACCAGATTCCTCTCCTCTCTTCTGCTCCCTCATGAACCAGCCTCCTCTCCTCCTCTCCTCTCCTCTCCTGTCTCCTCTCATCCTCTTGTCTCCTCTCCTGTCTCCTCTCCGATCCTCTCTGTGTTTGTGGAGGAGGCGGACGGACGCTCGGTGAGTAATCCACCGGAGGAGGAGGAGGAGGTGGAGGAGGAGGAGGATTGTCGGTATTAACAAACATGTTTCGGCTGTGTCTGGCAGGAGGACACGGAGGAGCACCGGGGAGAGACGAGCCGGCAGTGACTCTCCATCATCATCCTCATCATCCTCAGTAAGCCTCCGTCTTCCTCTGTGCGCATCGAGCCGCGTGTTGAACTGCGTCGTTTAATACGTCGCTTCTTGCGTCCATTCATCCTTATGTGGTCAGTGTGTGTGTGTGTGTGTGTGTGTTTTTCTCCGTGTCAGTGGGGGTTTTCCTCACGGCCCTCAGTAAACATGATGCTGGCACGCACTGGCGGAGGATCTACGCCACAATCTGTTCCCACTGCTGATGATCGTTCCCTGAATAGTCCTGGGAGAGACAATTCACTCCGGTGCAATGATCGATAGGAGGCTCAATCGGTGGAATTCAGACCTCATCAGCAACTAAAGCTGTTTTAACAAAGACCCAGTCATCCACAGAGAGCAGTGGTCATAGGTCCGAGTCATGTGATCCTACGCGGGTGCATTGATTTCCTCTGCTATCCAATTATAGGTCTCATGTTCATAGATCGAAACATCATTTGTTTCCTCATTCATTCATTTCTTTAATTTTTTGTATTATCAGATCCAAGGTGTGTTGATGTCCTCTACTATCCAATTAAAGTTGGACCTTTAGATAGATAGATAGATAGATAGATAGATAGATAGATAGATAGATAGATAGATAGATAGATAGATAGATAGATAGATAGATAGATAGATAGATAGATAGATCATTTATTTCTTCATTTATTTATTTCTTTAATTTGTATATTATCAGAACCATATATTATAGGGGTTTTACAAGGTGTGTTGATTTCCTCTGCTGTCCAATTGTTGTAGGTTTCAGACAGATAACTTATATGTATGTGTATATATTTATACATTTAAAAATACATATATGCGCATTTATATGTGTCATACAGTAGCTGCATATACACAGATACATACGGTACATGGATGGATAGATGGATAGATACATATATACTGTATGTATGTATATCCGTCTATATACATAGATGCATATGTATATACAATATGTGTATACATACATATATACACATATACATATAGATAGTATAGATATATTATTCATCATTGAAAATGCATTATTGCATTTAGAAATCTGATCATGTATACAAAATACTGTGCATACAATGAATACCAACTTGTCAGTTGTGTCAGTATCCACAGTGATAAGATGGCATCATGTATTTGTGGAGCAAACCTCAATAAGACTTTCAATATTTTATGTTGGACTCTGACAGGAAATGATGTGGCAAAATGTCGATAAAGCATTTTCTTCACCTCCTCTCTCTCTCTCTCTCTCTCTCTCTGTCTCCCTCTCTTCTTTTCTAACAGGTGACTCTATGTGTTCATGATCTGCAGCAGCCTCCTGTGTAGTATGGATTCCTAGGCCTGACTGACACTCACAGGATGCTGCCTTCAAATGTTCAGGCAGACATGTAAATATGAGTTAACTTCGAGGGGACCACTCAGCCCAACTCCTGGAAGAATAAACGTAATTTGAAGAGAATAATCCTGCATCATATGAGGGAACAGGGTCCCACGGTGTGCTGTGCTGTGAGTATTGTTCATGTTGATGTCCTGTGTTCAAACGATATATACTATTCACTGTAAAACTGCTAGTAATCACTATTTTTCTATAAATAAATCTATTGATTATTTTCTTGATTTGTTGGATTAGAAGGCGTCAATCACTCTTTTCTACAACCAACAGTTATTATCAAAAAATACACATAAGAAAAGCTGTAAATTTTCACACCAGAGAGTCTGGAAATAGCTTCATTCAATGAACAATTGCTAAATTGCTTAGAAAATTGAATGTCAAATTTACGTACTCTGACATTTCTTTCCCTTTCTTGCCCTAGTATTATCTGTCATTTAATGGCTATTCATTATTATTATTAGCCCTATAAACCTGCATGGTGCTCTGCCTCTCAAGCCCAATACTGCTCGAGGTTTGTTCCTGTTACAACTGAGATTTTTCCCTACTACTCTCGCCTGGAACCTTGGGGTAAAGTGGTGTATCTGAAAATAAAGGATAAGTCTGCTGTAAATGGAAAGTCCCCCAAGATTATATCTGTTATGCTTAAGACTGTTTTCTTAATCTGCTTGTAGTGTTTTGTTATTTATTATTTAAGTTCTTTACTTACTTACTACAAAAATGCCCATTTATCGTTTATTATTGTTAGTGATGTAGCCCATGTTAGTTGATTTCGATTAAAAGGACTTATCTCTGCACACTACATACGAGTAGAACTATTCCTTTTCTCCCGAGAGGAAATAAACTGCTTCTCTCTTTCTCTGTTTGAAGTGAAATCCAGTGTAAATCTCATCTGTTCTCTCTCTTCTGCTCTGAAGAGAAGTCCAGCTGTGAAGTGACGGAGCCCTGCTGGGGGAGCGATGGGCTGTGGGGGCAGCAGGACGGACGCTCTGGAGCCTCGCTACCTGGAGAGCTGGACCAAAGAGACGGAGTCCACGTGGCTGACCAGCACCGACACCGACATCCCCCTGTCGTCCATCCAGAGCATCCCCTCCGAGAACTCCGAGGCCGGCTTTGCTTCTGAGAAAACAATCAGCCCGGGTGAGAAGAACGAATTAGAGCTGAGTGGATGGATGAATGAACAGTGATCTCCTAACAGGCACAGGCAGGAATCTAGCTGCTGAACTGATTAACAAAAAACTCATGGTTGCATAAATTAGGACTTCATTAGATTCCCACAGCAGATTGCAGTGTATTTGCAATTCCTATTCTATTCTATATTCTATGTCATAAGAATGCTAATGTTCTTCAGTTGTGTACTTGGCTGTGTGTATTTATACGTCTTTACACCAAATGCACGTTCGTCATTGTTAATTGCTGCATAATGAGGTTTTTGATCAGTTGGATGTATATCGGAGAGTTCAGGCTTTGACTGGATCCTATTGGATTAGCAATGACAGCATGTGATAGGTTATGCATTACAAAAGGAAACCATAATTTAAAAGACAAATTAATAATAAAAAAGGTTTGTGTTGACCGTCGTTCTCTAGCTGAGGATTAAATATGACATGACGGTGTGTAAAACATCTTCCACGGACACATTGTTATCTCCTCAGAAAAAGGTGGATCTTTCTGTCGTTTTCCTTTGTGCCCATTAATTTGTCTTCCCCTGAACTGCGTCTGCACTCGTCTTTGAAGCCACGGGGGAGATGAGACAGTTAATGGAGGAATAATGGGTTACATCAGGAGCCAGTGTGCTCAAACCGGCCTTGGCTCTCTTGGCAACCGATAGAGCTGAGATTGAATCCAGGCAGGGGAGCCTTGATGTGATTGTGAGGACAAATAAAGCACAGCATCGCGCCGAGGGGATAAAACAGATCCAGAATTGGCCAGATTAATCAGCACCTTGTAACCACCAGGACTGTATCAAAGAGTGGCGCCGCAATATGGTGCCTGACATGAGCATCTGTTAGATGTGGCACAGAGGCGGCTACACAGCGATGCAGACTTTGCTCTGTTGGTGTTTCGTGACGACAATGTGAGGAAGGCCAACTTCCAATACGCCACAGCTGTGTGCACATCAAATACACTTCACAGGGATGTTGTTGTTGTGTTTTCCATAATTGCTTGTGTTTGCACAGTGGTAAAGCGATTAGATCTCTACACATGCAGATTGGTGTCATGTAAACTGGAGACACTAAATCGACTATAGGTGTGAATAGTCCCCCAAGACCCCCTAAAGGAAAAGCAGTATAGATAATGGAGGGATGAATTAATCACACTATTCAAATTAGTACAGTGACAGCAGTTAGACCCCTATAAGCTGTGTGTATGCTGACTAACACTCTTTGATTTATAAAAATGTCCAATTCTGCATCTTATTAGATCAAAAGTTGTGATAGTTGTTATATTGCCAGGATTGTAATGCACCTTTTTCCTTTTTTTACTATTACTTTAAAAGAAGAATACAGTAATGAATCAAAGCTCTAGTGCTGTGTACTGTTCCAGAGGTCGTAAGAAAAACTATTTGTTTCAGCCCCTGATTTCTTCACTCTGTAGATCCCGGAAAAAAACACAATCCAGTTTTATTATTAACTTTTTGTCCACAAACAGGGTTTCAACACCCAAATGACTCACTCAGCATTTCAGATTGCACCATATCAATAACCTCTGGAGTTGCTCTCTTTTCTATTGTCAATTTCATTTTGTTTTTATAGTAGGCAGCCTCCTCTTCTCTGCTTTCTGAATCTTTAATCCACCTCTACTATAATAACTTGTGCATTATACCATTATTCCTAGATAATCCTTTGTTGTTATTTTGCCTCCTGTATGTTTGTTTTGCAAATTTTTTCATTGTAATCCAACTGTGATTGATTAGTATGCTGTCTGGGAATCACTGATTTGTTTGTATCTACTTTTGATTTAAAATGTTCTTATTTTAAAGCATCTGAAGTATCACTAACTAGAAGCCTCAAACCCATGTTATTTGAAAATCCACTACACACTTTGAATCTTAACAAGTGCTCCACTTTTGGCAGTAATCAGAAACCAGGTACACAAAGTCAGCAGGTGTGTGTATTGGGACGGAAACTACATGTTTGGTCTACAAGTTGAAGGCGTATTAGTCGGTATCAACTGGAGTCCTGTGGTTTTGGTTGTTCCAGGGAACAAATCTTAATTTCTTTGTTTTGCTGCAGTTCCAGATTTCTTTGATGACGGCCTCCCTCCTCCTGCTCAGGCGTACCTGAAGGTCTGCTCCGCCGTGTCAGAGGTCAGTCTGAACGATGTGAAGCCCAGCAGCCCTCCTGCCATCCTGCCATCGCCGCCCAAAGAGGAGGTGCTGCCCTCGTCTGGCACCACGGTGCAGCGGCGGAGCGTTCTGCACACTGAGGAAATCGTGAGTCTCTCGCTGGATGTTTGTAAATGTCGCTTATTAGGATCCTGTATGTCTTTATCTTTTATAGTCATTCAATTATTGAATATAATGAGCTGTGGGAGTCCCACTTGTGGATAAAAGCTTGTTTTTATTATCATGCTCAAGTCACATTTAGAACAGAGACTATTTATCAAACAGCAGATTAGTTTTTTAACAGATGATAAGATGCAACTATTTGGAAAATGTGATAATTGCGTTGTTTGTATTTTAAGCGTGAGAAGCAAACATTTTCTTGTACGTCTCTGATGTTCAAAATTAGAAATTTGGGGTCATTATGATATTAAATGGATTCTTGGCCAGAAAAAACAATAAATCTTAAAAGGACTGTGACCTGTAGGGAAATTTAATTTGCATTTTCCAACAATTATATGAATAAGAAAACAATACATAGCTAAAATTCTCACATTGTCATGCCAAATTCCCAAACCAGTTTTAGTGTATTACTATTTACCATGTCCTGTCTTTCATTCCACAGACAAAATGGCAGGACAATCGGATGTCCACGAAGCAGGTGACCATCACGGTGACGCAGAGCATCCATCAGGTGGACAAGAACGGGAAGGTGAAGAAGTCGCTCACCACCTACGAGGTGATGAAACCTGTGGAGAGTCTGAAACAGGTGGCCGCACAGAACACTTGAGAGGATGAAGCCAAAGAAAAAATGACGACTGTGAAATGAACAAACTGAAAGAGTGTGAAGGCTGATGAAGCACAAGAGGGACGTGTGAGACTCGGGATTAACGGAATATTTGTCTCATTTTCTTAAATCACTTGGGCCATTTTTGTAGATAATATCATGAAATGTATTTCTATGGAGCCTGTTGCCAAAATGTTTCGCTGTATTTTGACACTTTGAACTCATGTAAAACCCATGTGTAAAACATACAAATCTGTAGTTTGTTAAAAGAAAATGAAAAGTTTGCACGACATATATCAGGCCAAAAGTAAATGAAGAATTCACAATGTATCACAGCAGATGACCTGTTTTGAAAATCATTTGGCAAATTCAAATTTCACAAACCAAATTTTCTAATTTACGATGCTTTTAAGACTACATATGTGTAAATATATCCTTGCAGTTTTATTTTAAGTAACTGCTGTGCTACAGTCTGTGTGGCTCAGGTAACGGAACTTTTGACGACTGGAATGTTTACAGTGAAGCTTGAACAGGAGGTTGTGACTATGATGATGATGTAAAAACTGTCTCACTACATTGTGTTGATTTGTACAATAGAGTCGATTGTGTTTTCTAAAGACAATCAGTCTAATAAAACATTTACAGACTTTATTTTAAATTACTACACACGGCGTGGAAAGAAAATCAGTTTTTAATTACTCATGCAGGTAACATTTTGGCACTCTGAGGAAGTGACGGTAACAATAAACATGTCTTCTCACAGTATTACATAGAGCACGTGGCATCAGGTGGACCAGCAGCTGGTCATTATCTTTGAGTCCTTTGACTGGTGTGTTGATGACCAGCAGATCTGGGGTCAGCTTTGTGCTGAAAGTGTGTGGATCTGTTTTTGATGATCGAAGTGTAACTGTCCAGATCTGAACGACGGCTCCTCCTTCTCCATCCACTCGTCCACACAGAAATCGGGGAAGAAGAGACTGATTTCTCTTCGTGCTGATTCAACAGAATCTGGAGAAACAATCATAAAAAAACAATCAGGCTTTTGTAACTTTCAGTCCAGTAAAAAGAAAAAGTTGAAAATTGGTCTAAAGAAGCCAAACTGGGTGTATTGTTGAATAATCAGACCATCGAGAACTTGCTACTGAATAAAATGTGACATGAATAATGGAGAAGAAGATTTATTAACTTTTATGATAACAAATTTTATGATGCACTACTGTAGAAACAATTCATAATTTGCTACATTTCAAAATGCAACTTGTGGAAAGATGATTTTAAAGCTACCACTGTTTGTGTTATGAATATTTAATTACACTGTTAAACTAATCTGTTCAACTAATGTTAAACCTGATGAGACTGCAGTGTGTGATGTGATAGCCCATGAGATACTGCAGGGGGTGTAACCCTACTGTATTAACCCCCAAGTGAAGCACTATGGACTGATCCATTCAAATCCATGATCTGTTTCCTACCTGAGCCGTGGGCCGTGTTCCGTGTGTCTGTGAGTCCAAACTGGCCCCTGATGGTGGAGGAGGAGGTGTATCTGGCTCGGAACACTTTGGTGGGTCCCATCAGTTCTCTCCAGTGGCGTATTCCGTCCTCTCTGGCTAGAATATACGCTCGCATCGGACCACTGTGACCAAAAAACACAACAGTTGTAAATTCTGAGTCATAATTGAATGGTTTCCCGTCAGTGCACATAATGCTCTGTGAAGCTGCTACACACAAAGAGCTGGGGATGCTTTCTAGGCTTTAAAGGACCAGAGTGAATAATTTAGTAGCATTTAGCAGAACTTTCCTCTTGTGTTTATATAAACAAAACATAATTATGAATAATATAGTTAATTTCTGCCTTAAGATTCCCCCAGAATCCTACACACAGCTCTTTTAACACAGGGCCACAAATTGGCTTCTCTATCTATTCACTCCAGGACCTCCCGAGAGGAGAGCTCACATATAAATAACATGTCTAGCATTCACACATATCAGTTTATCAGCTTTAGGGAAACCGTGCCGACAGGGTGCTTGTCATTTTTCCAGTAACACTCCGAACACCCAGAGAAAGCTTGGTGTGGTACTGATTCACGGCTGTGATGAGAAGGAATGTGACTAAAAAGCACCTCTTGCAGTGTTCAATGCATGTGGAGCCATCATGAGCCGGCTACACGCCAATTTTCAGGTAATTGCTCTGTGGGTGTTGTGCTTATCATGGCACTCGGATGATAATTGAAACTCCTGTAGTGAAGTTTCAGAAAATAAGTAATTGGTGACTTGCTGAGCATGAAATAGGAGCCCTGTCGTCTGAGGCTGAGCCTTTTCTGTGCCAGCTCAGCGGGTTACGAGGTATGAAAATGTCCTTATTATTCCACTTCCAGTACATGAGACAGAAAACCACATTTATCCAAAGCCATGACTTGCAATTTGCACATTTACTGTGTGAAGTGGGGCTCACCTTGCCATGAATTCAACAAGTCTCTGATAGAAGAATCGCCCTGAAGCACAAAAGGGTTCAGTTAAACTCTTCAACAAAAAAGACAGGAGGCTGTTTTTTATTCTTTCTCAGTGTGGCTACTGTAGCATGATGCATCAATCGTTTTAACCAACATAAATCTACTAAAACAGCCGCTGACTCATATTTGTAGTCATATAGAATAACTGGAAGGATCAAAGCAAAACAACAACAACATAGAGTAACAGACATGAGCTGCGTACACACACCTGAATGTTCAGCATAGAACCTCTCAGAGTCCTGCTTCCTCCACACAAGATCTTTGTGTCGAACAATAACAAAGTTGTTGTCCAGGATTCTCTGGTGAAGAGCCTGAGAGAGAAAAAGAGACATATTCATCTTTACTGGGTCAGACTGGAAATGAGTAAACAACCTATTTATTTACATATAAACACTGTTTGAAACACACATTAAGAAAGGGCATTGCTTTGTCTAGAAATTAAAAAGAGAATGGGTATTTTTGCACGTGACCAATCATGAGTCAGTCTCACCCATCAATGACTTTTCACCCCGTTTTTAATGGCATTGAATACATAATAACAAAACTTATTTAACGATAGTAATATATATACTTCGTGTACTTTTTAGTTTGGTTCATGTCCCATCAGTTTACAAAGAGGAGGTGGGATTTATGGTGATCGAGATGCTTTGGCTTCACTTTGAGGGAACAGTTACATTGTCCATCTTATATTATAGCCTATGGTTTTACAGAGTACCGGCAGGATCAGCAGTTTATTTTGAGGAGAGGGGCAGCTAACATAAGATCTTCTCCTCTACTTCCACATACAATGCACATGTACGACTGCAGGTGAGATGCGACAACAACAGGTGAAATGTGACAACAACAGGGGCCCTACAGCAAGTTGTGCCCTGATCACTTGAAGGTATAGCTCCACCAAAAAATGAAAATCCACTCATTATCTCATTATCTACTCAGCACTATACCAGTCTCTGTAAGACTTATATGACAGCCGTGGCCTTCCATACCAGTGTGAAGCTGTTGTGTCTGTACTGACCTCCGACACCAGCGGGTGAGCCACCGCGTCTGGTTTGATGACCGCCAGGGTGAGCTGCAGCACTTTGGACAGACGAGCAGCTGTGAGCCTCATGGTCTGTAGACACAACACAGGGTTACCAACACACTGACGTTACATTCAGCAAACACAACACCACATCAGTGTCCGGTACGTCATGTTGTCATCACTACACAGTCAATGTAACGTAAATCAGATTAAATCCCGTTGATAATTACACATCAGCTCTGAATTAATTACAAATACAAACCTGAGATCGGTCTGTTTTTCAAAATAAAGGTCAGCTATCAGAGGAAAACCCACTCCGCCGCCATTACTGCGACAAATAGTAACGCGTTACTTTAAGTAGCCAAAGCGCGTCTAAGGGTAACATTAATTTAAATTCTGTTCAACTAAAGAAAAGACGCCGCAATGTTAAACTGAATTTAAGGTTATAATGTTGTGTTATCGCTGAAGGGCTCCTTGCACCGTGCGGTCCGTTTGTAAATACTGTCCCCGGAAACTGAGCCGCCGCATGAGGTTCCCACTGACAGAGGGAGATACTTGTTGAAATCATATCTATGGTTGAAATAGTTATCAACCTACAGCCGTTATTAAAGATGCATAACTAATTTTAACAACAACCTATTATATGTTCAGGTTGATCACCGACAACAAAAGAAGGGTTGCCACACAGCTGAGGTCACAGGAGGGATTTAATTCCTTGTACATGGGCAGTACGGCAGGGTCGACAGACATAGATTTAGATTTATTTGTCATATAATGTCTTTTTACTTTCAGATTTTTACACTCTCAAAACCGTGTGTAATTAAATGAACATATTAACTAAAGGGACAGCCCATGTTCCTATCAACTACTGCACATAGGCAATTTTGGTCCTATAAAAGTGAATGAAATATGCTTCCATCACCTGTTTTATTCCAAATATCCTGTAATATCTTGTCTAATGGTGGTTAAGACCTTAAATATTGGCTTAAATTAAGTATTACAAAACCACATTTTTATCATAGATAAAAATGTGGTTTTGTAATACCTTCAGTATCACTCTCCTGTAGGGATTCTGCATGTTTTTCTGACCGTAAAATGTAACAGCCGGCTGAGTTTGAATAGTTTTGACGTACAGTAAACATAAATAGTTTGGACAGACTAGAAATAACACTTAACTTAACATAACATAACAATATATGACTGTCCAAACATGCCTTTACAGATAAGGCATATTTGAGGCAGTAAAATAAAATAATATCAAGGGATGAATACATATGTCTCAGCAATAGTGGGGGGGAAAGGTACATGCCTGTACTGAATAGTAGTTTCTCTGCTGCAATAAGAGGTTTAATCACAGATTTAAGTTTTTGTGTTGTTGAAATAATTCAAATCAGCCATTGATCAATATCTGCATGTTACATTAGTTACACTTGACAAAGTTCATCATTTAAAAACTTCCCTAAGCTTCATTGGAGTCATAGAGCTCTGAGGTGGGATATAATGGATGTGCTCATTCATGATAAGATACTCTCTAACTGAAAGATCGGTGGACAGAGCCAGCAACATGGTGGCTACAAGCAGGGACCAGAGGGAGAGAGATGCTGTTCCCAGAATGTCATCAATGTGGAGATCAGACATACAGTTTGAGTTACAAACATGGAGCACATTCCAGCAATGCAAAATGGACACACCCTTGAAAAGAGGAGATTGTCCACGTGCGTGTCCCTGTCCATGTGTGTGTGTCTGTGTGTGTCTGTCTGCGTTTGTCTGTGTGTGGCTGTGTGGTTTGACATTCAGAGAGAGAGAGCGAGAGAGAATAGGAGGGAAGAATGGGGGTATGGATGTCCCACATAGGTTTCTCCCACCTGCCCATGTCATGTGACTCGGGGTGACACCACAGCTGTTACCTCCCATGGGGGGATGGAGAGGACACGAGGAGGCGTTGGGTGGGCACATGTTGGAAAGTATATAGCATTAAAAACCTATATATACTTGTACACTGTAGTAATAAAGGCATTTGGTAAAATGTATTTGACCATTGTTACACAAGATATTTATTGAATTCAACGATCTAGTTTGGAGGGAAGAAAAATGGGTGACACTCAATGATACTAATGCATTTTATGTGTATAGCACTTTCAACAATACTTAATTATATAATTCACAACAAAATGACACATTCAAATATAATACATTTTTCATATTCAAAAGTTAAAAGCAGTTGTAGATATATTTCAATCAGAAATAATATGATTGTCAAATTTGAGCCATGGAAAAAGTTATAGTGTCCTAATCTAGATTATGGTGCTAATGCCTAATAGATAATACAATACAAAAACATACAAACAAATTAAACAGATTCAATAATCAGAGACAGGATTACAGAAAAGATATTTGCAGAAAACTTGGTGAAAGGAAGTGGTCGGGGTCAGAGAAGAACCCATTAAATGTTGGTGTGGATTCAGGAGTGTGTGTAGCTTGGTGCAGTTTGATTGAATTTAAGGGGACTGTTGAAGTTTCTCCATGTTTCATAAAAAAATCTGGGACATTTACATTAGGAAGATTTGTTGCCTCCGTCCTCCCCTGAAGAGCTGGGTGATCGAATTATATGTTCAGCAAATGATTCTCAGGCAATCGATTAAAGTTTGACTTTTTCCCCAAAAGAGGTTTGAGAGGGGGAGAGACCACCTGTCTCCCCTCAGCTGGACGGTTGATTCAGCCCCACACCATAAACCCTGTCTCTGTTTCATCTCTGTGTCACCGCTGCTGCTGCTGTTTGCGCTGCTGCTGCTGGCTCTCCTGCAGTTGTCGTTTCCCTTTTGGTCGGAGTCGGGGCAGCTGACTGACGACCCCCACAGGCTTTTGGTTTCTATAGGCTGCTCCGCATTCATTCTTCCATCGGAGGCCACAGTAAAGGATCATGTGGAAAGAGTTTGAATGTGATGCCAGACAATGCAGGAGTTTTCCTTAGATGGCTCTTTTTGTGGTAATGTTACTTTAACTGCATACGTCGTCCACTAATAAAGTCAAACTCAAAATCACCTAATTGCATTTTTCCCCCCAAGAAACGTATTATAATTTAACTTATATTAAATGATATCATTGTATAATGTTAACCTATACTAGAACTTACTAGGAAATCTTTAGGAAATGAAGTACTGATAAAGTTAAGCATTATATGATGTGACAAAGTAACTGACCAGCAGTAAATGAATAAGGCAAATAACAGTAATTAGACACATAATTCTTACTGCTTGTATGAATCCTCATATTGATATACCTCTGTTATGATTCATTGTATATGTGCAGGTATTTTGAATAAACTGGTTTATGTATGATGTGAGTTTCCATCCTGTATGAAACTATCCAGTCATTCTATTTTGTACATTAAGTTTATTTAGCTTATACAGTGATGTTATGTAGGATGATGTCATGGATAAATTCATGGCATTTGTGAACCTGCTATCTGTGTTTTAAATAAAACCCCTACTCTGTACTGTTCATTAGAAATCATGATTATAGCTGCGCACACAGGAAGTAGTTTCCTTGTCTACTGATCTGTCAAAATATTGTTACTACTAAATAAACTACTGTACTATGACACTTGAAACCTCCATGAGAGAGTTTCCACATTACATGTAGAACAAATACAGTCAGGTTTGAGCTCTGCTGTGTCCTGATCCCCCACATTGCAGCTCCCCTGTCACCCGGTCAGAGGCCACCAGCCTGACCATTACCACGGGGTCATTTAGGGGGACAAGACCCCCGTTCTGACACCCACAGGCCCCTTTTATGTCTTAATTGTTTGATTGGTGAGAAAAGACAGGGAAGCGTTTCCTGTTTCGTCACCTTTCGGGGGCTTCGGTGACAGATCAGAGCCTAATTAGGGAGCAGCGGAGAGGAAACATGATGGAATCAAATGTGGTCACCTTTTGTTGAGTTGCATCGACTTCCACTGAGATTTGACGGAGTTTTTTTTTCTCTTTTGTTTTAAGATCAATTTTCTCATCAGCACAGAAAGTATGTGTTAACGCCCTTCAGTGTAAGATCAACCTTTCATCATTAAAATCTTCTCTCCTTCCTGAATCCGCTGACCTCCGGAGCATCTGTCCGGTTCCCTCCGTCCCCTCGGTGAATCACGGGAGCGAGTCGCCTTCACCTTACCGTCACCTGTTCTCTCTTTTAGCCTAAATGCCGGGCGACCTCTGACCTTCTCTGTTCCATTGCCTCGCCACACGGGACCAGGCTTCTTTTGCGACAGCTGTGTCAACCTCCGTCCTGGCAACTGTTGTGCCCAGGGAAGGACAGAGAGTTCCATGTAATGAGTCATCAACATACAACAAAGATCTGTTTTAACTTTGTTGGGATCAAGCAGCTCCATTTCCCATCTCAGTTTGTAGCTGAGGTATCAGGAACGATTTCAGATTTAAAATGTGAGGTTTTATTTTGTAATTTTTCTGCTACATGCTGTGTATTAGCAAGTCTTTTTGGTTTGTTAAGACTCACACATTTAATTGAGTGATAAAAACCTATTTTTCATTCTGTTTGTGAGCATAATCCCATTTTCTGGCATTATGCAGTATATTTTACAGCCCTATGATCACAGACAACCTGTAAATACATTTTAAAATATGAAATAACCACATTTAAAGGGATTTGACTCTCCCCCTTCTGCAGGGAGCTTAGTCCACAGTAGCAAGGTTGCCCCATCCCGTGCATGTGAGGGATCTGGTCTGGTGTCAGCTGCCAGTTTATTTATAACAATCAAAATCCATGTTATCCTGAGCTGAAGAAACTGCTCCGGGCCTCGTCAGTCTTCTACCTGCCGTCCCGAGGGAGATTATTTCCTTCTGGCCAATAAAAGCACGTTGTGACATTGGCACCGGGGCAGATGGGATATGACAGCGAGGGGAACAAAGTGATTAGTAAACGGGGGCCCCGGGTATGTGAACGCGAGATAAAAATAACCTTGTTGACTCAGTTTGTAGTTAACATGCAGCCCATGTGGCGTCATCCTCACATTTTGGTTTAATTATTCTTTGAAAGGCCTCAGTGGGTTTGTAAAGAAGGAACTCCTGTGCTCAACCACACTCATATGCATTGTTAGGTAGTGTTTTCACCTGGATCATTGAATCTCAGGTAAAATAAAACAGAACAGGGGCCGACAGATGAGGAGAAATCCCAGCGTAAGATGAGATCTTTTGCATGATGCCTGACACATGATGAAAGAGAGTCTGAAGATTAGCTGAGGCACTTTGGCTGATCTGCTGGTTGGCCGGTGAACTGGAATGTGACAGTGATCAGCTGTCCCGTTAAGAGGAACATCACGGATTACGCTTCGTGTCTTAACCATTGTGTCCGGTTCGAGCGACCAAGAATCCACTCAGCGACAAAAGCCATCCGATATTTCCAGCGACCAGATATATCTGGCAAGGCCGGCGGCGCATAGCTGACATTAGTGGAAATGTTGCATTTGTTGCACTCCCTGGCCCCAGGCCATGGGAAATATGGAACAACGGACAAATTTAGACAACATCCTGTGGCAGAGGGGAGGAAGAGAAAACCTGCGGAGCTACAAAGATGGGGATGGGGTTGCTATTTGTGGACGGCGAGTGCCTCGAAAATAGCAAGAGCGTTGGGTTTCAACGTAAGCCCCTCTCTCTGAGCTCGAGCTTTCTGTGAATGAGGCCTGGGTTCCTATCACGCCCAACCCCGGCGCTGATTTTAGAACACAGGTGTTGACCTTAGTGGAGCGGCTTGTGCTTGCTGCGGAGGAAAACGAACCCCTGAGCTCGGCCGGTTTGCCTCCACAGTATATGGGTGATCGCTGTGTGGTCACATAGATGCTTTAAAACACATCTATAGATCTACACATTCTATATGATCAGTCAGAAGATATTAACAGCAAGTACAATGATTGCTGCTTTATGTGTGTGATGGCGGCCTGAGTCACTGGATAATTATTGCCTTTGCTTTGGTTTCTGGTGCCACAACAGCATCTATACACCTTTATTCTCATTGGCTGCACCTCACAACACATTTAAATCGCTGTGGGACAGATGGATTTTTTCATCAATCATCTTGAAAACTGACTCTCATTTGATAACAGTGGTTTTCACTTTTTCCTCATTCGTAAGCGATACAATGAAAGGAAAGTGAGGCCCCCAGAATCCAAACTGGGATGAAACTCAACCTTGGCTTCAGCTGTGGCTCGTGGCCCCGGCTGTATAACTGCTGTTCTGACTGTAACCCCCCCCCCACCCACCCCAAAAACTAATAAAACACACCCATCATGCAGTTGCTTCCTTGTTTCACTGTATCCGTCTCTTTCTCCTATACCTCCAATAAGGAACCATTGACTTGATTCGGTGTAAAATCGAGGCGGGGTGGGGTGGGCTGGGGTGGGTGAAAAGAGAAAAACGGGCAGGGGTGTAGAGTGTCTCGAGCCCAGTGTGAACAGCTGAGAGGTGTGATTTCACAGGCTGGCTCCCCCTCTCTGTCAGGGCCCTGATTGGGCCGGACAGGAGGCACAGGAGAGGCCCGGGCTTCTAAAGGACACCAACAGGTGGGAGGCCGCTTTGGAGGGGGGCGCTCCCGGGGCGGGATAGAAAAGGCCGCTCTGCCAGGCCTGTTATGAGCACAATCCACCGGGCCAGATACGGAGGAGGATGGGTTGGTGGCGGGAGAGCTGGGGTGGAGAGAGGAGAGCAGCAGGGTCGAAGTTTGGGGAACTGGTGGAGGGTCAGTTTGAGATGAGGTTGTTGGGTTGAGAGGGCAGCTCCAGGGTCAGGCCTGAGGTTGGTGTGTGTGTTTTATCTGTTCTGTGGTCGCAGAAAGGGATTTGCTCATTGTGTAGCCTTCTTTCTGGGTAAAACATCTCGTTGACAAGGTTTTCTGTAGATTAAGACGTCGCTGGATAAGCAGCTCTGTGTGAGTTAAAACCAGGTGTCAAACCAGTTGTTAGATGTTCTCTCTCGGTTTTTACGATGGCGCAACAAACTCCGACATAGGCCCGACACCTCTGTCAGGTGAGGGGAAGCTGAGGTGTGACACAGGAAAGAGTCAGACATGATGGACTGGCCTTGTCTTGAGGCCATTTGGTTCGACATAGCAGCAGATTTATCAGGGGAGTCACAGCCAGAGAGACAGTGAACGTGAGCAGGAGAGGCCGCCTGAAGCCACCGAGGCCTCCAGCTCGACCCCACAAGAGAAACCACAAGAGGAGACACAGATGAAGGTGAGTAAAACACACACAAATCTACTAAAACCCCAGCTTTATTTGAAATGTGCTTAGATTATATATTAAGTCTGTTCTTAAAACACTTTTTTACAAAGGACATTTCTCTCATTTGTTGGGATCATCATGACTTGGCACAGCATGGTGTTTTGGAAAAATAACACAGATTCTGACCTTCGTCTGCCGGGAGTCAGTATTAAGCCTTTTCCTTCAGAGTTATATACACACACTTCATCCTCCTCATCCTCCTCATCACCACACTGGCACTATCCATCACAGGGCTGCATGTGGTATGTGGCCGCCTAAACTTTTTAATCCTTACTGTCAGGGTCAACCAGTGCCGGTCACATTTTCTCTTTAAAGGTTAAAAAGCTTTTAGTTTCTTGAAAACTGGAAACAAGATTTCTCAATATCCTGTGAATTGATCCGAAGCCTCCGTCACGTGTTCCTGTGTGGCCCCTCTCCCCCTGTCACAGTTAACCATTGTTGAGCCGGCTCGTTTTCCCGCTGTACCCTGCATCTGCGGCTATGAAAGGGTGCTTTGTGCATGAGGAGATTCCAGTTGTTGCCCCTTGTGAGGACATGCTTCCTTATATACCCATATTCATACAGCACTTATGGAATGTAAGGAAGTGTGTGGTTTCAAGGGGACATGAACGTCAGAGGCCGTTTTTTTATTCACTGTTTGGTTTTAAATAAGAGAATTATTACATTCGGGTTCGTTTGTCTGTTTTATGTGTTTGGAGTGTGTGTGTGTGTGTGTGTGTGTGTGTGTGTGTGTGTGTGTGTGTGTGTGTGTGTGTGTGGCAAGGCAACAGGTGAAAGGGGCCGTTCCCTCCTCTCCCTCGGCTCGGGCACGTGCACAGTTAACATTACAGGGCCCCGCCGATCGGGTCTCAGGGACTTCTTGAACAAATTCCTAACCCTGCCCCAACTGCTGACAGTCAAGGAGGATTGACAGACCGCAGCTGTCACCCATTATAGCAACCGCAGGGGAGGGAGGGAGGGAGGGCAGGGATGTGGGGCTGTCACTGGGGGGGGGGAGGTTCTCTCCTGTAGGGCTGCAATGTCCCTGGATTGTCAGGATTCCCAGATATCTAAATAGAAGCTTTCTGGTTGGTAACTGTGCAGGTTCTATCAACACTGACTCTTGAATAATATAGTTTCTCTCTTTCTGTGTTTCATCAGGTAAGAGTGAAGAGGACATGACGGCCTTGCAGACGATGGCCATCTCCACTCCTTATAATTTCTACCTCCTCTAACTTCCTCTAACTTCCTCTTCCTCCCTGCATGCCTCCTCCTCCTCCACCCCATCATCCTCCTCCTCCTCCACCTCCTCCACCTCCTCCGCCGCCGCTCTCTCTGGCTCTGCCTCCTGCAGCTGAAGCAACACGCCTTGCTGTGGCTGGTCAAACGGAACCAAGTCAGGTGTTAC
Source organism: Pseudopleuronectes americanus (assembly GCA_038501795.1). Taxonomy (NCBI): domain Eukaryota; kingdom Metazoa; phylum Chordata; class Actinopteri; order Pleuronectiformes; family Pleuronectidae; genus Pseudopleuronectes; species Pseudopleuronectes americanus. The sequence goes on along the minus strand of CM076734.1, from coordinate 10,838,362 downwards.
TGTGAGGTTTGGTCCCCTTCAACCAGCTACTGCGTCGTGAATTCAGTCAGCACACACCGGCGTGGAATCCCAGAGAGACGGTGGCATTGTGGCGTAACGCCGCACACACTGTGGAGGTGGAGGTCAACAAACGGAACATGGTTCAATGTATTTTACTGCTTGGTGTTGGTTTGATTTCTACTGTGTGACAATGTGTGTGTGACAGAGACAAATAAAAGATTGCTTACGAAATACAGTGAAGTTTTTATTTTAAACTACATGAGTTTCACCATTTTCATCATATGTTTTTGATAAGTTATACAATGATACATAATGTTTAATCTAATTTATTTCCTATCATTATTCCAGTAAGTACACCAGAATGAGAAGTTATCAATGACATGTAAAAGTTGGTGTTAAAACATTTGCATCGCACTAATAAAAGCTCAATAAATATACGTTTAAAATACAAATACATTTGTGTGGCCCATAATTACAATACACAGTTTGCCTCATAGGTTTCAAAAGGTGCTACATCCTCTGTTCAATACACAGGAAACCAAGAAAAATCCTTTAATTAAACCTCATGAAGTCAAAAGAAAATTGTGTTCGTGACAAATATCTGTCTAACTTGTATATTGTTTCGATTCATGCATTTTTTGGGATATGAGCAAATTACTACAGGTTATAAAAATCACTTTGAGGTATGTAATAGTCTTTGTCTGATCCAATTATAATATATATTTAAAAAGGTAAAAAGGTGATAAATTATAAGAAGATATATGTGATCGAATGTCCCTCTCATTATGAGACTAACATCTGTTTGCCGTTAACCCTGAAAATATTTTTTTTAATTACCTTCAGGAAGGTTTTAATGTTCGTGTTAAACTAGAACAGTTGTTGGTTCAACTGTAAAATCAGAATATAAATGAGCTGCACTTTATGATATAAAGGTGATTTCCTACACTGAAGTACTATTCATAGCAGTACTGCTGTATTAGTTTTAGTTGGGTGTAACTAATAAACTGCCAGTTAAGAATTTAGAATCACTCATTAGCTGAATCCTTTTTATTCTGTAAAAGTTTCAAGTTTCAAATTACAAGTTTATCTATGTCAATACAGCTACACTTGTAAAGCATGCAGTACGTTTCTCAGGACCTGTGCACACATACAAACAGTTAAAAGAAAATGAAAAAACACAGCAGTCGTTTTAAAAAGATAAGTATAATTAAATGCCTGAGTGAAAATAATAATAAAAAAATATGATAAGTCACAAATATTAATGAAAACATAAGGTATTGAAATAAAGATAAGTTGGTGTGGTGGAGATAAATTTGTTGGAGAAGTTTTTATTGTTGAAACATGCAATAAAAACTTGATCTTGTTAACAAGCAACCTATTCTAAAAGATAAATCAATTACAAAGTAACGAATTCATATTTTATTTGAACAAACGATTGAACACTGGGAAACAGAAGGGGTGCAGTGCCAGGACTGTCAACGAGGGGGCGGTGCAAAACTTCCGTGGCCGTAGTTGCTGCAGCGGCGGAGGAAGCGAAGCAGCGTCGTAAACATGGCTGACAGCGCAGTGACAGGTGAGTGTGGGACTCTGTCTCAGCTCCACTTCACGTCTCTCCAAAGACACTGTTGGGGTTTTGAACAACGGTCGCGGACACGTGATGTGTCGTACTTTAATTTCTGGTTTCGTTGAATTCCGCTTTGGCTTTTAGCGGAGTTTATTTCCACATGCTAGCCGTGCTAACGCTAGCATCGCACACAAGCTACCCACGGTGGTGTTGTGTGAGACAGTGGAGTTTAACAGCAGGCATGCTAACATGTTAGCATCGTGTCCGGTAGTTGTATTTATGAATAAAAGACTGAAATAAAGCGCTTGTTTGTGTGATAACTGTGCTGCGGACGTGGTGCTAGCGGAGCAGTTTAGTGACCAGCGTCTTTAGCGTGATGTTAGCTTACAGCCTAGAGCTAAGTAAAGTCCTGTCCATGTTATCTGCCATCGATAGAAGAAACAGAAGTGTCTGATGATCTCTAATGAAAATAAAATAATCAGTCCTTGCTTTAACAGATGAACCTGAGACGAAAGATGATATCGATCGAGCGAAGGTCAGTGTTTGCGTTTTACTTAATTATTTGGTCACAACTTCAGGTAGAATCACACATCTGACCCTTATCTCCGTGTCGTCTTTGACCCTCCATCCCTCTTTGGACAGAATGATGGCAAAGAGCTGACCAAGGAGGAGAAGCAGCGGCTGAGGAAAGAGAAGAAGCAGCAGAGGAAAAACAAAGAGAAGAATGATGACAAGGAAAGCGAGAAAGAGAAGAAGTCTGTCCCAGCAGCTGCTCCATCATCTCAGCCTCCAACACAACCCACGTCACAAAAAGGTGGATATGACATGTAGCTCCCTGTAGCCACTCAGTGCCTCTGCTGAGGAGGTCATGTTATCATCAGCGATTGTTAAGTAGTCAGCGGGATTATGTCCAACAGTAGTGGACTGGTTTCCATGAACCTTGCTGGAAGGGAAGAATATATTATAAGTTGGTACAGATCAACAGAGATAGGATGTTTTTCAACATTTTTGTTGATTTGTCAGAGATTAATTCATGGATGTTGAATTAATCTGAATCTAGAGAATTACAATGTCGTTTCATAAGGACTCTTGGACCTTGGAGGAGGTATGCACTCTACTGAGTGCCGTTCTAGTTCATATTATTTTCATTTGTTGATTACCAGAGTAGTTTTGACATCATTATCACATGTTGCAATTGATCATGTTGCCATTAATCTGAACTTGGATGGCCTCTGTCTTTGTTTGTTTCCCTCAGCTCCTCCAGCAGTGCCTGCTCCTGCACCGGTTCCCATGCCGGGCTCAGAAGTTCCTGCCCCGGCAGACAAGCCCGCTAAGAGTAAAGCAGAGCTAAAAGCCGAGAGGCGAGCCCGACAAGAGGCGGACAGGGCGTCCAAACAGGGCAAGAAGGGAGAGGTGGGTCCACAGGCTTCCACTTCCAAACCCAAAGCACCGCCCAGCGAGCTGCAGCCAGGTACTGTAACAGCACTGAGGTCAGCACCAGTCATGACACTGAGGAGAGAGTCACACTTGTTATGTATTTCCAGTGGTGAAGAGGCTCCCAGAACATGTCCAAGTGGATAACCCGGATGTTTTAAAGAAACTGGCCAAGAAGCTGGAGAGACAACAGGTCTGTGTTTGTTTTATTTCTCAAAATATCTGATTCAGGACAGCTTGCTATGACTTGAGCATAATGGAAATGACTAACGTTTAACAGGACTTGCATGGATCTTGGTTGTTTTAATCAGGGATCTACAGCAAATATTATCCTTCAAATAGGGAATTCAGATCCCTTCACACTTTGGTTTGATGCAAGAACGATTTAGTAATTTTATGTGATTTTATATATAGCTGTTTCAGATATGAGATTGCCTCTCTCATATGAAGAACTCAGCCACGCTAACCACCAGTCCTAACAGCATGTGATTGTACCAAACATTTCTTTCAGACTGACGATGCTGCAGCAAAGGTCTGACTTTCTTAAAAGTGTTCGAATTAATATTCGTCTAATTTTGTCTTGTTGCTAACCTGTAGCTGTTATCGTATTCGAACGTCACTCGTTAAATGGAAACTCAATGATGCAAACTGGACATAGGTGGGATGTCCATAGGATGTTTTTGTGCAAGATATTGTTGAGACCTAGTTTTTTGGTTGTTTCTTTTTTGTTGTTTCACCTACAACACTGGTTGCTGTGCAGGTCTTTGATTTTCCATATTGCTTTGTTTGTATTTGGAGAGTATTTACAACAAAATAATATGTAATGAAAGTCGATAGAATTTGATTGTAGCCTTTGGAATTCTGTCCAGGCTGTGCTTTGGCTGTGTGTTAATCTCACCATCTCAATTTGAACCCCTGAACATCTGGATTTTGATGGTTTTGGATTATAATCTGCTTGATTCCAGATCCCGCTGCGGTTAGACTACGGCTACAAAGTCAGTCTGTTTTCTCACCTGCACCAGTACAGTCGCAAATCTCCCCTTACACAACAACTCAGGTAAGTTGACTGTATGCATAAGCATTGTTTGGTATACATTTAATATATCAATTCACGAGTTAAGATAAATCAAAACTCGTTATTGACTATTTTTGTGTTCCTGCTGCAGCATTCCTTCCACAGTGATTCATCCTGCTATTGTACGACTGGGCCTCCAGTATTCACAGGGAATTGTGGCCGGATCCAACGCTCGCTCTGTAGCCCTGCTGCACGCCTTCAAACAGGTCCGGTCCCTCAGAGCACGTTTTACAGTCTCCTCCCTTGATGGCAGACAGCATTTATCTGTTTTATTTGAATTAACTATTTTGTTATAAAGTATATTGAAAGTGCTAGATGTCAAAGATATCGTAAGATACAGTTTTCTGACCAAAAGGCAATTTGATAGCTTTTGTACTTCTTTCACAACTGAAATTAAAATAATAGTTATATCAATAATAATAATTGTGGGTTCTTCAACTTTATCAAGTTACTGTATGAATTTGCATTTTGGACAGATTGAAAGTGAAGAAAATGTAATATCTTTAACAACATCACTAACTTGCATATGCATTTTTTTAATCCTCAGGTTATAAGGGACTATACCACGCCTCCTAATGAGGAACTATCTAGAGACTTGGTCAACAAACTGAAACCTTATATCAGGTACAAACATGTTATCCCTGTCATATATCAGTAAGAACTAATGTGTCTGCCTTTTTTCAAGTAAAAAAAATATAACTTTTGTTTTATTTTTCTTGCAGTTTTTTAAATCAGTGTCGCCCTCTGTCAGCCAGCATGGGTAACGCAATCAAATACATCAAGAAGGAGATCTCCAATATTCCTAGTCAGTGCAAAGAAGAAGAGGTTATTGTCACATTTATTCTTTGCCAGAGATCATAAATGAAACGTATTCCATATTCATACTACAGATTTATTCAGTGTCCCTCTCATCCTCTGCTCCACACTTTCTCTCTTCAGGCAAAGAGCAAACTGCTGAACTGCATCGATTGCTACATTGAGGAGAAGATCGTTCTTGCTGCTAGAGCTATTGCCAAGTATTCCATAGAGAAGATCAATGATGGAGACGTCATCCTAGTTTATGGATGGTAAGTTATTTTAAGTTTGACATGCAAGAATACAAAATTATGTTTTATCAATTTATAACTGTGCATGCGTCTAGTTTTAGTTTTCAAACAAGTGGTCCCTCTTCACGTAGTGCTTGAATGTTTTTCTTGAATGTTTCTTGAATGTCCTGTTTCAACCTCTGGTCCCCTGCTCAGCTCATCACTAGTCAACCACATCCTGTGCGAGGCCTTCAACAAGAACATCAAGTTCCGTGTGATCGTGGTGGACAGCAGGCCGCGGCTGGAGGGCAGGGAGGCCCTGAGGCGCCTGGTCCAGGGAGGCATCCGCTGCACCTACGTCCTTATCTCGGCCGTCTCGTACATCCTTCCAGAGGTAATTACATAGTCAGAGCAGAACGAGGAAGGCATTGATCAGCTTCCATTTAAGCTCTATCTAAGCTTCTTTATTCTCTCCTAGGTATCAAAGGTGTTCCTCGGGGCTCACGCTCTGCTGGCCAACGGTTACGTGATGTCCCGTGTGGGAACGTCACAGATTGCTCTGGTGGCCAGAGCCTTTAACGTGCCTGTGCTGGTGTGTTGTGAGACCTACAAGTTTTGTGAGAGGGTGCAGACGGATTCCTTCGTGAACAATGAGCTCGGTATGGAAAGCATTCAGTAATTTATGAGATTTATTAAAATATTACATAAATAATACATTCAGACATGAACTCTGGACAATGTCAGCATAATGGGGTTCGGCCTTTCTCTTGAGTTTGCAGAGAGCAGCTCAAGGGTCTCTTTCTTAGCAGTGATTTTTCTTCCCTTCAGTTGAAACGCTGCTCAACGTAATTGCTCATGAAAATTCCATTCAGACATCAGATGTGACTGTCACTTCTTCTAAATCGTAATCATAATTATCATCATCTGTCCTTTCCAGATGACCCAGACGACCTCATCGTGACCCGTAAAGGAAAGACTCAGCTGGAGGACTGGCATCAAGTGGACTTTCTGGGCCTGCTCAACCTGGTGTACGACGTGACGCCTCCGGACTTCGTGGACCTGGTCATCACAGAGCTGGGAATGATCCCGTGCACCTCGGTCCCTGTGGTGCTGCGAGTCAAAAACGTGGACCAGTGATCGACCTCAGGTCTCACATCAGTCTGAGCCAAGAGGCTGTTTCTGCTGTGTCTCGATCTTGGGGAAATTGTGTGCGCGAACGCTTGCATACAAAACACAAAATATCTCGCAATAAATATATATCTGAAATGGCATATGTTTTTAAACAGAGTCCATGTCTGTCTGTGTGGAGGAATAATCGAGATGTGATGGGAAGGCAATCTGTGTCTCTTTTAATCCATGCATGGTGATGTTTTAATAGACCCATGTTATGAACTGTTTCTGTACAACAGAACATTTAATTGCCAGTTTTTAGAGCAGAACAATTCCACTGTGGTTCACAACACGCTCCACTTGTCAACCACAGCGAGCCGTTTTAAACTTGCCATAAATGGTTCCTTAATTACAGCTGGAGCTGCCGAATCTCAGAGGAATTTTACGGCTCCCATAAACTCTTCAGACAAGCTTTTAATGACTTGATGAATTGTATTAGATATCAGCGAGAGAGGGTGAGCCAGAAACCAGGTTTATGGCAAAGGAAACATCCTCCCGGGTCAACACATGATACTTGAATGCAACCGTTCTATAGGTTGTTTCTATACAGGATAATCTTTGAATTGCATAATATTCAGAGATTTAGTTACCTTGACCTGACGTGGCCTTATATTTATATATGTATGTATGTATTAACTACTATGTTATTCATTATTGATAAGTTTGCCAACTAGTTCAATGTAAATTTCCATATAAAAGTATAAAAAAGTTTTAACCCGTATGTTTATAGAAGTGTAGCTCAAGAAAAGAAAGCACCATCTTGTTTTTAAATCTTTATTAGAACCCTGAATATCTTTGAAACTTCTCGTTCAACCACATTGTAACATCGATCAGAGGATACAGCCACAAGGACACATTTTAGCTGGTACTGGAGTGTAGCCCAACAACAGGTACACAAAGGTTTGAGTCTCGTTTCCCTTTAATACTGATAAGCTCATAGCTCAACCATGCATGATTTGTGATGAATCATGATGTGAAGCTGTTTTGTTTTTTTCTCTCTTGAGAAAGAACATGTTCAACATGCAAAAATACAATCTTCAATTCCCCACTAATATTCTTTAAGATTTGTGGTTTGTAAACCCAGTCAGTAATTATTTGGCACAGTGAACTGCGAGCAACAATTCAGAATTTTATATAATACAATCTCTTCATTCGTATCTTGTCAGTTAAGTAAACTCATAAGTGTTAAAAGTGGTCTATTTTTTTAAAACTCCATCCTTTAAAATTGCACAAGTAACTCAGTAGTAAAAAAAAACATCTATAATGTCAGACTTTAAAATTCCCTTAAATAAAACATAGATGCCCCGGAGAGGATTTAAAATAAAATGTCTAAATGAAACAGGGGGTCAGTTCAGACTAGTGAGTCAGCATTTGCTATTTCAGAGTCCGTTTCAGTTCAGTTGATGAGTGCAGGTAAAGATAAGAAGCAGCCGACTGCAGCTCGGCGTCTCAGAGTGGTTTGACCTTACGTCTCTGAGTGACCCACAGCAGGAAAGAGATCACGACTGCAGCTGCTCCGAGGGGCCCGAACACCTGGAGAGCTGGGAACTCCCCCTGTTGACAAACGTACAATACAAATAAAAAGTCACAAGACCGAAATGCACCAGTGTTAAACTCAGTGATCAAGAGGATTTTAAAAGATAAAGCTGCTTGAGAAACTGACCTCTCGCAAACACTTGTATCCGTGGAAGTCGTCAGCACAGCTGCACTCAAAGAAGCCGGGCCCGTAGGGGGCGCAGAGGGAGTTCTCCGGGCAGTTCATGGCTGGGGATTGTCAGTCATTATGAGATGAACAGATGTCACGTATTACCAGAATGCTTCCGTGGTGATACAATGGAGGATCATGAGATGGGAACTTACACAATTGTCCGGTCTGATTACACATGTTTGTCTGGCCTTCACAGAGACGATTTCCCCCTTGGAGCTCCACCTTCGACCAGGACGTGTTGCCTGCTGGACAATCCAGGTCTCCGGGCAAAATCCTATAGCGAAACCCCGTTTGACAGATTTGTAGATTTACTCTCATGTGCAGCTGTCAGATGATTGTTTGGTACAATATACTTACAAGTAATTTAACTCAATAAATCCTTGAAACGCTGTGTCGCTGAGGTTCACAATGGGATTATGTGAGAGGTCTCTGCAAAACAAAAGTTGAGGAAGTAAAATATGATACCATATATTTTTTATCAAAAAAATGATAAGCTTGTTTAAGTTCTATTTATCTCTTTATCTTTATAAGCTTTTTTAAGTTCTATTTATCTCTTTATCTGAAGGGTGAGGGCTCTAAATCTAAAGTTTATATTTTCAACTTGTCGCATGCAAGACATTTTCCTTAGTGCAGAAATCTACTAGTTTTCATGGGCAAATTTTATCATATAACAAATACAGTTGTGATCAACACGATTCTACCTAAAATAACCTTGCAAAGTTGCTGAGGAAGCATCAGCTGAAGTAGGAAGTTCCGTTGTTTCGATTGTCCAGGATGTTGTATGTTGTGTAACTTGGAATGAAATTGTATCGAGTGTACATACATGATTACCGCCGTCGAAGCCTCATGCAGATCCTCTACGTGAGTGAGTGAACAGTTTGATAGATCCAACCTGAAACACACACACAACAGCATCTTCAAACACGAGCAAGACAGGAGTTAAACAAGGTCAAAGTCCACAGAACTGGCACAGTGGCGACGTCTGTTTATACACAAATGAAAGACAAAGCAGGACGAAGGTCGTGAAGACAATCAATCTCACCACGTGTAAACTCTCAAATGATGATTGCAATATAATGACAGCATAACATGCCTTGGCTGCCAAATTGGCTCACACTATTGTGTTTGTATTGATAGTAATAGTTATTCATTGACTAAGTGACAGCCTAGTAATCAAATTGACAAAGATAAAACATTTAATGATAAAAACACATTTAGAAAGTATTCATAAAAGGCTGAAATAAAGATATTTGTAAAAATCATGAAATATTACAGACATTTTCTTGTTCACTCTCCTGTTGTGTTTGTTTATTTTCCTCCTGTCCTGTAATTTATTTATATATTTTTATGACTTTATTTATTTATGCTCGTATTCTGTCATTTTTGTAAATCATAATCTTATCCACAGGCCACTTATAACTTAGCACAACCACACGTGATACCTAAATTTCATATAGCCTCTGAAGGCAACTTTAAAATCCTACCCGATGATGCGTTCAGGATCGGTTGTGTTATCAGGTCTCAGGCAGCATCGGCCGTGTGTCCGTCCGGCGGACTTGGAGCAAAACTCCCCTACCGAAGTGCCGTTGAGCACAGAGCCGCTGCACACACTGCATACCTGGGGGTGGGCGTAAAACATGACAGAGCAAAAAAACACAGACTGTAAACAACAACATGCGCAGTCATCCAGCAGCTATACGTCCGCTGTGGATCCACATGTTGTGTAACTGAAACCAGTGATTTGTTGGGACCCCAGCTGACGAGGCCCGGTCTTACCTGCGGCTCAGTCCGCTCGCCCCCCGCGTACAGACATGCGGTGAAGATCAAGGTGAGCAGCGCAGGTTTCAGCTGGAGGTGCCCAGCTTTCATTTTCAGCGACTGGAGTCACGTGATCCCAGTGTGGCGGTCACGTGACAGGAAGCTGCTGCTGCTGCTGCTGCTCCAGCGCCTCGTCCAACAACAAGTCAATTTATTTTCTAGTGTTACACAAACTCGGACTGTCAGGGGACGTTTACGTGTGTGCGTCATGAGACGAACAGTAGAATATGAAGGGAACACATGATGGATACATTCTTATTTATTTGTGCATGAAATGGGATAATGTGATTAAATAGCCAGTATATAATAAATTCAATAATAAAATTAAAAAAAGTCTCGATTTGATTCAATGTTAACGTAATCACTTAAACACTCTAGTTCATGTATCTACACATATGTGTTAATAATACAACGTAATTTGAAGAGTTGGATTTATAGCACAATGCATATTGTATATATTGTATAATATAAATTTCGCATTTTACATATTTCAGATGCAAATGAATTTGCTTTTTGAGGGGTTTTTTTTCGATTTGTTTTTTAAGCATATGCTCAAATTGCTCATACTCCTGCGCAGAAGGAAATTGCGCACCTCCTGCGAATAAGTGGACTGCGCAGGATTAATTTAATTTATATTTTAATTTAATTTAAAAAGTCTTATATTGCATTTATTTATTATATTTAGTTATATATATTTTTTTACAATTTGTTCTTTTACCAACAAAAATATGAAATCATATGATATAAAAATACAGTTCAAATATGTCTGTAAACATGTGGGAGTAGTAGAACAAAAGGACACATGGGATCAGTGAGATGAAATAATCAACTTGTTTTTATACAATGCAACAGCTCATTAGCTCAAGTGGTAACAAATACCTGGTTTTGTTTAAAATTTACAATGTTCAAGCAGTTTTTGCTAATGAATTTTGAGTCCGCTTTCACTGTCACTTTGGGTTGTACCAAATAAAAGGGGGACTCAGTGTTAAGGGATTTGACGATTAAAAAAAATAAAAAGACACAAATATTCACGACACATTGACATTTTTGTATTAGACTTGTATATCTTCATATGTAAAGTAAGTGGGGTAAATCGTGGCAGTGCTCCCTTAGTTTCATTCCCCGGTGACCCCTGTAGCTCCCCCCGGCTGTGGACGGGATGGCTCGGCTCGGAGGATCGTTGCAGTGGGCCATCACATTCAGGGAATCACAGGAGGACGTGACGCCGCGGCTCTCTCTGCTCCCCCCCTCCCCGGTCCGCTCACTGTTTCCTGGCTCTCAGTCTGCGTCTCCCCGGGCTTTTTCTCCAGCTCGTGAAGGAGAAAGAGAAGAGCAAGCAGAAAGATAATCCACAACAAGTGCAGCCGCTCCCCCCTCTCATGTGCGGAAAGGTTTCTCCAGGCAGCGGCTCTGCGACGGTGTGTGTGTGTGTGAGAGTGATTGAGTGTGAGTGTGTGTGTGAGGGGTTTTGCAGGGGGCAGCAACTGCAGCTCTTCCGCTCAACTTCCGCTAATGACCTGAATTAACCGAGAGTTTTTGCACCGGACGTGTTTTTGAACTTGTCACCAGCCACTTCGAGCTGTGTCCAAACGGCCGCTTTCAAGGTGTTATTACTTCACACTTTGCAACATGGCTGCTGCCGCCGCCACAACTGCCGCCGCTGCCGCTGCTGCTGCGGGAACCACCGGGCGGAGAAAAGTTTAACACCGACGTGGGAGAAGTTGGACGCGAGCTGCTGCTGCATGAGTTGTCGCCCGGTGAAGGAAGCGGTCTCCCGGAGCCTGACACCGCCGTCCCCCCGTCCCCCCGGAGGAGCCCGAGTGAGAGCCGCCTCCTCCCGTGTCGTCCGCCCGCCGACAGACAGACAGTCACTGCAGTGGACTTTGTGGTGAACCTGGTTCCTCTTCTTCTTCTCCATCGTTGAGCTGCTGGGACTCTCCACAGGAGCTAAAAGAAAACATGCATTTTTCCATACCCGAAACAGAGGTCCGTTCGGGAGAAAATGGATCGACATATGTGGTGAGAATGTTTTAAGTAATTTTATTTTCTGTGTTTACTCTTTTGAAACATCTGACAGAGCATGTGCGACATTGAACGCAACACGAGTACAGGAATCTGTTTACATCTGGTTGTGTAAATCTGCAACCAAAACAAACCAATGCAATACAAAAACATCTATGCTCTCTAAATGCTATTATATATAATGTGTTTCATAAGGATGGAACAATCTAGTTAAGTCAATAAACTTGGTTGAGGGAGTTAAAACATGAGAAAGTTGAATAACATTGTAGATATGATCCTGTGGAAGTGTGTCCTCAAATTGACATGCCATTAAAATGTTTACGTGACATTGACTTTTATCTAGTGTAGATGTTAGTAAATTGCAGTAAACGTGTATATATTTCAGAAGTTGGCACAGCACTGACATGTCATTGACTGTGAGTTTGGCCCAGTCTCTGAAGCTCACCTTTGGCACAACAGAGTCCCCTTTGTTGTTAAGGTTTGAGTCAACATTGCAGGTTTGACTCCAATCCTACCAAAATACAGCCAACTCTGCCAAGCGGTACACACCCACAGCCAAACTACTGTGTGTGTGTGTGTGTGTGTGTGTGTGTGTGTGTGTGTGTGTGTGTGTGTGTGTGTGTGTGTGTGTGTGTGTGTGTGTGTGTGTGTGTGTGTGTGTGTGTGTGTGTGTGTGTGTGTGTGTGTGTGTGTGTGTGTGTGTGTGTGTGTGTGTGTGTGTGTGTGTGTGTGTGTGTGTGTGTGTGTGTGTTTATTCTTTCCTTCTTTTCGCCTACGCATTGTGTTTTTAAATGTTTTTTTCACACCTTTTGTAGAACACTTTGAATTTGCAATTAAATTGTGTTATCGTTGCGTTGCCCTGACACTGTGGCTGTCATTCACTGTGTTGTTGACAGGATATGATTCATTGGGGTTGGTCAAGGTCAGCCAGAGTGGAGCATCGTAGGCATGAACCGTTTGATGCCTTGGTGGATGTTTCTCAGTCGCAGACACAGTCAGGAAACCACATCGTGATATAGACAACAGCTAGACAAAAACAATGGCGTAAATACAACCTATCAATGAACACAAATCCCGAGGTTGGCTTGATGAAGGCTGCAGTTCAGGTCCTTTTTCTTTTCACTCTGGTGCTAATGGGGGATCCTAATACAGAACGAAAGAGTTAAACTCATGAATCAGATGTAACACTACAGCAACAGATAAACAAACCTAGAATATTAACTGTTTGTTTTGTTAATAACGTTTTTGTAGTCAAATAATTTAGAGAAGAACAAAGTAAAACCCTCACATTCATCTAATGCAATCAACATGCACACAACATCTGCTACATCTGGTTTCCATGTGAAATCACACTGGCTTTTCTCAATGTCGCACACTTTGCGAATGAGATCTTTGCATCTTGACTCCATGTGCTTAGAAAAAAGTGCCTTCACAATAAAGTTGTTAAAAGGTTGGAGTATGTCTTCAGGGTCACTGCTGCACAAACATGTTCAGAAATCGACGTTTAGATTATTTCCCTGGAGAAGTGCTGGACATTTTACGGGCAGGAATTTAGACAGAAATATTCGGCCTGTTAACACTTATCAGCAGATTATCAGTTATTTCCTCTCTTGTTCTGCAAAGACCTTTTCTTGCTGCTGGACGTTGATACCGGTGTCTGAACTGAGGATCTCAGGCGTCACCTCTGTACAGTTTCTACCTGGCTGAGCAGGGAGCACTTTCTGCTTTCTGCTTATCCTGTACTGCAGTGGTAACTTTATAGAGATGGCTTCTCACCTCTCAGCTGGCAGTCCTGTGACTGTCATCGTGACCTTCCTGTTACCAGTCCACAGGAAGGGACTTTGCTTGATTATAATGCTGAGAGATGTGTTGTGTACCTTGGAACCAGTGGGCCTCAGAATCTGCAGAGTTAGCACCGGGCTTTGTGGAATAACAAGGGCTGCAGTTTTTAAATATGGAGCTACTTCTGCATGTGCAAGCAGGATTAATCCTTCTTTTTAAATGTGCCCTTACCTCCTGTTGCCAACTCCAGTTTCCGCAATGGTTTTAACGGTATTTACTGTATATGTTTTTGTGGGTGTGTAAAAGAGGGATAGACTTTGTAGGGTTTGTAAGTGATGGTCACTCGTTTACTTTGTGTAGGAGCTTGTCAGGACTTGTGTATGAACAAGTTATACAAACTGTAGAAGTCATGCTCAACAGCATGCCTTTATGAACCTACAAATGGACGTGAGACATTTCTAAACACATTTAGTTGTGTCTAGGAATGAACCTAGACACTCTCAGATCATAGATTATATACAAAAGAACGTCATGTGCCCTGAGATGAACTGTTAGCAATTCACAAAAAAAATCCTTCAAACACAAGACAGGAGAACAAAAGACTTTCTGCATACTCATTCTTGCTTCCTGCCTGGATACTGCCTACATACACACTTTCATTTCATTCATTGGCCTTCCTCCAAAAGTTTTTTAACCTTCCTCCGTCACGCTACAAGTTTGGATTTGTACTTTTGCCGTTTTCCATTTGCTCACTATTGTAGATCAGCAATGTTGTGTGCAACACCTGTGTGGCCAGGAGTCATCAGAACATCTTTTGTCTGGACAGATGATTTACCATGTTGAGTAGAAATAATCATTGACACAAAAGACGAAGGAGATTAAAGCCCTGCAGTTAGTGGCCTGTCACCCAAACAGGAAATCTCCTCAACAAGGTTCCTCTTCCTCTCATCCCTGGCCATGACTGTATGTTGCCAGGCGGACACTGATATCCCTGAGTATTATTAAAGCAACACAATGTAAGAATTCCCCTGGGGTACAAGTCACCCCACAGGTGGGAGGCCGAATTTACATTTTTGTATCATAGATAAAAATGGCCCTTTTTCTTGTATCCTCTAGGATTCCTCTGACAATGGCCTCTTCGGTTTATTAGCTGGTTCTTCCTTGATGAAGTCTGGACGGGCAAAAAACAGAGATGTTTGGAAACATTGACGCGATCATGGCATTTGTTTCCTGATTGGTTCTTATCAGTCACAACTCAGCTACTAGTGGAAAAGACACAATGTTGTTACCACTTAATGTTAGTAAATGCTTTTCCTTATAGCTGCCATCTCTACTGCTGGCTGTTGGTGTTATATATACACAACGATTATTGCAATACCAAATGAGGCAAGGGCAGAAATGCCGTTCTCTTTATTATAAATTAGTTTACTACAAAAATGGTTTTGAAGCCGTTATTTTAAGGTAAAAAAACTGCATTGTGTTGCTTTAACTACGGAACAGCCCAGTTGATACTTGATACTTGTCTAACTCAGTAATATATACACAACTTTGGGTACTTGTGAAAAGCACATCTTATCTTCATATGTTGTGTAAGGATTTTTAGGAAATGATAGCCGCTGCTGTTTTTAATCACAACAGACCTGGAGCAGAGCTGAACCATCAGCTCTTGTCTGTAGAATCTGTGCTGGAAATCTGTCTGTGTCAGGTTTTTGAACCATTTTCATTAAAAACATAAAGGCAGTTTTATTATTCCGAGTGGCAGGATTGACTGTGGGTTAAACAGACTTGTGGTACGTTGTGAAAAACACTGTGTTCTTTTACAGTTGAGTTGAGTTTAGTGAGCGAGCCTGTATCTGGGTAAACTTAAGTGTTGTTTTTTTCTCCCCTCAGGGCATAAAAAAACTATCACTCTGTTATACATGTGGTTTAATGTCATCCCCAACACTTGAAGAGACATCTGACATGAACAATAGATTTACTTTCTGAGATTGGATCTGAACGTGAGCGCAAGCTGATATTTGTATCACATTATCACAAATCCAAGTGGTGGTTTTCATGGAGGAGTATCCAGTGATAGCTTCTGTAAAAACAAACACAGCGTGTCTGAGAGGAAGAATCAAAGACTCCCCATGGGATTTCTCTTATTTGCTTTCTGTTGTTAGCTTCTGCATAAGAAAAGGGAGCAGCAGTTTTGATCAGAAAATTTACAGCAGTTTTTGTTTTCTAGGGTTTAAAAGAAGTCATGAAATGGATGTAGATGGAGATTGTTTTGAAATGTTTCGGAGGGGAAATGAAACTCAAAGTTCAAGGAAATCCTTGCTGTTCTTTGTTTTCTTTCACAGTTGTGGTTTTACCTCTTCACTGAATTTTTACAGTGACACCCAATTGATGGCATGACACGGTGTCTCCATTGCCACCTGGTGGCTTTCTGCAGTATAGGTCATACGTTTCACCTCCTCCATGTTAGTCGATGGGACATGATCAAACTAAAAAGTCAAAGTACACAGCAAATATAATTTGTATAGATGGTTTCTTTCATTTTAGGTAGTTTTTATAACACTGATGCTTGTTAGAGTGTTTGAGAAAAGATATTTAATATCTATCCATATGCACTTTAAGCATCTTTCTATGTGGATTTATTATCGACCTTTTCATGTCTTTAGATGATTTCATCCAAAATCATGCTTTAGATGGATCAAATCAGGCATTTCAATCTCAGTCTCAATAATCTGTGCCCACTGTTTCACACAGGCCTACAACATCCATGTCAACGGGGTCCTGCACTGTCGGGTACGCTACAGCCAACTTCTTGGCCTCCACGAACAGGTAAGACTCAAGCACGCACAACAAATACACATCAGGGTCAGTTTGCTTCAGACTGAAAAGGGAGTCATGTCATGCCACCACATCCTCTCAGCATGACCTTTCTCTCGTCTTTGTGTCATGCGGTCGATATGCCAGCATCACGTCACTTTGAATCACGACCCTGATGGCTTGAAGTCTTGTGCTGTTTGTTCAAACCATTGCATGTAACCAGGCAGTATTATTTTGGATGAGACTGGAGGGGGTGGGTGACATGGAAGGAATGTTCTTGGCCTTTCTATCTTTTCACCTGCTGGGAAAAAGGAACTTAATCTGAAAAAGAAATGTTGTTGGACAGCACTGAGTTGCCTGGACTTAAGTATTTTGTGGCCTCTGCCTCAATGAAACTGTACACAGAGCTGCATCTCTTTGGTAAGGCTGTTATTAGGAACTAGTCGGATAAGCATCAACTTTTTGTACAGAGGTTGAAAATAAATTGTGAGTAATCGTGAGAGTGCTTAATATAGCTTTGGCAAGAAATGGCTGACGTTGAAATGGTACGTGTATTGAATATAGGCTGATTAAGTTGTTACAGGTTGACGTCCTTTGAAAATATGCCACAGCAATCAAAATCCTTTATTACCCAGTGTCCTGTTTTCACACATTAATAACTAAGCATGCAAGGGCCAAACTTCACTGTATCTCCATCCTAAAGTCTGTGCTATGCAATCTGACAGTTGCCGTTGCCTGGCAACAGGGTGTGTAGCCACGCTCGAATCTTTAAGCATCAACCCCAAAGGGCTTCCTGTGGCGTACGCATGACCCCAAAACATTCTGGTGATTGCGGTGCTCACACTCTCGAGTTGTGGCTGAGATCATTCTAATGTTGAAAGCCTCTCTCGTCTTCCATCCTGTTAAGACTTGTAACAAGCTGTTTGAGCTCAGACTTATTTTAGATGTAGGAGACTCTAACCTGCGCTCAGTGTCTCCTTGGTGAGCTGATTTGTATGTGTAGCCAGTGCTGCCTCTGGCGTACTGAAAATACCAGAGGGCAGTATGTCGAGGTGAAAATCACCTCTCTTCCTTTAGTACTGTGGCCTGCCTTCGTCAGACCATATGTGCAGGACCTGGGTGTTTTTAAGAAGAGGTAAAAATGTGCTTTTTGAATTCCTAATGATCAGTGTGATATATGCACATAAAACATGTGGGATTGTGGGATTGTAAAGTCTTAGTTTCAGTCCTCTGCAGTTCAAAGCTTTTAGATGATACAAAATGGGGAGAAATGAGTCAGGAATCTGGAAGACAAAGTAAACTTGGAATGACTAGACATTCAGGGCTCCAGATGTGTGTGCGTCTGTGTTATGCACGGAAACTCCACCAGCTAGTCGTTGAAACGGGGGCTTAAAATAAACCTGTGATTCATCTCAAAAAGCATGAATGTACCTCTTAGGGGAAAAAAACCTTGAGTCTTTAATTCAGGAGACTGCCACTCTGTGCTGAAGTTAATGGGTTTAATCATATAAACCCACAGAGCGGCTTTCACAGACAGAACTTCATATTAAAAAAGAAGACTTTACCCACCTGACTCCACTCAGTTATTAAGTCAGAAGCAGAAAATGGAAATTGCATGTCCTTTAATGCTGTAACCTCTCTGTTTAACCCCTTAACAGATAAAGAAAGAATATGGCAGCAACGTGGTGCCTGCCTTCCCCCCAAAGAAAATCTTCACACTAACTCCTGCTGAGGTTGAACAGAGACGGGAACAGCTGGAGAAATACATGCAGGCTGGTGAGTGACTCATCCCGATAGGACTGTTTTTTCATGCCTCGTATTGCATTTCACTTAATTCCTGGCTGAATTTTAAATTCCGGCTCCAACGCAGTTTGTTTGTTTTTTGTCTGTGCTTAAATGAGACACTCCCCCTCTTTGTTTCGCTGTCCACATATCCTTGCAATTTCCTGGAAATGGTTGCTTCTCCACAACAATCACAAGAACGACTTGGCTCTGTGTCTGCGGGGAGTCTAGCCATTCACTGGTGTTTTTCATGCCACATAAAAGGGTTTCACTGAAGAACTGATGATCTGATCTCAGAATCGTCTGGGACACTGAGCCAAAGCCACTAGACAAAGTTATGTTGACACACCAGGTAGAAAAAAAATCCCCACTCAGGTTCTCAAACCTGTTTTTAACAAGTTTTATGAGTTTGAATCCTCTAGTCTTCTTCCCCCAGGGATGCTTAACTTTTCTCTAACAGATGTCATAGAGACAAATGTATATTTATTGTGGCATTTACAGCAGCAGTGAAGCATAATTTTTTTAATTTATTTTAACTTTTTACATAAATATGCCCCATGACTGTTTTTATAGGTAACTTATCCAAGTCTTGTATCAACTCAAGAAGCCAGCTGCAGCTTCATATCCCAGTCGGGGAGGCTTTCAACATATTGTTGAGATTTTGTAAACAGGTCGAGGGTGAGCTTTCTGCATATACACACAAATAAGTGGAACTGGCAGCCACGCAGCGGGTTTGTTTTAATCCTCTCAAGCACTGGCAGTTACAGCAGAACAAGGAAGCGTTGTTCAAGTGCGTATTTGCTCATAGTCTGGGAGCATATGCACAGAGGGTGTTCTTGGCCACAAGTTCATTCGGTTACATCATAACTTTTTACATAGTTATGGAAAATGAACGGCCACAAACACAATCTGCTGTGACGCAGATGGCTCACAGAAACGTTCATATTCGGTCAAAGGGTTAGACTAATTTGTAGGAGGACAATAGATAGCAGGCGCACAGACACACACACACACACACACACACACACACACACACACACACACACACACACACACACACACACACACACACACACACAGACAGTCAGATTGTGGTCATACAGGCCTTACATGCTGATAATTAAACACACGACTCTGCACCTCAAACTTTGATTTGCCAAATCACTCCACTGTTTTGACACTGCTTGTTGAACGTAGGCCAGCAATGTTACTGCAGTGTATTCCCTGACCTCCCTTCATAAAAGCTTCTGCTTCTTTAACTAAATTGCCTTGACAAATGTCTTGCATGGGCCAAACCCATTTCACAGGAAACAAAACCCAACAGCATGATAAGTGGAACATTTTGAGAAATTGGACAAAACTGAACATATCTCTTTTTTATTTCCTCTGCTCCTTCCACTGAACTGTTAACCTACATTGAACCTTTATCTTATCTTTTTTCCCTAATTTCTCTCCTGTTTTTTTCCACAGTGCGTCAGGATCCGTTGCTGGGAGCCAGTGAGATGTTTAACAGCTTCTTAAGGAAAGCACAGCAGGTAGGAGATAGTGTTTTGTTTTTTTCCTCACCTGCACCCTGAATATTTCTATGTGTCATCCTGCTTCTGAGGCGGCAGGGCGTGCTCCTTCACCGAAAAGGCTGATGCAGTCACTTCTGCCCAGATAGTAATTACTTTTGGCAATGTGGTGGAGTGAGGCAGCTGTACATAGCAACACATAACCTCATTTAGGATTGTGTCATCTCTGCGTGTAAGTTTTGCAACCTGTCAGATTGGTGTTTTGTTTGTTTACAGAGATCTGTGTAAAGATTCTGTCAGACATGAAACCTTGGCCAGATCTGGTGATACAGTTGCTTGGTGTGTGTCTGTGTGTGTGGGTGCTGCATCCGCGTGAACCATTATATCATCAAAAAAAGAAAGCCACCTAATGATTCATCCCCTCTGCAGCACTAAAAAGTGCCAACACATTCTCAGCTGCAGAAAACGGAGCTGTTGTAGCGCAACCTCGCCTGTGAGCGAGTCGATGACTTATCCAGACCAGGTAGCCGACGTCGGTTCGTCATCATTCAGGCGACCTGCGTTGCCAGGAGGGCTGTAAATCCAATAACCTTCACGGACACGTTCATTTGTCTGCAGCCACGTCGCACCCATCTCCTTCTCCGTTCCTCCTCTTTCATTAAGCTGCGTGTTTGTCGCCCTCTCTTCCCCCTCCCCCCTGCTGCGTCCCTTACAGTATGCACTGTGAGAACAGCAGGTGCAGCATCTGAGATGAGTTACCACCCATCGTTGTCATTTCATCTGCACCTTTAGTGGCAGGGATGTACTTGGAGACTCGGGGAAGATAAAGGGATTATGTACCAGAGGTGGTGAGAAACTGCCTGGGGATAGGAGAAACTGGGGTTATCCTGTTAGATATTTCTAGTTCAGATTCCACTCTTTAGAATTTTAAAATATTCATAGGTTTTTACAGGTCAGTTCATTTTCCTTATTTGTTATTCATTGATTTTGTGGGTTTTAGTTTAATCTTGTTCCCTGTTCAGTTGAGGCGTGAACAAAATCACAAATGCAGAATTAATAATTAACACAGCTCCCTATAATTTCTGTTTGAGCTGACAGCAGTAAAGTTAATGGATGGGACTTCCAAAGCTGCATTAATTAGTATATTAATCAGCTGATTGTCAGGAAATGAATTCACAACAAGTTATAATACAAATTGATTAATAAATTCTCTATTTGCAGCTTCTAAAATGTGAATATTTGCAATTTTTCGGAATATCTGTGGGTTTAGCCTGTTAGCCAGTGGGATCAACACAACACTTTGGGCTTCTGGGAAAGTAGAAAACCACCTTTTTGACGTCAAACATTATAAGATGGACAGGTTGTTGAATAAAACATTTCTGACTTCAAATGGCTCGACATTAAAAGCAAGGTTCTGAAACACCTTTATGTGTTTTTTGAAATCCTCTTCACTTCCCGATAGTCATGAATAAATAAAGTCACAAGTGTCTGTGGCCCTGGCAGGACCAAGGCGCCAAGTGTTTGTTTTCGTGTCTCCTCCATCTGACTCAAATCTACAAGTACCTTACTTGTGATGCTAACACAGAATTGACCTTTCCAGGCCACATTTCTTGTTTTAAACTTGATACCACAGAGTCAAGTCCTGGCCCAGAGAAATGATGCAGCTGCATTCATTTTCTTTTGAGCTGCAAAAGTTAAAGAAATACTTGAAGAAAAGTGTAACTAGTCAATTGAACCTCGCATGGTTTGTTTTTTATCTCCCCTGGACAGCTTCTCACTGACAAGCCTGTATTTTTCTGCCCTGTGACTTGTGTGTGAACTTAGTTGTTGGGTGACTGGAATGAAAACATGTATCTTACCAATCAAGCTGAGGGAAGCTGTTGTATTTTGTCTCCTTCCCACAGGAGACGCAGCAGATTCCCACAGAAGATGTTGCTCTGGACATCTGCCTCTCCAACGGTCAGAAGGTCACTGTCAACATTCTGACCTCAGATCAGACGGAGGATGTCCTGGATGTAAGTGTTGGATTGTTTTCTGTTAAAGAGCACGTGAAGCCACCATTTTCACCTAGTTAACAACTGTAAATTTATAAAAATGATTAAGATATGAATATGCTGATATTAAAAGTGGATGCACAACTTAATGAGTAATATTGAGAATAAGTTCATATAGTAAACATTCCTAATTATTAGATGTAAATTGTTTAATTCTAATAAATCTGCAAAAATCCATAAGATAAAACATCATCTGAGGCCGTACAGGGATTTTTCTGTGTTATTAATTCTTACAGGTTCTGTGTCTAACTAGAAGCATTTGATCTCGGCTGTTTATAACGTTGTTGACACACAGAGTGAAGTTCCTTCAGGCAACCAATATCCCAGTAAACTCCTCTGTAAGCTCGGTAGACAATATCGAATCACTTGAAGTCACATTAGTTTATAGACCGTCTTCACCAATGCACTCTTTAAAGGACTCTATAAAGTCGGAGCGACTTCAGTCTATCTAATAAAAAACTAAACAAGATGATAATATACAAACAAAAAAAAATTATTTCCAAGCTAAATTGAATCACCCAGCACAATTAGGAATTCTAAAGAGTTGATGGAGTAAATATTAAAAGCAATATAAATTCATATATATTTTGTATAGTGACCAAGAGAGAGTATATCAAACTTCACCTTTGCTCTTCGTTGACCATAAACATTCAACACAACCCATAACCACACACACACTACAATTCCCCATCCCAGTAAACTTGCTGATGTTTCATCATCATGTCCTTGGCTGTAAATCAAGATTGTTGGAGGACCGTTAAAGTGCTCTAATGAAAATGTAACCACACGTAACCTCTGCTCACCACAGAGGACATGCTGTGTGTCTGCGTGTGTGCGTGTGTGTGTCTTGTTTATTTCAGTGACTCACTGCACTCAGATTTGCTGCAGTTGTGTCAAAGAATGAAAACAAATCTAAAATAGATTTCCTTTTATTTCTCCTACTGTACTGATAGAATAATCTTTCCCTGCATGTAAGAAAGTGAAACTGTTAAAGGAGATATATTGATATTCTCAGAATAAGGTTACTAATTTGGGTTATTAGATGGAAATCTTTTAAGCTCAATGTTCAGAAAACATTGCTTTCCTCATACTGTCCACTGCTGCAGCTCCTCCTTTCAGCCTCTGTCTGAAGCATTTGGTTTTGGCTTTGTTAGGTGGTCTCAGGAGTGATTTTTGAGGAGGATGACTTTTTAACTTTGCAGAACCATAAATTCACAAAAAACTGGGAGAGACATAATATGTAAAAATCCCCCCCTCAGTCTCAAAGGCACCGTTCTCTCGTCTCCCACCTGCCAAACACCCAACACCAGCCAGGCTTAAAATGCTGCCAGGTGAACTTGGAAGAATCTGCAAATATTGCAGGCATGTTGTATATTCCTGGCACAGTTTGAATCTGACAATCTGAGTGGTATGCAAGAGACGGGCCTTGTGTTAAACTATGACTCGTCTACTGGAATAAATGCGGCGCGGCAGCCTGCGGATCAAACACAACCGGGTGGTGGGAGTATTGACATAACAAGTTCGCTAGGAAAACTCAATTCCTCACATAATATGTCTCCTTTAAATAATACCAAAACGTTATGATCGCTTTTAAAGTGGCAATTAATGTTTGAGTTGTCATAATTGATAAATCATAGTAATGCAGGTTGAAATTTAAAATGTATGCAGATTCAACTTGTTTAAACTAAAAGAGTCAATATATACAAAGAGAGTGTGCCTCATACCTGTGGGGCCAGTAATGGCAACTCTCTTTTAAAGAGAGAAGTTAAGGTTTGACCAAATTTTGTTTAGAGTTGCTCGTAGGTGTTTTCTTCTTTGGTGGCTGAAGTAGTAATGGTTCAGCCAAACACTTAAATGAAGGTTCATTCATTGAATGCGTTTTTGAAAGTGAACACCCATTCACTCTCACTCTCACGCTCACTCTATCTCTCTCTCTCTGATCTTTCTACAGGCTGTTGCGACAAAGCTCGACCTTCCGGACGACCTTGTTGGTTATTTCAGTCTCTTCCTCATTCGTGAGGGTGTGGATGGAGGTTTAACATGTGAGTTTCAACATCACACCTGATATAATACAATCAGAGGGGAAAGAATGAAAACATGTGGTCTTGTGTTACATTTCACTGTCTCTTTTACTATGAGTAGGTATTCTCCCTTTTATACCCTGAAAGTTTGCTAGCAAACATCTTTTTCCATTAGATCGATCCATAATTCATGACTGCAGATATTAAAAATCCTGCTTTTAAAGAGTTAAAGAGTTTCAGCTGATGTTGTTTATTGAAGCAGATTAAATATGCGGTACACTCTGCTCTTTGATTAAATAAAGTAAATGTAAACTTCTTTATCAGGTCAGTCAAGGATTGTTCTCAGAAGACACAGTCCTGAAAGGACAAATTACCTTCACAAACAAGGAAGGAGACGAAAATAGGATTTGGGATTAAAAGCTAAAACTTCTGCTAAGCTTCACTTAACAATAACTTTGTGGTAAACCAAAGAGAATTATGTACTGCAATGTCATGCTCCTGATTTGAGTTTTCTTTGGCTCTAAATCGTGTTGTCGACACTAGAGCAGCTCACCTCATGTGTCTCGCTGTGGGGAGATAAACTCACATTTAATTAAAAAGGAGGCCATGAAAAAGCTGCATCTTTGGCTAGAAAACACACCATTCATTCATCAGGTGTTTGGAAGCTTGGGTGAGAAGCAGGATCAATGTGTTAGTTGACTGACTCATAAAAAATACATTCGTGCAGCAGCTTCACCTTTCACACCGGGTTGAGTGCAGTGAGTTCAGGTTGAGAAGGTATGTTGTTAGGTTTGTCACGCACCAGCTTCAAAATGACTTGGTTATTAATGGACATTTTCCAGTATAAAAAAAATTAATATTTGTTGGGATTTTATTTATCCAACTGTTAGACTCATTACATCTAGAAGATGCATCATCTCTCATATGTCTGTGAAAGGCTCATACTTGATTTCGATGGGGCAAGAAAACCATATAAATATGTTGCAAAGATCTCACATAAACTGTGGTATTTAACCCATTTAGTTTTTCAGGGTATATTATTTGATTATAGGCAATTCTTCAAAATTGAGCAGCTATTTAATTTACTCAACATTAGCTGTGGCTGGTGTCATATCACACAATAAAGCTTCTCTGAGCAAAGCTCCAGACAATCAGGCACCAGCAATATTGTGTCTTTTTAGCACTGTTACACACAAACACTACACACTGCATAAATCACAGATGACAAGTGCTGTTGATGGAGTTGGGATTCAACCAACCGTTTTGTAATTGTTGTTAAACCACGAGATGTTATATTTCTATCCTGTCCAAACATCATTTTCCACTCAATAAGTCTTCCATATTTTTAAATGTGCATTATACATTATAGTTTGTTAGTTTCCAGCTTGCATGTGTTGTCACACGTCGTACCACAGGCGAAGCAGCAGCTTCCCACATGCTTCAGTTTACGTTCTTCCATTCCATCACAGCCCTGTTGGGTCAAATTCCCCCCCTCAGTCTCAAAGGCACCGTTCTCTCGTCTCCCACCTGCCAAACACCCAAACACCAGCCAGGCTTAAAATGCTGCCAGGTGAACTTGGAAGAATCTGCAAATATTGCAGGCATGTTGTATATTCCTGGCACAGTTTTAATCTGACAATCTGAGCGATATGCAAGAGACTGGCCGTGTGTTAATCTATGACTTGTCTACTGGAATAAATGCGGCGCGGCAGCCTGCGGATCAAACACAACCGGGAGGTGGGAGTATTGACATAACAAGTTCGCTAGGAGAACTCAATTCCTCACTTAGGTGCAGCAAGTTTCCCAGAAATCTTTGTCTAAATCAATATATGCTGTAAAATATGCAAAGACATGTCAAGAAGACCAGTGTGTGGTTTGAAATAGCAGGGTTGGTCTTGTTTTTTGTTTTTTGTTTCCCTCTGGCAATTTAGTTTACTGAGAAATGTTTCACAACATTTTAAGCATTCAGTCTGCTAATTTATTTCCCTGCAGAAGAAATGAAAAGTTGCCAGCTGTTTCTGCTTCTAGTACACAGCATCTTGTATTTTCTAAATGACATCTCGTTATTTAGAAAAAAGAATAAAGAAAAAAAATTCTAGGAAATGAGCAGCAAGGAGAATCTGTGCTTTCTGGAGTTCCACATTTTCTGGATCCAACATTTTGAACAAATTTCGTATTTTCTTGAGAAACTATGAAGCTGATAACAAACCAAAGAGCTCTCCAGTCGTTGGATATGTAGTGTTGTGCACATGTACTGAAAACCCAGCAGCCAAATGCACCTGAGATCTCCTCCACTCTCCTCAGGGAGCAGGCTGCAGTGAAACAGCTGCAGATTATGTGGGCAAACACATACACGCAGGCACACACTCGTGCACACCCACACACTAAAGTTTTAGCCTGTTGGGACCCGTCCAGATGGAGTCCTTCCTTCCCTGGTTGTTTGCTGTTGGCATCATTATCCAAATGTCCTTGGGACTTAAGCTGCACTTGTTCCTGACTCTCTCTCTCTCTCTCTTTGTGTGTGTCCCTCTCAGTTGTGCGGAAGCTGCAGGAGTTTGAGCTGCCTTATGTATCCATCACCAGCTTGCGGAGCTCTGAATTTCACATACTCCTACGGAAGAGGTACCCACCACCTGCCCGCAACATGACTTTGAATTTCACCATGTACTTTCCCAAAGGGCTCTCCTCCACAATCTACTGGATAATTATAGCAGTGATTCAATTGCGTAATGGCGTGTTATTTATCTAATCCTGTAATGAAGCTGGGTCAGAGATATCTGTTTTCAGAAAGCAGTACATACAGTACATACACTACTCCTCTTGTTCTAGGTGTTATTTAATTCAATCAGGCACTCTGGTTTCTCTTCTCATTCTTGGTGTATTCGTTTCATTCCTTATCTGCAGCAAAGCACTTGTTTTTAATGTGTCAGAGCATCATTTTGCTTAAGTATAGGCTTCCTATCCAGAGTCACCATCTTCTACAAAGTGGCAGTTTGTTTGGAAGGGATCCCTGAGTCATTTGGTTTGTTAAGGACAGTTGTTATCATGACCAGACAGATGGTGCATCGGACAGTCAGGGATTAGCCCGGGACATAATTCTGAGCTTTTAAAATGAAGTTTTAGAAAACATTAAGAATCTCTTACCTGCTTGAATGTGCTCATTTAGCAATTTGCTCTTAAATTCTATGAAGTCATAATAGCTCAAATAAATACTGAACGTTGCCAGAGGATAAATTATCAAGTCAGCCAACAGAGCAGTGTCTCAAAATTAAAAATAATTATATTGGCCCGCCTACGGAGGCTTGAGTCCTCATACATCAGCTGCTGGTTTGGTTCCTCTCAGCCCTCTGCTGCACATAGTTTCCCATTCTCACCCAACGTTCTGTCCCATGTATATATATATATGAAAAATAGTATCTACATTTATTGTAATAGAAGTCATTGAAATAGATGTTGATTAGATGGACTCAGATTGAGATATATAATACAAACAAATATGACGTGAAGTAAAAAAAAGTGGTTAAGGGCTGTTTGTGCAGGGATATGAGGTTCTACCATCGTGATATGAAAAAAACTTTTGGGTGGGGATCAAATTTATTTTAATGGGCCAGCCAAACACATGCTGTGTATGGAAAACACTGATGCAACTTCTTCCTCCAGACGTAGTTAAGCGACTGCTCCCTTCTTGTCAGCCTGCCCCCTGCTGACTGACGTACACAGGATGTTTACTTTCTTTTGCCTCAAGGAAAAGTCTTAGTCCTCCTGACCTAGTTTTCACTGTGGAGTGGAGTGTGGAGCGGTGAGGGAAGAATGAATGTAGAACTAACAAGTGGAGGTGGAGGAGGAAAAAACAGACCCCTAGTGTATGAGCTCCTGGGAGGCTTTGGCTGAGAGTGTAGGGTAAAAATGGAGGAAATGTCTTGGGCTTGATGTTGATTTAATGTTTTTACTGGACAGACGTTTCCACTTATATGTTTCTAATGCAGAAGTGTGGCTAATCGACATTTTAAATCTGTATATGCAGAGAATAGACTGTAGCATGGGCTCCCGGTTCACTTTGAATTGCTACTAAAGCTACAATGAAAACACACACAGATACACTCCACTCTTATTCCCTTCCTTCCCTCCTCCTTTCAATCTCACTCTTTTCTCCATTCTCTCGCTCCCTGCTTTGAATTTCTGATGTGACCTGGCAGCATGCTTCATGTCACAGCGTCTACACCTGCCAACAACACCCCTGGGTCAGGCAATTACAGCACGTTGAGTTTTACACGTGTACTGTAAGTGTTAGAATTCATGAGTGAGAGTGGATTAAAGAATTCAGTGCTGTGTCAACTGGGACGGTAATAATCCCAACGTGAGGTATGAAACCAGTTTCCAGATCACTCAGAAATGACGCATCTTTAATTATATTTAATTACAAATGGGATATTTCCCTAGTTTCACATGTGTTCTCGATAATGATCTCTCTCTTTAAGCCTTTAGATAGAAAATCATCTTTTTATTTTTACGCTCGGCTCCTCAGTTTACGCTCCAGCCCCCCCACATCAGCAAACTGCACCATCATCAGCAACTGTACTTCAGCCTCTCTACAACGAGACATAACCCTTGGGATGATTACTTGCCCTGTTATCTAACTGAATCTGAGCTAAGGAATTTAGTCTACTAGTCTCTCATTCTACAGATATGACAGAGAGTCAGATCAGGTTCATGTTTGACATTATTACCTCCGCTGTCCCCTGAATGTTTGTTTGTGCGGTTGTGATCAAGATTACACAAAAACAACTGAACAGAGTTCAACGGAAATGGGAGGGCGGATGTGGGAGGGGTCACGGAAGACTTAATGTTACTGTCCAAAGGAAATAATACAAGTATGATGGTTATTTTTAGTTTAACAGTCAAACTGGAGGAATAAATATTCCTTTGTGGGTTGATATTTACTTTCTGAGATAAATTGTTTACACAGGACAGCGTTGCAATGTGGATGAGGATGATAAACTTGGTGGCAGAAAGCCATTCCCCTCGCACCACATACATGGGACACGGGCTTGTATGTCTTTCTCAAGCTCAGGTCTTCTACCAGAGGCCTTGGAGTTTTAGTGTTCTGCAGAGTATTTGAGCTGCTGCTGGTATTGTGCTTTTCTGGACAGAGGCTTCATATGTTGTATATTTATATATATTTATATATACTGACAGACGATGCCTTTTCTTTCTTCAGCTATTGGGACATGGCGTACGACGGTGATGTGATGGACAGCAGAGTCGGCCTGAATTTGTTATACGCCCAGGTAAGACTTCAATACTTAGGTAAACGAGACATTTGTTTGTTTTCATATAAACCTCAATACCTATTTTAAATTAAAATGTTCACTAAAATGTGAAACAAAACAGATCATGTTTTTTATCGAACTTGCAACAGCGAAAACAAAATCAATTATCTGCTACATCCCTGTGGCGCCAAATGCTTTAGTCCATCCCGGGGGCCCCTCCGTTATCTGATGGTAGCGTCAACACTTTGAGTCCTGAGCCCCTGTGGCCCCTGAGCGCTGCCACAGCCGGGATCTGTTGTATTAAAGCTTTTTAGGAGTTTGATTAAAATCTGGAACTGCCGAGTGTTGGCTCAGTTTAGCAGAGGGGGCGTTTTAGAATCGAGGGGAAATAAAGTGTGTGCGTTTGTGCGTGTTTCTGTGTAATTATTTGCTGACCTGCGCCGTTTACATGAAACGCCAAGGGTGTGATTGCTCCCACATGTACCCAAGGATCAACAAAAACCTGCTTTGTTTTGTTCATCTGTGCCAAACAGAAAACTTCCCTTCTTGTTTTTGCCTCACCAGACAGTGTCGGACATCGAGCGAGGCTGGATACTCGTCAACAAAGACCAGCACAGGCAGCTCAAATCACTGCAGGAGAAAGGATCCAAGAAAGAGGTAAGAGAAGGCCCCTACCCGGTTACTCTGCTCCCACAGCATCTGACTTGATTTTAGCTGATGCTCAGAAAATCGTCTTTGTCCGAGAATAAATCCGTCGACCACAGAGAAAACCGCCTCTGGTGCATTTTGTTACGCAATTAGCCCACTTTTTCCTCATGATATGAATTTTTAATCGCATCAATCCAGTGGAGATTTCCAACTTTATTCTCCAGGGATTAGACTAGAGGGAGCATTTTCATTTAAAACGGTTTTGTTGCGCTTTCTTTTCCAGTTCATCCATCTGGGTCAGACGCTCAAATATTACGGCTACATCAAGTTTGACCCGTGCGTCACCGACTTCCCCGAGAAGGGCTGCCAGGTCATCGTCAGCGCCGGCAACAACGAGCTCAACTTCCACGTCAAGCTGCCCAACGAGCAGATGAAGGAGGGGAGCTTCAAGGTCACGCGCATGAGGTGTTGGCGGGTCACGTCTTCTGTAAGTGAAGTTGTGTGTGTGTGTGTGATAGCATGAGGATAATAGACTGTATATAAAGAAGGATGACACCACAGCTCCTTCAATTTGTGGGCATTTGTGTACAAACTGTTTCATATAGGGACATATAGCGATTTATTTATCTTCCGCCTACATATCAAAACACAATGGCAGGACAGTTGTTTCAGGAGCATTAGTGATGTCATCTTTATATAAACTCGATGATGAGGATGACTGCATTCACCTTCAGGAATCTGTTTTCTTTTATCTCTGAAGCTCTGAAAACAATCAGACTGGAATCCCTCCCCTTTATTATGAGACAGTGACTTGGCAGGGCACTGATCGGCCTGTTTACAAACCTCCTCTCACCACTGCACCACAAACAAATGTCTTTAGCCCTGCCAAGCGTTCGTTTTACTCCCACTGCTGACTAAAAGTGCTGATCCCCACACCATCCATTTCCATCCGTCCAATTACCCAAACACGCAGCCCACACAGGGACAGCGCTTTATTGATCCTGCAGCGTTCTGTGTTTGAACTGATGATTGTCCTTTGGCGGGGGGGGAGAGAGAGAGAGATGACCTGCTGGTAGTCAGTCAGAGGAAGCACCTACGCATTGGACCTCTCTGTTTCTTTACAGGAAGAAATTAAAAAAGTAGAAACAAGCCCCAACTATAAGCTTTATCAAAAATCTATGTTTTAAGTCTAACCTTGAAAGTAGAGATGGTGTCAGCCTCCTGAACCCAGAGAGGGAGCCTGGTTCCACAGGAGAGGAGCCTATCTATTCTCCTTTATGTTATCTCTGGGGGAGCGGTTTCAATGGGAGGTGCAGCTTCTTTCCAGCCCAGAGGATCCGGTTTCAGAGACGAGCGCAGGCTTCATAAATGAGGAATGAAAGACAGGGCTCGTCTCCAGGGAGCCGTGCGTGTCGCTTAGCTTCATGGATTTCTCTGAATCCATTTGAAATTCTGTATTCGTACGTGGCTTTCTCACTTTGCACCCGTGTTCCTCTTTTAGCATAAGATACGGCTGGCTGTCATTTGTGATGCAGCGGCTCTGGAAAGGCGGCGGCTCTTGAGAAGGAAGAAGAAATGTAGGATAGGAAATGAGATTTAGCTGCTACCATGCACATAACCCTGCGGTCATGGAGTAGAAGAGCAAGATTATCCTCAATTTAAGATTGTAAATTGGATGTTGATGAAGAAATACAGACGCAAACTAGGATAGAAATAATGCTAACATGATGATAACAGTTGTTCTATATGAAGATTAATGATGTCACCTGCCAAACACCAAATCTAAATGTGTTTTCCAACATTGCAGCAAGTCCCTATCGCCAACGGTACAACCAATCCCTGCAGCTCGGCAAAAAGCGAGGTGAAGCTGGAGCTGGCCTTTGAGTATCTGATGAGCAAGGACCGCCTCCAGTGGGTCACCATCACCAGTCAACAGGTACAAGGGCACTGAGGGAGGGGGGGGCAGCAACGTGGAGGCAACAAGGATAGAATTTGAATAAGCTAGTGATTATTACCGACACAACATTCTGTTCCATTAATTCAAAAGACTTCAGTTTGTACTTTATTCACACTGTTGCTTCTCTGTGATTTCAGGCGATCATGATGAGTATCTGCCTCCAGTCTATGGTGGATGAATTAATGGTGAAGAAGTCAGGTGGCAGCATTAAAAAGGTTTGTGTTGATCATGTTTCATAACGACTTATTTATAAACACATCAAATTTAACGTCTTGCTCTGCAGAGGAAATTGCCTATAAATGGTAAATGAACTGTTTATCACAGTGCCATATATACACCAATTAGAATGCTTTATAGTACAGGTTTCATTCACCCATATATTCAGCACTTTGCTTTCTCACATTATTCATACACTGCACAGCCTGTAGGGGCAATTTGGGGTATTAATATATTCAAAACGAGGGGGATCAAACTATTGACCTTCTGGTTAGTGGACAACCCTCTCTCTCCCCCCTCAACCACAGCTGCCTTTAAAATAATTAGCTTTCTCCTTAAAACACCATCTTACAGCATCTTTTTGTGGATTAAAGAAGTCAATCGATTTCTGTGCATCTAAATATAAAGCACAGCCTCACAGATTTGTGTTTATTTGTCGTCTTCCTCCTCTGTCGCCCTCCAGATGCTGAGGAAACGACACAACGGCTCAATCCACCGAACAGACAGTCAGCAAGCTGTGAAATCACCCCCCCTGCTGGTGAGAAACTGGAGAGCAGGCCATACGTTTTTGTTTTTGCCTGCTGTAGCTCTCAGATTCAGACTTTGTTATGTTTTTCTGCAGGAGTCCCCCGACCAGAACCGTGAACAAACCGTCAAACTCTCTGTGAGTAGGCTGTTTGTTGGATTTCATTTTGTGTTGTGCTTCGTAAAGATAAATAAAGAAATGTGGCAGAATGACGCAGCTGCAACCAGAAAAATATTCTCATAAATCAATGTCATCCCCGCGCTGATTGTAGTATTGATTTTTCCCGTTTAGACCAAGCTGAGCTCGGTGTCCCTCCGAGGGATCAGCGCCTCCAACTCGGCAAACGACATCAGCGGCAACGATTTCCACGGCAACTACGCTTTTGAGGGAATCGGGGACGACGACCTGTAACCCCCGACCTCCTCCGATTCTCCCTCCTCCCCTCTTCATTCCACTGTCAACAACTGGGATGACAAAGATTATGAGCTGATCTGAGCCGAGCCGAGCGAACCACACACTCACACAAACACACACACACACACACGTGTCCGATTCTGCAAGATTGTAGCTTCTTCCTGGAGAAATCGCTGCCTTAAGCTCTCATGTAATAGTCAACAGTGTCCTTTTTTTTAAAAACACTTTTAAAAGCTCATTTTTAATTTGCATTCAGGTCCAAATCATCGTAATCAGTTGAAGCGTCGACTGTTTTTTTATTTAACTCGTGGCAACACATAATAAATAGCATGTAAGGCTACAGGTACTCAAACAGAAGTCCTTTCTGTATGCTTCTGTTTCAGTCACACAGGTCCATGTTTCATCAACAGTACGTGTGAAGGTCTTTAATGCAGTTAGAGTCCAGAGGTACCATGAAACTAATATAGTCTGAATACCATGAAGAAAAACCTGCTCCATCCTGGATTCTTCCCCCAGCGGCTGCATGTTCCTGTCCAACCAGAGAGCCAAATGTTCAGTTAGACCTGGCACTAGTGATAAAAGAGCAGAGCCCGATGTGTTGGAAATTGATCTCCTAACTGGAGATTATTCAGAGCAACTGCTTGTATATGGATGGAATGGTTGGCTTGGCTATATACCAAAATGTCATATTTTTATACTGTCAGTGATCCTCATGCTCTTCAAGTCTGTAAATATCTTGAAGGAGACATACGATGCTGTTTTCAGTTTCTCTTTCCTCTAGTGTGTTTTTATAGCCTGGATGTGTGTGTGTAAAAAGGTCAAAGTCCACATTCAAGGGAACTCTTCTGCTCCAGAGCCAACACTGCTCCTGAAGCTCCTGAAGCTTCTGAAGCTCTTGAGGCTCCTGAAGCTCCAGAAGCTCCTGAAGCTCCAGAAGCTCCTGAGGCTCCTGAAGCTCCTGAGGCTCCTGAAGCTCCAGAAGCTCCTGAAGCTCCAGAAGCTCCTAGTCAAGTCAAACACTTGTTGTCTGACCCACATTTCCGCCCACATTCCACTCTTATCGGCTGGTAACAAAGCCAAAGTAAAGAGAGAGCACTAGAACAGAGTGGGTCAGCTGGCCAATCAGAATTGACCCGGCATTATAATGAGGGGGTGGGGCTTAAAGAGACTAAAGGGAGCTAAACGCAAGCATTTCAGACAGAGGCTGAAAATAGGAGCTGCTGCAATGGAGGGTTTGAGGAAAGAGTTTTCTGAACATATAACAATAACCCAAATTTACAATTCAGAATCTGAGCAGAATATGTCTCCTTTATGAAGATACCGGTGGAGTTTCCATCTTACGCCGGAGGCACAGTCTCTCATGCTGCCTTCAGAAGTCGTCTGATGCCTTAACGTTTCCTTTATTTTTTTTAATGATTTTTGCCTCGTGGATTCCCTCGTCATCCCAACGCGACGCTAGCTCAAACCTTAAATAAGCGTCAGCCGGTGTGTCCTAGAATCTTGCAGAACTTGATGGATGGTTGATTTGGCCGAGCTGCTTGCACTTGCTGAACCCATCGTTTTTGCACAGTATTACAGGTGGAGATGATTGTTCGAGTGGAAGCTTGAGCTCGACTTAAAACACTTTGTGGAGTTTTGTTTTCCAAGGGGGGCTCAGTAAATCCATCTGTGATTCTTCTTCTTCTACAATTTTTTAAAGGTTTCTCATTAATGCCAAATTATAGTTTACTAAAGCATTTTGCACAGAATATAAACAAAAAAATTATGACAATGTCACTTTTTATATTATGTACATGCAATTAAGTATTCTGAACATTTACTTATATCTTTATCATCTTAGCTTATTGTAATCGAATAGATCAAATGTAATCTAAGCTGTATAGAACAAAACTTTTAAGTGGACTAACATTTATCGTTGTTTACATAATGTTTAGGGAATTTTCTTTGTGTGTTTTAGTTCAAATGGAAAGTGTTTACAAATTTTGCATTTGATTTTCTTTGTCTTGTTCTTGTTGGGCGAGTACCAGTGGAGCATTGTTAGGGGCTTCAGTTCATTTGGAATCTGTACGTACATTGTGCCAATCATCTCAGAGGATTCACGCTCACGTGATCAAAATTGCTGGAGTGAGGGAACGTTCATGGAGGGCGGGCGATCAACACATCCCGCCGTCGGTCCATATTTTTTTTATAGCAGTCGTTTAAAAAAAGAAAAGCTGCGTCTCGGCCTTTGTTGAAGCCTCTAAATGTAAACCGACGCCCAACCTGTCAGCAGCTTTACCGGTAGCCACAACTGTAAAGAAAATGTTCTCAAGAAAAATGTCTTGTTCTTTCACTGCTGTGCTTCTTCTTCTGTTTTCAGTTGTATTTTGATCTAGAGGGACGTGGACACCAGCCGTCTTTTATTTTCTCACTTCCTGTCGCCACAAAGCGCATGGAAGCCGCAAGGTCCCGGGTGTTTTTAATGTGTAGGTGCCAAATCACACACGTGGAGTTCATTAACGCCACATCACTATTAAAGTATATGTCCAACTTTCATGAAAACTCTATTGACTTGATTCATTCCACTGTTCATCTTTTTGATTTGAGTGGTAAGGTCAGAGACAAGTCTGTCCTGTCTGTTTGTCATGATGCTCAAATAAATTCTGAAATGAGACGAGCTTGTGTTCCTCTGTTGTCGGCTAACGGATCGTTTGAGTCATTTCTTCATCACGGTTCTGTTTACAGCAGCAGCAGAAGCAGCAGTGTTGGTCGGCTGCCATGGAAGATGTCAAGAGTCTGACTCAGAGCTGCTGCTGCTGCACGTCTCACATTCTGACACATCACAGTGGGAGAAACACGTGGAACTCATTTTAATGAAGGTTCTTTTTTCTGTTGAGCTGCTTCAGTGTCACGGTCCTGGTTTCAGCCCGTGTTGACTCAGTGTCTCAGCTGGGACTCAGTGGGACACGTGACTAACGAGCCACAGTATCAATCTGAGTAACGTGTGTGTGTGTATACATTAATCAAGTTGTAAGTAAGCTAGTGTTTATAAGTGTGTAGGTATGTTTATATATGTGTTGATCAAGTTTCAGACTTGAGATCCCTGTGTGCATGTGAATATACATAATTATGTAAGTATGTATATATATTTATATACATATATATATATATATATATTGTCTGTGTGTGTGTGGGTAGTACACATTTAAACATGTTTAGCTGTTTGTGTCTCCACCATGTTCCTTGTTTATTTGTAATAATCAGTTTGCTGATAATAACCTGTGGGTGTTATTGCTATGAACAACCCCTTTGACTTCACACAGTAATTTGACCTGTTGCTATTATATGCTATTTCCAGTGTTTCCAGTACATAATTCACGTTAATGTGATGATTCTTTAATTAGATGTCGAGTCTGTGCCAGTAAGAGAAATGAGAAGCAGCCTGATGTCGGACATTCAATGAAATGAATCCCATTTGTGTTTATTTGAAATTCCTCAATTAAGGCATTTATGAGACACTGCATAAGGACAAGAATGGACACTTGGGGGGATGTAGGTTCTAATTGATGGGTTCCATGATGGTGTCGTGGCAAATTGGCAACCTGAAAAATATCTCACTTGCATATAATAGTCATTCACAAATAGTCAAATTTAAATTATTGTTCTTCCAATGGAAACTAAATGACACACCACACATTGAAAATGGCAAAAAAATAAAGTCTACCTCTATTATATTAACGTTTGCAATTCTAGCCTCGTATTACAGCCACATTAGAAAAATAAAAACAACTATTTCACACTCACATGCTTGCTAATAGTGTTATATATTTTTTCAAGTAAAAAACAAACCAAAACATGAATGGGCTAATTTCA
The DNA here is from genome assembly GCA_038501795.1 of Pseudopleuronectes americanus. Lineage (NCBI taxonomy): Eukaryota > Metazoa > Chordata > Actinopteri > Pleuronectiformes > Pleuronectidae > Pseudopleuronectes > Pseudopleuronectes americanus. The sequence continues at coordinate 10,801,696 of CM076734.1, read as the reverse complement.
CAGTCAATAGTAAATAGTGGGGGAGGAAGGTGATTCTACAGTCTGTCTCGAAAAGACACGTCCCCAAGTAAAGTTATATTTCTGATATGTAGCAGATTGGTTGTTGTTTGAACATGCCCATCTAAATGACGTCTGTTCCTCCTGAATCACAAATAAGACAGTGATGCTCTTTCCATCCCTCGAACTGAGTCCTAAACGTGCCAACATGTCGCTGTGTGTGTATGATTGTGCTTTTCCCTTTAACCACACAACCAACTTAAATGCTTGTGCATGCAGTTTTAGTGTTAAACTGTTTTTTTGACAACATTCTTGTTTTCTTCACTTTTTATCCTGAGGGGGTTTTGGCCCGAAATGAAAAAAAAAGAAGAGACAATACAGTTAAAGTTGCAGGAGATTATTTAGCATCACAACCTCATTATTCAATATAGTTTTAACGGGTGTAAAACAATTCCAGTACTATTACACAGCACATTGCTCGTAGTACACACATTAGTAAAGTCATATGATGGCATGCCGTTACCAGAGCTGCAATGCAAAGAGAAGCACAGAACTGGCTCTTTACGAAAGCTGCACTGTGTCGTCTCCTCAGCGCAGATTTTAAAGTTGAGTTTTAAGATAAAATGAGCTCAACAGTTAAACCATCTGTGTCACGTGATATGAGTGTTATCAGAATTTTGTAAATCAGTTACATTCATGTCATTTAATTTGAGTTTGGATACAAAACAAAGCGTTTGACTTAAGCTTGTGGCACCGACGAATGCGATTAAAACAGCAATGATCTTTTATTAAACAAATAGAAGAAACCACATGGTGCAACTTAACAGTTTGGGCGGGGCGGGGGGGGGGAATTGTGCATGAGCTCCATGTACATGTATTCAGGAATATTTGGTAGAACAGGATATGTGTATTCTGTTAGAGGGAACTGTTAAAATAAGCACGCAGTAAAAGACAGAACCAGACACAGTGAAAAGACTTCGACAGTAAAGAACATCTGACAAATACACAGCGACAGAGGAGAAGACAAACTATAAACAGACTCGTCCACATTAATCCACTTAATCCAAAAAGGCATCTGACAATTTGTTTTTCGTAATTGTGCGATATTCTACAAATTAACAATTAGCAGCCTCTGAAGACGTCTGACGCAAAACACTAAACGACAGACACACTAAAACAATATAAAGGCTCTGTGAGAATTGACAAAGAAACAGTTGCTGGTAGCTTAGTTCTGCTGTGTTATGTTTATACAATCTCAAGTTTGTAGCACGAGTGTATAGTCTGCCCCCCCTCCCGAGACATATACTGCATATCAACTCCTGCCTCCTTCCTGTGAGTCTGGCCCCCCCCTCCCATCCCCTTCCCCACCTCGTCGTCCTCGTCGTGGCCGGTCATTGGGACCTTGACCCAGCCGTCTGTGGCCAGGCCGTGTTTCTTCTGGTGCCGCTTGTAATTGTCCCAGTGGCCGGTGGTGTAGCCGCACTCCTGACACTTGTACGGCTTCTCTCCCGTGTGCCGCAGCATGTGCCGCTTCAGGTTCATGCTCTGGTTGCAGCTGTAGCTGCACACGGCACACTGGAAGGGTTTGAGGCCCGAGTGCACCCGCTGGTGCCTCTTCAGGTTGGCCAGGTTCCCGCAGGCGTAGTCGCACAAATGGCACTTGTAGGGTTTCTCGCCCGTGTGCACTCGGTGGTGACGCTTGAGGTTGTCGAAGTGCGCCGAGGCGTAGTCGCACTGTGGGCACTTGTAGGGTTTCTCGCCGCTGTGAGTTTTCATGTGGCGTGCCAGGTGGTTGGGGTAGTGCGTGAGGAAGGGGCAGGCGGCGCAGGTGTACACCTTGTCGCTGCGCTCGCCGGGGCTGTTGGGAGACGACGAGCTGTCTTTAGTCAGCATGTCCAGGGTACACTTGGCACAGATCTGGGCTGAGGAGCCGTCCTCGTCCTCCAGGACAATGCCACACAAACGGCAAGTGTAGGGGAAAAGGGACGGGGGGAGGGTGGCCCCGTCTGACACGTCTCCCCTGTTTGTCCTGTTTCCCTCGGGACCTCTGGTCGGCAGCACAGGCGGAGGCTGGTGGCTCGGAGCAGGGTTAGAGGGCGGGATGGGGGGAGGCGACGCCCCCTTCAGGCCATCGAAGGCCGACAGGAAGTCATTGTTCGGGGCTCCTAAACTCAGGTTCGACGTCGGCCTTTCCACCTCTGAAACTGACATATTATGATACATTAGTTATAAATAGTAAAACTTTACATTATTTAGACAAGGTTACAAAATGCTTTACAAAAAATATGGTAATAAAAGTACAGAAAAATAAATATAATATGAAAGAAAATAACTAAATTATTTCCTATATCTATAAAATGTAATTGGTTGTAACAGCTGTGTTTATGGAGAACAGGTATCATTTAGAAACGCGTACATACCCTTTGCTGAAGCACCAGGCTCCTCTTCATCGGGTCTTTGCCCGGTCACATGCCTCTTCAGTATATTGGGGCCAGGGGGGGGGTCTCGGCAGAGCCTCCTGTCCCATCCCAGCGGAGGGCACGTGCATGCGCTGGTGCCTCTTCAGGTTGCCGAGGGAGCTGCACGCAAAGGTGCAGCTGTCACATTTGTACGGCTTCTCCCCGGTGTGGATGCGCAGGTGACGCTGCAGGTTCACCAGCTGGGCCGAGGCGTAGGTGCACAGGGGGCAGTTGTAGGGCTTCTCCCCGTTGTGGGTCTTCATGTGACGCTTCACGTGATTGGCGTAGCGCGAGGAGAAGCCGCAGAGGTGACACGAGTGCAGCTTGGCCAGCTTGTCCTCTGCTGACAGTCCTTTGTCATCCATGTCCTCGTCGTCGTCGTCGTCCAGCTGCGAGTGGGAGCCCGGGCGCATCCCGCTCATGCCTCCGAAGGGGGAGCAGAAGTCTGTGGCTTTAGTTTCCCTGGAGGCTTTGCAGCACCTAAGGCAATACGGGCCCACGAGGTCTATGCCAGGTCCCAGGGGCTCATCGCGGAGCTGACCGCAGCCCCTGCAGGACAGGTAGGGGGGGAAGCTGGGCTCCGACTGGGCCCCTCGGCCCTCGTCCTCCCGCCCGTTGTCCGTGGTGCTGCGAGAGTTGTCTGTTTCACTTTCCATGCTGAGCTGGCCGTAGGCAGGGCTCTCCTCATCACCCAGAGGGTACACAGAGAAACCGATCTCAGCAGCTACCTCTGTGCAGGGGAGACAAACAGGGGGAGAATGATTCAAGACACTCCACACGTCTACAGCCGAGACACTCAATCTGATCTCAGAGCTGCACAACTGAGAATGACACAAGTCGTGTACTACTACTCTCTGGAGGTTTATATTTGCAGCCCTCCTGTCTCTAAGCATTATACAGTATGACCTCGATCAAACAGATACTCTCATTCAGATTCTCTTATGAGAAGTATAATAGTAGAAATAAGCACGGTACAGAGAGAAGACGCTCAACAAGCACCAGAGACATTCACAGATGAATCAGTCACATTGGGTCAAACACAATAAGCAGATGTTCAGCACAAATCAATGGAAATCCTAAATTAGCAGTATTAAATAAATGAGAGGGTAGGGAAGTGGTGACAGGATTAAATAAAATGCCATTTGAAAAAAATATAAGAAATCAAGTCAGAGTTTAAAAAAGGCCATTCTAAAATCACAATAGTTGCACTGATGTAACAAACAAAGAAAGAAATGATTTACTATATTTCTAAGAAGTTGATACTGAAACAGTCTGGACTCCCAATCAAACAAATGCAAGTTAGACTGTTTTTCACGTCATAACAATACAATAAAACACCTCAAGGACTCACTCAACGACTATAAACAACCAGCCAAGAAAACAAATCCTCCTGAGCCCTGACTTCAGGACAGAGAATCTTTCCAGGGAAAAAAAAACTCAGTAAGAAAAGTGAATTTCCAGAGAGAAGGTAACATTAGATACTCACAGCTCTGTTGAGGTTTTCAGAATAAAGAAAGAGAAAATACACTTTTTCCACGCCGGTAGAAAGGAAAAGCTGCACAGGGTTCAACAGACAGCGGACGCTCTCCAGCTTCAGTGTGTCCCGGCGTCTGAGAGCGAACGAGCCAGATGGAAAAACCAGCACCTTCTCTCTCAGAGGCAGAGACAGGATGTGAGGAGGGAGAGAGCCCAGGCTGCCCTTTTATCCTGCCCCATGGAAACCCCTCCTGGATGAGTGCCGTGCCTAATGATAATGATGATGACTATAATGGTGAGGCTGCTGCTGCTGCTGATGATGATGATGAGGGTGGTTGATGATGATGATGATGATGATGATGATGATGATGATGATGATGATGATGATGAGGGTGGTTGATGATGATGATGATGATGATGATGATGATGATGATGATGATGATGATGATGATGATGATGATGATGATGATGATGATGATGATGATGATGATGATGATGATGATGATGATGATGAATGGTAATGGCAGTGGGGTTGTGGGAGCAGAGGCAGCAGCAGCAGATGATGATGATGGTGTCCTTGATGGTAATGGTCCTATTCTTTATTACCCTCATACAATAATGGTGTCTCAGCTCCTTTCTCTACTTTTCCGTTTTTTCAGATCACTCTCTCTGACAAAGAGGCGTGCTGGGGAAATACGAGCTGGTGGAGCCGTCTCTGTGACTGCTGCACAGAGGGGCTACTCTTCATCACTGAGCGAGCCGGCGGTGAACGTCCTCTCTGCAGGGCCACCGCTCCACAAATGAAGCCACAGCTCTTCTTCCCTCAGTGGTTAAAATAGATTTAAATAATGTTCATCTTTGATTCATTCCATGTCCTCGTGGTAATGGACAGGAAGTGAAAACGAGGGCTTACACACAAAGATGATGCCATTGCCCTTTCACCGAGCAAGTGTAGGACTGGATTGAAATGCACTACAATGGGCCAGGATGTGATCCTCCCATTCACATTTATGGTATAATCAATAGAGACATTTGCAATATGTGGGTTTACATGCCCATGAAATATACCAACAAATAAAAATAAGCAGAGGAGCAAACATGCAACCTTCATTAACAGAGAAACACCACAAGTGAATGGACTATAAAGCCTACAATCACTTGAGTTTTCATTAAATTAAACCTCATTTTGTATGAGCAGTTTTCTGCAATAACCATTCAAGGTAATTCAGTTATGTTTTTGTCTGCGTTGCTAGGCGGACTAAGCGACAGCTACTCAACAGATTTACATGAGATTTTGTGGAGGACGACCTCAGGACGAACCCAATAAATGTTGGTTTGGATCCAGATCAGGGGGCGTGTCCTGGATTTGTTTTTCTACTTGCTTGAAAATTGTGACATTTCACAGATTTTTCATGATTTCTCAAGATGAAAAACATCTGGCATGTGTAGGGGTCTGATATTTATGAGTGAGTTCAAGTTGGTGCAGATCCAAATAGAAAATCTGGATCTAGTGAATTAAGATTTCCTTGCAAGGTGTGCTAGTTACATTCTATATTTATTAATCCATATAGTAGATTTCAATGTTATTACAGTGCTACTGGCAGTGAGTCAGTGTCTGGCTGGCTCCATTTTGTCTACAGAATCTGCAAATGAGAGATTTCCAAGGAACAATGCAGAATGTAATCAAGCATTGCTGTTAATTTTAGTAAAATGCCGATAGCTTCCCTGTTTATTGCTTACGCGTGACACTCTCAGCTATTTAATGCTAAGGCCGAAACGAATGTTTCCTACAGTTTATCGTTTAATTTAAAAATGTGCAACTGGTGGCTTTTATTGTGAAACAGTCACAGGAAACCGAGTGTAGGTATCACAAGGTAAAGTCCTGATCACAATCTATAAAAAAAATGCTTTGACAAAGCAAAAAAACAAACGCAAATATTTTGTCTGTTGAGCAGTTTGTAACATTGTAAGGTTTAATGGAACAAGCAGGAGCAGCCACAGTGAGCTGTTAGATGAAGTGCTGCAGGCAACAGGTTGAAAACCAGATTGTGGTTGTGATAGAACAACATGAGTTTGATCAGCTAAACTAAAGACAGATACACAAGTTGTGCCTCTGCTGTATCTTAGAACACGTAGAACCAGTCTGTGTTTCATTCTGTTGTATTAAAGCAACGCTATGCAACTTTTTTTTTACCTAAAAATAGAAGCATAAAAAATGGTTTTGATCAGGCACTGATCAGGGCCAGCAAGATAGAGAGTAATGCTGAACTGTGGATCAGTTAGACTGAGTTGGAAGTCATTCAAACCAGCGTTTATCTCAAATATTCAGCAAGGAAACATTTAAAATATCACATATTCTACACAGTGTTTTGTGTGTTTGTTACTGCAGCAACTCCTCTGCTTCAGGAAGCCGGGGATTATGGGTAAAATCCATTGTTCAGTTAGAGTTGGTGGGACTACACAGCCAACACATTGATAGGTTTGGTTTTTCTATATAAAACCACTTTATTCACTGAGACACAGACCCCAACATCTATCATGGCAGCAGAGGGCGCTGTTGCTCAGTAAAAGTTGCTTAGCATTGTTTTTAACTGCACTTGCTGTTACCATGGCAACCACATTTGTTGCCAGAATAAACGGGACGAATATTACAATGACCTTTAAATATTCAATGTGCAGAATTTAGTGACAGCAGCGAAGTTGAACACAACAACCACCTGAATACTCTAATCCAACCCACAGGAGCATTCAACACTGGATTATTGAAAAAAATAAAGCTGATTACAAACCTGAGAACTTGTCCAGGCCTAAGATCTTGTTGTCATGATCACCAAACTCAAGGTCTTGTCCGAGAAGAAAGTCTGTGTCTAATGAAAGGTTTCCAGGAGCTTCAGTGGTTACAGCATCTTCAGAATCCACTAGAGTTATAGAAAATAAACTTAATTAAAATCATTAATATCATTTCTCTAAAAGTTATAAAAATAGTTATTTATTAACACATTTCATGAAAACTTTAAATATTGTTGACTATATTTTATGAGAAAAAAAGTAACACTGAGGCAACTTGAGTTACTGTGTCGGTATACAACACAATGAGATGTTGGTGGGGATATTTTTTGTAAAAATGATTTGATAACCCCTAATCGTTAACCCTAACGTCTAATTAACCTGTAGTTAATAGTCTAAAAGGTTTAATATAACATATTACATATTAAAAAAACACAATATTGATTTTTTTAGTCTTTAAACAAATTATGACAAACAAAGCATCGAGTGCAGACATCAAGCTGAGCTGAAAGAGGTTTATGATTATGGGAATGCTGCTCTAACCCACTGCAGATTACTCAGAGAGGGAAATGACGTAACTCTTCTCTTTTTATGTAAAAGCACATTTCATGAGAAACACAAATGAACCACTAACTGATGACAAATTGAACAGTTTCACCGCAGCTAAAGCTAATGACGCCTGAAACATCAAATTGGCCTCTCAAGCTTGATGGAATCAAAACAACTACCACACAGCTGTCAAGGACACGTCAGGCTCAGCCCCTTTCAGGCCAAGCTTTATGTACCAGCCTCATGCTGCCATCTACTGGTTGTTTTAGTGACTGACATTTAATGACAATTATATTCATGAGGATGCAGGATGTTTGTTCTCCCAGAGCCACACCTCATATTAGATCAATGTGTGGTTATTTTACAGCTCAGACAATTACAATCCTGCTATTGAATGCTGGGCCGAGGGAATGTGTTTACATTACTTGAAAAGCTATTACAGCATAAAGGAACACAACCATGAATCACAGTAGTGAGTCATGAGGATTACAACTCCTTAGCTAATTTGTTGTGGGTTGCTGAAGATAGAAATTCTAACAAATAACATCTTTGTGAGCATGGATTTCTCACCCTAGTGAGAGGTTGCATATGAACTCCACATGCAGCAACTTAAACTCTGTATGCATGGTAGTCATTTCTATTTAATTCTAAAGCAGATATATCTAGGAGACAGATTCCAATGCAATAAAGAAAGTTATTTGCTCTTAACAAGAAGTTGTAGTTGTAACTGTGTTTACAGAAATTAAATAACTCAAAACATTACTTCCTACGCAACAACTTCCAAGCACTCAGTCAACAATGCCTGGTGCCCTGATGTGGAGAGAATAACAGGAAACACATGGTAATCATTCAGGCCAGCATTCACATGGACTAATCACTGTTAGATGAGTTATTGTTTCAACGGCTCAGTTCTGCTTTGACCTAGAAGTTTGAAAACAACAGCAACCTGTGAACACGACACTTACACTTGACTGGCTGTGGATTCTGCTGTTTTTTTCTTGGCATCTTCCAGTCAGCCTCTCTCTGTTTTGCAGCGCCTTCGTGCGGACTGCGACGACCATCAGCTCATTCTCGTGGGTCTGGAGGATATTCTGTAGTCGTACTGCAGATGGAAGACAGAAGACAAGACGTTAGATGAAGATAGGGCTGCATTTAACAAAAAAACGTTAGTATGCAGATTATTTTGCATAATTCGCTGTTACTTTGTTTAAAAAAAATTTGATTTCATAAAAATGTGTTTTTGTCTCATTAACAATTAAAAACCAATACAGATACAATATTCTATTAATTGGGGACTAAGAAAAGGAAAATACTTGAGAATCTGTGGCATTCTTCCTTAAAAACGATACAAATACTACAAAAATGGTTGTTATATCGTTATTATAGACACAACTAAGCCACCAGACAATTTATAGGAAGACATTTCATGATATCAAAGCTAGAACAAACTAAAATCAAACGCACAATTATGTTTAGAGCTATGCCTGAATGGAGTTAACGTCCAGGAGGCGTCGCACAAGAAAACCGAAAAAATGTAGTTTCAGAATCCCATGTTGAGTGAATTTGGTTCAAATGTAGCCGTCAGTGGTTTAATAATGCTTTTTCATAAATGCGATAGTTGAATTGTAAGAGGTTTATCGAGTATGTGTGACTGTTTGTCTCTCTAAGTGTGTGATTGTGTGTGTCTGTGAGTGAGTGTAGTCTTGTGCAATTATGTTGTGACGTAGGTTGTAATGACATTATTGTCAAATGTAAAGCTTTTGTGGACCCGAGGAAGAACAGCCGATGGGGGATCCTACTAACTGACTAGACTGAACGATTATGTGATCAACTTCTATCATTTCAGACCTAAAATCAAATCAAAACAAAAAACAGATTGCAGTGATCACACTGTTTTCTGGATTTGATCGAGTACCCATTGTTCTGGACAGCAAGGCTACAGTGATGGTGTCATCTAAATCAAACCACTGCTCATAAACAGTCAATAACAGATAAGTTGTCATAACTATAGTGTAACATGGGTGGGTGTTCGTATTTATTTCACCCTGTATTTTTAAATTAAACATCCTACAAGTCCTAACTGATCTTTTACAGCAGATCCATTGTGTGCTACAGTGAAGCTTAATGGGGGATATTTGCATAAAAAAGTAATTAACACGCTGCAACAAAGAATTTCGCACAAATACACGGATTTGGACGAGATCTCTCACGGCTAACACACAGTCCGGGACACACGTGTCACTGTGGCGGTGGGAGCTGCTGGTTTTGGACACTGTAAACAAACAGGAGACCCACAGTGAACCAGTGGGCTACCTTAACAAAATGGCTAACACATTAGACAGAGAGCAATCAAGCGAGTCAGCTTCGCACAGACGTGTCTCCGCGTAGCCCCGCTTGCTAGCTAACGTCGCCCCTGAACAACAGGACGTGTCGGCAGCGTCTGCGGGGAAAGTGCGTGAGCTGGTGCGGGGCTAGCCACGACCCCGGCGCGGGGATGACTGACCAGTGGCATCTTCAGAGGGAAGAGACCAGTCGCGGGTGTGCACGTTAACCCTGCAGCTACGTTAGCCGAGCGGCTAATGTCAACTTCGCCGCTTAGCTCTCATGCTAACTCACCTAAAAAACGTAAATATCCCTGCGGGCGGAGGTGCTGTCTGTGGTCGGTGAACGCGCCATCGGCTGCGGAGTGTGTGTCCTCACATGAACGACGCCTGGAGATCCGCCATTTCTTCATGAGCCGCGGTGACAAAGAAAGGCAATTAATGCTATTTTTCATAACTTAATTGATTTTCTTGTTCGCCCGCGATCCAGCTGCAGCGGCACCGCCATGTCCGGTCGCGGCCCTTCAGAGTAAGAGCGACAGAGATAAGGTAATGCAAATTATAATAACGTTATTTATAAAGCAAGAAACGCAAACATGAGAGAAATGACAATCAGCAGGATGCAATGTGACAAGGGGACCAGACACGCACGTTTAGGTGGTGCTAAACAAGGTAGTGGTCACATTAAATTAATAAATGTCGAGTTGTGTCACACAGGGTCAATAATTCTGGGTTGGAGCTAATATTAATGCCATTAAACATAAATTCTGCCCATAAGTGTGCATATTATACAGCTAACACCGTATGAATGATGTATTTTTTTATTTTATAAGTCTGTACAAAAGTTACTAACAGTGGGTTACTTATTTAAACCAGCTCTCTGCTTTTATTCTGAAGGCCTGAGGTACTCACAGGACGCTGTGTTGTTGTTGGAGATTTGAACCTTGATTCTGTTGTAAACATTTCTGTTCCGTTTGTTGGGTGTTTCCGTTTCCGAAAATAATTTCCGGTTGCTTTGCCGCACTGAATCATGGTACTTATAGTTCTTAGAGATAATAACAGAAATGTCCTTGTTATGATCTTGGTAAGTGAGGTTTTTTTTGTTTTTTTTTACAGTTCTGGGGCTGGTTGTCGGTATTAAAAATTAAATAAAAAAAATGTATAGAATGAAATATAATGATAGACTAATAGATTTGTGGGCAGAGCAAATAAAGATTTAGCAAACCTATTAGCCTAAAACATAAAAATAGAAAAAAATATGTCTCTGCTTTTTGACATTTTACCTCGGGATTGCATCTACATTTTACAACAGGAATAAAACATTATGAACACAAATAAATATTTTCCCCAGAAAGGATTTCTTCACTCCTATACAGTAACAATAACAACAACAGTTTAAACACTGTATACAACAATTACACTTTCAGTTTAGTAAACACACCTTAAACATTTACAGGTTTTAACTTTGTATACTTTTATAATACATATCCCCAGCTTTAAAGTGTGTTACAATGTCTGTTCTATTTTCATCAACATAATCAGGGCAGTGTTTGTTTCAGTGTGAGCACTGAGAGTCTCGGGAGCTTCAGGAAACCCAGAGGAACAGGAAGTGTAACAGAAGACACATCATTCCCCTGTAATGAGCACTGGATCAACATCATGAATACAAATCATCAAAAATAATTGTTCATATTAAATCAATGTATAATCACAGACCCATGTGCATTCTGTCTATATTTGTCTGTGATAACAATGCCAGGGCCATTTGTGTTTTCACAACTTTATTCACCTTGTATCCATAGAAACAGTGCAGGTATGTGCTCGATACATAAAATAACCAGTTTAAGTGAAGAGAGCAGTTAAATGAACAGACGTATGGATACATTATTGTTAAGTTAGTAATTTTGTCAAAAACAATATACAACTTAAATAAAAGGACAGACAATCTAAGTTGGTTATTGGTTGTTGTTTTAGTGTCTTTAAGCTGTAAATTAAATTCCAGTGAAATGAAGGCTATAGTTTCGCATCGTGCATTTTTAATAATGTGACACTTCCCTTACATCATCGTTAGGGTTTATAATAAAGTAAATCTTTCAAATAAAAATATGACTAGGCTTTTATCAATAGGAGATCCTGGGACTGTGCGTCATCCCATTGGTGCATGTCACTGCAGTGTGCCTTCCCTCTCTCCCTCCCCTCTCTCTCTCCCTCAGTCTGCTGCTGCTGCTGCTGCACAGTGGGGGGGGGGAACTCTCTCTCCTGCACCGCGGGGGTCTCCTTCTCTGCACCGGGCCAGGACTCCACCATCACACCCTCCCTCTCTGCAGCCTCCATCGGTCGCCAAATTGCGGTGGAGAGAGGAGAAGAGGAAGAGGAGGACACGAGAGGAGGTTTTTGGAGGAAGATTGCCGTGCCACCGTTATGGTCCTGGAGGGGAGGAGCCAGTTGTTGATCTCTACGCTGCGAAGACGAGGCGCCGCGCACAGCAGAGGTAAAAGACACCGTTTACGTAATGTGCAATTATAGCGTGTTTTTGTTGTGCGCCCGTGGCCCGGTGCAGACTCTCCGGTGCGCATTTTGGACGCACGTAGCGCTGCCATGCCTCGTGTCCAGGAGCTGAGAGATGCATGCGTGCAGGCTAATGGGAACACGGAGGCTGTTAAACATGCCACTCCCTGCGATAGCTGCACTGATGCCCTGATCAGACCTGCCTTTAAAATGCATGTTCGTGAAATCTGTCAATGTATACATCATTACACGAGTGTGGGATATGTCTGGCTTAATCACACATTTAACGTCATTTTAATTCACAATGGCATCCACAAAATGTGCACGTCAGGCCTGCATGTGGTTTATTTGGTAGAATAATAATATATATATATATATATATATATATATATATATTGTGCAAGGTTAACAAGTAAGAATGAATGATTTACACTAGAATAAAAAAGACTTGTAGCACTGCTATTGAATTTTACACCTATACACTGCACTGTACGGATACCACATCTAATCTCTTATATTGTCCTTATTCAACAGTATCAAGTGTAGGGGGGGGCTGCCAGAGGTCACTAAGAAACAGTGTTGAGAGCAGCACATGGTGCAGACAGAGAGTATTTTGGATCAGGGATGCTAGTGTATGGGTGTGTGTGTGTGTGTGTGTTTTGTTACCTCTTAAGGACCTTGCCCAGCATAACCACTGACCTTATGAGGACCAGTAGACCTCATATAGAAAGGTGTCTGGTCCTAATCAGGTAAAACCTATTTTCTGAGACCCTGGTTAAGGTTAAAGGTAAAATGTGAGTTATGCTTAGGTTAAGGTTAGGGTCAGCCATTCATTGATCATGGTCAAGAATAGGGATAAGGGTCTGATTCGGCTGTACACAAAGGAATGGGAATCAATGCAAAGTATTGCAGTGTGTGTGTGTGTGTGTGTGTGTGTGTGTGTGTGTGTGTGTGTGTGTGTGTGTGTGTGTGTGTGTGTGTGTGTGTGTGTGTGTGTGTGTGTGTGTGTGTGTGTGTGTGTGTGTGTGTGTGTGTGTGTGTGTGTGTGTGTGTGTGTGTGTGTGTGTGTGTGTGTGTGTGTGTGTGTGTGTGTGTGTGTGTTTGTGTGTGTGTGTGTGGGCTGAGGTCACTCTCATGCCTCTGAAACCCGCATTGCTGATGTGGGCTTGTGTCCAGCCAGCTGATATTTAATACGTTGGAACATCAGGTCTCCCTCCATCGAGGAACAGAGCTCAACACATGAACATTAACTGAAAACCAATTGTCTCTTTGATGACAGTGATAGTACAAACGCAACATGGCGAGGTTCTTCCCCATTTTGGCATTTTCCGAGGAAAAGGAGGCTGGTTTGAGGCAGATGCTGGTTGTGTAATAATCCCCTCTGTCATTGATATTTCATCTGTCATCCAGCGGAGGGCCATTCCACAGGCTCCCACATGCCCCATTTGTGAGAGGCTGTAGAAATACCTTGAAGCAGCTGAGATTCTGCTGAGATTCTGTTTAGAAACAAACACGGGATCACACTCAGATTTGTAAGAAATGCAACACAAAGCCAGGTTTTTAAAACTTTATTTCATGGCAGCTCATTTGCATCTGATTCATGTTTGGATGGTCAGATTGAGTTAATCTCATATTCTCGTGACACAGAAACAACCATCTGTGCAGGTCAGGTGCCGCCGCTCCCTCAAAGTTCATCTGTTGTTTGTTTCCTAGTTGTTGTGTGAACGTTTTGTATTGTGGTTATAGTGACCATAGTTAGCACAGTTACCAGTGTTATCGTTTAAAAAGTGCTAATACTCAAACTGAAGTTATTTCTACAACTTTTTTGCCTCGTAATATATTTATTATTATTATAAATAATAAGCACCATATAACATCAAGTCAAATGTGGAACATTACTATGAAGAAGGACGTGTATGAATGTGCATAGAAATCACCATTTATGAATGAAGGGATGTGCAAACAATACAAACAAATAGAATTAGAAAATAAGGGAAGTGTAGCAGGGGGCAGAGGAGAGAAGATTTAGAACCAAACATCAGCATTTATGTAAACACATGCAATTTCGTGTGAATAGATGCTAACGGTTGCTTGCTATGGCCTGAGCACCAGCAGCTCTTCTGTTCCTGTGTCAACAACAGGAACAGAAGAGCTGTGTGATGCCTTATCATGTCGGAGAGTAAGAAAAACAGGGCTGCAGCCAAATCCTCTTCACATTGTGCAGTGATGTCCAGTGATGCTGTCGGCCAAGAGATCGCTTCTCTGGATGAATTAAAAATGAGGGTTTGCTGCTGTGAATTAAGACTGAGACATGTGGCTGGAGCCTGTTGTAGTGGAAACGGCTGCCATTACTTTCCTTGTTTGCTATAAAGCAGCTGTAATGTGCAGGAGGTGGTCACAAAGACAAAGAGCCATTTTGTTGAAATAATCCTGTGTTTGGGAGTGAATATAAAATATATTCTCCCATCCCTCCTGTTGCTGCTCTGAATGATAGATTTGATAATGATGATACCATATCGATTCATTAATGTTTGTTAGTTTGCAGGATTACGCAAATGCTTGATGATTGTGCTGATCAAAATACAAACAGGGATCTAGTGGATTTAAATAGGATTTCATTGGGGTGTAGGTTTTTTTTCAGCTGCTTTATTCTAACAAATATATACACATATATAATATAGAGCTAGAAACATGTAACTACCATCACTGATAGCTGAGAATGTAATTTTAATATCCAGGCATTTTAGGAGACCTTGGGCCTTGGCTGAGGTATCAGCTCGAGATTCTAAATTCAGAGGTCAACTTCCGAGCAAATGATCCGTGCTGGAAAACTGCAGAGATTCTCCACAGAGGATTTCTCCTTCAGGACGGATGTGGGTTATTTTTTGTGGGTATATTTTTTTTAAAGCTTCGACAAAGTGTTTTCTTAAAATGTGTCAGGCGATTCACTTGGGCAGTTTCGCTCTCACAGCACATATTTCAGTTTGGACTTCAGCATGAATGGAGGGCGATTTTCGTTTTGTGTCCCAGAAAGAAAGTTCTAGGACAGGTTTTGTGTTTGTCCTCTAATTCTCAACTAATCCCTCGAGAC
The DNA here is from genome assembly GCA_038501795.1 of Pseudopleuronectes americanus. NCBI lineage: Eukaryota > Metazoa > Chordata > Actinopteri > Pleuronectiformes > Pleuronectidae > Pseudopleuronectes > Pseudopleuronectes americanus. Next base: position 10,786,508 of record CM076734.1, on the reverse strand, counting down.
GCCTTAAGAATTTGAATTCCTGTAAAAGCAGTTTTTTCAATCGGGTTGCTTGTTCTCCGCGGTCGAGAAAGCGAGTGAAGTATAAAACATCAGAGGAGCGTCTGTAGTGTACAGAGGGGAGGTCAAATCTTTAAGTGCGTCTTTGGCCTAAGGAGCATTTTACAGTGTACTGTACACACACACACACACACACACACACACACACACACACAAACACACAGACACACACACACAATCAGTCAAGAGAAAAGACAACCACTAAGCTGTGAACTGGAGACGTGCCCTTACGCTCTCGCTCTCTCTCTCTCTCTCTCTCTCTCTCATCTCTCTCTCTCTCTCTCTCTCTCATCTCTCTCTCTCTCTCTCTCTCTCTCTCTCTCTCTCTCTCTCTCTCTTTCCCAGCAGCATCTTTATCCATCCCTGTTGCTGTTGTTAACCATGTTCCCCTGAGCTTTGTGAGGGACGTTAGGACCATTCTCTCTCTCCGCCCACTGTCTCGTCTTTAGATACATTAGAAAGAAAGAGATCGTTAAGTTACTAATATGATACTGTGTTGCATCTACCAGATATTTGGGAGCTACAATGATAAACTCAACAGACGTTTGATGGAGGTTGTCCACACACTTGTCTTTGTTGGTTCAGTGTTGTTAAAGACATTGGAATGAGGCCATCACTAAATATTTTGGCTTTTGATGTCCCTCAACTATCTTCTAATTACATGATTTGCCTGTGACTATAATGTAAGATAGAGAATAGATGTAGTTTTTATTGTAGTTCACTACGTCCATTTTTCCTCAAATTAAATATTTGACTAAAAGTAAATTGTGATTCTAGTAAAAGCTGAACTTCTGATTAACTCATAACAAAGTCTCTCATTGTTAATTTTTCTGTGTGTAAGATTTTTTTTTATCATTTGGAAGCTTTATACTCTGTTGATATAATGTTCTGTAAGATCTGATTTCATATCAGCAGCTTTTTCGTGTGAAGAAAATATGGTGGGAGAACTGAAACCTTTCAAGCTGATGCTGCAGTACGGTTGCTTCTTTGTTATAATCTGTGTCAGTGACAAACAAGCTAAGTTTGAGTTTTTCAGAAACACCTGTAGTTTTCATGATAACTCAGAAACACCTGTAGAGACTTTCTTCAAATATGGTACAAATCATCATTTGGGGTCAGCTATGAACCGATATGATTTTAGTGGTCAAAGGTTAATGTCACTGTGACTTCACAAAGCATGTTTTTGACCTTGGGAAATATCTCAGGAACGCTATCTGGGAATGTCTTTAAATCTTTTATAAACATGCAGTTGCACTCAAAAATAAACACGTACGATTCTGGGGGTCAAAGGTCAAAATTCAAGATCAAGGTAACACTGATGTCTCGACATGTTTTTGGCCATAGATGTAGAAATAATATGCTTATTATGACACATTTTTGGACAATTATCTTAATGGATTCAATGATAACAATGATTCTTGATTGAAACATGACTGACTGGCAAGGCGATGATTCCAGTTACTGTATATATGACTTCATTCCAACAGCTTTTCTAAGCAAATGCAATTTTCCATGAGAAGTTTGGACCTCTGTTGTCCCAAATTACATGTTGAGAAAGATTTGCAAGTGGACCTTTTGTACAAATACATCTGAACTCTGCAATGATCGGGAACCATAATGGTCAGGTTGTGGAGTGGTCATCCAGAAATGGAAAGACTTCTCAAAGAGAGAGGACTTTAAAGAGCTGGAATCACATTAGTTTCATCTCTGTTTGGTCTTGAAGTAGATTTTTTATTGTGAGTTAGCCCTTTGAAAGAGTTGTATGGACACCGCAGCTGCAACTCTGCCATTGTAACGTCTGTGTTTTCCGCCTTTGTGACACAGAAAAGCCTAAAACCATACAAGTTCGTATTATTTTTAGTAGATGAAGACCAGACACATTTGTATAGGCAACAAGCTTTTTAATCTATTTTTTCCACCCTGTCTATTGTCTAAAGTTCCCTCTGTTTACTGATTAAATCATTTGGGACTTAAAAAAAAGAAGAGATCGTATTTTGCTCAAATGTCAAGTCAGTTTTAGAAAAAAACATAAACAATAAATCAACGTAAAACATATAAAAACAAGATAATAACAGCTGTTGCTCTTCTAGTGCCATATTGTTTTTTTGGACAATATCTCAGCTAAATTACTGACATGCAGAAACAGAAAGAAACTGAAATCGTTTAATCATCCGTTTATGGGGCCAACTTGCCAAAGGGCTTTTCTTTACTCTTAAATTAACATATGCATATAATGATGTGCTGCTGCTGCAAGAAGAGCCTGCTATTCATGTCAATTCTAACATGTCCAAAAGAACGGAATATAAATACAACTCCAACTCTCTGTCTCTGTGCATGAAAGAAGGTTAGACACTGCAGTGTTACATAAATCCAGATTCTTTGTGCGTCCCGGTTCAAAGAACGATGAAACCCACACTCTCTCCTAAATCTTTGAATTTGACTTCTCATGTAATTACACAATTAGAAAATGCGATTCTTCCTTCCATCTTAAAATACATTGCAATTTATTATCGTATCATTTCTCGTCATGTCGGATTTCCTGCTCGGTGTGGACAAGGAGACGGCTTTTTTAATTGGTCTGCGGCGGAATCGTCTCATGCTCTCCAAGCTCTCTGGGCCTGATTACCAAAGCTCACGGCTGCCTAATGGAGACAGAATGTGTTTGTCTGTGCTGTCCATCACCACCCCTCCTCACCCCCGGCCCTCACCCTCGCCCTCACCCGTCATCTCTCCCGATTCTTTGTGTCAGACCGGTCACAACGCTCTCATCCATCTGCTCTTTGTGCTTCAAGGCTGTGACCTCACCGCTCATGTCTGAGTCTGTGCGAATAAGGGAAGGCGATTCAAACCTCACAAGTTGTTTTTTATTATAACATTAAACAAGGGTTTCACAGAGGGGAGAGTATGGGTGAAAAGATGTAGCTCTTTTTGGTGAATTCCTTATTTTGCATTACTATTGAAAGGTCAAATTTTTAAATGGGCTCCTGGGACTTGTTCCCTTCGAGTAAAGGCCATGTGCTGTCGGGCCTAAATCCTCTGTTTACGAGTAAAACCCTCGAGGAGACTGAATCCACTATTTAGTGAAGCTTGTATTTCATTGCAGCAGTTTTGCATTGATTAAAAATGAATAGTTAACTAACGACGGGGATGAGATGAATGAAACATCACAGCGCAGACTGAGCTCTCTGTCTTTTCCTGCTGGATGCTCTGAATAATGTGGCTGTGAATTTGCAGCCATGAGCGATGAGGTTCACAGAAGTCATTTACATTCATGCACACTGGGTTCACACAGAGGTTCCACGACATGGAAAATGTTCAAAAGAGAAGAGAAGTTCAAAGGAGAGCATGACGGCAGATTTTTAATAAAACAAGCGGTGGTGAGTTGCATGATGAATTATGGCTGTGGAATTAATGTTGAGCAGCACAATATGGTTTAAATCCTCATAATCCCTTAATATGAAGAAATGTCTGCCTGCAACATGTTCAAATTTGTTTTTATTTTGTCATTCTATTGCGAAATTTGATGAAAGAAGCATTTCTGAAAAAGTGAAACCATACAAAACAAGATATTTGAAAACATTATCTGTTAATGCTTGTGCAGCAAGCCCTTTTCTCTTCTGTTAATCAGCTTATTCTTGATTAATTTTTAATTTTCAAAAACAGCAGGTGGTCTAGTGCAGTTTTCCCCAAACCCCTTTTGGATGTGACCCCTCAACCCTTTGAAATCTGCTGCTCGGACATTTTTACATCATTAATTTCCCTTGCTGTTCAAATGCTTCATACCTCTAATTTCTGTACAACCTAAGATCAAAGGTTAGGTAAGTCAGATACACAGAAATTGTGTAAAAAACACTAAAACATATTTATCCAAAACTTAATTTATAAAAATTAACAAAATATTTTGGAAGTTATTTGAATTGTGTACATTTCTATCTTTGCAAAGCAGGTTATGTTTTCATCCCTGTTTGTTTGCTTGTTTGTTGGTTTTATAAGCAGGACTACGCAAAAACTACCGGACTGATACCATGAAACTTGGTAGAAGGATGTGGTCTTGGTTTCAGGAAAATCCATAATAATGTTGGTGTGGATCAGGATGAGGGGGCGGATTGAACCTTGCAACATTTTCACAATTTTCCAAGGAAATAATAGATTCATTGATCTTGATGAAATAAATCCGGCACATTTAGTTTTTGAGATGGGCCCATTCTTCCCTGCTCCTCTGCCGCCTCTCTCTGGCACCGCAGTGCGTCATCGACACAATTCCTTACCATATGAAGGGAAATGGGATGATGTCATCACAAGCGAGATGACAGCATCCTTGGCTTTCTGCCACCAAAGAATAGATTTTTTGATTGAATCATGATCAGGCAGCCAACTAACTCCCGCAGCCATTTTAGGGAAATCCCCCAGTACAACTTTAATTATATCTGCTCGGAGTCTTTTGAACAACATTTTGTGCAAGTATAACACAATTTGAATCTTCATAATGCGGTTCCACTGAAAGTTGATTATTGTACAGTAATTATCTCTTTTCCTCTGATGCATTTAGCAGCTCCACTGTCTGTGTAGGATCCCTGTGGAGCACTGTGCATATTCCCATATATTTGTAATTCACTGTCATCATTGCATCTGTGTTTTTAGAGTGAGGGACTGCGACCAGTGAAGAAGACGCCCGACATGATGAAGGCGAGTCGGCCAGTTCAGGCCTCGTAGCTCAGACGAGGGAACTGCAGGGGAGGTGGAGGACAGAGAGGACACCGAGGAGACAAAGTGAACCACATGACCAGAACTCGGACGGGCTCCAAGTCAGCGATGTTCCCCTCGGGCGGGGATTACCTCCTCCCCGCCGTCTCCCTCCCCATCCCTCCCGCTCTTCCTCCCTCGCACAGCAGAGCACACGCCCAGTTCCAAGAGTCGTGAGAGCTCCCTGTGCTCACCCTCCCACACACACACACACTTGTGCTTACTCTTTCTCCCTCTCTCTCTCTCACCACCACACACACACACACACACACACACACACACACACACACACACACACACACACACACACACGGTTGTATCCCGCTCATGGTCGTTTGCCTGCCCTCCTCGGCTGCTTCTCCCGCTCCAGTCCCAGACCATGAAGAGGCCCAAGCAGCAGACGGGGCCACTGAGCTTCCTGAACTTCTTCAGCAGGAAGCCCAAATCGGAGCCGCGGCCCGAGAGGCCCGCGGACGCGTGGCCCAAAGAGGAGGTGGCCATCACCCTGACGCCCAGCGAGCACCCAGAGCAGGTGAGGAGGCGTCTTCCCACTTTAAAACATACAGCTCACAGACCAAAGTGTAATAATCGATAAAAGAATAACATCTTATTTCTATAGCACTTATCTAACAAGGTTATAAAGGTTTTTTGGGAAAATATTAAAAACAAACCAGGCAATGAGTGCCAGAGCCTTGGGGTCCTCATAATATTAAATAACGCCTAAGTAGCAGTAGGAATGTAACTGCTCTTATGCTTATTTCTAATGGTTCTAACTCCATATACATTAATCCAGATTTACATTCATTGTTGTAGATGAAGTTAAGGTACATAAAGTTTTAGCAGGTGTTTTTCCAGACGTTTAGATATGTGGTGTTGGTTCTGAAAAAATGAATAAAACCTGAATGTTGAGCAGGTCTGAAGAACTGATCTGACGAGAGGCTGCAAATCATTAACTTTGGATGAATTACCTTCTGCTTCCTCCCTCTCCCATGCTGCTGCAGCCCAAATCCATTAGTGTGTTTATTTAATTAATTGGTAATTTCTAGGAATTATGTTGCCAAGAAACAAAGTGGACCAAAGAGACTGTTTACGGACACACACTTGCCCGAACAGATTTTAACTAGACGTGTGAGGTGGCTCCACTAAACTTTTAAAAGAAAATATTTTGGCAGGAAGAAAATTCTCACATTTCACTTTAACCATGTGTGTGAGGAGTTGTTTTTTCAGTGCACATGAGTGATTGTGGTGAAATCAGCAGTTCTTCACCTCTTCACAGGATCTCAGTGTCGCAGCAGACGAGGCTGGAGAATCCAGAGTTTCTGGTGCCGAAAGAGGAGAAGAAGGAGGCGCATCAGCAGCAGCAGCCGAGGCCGGTGAGGAGGCCGCCGCCGCCGCCGCCACGGCCGAATGCGCCTGCGGGGACACCAGGGGCTCCACCGGCGTCCTGTCCCTCTCCTCCTCCAGCCAGGAGCAGCTACTGGATGAACATCTGGAGGAGTGCCCGCTGTGCCTGCTCAGTCAACCGCGTTGCCACTTCCCGCGACTCAGCTCCTGCTCCCACCGGGCGTGCTCCGACTGCCTCCGCCAGTACCTGCGCATTGAGATCTCGGAGAGCCGGGTGGGCATCGCGTGCCCGCAGTGCCCCGAGACGCTGGCGCCGCTGGACGTGCGCTCCATCCTGGACGACCGGGCGCTGCTGGAGCGGTTTGAGGAGTACCAGCTGAGGCGTTTTCTAGCTGCTGATCCAGACACACGCTGGTGCCCTGCGCCTGACTGCAGGTGAGAAACACGGCCCTGCAACTTTTAGATTCAGGAGCAGATCAACAGTTTCCTCATGGAGGCCACCATGTTTTTTTTAAAGTAGTCCAGACTGGAAAAACTAGTTTTTTTTACAACCCAAGGCCATCACAGGTTCTCTTTCATGTTTGAAGGTTAGGGTGAGGTGATAGAAATTCAACTGCAACATGCGACCTCACCACTAGATGTCACTTAATCTACACACTGAACCTTTAAATGTCACATTTATTTATAATGATAAAGAGCCATGTCAGGACATAACTACTTTGATATCCTAGATTGGTGATACTTTAATAAGGAAGGGGATAGAAAATGAAAAGAAACAATAGCTTCTCTTCGTTTAAACTAGATATTCGAAAAATATATTTTGAGCAACAAATGCCGTTGTGTGATTCCCTGCACTGTAATTACTTTGGAAAACAACTACCCATCATCCAACGCAACACAACATGACAGCACTTTTCAACAACTCTGTCATCTCACTACAGGCTGCACAACATACAAGCACTACTGGGAGCAGTTTTTCAATGTCAAGATGATTGATTGGACGTTTAAAAGCTGAACTGACATCAAGTGAAGGCAGATTTATATAATCACTGTGTGAGGCTGCTCAAAGCTTGACGCTACAAGTATATCGTTTGCAGATGTTGGAACAGAACAGTTTGGTTGTTAAGGGTGAGCCAGGCCTTTCAAGAATCTGGATAAATCTTCTGTATTGTTATTTGTTTAAAACTTTTATCGGTTTATTCCATCAGAACTTTGAAAGTACTTCTTTGCTTTCTGCCCGGCAAGGATTGCTTTACAATTTGCCCTTCTCCCCGAGGAGAACTGGCTGAAATGTGGATAACATCACCTCTCGTATTTAAAGTGCAGCTACACTGAGATTTCATTTCAGAATCGATCTGAGAAATAATCATAAATCAAACAGAGAGAAATCCACTGTGGAATAGGTAAAGACGTGTTTGACAGCATGTAGACCACAATGCATTGCAACAACCATGTTCAGAGTTACCTATCTTCTTTTCTGCGCTCATAATGATGCTGATCCATAACTGGATCACCAAATGCTCATAGATGGGTAATGGGATAGGGCTGCTGCTGGGAAATCATAGTGTGTGTGTGTGTGTGTGTGTGTGTGTGTTTGTGTGTGTGCGTGTGTTCAGTGGATATTTGTGTTCAGGAGGAGCACGTATGCATGCACCAGGGTTCAGGACCCAGTGGTATACGGTCTGTCTCCCCAGCTGTCAGTGCTCACAGCCCTGTCATCACATACAGAACGAGTGGAGCAGAGATCAATACACCAATCTGTCTGCTGCTGCGCTGAATTAAATGTAACACACAGAAACAGGCGATCGAGCTTCTGAGGTGACAAACCGAACAAAAAGGATCCAGCAATTTTAGTTTTGACATATTCTTAGAGAGGAGGCTGCTGTTAAGGTGTTTTAGATTTTAAACGACTAAAGATTCTCACAGGAAGCAGCTTTTAAAGCTTTTGACCTGTTATGTAAACTAAAAGTTCACATTTGCAGGGTTTTGTCTCCCATGTTCCTGACCTACAGACATTCCTCGAGGTCTTAGTGACAGAAGCTTAGCTGGAGATTATCTTGTAGCAAAATGTGGGGTTTTGTGCACTGTGTGTCTGTGCGAACACATTGGTCGTTTTTTATATGCTGCATATGTGATGCTGCTGCAGGGCAGGAGCTTTCTAATGGGGAGCAGTGAGGAGTTGGCATGTAAGACAGAGAATCTGCTGCAAGGGTCCAACTGCCTAAAACCTTTCTGTGTCCATGTTAATAACAGAACTTCTGTTCAATGTTTTTGCAGTTTTATGTTTGAGGAAACTTAACTTGACAATGAATTTGTCTATTATGCTGTTTATTTCTATAGATAAATATATATATATTTTGTATGGAAAAAAAATCGAGCTTCAATCGGCATACAGCCATAATCTGGTGGCCCTTGTCAAAAGGATGCAGTTGCATCTCCAGGTGCTTGTTGGATCCGAAGGAAAATAAAGAATATTGTACAAAAGTATATTTACATTGTACCAAAATACATTGTGTTTATTTTTGAGCTCCAGAAAACATGTTGAAACCATTTACTATATTTTCAGACTTGTTTTACGTCTGCGCTGCGACTGTGTTTTTCTCTCAAACTGTCACTCAGCAGAATAGCCTGAAACACATTGTGGGGTGGATGTGTGTTGTGTAACATGTGTTCGTGCTAGCATGTGCATCCATGTGCAAGATATGTAAATGAAAACCAATCCACAGCACTTCTTGTTGCTTCACTGAGGTGAAGAATCATGAATATGCAGAGGTTGACACTAGAAGTGTGTTCATTGCTCCTTTTGTTGTTGGTATCTTTGGAAACTGAATGTTTGTTCAGCCAAAAGTGTTTGAGTCGAGAGTCAGACATTTCAAATGGAAACCCCGAAGCGGAACCCTGAGAAGCCGACTGATTATCCTCGTCTGTGTGTGGCCTTCACTTTGTCTGAGCCGGAATCGTTTCAGATAAATCTGAAAACTCCACAGCAGAGCAGTATCACAGGATTTGGTTTGAACGTCAAAATTTATGTTGATATCCCCTCAGATTCGGCCCACAGGCATGAAGCTCCTTGTTATCATCGTCACGGCTGCTCAAGATCTCAAGATGGAATTATTCTGGCTCATGTGTTGAACTGTGGGAAACAGTCCCACAGTTAGCTGAAGCTGTCGCTGAACCAACAGGCAAAGTTGTTAATGAGCAATTCAGTGTGATTCAACAGAGTAAACAGCAAACAATACAAGGAAAGAAATAGATTTGAAATTCATTGTCTTTTGTTTGATATAATCCAGTCAGCCAAGCAAAGCTGTGGCATTCAAATGAAACTGCATCAGGACAGGAAAAGGGAGAAGACCTGGATTGAAACCTACATGATTTCTGCTGAAGTGTCCTTCATGAGCATCATTATCATATCAACCATATCCACTCTGCCATCTCTCTCTCTCTCTCTCTCCCCTTCAGCTACGCGGTGATAGCTTACGGCTGCGCGGAGTGTCCCAAGCTGAGCTGCGGCCGCGAGGGGTGTGACACGGAGTTCTGCTACCACTGCCGCCAGCTGTGGCATCCCAACCAGACGTGCGACCAGGCCCGGCGGCAGCGAGCCCGCCACACCTCAGGTGGCAACGATGCCTCCACGCTGTACGTCTTCAATGAAGAACCCGGAGGAGGTACGACCGGCAGCTCTGTCCCAGTCGCACATGTCTTGTCACCCGGGGATCAGCTCGGTTGGCTCGGTCCAACTGTAACAGAATCCACCCACCGGCACATCTAGCGCACATTAATAAACATGTTGTATCCTGTGTAAAATGACCCCTAAACGATTCATGGCTCCAGCTTCTGGAGACTCCAAAATCGTACTGCTTCAAGCTAAAAGAGGATTACCTGAAAGTGCAGAGCTCTCCTTTTTACATGAATGAATATGGCAGAGCGTGTGTCAAACCTGTTCCGTGTGCACTCTTGTCGCTTCAGATGCAGAGGAGATCAAACCGTGCCCTCGCTGTGGTGCCTACATCATGAAGACCAATGATGGCAGCTGTAACCGTATGAACTGCACTGTGTGTGCCTGTCAGTTCTGCTGGCTGTGTATGCAGGAGATCACCGACGTGCACTACCTCAGGTGACCTCCTTGCGGTCGGCTCATGAATACACAAGAGACAAGCACAAACAAACGCACACATCAAACTCAAGCTGTAGTTTAACTTTGATGTTTTGCACTACTGACCAATTTGGGCTTTTTTCTAGATTTAAGATTTAAAAAAAGATAATTAAAACTAATTTATAACGTCAACGAATTGCCATTCTATGGTGAACTATCTTCGGGACTTATATAGTAGAAGCACTGCACCAAAAGTGCATGAGAAAGAGCAGCAGAATTTGATCCTTCTCCATAGCATGAGGTGGAAAAAAATCTTGGCAAAAATGCAACTTTGGGCCGTTGTAAGATTCAATGTATCCTAAAGAACGAAAACTTCATCGCTAAAATCATTAAATGATTAGAGCCACTATTTTATTAGGTGTTAAGCCAGAGATAAATACCTGTCAGGTCAGGAAGGCTCATACGTTATGTCAATGTTTTAAGTCTGAGCGTCTCCTGGAGGGAGTCACTGCTGACCTGTGTGTCTCCAGATCTCCAGTGCGATAGAATACGTATCGCTCTACTGTCTGAGGTCCATTTTAGAACTACAGCATATGAAGGATGTTGAATAAGAGTCTATATAAAGATGGACGATGTGTCTTCACTTCTTTCTAACAAAGAAATTGTACTTTGAGCTTTTAATTTGGTTCATGACCTATTTACCAACATGGAGAAGCACTAGAGGGGGGCAATCAAGAGGATTTATTGGCTTCACTTTTGGGGGAGCTGTCACTTCGTCCATCTTTACCTACACTGTAAGGTGCAGAGGAGCATGATATTTTTTCGCGTATTGATTTATTTTTCATGTCTCGGGTGTTCTCTGTTCCTGAGTCGACGTCTTTTCACACTTTCTCTCCTCCTCTCCCGGCCGTGCCCCCTCACCCTCCTCTTCTCTTTCCTCACCTCTCTCCGTCTTTCACGCTATAAATAACAGCGATCCTCCTGCAGAAGGGCGAAGCTTTTATCATGTCACTCGCAAACCCGCGAGTTCAGTGTACAACTAAATCATCTCGCCATAATGCCACCCCAGAGTGGCATTTGCTTTTTCCAAATCAAACGTAGGATTTGAAAAACGGCGTCGCCCTGAGGTGCTGTGTTCCTCATGTTGTCACTAATGTTCTTTAATTGCTGCTCGATTAAGACCAAACAGCATTAGTCAGCAATGAACTGCTTCTTCTGGCAGTTGGAATTAAAGAATGACACCACAGGCTGGTAGGAGATTAAAGTAACATTTAAGTCGACAGTTATTCTACCTCTAGTGACATCAAACCACAGAATATCTGCCTCTGCTTAACAGACGTGAACAAGCTTCATCTCCATTTCTCTTCCATCTCTCTCTCCATTAAATGAGTGTCATTCAGAAAGGTTAAATGATAAATGCAGATGAGATCATTCAGTTTGGGTAATGATGCAATTACAGCAATTATACAGCCTGCTAATGTCGTCATGCTGTCGCGAGCCCACATTTATTTAATTTGTATCTTTAAAAAGATATCATTCAAAAGTGTTTTATGTGTGTGTTGGAGGAGGTGGAAGCTGTGAGAGGTCACGACCTACATGATGATGACATGGTGGACATTGTGGACTGTGCACAGAGATGGATGACGCGTCTCCACTTCCTCCTACTGTCTGGGAATGAAACTAAAAAACCCAGAATACGATGAGCTTTGACTTTTGACACTTTTGACACTTGTGAGCCGCTGTCATGTCGTCCATTTTCACAGTCTATGGTGGAAACTATGTGAAAGTTCTTGACCTACATGACGATGATGCTTTTGTGGTCATAGCTATAAACATGATTGTATCTATGTGTGTGGCTGCCTATGAAGTTTGAATGACACCAACAACTTGTGTCAATGAGTCGATAGCATGAAGAATCGAGGCGATGCTAACATACTGGTGTTAGCAGGAAATTACCAGATTCACCATTATGTACCTGTTAGCATGCTAGCATTGGTTAATTCATTTTGCAGCTGCCAAACACCACAGAACAGGGGAAATGAAATATAGACCTGATAGTAGTTATGTGTGAAAAGTAAAAGTCATAATCAAGGTTATGATAATTCATCCTCTGGGAACCTCGGAAATCTTTTGCAAATTTTAGTCTAATTTTCCATAGATTTCCCAAAAGACCAACCATTTCATTCTTGTACAGGAAAAATTAGGGCATCATCAAAGTCACTGGGATTCATCCTCTGGGGAACAATGTCTTTACAAAACGTCATAGACATCAATCCAATAGTCCAACAGACAGACCGACACAACCACCCACCCTGACCTGTTTGCATGATAATAAATCTGACCCCCTTCTGTGTGTATCACAGTCCCTCAGGATGTACATTTTGGGGGAAGAAGCCATGGTCGCAAACCCGCAAGGTTCTGTGGCAGGTGGGCATGTTGCTCGGAGCACCGGTGGTCATCTCCCTTATAGCGGGCATCGCCATCCCAGTCATCATTGTGGGCATACCGATCTACATGGGCCGAAAGGTACGGAACTTTCAATGATCATGGGGAAAATACTGGTTTGAAAAGAGGAACTGGCTGAGTTTGTACAACTACACTGTGCAGAACATTTCCATACGGCCCTGCTGACCTATTCAGGCTGTTCTCCTTTTCTCTCATGCATGCCTTTTGGTTTGTAGACATGTATAAATGACAGGAATACGGATAAGGAAAGAATTGAATTTATGTTTTATCTGTTTCAGGTCCATGGTCGCTGTAAGAAAAACAATATCTCAGGAAGCAAGCACTACTTGACTGTGGCAAGTGGGGTGATGATGTCAGTCTTTGTGTCGCCAGTTATAGCAGCTGTCACTGTGGGTAAGAGGCAAACTGCAACACAACCACCTCCTGTGACAATGATTTACGCTGTCCTGCCTCCTGCATGGTTTACCCAAGTTCCACTCGTCTGACCCAGACTCTCCTGCTACATTCTTCTTATGTAAAAGGCTCACTGTAACTCTTATAATCGCTCATGTTAAAGTTACTTAGCTTTGCACAGAGAGCGGCTGCCATACCAGCTCCTCTAGACCACACTGATTAATATGCTGATGACTGAAACATGTATCCAGGCTTATTATGACCCAAAACTTTGAGAGAACACACACACACACACACACACACAGACACACACACACACACACAGCAGTATTCGGATGACTCGTGCCTCTCTACTCTACTGTAGGTAAAGTTCACAGCTGTGACAGACATCCCTAAGGCTTTATCAGCTTCTCAGCTTCCATCTGCAGTGTCACAACCTTCTCAGTAGCTCACACCGGCGGGCCTTTCATTGACTCACACACTTACACACAAACACACAAACATTCATTTAGTCATATGGCTCCCTTCGCCCTCCCCTCCTAACCCTCTGTATCCCTCCGTACTGTCTCTACACCCCTTGAGCTTCATTTTTCACTCTGGCTTCACTTCTTGCTGCCGTCTGTTTTGCACTCTCACCGCTCCGCAACTGTTATTTTGTTTCTCATATTTCAGTTGCAGCTCCCCTTCTCGTCCCTCTCTTGGCGACGCACACACACACACACACACACATACACACACACAGTTTCTCATGTTCATCCCACTCTCTGTGATCAGTTTGGCCGACAGCCTCGTCCTCTCGTCCTGGTTTCACCCCGTTGCTGAGTCAATAGCGTCCCAGTGTTCCCGCTGGGTTAATGATGTCTCTTTGTTTGGTTGGCACTCTGCTTTGTGTTCCTGAATTCCTCCCTGAATCACAGGTTGCATAATCACACAACACACAGGAGGCTGCTGCTCGTTGAGTTGGGACGTGCGTTGAAAGGACTTTAGTGACGTAGAGTGGAGAGAAACTTGTCTATGCACTGATGTGTAACCACGTATAACCAGGAAATGGAATGGAAACAGAAAAACAGAAGACTTTTCAAAACGTAGATAGCATTTTAAGGGAATAATGAAGGTTCCCTGAAATCAAACTAATGAAATAAGTTAACAAGTGATGTAAAACAGATATGCAAGAGATTAAGAAAACATCAAATTGACTTGAATTCAATTAGATTGTATTTGAAAGCTTGGACCTTAGTTTTGCACTTCAGTCCAGTCCATTGTGAAGAAGGAAGGACTCCCTCTTGTGTTTGTTTCAGGGTTATTGCAATAATACAATGAACATGTACACAACAACTTTAATAAAGTTTCACTCCCCTAATTTTACAGGCTATAAATATAAATATGGGTTAGGGTTAGGGTTAGATTTAAATAGTTTTTAGTCCTCAATGAATTAGCAAAACTCAACAGCAGCAATACGTTTTAAAATACTTATTTATTTGTTATTAAAATATAGTTTGGCACAACTGTAGAGCAACGGCTATAATCATCAAGTGTTTTCCTGACTTTGCTGTTTCCTGTTTCCTGCAGGTATGGGTGTGCCGCTAATGCTGACCTATGTGTACGGGGTGGTCCCCATGTCGCTCTGTAGGAACGGCTGGTGTCGACCGCAGGGTGAACCTCCTGAAACACATAAAATCCAACTGGAGGACTTAGCCAGCTGTGAGTATACAAATATACACATTGTAATGGAAAAGGGTGGGGATGTTATTTAACTGAAAAAATTAACATGAGTACTGATTTGTGGTTGTCGGCCCAAAACTGACGACGTTTCCACTTCTCTTATAGATCTTCTATTCTCTCATGTAGTCAGCGACCACTGGACAGGTCAGAACAACCCGGCGCTGGGTGACACCAGCGTCCAGGAAGTTAGAGTCAGTATACAGGAAGTGGGCGTCCTCCCGAGTACAAGCGCCACGCCCCCTGAGCTAGATAGCTATGCGAGATTGGATGAAGCCACTAAACGCCATGAATACACCCAGCAGGACGGCCCGTCGGACTGCGAGGTGGTCATCGTGCCTGAGAATGAAGTCGACGACACACAGGCACTTCCTCTGAGGTAACTGTTTCCTCTGGCTGGTTTTTAACGTCTTTATTTTAGTAATTTTTCAGTGAAAGTGAATTTTCTTCTAAAGTAACACCAGCATTTGTGTTTTATCACTGAGGAGCTCTTGGCATGGTCTAGTTTACTGCAGCAACTTGCAGCTTCACACCTGATACCCCTTCTATTTCTGTTGTCCCTCCAGGGAAGGAACCAATATTGAGGTCCGGGTAGAAATCGAGTCCCATCCCAGAGGCGCCCGCCAGCCCAGCCTCAGTAGCATCCTGTCTAGCCGAAGCCTGTCAGTGGAGTCCCTGGGACACTCGCAGTCGCAGTCCCAGGACTTCTTGTGTGCCTCAGAACTGGAGGAAAGGCGAGAGGGGAGACGAGGGGAAGGAGAAGAGCAGGAGGGCCGGGAGAAACCAGGAGGGGACCCAGCAGAAGGAGAGACTCCAGTCTTTGAAATAGATGGCGTATGAGATCCTCCAGTGCAGGCTCTGTTCTTGGTTGAAGATTTTATTCAGGTTTAAATGAACACAAACGAAACCGTGTGCTGACGCGTCGCTGGACTGACCTGAAAATCGATGGCCAAGCCTGCTTCCAAGACGGGCCCCGTCCACCAGATGCCTTCTAGCGCCGTCCTCTTAAAGGAAGACGTGGGTTTTAGAGAGCAAATGAGAAAGTTGAGACTGTGTGTGCGTGTGTTTGTGTGTGTGGGTGTGTGAGACAAATAGCATGAGATTACGACATTCATTAAAACTGGAGGAGAGGGGGACAAACTGTGTTGCAGACAGGATAGCACCCATCAGGGAATGTAAAACAGAAGTGACTGAGAGCATGTTAGCCAATTAGATCAGTCTGTTTTTTTTTATTTCCTCTCTGTTTCTTTCTGAGTAGAGACCACCTTACTCCCCCGGTCTATTATAAATCAATTTCATGAAGCCCTCTCTTTGTCTGGCTGTGCTCTGACACTTCTTTCGGTGACCTCACCTCCTTCCTCCCCCTTTTGTCCTTTACGAAAAATACAGAAACCCCCACAAGCATGATTTGTTTTATGGGGGGGAGATAATCAACCGATCTCTTCCTAAGCCATGCTGCAAGACAGTGGGATGTTTTTTACTACCTTAGGGAATATCTCCAGAATTATAGGACGCAGTGTTCACAGCTGAATCGGGCGACGCATGCTGCACTGTTTGATTCCTCGCGTGTGAAAGGAGTCGGGCTGAAAGTGACATTCGGGAAACTGTCCAAGCCTGGATTCAAAGTGGCCCTGTGACATTGTGGCAGGTTTATAATCATAACTACAAATATTTATCACAGATCTTTTACCGAAGCAGATGAGAGGCAATATCACTTCAGTGCATTGTTATAGCTCAGCTTTTAGCCTTTAAGAGGCTTCTTCCTTCCAAACTGAAGAGGGAGACATTGCGTTAGTTTTAAAATGTTCATTCTAATGCAGACACGCGCATTAGTAACAACGTGGCAGCAGCACAGCACTCTGAAGACTCTCAACTTTCAAAAATAGTCGCATGATTGCTCGCTGCGTATCCAGGACAACACACATATGCACCCACAAATGCACACACACACACACACACACACACACACACACACACACACACACACACACACACAGCAGCAGTTAGTGTAGCTGCAGTAGTGTGCACTGCTGAGAACATAAATTACAAACTGAAAACCCTCTCAAATATTCACGGAGCACCAAAAGTTTCAACAGCAGCATGCCACCTCAGGCCGAACTGTAATAGCCCCTTCTAGAGGACTTGTGAGAAATACGTGACTGTACGTGCACTGCTTAGCTTCCTGAGTGTGAAATACATGTGAGAGAGGAGCTCCGATGTGACATGTTAACCTGTGCTGGGTTGTGGAGAGAATATGAAATAAAGATTTCACCATGAAGGACAAAAAAAATGCAATGTTTTGTATGTGTCAGAAATTTATTTTTGGTTAATTCAAGGTTTAAGTGGAGTTGGAGGATTCACATCGATCTTTTTAGTTTTTTTTCAGTTTTCATTTATTTTGTTAAAGAAACTCATATAGATTGAATAAGAGTCTATTAAAAATTGTAATAACCAATTAAATCCAATAGAGGGGGCTAAAATGCAACAAATCGAAATCGACTAAGGCATTAGTTTGAAATTTGCCATGTTTTGTGGTTTATATATGTTTTAGAGCCCCAACATAGTAAACTCAGGAAATGACAGGATGAAATGACCGGAGGAATTCAGTCATGAATTGAACAGACACATGATGATGGGTAGAAATATTATAAGACATTACAATTGTATAATAAGAGCTGCTGATCAAGCACAGTTCAATTATCCAGAGAAGACAAACAGTTTGACTGTAAGCTCATTAACCATCAGCTCATTAGTGAGTGTAAGTCCATTAACACTGCAATAATGATCTAGTGATTTGTTTCTATGGTGGAGATTGGTGCTTCATAGGGCAATAAAGCAATATAAATCATTATTGCAATATAATTTTCATCAACATCAACAAATGTCCAATAGTTACCAATATGTTAATTTTTATGGCAATACGTTGTTTAGCCAAGCAAATGAGGCCAAATACGTGCTTTATTTTATTGTCCATTGGGTAGAAATTCATATTTTTTTTGTTTTAAACTGTTCGTTAGACAAAACAAGACATTTCTACAAATTCATCTTTCTTCTAGTTCAATATTTGACAAATCAATTAAGTAATCCCATACCTAATTGTGAGTGGAAAAACAAGCATTTGCCACAGCATCATAATCAAATATTTCCCATGAGGGCTGGCCAATACAAGAATATCATGACTATGCAATAATTATGCATTTAATTTAATCTATGGAGGCAGCCGTTTTTACAGTAGCTGAGAGTAGACAAACTAAACACCTTTGGTTTTTTATGACGACTGAAAGCTACCACAGGTTCTCTGTCATGTTTTGAAGGGGAGGGTAAGGTGAGAGGTATTCAGCTGCAACATGCAACTTCACCACTAGATGTCCCTAAATTCTACACACTGAACCTTTAACAGGCTCGTTAATCCCCTGGCGACTGTTTTAAATGGCAACCAAAATAAAGTAACTTATATATTAACTTGTTATAGACATACAGGTACAATGCATTACAATAAGTAACAAAGCAGAGTGAGTAGAAACCTACAACACAAACTGCAGGCAGCAGAAGTCAGAGAGTAATGTGATCAGATTATCAATAAGACATTAGATCTGCATCAAAACCCTGTAAACTTATAATAAATGATAATGTTTATATTTATCGTGATAAGTATCGAGGACACGTCACAGCTCGGCTGGTGGTGAGGACACGCCCCCCTTGTCACCAGTGGGTAGAGACACAGGCTGATAACTTGTATCACTGCTTCCTCCTCCTCCTCCTCCTTCTCCTCCTCTTCTTCCTCCTTCTTCATCTCTTGTTTCCTCCTCTTTGGCGCATTTTAACGCCGTCGAGCTCCGCCTGAGCCTTCGTGGTCCGGAGCAGAGTCGCCGGGGAGGAGGTTCTGGAATCCACCTGCCGGAGACCGGAGACACACCTCGGGATGGACGCGCTGAAATCCGCCGGCAGAGCGATCATCAAGAGCCCGGGAGTCCCGCGGCACACCTGGGGAACTTCCAAGCACGAGAGTGAGTGACAGCGTGCGCGTGTGCGTGTGTGTGTGGCTGTGTGTGTGTGTCCAGATGTGTGCAGATGTGATCCAGTGGTGTAAAGATGTAGTAAAGGTGCTGTTGTCTATCAGAGGAGGACGGTGTGTGCCTCAGTTGTGTGTTAGTACAGGAGAGCTGTTGTTTGTCCTCTTGCCACTGGCTGATGTGGCCCCACTGTGAAGTACTATGGTGTACTATTGTGTACTGTTGTCTACAACCTGCTTTATTGTGTGTTAAGTTTGCATGCTCCTCCACTTCACTTCCTCATGCCTGACATGCTAAGTCCCACTGCTGATCAAAAAACAACCAGCATTCACTCAATGAAGCCAAATTACAATAAATACTGGAAGTTGGTCAAATAGTCGGTTAATCTATCAGCTTAAAATTTCATTTTAAGCTCATTTTAATTTAGACTAAAAGTATTTGATGCATTTATTGTCTAGTTTGTGTTTTGAACTGTTTGTCGGACAAAGCTAGACATTTCAAAATATTATTCTCTTTCTTATATTTCAATAACACAATGTCCCGAACAATTGCTAATGAAAATAACCATTTGTTGCAATGCTAAAATCAAATACTTTAAAGTTGGCGGGGTATTGCAGTACTATTTTCATCAAAAGCACTATGAATTTAAAACCACAATCTTCACTCAGTTTTTAAACTTAAAATAGAAAATGAAAACCATATCTTGTTGTCATTCTTTTTTCTAATGGAAGGAAATAAGGATGCTATATCCTCACAGTCTTTGTTATAACACACAATATGGATGCAGTTCATATAGTATTTTAGTTTGCCACATAAAAATTAATACATTTGGTTTATTAAAGTCTGTTTTTCAGTAGTACATTGAACGGAATATAATACAAACTGATATTAGGGTAAAGTCAAATTCTTTTGGATGTTGGTTTCCATTAAAATGCATCAGACAGATAGATAGACTACAACTAAATAACATTCAGTGATATATAATACTTGATTCTATCCTGCTATGTGCTAGTAGTTTTTCAAATGTATTGTACGCAACACGCAAGACTGCTCCCGGACTACTACAGTGTGAGTACAGGAGGTTGTTGGCTCTGAGTGAAGGGTCTGAGTGCCAGGCACAGAGCGAGGCGCTGCTCTGCTGCCTGCGGCTCTGCTGCCTCACTGATGTGTGAAGTGTTGTCTTCAGCGCCTCCTCCCTGCAGCTACATCGCCTGTGAGCTTCTCTCCTCCATAAACGCCAGCATGCTACTCCTGCCTCGTCTCGAATTCCTGCCGAGTGAATAATCAGATGTCCATGGCAGCTTTCATCAAACAGATTCAATTCACAGGCGGGACCTATGGGCTCGGTTCCTGAACGCTCTCGAGGAAATGTTCTACATGAACTTGGGTTTTTAAGTTTTCATTAGATGGGGGCCTTAATGAGTCAGTCTGATGGGTTTTGGATGCATTTGGTTGCTTCAGTTGAGCACAAGACGTCAACGTTAAGTGACAGGTTGTCCTGACTGGTTTGGGATGATGGCTGCCGCTCCAAAACTTCGGCTCTTAGCTTTTGTTCGAACACTGATGGAGAGGACTCCCCTAAATGGCACCATTTCTCAATCATTACCATGGCACCTCAACAATGGCAACAGCTGACGAGCAAAACCCTCAGCATGTTATCTGGGGAAGACATTGTCCGCTACACAAATCATTCTGCAGGATCCTTGTGCCGTGCTTTTATTGTTGTAGGTGTCAGAAAAGGCAGAAGGATACAGTCAGGGCAGAATCATGGACAGGAGGGATTACAGAGTCTGTATAGGAGAATGTTTGTCTGAGAAAAGATCACCAGAGGATTTCGGGTTGGAAAAATGTGAACACAGCAGTCACAGACAGACCCACAGACAGACAGACGGACAGACAGAGAGACAGACAGGACGACCGCCGATGTCCAGAAGCTACTTAGCAGGCAGTTTGGACGGAGGACGGCCTCCTTATGCCAGCATGTGGCGATGCGTCAGAGACTGCTGTCGGAATGCAAATCAGGAGACATTGCAGCTGCTTGGCACCTTCACACATATTAGGTGTGATTAATGCTTCGGGGGGGGGAAAGTGATGAATCATTTGCATCCTGTGAAACTGATTGGAGGAAAGTGTGGCTATAAAATCGCCTTGGTTCGATAATGACAGTTAATCGGTTTATGAACTGTGCCTTGACAAGTGGTAAAATAGTGAAGCTTGGTCATTTGACAGCTAATCAATACCACGATAAATCTAAACTACATACGAAGGTCAGGTATTAAATATGACTAATGATCAATATAAAAGCATTAGCGGCAGTGATTTGTTTTAAAGATATAATATGAAACAATTCTTTATTAAAATTTTAAAAGAATAAATAGACCTATGTTATATATATTTTTTTTATTGTGGACTTTTTTGGGAACAGGACGTTTTATTTTGTCCGCCCCCACCCCTTTGTATGAGTCACATAATTGATCACGATTATTTATGACCGTGCTGCGTAACATGAATAAAACTTAACATCACCTTGTCCATGAACATGATTTGTGCTGAGTCATGGCAGGTAGATTTTCCATTGACAATGGTAGTGAAGACGGCAACTCCCATGATCCCTCGCTGCTTCACAATTCAATGTCAGTCTTTATCTGTTTTGTCTTGATTGATAGACCCCTAGTGGCCAAAGGTATATTGCAGATTTAATTGAGACTGGAGTGTTAGGCTACGATGAGACAGGGGCAGTAGAGGAGGGGGCCAAGCCACTCAAAAGGAAAAGCTCTAATTCCACATGCAGACCTAATTGATTTGGTGACTCCTTGACCTGTCTGCTAACAACACTGTGAGGCGGAACCTTCCCCTTGACCAACACTTTAGCTAATGACCCATCCAGACGTGCAGCTCATCACATTAATGGACATTTTAAACAACCGTATAATGTCTGAATGAGCACCTGAGCCACTTATGGTGTAGAAGTCATGACAGGATATCATTAGGTTTGATATCTGCAACATCAACTCAGTTAAAGTCTGAATCGAATGCTATTAGATTGATATAAAGGCTGCAACACTTACAGGAGCTGTATACAGTGATTATATGTTTGAATTGTCTTAGTCCATTACTCCGTCTCATGCACAAAGGAAATAAAAGGAGGTTAATAAGCCAGGAATTACTAAGAACCAGAAAGGCGTTAAATAGAGCACATATCTCCACAAAAGCTAACGTGAAAAGCAATATCCAGAACCACAGATTTTATGGGTGAAATCGGCTCAGGAGTTTTTGAATAATCTGCTGAAAGATTGATAAAACAAATGGCAATGAAAACACAACCTCCTTTTCAGTAGTCGTGAGCCAATTTCAAGTTGTTCAAGATGTTTTCTCATGTGAAATCATTCTAAAAATGAATACGTTTGAGTTGGAATTACAAGTTAATCAGAAATAATCTCATTGCCATTCTTGCACTAAGCGACAAACCTCAGTAAATCCACTCGACTCTGTGAATCGTTGAGCTAAATAACTCCTGCTCACCAAACTTTTAATCCAACGAACGGATCAGTATTAAAATGCCCTGTTAGGTTCTGAAGTACTTTACTGTCATGGCGCCTCTGGCATTCCTGATATGTGTTTATTCTACTGAGAGTGTTGCAAGTCTGACTAATCCATTAGTGCTTGTGACGGCTATTAACACAACCAGATCTCTTCCTCTTCTGTATTTGTACAACCTGAGGATGGGACACACTCTGCATGATAATGAAGTGAAAAACCATGGATGATAACGATATTTCAACCCTGTAAAGAGGAAGAATGTTTTTTATTTTCAACTTTACTAACGCAAAATGAGCCGTTTCAGCAGTAGCCAGTCTTCAGTTCTCATAGCCAGCAGTGAACTGACATGAACACTACGTCCACACTCGCTACCCGTGGCCGTCCCTCGTCATCTGCTGAGGTCAGAGCCACGGGCGGGACGGAAGAGGACGCAGCGTGAGCCCGGAGTGCGAGCCATCCCCTCGCATCATGTCACGCAGAAGCAGTGCGGACCTTTCTGCATCTCAGAAGTCACACACACACACACACACACACGCTTGCCTTTGGCACCAAGGACGTCTGCGCTGTACAGTCTGCTTCAATTTAAAATCGTGTAGCTTTGGGACACAGTTGTATCCAGTGAGACTGTGTCCTTGGGTTCAGGGTTGTGGTTTTTCTTACCTTGAGATAAAGAGGTTTTGTTATAATTTTTGTTTATTTTTTTGTTTGCAGGATTACGCAAAAACTACTCATTGATTGCCATTACATTTAGAGGGGCGGGGCCTGACCCAAGGAAGAACCCATTCAATTTTGATGGGAATCAGGGGTCGGATCCAAGAATTATTTTGCACCATGCAAGATTGGCAGTTGTCAACATTTTTTATTTATAAAATGTTTTTCTCAGGACATAATTCATTGAATTTTTGTTTGCATATTGGCACTGATATTTATTTGGCACAGATCTAAATAAAAATCCATATCTAGGGCATTAAAATGTGGTTTCAGTAGGGCTGTTTGGCCTTGTCGGAGGGATGCGCTCCACCGAGTGCTAGTTCTAGTTTCTTATTCATTTCATGATGAATATATCATGTCTGGCCTCTGCTGCACAGCTGTGTGATCAGTATCAAAGAAAGAAACAGAAAATAACGAGCCTCATTTAGTCTTAGAACACACATCTCCCGCGTGCTTCTTTTGCTTTGAGGGGAAAATAAACAATAATGCAGTTTGCAGTGAAGAGCTTGATCTGAATCAGTGGACTCGACAGTCATTAGGTTCGACCGGTTTGAGAACTCTGCAGTGAATACAGCTCGTGGTTCTATTAAGGCTGACAGAGGCTTGACTGAGTGACATGCAGCAGGCGGCGGTGTCAGTTAGCTCTGCCCCTCGAGGAGCAATTATCTCTCAATGGCTCGTTAAGACTCAGGAGCCCGTAAGTCATGGACGAGGAGGAGGAGGAGGAGGACTGGTTGGGATATACAGGATAAAGATGAAGGGTATGTCAGAGGAAAATGGATAAGGGCTGGGATTAGTGTGCAGCTTATACAGAGGCTTCTCAATGCTTTAAAAGTGATAAATAAGATGAGGAGTTAATATGATGGAGTGAATTTGTGTTATGATGCACCATTAAAATATCATCAACGCGGCTTTCACATTGAGTACATGTCTATGTTTTATGGAAAGCCAGTTTAAAGTGTTTTCCCACTTGTGCTTACTGGTGTCTAACCATGCAGAGAGCTTTGTTTTCAATTGCCCATGTCGTAAAAATGTTTTTCTAACATTTCTGTCATCACTCTAACACTAAGGAGGTAAATGGAACTTTATTTGCGGTGCTTAGAATCCTTAAAAAAATTACAGTGATAATAATGAGCAGAAAAACGGTGGACATTTAAAGTGCTGATGCGTGCTTTGGTGTTTGAGGGACGTGAGGCAGCATAATCCCAATATTTATGATGCAAATCTAACTTTTAGTTTGTATATAAAGCACTCTACACTGTTAGGGCTTCAATTTATGCTCCATATCATTTTTGTAAATGTGTTGTTGTTCAGAAGTTCAGTTGTAACCTGCACGCCATTTGGTTTTGCTATAGATCTGCCTTTAGCCCCCCCATGTCGATGAGTTGCTTGCAGGGTATTTGTTCGAGGCTTTTGAGCTGCTGCAGTGCGTAACCACTTTGTGTGTTGCTGTGCTTGATGTTCACACTTTGCACTCCATGTAAAGATCATCCTCCACTGTGCACTGCTCATTGTGAGACTCTTGCAGTGTGTAATTGTCCCTACTCTCTCGCAGCAGGAGTTGTGTTACATGAGTGGAGTGTAATGCTTCACGACCATTCAGAGGAGGAGGAGGAGAGTTTCATAGTGCTGGTCATTTTAATCACAACAATGAGGAAATGGTTATGTTTTCCCTTTTATTGAGTTATTTATTCATATAAATATCTCACTTACATTGAAATCATGCATGGAAATAAAGAAAAGGAAAATAAAACTCATCTTCATGCAGTGATTAAATGAACCTAGGCAGGCTGTATCACTGTGAGCATGTTCAACTGTAACACATCCTCTTCTGCTTTGTGCTGCAGTGCCTTCAGTGGCGAGGTTCTCAGTTTATTTAACACAGCATCAACAGAAAAGGTTGCATTAGCATACAGTGCATGACCTTTAACTGCATCGGCCTGTTTACAGTGGTACACGCACACGACAAAAACGTAATGTACCAAGAACAAACAGTAGAGGATGGGAGAAGAAAAATGCGGCTCTAGGGAGGTGCAGTGTTGATGTGACCAGTGAGTTAAAACTGGGAAATATAAAGTCTTTAATTTTATTGGTTCTAGTGCAGGGTTACTAAAGAATCAGCCAATTGGTGCTTGCACTCTCACATGGTAAAAGGCATCTTTATAAGAGGCCGAGGCTTCACTTTGTTCTGTAGAATATAAAGAATTTTCAACAGACTTTTTGTAAATTAATTTGAATAAACTCAAACACTTTCACCCACCCCTCCATCGGCACAGTGATAAGTAGATGATGAATGAATTTACTATTTTTTGGGGGGAACTATACCTTTAAGTATGGGCAGGCTTTAACTGAGCAGACTTTCCACTCGTTCGTTCCTCGCAGCCTCATCAGTCTCTCAAGTCGCAGACTGAGGAGAGATTGGATGATTAAGTGCTGCTAATGGCTTTTCATGGTGCTTGCTTTGAGGAAAGTAACCTTTCTAATGGGTTTCTAATTTCAAACATCGGCAGTTGCAAGAGTTGAGAGGTACCTTATGATTATTTGAAGTCATTTAAACATGTATCCTTTAGGGGTCTTTGACTATATGACTCCAAAAAGCATGAAGATCCGGATTTGGTTCAGTTTGTTGTCGTCTCTGCAGAGGAGCAGCAACATTAACATGTTCACACTCTGTATTAGAGATTTTCCTCTGTACTATTCTTTCTTTAGTAAAGTATTTCAAAGCCTTTCCCCTTGTAGTGGGTTTGAAAAATGAGCAAAGTGACTGTGAACATGACACCACTTTGATTTCACTCGTTTTATTCAGTTGTACTAATAATAACTAAGAGGATTTTGTGTGAGTGCCCGACCACTCAACTCTCTCTCTCCTCTTTGGTCAGATGAGAACTACAAGAGCTAACCCCCCCCAAGTGTCTGATTAGTTGGATTATTGTCAAAAGCAGTGACAGCTCTGCGCAGACTTTATTTTCGCTTCTTGCTCGACTTAGTTTTTCATTATTTCCTTCAGTGGTAGTATTTTATGTCCCAGACATTACATTTGAAGTCAGTACTCACTGTATGTGTGTCAGTTGGTCAAACCCACCACTCGGGTCCTGACTGAAATATTTCCCCCAATTCCGGATTGTGAAGAGTTTATATTCAGAAATTATTATGTTTCTCAGAGGATGAATCTTACTTTGGCAATATCCGGATTTTCTCTCTAGTGCCTGTTATTATCTTGCCATAATATTTGCTATATTCGCTCAAGCCCCTCTCAGGATGAATTGTAATAATGCTGGTGGTACCCTAGTGGTAATTAGACAATATTAGCAGGCTAATTAGAGCCCAACCAATATAGATGTTTGGGGATAGATCTATCAGGGATCACATGTTTTTTATGCACTCTCATTTTGATGCGTGGTTTTCATATCGGTGAATATTGGCAAATATAAACGCTAATACCAGATTTTTTTTTATGGTCCACTGGCCCGACACCGAGGCGGCAGGATTTGTGCTTGTGCTGCAGATGAAATGAAAAAAACAATCATCACGAAACTGATTAGCTATGGCCGCCACATTCCAATTTAACGGGTTACGCTGTTTAACGTTTGTTTTCAGTCATCCTCTTCTGACGCCACCTCAGGTCACCAAGGTGCATTTCTTATCCATTCTCCTCAGTCAGGTGGAACAAAAGCGGTGCAGGATATTCTCACATCAAATATGTTTTCCTGGAGGTTTGTTTGAGCAGGTTTCACCTCACGCAGGGTCGACAGGAGCTTTGACTCCTCTTGTCGCACACGTGCTGTCTTAGTTTTCTAATCCTGCTGTTGTTGTTGGTACTTGGAATATTTTAATATCACTGTGTTACTATCATAGCTCTGGGTTTTATCAAAGCTTAGTGGGAGCCCATCTGTCCTTTACTCCACAACTATCATTCCTGTGTTAATGCCTTAAAGACCCGACCGTGCAGAAGAGATTTGTCTTCACTCTTCCTCGTGGGTTAAGGATAACGGAGGACGTTTGAGCCGAGGATACACTGAACACTTGGAATTTCATCTTCCTCTGAACTCAAAACAGAAGAGTCAAGTGCAAAGACACTAATACCTACTTTTATTACATGTCAGGGGTTTTGTTGAATCCTTAAAACCCAATAAAAAATGTTCCTGGGAAGGTTGGAAATGTTATTTGAAATTTCCCTCTAGGAGCATCTGTTAACTTCCACATTGACTCTCTTGTACATCGGGATGAAAACTGTTCCAATGATTCAATTTCAGCTCAACATTCATATATCGAATTCAATTTCTGATGAAGTCGATGTGATGTTCTTTCACTTTTTCACACGCCGCCTCGACCCTGTGATATTTAAACTGTATATTTTCTTCACCGTTACACTCCACAAATATTGATTTTTTTTTAAGCCTCTGCCTCATGTTATTAAAAAACGGCTCCACATCATATTCTATATTGATTTTTTTGTTGAGCGCTTGAGTTGTGTTATAGCAAGTGTCTGACGTTTTCCCATGGCCCTGCAGTTTATATAGAGTGTGATGTAAAGGGTTATATGTACTAACTCTGGTTATCTAAGCCTATTCGTTTTTTTTCCTGTCCAAGAGTTTAACAACATCACATACTAAATTCATGCTTAGGGCCCTGTTTCACCTCCATGGACACACACATGTATACATTCAAAACCACAGTTTGAGTCTCTGGGCTGTTTCGTGCAGTCTCTCTCTCTAGAGGGGTTTTAAACACCAACAATATTCCCAGGCCTGAACTGTGGTGAATTATGCAACAGGAGGAAACCGGGCGACTCTATCTTTGGAGGTGCTTGCTCATGCTACACACACACACACTCACACACACTCACACACACACAGCCAGCGTTCCAGCTATTCGTGTTTGGTGCGTACATAAAAGTCCCTAAGTCTCCGAATCGTCTTTCGGTTTGATGTCCATGACAACCGTCTGTGAAATGGGATATGCTGTCACTCCGCTCTAAGAGTCTTTCTGGGCATGTTTTCAACTGTTACTCTGTCGGGGTTTGTGTATTTGTGTTTGTGCGCGTGTGTGTGAGGGAGAGATTATTTACTGCAGATGCCTGTGTGTGTGTGTGTGTGTCAGCTGAACCTGCCCCTCCATTTGAGAGCTAAATCCCATCTCCATGCTCTGTGCCTTTGAAAAATTCAAACTCCTCTCACCATTTGTGACACATCAGGTCCCTGTTCGAGTTCAGCACCGGGTGTCGAGGAACCCCTGTCCTAAAAATAACCTGCGACTGTCACAGTGAAAATGGAAAACCTCTGTAGATCGTGTATAAGCACAATGAGCGTGTGTGTGTGTGTGCAGTTATAGTGAGAACAAGGACTCAAAAGACCAGTAGGGGTTTCCTCATTACAGTCAGTTCGATGCTGTGGTTGTCAAATTTAATTGAGTAAAGCTGTTAATGTTTAAACCAAGATGATTAATCACATTTCAACTGATTCCTCTGTTTGTCTTAATTAAAGCCAAATGCTGAGTTTAAAAGCTGCTCAAAAATGTGCTGTCCTGCTGCTCTTTAGTTGTCTTGTGTCACTAAGAATAATAATTTCTGTCTTATCTACATTTATTTTACATGAATATAATTATCAGGCGCCTTTGGGAAAGTTGGCTTGGGTCAGATAATGAATACAAGGGCCTGATTTCCACTGGGAATGTGGGGACGTGCCCTCATCCGTCTTTTTAAAATTCTGTTTCCATGGGTGCTTGAAATGCTTGGAGGTTTGTGAATTTGGGAAACAAGTCAGTGCCTTGATGCTTTTTAAAAAAGAAGCTGATTTTAATAATGACTTTGGGAACCCTGGATTTTTGTTTCCTCCACATTTACTATTTCGGTTTGTTAAAAAAAGCTTTTTATTATTGTCCTGCTGCTTAAATGCTAAAATCCTGATGAGAGAAGCTATACGTGCTATAACTGTTGTCCCACCTTACTTCTAGATGTTGCACAGCTAGTCTGCAGCTTCAGAGGGAGACTACAGGCAATATACAGAGCTGAAAATGCACTGCAACCTCCTGTTTAAGGTTAACAATCTTTTAATCATCCCAATCTCCAAAAGGAGGCTGTGATTAAACAGCAGTGAAGCGCAGTGCTCGTTGCTGGAGGTGACACATTAAAAATGAAGCTCTTGGGGTAAGTACAAGTGATTTTAAGAAGACTGAGTGATGCAGCTTCTAACTTAAAAAAAACGATAAGTAAAAGGTACAAAATATAACCCATTCCCACGCCGTTAAGCTCTAGCCCCAGCACTCACATCGATTCAGCCCCCCCTACAATATCCTGATACTCCAGAGACCTGAGCCGAGTCATCCAGCTGTGTCAGGCTAGCATCCATCACTCGCATGGAAGGGTCTAAAGTGCTACACTGCATTAGAGGGGATTCCTGTGGGAAGCCCTCGTCTATTAACGGGAGCACCGAGATGCTCGGTCTTAAATGAGATCAGCAGCTCTTGAAGGTGACTCGTTTTGCGTCAGTGTGATAATGGATAGAAGAAGCTCAGTGTTGTCTTCCTGTAGCACTCGGCTCGAGACTCGATTTGGAAATGTGTTTTTCCTGTTAAATAGAATTTATTAAAAATAAGCCTATTAGTGTGTTTTTAAGGGGTTTCTTCTGAAGGAGCTATTTCTAGTTGATGAGCTTGGTGAGATAGGAGGCGGCAGACTCCAGAGGGAAAAGATCTGTATCAGCAAGTAGAAAATCACGCCCTGTTTGACTTGCTAATGAAAACAATCCTTCCACGGTGCTGAGCAGTTATACTTTGTGAATAAATCGCCATGAGGAAAGATTTTCATTGTGTAAGTGTCTGCATTGTTAATTTGGTTGTGTTATCGTGGCATGATTCTGCAAATGTTTACTCTTTCTCTTATGAACTATAATAAAGCTGTTGTCCTTATTCTCCTTATCGTTGAGTAGGTCACTTATAGAAAGAGCTTCATGTTTTTTTTAAGTAATAACTGGAGGTTGAAATATCCAATTAAGTCATTTTCGCTATAAAAATGTAATTTAATGCTTCCTTTTTATGGAAATTTCAAAAAGATGAAATTAACCGACAGCCACAGCTGATATATATTAGGCAGAGACAAAGATTAGTCACTGAGCCACTCAATAAAAATGATTCAAGACACTTTTATTGGACATTTACTGTGCAAGTCGTCTCCATGCCTCATTCCCTTTAGTCAACGATGAGCTCAAACTGTCAGGAGGTTGTAAAGAGTCTATATATATATAGTGTAACAAGTTGTGGTTCATGCATAGTAAAGCAGAGAAGAAGTCTATCTAACAGAGCTTGTAGGCCAAATATTATTCATAAAGGCAAAGTCCAACACTCACTCTCCTTTTATAGGTATTATTCGGATTTGTTGCAGCTTAATACTCTGTAATTATTGTCTGATAAAGATGGAAGCTTCTTGAGGTAACACTTACAAAGTGACACATGCACCATAACAGTTAAACTCCTGCTATTGTTGTTGTTTACCCTGATATACCCCGAATATCATTGAATCAACCAGATGCATCGTGCACATTAACATTATTTTACCTCAGTGCTCCTGGGAAACACAGTTACTAGAATATACTGTTTTCAGTTATTCTACTACTGTGGCTTGTTTAAAAGTCATTTTCTGCTTATCGAGCTCAGTCCCTCAACACAGCATCATACCTACTGTCACTGTCTGCAGAGCAAATGTTAGCACAATTGTCTCTGTGGGACGCCGGCTATAAATAGAGCACAGGAAGTCATTCAGGAACAAAAAAAGGGGAAAAAAAGAGAAAAAAAACCGTCTGTGTTGACTTTTATTTTGAAGCATGTAATGATGCCTGCCCGTAAAATAACCCCCCCGAAGCTAATCCTGTTTAATTCTCTGGACACTTCTGAGGACAAAACATGCCTCTCAGAGTCGAGGAGATAAGGTTGTTTTACTGCCGCACATAATGTGAGGACGTCGGTTTGATCCTCTCTAATTAATGATTCACACGAGTCTGCGGAGGACGGCTCCTGGTGGGAAGGTTGAGGCCCATGTTTTGCATAATGGCTGCAGTCAAAGGCAATTAGCATTCATCACGTTGCAGGAAAGGCTTTTATCAAGTTGGGATTGTGGTTTTTAATTGTGGCTTATCACACAGGCTGTGTCTCACTTACGATTTTAATGCTTTTGAATTTTTATTGAATTGTAATATTTCCAAAGAATTGAGATAATGTCAGTTTCATTTGGCAGCGTGAGATTGTAAAACCACATCGTGTGACAAATTGACATTTCCCAGTTCAACCTAACCAGCTTCCACTTGGCGGAAGCTGCATTTGTTCAGCCGTGCATATGCCAGATAACTTCCATCATCATTATGATTACCAGTAGATACTGTGTTTGAAGTGAAAGCAATTAATGAGGAAGTGTTGGTGAAAAGGGGGGATCATGTTGAAAGATCCTCAGCAGCACCGACTCATTCAAGGACCTCCGGGGCAATTGGTTGATGCTTGAACCTTAATTAATTTTTACTTCAGAGATATATTTTCTTTCCAGTGTAAATGAAATAAAAAGCTTGACGGAAATGGTACGGAAGCCCGATGACTCCACCGTGCCGGAGAAGAGACACAAATGCAATTAAATCCCTTTTTATGGAGCTGAAGGGTTGAATCATGCTTACGTTGATCTTTTTTCTGACAGATTTTGTGGGGAAGTAATGTGAAATTTATGAGTCCAATCAAATATTGCCACGGAAAAAGCTTTTGCACATCTCCTCAAGAGATTTGTAATTAAAGTGACAAATGACGAATGACGGCTGAACTTGTTGGTCGTTCCAAATATAAGAGCAAGAGAAATGGCGTCTTTTACAAGGACATTTTCAAAGGATTTTGTTTGAAAAAAAACACTATGAAATTACTTAGTAAACATCCACTGAAGAATTGGCTCTTTACTGAGTAACTTATGCGTTTTGGCACCGGACTTTCATCATGATTACTAGATTTTTGCTAAAATCCAACCCACAAACAAACAGAAACAAGTTGTCTCACCGTTCCCCATATCACAGAGCCAAATAATTAGCAACAATTATTTTGTTTTATAAGGAATTTTAATCAAAAATAGTTTTTCAGCAAGATAATGCAAAAACAAGCCAATGACACTTTTTGAAAAGATGGGACATGGGCCAAGAAACTTTGGCGCAAATTATTTTTCCGCCAGTTTTATTTATAATTTTTCTTCACATGCTCATTATTTTCATAGGTAATAATTCACGGAGCTTGAATAAACAAACCAGGCACATTTTAGGAACTGATATCTCTGAGTATGAGTCATTTTCTGTGTCCTGATTGAAATCAAGGGGACTTTTGGGTCATGGTATAGAAATGCTCTGTATTATGTTTTTACCATGTTCCAGTTTTAACCGGATCCACCCCGTCATTTGTCAGGATTTGCCCTCCTTTGTTTGATGTGATAATGAATAGAAAATTGGGGTTGTAATATTTCAAAAGCCCACAGTATGAGGTTTTTGTCTTTGGTCTCATGGGTTGTGTAATATTCAGGTCCAGAGGTGGGACTTTTGTGTTCTGCTCCATTTCAGAGCGCAGCAGTGATTTGTGGTCTGTGCTCCTCGTCTGATGCCTGGCCAAGGGGTTCAGTAATATCATTTACAGGTACCACCTCTGTGCCGCCACTGGGTTGCCTAGCAACATAAGCTGTTTGATTCCCAGGTTATGACCTTCTGATGCATATTGTATTGTTGCTCACTCTGGTTGAGAAAGGATCTGTCGAACTTTAGAATTAAGAAAATGGTAAGAATAGTGAGATGGAAAAAAAAGGGCAAGGCTCTTCTTGGTTCCCCCTCAAGGCAGAGTCACAATCCCCTCCACACACACACACACACACACACACACACTTTCAAGCCTACTATCTTCCCTGAATGCACGGCCTATTTTCCCTGTCAAGGTGGTGTCCTAGATTCAAAGTTCCATCCATAGTAAAGAGAGAGAATGTATTAGGAGGGATGTGGATGATGGGAATATCTTCAAGCTGAATTTTTTTTCCCTCCTCATATGTTGTGTATGCAGAATATGTTTTAAACAAAGATTTGTGTGAAACCTCCTCAGGACCTCTATGACCTGAGGGGAAAATGTGGAATCAATAATATTGTGTCCCTGGAGCAAACACTTACTCTTACAACATTTGCTTTTAACTAACACAATAGTGTCCTTGGGACTGTGTACATGTGTGTATGTGCACCCCCCCCAGTGAGCTTATGCACATGCCCTCTCCTCTCCGCACGGTGCCTGTGCAAATATCTCTGCATTCCTGTTTATATTATTAATTAACCACCAGTGTAGGTGTTCAGCCCGAGCAGAATTCACCCGGGTACGATTTCAACTCCTCCTTGCAAATTAAATTACTGAGCGCGGGGCTCAAAGAGACAGCTGGTAAACGCTGCGTGTAGCTGAAGGCGTGCGGCGCACATGGCGCCTATTATACCACAACTCACTCACTTTCCCTGAGTCAGCTCGGATCCTGTGAAACGCTACACCGGTCAGCTGTTTGCTCAACAGAGTGTCGAATGTCTCACAGAGCTCTACCTCCGAGGAGCAGGAGCGTTATAACTTAATGTGAATCCACATGAGCCGTCAAATTGCTGTGTTCTGTCACGGTAATGCACCAGGCGTGAGGGGATGATGGAGTCGGTGCAATCAAAGTGTCGGCAGCCATCAGTTTAAGAAAGATGCAGATGTCATCAGTGCATCACCACAGTGTCGCCAACCTTGATCATGTTTTTGCTCTTTTAAGGCTAAATCCAGACTTCTGCATTTGCAAAATAAAATGATCTCCGTCAACACAAGCGTTTTGTCTCAGTATCAGTTTTAATCCCCGTCCATACTAACACGCCTGAGATGACTTTCATACACTTGGCATGTGCACGCCGTTGTAAACAGGGAGGCATGCACTTGCCTGTAAATACGCAGAAAGCATTTGTTTGTTAGTTGCAGAAAGAGGCTACAAAGATGAATGCTCGAAAAAAGACCTCTTCTTCTACGTATGTAAGCAGCGGTGTCATTGTTAAACGCAGGATTCTACTGAACAACAGTTGTTAGGAGGGCGGTCATGATCGTTTCCAAACTTCCCCTTTTCTACACATCCAGACTTAAACGCTACCCCAGAGTTTTCAAATGTCAACAGCTCAAGCAGTGTTTCCAAACTACTCAGTTTTAGCAGTTCTGAAACTCCAAAGTAGCACAGATGGTGTATCCATGGCAGAATTGATGACGTAGTGTGGATGTAGCCCGACTTAGATCCCCCTCATGTTGTAGCTGCAGAGGTCACAGAAGTAAACCTTCAACTCCGGCCTCCCGGAGATGGTTCTGGCTGAGCGCTCCTCACTATTCCCTTAAATATGTTCAAATCCAATTAGCCTCCCTCCGCTTGTTCCTGTCACTCTTATCAGTCCCAGTCCCTCTGCACGCACAGGATTTATTAAAAATTTAAGCCCTCCTCCTTTATGGGGATAATATATTGGAAACCCTTGCAGCATCAACATGGAGCTCTTTAATAATTCATGTGTGTAGCCTGGTGGAGACACAACATGGACTGCAGCACTTTAGCTTTGTGGCTGTGTGACAGTTTACACTGTGCAACCCTGCAATGAAGCCTTTGACCTGGAGTTGTTCTAATGTGACTCAGGACAATTGAAACTAAACTAGAATTTAAACACTGAAGATTGATTTATAATTAAGTAGATTTTTGTTGTTTTAATTTGACCCTTTTTACTGCCATGCTGTTCCAATCTTCATATATTTAATGTAGTATGTCTGTTTTCAACCAATTGGTAATAAAGGGGGGGGGGTATTCAGAGAGAAAATAACCTTAAAATAGATAAATACATGCAACTGAATCAACTTTACATAATGCAAGATAAAACACTGATAATAAAACAAAATAAGAAAAAAAGTTGAATATAAATAACAAAAATTATAACTTTTCTTGCCTTTAATGGCATATACATTTATTTATAGGGTGGTGTCCTATTGTTCTGAGGTTTCTGTCCTCCATAACCTCCATGTTTTGATTGAAAACATTCCATTGGACTTGTTTTGAGATTCCTGTAAACAGGTTGTAAATTAGCTACTGTGTCCCAGTTAAAAACAAGCAGCTTCACCGCGGGCACACTGTTTATTTAAAGGGTTTAGTGTTCAATTAGGGATACACATGTGTAGCATCGCATTGTTTGAAAAGTAAACCCCAAAAATATAAATGTATGTACATAATTTAGCTTTTTTTTGCCCTTTTTAATAAATGTACGCAGCTGCCAGTGGTGTATCCTTTAAATTACAATAGGATGTAGTGAAGCTGCTTGTTTGTGATGTTCAAAGGATTGAACGCTCAGTGAAGTGAGAGTGAAATTCCACTCCAGGGACGCTGCAGTATCCCTGATCTTATTATTCCCTTTGTGTTGTCCTGTGGCTGAACCTGACCTCTGACCTCCTGTAGGGAGGAGAACCGAAAAAACTGAATTCCCTCGTGGATCAAGAGTGCGTTGAAGGAAAAGTGTGACTCAAAGCACGCCGTCCATGTGAGACAAAATAACATGGAACCCTCACTCTTAACTGTCAAGCACTTCTCAATCCAGAACCGTCAGAAGCAGCAAACCGTTGCATCCACCGTGCACCTTCGCATTCACGTGTAATAACATCAGCTGTGCTCTGCTGGTTCGATGCAGCCCCCACGGTGCGTTTGAAGACCAGTTAATAATTCAGAGATGCTGGCCGCGGCGCAACGGGGACGGTGTTCTCTGCTGCTCGCCTTCACAGCTGCATGGGGCCTGCCAGGGACAGATGGCTCGTCCCACGTGGAGCGTTTGGTGCCAGTACGGCCCAGTAGAGTGTTGGACAGTGTTTGTGTGTTTTTGTGTGTGTGTTTCTAATTCTTCCTCCCCCCCTCATGGTCTTTGTCAGTCTATATCCATTATTATTCAGTGTTGTGAGCAGAAAACAGAACAGGGCAGGACTTCCTTGTCTGTTCATCATATTATCTGTTTTCCTCTATCACAGCAGACTTTGGTGTTTCAATGCTTTGAAGTTCCGTGGATCGGAATGAAAGGATCGCGTTTCCCTTATCGTCTCATTAAGTTTATCTCGGAGTGGGTTTTTCTGAGTTGCTCCTCGCCTGACGCTCCTCTGCAGGGTGTCCAGGTGTCTCTTAGAGATATTTTAAGATGCCTGCATGGACACAGCCCCCCCTCCCTGTCTGCAGCAGGGAGCTAGAGGACAGGTCGGAGCTACTTGTCGGAAATCACAGCAACAGCATGACGTCGGACTTGGTCTGTTCAGTCTATCAGCACCGAGCTAATACTGGGTTTTTCTTCTTGCTATTCACCAATAATGGATGCCAACAAATCTCTATCTCTCTAAATCTCAGTGGTTTAAGGAAGAAGGATGGATTAGAAGTCAGGATTACAAGCACACATAATATCCACAGTATGAGGTTTGAGTCAAGGCCTTGCAGTCTATAGGTGTTTAAGGTTCAAGGACAAAACTAGAAGGGTCCTCTGAAACCACATATCTCCTCCAAGGCTAACGCCCTGTCTCACCCATTAGATATTCCTTGGAAGA
This sequence comes from Pseudopleuronectes americanus, assembly GCA_038501795.1. Lineage (NCBI taxonomy): Eukaryota > Metazoa > Chordata > Actinopteri > Pleuronectiformes > Pleuronectidae > Pseudopleuronectes > Pseudopleuronectes americanus. Next base: position 10,749,830 of record CM076734.1, on the reverse strand, counting down.
AATGATCTGAAATAACCATGCATACACTCACTAAAGTTGATAAGTATCCTAATCTTACCTTCCGGTCCACATGTATTTTAAAATATCAAGTAATTCTGAGCTGAGAGTTGTACATTTATACATGACACATTAATCTAAATCAATTTCTCTGTCTTTTTGTGTCATCAGAGCTCCCAGAGAACTGGACGGACACCAAGGAGACGCTGCTGGAGGGGATGGTGTTCAACGTGAAGTACCTGGGTATGACACTGGTGGGTCAGCCCAAAGGAGAGGACATGGCTTCAGCTGCCATTCACAGAATCGTCACCACGGTGAGTCACCGCTCCCCTTCTCACTAGAGAAACCTCACAACACATGTTTTTTTACTCTGCCATTTTAGCTTGGCTTGTGCACATCTTAATTTAAATCCTTTATGCAGCACGTTATTTCATTCATTCCCTTATGGGCAAACAATTGTGTCTTAAGATTCTGTTGCCCCCTCATTAGCAACATGAAATTTCGAGGGGTGACATTGTGAAGATTTCAATTACAGCGGAGCTTTTTATAGAAAAACAGGGTTTCACAAATTACAGCCTCAAACTGCAATGCACTTTATCTGAATGACTTAAAGGGAAATAGTTGTCACGTACATGACCCTTGACAATATGTTTTTGGGGCAGATTTTGGCAAACATGTTGCTCCATATCTACAGTGTATACCAATTGGGGCGCTACTTAGGACATTGAGGTGTGAATCAGGTAGCAAGAAAAATGTGCTATCCAAATGGTATTCCTGTCATTTGCTCATCAATCTACACTTAATAATCCATGAAACAAAGTGACACCCTTTTTGTCTTGTGTTCAGGTAAATCCTGTTCTCTAATTAAGTACATCTCTATCCAAATTGAGGGTACTACTAATCACGATGAAGGGGAGAAGTCGGCAAATATATTTTCATCTTCAGGAAATGATTGTGGGTACTGTCGCATAGATGATCACCTAATTTAGTGTTGGTAGAGCAGCATGTGCTTCATCACTATACAGGAAAAAAGGATCCTTCATATTTGTGGCTTTTGGTGGAAAATATCAAAATGTCCAGGAACCGGCTGCATTGAGGGGGGTGAAGTGGTCGTCCTCTAACCAGAAGGTCGACGGTTCCATCCCAGTCTTCCCCAACTGCATGCCGAAGTGTCCTTAGGTCCTTAGTCCTTGTCAAGACTAGAAAAACCCTATTTAACTTTAGACCATTTACCATAAACTCTGCACCGAAATTACTCTATTAAGGGTTGTATTCCTCCAACTGTCTCTAATTCTCTTGGCAAGCACATACAGGGAGGTCATGTTTACATTAGGGTCAGCGTGGCCACATGGGATCATGGCTGCTAATCCAGGATTATCTAGAGTTGAACACTTGCGGCAGTCAGATTAGTGATGTGATGTTTATTCGCCATCACCGAGCCACACAGGCTTTCTGAGCACAGTTTTCCACGTCCATTCACAATCCTGTCAATTCACGTGTCACTTTGGAAAACTGCAAACTGTTGCACGTAAATCGGCTGGTGTGTGGCTGACAGAAGAAAACATTTTCTTTTCATTTATATTTTGCAAATGAATGTCTTCATTATATTCATGTGTCTTCCCTTCAGGCACACACACACGCTCACCTATTCACTGAATGCTGCCAACAAAGAAAATGTCTAATCTGTGGGAAGCCTTTCTCTGCAGGGAGATAAAAAAAGCCTAATCACCCCCCCGCCTCCTTTCTCAATTACGCACAGAACCGGACCCAATGGCAGGATTACGATTCTATTGATTTACAACAGGACAGAGGAAGAAACTCCGCTGTCTCTGTCTGTTCCCTTGGAAACCAATCAACCTGAACGGGACGGCTGAATACGATAAGACAAGACAAGACAGAGGGAGCGAGTGTATATAGAGGCAGGCTGAACTCGGCCAATCTCCAGCTGCCTCGTGGCGCGACACTTGTAACATAGTGGCATAACAAATGTTGCACCAGTCGTTAGCGCTTCCTACATGAATGAGCTGCCACATTCAGGCATGATAGTTTTCCCCCTCTCCCAGTTTCCCTGAATTCAAGTCATGTGGTTTTAAGTGGAAAGTCTCAAGGGAGCTTTGGGCTGCTGCAGACGGCCGAGGTTCCATCCCTGACAAGTCCTAGTTTTCATTAAATCAAAGATCCTATTTGATCATCTCTATTTTAACCTCCTGCAAAAGTGAGTTCTCGTGCCAGATATTTCTGTAGATGCTGAATTCACAATTTTCCTTCCCTGTATTCCTTCACCTGATGTCACTTTCAGTATGAAACTGAACTGCTCTCAATAATTCTATCGGAAGGAGGTCACTGTCATTGTCGCCAGGTGCTCTCACAGACCGCAAGCTCAGCACTATGGCTGTACTTTCTGAAAGTCCAGATGGAGAGGAGCTGGCAGGGGGAAGCCGGTGGCAGCCAGCCCGACCTCGAGCACTCGTTCTGGGCTACACATGGCAGCCCTCTCCTCCCTCCCCTCCCTCTGTCCTCTCACATTTTATAAATTCCCCACATTTCTGGGACAACTCACGCAGGCCACGTTCTTTTTTGGTGTTTAATCAAAAGTGAAAATCAACTCGTATTAATGTCAGAGTGACAGGCTGGCTCCGTCTGTACCTGAGGCTACACATCTGATTTGTGTGTGTATGTTTTTTTACATTTCACGCTCACAGGCCAGAGCCAGTGCCAAGAAGTTTCGGAAAGTGACCCTGACAGTGTCCCCGAAAGGCATCGTCATCACAGACACGGAGACCACAGACCTCATCGAGAACGTCTCCATATACAGGTATGTGGTTTTTGTAACGTTTGCTGCACAGGCTCAGGCTGCTGGTGGGATGGTCGGTCAACCACTTCTGTCCTGACTGAACCATTTCAACAAATGATTGCCTCTTTTTCTCTCTCTCAATAACATCTTTAAAATGAATCTTTTCCAGCATCGTGCAAGGTTTCCTTCTGATAGATCAGTGTGTTTGTGTGTGCTGTGTTTTCCTGGCCTGAGACCACCCTGTAATGTAGACCAGGGGCCTTGTGTCATTGAGGATTACAGTCTGAATATCACAGCGCTGGACTGTGATTACAGAACAGGCTGCAATGAGGACGAGCGCGCACCGGTCTGCGTCTCCTCCTCATCCACCTTATCAGCGGCAGCAGACCACCGGGCCGGGGAATCAGCCTCATCTTTGATCTCCCCTCTCTCCTCTCCTTATCGTTACCTCCCCTCCCTCCCCCAGTACCTCCTCACTGCGGCTCACCAAATCTTTCTGCTCATATTAACATAGCCGGTGCTCTGAACGCAGGAATACCCACGACTAATTGCTCGCTTTGAAGCTCACACTGCCCGTTTTTGCCCATACCCCCCCCACCTTCCCCGATTGAGGGTACAGGAGAGATTGAGGGGCCACATACGAAGCCTGGGTTGACTGAGGATTCATTTATCCTCTTTATGAGACCTTCCCCACCCCCCACCTCCTCTTTAAAGCCCCTCTCCCCCTCCTACCCCTCCTTCCTTGTGTCTTATTTTTGCTGCACATAATCCATTTATTGGCCAAGGAAGCAAGTGAGGGGTGAAAGACAGCGGATATAAGAGAATGGATCAAATCGGCCTCTGTTTGTTGTGCTAACGAGTGAGGGAGCAAAGAGTTGGCTGCCAAAGGTATACGAGGAAATGTTTGCTCACATGTCCAAGCTTGGATGCACCACACAGGGTGTGTTGTGTACCACTGTGTGCATGTCTAGTTAATTGTGTCTCCACACTCAGTGGAAACAGAGCTTTTTTCCCCCTCAGGCTTGAAAACAGACTGGCAGGAATATTGTGCATGACATTGGAAATAGAGTTAATAGGATTCTACAACCCCCAAACCACAATTCCACCCATACACACACCCCCACACACACACATCTCCCTACTCACACACAAATGATACAATATCATACTTATCAGTGTTCAGTTTTAAAAAAGCGGCACAATTTTCAGTTTTAAAAGCACCAGACTCTGAAATTATATTATGAGTCAATTCTACCATGTGTAACGATGCATCGAAAATAAGTCAGCCATCACCATCACCGTCTCCCAACATGAGGCCGGTCCAGCTGAGGAGACCAATCAGCCAATGAAGGGAGACGACCTGTCAAAGTGAAAAGCCGATGGAGAAGCATCACAAAGTTCTTTAGTAGAGTTATGTCAACTCCAAGTAATCATAAATTAACCTGGTCGAAATCCTTAATTGCCTTCTCATTCAATCCGTCTGTGTTGTTTGTCCTTTTAGATAATCCTTTATTTAACATTTCCTGGAGAGCAGAAGGTTGTGAGCGTGTTCAGCCTCCTCTCTGATTGTGATTGAGATTCCGACAGGAGCTCTTAGTGGCCCACCAGCATATCAATCAGCTGAGAGTGAGGGCTGCCACACTGACTGACGCTCCACCTGCTAATGATGCACGCCGCTCTGACAAGCCGTCAGATCTGCAGGATCTGTAAGCCGAGGCCGCAGGAACGTGATCGTGCTGCTCGTGCAATTAACTTTGACCATCTCATCTCTGTTAGCATGACTGACTACTTCTTTACTTTTTTTTTGTTTTTGCAAAATAGTTTTTGACAACCGCTGTTTTTCATTATTGCGCTCATGTCTGAGTGAGAGTCGAACAAAAGCAGTCCATTGTTGTGATAAACAACACGGCTGCTTTATCTGGTGAGAGCCTTGATGTGTGAAGTTCTATTCAGGCCGTACTGTAAATATTAAAATATTTCCAGTGATATCCCCTCTTCCTTTGCGAGAAGATCAAAGGGGTGCGGCAGGCAGAGCCTCTTTGGAAATATGATGCAACCTGACAGCTCAGCTTCTGTTGTTAGTGAAGACTCTGTGATGCTGTCAATTATTCTTTTTTTCCCCCTGTTGTTTCAAGCTGAGGGCTTATCTGGTGAATGTGAGCCATTGTTCGCCACATCGCAGGCAAAGCAATAAAAAACGTTTTCTACTCGATGCAGCAGTTGAGTAGAAATCTGAAGTCCCGAGGATTCTGTTCTTTTGGCCTTTTGTCGACTAATTATTGACCGGTGCGTTTGCAAATTTCATATTTTCAATTTTGCCTGCTGTAATTACATTACTTTGTACACATTTCAAATCTGAAAGTGTAGTGCTGCTAATTATCGTACTACACCAAGCTTCAGATACAGATGTCGGGGGGAAACGAGCTGGTCAGACATGCACAGTACTGACTGACCTATTTGCTCATTTAGCTTATGAATACAGGCTGAATGTGTGACACTGAATTAGTGGAATTTCTCGTTGACAAGCGTTTAGAGAAATCTGTCTCATAACCTCTGGAAACTTATTTACAAAAACGCACCGTGAGCAAGATGAGCCTGCAGATCACAGAGATTGCCTTGTACAAATATATGAAAAAAAAACTCAAACGACTGACAACATTGATGATCACTGTTCCAACTTCCTTATTTCCTTTAACATATTTAAAGCAATGACTCTTATATGAAACAGCAGCTTTACCTTTGCTTCAGTCACTGAAGCAACATACAAACCCACAGAGGCCTGAGCTATACACGTTCGATCAAATATGTTGATATTTTACTAGTTTAAGGGTAATTAGGACATCAATAAATTATACTTAAGTTCATAAGTTACAGTAGCTTGTTTGTATCAGTCTTGTTTTCTGAACCTAAATGGGTCAACCCCATCAATTTCTTCTCTGCTCATATTTTATGCAATTAAGGCTCAAATATGAGCCCGAATGTGGGGGTTGGTGTCGGGGGTGAGCTAGTAAGTGGGTGGGGGGTGTCCTGGGCATTGCTATGTGGGTCATGCATCAGTGGTGCAAGCCAGTAAACAATTTGCGAGAGGGATGCGAGGGGCTGGTGAGTTCATGCTCATTGTTTTGAGCAAATTAATTACTTCCTTTTTAGTGCCTCTTCTGATGTCGGGCGGCAGATGAGTGGCTGCTGTCAACAACCCCTCGCTGAGCGCAGTTTAGAATAACTGTACCGATTATAAACTGCTGACCTCAGTCCTGTGGCGTCGTCCTTTAGTGATGATGACGATGTGTTGAAGGACTTGGAATTTCTAAATCTACCTACTAACAACCATCTGTCTGTCTTTCTGTCTGTCAGAGCTTTTATTTTGGAAGGTTCTGCTCTGTAGATTGTGTCACTTACTTGACAGACCACTGAAGTAGCCAACAATGCAATGGATGAAAAAATAAAAACAGTTGAGTTAATCATACAAACTTACACTTGTACAACACATCGTGAACAAAAATGATTCAGATTCACTTCATGAAAAACATTTACAATCAAATCTTCCCTGCAGATTAAAGCAGGTAGGATGAACACAAAGTTTTCAAACTTCATTCTGCACATATCCACTGGTTATAAAAAGCTCTGCACACGTCGCCCAGCATACAAACAATGAAATCAGACAAAACCAATCGCTTCAGTGAAGCCGCGCGAGCTGTTGCAGGGGAACGAAATGGCTCGGTGGACTTTGACTAGATTGGTTTTAGATAACCATTAAAAATCACAAGCCCGGTGGCCGTCGGCTGGATCTGCAGACAAGTCGACTCCTTGGAAACCAGGGTATTAGATCCAGGAGAGAATCAGAGTGACTCAGCAGGGACCACAAGGTAATCTGAGACAACAGACATTCACATCAAGAGGTCGCAATATATTATTTAACATGAGGGAGATCATTTCAGAAATCAACAGTTTTCTAAATCTCATAAAAGGCAAACAACTGCACCTAAATTATCATAATATTTAACAAAAGAATCCATAAAATCCCAAAACCCCAAAGTATATCAACATTTAAACTTGACTTTTCATACTCCCCTTTCAAGTTGGGTTGTGACCTTGATTTCCTCTGCTATTGTGCAATATTTAAACCCTTAATTATTTATGATGTTAAATGTTTAAAGGCTTTCCCATTTTCTATTTTTTCCCCGTTTATTTGATATATTTTTTTATTTACATATTTTAAGCCTGCTCAGCACTTTGGTTTAACCACACTTGACTGAAGCACTCTGAAGGGACGGAGCACCAGCTTCAAGCGCCTCTCGTTCACGTCACTGCTGCTGATGTGTGTCCTGCTCCACTGGTCCCAGCTGTGGGACCTGATCAGCATAATATTCACCAGCGCTGCTCTGCTTCTGCAGTGGCTGGTTTGCATATGCAAAAAGGTTGAGCACAAAACCAAAGTTATGGCCCAGATTGCAGATCATTTTACCTTGATGTGCAAGGTTTGATAAAGAGTGCAGGCTAGTAGCTGGTCTACTGCACGTGTTGTCTTTGCTGGGTTACATCTTCATCCTGTGATGCAGCATGACCTTAAGGTGACAGATTGGTCCCTGTTGTTTGGTTTATCATTATAAATGCACTAACGTCAGGTGGATTGATGGTGTTGGTGTAAATTTGCTGTCATCATATCTTCTCCCTCTTCTCTTCCAGAATCTCGTACTGCACAGCGGATAAAACTCAGGACAAGGTCTTTGCCTACGTCTCCCAGTGTCAGTTCAACGAGACACTGGAGTGCCACGCATTCCTCTGCCAGAAGAGGAAGATTGTAAGTGTGCAGTACTGTGACTTTCTTCTATTTACCAGTATATAGTTGCATTTACCTGTATTTAGCCATAAATACCACTGTGTATCTGTTTTTAACTGTATTTAACTGGTGGTTATTGAATACATTGTTTAGCAGGTCAGGAGGTCAGTTTATCTGGGGATGGACTTCAGTGTATAGCTAATGAATTAGATTGGGCAACAAACGACATGAAAGTAGATAGCTCCATCTTGTGGCAACCTCTATAAGGCCACCTCACCTCAAGCTAGTCAGGAAGCTATTACATTTATTTGATTAAATAGTATCATTTCAATAGAGAAATATAACATTCAAACTGATAATAAATATGTATATTATTCTGAATAAATGTCAAACTTGCAATCTAATGGATAAATAATCAATTTGAACATGTTAAATCCAGACCTTCTCCTGACCACACAACTGGAATGACAGCTTCTCACTCTGTGTGATCCTTGTGTTGTTACTGTGTTTCTTCCTCTCTCAGGCTCAGGCTGTGACATTGACAGTAGCCCAGGCCTTTAAAGTGGCTCTGGATCTTTGGGAGGTTGCTCAGGAAGGTGAGTTCACTGAACAAAGAGAAAGTGACCTTGGGGTGAGTTCAGTGTGGCAGGAACGGTATTGACAATTTCACCCGCTGACCTCCTCCCCCTTACTTTCTGCACTGGTCGGTATACATGACACTGCTGTACTTCATGCATCTATAGCAGCCTCTCATCATGAGTGACTAAAAACCAAATGAAAATACATCCCATTGTTTTCTTTTGGTTTAAATTTTTCAAATAGATTTTGTGTCCACAGGCAAAGGCAAGAAGACCAGGCCCTGCTGCTCCTGTGCACCAAGCGACACGCCGACAGAGACGACAGACAGTCAGTGTGTTCCAGAAGGTACGTTTGTATTACTGCGTGTTCACCCACAGTGTGAAATCAAACAAGGGAAATGGTTTTTGTGTTGATAAATACTTCCAAACAACTGATGATGATCCATCTTACTCCTGAAGAAGGATTGTTACTTCATCGTTTCCATTATAAAGAATAGCAAGACATTTATTTATTTTACAGAGTTTCACATGTCGTGACTGCTCCAGGACTTAGTCTTAGACTGTACATGGACATGAACAATGTGACAACTTCCCGAAGATGTTGTCAAAGTATCTTGATCGCCATCTGGTGGCTGGCTGCAGTAAAGTTCATAAATCCTGAATCCCACATGTTAGTCGATGGGAATGGGGCGATACAAAAGCATTCCCTTCATTTAACTTTAAGTCACTCAGGATTTTACTTTAAATGTTGTTGGTTTAATCAACTTTGATTTAAAAAAAATTGATTTTAAATAGATTTTTCTGGCCGTACAGGCTGTAGCGATTGTAGCTGGCTTGTATTTATTTTCAATTCTGGGGTTTTGCTGTAAAAAATGACAACTGTAGTATATTGCATTCAGTGAACTGAGAAACTGAAAAGCTGCTGTGTTCACTTGCATAATACAATGTACAATATAGTGTGACTGTCACACAAATTTTAACGCAATCACTTCTCACACACACGTAGAACCAATTGCTTAATTACTTGAGCCTCATTAGTCATTCAGTAGAGCAGCCGTTTTTCAGCACTTTCAAACGGCCTTGACATTCATAGGTCAAATATTTTTTATACTCCTCAGGGGGTCAAACAGTCCAGAAATAAAAAGAGACTTAATCACCCTGTTGGTCCAGGCTTGGCTTTTCCAGCTCCTTTCAATTAAAATGTGCTCTGCACCCGGTGGAACTGGCCACAGGACAGAGAGAAAATCTGATGTGAAGCCTTTAAGGACCTCGGGAGTAACTCAGAGAGATGTATGAAAGTTTTACAGAAGTGATTTACATTAAATAAGGTGCTAGTGCCAGTGGTCTGGAGTTGTGCCACAAAAAAAACTGACAAGTCTCCTCCTCTCTTTCTCTCTCGTTCTGTGTCTGTTCTCCACCCTGTTCTTTCTCTCTTCTCCTCTCCGTCTCTCTCCCTTTCTCTTGATCCACCCGTCAAACTCTCGTCCGAACCTTCTTTCTCCGGCACACCCAGCGGCCCACAAGCCTGTCCGGATGGAGGAGAGACTCCGGTCTCGGCCTTTCTTCTCCGCCGCGCTCAGCTCGCTCTCACCTCGTAGTAACCCCTCCCGAAGGCGGCCGATCAAACATGACTCTTGGGTAGGTCAGACCATCTGCCTCCGATCAGCACTATTGTCATGATCTACACAGATGTGAAAGTATGTTATGTTTTGTTGAGATTTTTACTCAGGAAATCAGGAGCAACAGTAAATCTAAGTGGTCCTGAAAGTAAACTCACACAATAAATCTTATCTCTATGTCAATTCTTTTGATTTATTCATTTCAAAAATTAAGAAGTACAATGTGTACTTGTTTTTCTTACACCCAGAGGTGCCAAGTCCTCATCCTCTCAAGTCAGTGTTTCCATTAATGCAGAGGCAACACGTTGTATATGAGACACACATTCGTAATTAATTGCTGATAAGCTTTTGATAAAAACAGCTATGTTAATGTGACCTTTATAAGCTTCTCAATGGTTATATTGGTACTCTATAAGTGAACTGGTTAATAAATTAAGTTCACTTACACGTGTTCAGCACTAGGTGGCAGCATGTTCTTTGGAATATTTTCCTCACAGTGAAATTACATCATTTCCCTGAAGGATTTTAGAGACATTCTATTTTAATTCAGTCTCACTTCATCTTCCATTCTCTCCTCTTCTAGCAAGTGTGGTAATATACGTCCTGCATCGGGTTAAATATGATACCTATCCTCTGCAACTTGAATTGATTGTGTCCATTAGCTATGAAATAGAGAAACACAAGGCAGATTTAAACAGGTTGGATCTCATGTTTGCATGATTTTCCTCCTCTGGGATATCAGTGTATGAGTATTGATTGTGTTAGAGTCACAGTGATTGTAAGATGATGTATTTTGCAGGATTAGATTGTACAGTCAGTCCCGGAGTAAATTATGTGTCTTTTGAATTAGATATAATAAAGTTATGACGGATGAGGGAGTCGGTGGAGATGCACGGGGAAGCAAGATTGTAATTTGAAGTAATTGATGTGTGTATTAATTCATATTGTTTATGTCCCGACAGGATGTGGAGGATGGACTCGATGATGCGTTCTCAAGGTAACCTCTGCTTATGGCTGCACAACAGTGGGTACACAGTACTCATTCATTTATGAATCAAATTTTCAACACTAAACACTTAAAGGTCCAGTGCATAGGATTTTAGAGGGAATCAATCCAATTTTTTTTTATAAAATATTCATAATGCATTTATATATTATGTAAAGCACTGATGCTTTTAGTGCTGTGGAGGGAGCTGGAGCCAATCACAGTTAATGTCGTTCTAGAGATGTGGGTACAGCCAGCGTATCGCAGGGCCAACATACAGAGACAATCATTCACTCTCTTAATATTTATAATTATATATATAATTCAGTAAAGTATAATTACCCATGACCAAACACTGTCTCAAGAGAAGAGAAGGCCTTTCACGTTTTACCCGAAGGTCACTTCAGTTTCTCCTGCAGGTTCGGAAGGGGAGGGGGGGGGGCTGGAGTTTTTCACAAAGTTGCATTTTGGAACTTTGTGACTGAAGGACTTCTTCTTCAGTGAAATAATCGATAGTAATCATTTAATAATACATAGTTTATTTCAAGTTTTTTAGAAGGTTTTTAAATTGCAGCTGCAGCTGAAAGAGCTCCGGTTGTTAGTCATGATAGAGGAGTGATAACACAAATGTACCGTACAATGGAAGGTGAAAAGAAAGTAACAGAATTGGCAATATGCATTCATAATTTAACATGTGATTGGGCTGTTGAAATGATCAACAAGCCGAGTTGACTGTAGAAACCGTGTGTAGCCAGCAAGCATCATTAACTCTTGCAAAGGTCACTGTGGCATAAACAACCTGCAGCAGACAATAGGAACGACTGCGGAGATGATCCGACACCTCTGCTGACAGAGCTGAGCCAAGATGGGCGCCCCAGCGTGCATCATCCCTTTGAGCCGGGATTACGATGCAACACCTTTTTATTTTCCTTTGAACGTGCGACAGTCTGTGAAATTTTTAGTTCCTGGCCGAGAGACGTCTGCAGAGAGAAAGGAAATGTGTGTTTCACAGGTTAATGTTGAGTCAACAGAAGTCGTGCTCACTCATACGAACTCCATGTGATGGACAGAAACCTTATTCTGCACCATAGACTGTATGTAAAGATAGAGGAAAGGACAGCTGCCTATTAGTGAAGCCAGAGTATCCAGATCATTATAGGTCATAGTTATTTGATGACTCCAGAATTGGGTGAAACTCAAGGGGCGGTGTTTGTATCCAGGATACTGTGGCTTCCTTTCTGGCTTGTGGGAGGAAGCGCATTTTGTATCTCTGACAGACTACACCTCTCTTAAACAACGTCCTTCCATGCTGCACAAAATGCTGAGGACGTAGGCCACACAATTCAGGAGCTGTCTGCACACTCTGCATGGCTCTCAATGTCCTCATACAACCAGATGATTGTGTGTGTGTGTGTGTGTGTGTGTGTGTGTGTGTGTGTGTGTGTGCGTTAGTGTGTCCTGCAGTGCTGTGTCATCATCATAAAGACAGAGGAGCTGTGGAAAGATGTTGACCTAAACATTAAAGAGGTGGCCACTCATTAAGCTTTGTTAGCCCGCGGCTAACAGATCAGTTTGTTTCATTGCAACACGAAACACTTTGGTTTAAGGTTATGGGTAAATGAGAGGCAGAGATTACACAGTTTGTGTGTGTGTGTGTGTGTTTGTGTGTGTGCGTGTGTGTGTGTGTGTGTGTGCGTGTGTGCCTGTTTGTGTGTGTGTGTGGAGGAAGGCAGGTCATCAAGGGGGCTGCTCACAGCAGGGACGTGGGGGGAAATACTGACCACCAGCGTGGGTGGCTGTCTAATGGAGGAAGGTGTAACACTTGATAAATGTGACATCCTGCTGGTCGGGGCTGAAGGATTTTGGGAGTGCTGCGGCAGAGACTTCCTCCGCAGAAGTCAGCAGGGCTGTCAGGCTGTGAAGTGTCGGCGTGTGAGCGATGGATGAGATTGGTCTTGAAACCTGGATCGTTCTGCATCACACTGAGATGTCACAACTGTCACACCTATTTAATGTTAGATGTACGTTGACTGTGGACCAGCAGGGCAGGGGTTGAGGTCTTGGATTTGAGCAAACATGAAATCCGATCGCTGTGCAGAAACACACAGTCCTCTCATGAACCACTCAGCCGGCGTCATGAGCTCCTTCTCTGCTTCCCTTTCACCCTTGTTAAGAGCATGTGAATCTAAAACTTGCTGTGGGTGTCAGTTTTGTGGTGAACCTTACACCTCTTCCACTGCCCCTTGTGTTCAAGTAGCAGCTAGAAGAGTCCTTGCCAGTGCTGTATATTTAGCGATAGAACCAGCTGAATCATTTTGAATGTGTGTGAGCACAGGTCAGGGGGTGTGCTCTGTATAAAAATTAGTTTTTCCAACAGAAGATTTAGGCTGTGGAGGCTCTGCACTTTCCTCCAGGACTGTTAGAGATAACCACTTTTGGCATTAATTTATTTTATTGGTTTAATTAAATGGTTTGATTTGTATTTAAGATTTTTAATACAAGCGTTGACCTTAAAGTTGAGGTGACCATTATGTAAACGCTCTTTTGGCTCCATCATAAACTGGGGGAAGCTTAAATAATTTAAACCTCATCTAAATGGAGTGGAGAGTCCTCCTTTTGGGGTTTAAGCCTCTTTTAGTGTTTATTTACGTTATGCATGGCGGAGCAGGGACAGCACTCGTGTCCGTGCACTCACAGTTCTCCTTAAAGTCTCCTCTCTGTGAACAGTTTCAGCAAAAGTGTTTTCACTTATTTTAACCTTTGATTCGCATCATCATGGTTTTCTTCTTCTGTCCTCTGCCCGGCATGCAGCAACATGGAAGTAGAGATGGACACCGGTGAGTGATGTGCTCAGTCAGTTCATGTTTGCATGTTGCATGACGCCATCCTGGACAGAGATATCATTAATTTTTATGGTTTTATAACAACTGAAGGCTAGCACAGGTTCTCTTTCATGTTTGCAAATGGAGGTTGAGGTGAGAGGTATTCAGCTGCAACATTCAACTTCACCTCTAGATGTCACTACATTCTACACTGAACCTTTAAATCAGCTAATCAGTTGAGGAGCCAGGTATTGTTATTTTAATATTGTAATTCTCCACCTGCCTGATGCCACTCATGACTCATCACATTGCACTCTGTGTGTTTGTCCATCGTAAATCTATCATCTGACATCAACAACATTTTTTTTTAGTTTTTTTAACCTTTTGCAAAACGCTTTGAACCTTTTTGAAAATATTAAATATTTAATGCCTCCGACCTCAATGCAATTTACTTTTTCCCTCTCTCTCTCACTTTCTCTCTCTCTCTGTCCCTGTCAGACTGGCCGAGTCCCGCTCCGAACCCGTCTCTGACGATGCAGCTCTGAGTCCCCCGGACGTCTGAACAGAGGATCTGTAGTCAATCTGCAACTGGGATTGTTTTCAAGAACTGCCCAATTTACACTGTCACAACAAAATCACATCACAGTCCCTGAGATATAAAAAAAAACAGCATACATCAACTGAACAGGGAGAAAATAAACATGCTCCCTGGTGCATACCCAGAATCTGAGAAGGGATATATTTCAACTTAAAAAAACATAAGATTATCTGACGACCTATTTCAATTGCTAACGTTGGTCCGTTACATGTGTTGGTATTGACATGTGTGTCAATATGAAAAGCTCGTAGAGAAGAGAAAAGATGATTTGGGTAATTTAGAAATGTCAGAAATACATAAAAAGATTAATGAAAATATGCTTTGTACCAAATTTAGCTACTATATACCAAGTTGATCAACTATCTGAGTTCCAATTGATTTTGTTTCCCAATTCTCCAATTGTTGCCCCAGACTCAGATGAACAGAAACAATTAAACATGATATCAATGCAAATGGACCAGCAACCTATGGTTCTCTTATAATATGAAGAATACTGGACAATATATTGATAATGGAAATGTTTCACTTCCAGACATACAGTGACTCTAGTGACTATTGTACCAAGTCTCCTCCTTTTAATTTTACAAAGTGTGTGTGTGTGTATATGTAGGCTGCCATCACTCTCTGAAAATGTGAGAGCTCTCAGATCTTGTTTATCTGATGCGACTGGCAGCTGTTCCTCCTGCCGTCACTGGACGAGCTCCAGCGTCAGAAGCTGAAACGAATGTTCTGTCGCGACGCTGAGAGAATTATACATTTGTCCTTGAGTGTGTTGCGCTGATTGGAGCACTTCTGTTGACAATGACACAGCATGTGATGTAGTAATTAGACACACTGTACCCATGTGTCATCTTCTTATTGATGACAGCATCAATGCATCATAATGAAAACCACAGTCAACAACCACAAGCAACTTAAACAACATAAATAAAGTGAGATAAATTATCTTATGAATTTAACAAGCTCCAAAAACCTCAGATCCTACATTTCCCATAATGCTTGTTGTTGTGAAGTCGTGGTTTCCGGATTCAAGTGGTGATGACATCACTATGACATCATCAGGGTTATATCGTTAAACTTTGTCCGGAGCCACGACCAAATTCATATGTAAGATTTCGCAGAATGTTTCGTACTCATAGACTGTAAATGAAGATGGCTGACACTCCCCAAAAGTTAAGCCAAAGCATCTCCTTCTCCCCCTTGTGGCTGTCTGCAGAATAGGTTGTTAACCTGCAAAACTGAAGTACATGTCAAATCAGGTAGTTCTTATCATGCTGGTTTGTGTTCTAGTGTTATTTTATTTCTGTGAAGTTGGTTTTAAAGTATTCGTTGCTACCAAAACGGGGTGAAAACATCAGGATTGATAGCTAATACTGACTTGCGATTGGCCGAGAGTGTGTGTTCGTCAGCCTCCGCCTCTGTGGCTTCATTTCTGTGGGAGGAAGGGCAGATGAGTCGTCCATCTTTATAAACACAGTCTATGGCTGGGCTAAAAATGATGATTAAAGTGAACTTGATATGTCAAATCTGTGGAGTGCCCATTCAAGGGGAACAAATCTGTAGATGGTTTTACATCCAATACATTTAAATAAGAGGGAATGCAAACTCCCAACCTACTGTTGTAGATAACTCAGTCATCAGGATTATAATCCACTGACAATCAATTGGTGTGTTCACTTTGTCAGTGTCAACAGGTTTGTGATATAAAGAAAACTCATATTCATCAATGAACACTGCATCAGAAACAATGTGTCACCTTATCATTTAGCTGCCACAGTCTGAAGACCGGTTACAAAGACAACGGTACGACAAGGCCAGGCATTTCAAATAAAGAAACTTATTTCCGTATGCTGTATTTTTTCAACAACTCGAGCTGTGCAACATATGTATGCATATTGTATGTATTGTAAATGAAGTAGGATTTCACACAGGTCGTTGTTTTTAATGATAATTATCACTTGTTGATATGTGAATGTCTACATTGCTTGTTTGTTTTGCTTTAGGCTAGACAATTTATACAAATCTAATTGTATGTGGTTTTTATTTCTTTATTTTTTCATACAAGCGTTGGTAACTCTTGAATTGGTAAGCCCCTCCCCTGAAAAAATTGTCGTCCCGAATCATATTACAGACAAAATTGTTGCTGTGCTTCGACTTTTGAGAAATATTTCCATCCTCCACTTCAGATGACGCTCTCTATCAAGAGCTCCCCCTCTGAGTATTCATCGGATCATGACTGAGAATGATTGTGACGGCGGGAGACAGTGGGGACTCGGTGTTGTTGTCATGACACCCGCTGCAGAATAATTGGATGGCTTATCAGGTTATGCCATGAAGCTTAATTGCATTGTTTCAGGCCTGACTGGCTGAAACGCCAACTTTGTTTGGGTATCATGAATAGCTCCCAGCACGTCTGTAGTTGATCTATTGAGCCACGTCTCTCAAGCATCTTTTCCTCATGAGAAGAAATTATGTTTTGCAATATTTCCTCATCCTTTCAGCTTCGTCATTGAGCACAAACCTCCACCAAGGTCCAACAGTCATTATTTCAAGTCCTCAAATTCAATCAAGCTGCTCCAAATTGTACACACTCATAGATATTTGCCTGATTTGTGGCATCAGGATGCAGGATTTAATTCCCTTGGAAAATAGTGAAAACAGCAGGGTGGGTAATAATGAGATTTTGCAGCCTGGTGGTTCCTTATTGAGAGTTGAGCAATGATCTAACTGCACAGATCCAACTATTTGTCCTTGTATGATAAGCACCAAATTGTGCACACTCATAGATATCAGCTCTCTAAATGTGCCAGATTTTTTTACATGAAGATCCATAAATCCTTCCTTTGAAAAAACAATGAAAATGTGGAAAAATGCAAAGAAAGGAAAGTGTTTAATACAAATTCTGTCTCTGCCCCCTGATCAGGATCTGCACCAAAAATGTAATAGGTTCCTCCATTGCTCAAGCCCCACCCTTACACAAAATGTCAAATCAATGGCGCTGTGGAAATACTTTGATTAGTTATTGTGTAATGTTGCTCAGAAACAAACAAACCAACAAACAAAGGAGCAGACTGAGGTCCTTGGCTGGCGGTAATATTTGGATTTTGCTGCCTGCACCACTTTTATCCTTATTTAGAAAACTCCTTGTACACATGATTTAATGGCCCCAGACCGAGCTTCTAATACAGTTTAGGTCCAGAGTCCAGTGGATCCAAATCCCCACGTCACTGGAATCATTTGAGGCTGGTAAAAAACAATGATGTTGAATGGAGAAACTTCATATAAGCTACTATCAACCCAACTTAACCACTGACGTTTACAGTATCGGTTTACGTTTCCAAGAAGGTGCTTATTTTCTATCTATGCAATTAGTGGGTTTCGTTATACTACGATAGCAATTTGTGAATGAACCACAAGCAGTTGTCCTGAACTGTGTAAAGATTTGTACAGCATTTGGAAACTGTTCTGGTTTGTTACATATTTATGCATAATAAACGACTTTTTACAAACAATTCATCGCGCTGAGCTTTTGTGATTGAGATGCGTCCTTCTGTTAAATTTAAGACATTAAATTAGATCTGCTCCCTTTCCCCCTTCAGACATTGCCCAGCCCCCTGTGGTCGATCAGAAGCCAGGGCCTTCGCTTGTTTGTCCGCCTGCTCTGACACAATCACATCGATATCATCTTTTCACTCAGCTCGTCGCTCATGTCTGATGGAAAAGTTAAATAATGGATAGAAGGTGCAACCAACCACATCTTGTCTTTTTCCTCTGTTAAAATCTCAATATGAGTTCTTCTGTTGGAATTTAAATATTGATACAGTATATAATGAAGTGGTACCATCATATTACATTTTCACCGTGCTCATGGGTTATGATTACAGTTCGATCTGTGTGGCAGTGGCAGGTGAATAATGGTGATGTCATTGAACAAAACTCTAAAATATATATTTTATGAGACAAAACATTTTGATCATATCCCACTCTCTTTTCAGCGAATAGATTTTGTATGGGTGTCATCATCATGTGACCTCTATGTAGGGACTGGGGGTCACATAATAACACGTGGTTGTCACTGTATGGTCCTGTTAAGAGATGCTGCTCACTTTAATGTGTCGTTTTTGTAGTTAACGAAAGTATACACACTGTTTTCTGCTTGAACAAGTTAATTTTGGTTCATAAAAAAAAATTCTTGGACTTTTCATAAGTCAACTGTTATCACCCTCCAAATAAAGTTCAATGGAGCCGTGTCTTGTTTCAGTGAGCGATCAAAGACTGTGTGGAGCACCAGGCCCGTCCACATAAACAAGGCCGGCCTTCAGTGAGCAGCAAAGTGGAGCAGCGAACACCACTTTGATGTTAACAGAGAATTCACTGGAGTGTGGAGCTTAATTTTGTGTTTTTTTTCATGTGAGGGAACCGCTACAGCATCAACACACAACTGCTGCAGTCCACTGTTGCCGTAACAACAATTCATATTTTTATATTTCAAAATGCGATGGATATTCGCTTTATTTTGCTATCATTATCAGTATAATGGATCTACTGGGAACGCTGAGTCAGCATCTCTCGCCCTGGAATGTGCTTTGTTGTCTGATAGATCTGAGCTTCGCAGACGGGCTTCACCTGCAGAGCCGGCAGGAAACAGCTGAACCCTGTGGTGGGAAAAACGTGGGAGTTCAATTTATGATATGAAATGCTGTAATGATCGGAGAGATAATAAAGGAAAGGGTTACCTGCTTTTATACCAGCTCTGGTCCTATACATATACGGAGCCCCATATGAGTCACGGCAACATTTAACTTTTTTTGAGGACTACTTTTGTTACCTCATAATAGTTTTCTTCTAATCCTTCTGAGCCAAATGTAGTTTGAACAGCACAGAAAAATATAGATTTCCCTCTTTACCTCTTCTCATATATACATCCTCTCTTTATAGACTTCACAAATCATTAGATGCTAAATCAGGAGTTCTTGTTAAACTTTGGGGCAATATGTTCACATTACCAGTCTCTAATTTGTCTCTCGTGACTGGGATCTTTATAATGAACGGCTCATTTTTATATTCATAAGTGTGTAATTAATTATTAATAGGCCGTTCAGCACAATTTTGAAATGGCTTTTTATGTACTGATAAGCTGTTCCACACGCCTCTAATGGCTTCATATCCTGTTGGTAATGGTCGTATAATTTGATACTGAGAATCTATAGAAAGTGGCTCAGGGAGGTAAAGACAGTCTTTGCAGTGTAAGTAGTTTAAGACTATTTCACTTACTGCAGCTTTAGTTACAGGTGTGCACAATATTGAGCCCATGTAGAGGTCTGTCAAAGTGCTATGGGACGTTTCCCACCAGGATAAATGTCCTCATTTATAAAACCAGGATTTTAGGACACGGCACCCGTCATCAACTTTAACAAACCTCTAATGAGCTTAAACACGAGGCCCTTTCTTGTCCTTCAGTGTTTTTCCACTCCATTACCCACAGGAAGAGACGCACAGATGGAGAGCAGGGGAGGCTGCTAATATTTGCTGCACATGGAAACACGGCGATCAAGTCCTGCAATAATGACAGTAGACTCCCCGTGTAAAACCTTGGATTTATTTTTAGACGCAGGATTACGTACGTATAGATTTCTGAACCACATCTCAAATTGAACCAAAGCTTGTCTCAGCGCTAACAACGTCTCATAAATCACCTGAGCAACTAATGGGACGACGCTCTGCAGCGAGTTGAAGGAGGGAGAACAATATTATCACCAATTAATCCCCAGGAAGCACTAATTACTTTCTATTTTAAGATGAGCTGTATATTCTTCTGCATAATTACATTTTTTTTAATTAGGAACGTCCAGGTGAAATGGCTGTTTGAATAAGTTCTGTAATGTAGCATAAGAGAGCGTTTGGTGATATGGGCCAAAGCTAGTATCGATAAGAAAAACATTAGCATGAGTGAAAGAAAAGGACACTGAACTTTTTATATATATATATATTTTTTTAACAGATATATATAGAGGAAATGGAAATAATCCCAAATGGAACTATTATTAGATAATGTTAAATTATATTAAGAGGTGAGGTCTAATTGCTCTGGCATTCTGAAGGTGCTACAGAAAGGCACTTTAAAGGTTACAGAGGTTGGGTACATTTAACAGGAAAACAGTGAATAGTGCTTTGGATGCAGTGGCTGCAAGTTTCACATGCACAAAGTTTCGATTAGAGGATATCCGGTGTAATCTGGGGATACTAGTGCAAGGATTTACTTTTAATGCACCGTATGCATCTTTATTTTAAAAAAAATGAACGTTTTACAGTCATTTTAACAAGATTTTTACCATATTAATTAATTTGGAAGTGACTTCCTGCTATATGCTTTCTGCGATGAAGCCCGACCAACGTATTGTGCATGAAGTGCAGTTTTTCCGGCCAGGCTTTTAATGCATTGTGTGCACACATGTAGGTGATAAATGTGTTTCCGAGACAGAAATCCTGTTTCATTAGCAGCAACTTAGTAATGGCACATTCAAAAAGAAGCTTTATTTTACACTTCAGGTAATACAATTTCCTGGGAAATGTACAAGATCTACAATGGAACACTGGATGATAAGAGCCGGTTTCCTGTTTCTAAATGCAGAGAATAAAACATTAACAGTATCACGGAACAGCGATCGTTTTTTATTCCTCCGTCGTTGGCGTCTAACTTAGAGCGCACATCAAATGCTATTCTACAGGCAAATGACCTGCATGCAACTTAAGCAAATGAATGGACTATGTACAGTCATGTTTTCCATGTATTAAATGTTTTATAAATGTATGTAATAGTTTTAAAGGTCCAGTGTGTAGGATATAAGTGAAAGGGATGTATTGGCAGAAATTGAATATAAAATAATCCTAATGTTGTTTTGAATCGTGTAGTTCAATTAAAAAGTATGAATTGTTTTCTTTACCCGAGAATGAGTCTTTATATTTTAATACTTTACATTGACATCAGGAGTGGGTCCTCTCCACGGAGGCCGCCTTGTTTTCTGCAGTAGTCGAATCAGGGCTAACTAAACACTATTCAGCTGGACCATGCAACTTCACCACTAGATGTCACTAAATTCTACACACTGAACCTTTAATTTGAAGCCTTCGGGAGAAAAACAAATTAAGTGGTTGTAGTTATTACAGATGAATTTCTGATGCTCAATTGATATTAAACATTTGAGATAGGAGAGCATTTGTATATATGCTACTTTCAATGGGGAAAACATTGATTCATATAGAGCTGCGTTGTCTCATTGCTCATGCCAATATCAAAAATACACTTAAAGTCATGAAGACCGGCCTCCCAGATATGATCAAGTTGCATTGTGTTGTTTTTATATTGCAATAACCGCCCAAGCACCTGGTAGAGACATCAACGTTAACTGCTCCGTGGGTTAACATTAACTGATGCACTGTGGTTTTTGTGCTCGAGCTACTGTACGGTGTGTCTTTGTGTGTGTGTGTGTATGTGTGGTTGTGTAGATTTCTACAAGATCATTGGATGTGTTTTGTAGTTGTAGTTCAGTGTTTTTCTATAAATCTTATGTACATGCAAGTGTGTCTTTTGTAAGACAGTTTTTGCCAACCTCCCTCACTAGTGTTGACTCGAGGAAAGTTTGTGTTTCCTCAATCAGCTTCGTTCTCCCGCTCGTCGGTGAGAAAGGTTGACGGTGATTTGATGATGAAACAATGAAGGTCCGATCTGCCGTCCTTCTTCTCAGACTTCTATGATGTTTATAGACGGCACCGAGGGATGAAACTGAAAGAGATGAGACGGATAAAAAAAAATCACAGCTCAAGATTTATTTTTTCTTTTATTACAAACAAATACTAAATTTCTATAGATGGCAAAAGCAGCGCGTCTGCCTGAGGAGATTGAGTAGAGCAATGAGACCAGTGGTGGTATTAAAAATGCATGAGCTGCCAACACTGTAAGATTTAGGTATCGTCAGTATGAAAAACTCCTATTTATTATACTCACATTGGTTTATGCTATGGTGTAGACTCGTAATGAAGTGATACATATAAAGCAAGAATACTATTTACATATTTTAAAGGGCCTGGTGGAATTGCAGTAACTTCTTAAAATGAAAACTTCTAATACTTCTAAATAATGAATATCAAAAGCACTGTGTATATCACATCGAGAGAAGTGGTCAATACATGTATTTCTTAGTGATTGCATAAACCTACAATAAATTTTAAGTTCTCTACGTCAAAAGTTAAACAATTGCTTTTAAAATCTTTATTCAAATTGACAAAAATGTGGCCCTAAACTGTCTCAATACATCCTCTCTGCTTCCCTCTGGTCATTCTCTCCATTATAAACCCCTAAAACACTTTTACTGCCTCGAGCCTGAGCTCAGTTTACTGCACTATTGACTTAGACCAGTAACAGTCTTCAACAGAGACCTCACATCAACATCAGACCACATAATGAGGAGCAGAGAGATTAGACCACACAGTGAGAACGGTTACGACGACTGGACCTCAGCTACTTCAAACCACAGAACTCAATATATTGCTACTTTAAACCCGAGGCTGCACATTGCAGGTGACCTCAGTTATCGACTGGTTCGGGCCTTTATGCATCTGGCTGCTGCTCTGTGGTGGTTTTAAAAAGGAAGGTTGCACAGGCTCAAAGCTCCATCAGTTACTTGATTGTATATTTTCCATCACAGCGACGTAGATTGATTGCAGGACCGACAGGTTTGGTGGAGCAAGAGATTCCTGTGATTACATCTGCAGGACTTATATAGTAATAACTTCATTTATATAGAACCTATTAAGACACAGTGACAAGATCTTTAACAAGGTGAAAATGAGGACAAATGTAAGGTAAACAAGAGGAAACAGTAATAAAATAAAAAATTCTTATTAAACATTAAAAATGATTAAAGGGAGGGTGATAAATGCTTCTTTAAAACAAAGTGTACAGTAATATAACAGAAACATTTAAATGCAAAAGATAATATGAATATATTTTTACCCAAAGCCATCTATTGTCTTTAACTTGACATTGAGATTTATTACGAAACAGTATTTTCTCTTTGTCTTTTCTTTTTTTAATCTCAACATGCAAACTGCAATTGCTAATCAAATAAATGTCAATTTTTTGTTTTGCATTTTAATCGAGGGAACGGCTGCTTGCTCTTTATCTAATTTACAGGAGAATGTGTAGAAGAGTAATCTAATTAGAGGAGAATGTGTATAAAGTATAAAGCACGGGAGAGAGGGCTCTGGGAGCTTTTTCCTCAGCCGGTGCAGAGGTTTATTTTAGAACCTGGTTGTGCAACATACTGACCATTGTTTCTCAAAAAGCCTTTTCAGTCGAGCTGGCAGCACACGGCCATCCCAGAGAGCCTTTGTCACAGCTAAGTGCCTCCTTTTGAAACTAAATGGATTTGTGGCGAACACCAGACGTTACCAAGACTACCTGGGCAAAATTGGGGTTTTAGCATTGATCGAGTTTTATATCACAGATGTGAAACATATCCAGTGTAAGCAAGTTTACAGCTGCTAGGTGCCAAAGAGGTGGATGCTTCATGGCACCATTTCATTACATCTAATGTGTATTTGACAGGGAGAGAGAGAGATGCAGGGTGTATAGAGCATCTATCCAATGCAACGCATCACAGCATTTGGCTACAGTTAACTTCCAATCCATTGAAAGGCCTTTAAAACTTATATTTTTACAGACGGATATTCATTTGACCTCATAATCAGTTTCATTTGCTGTAATACACAGATACATACACATATAACCTACATGCAAACATACATACATACACATTTATACTTTCAACGTTCCCCATCTCAAATCGCTGATAACTAGCTGACTTTCCAGAGGCCTGTAATGGTGGCACCATCTAAAGATTTGCATGTGCTCAGCATGAGGTGTCTTAACACATTCCGTCGATTAGATAACATTAATGCAGGAAATTGATTCTGCTGTAAAAAGTGTGAAGAGCATCACATTATCCTGTATAATTGACAGAGAGACATTAGCCGTCCTTCAACACGAGGCACATCTAAGGGCATTAATTCATATAAATGGTTTAAAAAGAGCTGTCCTCAAGAGACTCTGCTTATGAGCACCGGCAGCTGCTTGAAAGAAATTTGCTCTGGACTTAATCTTGGGTCAGGGACGCATGGACGAGACTGTAGCGCCTGTTTTCAATCCGAAATTCAATCGAGCGAAAAATCGCAATGTGTTTGTGTGACGTGAGCCTGCGGTTCAGAGGTGCTCTCACTCACCTTGCTCCTCAGCAGACCTCCGCTGTGATGCTCTGGCGTGCTCCTCTCCGACGACGGCTTGGCCTTCTCCTTACTGTTGCTGGAGTCGTTGTCCTTGATGATGTCATACTGCCGGCAGAACAGGGCAATAACGGCTGGCAAGGTGGCGAGGGGATGGACAGGTGCAACACACACACACACACACACACAGGGAGAAAGATAGGGAATCAGTCATGAGGCAGCAACTGTCACTCGAAGACGTGTCGCCTCCTCCTCTGGCTGCGCACGTTCAAAGGCCTTGTTGGATAATGGAATTCTGCTCCCGAGGGAATGTGATGTCTGAGCCTTTATCTCCAAAGTTCGGGAAGACAGTAATTCTCCACAGAGTTTGCTTTTTGTTGTGTTTTGCAACCTGCCTGGTGCGGTTCAGCCTTCAGTTTGGAGGAGCACTCAAAGCCCACGAATAACACTTCTCTGCTCCACTGAGGTTATGAATTTCTTTGGGGACATTAAATATTCAGAAATTGTTGTGTAGCTCTGGTAATGAGACCCAGGGAGCTGTGAGACACACTGAGGAGCAGAGAGGGTAATTCACTCATTAATCATTATTCATGCATCATATAGCCACTTCGACTCGTGCACTGGTTTGTTGGTTTCACGGTTGAGTTACAGCAGCGATTGTGTAATTTTAGAAGGGATTTGTCTGCGTTTACGGTTTATTGTGATGTTGTTTTAATGTGCGAGCGCAATAAGCTGTCACTTCCCTCAGTATATCAACATAAATCACATAGTTTGGCAGAGAAAGTGATGTTTTGAGGCTCCTCAGCACATTTCAAGCTGCTGAATGCATTAGCAGGTGAGATAAGCTCATGTTACTGAATTACTTTTTAATTCCATCCACATTTTCCAGGCCGAGTCCAAGCAACAGAAAATAGCAGAAATAAACCAACTATAATTTGTAGATTACGAGCCTTCAAAGGTGACTCCTGGTACAACGCATGCAGTGAGGTAAATTGGCATTCACACTGGGACCGGCTGCAAATGAGCAGTGGGAGGATGAAAAACGCCGCATGTGGTGTTTTTCATCATCCCACTCCTCGCTGCCTCCGCCCGGCTTTGCTTTCTCTCATTAGTATTATTTAACATCTCACTCTCGGGGCTCGGGGGTGGGAAGCCCCGCGCCTGGCTGCCTGTCAGACACGCCACTTCTGATTGTGCCTCAACACTTCATTAATCAGGCTGCTCCCCTCGAAGGAGGAGACGTTGAGATGCTCCTGAAAAAAACGTGATGCTGCTTCCACATCAGGACAAGACGTTCAGAGTGTTGCAGGATTCATTTTCTTCAAGTGCCCGTTCTTCAGGTTCTAAGGACTTCCACTCAATAAAGATCCTATTGGTCTTTTTATTAGTGTCTCACTGACTGGTGCTTCAATGTATTGATATTTACAAGATCTTTTACAGTGTGAAACCTCCGTCATGTGTGCACCATCACTCTTAATCATCAGGGCTGACAGAGGCTGTTCCAGTGGACAGGTCCCATTATCTTTGTGCTTATGAAGCAGGATTTTAATGTCATCAATATCAATAAGCTCTGATGCTTGACATTGAATTTATAGTTATTAGACTTGAATGGATCTAAAAACCTGTTAATGAATAACCTC
Source organism: Pseudopleuronectes americanus (assembly GCA_038501795.1). Taxonomy (NCBI): domain Eukaryota; kingdom Metazoa; phylum Chordata; class Actinopteri; order Pleuronectiformes; family Pleuronectidae; genus Pseudopleuronectes; species Pseudopleuronectes americanus. Next base: position 10,723,736 of record CM076734.1, on the reverse strand, counting down.
TGGAGGAGCATGTGTCACCCAGAAGGACTGGAGGCGTGTGGTTGCCATAGAGACAGCAGCATCAGTATTGCACATCAGATGAATTTAATAAGGTGACTTAGAAAAAAATAGACTGTGTGGATTTGATTGACACCCAACACCCGCCATCAACAAATGTCGCTAAAACCCTAATCACAAAGAAATGTATTTGAGACTTAATATTTTTCAGTCTATTATCTATTTTTTATTATTTGCCGATACCATTATGTCTGTGAAAGGCTCATATCGTCTACTAAGCGACAAATGGATCAAGATCTGATAAAATTTTTCCAATTCTTGCAGTAAATGTATGCATAAAAAGCTCTTATTTAATTATGAAATTCTTATTAACAAGACAGAGTCTAAAAAACGTACCTGCCCACATGACCAACACCACCACGATTATGACCATCTCCCCTGTTTGCAGATGCCGTGCCTTGTCCAGGCCTTGCACAGTGGGGTCATCTAGGAGGGAGGACAGACAGGACAGGCTGCAGTGAATGCAAATCTCTGAACACTCAATACAAAGTGGTGAATAATTTCTCCTTTCCCCGTCATGAGCTCTGTAAAATATATAAAGTAATGTCACAAACAATGTCACCATACATTATATAATTGAAATAATACCCCTACATCTCAGTAAAGGCTGGACATTTTTCCAGTAGAGCTTTTTTCTACTCGTGAGAAATATGCCTTCAGTGGTGGGCATGACCACATTTCAGTCTCGTGGCATTAATCCTCCTTTAAGTAGATTGACCGAGGGCCGATTCTCAATCTCCAGACTATCTCTCAACCCGCATGGATGGAACTCCTCCAGAGCAGCACTCTGCCCAATTGCCTCATTTGTGAAGCGGCCTGTCAAGAAACTGGCTCCGAATGCCAGACTGTCAGCTATCTTCACATGATAGCAATTACAGAGTGGGTTCAGTATCACCATGTTTTTTTTATTTATTTGGAAGTGGTGTGGATGGATCTGTGGGTTAAGAGGGAAGTGGTAGACGCTCGTGAACCTTGAAGTTAAAGGACCAGTGTGTGGGATTTACGGGGATCTATCTGCGAAGATGGAATTTTATATCCAGTGTTAAGTCTTCAATAGTTTAGCAGCCAACAGTAATTTCAAATGATTCCTCTTTCGGTTTTGCTGGTCACACTTTCTTTGCTGGCTCACATTTGAGGGTGAGGGATACTTCTGGGCAGTAGCATGTTGGTTGGTTGGTGGAAAAATCCCTAACACCAGCAATCAACCTACACATGAACAAAATAAGGATATCCACTTGCATGAATTGCCTTATCTCTTACAACATATTGTTACTTTGCAAAAGTACAGCTTCATGGCCTCCATGTGGAGGAAGATACAGGATTTTAGTTTAAATAGCATGAAAAAGATAAAACAGGTCAGTCTCGTCACAATATGGTGCAAGATATGAATGAATATTCCCAAAAGAAAGATATGAACCTACTTTACATGATGCATTTTCTCTAAATCTTGTATTAAATATAAAAATCTAAAGCACTTCTTTGAGATCCTCAATCGTAGATTCACTTTGATAATCTCCTTTATCTTCTGAAGGCAGTGTGAGCTCCACTGAGTCGGTATCAGACTGAATATTTCTCCTAAATGTCAGGTCAGTGATAAGCATGATAGAGTTGTTGTCAATTTTAATCCCACATCTTCTCTATCCCTTCATTCCTCTGTATATTAAGTTGAAACGGCTAAAATCATGTAATGAAACCAATCTACTTTGATATTCCTCCTCTGACATGATATTCATGAAATCATAATTGCGTCCATGAAGAGAAACAAATCTTGTTTTTTATGATGAAAGCACATCAAAGGTTGTTTCAGTAATTATTTTAATGTAATATATGTATATATGATTAAGTCTTGATCGTGTTCCCTTTTTTGTCATCTAGCTTTAAAAATTGCTTTCGTGATCCAGCATATTGATCCTGTGCATATTTAATTCTGTAGTTTTCATTCTAAAGAGTGAGTGATTTTTCATCATTTTGCAAAGGACCTGAAGAACATGTTTTATACATATTTCATGTTGGCACCATTCTCATGCTGGAGAATCACAAGGCTGCTCTGCTACGCCAAAGACTTTGTGTTGAGATAATTAGTCGACCGTCTCTCAGCTCACCCCCAAATCCCGTGATGTTGTTTGTGGCCGCGAACTGTGTCAGGGAAGCGTGTAACTACACGCCCGGCTTCAACTGACTCGCTGTTGCATTGAGTTTCTTTGAGACGATTTATTACCACATAAAACGTTTTAAGCTGATTCAACCGAAAATATGATTTTACGACTGCTGCCACAAATTCTGAGAGGAGGATGGGAGGGAATTAAACTGGAAACTGACCTCAAACAAACCTGCAAACCTGTAGCATCAATCAACAAGATAATTGTTTTGATATAGAAATATCAGCTTGAAGAATCCAATTTCATTTTGTCTCTTAAACATTGCGAGAAAAGGTGTTTTTCATCATTTTTGTAGATTTCTATAAGTACTCATGAATCTTGATGAAAAACTCTAATTATAAGATGTTTGGCAGTTTTTCTTGAAAAAGCCTTTCATCGATTAATTGATTATCAACGATTATTTGCAGATTTTTTGCAAATCAATCAATAAATTAATAATTGTTTCAGTCTTAAAATCACCGTTTGCCCACCATTTTCTAATCTCTATTAACCTGTTTGTCTGTAAAACACGAATCCTTAAAGGAACATTATTCAGGCAGCTTTACCAGTGAGCAGCAAATTCTAGTCCCAGTGCTGTTGATGGGAGGCTGGTGGAGGTGTTGTGACTCGGAAAAGACACCCAGGGACCTCTTTGAAGTGTCCCGGTAATTGTGTCTGAGGGGAGCACCTAGTTTTCTCTGACACTTCTCAGCATCCAGCCTTGGAAATCCTTCTTTTTTGTTCTCCTCTCAGAAGCACTCTGGTTAGTGGCATCGGGTTAACATTTTCATCTGCTCTGTATTATCATAGTTCCTATAAATCCATCCATCCATTATCTATAAGGGCACCATGGGGGGAGCTGGAGCCAATCCCAGTTGCCATTGGGCAAAAGGGTGGTTGCGAGTTGGACAGATCACCAGTGACCAGTGATCCCAGTGAGACAAACCAGCATTCACACTCATATTCACACCTATGGTCGATTTAGAGAAACTGCACGCACTCTCAAGGAGAACATGCTAACTCCACACAGACCAAGTGCAAACCACCACGCCACCGTCCAGATACTAAATCTTTCAATTTTTTACAATTTCTTGTAATCATATCTTTTCCAAAGAATTAACAGACTGATCTACGTCATATGATTCATTTTATCACACAAATCATATCCTTCCAGAAATCAATTTAAGAAATGTAATAAATGCAGAATCTGTTTAAAGTCTTGGACCAGATATCTGCTGTCGTCACTCAAAGCCCAAACATATTGGCCCTGGGATTGATCCACAGGTACCCTGCAGGCGTAAAATTAAGATTTTACCAGATCAAATTATTCAAGGGATCACATATAAAATTAACAAGCTCCCTTCAACTAAGTGAAATAGATTCTACTTTCATTGATTTCCTTATGCAAAAGTACAAACATTCAAACTTTTGGCAATTGCCTTAATATGATTAAACATTTGCGACGGACAGCAAGTTTTTCAGTTTGAAAGCCGGACTCACTGCATCACATACCTCACTGATGAAGGGCAGGCAACGCACATAAATAATATCCTCTGATTAAAAGCTTTCCGTGGAACTAATGGAATTGAAATGGACTCTGGAAAGACATATTGATCCTGAGAAGAAAAACAAACATCCTTAGCTAGCTGCTTATTTAAATTAAAATTATCCCGTGACACACGCTGCATATCATCATATGGAAGGGACTCACTCTGAATCTTGCCTGGCCTGGTTTACATTCAGAAGCATATGCACTGATATATAATAGCATCAAAGATACTTTTTTTGAGGTAAAAAGATAAAAGCGTTATTGATTCACGGGTATGATAGCTCCGGCTCTTAGGACTGTCTGGTGTATGGCCGAGGGAGAATCTATTGCAGTTTCAATAGGAGGCAGTTGGCCGTGACCGAGGATCTGAAGTGGGTCTGTAATGCAGCCGTCAGCTTGATCAAAACCTATTTTTCAAGTAGCAATGGTCGGCCGCAAGTACCGTGGAACAGAATGTCCCATGAAATAAATGCATATCAGACCTAATGACGTTTGTATTGGAAAGAGGGATCATAAAAATCCCTTCTAAGTGGGTAGAGAGCTTGCCAAAAAACTGAATTTTGTATTTTCTGATGTTGTGAGAATTAATGTCGGGGCTAACAAATGGTGTCTCAAAGGAGCGCCAGGGAGATAAGGCTAGTTTCTCATGCTGATGACCTCAGAGCCCACTTAAGTGGTATAATATCTAATATCTTAGTAACTTAACATTTTCCTTCTCCCTGATGGGGTCGTTAATGGCCTCATTTATGTTCGAATGTTGAGAAAATTCAAGCCTCAACAGGAAAAATGGTAGAATGGCCTAATTACTGGACGTCATCACAACCATAGAAACTAACTCAGGTTCACTTTGCCTATGCAACACCGACATGTACTATTCTATAAAAAATTTTTTTATCTTTGGATAAAAGACATATTCAGATACAGGATATTAACAGGTTGACAATCAATGCCGATGTCACTGTTACGTCAGCTGCTGCCACTGAAGCAGATTATACTCTATGTCATATTGGAGAGTTTGTCTGTGAGGGCCAGAAATACAGAGTTATTGGGTCTATGCTTTATTTACTGGTTTATTAGATGAACTCTTTATGGTCAGAGCCAGTGTCTTCATTTCTTTGAGGTTTCTTAAAATGCATTTTATATCTAAACAATGTACAACCTTTCCTATGAGGCTGTGTAGGTCAATAAACCATAAAAAAATGTAATTTCTTGATTAATATATCATAGTGAATCTTCTCCCAGAGTCCGATGGAGGGGAAGTAGTAAGGCTCCCTGCCAGGAGTCTCCTCACGCTCAGCACTTTGTTCCCATAATGAGAGTTCGCCATCGCTTTGCTAAATTCCTTTTAACTTCAAAAGTGAGCATTGAAAATCATTGGGCCTTTTATACCGAGGAGCAGCAGGGAGGGATTGTGTAGTGTCAGTGTTTGTATTATCTTAATGGACGCCGCACGCCGGCTCCCTTTGTTGAACTAGAGCTTGAATCAGTTCCTCTCACTCTGGCTGATCTTGCCAGCCAAACTAATGGTACCTAGCCTGACTCAGCTTATAGGAGAAACATTTATGATTCACACGCATCAGCTCTTCCTGTATCCACGACCTCGAGCCTGCCTTTAAAAATAAAAGCGGGGAAATTGTTTTGAAGTATCGCACCTCCTCTGATTTCCAGTCCAATGACAAACCCAAGCTGCCGTTATTTAAAAGAGTAACGGCAAACAGCAAACAGCTCTTTCTCACTTATCCCTCGTCTGTACCAATTCTCTGTTGGTCACACTCCTCATACCTCCCTGAGGCCCCCTGCGAGCCGAGGACCAGACCTGGAGTCTGAAGTGTTTTAGAGCGTGTGTCAGAATCCTGATGAGGCCCCCGGAGTGATCGAGAGGTGCATAAATTCAGAGGAGCTCACCACTAGCCACGCTCGGAGAGTCTGTCAATAATGTGTCTACGGCTGGGAGAAAATAAACCTGCATGAAGCGCATGGAGCAGCAGCAGATAGAGACACTTCAGGTTACCTGCACTCGTATCGCCACCAGCCTCTACTGCACCTCAGCTTCAATGTCAGGGTGCTTAAAAGCCTTCGACAGCCGGGGGAGGTTTGCAGCTGCAGGGAGAAGCGTCTGTAAATTGGTTGCTGCAGTTTGCGCCGTGGGAAAACAGGCCGCTGGCAGACCGTGTAGAGTTAAAAGCAAAGCGCTGTGTCATGTAACGGCACCGGGGGACCAGACACTATAGAGCGGTGACCTGTCGTGACCTTGACAGGCAAGCTGCATTTGAACACCATTCATTTCAGCTTGTTGAGTGGAGGAGAGATTCTGAAGTTGTACAATATAGGACAATTAAAAGTTTTCACCATGTATTTTTTTCATTATAGATGCTATATAAAGATAAAATTCTATATGGTTGCAGTCGATTTAGTATTCCACAGAGAGCCAGCAGGCGGATCCAGGAATTCATTTCCACTTTATTTAAAATTTTGATTTTGACAAATCAAATTATTCAGAGTACTAATATCTAGATCCAGGTAAAAATATAACAAATTCACGTTTTATGTAGTGATTCTTATTCAGTTACTGTAGGGTAATGAATTCCTTTCAGCCATATCAGAGTATGGATAATTTTTCTTGTATCTATATGAGCAGCTTGCACAATATCCAGCCTTGGAGGAATGTGTCCACCTTGTTTTGAATGGTTTCACAACGGTTTACATGTATTTTAAACAATCTGCAACTTGTCATTGTCCCTGAACACAAACAGAAACAGTAACTCTGACATTAATGCGTCTCCGGTTGATCAGTACCTTGGTTGGAGCTGTTGGACGGGAAGAGGTCAGACTTCTTGAGGGTTCGAAAATGCACCTTCTTGCTGGCCTGGCTCTCCCCGTAGAGGCCGATGGACTGGACCTGGATGATGTAGTCTGTCTCCTCCTCCAGGTCCCAGAGGACACAGGAGCGACTGGTGGTGTTCACCTCCCGAATGAACCGCTGCATGTGTCCGTCCTGCCTCTGGGGGATCGGAGGAGAAAAAACAACAGGTTGGGCTCATCATATGAAGAGATATAAATGAATGAGGTGATCAAGGTGACTACGCACAGATGTCTACATGAGGAAGACACTCCCATTTCAAAATAACAAAAATAAAAAACGCTGAGACTCTATTATATCAACAGGTGGTGTTTTATTTTTAACCATATGGAATCCGGACTGGAAATTGCAGAGTTGATATTCTGATGAGCTGCAGAAAAAAAGCTCCGGGCCAGATGTTTTTTTATGTTTTTATGTCGCTGCTCGGCTGAAGGATGTGATTAAAAAAGAAAATAAGCTTGTTATTCTCTGTGAACAATGAATATGTAATAATTAAACCGCCCTATACGTGTATTGTGTTTATCTGCATTGCATGATGAACAGCCTCAGACAGAGGTCGTTGAGTGTTGTCTACAACCCGTTGTTCAAGTTAAATGGCAGCATTATGGCCGCTCCATCATTTTGTTTTGGCATTCATCGCTTTTCTCCTCTTTTGCCCCCGAAAAAGAAAAAGCAGTTTGGCAGCCTCACTCACTTCTGGGCATTCACGTCACATCTTTGTTTTTCATTTGACAAATCCACCGTGCCAACTTTTATTCTTACTCATGGCCCGAAGGCACGATTTAGTCTCCAAGCTGAGCAATGATTTAAAAGGGGGTTCTAAGAATAGGAATCCAAATTAAAACACATCTTTATCCAGCCAGGAGTTTGTGCAAATGTGTCGCCACTCGCTCTGTGTGCAAATTTCTAAATTCTCCTCTGTTAATAAGCCATCAATTGTTTTCTTGTCTGAGAAACATTCACTGCAGTGTTTTCTGCAGGAATGTGACATGGCAGGAAATTGATGTCAGGTGCAGTTCATTGGCTGCCAACAAATATTTGAAACAGGACATCAGGACGGGGCCACGTGCCAAACCACAAATGGCTCGAGCTAGTAATAAAGCCGGTGTCATCTTCTCATTTGGAATTTGTTCTGCCGACCGTTCTGATTTACATCAGGAGTTCAGGAGGACTAAGCGTACCTGTTGTGAGATGGAGAAGCCGATGATGATGTCTCCCTCCGGTACCTCCCAGGAGACGGTTGCCGAGTCGGCCCGCAGGTGCATGACGGACACGTTGACGGGAGCTGGTGGCCGGTCTGAAAGAAAAGAGGCGGAGGGGTCAGTTGTTACAGGGTGAGGGTTGTGGATATGTTCGTGATCAAATTATAAAATAACAGTGGAGAAACAAATAAACTGTTCCCCCTCAGCCAAGCTGCATGTATCGTCAAGGTGGGATATCAGGTCTTATGTGATCAAGGAGGGATTCAGACCTTTGTGTAGTATTTCTAGCAACTACTTATTTTCATTGGTGATTAGTCAAATAATTGTCAAATAATAATAAATAATTTTCGCAAACATACATTTCTGTTAATAAATGTGTTAATAACTTCTCCTCTGACTTTGAGACTATATTTACATCTTAATTAAAATATAAGTCCAGATCCATCCTGTAACTTTGGCGTCATATATCACGTTTTGGTTGCCGGCTGTCTGCCAAGTGGAGATAAAAGCCCGGGAAGCGAATTGCCAGAGAAACAGACGGGGGAAGATCTAAAAGAAGAATCCACACAGCTCTACTGCCCCCAAGCAATCGCTCAGGTCAGATAGAGAGGTGAGAGAGATGGGATTGTGCCGGGCCGATTGGGACCCGGAGGCCGTCCACACGCCTTTTGTTATTAAGGTCCAATGGACTTTTATGCAGAGATGTCTGATGCATTGTGGAGAGGGACAGGTGAGTGAAAATGTCCAGCGTCTTCAGATATGTGATAAATAATCAGAATGAATATGATATTGCATTCGTTCATTTGTTAGCAGGATTACGCAACAAAACTTGGTGGAAGGCTGGGGTACAGGTCGGGGAAGAAGCCGTTCAATTTTATTGTGGATGTGGAGCTTTTATTTTCACTTGTTAGAAACACTTTGAGAAACATTTTCCCTGATTTCTTAGAGAATAATTCACGAATCTTGGTGCAGATCCAAATAAAACTCCAGATCTAGTTCATTTATATGTGTATTTTCCTAAGGGGAATGTTGGGCCGTGGTGCTATGTGCTCTACTGAGTGCCATTCTAGTTATATACTATATTATGTATATAACTGTATATCTGCTGTCTTATCGGATATAGATTTGACATTTCCCCACCACATCTTTATCTGTAAGGCTCCAACCCTCTCTAAAACATTTCAGACTCAATGTCTCACAAGCGGAAGAAAGTATGAGGGCCGTGATCAAGCAGCTTCAGTGCCAATGTGCTCTGCATTAGTGGTCAAATTTCTACCGAAGCATCTTCAGCAGCGGTTTCCTTGCAAATTGAGGATTAATTGACGGATGTACATTGAATTTGTATTTCAAATCCTTTTAATAACTCAAGGGGCAGGGATGTACTAACCCATAATACAGTTGTCTTGAGATGACAGCTGGGGGCGTGTGCTGTGGGATGACAATATGTCATCCGAAAAGTGCACTCAAGAGGGAGAGATGAAAGACAAAATTATCAAATTGGGAAGCATTTCAAATGATTTGCTGTTTCCTATTACAGGCCCTCTCACATCCCTCCCTCTTTTATCTCGCCGTGTCCTCTCTTTTATCTCTCTCCGGCTCTCTCTATCGCTTCTTCCTCTCCTGTCTGTTTTTATCAAGGAGACAATCAACAGCGGCCTCTGGGCTCCGTGCGGAAGGTGACATTGAGGCGGATCCTTCGGACCCTCGGGTCAGACGGGGGCCGTCAGTCTCGTGGCGATATGAACCGCAGGTCAAAGACATGCGTGACGCTCGGTTCTCTCAGGGCTCTTCGGAGATTGGCTTATGGAGGGGATGTGAATGAGCTGGACGAGAGGCATAGAGAGGGTGAGAGGCAAAACGAATGTTCCAAGCGTAGAGAGTGCAGGGAGGAGAGGGGCCTCGGCTGTGGTCAACACCTCTTAGGAGGTTAAGAGATGACGCCTCTCTCATTTTGTTCATCTAATGAGAAGCTCCTTCATGGAAGCAGGTGATGTGAAGTGTTGAAATAGACGTACAGTTGGAGGGGGAGATGAGTTCTACAAGCAGTGCATTAACAGTAATGGTTCCTGTGTCCTTGTGCCATGGTCGCATCTAAATGACCCCTAATTTAATGTCATGAACATTTGAGGATTTCCCTCTGAGCTGCAGTAATTGAGCTGCTGATGGACTCACTCCACAGAACCCGGAGGCCTCGCCACCGCTGCTGCACAGAGAGCTGTTCACCCGTCAATTCAAAGTTCTGTGACTCTGGGCGAGAACAAGTTGTTGTTGTTGTGATCCTTGTCATTTATATTGATGAGTCCAAGCCTCCGCTGCTACCTATAGCTGGTTTTTAAACATCGAACGTATCATGTGTCCTAATTACACAAAATTGGTCAACGCACTTCCTTGGACCCTTAAAGATTCCCGTGGTAAGTGAGAAACTCATAAGATGACGGATCTTGAGATATGTGCCTCCATCAGCAGCAGGTGCAACATTTATCTAACACAGGTCACGTCCCTTTCTCTAGGTGCTGCTCGTCCTTTAGGTAATGGGGGTTACAGGCAGACACAAAAAGAAAACCTGTAAACGTGATAGATGTCTGTGGGTCATTTACTGGTGATGGTTCAGCTGACAGGCGCCATGAATCATCACTAATGTATAAGAGCCCTCTTCCAATGTGGCGTTGTTTCGTACATTTCCAGCTTAGAAGATAAAGAAATGAAAATGGTGTTGTTGTTTTCATTCAGTTATATGTTATAAGCTAAGATCTGTTTTGATGTTTCCAGGAAATAAAATCACAGCCGGCTCACGAGCAGACAACTGTTGCTGAGTGATTTTCTAACACAAATAGTTCCATTGATGTGAAGACCGATCAGTTCCCCTCTCGCTTGTTTGATGTTCCCTCTCTGCAGCGTTTAGTGCCAGTGTGGATTCTTCCACATGTACTATCAGTCTAAATTGCCTCACGCTCTTGTCAGTTTGAAGGGCTGCGTGTGATGTAATCCCTTTTCGATAGTCCTAATAACGCCTCAGTCCTTTGTGAAATAATATATTCACTGACATACATCTTTTTTAAATAAAGCCCGAACTCATTCGAGGTGCGTTGAATATTGATGTGTATTTCAAACGGCTTCATCTGGATGAGTCTCAGACTCAGTTGAGGGAAAACATTATCCTTTACGCGGCAGGCGGTTCTCACCGAGCTGCTCGCAGGTCGTAGTGTTTTTAAATCACCTGTTCATCTCAAGCAGAGTCATGCTGGATTGTATTTCAGCCGCGGCCCACATGTGACCCGTTCTCTTGTGTAATCTCTGGATTTGTCCCCTCCTGAGACCCTTCTTTAACATTTGGAGTGAGTGGGGACTTTGTGGGATCTTTGCCTAAATCTCTTAATACATCAACAACAGCAGGATTTGCCCTTGTAGTATAAGATGGGGATATTTGTCCAGCCAGGTGTGACTAAGTCCTTTTTCCTGTACACTTCAGAAGCTCTTTACAGTCGTGCCAAATACTGTCCCTGGCTTGAGGTACATCCTGTCGTCATCCTCACACACCCAGAGGCTGTGACACAGCATAGAAACCAGATGGGAGCAGGTGCCACTCCAAGGTCAATGCAACCACTGGTCAAACCCTGAGGCTCTGCAGCTGCGAGCTAACATTACTTCATCATCCAAAAACCGAGATGGGTCGGAGGCAGATTTGTTTATCAGTGTAGCATTAATTCTATTGAATGGTTTTGCATTAAACAATTGTGATGTACTGGTGTGAAACCTGCGGCTGAATAAAATTCGTCTTTTATTTTCAGAATTTGCCAAGATGCCAACAGATGAAATTATGATTATGACAGCGTGAGCAAACATTGGCTCTCGCTCACCGGTCGTCTGTTTGTCGAGAATGTGCCACCAGAATTATGAGCACCTGATTGCCAATTTGAAGAATAACACAAGCCTGGCCATCCAAATGAATCCAATAAAACTCTAATTGTTATTTGTTTAGTGTCGTGCTGGATTCGTTTTTCCATCATGGAGACTGTTTTCAGAACGTGTCAATGAAAACCGGGTGGCACACGTTCCAGTATTTCTCAAAGACAGTGTGGGTTTGCTGTATTTTTCTCAATGACTTACAAATGTCAGACGCTTATTCCTCTATTTGATAAAGAATCATTTGCTACAAGTTTCATTCGACTGCTAAACTGCAATCTCTCATATACTTGTGTAATCCTGACTCATGCTGAAAAGTAAAGTGTGTGTGTATTCATCATTTTAGGCCACTTTTAAAAGATTAAACTAAATGTCACTAATCGTGTTGCCTTGGAGACACTTCCACTTCTCCCACTGACTGTTCATTGAAAACCTCACCATGACCCAAAGAGGTTTAACAAATAATTCAGACCTTCCTCTGAATAACACGTCACCATAAACCCAACAGTCTCATTGCATGCATAGGGATGGCAGTAATGAAGACGCTGTTTATTTTCGTTCACTTTGATGCTAATTCAGATTTATATTTATATTTATGAGAGCCCTGTTTATTATTATTTAATTCTGAAGCTTGTCTTGCTCTTGACAGACCCACATGCAGAGCTCCGCTTAGATCAGAGATGCTTCTTGCGTCTCGCATGTCATCGCAGTACGTGACAGAGAATATTTGTCTCAGTGCACACGCCCACATGAAACAATGGAGTGGCACTCTGAATCCCTCAAGGCGCAATCACATGTAGGACTCAGTTCCTTAGAGAGAACGGGGGAGGAAGTGATAGAAGTAGACGGATAGATAAGACGCCCGCACTCCGAGGCAGCAAGAGAGGATTTCTGTGATAGAACGAAACTTGATCATTACAAGTCTGAATCCAGGCTTGTGATGATAAGCAGGCACGAACATATTGGCTGCAGGAACAGTGTAAATGAAATCCTGCAGCTTAAAGCACAGGTGATAATATTACCATTGCAACTGGTGTTTCTGTTGTGCATTGATTTAGAGAAGTGACACGACTGCGACTTGAAATGGGGGCTGTGCCACTCGTATGTATCAGGCAAAAACTTGTATTATCACACATCAAATAATTATCTGATATGCAACGACTCCAGATATATATTTAATTAGGTTTCTGGTTGGATGGCTCCAAGCTTATATGATGTAGCATAGTTTTTCGACATCAATGAATTTGTCTTTCATAATTTTTTTGTCTTTTAGTGGGTTTAGGGTGTCTTTCTTTTCTTTTCCTCACTAATCCAGATTAATTTGATAAACCCCTTCTACACATGTTTGAAAAAAAAAGAATTAATAATCATAAAAAATAGAGAGGTGTCACTGTATATTATTTAGAGCTATTTCGAGCTTGTTCTGTAATACCCATAGATTGTACATACCGTAATTTATGAATCATCTTCGTTTTAATATGATGGAGAGAGAAATGCCTTCATAATGAGCAGATACAGTGGAAAGGGGCTGGATTCGGCTGTAGAGCAGATTCTTATCGACACACTTGTACAGTCGCTTTTTTATTAGATGCATAAGAAATTCTATCTGTTCAATTTATTCTATCGTTTTTTAATTCAATAAAAAAAATGGACATGATGATTCACAGAAAGTTGAGAAAAAGCTTAATAATGATTTAACAAGTGGTGGCTCATACATGGTGGGGCTGCATATAGGATCAACACTGGGTTACAAGTGAGACTTGAGGATGTAAACGTGTTTCACATGATTGAATGAAAGGAATCTTTAAGAGCATCTGGCTGTGCAGAGGAAGCCGATTGAAAGCCTCTTTAAACCCGAACAAACACAAGGACTTCCTTGGGTTTTGTTTTCACTTCAGTGTGCGGTCAATGACGCATTTTACAAGGTTCTTACTTGCAAGAGGGTTGCGTTCCATTTATAATGTGACTGACACTTACTTGCTCCCACCAAGAACACGTCGCTGCCGAAAAGCAACAGGACCACGGAGTTGACCAAAACCAGCAGGCGAGCCATGTCTTTGTCCTCTTCTCGTTAAGAAACGAAACAAACAAACAAAAGACGCAGGTCTCCTACACTTGAAGGGCAGTTAAGCAAACATTTTTTTACAACATGTTGACGAAGGAATCGGTCAGTGACTGGATCCCGAGCTGCTCACTTCAATCAGCTCAGTTATCGGGCGCTTGCAGGTGCATTTTCACTGCATGAGGTGTTCTTCTTTTTTTAAATCCACAAGTCCTTCCATCCGTCCATCATGCGGAATGAGAGACGAGGTCCGAGACGACTCCCATCATCCTCAGCTGCAGAAGGGAACAGGGGGAAGGAGGTTCGGGTCGTGTGTCCCCTCCGTCACGAGCAGAGGGGACGCCCGGGCGGCGGTTTCAGCACCATGGACAGAGCCTTGGAAGTTTCCCCTGCCTCAGACTGGCTCCGTCCGCGTCTCCTCCAGACTGTGCGTGTGTGTGCGTGCGGGTGTGTGTGTGTGTGTGTGTGTGTGTGTGTCATCCTGCAGTCGCCTCCTATTCGTTCGCCTCACCCCCCACCCCCAGCTACGCCAGACCCTCGATTTATCCCCTGCGCGCCATTGGGCGGCTGTGCGCGCCTGTACCTGGTGCCGCCGTGTGCCACGCACGCACTCTGTGCCACGCCTCTCCAAAGTGCTTCATTCTTTCAGCAGGTGATAATATTTAGCCGCAGTCTTGTTCTGAGGAGAGTTGTCGTGCAAACAAGGAGTGAATTGTGTTGTATTTGAGGAACACCCCGCTGAGGGAGATGCCATCATCAAACACAGCATCTGATGCCCTGTTTCACTGAGCTGTTAAATGATAGATGCTTGTATAATAAGCCCGGAGTGTTTTATTCAACACTCCTCTTCCTCCTCCTCACCCATCATACACTGCGCAGCACCCTGAGACACATCACCTTATCAGGAGGATGAATCATGTTGATAAGCTGAGTGCATTGCCTCGTGGGACAAGGGCTTCAATTCAGATTGGAAGTCTATACAGGGGGACCAGCCCATTGCAGCCCAACTGTAGTCTGACACATGAGGAAGTCATCATCACCATTGTTGTCATCATCATCCTCATCATCATCCTTGTTCTCACCATCATCACAACGATAATTTTCATCGTCATCTTCATTATCATCATCACTGTTGTCATCGTCATCATTACCAACACAATCATCATCACCATCATCATTGTCTTTTTCATCATCGTTGTCATCATGATCATCGTCATCACCATCATCACCATCATCACCATCATCTTCATCACCATCATCAACATCACCATCACCTACTTCCCCACCATCTTCACCATCCCCACCATCATCACCATCTTCATGACCATCATCATCACCACCATCATCATAACCATTATCTTCATCACCATCACCACCATCACCACCATCTTCACCATCCCCACCATCATCACCACCTTCACCACCATCTTCACCATCCCCACCATCATCACCATCTTCATCACCATCATCATCACCACCATCTTCATCATCACCATCATCACCATCATCATCACCATTATCTTCATCACCATCACCACCATCACCACCATCTTCATCATCCCCACTGTGTGTGTGTGTGTGTGTGTGTGTGTGTGTGTGTGTGTGTGTGTGTGTGTGTGTGGTGTGTGTTTTTCACAGCTGAGTCTAACTTAACTAAATGAACCACTCCAAACCTTTTAATGGTCAAGAAAAGACGACCCCCCCCCCACTGAGTTGTTGTTGCCATGGTTTCGATGTGCTCATCGGTCCTCAGTGAGCCGGAGCAGACACAGAGTTTTTTATTATTTTTAAGAGAGCAAGAGAGACATTAAAGCTTAGATATTAGAATTTGGAGTTACCATGACAGCTGCCTATTTGTAGCTGACATTTCTGTGGCATTTATCTCAATAAAAGCTTTTCAGTTTTCCTCATCGCGCACACATGGAGCTCTGGGTTATTGTGGTTAACACTCAGTTTACTGACTGAATTAGTTTGTATATGGTTTGTCCTGAAGTTAGGAGACATTGAAGTTCAATGTATCAAACACGATATTATCTGATATTACATCAGCCTGAAAACCTAAATCTGGATGAAGTAACATTGCAATTGTGTGTGAATTGAGAATAATGAGGTTAATTTGTCCACACTCTGGAAAATTGTGATGATTTGCAGAGATGTGAGAGTTGGTGGCTCTCACACAGTTGTACATTACTATGCTATGTTACAGATTTATGTTCTTCACCCATAAAAAAATCCTCTTATCGGCTCTTTTCAGTGGGAAAGGTTAACCATCCCTTGACCCTCGCATTAAACTGAAATACCACTGTCGCTCGATGGCTCTTAAATCTCTATCTGACCTGTCAGTGCCAGAATTGACCAGACTGACTTTTATTTGCTTCACCATATTTATAATTGACACCCATCATTGGTTCTTATGTGTGTCCAGTAATTCAAGAGACCTAAACCTGTCAGAGCTAGTTGCTGATATGTTTGAATACAACAGGACGGCTGATGTGTTTCCGATAACTTAGGTCAAACATCACAACACAAATCTTCAGCCAGATAATAATATTAATAAACTTAATTTCTATGGCACCTTTCAGAACACAGCTACAATGTGCTTGATGAATTGAAAGTAAAATAAGCAAACAAAAAAAAGGCTTTTAAAATGGTTCATATAGAACAATAAAATAAAAAGTAGCATATACAAAACTTTATTTTTCAGATCCACCTTAATCAAACCCCAGTAGAGGCAGCAGTCAAATGCAAGGGCTGCTGTACTTTATTAAAGATTAACAGTATGGAATGCATTTTATAATTTAAGCTTATTTTAAAGGGGCCTGTGAAAGTAATTGATAGGACGGGATGGGAGAAATTAAAGTATTTCACAAATGATCAAAGAAGTGGAGACTTTGAAATGAATTATAACAGCATTAAAAAAATAATGAGTAAGTGTGTGTAAGAATTGTATCAAACTTCACACTACAGAAAATGTGCTTTATTGGATTAATTGAACAACTTACAATAAAATAAACACAAGCAGCGTTCAGGTTAATGGGTTGTCAATTTTGCATAGCAGCACTTAATGCTTTATTTTCTGCTTAATTCTAAAGCCTGAAACATGCTTCTGCAACTGCGTCTGCGGCTTTTCACTGCGCTGTGGCGCAGGACTCGTTGTCATTCATGCTTCCCCAACCGTTGCGCGTGTTCACCGCCAGAACACTAGGCGGAGAAAAGTGTTTTGTCGAAGACGACTTCTTTCTTCTTCGTCGACTGTTTATTTACATCGCCAGCGCGGCTCCTCGTAGCCTTTTTCTGGCGGACAAAACCGCCAGTCAGTGACGGGTTATACAAGTGGTCATACTTTCAGATCTCTTCTGACAACCTCTTCTCTATTTGGTCCATATTCGTTCTTCTAAATCTTCCGTTGTTTCTGCCTGTATTATGGGGCATGAAACCGGAAATGCAGCTCCAGACGGGATGTAGAGCAGACCAATCACAGCCTTGCGGGCTGAGTGAGCTTGCGGAGCTTTGCCGTAAATTTTAGAAAAAGTGGTCGACGCCCGTAAGCACGTAAGAAGGGATACATAAGCACGTAAGGGACCCGGAAGGGCTCTTGCGCTTACGGGCCCGTGAAAACGCAGAAGCATGTTTCAGGCTTAAATTTTGACCAAAGTGCCTGTTCTCGACCTAATTACTCAACTGCGCCACCGGCCCCTGGTGCACGGCTGTTTATTACACAAGGGAGAGTCCTCTTCTCTCTTCAGGTAACCATGCTGAAAGTAATCAGTGACCTGGATGCAGATCTCACCAACGTGGTCAAGTTCCATGAAGCATTCCAGCACCTGGACCAGACCTGTTTAGTGTTTGAGCGGTGGGACATGAGCAGCGAATGTGGGAGCACCGTCCTCTTGACGAGATCCGCCCAGTTGCCAAGCAGGTATGTAGCAGCGATCAATGCATCATGAAACCAACAGTCATCTGTTAGAGAGACCAGGTAGCCCAGGAGTTGATCATGAAGATCAACACCAGGGCTACCTGGGTCTGGTCTCCCATAGGAGATGATGACACAGAGGGTCTGACCTGACCTGAGGATGAACCCGGAGATACCTCGGTCTGGTCATCCATCGGAGATGATGACACTATTGAGGAAGTCTCCTGGAGATCTGACTCGGCCGCAGACGTCTTCTCTTATGATCCATGCTGTTCAATCCAGCGATGCTTTTTACTGACCTAGATTTGATGCATTTTCTGTGATTGGACGTTGTGCTTGTCACTCCATCGCTGCTCAGTTTTGATTGGATCACTGTAATTTGTACTGGAGAGAGTGTTCAGGCTGTGAGATTGACATTGATGTTTTTAAATGATACATATTTTTGTTCTGTCCAACCGGGACCAATAAAGGTGGTTTGAATTTAATTTAAAATCAAAGGACATCATGTTGTTAGGTCACATAGGCAAAGCTTTGATGGAAAGGAGAGCTTTGATGTAAATGACTCAGTTCACCTGTAGTGGTTGGATAGAGACACACAAGCAAGAAGACTCTGGATGACAGATGGATTCTCAGCTTCTCGTTACTGAACTGCAAACACTGGACATCATGTCATTCTGGGAAACTCCAGAAGATTCTTCTGCTGACTCACTGACAGCACCTGAGGCTCAGGACTGCCTGACGATGAACAGCAGCTCTGCCTCCTATTCAGTCCTGGAGTTTCTAGGGGAAGGCAGCTTTGGCTCAATCTTCTCGGCCATGAACTCCAGGACAAAACAGATTGTGGCTCTAAAAGTTATGAAGGACACCGAGTTCGCCCAGGACGCTGAGCATGAGGCAGGAGACTGAAATCTTTGTTTATATTCCTGTGCTAAGGTGTTGTCTGCTCCATAATAACACGTCGCTGCTCACAAACTGTTGATATTGTTGTCTTATCACGTCTCCTCTTCTCTCTTCAGGTAACCATGCTGAATGTCATCAGTGTCCTGGATGCAGACCTTATTAACGTGGTGAGGTTCCATGAAGCGTTCCAGCACATGGACCAGACCTGCCTAGTGTTTGAGCGGTTGGACGTGAGTCTGTATGACCTGCTCGAGCAGCGCGAGTGGGAGCACCGTCCTCTCAACGAAATCCGCCCAGTTGCCAAGCAGGTATGTAGCAGCGATCAATGCATCATGAAACCAACACTCTTCTGTTAGAGAGATCCCCAAAACCTAAACCAAACACCTATCAATAGCACATGGAAGAAATAATTCTAAATGTTGTGTATTCTTTGTGTCCCTGCAGCTCTTGGAAGCCTTGGATGCCCTGAAGGGTCTCGGGGTCCTTCACACAGACATTAAACCTGACAACGTTATGTTCGTTAACAGGAAGGATCAGCCCTTCAGGGTCAAAAGCTTATTGACTTTGGCTTAGCCATGATGGCGTCCCAAGTCCAGCTGGGGATGTGGATCCAGCCGTGTGGGT
The DNA here is from genome assembly GCA_038501795.1 of Pseudopleuronectes americanus. NCBI lineage: Eukaryota > Metazoa > Chordata > Actinopteri > Pleuronectiformes > Pleuronectidae > Pseudopleuronectes > Pseudopleuronectes americanus. Next base: position 10,704,528 of record CM076734.1, on the reverse strand, counting down.
ACATGTGAGTTCCCACTCACATGAGTTCCCACTCACATGTACCTGTTTAGCAACATTATTTTCTCTGGCCTGAAATGTTCCAACAGATTTTTCATCTGCGGCCCATGTCTTTCCTTCTCAGGGCTCCAGAGATCTGTCTGGGACTTCCCTTCACCGAGGCCGTCGATGTGTGGGGGGTCGGTTGTGTGCTTGCATTCCTCTACCTGGCTCGGAACCTTTTCGCCATAAAATCTGAATATCATATGGTATTTATCATCTAACCAAACATATTTTTATTTATTTTTCATATTCATAGAGAAAGCAAGTGGATGTGATTCTCATGATGTGTATTCTGTCTGCAGATGAAGAGCATGGTGAAATTGCTGGGCCTGCCGCAGGACCACCTGCTCCGTGCTGGCAGGTACAGCTACCAGGTCTTCATCGAAGAGGAGGCTGAAGATAGTCCATCATGGAGACTGATGGTAGAGTCAACATGTTCTTCTATGTTAGAGAATTCTTTTGGAGCATTTTTAAATCATACTGCCCTGTTCTAATCTGTAATACTTTTTGTTCCTTCAGACGGCAGAAGAATTCACTGCCATTAGTAACATGGAAATAGAGAAAGAGGAGAGTTTCCTCGAGCAGCCGAACTCCCTCAACGGCCTTATTCATGTGAGTACTCTCTCATGTGTTGAACAAGTGAAGACTGGATTTGTACAAGTTAGTTATCTGTCAATCGGGAGCTGGATCATCTGACCTGAAACCTGTTTTCAAATCCAGATCCATCCAGAGTGCGGGGCGGCTGAGATGAAAGACCGCTTGGCCTTTGTGGCTCTGTTGGAGGGGCTGCTTCATCTTGACGGGGATGAGAGGATCTCTCCTCGTCAAGCTCTGGAGCTGCCCTTCATCTCCATGAGCCACCTGAGGGGGGACATCAACAGCAGGGACTAGTAAGTGTCCACATGTCCTTTCACACTGGAACTAAACAGATGGACCGATGGTTTTAATTAATTGACAGTGACTGATTTACTAATTGATTGTCTTTCCTCATCCAGTCTGAACGACTCCCTAGAAGCAATGGGGTTCTGCCCCACTGAGGACAGTCTGAACTTTTCATCCTCAGACAGCGGCTCCTCTGACTCCTGGGATTCTCTGGAGGCAAGTGAGACCAGTGAGGAGCTCTCTGACGTGGAGATAAACTCCAGGGCTTCCTCGGTCTTGTCCATCGGACAAGATGAAACGAGTGAGGAAGACTCCTGGAGTTTTTTCGAGGCCTCAGAGGTCAGCGCTGCAGCTACAGCCTCTGACCTGTCAACAGAGTCCACCGACACCACCTGCTCACCACCTTCCAGTGAGACCACCTGCTCCCCACCTTCCAGTGAGACCACCTGCTCCCCACCTTCCAGTGAGACCACCTGCTCCCCACCTTCCAGTGAGACCACCTGCTCCCCACCTTCCAGTGAGACCACCTGCTCACCACCTTCCAGTGAGACCAGTGAGGAAGACTCCTGGAGTCTTGACGAGGCCTCAGATGTCAGCGCTGCAGCCACAGCCTCTGACCTGTCAACAGTGTCCACCGACACCACCTGCTCACCACCTTCCAGTGAGACCAGTGAGGAAGTCTCCCTGAGCTCTGTCGAGGCCTCAGTCTCCACCCCTGCATCCAAAGCTTCCCCGGGCGGAAAAAAAAAGAAAAAGTGGCTGAAAAGAATTAGAAAATTCTTCAAATCCCTACTATGCTGCTGCTGTCCGCAAGTGGAGGACTAAATTATTTATTTATTTATTTATTTATTGGTGGTTTTTAAGTAAACAATGTACAAATATTTGTATTACTCTTTACTACTTTTTGATACATTAAATGGTTTAAATACTTTTTTATACTGCGTAATATTTTTACTACATTCAACTACATTTTAATACTTTTAATATTTATAATTTTGAACGTAACCTGGTTACAGTGTCCTGCCTGTGTAAATGTATTCAAGCTGTGGAACACCAATATAAAGCTCATCCAGCAATGAATGGATTTTTCTTCTCAGTGTGGGGACACCAGTTTTAACACTGATGAAATATTGCAGTCCTAATTTATAACTTGAGAATATATGGATGGACAGTGTGTTCAAGATGTAAGACGACTGCAGAGCTGATGTATATCGTCTCAGAGGTTGAACCATTGACTATTTATGTCTTGAGTTGATGAGACATCTTCTTACTTGGAGGCAGATATCAGCTTCCTGCATTTAGAAGATGATTTTCTTATACTGTACAGCTGTATTGTGTGAAAAACAAAACTGTGATGTGACAGATATGTGTGTGTGTGTGTGTCCATTTTCACATTGATACCTCATTAGGAATACACATAATTTCAGGCATAAATAAGGACCTTATGAGGACCAGTAGACATCATGGGTATTTGTGTGCTGATGCTATTAGGGCTAATTTGGGGTCAATACCAACATTGTGAGGACATTTTGACGTTTTGAGGACATGTTAGTTGCTCTTCACAAGTTCAATGAGTTGTTTGAGACTTTGGTTTTATGGTTAGAATTAGGTTAGGGTTAGTGTAAGGGTAAAGCATTTAGTTCTGATGGTTAGACTACAGAGAGACGTGCATGTGTGTGTGTATGTGGAAACCAACATCAGGGTAAATTAACTTTTTCCACCAACAATCACAATGGAGACATCAACACACACACACACACACACACACACACACACACACACACACACTCAGTGCTTGTTATTTTAAGAAAGCATCCTCAATCTAGCTGTTTATGCTGTAAACTTGTCAGACGTCCTGAGGAATGAACGAGCGTAATGAAAATCAATGGGATCCATTCCTCACTGTCTCACTGCGAAGGAATGGGTAGAATCAGACACATATACCCCCCCACTGTATACATTAAGGAATGTGTCACCTTTGCATTACTGGACGGCCGGATTCATCTCAACCACTGTAACACGAGGAACAATTCAATGCAGGCGGCGCCTCGAAGAGCTCGGTTTTAATGAATAAATTAGTCGAGCGACGGTGTGGGAGACCTTTCAAAATGAGTGTGGGGGGGCTGGGAGTGGGCGGGGTCACATTAAAGCCTCAATCATCATTTAATTAAAAAAAAATTCCAACAGGATCCAGAAAAGGCGGGGTTAAAAAATCGCCAGAAATAACTTCCCCTTGTGTGAGAGAATGTTAATTGCTCAGTGTTCGGAGTCCAGTGGAAGAAGTTTGTAAGTAATGAGAAGGCAGAGAGACGACTGGGTTCTAATACGTTTAGGTGGACACAGTCAGGTTATAGTTCATACTGTTCCTGCCCCTGATGACTCCCAGGTACTTAAAGTGTAAGATTGGAACATTATGTCCGATGACATTACTCCGTCCAAAGCTTGGGGGGGAGATACAGCTTTATATTTTTAGATTTATAAATGTGAAAGACTAAAAGAAGGAAGAGGTAAAGTTTACAAGATAGACAGTTTTTCCAAGGACAACAAAAAAATTGTTGTACACATTAAAAAAATACTCACCACCTACTCACCTAGATCATAATTGATACATAAGATCACTGCCCCCCCCCGCCCCACCCCCCCCACCCCATCTGCAGAATCACTGTACCACAAACACACCCTCACAGAAAGTCTCTCTGACCCCTACCATCGTGCTCAACACCTGTTTGAACAATTAGCCTGTAGGAGGCGCTTACAGATCATTCTCCACCAAATCACAGCATTTCACAAACTTACTCTTTTTTCATGTGGACATGATTTTTTGCACGAAAATGTATTCCACCCATTTATATGTGGTCATCAATAAACGATTCTGATCCTGAGTCTGAATCTGAAGTTTGACAATTTTAGAAGCTCTCCTTGTATTTTTTCACTATCGATCTCTCGAGACCTGACTTCTGTGTTACGCTCGTCTCGATTGTCGTTTCTTTCTTTTTGACTTCAAATGCAAAGAGTGGATGAGACGACCGCTCAAGGGCGACGGCACATATATGAATATTTACGTTGACATTCGATACACAGGCCGCCAGCAGGAGAAGGGAGACAGTGACAGCTGGGCTCTTGGAAACGGGCAGGAGCTCATGCAGCGCTGCATACTGATCGGGGATGATGAGCTTTCTTGTTGGGGTTGGGGGTGGGGAGGGGTGGGGGGGGCCTAACATAAGACTCACACAGCACAAGGCCGTTACTCGAGGTGCCAGGTGTTACAGCTGTGTGAAACGTAATCGAGCGTTTGACTGTCCAGTGAAAAAGGTTTATGTGACTGTGAGTTCATTTCGAAGAGAGATTGACTCTTCCCGCTCACGCTGTGGGATTTCGTCAATAATTCAGATTCTTCATAATAAACCGTTCTCTTGAAGCTGATCAGATTCCCTCCCTTTAACTCTTATTACCAGTGGAGAAGCAGAGTCTAAAAACAACACTGAATGGTCACATTTCAGCCCACATAGTGTTTGCAGGCAGTATCCTTCAGTACTTCTTTACTGCACCAGCTCACATATAATCACATTTCCCCGTAGCTACCGGTGCCCAAGGCTCATCATTGAGCACAACCATGGTAGTCAATTACCAGATACAGTTGGAGAGGGTATGGGGTTTGTTTGCTACCTCATGGCTTTAGGGCTCTGTTACTTTAAGGCTCTGTTACAGGAAATGCATTGACAGACAGTGAGTCATAAATCAGGTGGAAATATCAATCTAGTAGATTGTTTCTTAAAAACCTTCCCAATCAGACCAAAGGAAGGCGTCAGGCCTCCCCCATAAAATGTCTGCGCAGATTTCTTCTGCATCTGGCTTCATCAAATAAAACACCATTAACACAAAAGGTAATTTTCGTAAATGTTTGAATATAGACGCCCCTCTCGCCCTCTTACTTGTCTCCATTGTTTTCTCCAGTGTTATGTTCAGGAAATATTCACATACTACAGATTCTAGGACACTTATGTCAGCAGTAACATCCGTGGAGTCGCCGAAGAGGCTTTACATCTTCCATCATTTGACACAAAGGCTGACACAGGCCTGATCCCGACGGCCTCAATCGATCTCCAGCAGAACTCAGGAGACCAGCAGCCTTTATCATTACATATTGATTTCCCTGCGAGTTCATGTACAGTGCAGAAGTCTGGCCCAGTGACCCAATATTATGGAAATAATGTGTTCTTTAGAATGGACCACTTTAAGTCTATCGCTCCATAAAATATACACGTTAGTGTGTGTCAGTGGTAGAGCAGTGTCTAAAATCCATTCCCTCTTTTTTTTTCTGCTATGGGTCGATTTGTATTAAAGCCTGAAGCATTTGGGAAATCTGATTTCATACAATTGTGGTTCTTTCTGTGAGTCAGTCACTGTATTCTCAGCGAAGTTGTCTTAAATAACCAATAACTTTCCATTGGCATTTTTTGATTTGCCATGAGGGAAATGAAATTTTAAAAAACATAAGACTATTAATTTGCCCATTAATTAAAGTCCTCACTATTGAATCATACTGACTTCATGAATCCAACAATTAAAGTAATAAATCCTCTGAATTAAAGTAATTCATACATGTTGTAAATAGCTTCACACTGATATGTTGATATTTTACTTTTACCTCTTTACCTCTCTTTAGAGGACACAATTATTAAGTGTGATTAGTTTGGCTCTTCTTTCCTTTATAGACTTTGTCAGAGAACAGATGAATTGATGTTTTATGATATAAGATAATGCCATATCAAATCCTGAATCATGTGACTACTGCGATACATCTCATCACCCTTTTGTTGCTTATCTACTTTAGCGGCTCATTTTGCTAAATGATTTGTCACCGTTTCAAGAGCCTTCACATCTATTGGACCAGACACTCCGACTTGATGGACTCCACTAATTTAATGATATCAAAGCCCAGGAGAGAGAGAGCCTGATGTCAAGCGAACCCCATTGAAGACAGCAGCATCATCCAGAGATGATAGCGCGTCTCTTTTCATCTGTGGTTGATGTGCTTGAGGGTTTTTTTTTATATCCCACAGGACAAGCGCAGGGGTTACCCTCACAAGATGCTAATGATGTGATACCTTCTGCAGGGATCAGTCATCAATCTGTGTGTGAGCCGCTGATTCCCGTCTTGATTCCTCTGTGAGGCAGCCGTGACGAGCAGGAGGAGGAGACAGGGCGATCAGGCCTCCTCACCTTTACCCCACACGGCTTGTCATCTGCTGTTAACATCCCGGCTCCTGACAAGCAGAGCTGCTTATCAGTCATATTACTCTGTAAGCCGTATTAATGGTCATTCCCTCAGATTGTGCATGGTGGCTTGTAATTCAATTATTAGCTTTATCCCTTAATACCCGCTTTAAATTGCTCCTGCTCAACAGATGGATTCTTTGGATATATTGATAAATTATACAATCCATCGATGATCCTTTTGGTTAAGCTTACAGAACTGGAAAGTCAAGTGACTCAAGCAATGGGCTAAATCATTTTTAAGTTTGGAAGAAGCCGCATCATCCCTGATATATCCAGATTGGGCTGGTGGTGGCCTATGGGTAATTTAAAGGTCATTCACAACATGCTCTCCTCTTGTGTGTTTCTCGCAAAAAATATTTCAGTTCTGGTCACATTTTATCCAATTATGGTACAGGAATGATCTTTTTGCTTTTTGTGTTAGTCTGTCTGTAGGTTATAATAATAATAATAACTTTATTTATAAAGCACTTATCTGAACAAGGTTACAACAAAATAATGGTGTCGATAAAGATAAATCTGACTGCCTATTGGCTTGTATGGCAGTGCTATGAAAGCCATGTGGCCCACTCAGTAGATCAGATATCATTACCTCTGTGACCAGAATACATGTGTGTGTAATACAATTTGGAAAATGTGTGCTGTGGTTTGAGGATTCATTGTTCTGCTGTCAATGTGAACGTTGCATCCAGGGAACCAGTTTCATTGCAGTTTATGATCCTATGGCGACATCATTTAAAACTATGTAACACTGACCTCTGCAGGACAGTGGGAGTATGGTAACTCCTATTTCGACAGCATAGGTTTAAAACGCTCAAACGCCATTAAAATGCATTCACTGAAATTCATAAATAGGACTTATACCACAGTATAGGGCCAGTGATAGTAACTGATGATGGGATGCAGTGAATTTGTTGCATGTGCCCTGTAGGAAATAAAAGATGCACTTTCTGTTGATACAAGTCACTGCTGATTCTGAGTTTATTCATATCCAAACTCATTTTAATCTTACTCACTTTATATTATTAAATTCATTTGATATCAAATAACATAAAACTCTCTATCTCCCTCGCAATTCAAAGAGCGCTTTATAGACTTTAATCAAATGATACAACTTCTTCAAAACGTCTCTCAACTACCAGAATGTGAAAAAACGTTTTGCACGTTCTGGCTTTGTGGCATTTGAGGAATGCTGACACACACTTCCTGTTTCCGCTCCTTTCAGGAAATGGCAGACTTTAATCCCACTCCGCTCTGTTATCTCAGAGATGCTTTCTGAGCCCCCGAAGGGAGGGTTTCTTCAGGGGTGGTTCCTGTATGCCGCTCTTTACTCTCACACTCGGTGTTGAGATAAACATGCATCGTAAAGTTGGTGTTTTATGTTTGAAGCATTTGGATGTTCCTCTTTTCTGTAACTTTGTGTTTGAACATACTTCGAATTTGGATTTAAAAAAAACTTGGTATCTATCAGTGGAAAAGTGATGTTTGAATGTCACATGGTTTTGCATGCAGACCCACTTCGGAGTGGCTTCATAATCTCACTGCTGAGCTCAGAGTTAGACACACACATTTTTTTTTGAAGTGACTAAAATTCTCTAATACACAATTTGAGGAGTGAAATTCAAGAAAAATATTTTTATTTAGAAAAACACTTTTAAAGTCCATTTCTTTATATATCCACTGAATGATTGAAAGAATAAAAAGTGCAAGTATTGTGCATGTAATCTCAGGCCAGTTGTGTCTGTTTCAAACAAACATTAAATCTATGGCTGTTCATATTTATTTTCTAACATTTCTATGTATCATTTGTCTATTAGTCTCATGACTTTCAGTAGAATGGGAGTCATTAATAGTAGGAGGTTTGTAAGAAAATTCAAATTTTTTTCTGACATTGACATAAGCTCCTTCAGTCTTACAGCTGCTAGAGACGGAAGGAGCCATAAATAAGAAGCTTTAATATTCCCACATAAAGTAGAAGAAAAAATATGTCCATTCGAAATGCAACAAAAAAAAAGATCGAACCAAGGGAGAATTGTTTGGTCCTCCATCCGTTCAAGTCTCACTTCTGTCTTTATCGGCAGGAGACATTTAGTCTTTGCTTTCATCACGGCTGCGTCTCATATTGTCCCTCTGTGGCGATAAAGAAGTCATACAGCATGTTCTGCAGGAATTCAAAAGTGGGCCGTTCCTCAGGCGCCTGTTTCCAGCACGACATCATCATGTCGTAGAGCTCCTCGGGACAGCCCTCCGGACAAGGCATCCTGTACGAGAGGTCCAGGCTCCTGATCACCTCCGGGTTGGTCATCCCTGGTTAGGAGAAGAAAGATAAGCTAGTGTGAGATCCTAATAAACTTAAGGTAAATTCGAGCGAACAAGACAGCGACATAGCACTGGGATTGGTTGGAATACCATATAGTTCCTTACTACATATGTTCTGCATAACATCCACATATTAATGTAATGCTCTGGTCCTGTACCTGGGTAGGGTATTCTTCCATAGGTGACTATTTCTGTGAGGAGGATCCCAAAGGACCACACGTCCGACTTGATGCTGAATGTGCCAAAGTTAATGGCCTCTGGCGCCGTCCATTTGATGGGGAATTTAGCCCCTGGTTGTCAGGAAGAAAGGGGAGAAAAACGTCCTGTTGAATTGGGTGGTGACTGAAGAGGGTGTACATGTGAGTGTGTATGTGTATGTTATTTCCTTAACATGAGGTGATTCGATGACATAATAAGAAATAACAGGTACAGCGGGCAAATATAAATGTCTTGCATGCACGAAAACAGAATATATATATATATATCACAATGTAAGATCAAGATTAGACTATTCTTTATTAGTCCAACAACTGGGACATTTGAAACAACAGCAAGGCAAGAATTTACATCAGCAAAGTAATAAGTTAAACGAGTGTAAGAATAAAGAAATATAGAAAATCTAAATGGGATAAAAAAAAATACACAAAGAATTGTGATAAAAGAATTTATCCATATCTCCTATTTCTGCACTTCCTCTACAGCACATGATAACAATTGCATAAGAACGACAGCATGTGGTTAGACTGGTTAAAATAATGCACATCTCACTTCGAAGCCGTAGCTACTATTATTTGATTGTTTTTAATCTAATTAATCTCTTAATTTCTTTTTATGCTTTGTCCCGGTTTAGCAACCTTGGATGACTTTATATTCTTTAATTAAATAAGCTGATTGCAGTTTGTATGATGATGCCAGGCCAACAAATGTCGATGTGTAGTTAAGATTACAGTTCCACACGATGTGGTTTTAAGGTACATGCAACCAAGCTCCCTCTTTTAAGCTGATGATTGGTGTTGGTTGCAGTTCAACAATAAGAGTAAGTCTCCCGAGGCGTAATTTTGCCATATTAATGCAATGTTATTTAGACTTTTTGTTGGAGTGGTAGTAAAATATAAAAAATGTAGACTTTTTTTCATGCGTGGTCAAATCCGCCCCAGGATGAAAGAGTCTTAGAGAATTTCAAACTTTCTGGCTGTGGCCGTGTACTCATTTATTGAACCCTATTTGAACGACGAGGCGTGCCGTACCTTCATGAGCCGTGTATTCTGTCTCGATGATCCTGGCCAGGCCAAAGTCTGCTATCTTACAGTGCAGGGTCTCATTGACCAGTATGTTGGCTGCACGCACGTCTCTGTGGATGTAGTGCTTCTTCTCGATGTAGGCCATACCCTCAGCTATCTGTCATATTAAAAAAATCCGGAAAAGAGCATTAGAAGTTATAGGAAAATTAACATATCTAATGCTAAATTAATATAAGGTTTATTTATGATGGACAAATACACTTTACATATACAAGTGTTTTTTTTATTTGATGCTAGGTAAAGTATAACAAACTAGAGGAAACAGAAAGTATTTTTTTTATCCATATAATTTAGCAAGAAATTTGAAAATTGCACTTAAATAAATACATTTTAGAGTATGTATAAAATAATGAAGATTTTGTAAAGACATAGGTCTATTATCTCTGCTTATTGTGTACGGTAGAGGAGCACATGCAACAGGGCAGCTACAGTGTGTGTGTGTATACATGAATTGTGTTTCCATGTAGAGTAATGGCAGTAAAGTGGGTTTAAAAGGATGTGACAACTTTCAGGTCGTCAAAATGCTTCTGGGTTCTGAGGGAGCTCACAGTGAGTGGGTAACCATTTCCTGTCCGGATGTTAATAATTGATGCAGGGCGAGGCTTTGAGCCAGACGAGCAGAGGCCCCCATCAGAAAACCTCACAGCTACTGCTGACATTTTCCACTTGTATTTACATCCTGGCCCGTGTCAGAGTTTACAATACACAACAGAGAAACTTTAGAACAGCTCGCATTTAAAAATAGTCTTTGAGGTCAGAAATAACGTCCGTATTTTTGTTTGTGGTAAAGTATTCAAAAATGGGTGATGTCATGACAGCAGGAAGGAAACGGGCTAAAGAAAACACAGAAATGTTATGGGTTGGCAATAAAAAATGGAAATGTCACAAACATTATAGAAACTTTATGGTTATAATCATATATTTCTTTACCTGCGCCGACATGTCTATCAGCTTGTTGAGCGTCAGCTTCTTTCCGTCGTCTGTTTTCAGAAAGTCCAGGAGACATCCTGCCAGAGAGAAAATAAGAAAAAAGAGAAGTGGCTCCATCAGATAAAGAAATGAAAGATAATAATAATCGAGTGGAAACTTCAGTTAAAGTCTTTCGGTTTTGCCGATTGTGACATAAGGAGAGGAATCAAATTTAAATAATGTTTTAAAAAATATGGCCATAAGGTTTTTAAGGCCCTAGCAGCTACTAACACAAACACAAACATCTGCTTGAAATGAAATTGTTGGTGGAGTTTTGGGAGGTTACGTTTTCAGCCCGTGTCAGTTTGTTTGTTGGTTGGTTGGTTTATTTGCAAGATAACCAAAAAAATCTGGATGTATTTCCTCAGGAAAGACGCCATTAAATATTGGGGCAGATATGGATCAGGTGGCAGATGCAGGAGTGACATCATAAGAGTTTAATTCTGTGATTTAAGAATGTTTAAATTTAAACGACTGTAAAAAAAAATTACTACAAGATAACATCGTTTTGAAATCCCTGGTTTAATCTCAATCAAATATGAAACATTTTCTTCCTCTCATTTGTCCCAGTTTTCTTTATCCAATGCTGTATTGGAAATGTTTGGGCTCATAGGTTGAACTATTTAAAGATATTTTTTAAATATTTATCTAACTATTTATAGACAATTTACTGAATAATCCAGAAAGAAAATAATCATTTGCTTCCGCTAGACATATTAGGGCACATTTCCTTTCCCCCAGTGTCTTACCATTGATCATGAACTCAGTGACGATGAGAATGGGCTCCTTCGTGACCACAGCGTGGAGACGCACCAGTCGTTCATGCTGCAGCCGCTTCATGAGGTTGGCCTCCTCCAGGAAGGCCTTAGGCTCCATCGTTCCCTCTTTCAACGTCTTAACGGCCACCTTTTGGCTGTTCTTGTAGAAACCTGTAGTAAGGATCATAAGCAGTGAGACACACTGTACCGTCTCTGTTCATCGTCTTCCGGTGGCGTCGGCAGCTTTCTCTCACCCATCCACACTTCTCCGAACTGCCCAGCTCCCAGCTTCTTCACCATTTTCAGCGTCTCTCTGGGAATCTCCCATTCATCCTGTGCCCAGGGCAGCTGGAGTTCATTGGGATTACAGGGGGCATACAGTCGCCGACACAGACCATCAGCGATACCTGAGCCCAAAGTGACACATATAATAATAAACAGCTTTTCTTTTTGATTTCATTGCTGCTGTGATACAATTTTTGTCACTGAAACACAACAGGGTTTGTGAGCTCTCATGTCCTCAATAGTCCTGAAAGTGTTTCTATGGGGGAGCTGATGTAATGTTCATCAGTCGCTGTGCATTGGCAGCTATTCTAGAGGTTTGGCCCTATTATCTTGTGGTTTGGAGTGGAAAGACTCACACAGGAAATGCATGACACACCACAAGGGTCTAGCATGTTTGTGCACACGACTCTTCTGCGCCTTGTGAGCAGTAAAAAGAGCTCAAATCAGCTCATTCAAGTTCTCTCATCATTTTCTTATTAACATCGGTTTTTTTTTAACTCTACTCACGGCTGTAGTACGTGACCAGCTCCTGTAGTGTTGGGAACGAGGTGGAAGGAGAGATGTAGAAGCCACCTTTGTCCAGAGTGCGGATCTTGTAGTGTTTCACCATGTCTCCTTGTTCCGCCACATGATCTCTGATTGACAGTGAGAACGACCCTGAAGGGGCAAAGCACACAGATGGTTCAGGTTCTGCGTCCTGAGATTTGGCGCCACTGACATTTGTGTTTGTGTCGGATCAGATAAAGAGGCTGATGGTGAGTCACCTTTACAGGTCTCGCTCTCTCGAACTAGAAAGGCACCCGGTTTGTTACCAGGCGCCAAAAGCATTCGCTCAGTCTCCCTCCGACTCAAGTTCTTGAAATACCATCTACGAAAGAGAGAACAACAAAATTATTTTTTTAAATGTTGTAGCATTGCTGGATTATATCTGCCACTGGTGTTGTGTTAAAAATGTGTTGCTTACTTCTCCACCTCCAGCGTATCTGCTCTGGCTATGTAATTACACGGTACTAAGCCCTCCTGTCCCGTCGCCAGCAATTTCGCCCGCCACCATTCTCCATTTCTTCAAATAGAAAGTGGATGATCAGTTGCTGTTGTTGTTGTTTTTCACTGTTGTTGGGTAAACGCTGAATCGTTACAGGACCGTGTGATGAGACTTACTCTTGCAGAACCTTAAGTTGGTCTCCCTTCTTGAAAGGCAGATCGTTTTCGTTGTTGCCTGCGAAGTCGTGCTGTGCCACAAACACGTAGTCATCTAAAGTCAGGCAGAGCGAACAGTTAGAGGAAGCGAGTTCACAAAGCAATTCTTATTTAGGACCGTTTCTGTGTATAATCCTCTTTAAAATATGTGTATTCAAATTACTTTTGTTACTATTCTTCTCTACACAATAAGAATTCTGTATTTTTTGACTCTGTCTTTGACGTTAAACACACTTTCTTCTCATCTCTCACGAATAATCTCGTCTTCCACCCAGAAGAGGACAGAGGAAATACAGCTGAGATCTCTATCACTGGACCTAACCTCACAGCAGCAGTCTAAACACAATTTAGCGATGGCCTGTTTTTTTCAGAAAGTGTAGAAAAATCGTGTTATGTGAGTTCAGTGTTCAGCCATTACCATTCTCCAAATGGTTATTTCCACTTTGTGCCTAAAGAAGAGAAGAAGTTTTTTTTTGACATGAACATTCACAGTGAGCCGGCGTTTAATGAAAAATGAACACAAAGTCAGAACAGATTATTTTCAAATCACAGTAAAATGTTTAATTTCCTTCTCCCAAGGAGATGGTGTTTTTTTTATTAGTAAGCAGGTTCACGTAAAACTTGGTGGAGACATTATAACGAAACTGGAAATCCAGGATTTCTTTTTCATAGTCTTTAACATTGTGATAAGATGTTTTCAATGATTTCCTACAGAATGATACATGAATCTTGATGAATGAAATCAGGTGCATTTAAAGGACTGATATCTATGAGACAAGATCAAATTTTTCCTTTGAGTGTTCTACTTACAGTGTGATTCAGCGAGTGGGGGGCCGGAGAGTTGTGTTTTGCTTTGTAGAAGTCGCCTGAGTTGACTCGCGTCCGGTCACTCCAAGCACAGCCCATCCTGAATATATATAAAATGGAAACAGTTACCTTCTACAGCTACACCACATACTAATAACACACATGTTAGTTGTTGATGTTCATACCTGATGAAGCAGATGTGTTCAGCCTCCACTCCTCTCACTGCAGGGCCTTGTCTCTGAGTTCATCCCTGGTGCTGGATGAATGAGTGTAACGCACTGTGAGCTGCTAAATAATATCGCCCTGTTGTTGCCGTGTCTATTTATGCACACAATAAATTGGCTTTCATATGAGGAAGTGGAAAAATAAGTTAACAGACTTGGATGGTGCCGTTTGCATATAGACTTTACACCACACTGTCATGTCAGAGAAATAAATAGAGGAAGGATATTGTGAATTTGTTCTTTGTTTGGTGTCAATGTGAAACTTCCAATGTTTTTCACGTGCCACTGCTGTTCCTGAGTCTGTTAAAGCGGCCCCATGAAATGTTAAGGATAAATACTGAGTCTTGAGAACACATTTCAATGTTTGAATAATAAACAGTTAAAAGGAATCTTATGACCAACAAAAGCTTAAGTTTACGTTTGTACATTAAAAAACTACGAATTCAACTGTTCATTGAGTTACGTCTGGTGTAAAATTATAATTTTCCATTTTAAATATGCCATAAAAAAGCAACAATGATGAGGACAATCTTAATTTGCACTTCCGTTGCCTTGACTTTTCAATAATGTGTGACTAAACTATAATTGCAATATTATATGCGGCACCGCTGTTGAGTAATGACAATTTAACACATCTATATTTAAGTGTAACACTAAATGTTAAAGTGTGACATGTGTTATCATGTTACTGACATATGCTGCAACACCTTTATAGTATGAATATTGTCACTGTGCTATTTTCACACACACTAGGAATTGTATTTCTCTTATTAAAAGTCAATTTAAATTGTACACACATTTTCACCATATCAATACAGTATCTGTACTTCTACCACCTTTCAGTCAAGTCTTACCTTGACCTCGTCCCCCCGGCTGCAGTCGTCAAAAGTACTCCACATGTTAAGAAGTCTCAAGTTCCTCATCGAAAAGTGCTTGTCAGTCTCTCTCTCTCTCTCTCTCTCTCTCTCTCTCTCTCTCTCTCTCTCTCTCTCTCTCTCTCTCTCTCTCTCTCTCTCTCTCTCTCTCTCTCTCTCTCTCTCTCTCTCTCTCTCTCTCTCTCTCTATCTTACCCCCCCCTCTCTCTCTCAGGGGAACTACACTGACTTTACAGTAAAGAGGTAACAGTTTATTTATGTTTATGTTCTCTTGACCCCCCCCCCAACCCCCCCCCACCCCCGCCGCCTGCAGGTCCTCTAACGAAATGACTAAACTTTGATGACTTAACTTTCAACAGATTGACGTGTGTGTGCGAAATGAACGAATATAGTCTCAGTCTTTGATCTACAGTCTAAGATGAGACTATTTCTAAATATGTGTGAGTTTTATTTTTTGTACTGCAAGTCATTTTGATCTGGGGTGAAAAGGGTGCTGTACTGTGCTGTGCTGTGCTATGTCAGTGTCTGGGTGTTGGTGAGTGTGGTCGAGGGTTGGGTGTTGGGTACTGTTACACAGAGAGAGCCAGGTTTCCATGACGTACGGCTCAGTTCCTCTTTTCTGTTTATGTCTACAATAAGACTTTTCTAATGAATAAACCTCAATGCATTTTTGCAATACAGTGGTTTGGAAGAGTGGTACACATCAACGCCACTAGATGGACTAGTGGACAAGTAATGAGTCAAACCCAGAATAAAGTGAGTGCCCATGGTAAGAGGGGAAGTGTTTTTCTTTCATATACGGTATATGCAATGTCAAAAGTAAATTATTCTTGAAGGCTACCAGATCTGTATATAATGTTCTTGCCCTATTTATTAGACTTTTTCTGAAGCGTATTTAGTCCTGAGAAGCCTTTGTGTATCATAATGCTCAACCCTTACTTTTAGTTCCCCAAGAGGACGATTCCTAAAAGACAGATCCGGTTCATTTACTCTTAATCACTAGTGCTTTGATTTGTTTAATCTCTGTGGAGACTGTATTTACCTCCAGGACCATTGAGCGGTCCATGGTTGAGGGATTATGTACCATATACTAAACTGGTTTCTGAGGTTCCCCTTACATGACACCAGATGGCACTGGAAGTCACCAAAAGTGTGTTTCTTTCAAGACACTTCCACTTTCCCCTGTACTCACGTCACGTCTATAATTAGACAACCACAAAATTTACTTAAAAGATTCAATAAAGTGCAGCATCCTCTTTATGTGCTGCCGAGGACAGTGTGCGGATGTGGAATCGGGCCGATGTGCGGTCAATCTATCAAAGTACAACAATGCTCTGGTTTTTCACACCAGCTAACCAGCTCTTTCCTATTGTCACCGTGATATGAAGCGGTGGAGGGAATTCACCCATTTCCATCGGACAGTAAACACAACACAATATATCCCCCCCTCCCTTCCTTGTTTAATATCAAATGAATCAAAGAACTTTTATAAGGAAGGTGTCATTCAGAGTAAGTTGTACCCTCTTAGTGCGGGGAACAATAAATCTTGCAGCACCGGAAGTGTTTTGTTTCCTATGGGGTGGGGGGGCTTTATAATACACACAGTGGGGGGATATTACTCTCTGGGCAAGACTTCACAGGTTTCTGTTTGGACCACCTGTGCTGTGTGTGGGGACCATGTTGTGCTGGAGTTCTCTGAATGAACAACCTCACTTCACTGCACACAAACACACACACACACACAAACACACACACACACACACACACACACACACACACACATTCTTACACACACAGGCTGCAGGTGCATGGTGATTGTTATTGAGTGCGTCCTGGTTACTAACCGCTGTTTCTCTTTATACTCTCGTCTTCTGGTTTTCCATCAGCCCTTGTTTTCTTCCCAGGGCTTTGCGGATGCTTGTGTACAGCTCGGCTGGGGTCCCCAGACATTGCATCCTGCCTGCAGAAGGGTCATAAGTGGCCCCACAGGATAACCTGAACAACAGTGGGAAAGAAAGGGAGCGTGGGTCTCCTTCACTAACGCAGCCCTGACCACCCCCTGTGCCAAAGGCGTACATGGTGCCAACGGCTGCTTTCAGCTCCCATTATTAATGTGAGTGTGCAGTGCATGTGACTGAAAATGTCCCGCTTGTGTGTGTGTGTTTTACATTGGTGTGAGTGGGTTCAGCTTTCTATATATTCAACATGAAGATTAGAATTTGAATATTATCTAGAAGCTGTGCTCTGAGTTCTAGTTGGAGTATTAGAAGTGTTTATTATAACGTAGACACACCACACACACACACATACACACACACACAAACAAACTCACACAAACACACTAACATACCCTTGTACTTCTATCTTAGCCACTGAACATTTGCAGCCACTGAACATTTGCACATTCACTGAACATTTGTACATTTGAACATTTGCACACTTGAACATTTGCACATTTGAACATTTAACATTTGTCCTAAACTTTTTTATTCTACTGTATTATCCCACCTATAGTGTATTCATATTTTTATATATTTATCTTACTCTTAGTGTATTCATAATTACTATATCATACTTTACTCTTAATACTGTTCATATTCCATTTATATTTCCATTCAAATTCAATGTATATTTCTAACTGTGCTTCCTATTTATTTACATATTCCATCTCTGCACTTTAACTTCCTTCTTTTGCACTTCTGGTAAGATGCTAAACCACATTTCGTTGTATATGTACTTGTACTGTGCAATGACAATAAAGTTGAATCTAATCTAATCTACACCAAAAGGTATAATGCATTCCCTACCCCAACATCCTTACTTTCCCAAAATGTCCTCACTCCATAGGTTTTAGTCTCAAAATGGTCCTCACATAGACATCAATATAAGTACATACACACACCAATGCACACATGCATGCACGCACACCTATCATCAGGAACACACTTTCCTCAATTTTGATCCCCCTTCTGCATCACAAGAGGCCCCTCTTTGACTTCCTGCCTCTGTGGGAACCGGTTCTGTCCTCTGTCACACATGGAGTGAGAGACGGTCTCCCTCCTGCATTTGCCCCCAAAAAAAGACAAAGTGATTGTCAATAAACAAGGAACAATTGAAGCCCCTCGATGTATTCAACAGGCGCCGCAGCCATTCCTCCAGGGACGCTTCAGGAGAGCTTCACTTCTCCTCCATTAGACTGTCATCACAGCGGGCGTCATTAACATGTTGGATAGTGTCAGTGTTTCCTGCCTATTTATGTATATTTTTTATTGTTTTATTGTGTCTATCTGCCATTTACTTGTATTACATTAGTACAAAATTTCCCCCGGTTACATGCTACCTATCAGCCTTATTTGTTTGAGACACACATCTGTAGTTGGGTGCAAACCTTCATGCAGCTGTTCCAGTGGCAAGTTGCTCCGGGGTAAACATGGCTCCGGGAAAGCCCCCTTATTATTGTGCTCCGGATGACGTTCCTCACTCCTCCAGTGTTTACCGTGGAAATAACTCTGTGCCAGCGAGCAGGTGCTTCCTCCAAAAAAACACTCTGCTTTTCCACAAGACTTGAGGATCAGAGTCATCTCAGTGAATCAAACAGTGAGCCACAAGGTCCCACTATGATCACAGCAAACTCTAGGTTACTCGAGCCTGTTTTTTTTAAACTAGTCCTGGTTACTAATTAAGAGGGATTTCTAAGAGTAAACAATAATCTAGAATGAAAATTATTCTAGAGAACGGACACAGTTCCTCCCTAATGCTGAAAGAACAAACATTTATTTAGACCGCTTACACACTGCTGCTCCACCTGCAGGTCATTTCAAGTCGCCTGACTGTAGTTCACTGATTTGAGTACACATGGAGCAATCACATGGTGCAATATCCTCATTCCACTGGAGCTTTCTGGAATAAGAGTTCAATATTCACTCGCAGTGGAGCTCATACAGGTCCTAGAAACAGTGGAAACCACTTATAGTGATCCTGGATAAAGTGATCGGCCGTTTACATGGATCAAAAAGCTTGGGACAGAATATAGTGATCAAGATGTCAGCTTACAGTGTTCATTTGGGGTCTTCTTGTTTGGACCGTAAAAAAGCCCCGGCTCACCATACATTGCGTTAGTTTACATATTCTGTTGTTTTTAACTAATCTGAGTCTACATATGTGTCAGATGGGTTAGTGCATGTGGCTATGTGTGTGTGTTTGTGTCAGTGCGAGAGAGAGAGAGATAGAGAGAGAGAGAGAGAGAGAGAGAGAGAGAGAGAGAGAGAGAGAGAGAGAGAGATAGAGAGAGAGAGAGAGAGAGAGAGAGAGAGAGAGAGAGAGAGAGAGAAAGCACAGCTATGAAGAAAGATTTTACTCATATAAGAAAAGTAGTGATCATTGACCAGTGTTGATATTGAGGCCTCATTTCAAACAAATTGACGTTGAGGCTGTAGCGGGTCAGAGAGGTGGAGTAGTGGACTGTTGCACGCAGGCGGCCCACGCGGTTAGATGCTCTGGTCTCGATGCAGAAGCCCGAGACGAGAGGCCTGCACCTCGGCGTGGTGTTATGCAGTCAATCAGTGTGACACCAATTATGTGTGTCACCCGAGCACAGGAGACCGCAAACAGAGACTGTGAGAGGAGCACATCCATCAGCTCCATCTAATGGGGCTCACTGTGGAAGGAGAAGGAAGGAAGTCTCAACAGACGGCCTCACGCCCCCATTCACACACCTTGCCTCCGCAGTAGAATGTACTTGTGTATGGGAATTCTGTTGTGCTTTCATTTATCTTGGACAATTCAGTAAATAGTAAAGACTAAAGGGAATTTATTCCTTCTTCTTCAACCCTCCATAAAATAACATATGAAAGAAGCACAGATTTTATTCACTGATTTCAATATCCTGATCACAGGAAGCCCCTCAATGTCACTTCTAATGAATATATTGAAAAATTACATTACAAATTTGACACTGATTTCTGTTTTTAAGAAATAATTGTTGTTATGTTGAACTGGATGATTTACTCATATGATTTGGTTGTTATTATCTGTTTATCATTCTCCTGACATAATGTACTTTTTTAACAGATTTAGATCTAAGGTAAAGAATATAATTTTCAACCAGGCTAACAAATATATTCACACAGGGTTTACATTTTGTTTCAAGAATGTGTTAGGGGTATTTTTTTACATTCTCTATTTCCAGATAAATAATTGTAAAAAGGTTGTTTCTTTTATTGCAAACTTTAATTAGAAAAGGTACAAAGCCTCAGCTTATGACGTGTGTGTCAGTGTCACACTTTTGATTTGATTTGTGGGAACTCAAGGAATATTTCATACAAAACGACAACACAAAGAGTTTAAAATATATTTATTTCCATTGATAATTTGTACAGTACATTCAGCAAAGGTAATCATTTCTGTACCACAAAGAATAATGTATTCTTTTAAATTCTTCTGAATGGTCTAAAATACCATAATACATGTCATAATACAGAAAAATCCTGCCATAACCAAACAGAGAGGTTCATGTTCATCAGTTGAAGCCTTGTCCTTGTAAAGATGTGCACAATGATCTTCACCATCATCCATTTCTTTAGATCTAGCACTAAAATACTGCCAATAGTAAGTTTAGACATTCAAAATTAATATTAGTAGTATTTTCTGGCTCTCCAGAAGAGTACAGTATTAACCACAAAAGTATAACTCCTTTGTAACATTTTAAACTTTAACATCTTCAAACCTACAAGGTTGAGCAGCAAAAGTGGTAAGTATACTGCAGTAATTTGAAGAAAAAACTACAGTATTTATAAATAAATATATATTTATATGTGCATGTATGACATTTTCAAGTAATTTCAAAGCAAAATATCATAAGTGAACATTTCCATGTTCCGTCTGAGGCTTTGAGTAGATAATGTGCAAGAAATAATCTATGGCTCATAGTTCATGAGAATAAAAGCCCCATTTATTTGCATTGAACTATGCAAACCTGCTACATAAAGTATATACATTCAAGTTTTAAGATTTATTTTGCATTTCCTGCAGACTCCTTGTCTCACTCCTGCATCTCACTCTCAGTTCATGTCAGGGGAGCATACCCAGTGTCAGAGCCAACTTATGGTGAATTTCATCTTCTAACTCTTTGACTTAAAGCTGGTGACTTCGTCTCGGTTGTTCGTTTCGGTCTCGGAATCTTCAACGTCAGCGTAGGCACCATCATCAGATTCTGCCTTCACTTTCCCTAAAGTATCAAGTCGGAGAAAAGTTGTTGTTTCCTGAGCAGCACTGTTAGCTGCCTTTCCATCATTCAACTTGCTTGGACCCAAATCCTGCTCTCTGTCAGTTTCTTCCTCGGACTCCTCCTCATCTTCCTCAGCCTCATCTTCTCCATCGGCTGAGTCGCCCTGGTTGGCTGTCCAGTCTGGATTGGGCCTCTCACTTTCCTCCTCCTCTTCTTGGAAGTCATGGACACTGTCTTCATCATTTTCTCCATTTGGCATGTCAGCACTTTCACACTGTGTTATATTTGTCTGTCCGTCATTATCTTCATCGACGTCTTCCTCTGGTTCATTTTCTTCATTGTTCTCTGATATTTCCTCCACATCCTCATCTGGCTTCAGCTCCACTACATCATCAGCATCTTGATGCTCTGCAGCAATGTCACTTTCTTCATGTGTTTGTTCGACTTTGTCAGGATTATTTTCTTTAACCTCCTCATCTTCTTCTCCAGTAATTTGATGTTTGCCGTCAGATTCAACCTCAGTGTTGACTGCAGTTCCTCCAGCCTCTTCTCCTGCAGAGGCACCGTCTGCTCCAGATCCTTCTCCGGCGTCACCTTCAGCAATCTCATTTCCCGCCACTTCAGTTTCTCCCGAGTCTTCCTCTGCTGCTTCTCGTTCATCAGACTCATTTCCTGTTGTTGCAGCCTCTGTGTCGTCTTCTCCACCAGACTCCTCTCCACTTTCAGCCGATCCCTCATTTTCATTTTCAGCCTCTTCAGACTCCTCACCTTCTACTAGTTTCTCATCATTCTCTTCTTCACCTTGTTCTTCTTCTTTCACGAAGTCTTCAGTGACACTGTTTTCTGCATTTGTTTGAGATGCTTCCGTCTCTTGAGGCTCTTCAGCCGATGCCTCTTCAACTTGTTCTGCATCACTCGAATTCTCATTTTGATCAGTAGCCACTTCTTCCTCTTCTCCAGTCTTGTCTTCTCGTGCCGTTTCATCAACTGTTGAAGAATCCTCTTCTCTTTCGGTGTCATGTGCATCTGTTGTTGCATCATTTACGGATTCCTCCCCCTCCTCCTCCTCCTCCTCCTCCTCCTCCTCCTCCTCCTCGCCACTAGCAGCAGTTTCCTCCACATCTTCTGTTGTCCCTGCTTCCTCGTTGTCAGAGCCACGATCAG
This sequence comes from Pseudopleuronectes americanus, assembly GCA_038501795.1. Classification (NCBI taxonomy): domain Eukaryota; kingdom Metazoa; phylum Chordata; class Actinopteri; order Pleuronectiformes; family Pleuronectidae; genus Pseudopleuronectes; species Pseudopleuronectes americanus. The sequence goes on along the minus strand of CM076734.1, from coordinate 10,682,202 downwards.
TTCCATCTGCCTCATCTGCTGCATTTTCCTCATCATCATGCTCTTCTACAAGTTCTTCTCCATCTTTTCCAGCTTCATCCGTGTTTTCAATTTCCTGTGAAGTCTCATCGGCCTTGTCTTCCTCTTCCTCTTCCTCTTCCTCTTCCTGTTCCTTTTCCTCCTCCTCTTCCTCCTCCTCCTCGCCACTAGCAGCAGTTTCCTCCACATCTTCTGTTGTCACTGCTTCCTCGTTGTCAGATTCATGATCGGTTGCGTCTGCCTCATCTGCTGCATTTTCCTCTTCGGCCTCAGTGGCCACAGCAGCTTCTTCTTCCATTTCATCGTCTTTTTCTCCTTCTGTATCATTTGCATCTGTTGTTGCATTGTTTAATTCATCATTTTGATCCTCATCATGCTCTTCTACTAGTTCTTCTCCATCTTTTCCAGCTTCATCCGTGTTTTCAATTTCCTGTGAAGTCTCATCGGCCTTGTCTTCCTCTTCCTCTTCCTCTTCCTCTTCCTTTTCCTCCTCCTCTTCCTCCTCCTCCTCGCCACTAGCAGCAGTTTCCTCCACATCTTCTGTTGTCACTGCTTCCTCGTTGTCAGATTCATGATCCGTTGCATCAGCCTCATCTGCTGCATTTTCCTCTTCAGCTTCAGTGGCCACAGCAGCTCCTTCCTTCATTTCTTTTTCTACTTCAGTATCATTTGCATCTGTTGTTGCATTGTTCGATTCATGTTCGTCTGTGACTGATTCATCGTTCTCCTCCTCTGATTCCTCCTCTCTTGTAGATTCAGCATCAGCTTCAACATCATCATTCTCTACAAGTTCTTCTCCATCTATGCCAGCTTCAGCTGTGCTATCAATTTCCTGTGAAGTTCCATCGTCCTCGTCCTCGTCCTCGTCCTCGTCCTCCTCCTCCTCCTCCTCCTCCTCCTCCTCCTCCTCCTCCTCCTCCTCCTCCTCCTCGCCACTAGCAGCAGTTTCCTCCACATCTTCTGTGGTCCCTGCTTCCTCGTTGTCAGATTCATGATCAGTTGCATCTTCCTCATCTGCTGCATTTTCCTCTTCAGCTTCAGTGGCCACAGCAGCTTCTTCCTTTATTTCTTTTTCTACTTCGGTATCATTTGCATCCGTTGTTGCATTGTTCGATTCATGCTCGTCTGTGGCTGATTCATCGTTCTCTTCCTCTGATTCACTTTCAGTCACAACTTTTGAGCTTTCCTCTCTTGCAGATTCAGCTTCTGCATCATCCTGCTCCTCTTCTAGTTCTCCTGCATCTTCAGTTGTTTGGCCAGCTTCAGCTTCAATTGCCTGTGAAGTGTCATCATCATTTGTGAGGGCATCTGTGCCCTCTGCAGAATCCTCTTCACTGCTGGCAGCAGTTTCCTCCACATCTTCTGTTGTCCCTGCTTCCTCAGTTGTATCTGCCACTTCCGTTTCCTCTCCAGCTGCGGTGGTTTCGGCAGCTTCTTCCGTCATTTCATCTTGTTCTCCAGATATCGCGTCTTCAGATGCTACTTTTTCAGCAGCTTCAGACTCATCTCCACTGGTGGCTGGAATCTCTTCTTCGTCCCCTGCATCATCATTGTCAGATTCTTGTACAGTTGTTGCTGCAGCCTCCTCTTCTGCGCTGTTGTCCTCAGCTTTATCCTCACTTTTGACAGCACTCTCTGTTTCAACAGCACTTTCATCTTCGGCAGGTGTTGCTTCATCATTGTCCGTAGCTTCATCTTCGTCATTTGTGCAAGCAGTCTCTTGTCCATCATCAACCATTTCTCCTTCAGGGGCCACATCTTTTCCTGATTCATCTTCAGATGTTGCAGCCACATCAGAGTCTTCTGCAGGATTTTCATCTTCAACCTCTGCCCGCTCTTCCTTTGATTCATCTTCACTTTCTACCTCTGCCTCTCTTTCTGTCGCCGACTCATCTTCAGTTGCTGCCGCTTCATCTGCTTCCATTGAGATTTCGTCACCTGCAGCATCCTTCTCGTCTGTGGTTTCATTGTCATTCGTGTTGGCGTCTCCGGCAGAATCTTCAACATCACTGGTGACAGGAGTCTTTTCTTCATCGTCAACCATCCCTGGTTCAACATCTTCTTCTTTCTCAGACTCGTTCTCACAAGTGGCCGTTGCATGACTTTCTTCTGCTTGAATTTCATCTTCAGTTGTATCGACCTTTGAATCTTCTTCACCGGTGATTTCCTTTTCAACTTCTTCAGCACTCTTGGTTTCCTCCTCCAAATCCTCATCTTTTTCCTCTTCTGCATTTTCTTCTTCAGCTGTGGTGGCTTCGGCCACCTCTTCTTCAACTTCATCCTCACTTGTAGCAGCAATCTCCTTTTCTACCACAAGCTCATCTTCTGATGATGCTTCTATAGTTGGTTCCTTTACCAGATCATCATCCGTGGCTTCATTCTTATTCATCTCAGGATCATCATCACCACTAGTGGCAGCAGTCTCTTCTAAGTCTTCAACTACTTCTTCCTCCACAGCCTCTTCTTTGTCAGATTCATGTTCGTCTGCTTCTGACACATTTGCTGCATCTTTATCTTCTGTTGTAAAGGCTTCAACAATCTCATCATTTTTTTCGGCAGTCACTTCTTCAGTTTCTGCTTCATCGATTTCATCTGCCGAATCATGTTCACTTACGGACGCAAGATTTTCTGCATCATCACTTGTCCCCTCTTCCACGGACTCCTGTTTATCAGACTCATGTTCATTTATGGATGCCACATCATCAGCTGCATTTTCATCTTCAGCTGTGGTGGCTTCAGCCGCCTCTTCTTCAAGTTCATCTTCACTAGTGGCAGCCACCTCCTCTTCATCGTCAACAGTCACCTTGTCCACAGCCTCATCTTTGTCAGATGCATGCTCAGCAGTCTCTTCTGTCATAATTTGATCTTCAGCATTCTCATCAGCAGCTTCATCTTCATCTGCGACAGCAATCTCGCTCTCTGCAGCCAACTCGTCTTCTATTGTTTCCTCCACGTCAGGTTCTTTTGAAGATTCGTCAGCTGAGGCCGTGACACAGTTCTCATCTGCAGGTTTGTGGGCTTTGTCGCCAGGGATCTCCTCTTCATCATCGACTATCCCCTCTTCAACAGCCTCATGCTCAGAAGTCTCCTCTGCTGCAGTTCTATCTTCAACAGTCTCTTCAATGCCATCATCTTCACCCGTGACAGCAGTGTTATCTGGTACTTCTGATAAATCTTCAACTGTGGCTGTCTCACATTTCTCATTTGAGGATTCCTGAGTTTCAGTGGCAGGATCTTCCTCTTCATCATCGAGTGCCCCTTCTTCCACAGCCTCATCTTCGTCAGATGCATGCTCCAATGCAATTTTATCTCCAGTAGCCTCATCAATGCCGTCATCTTCTCCTGTTTCAGGAACTTCACTTTCTGCAGCCATGTCGTCTTCCAGTGTTTCCTCTTCGTGTGGTTCTTTTGATAAATCGTCATAGTTCTCATCTACAGATTCATGTGTTGTGGAGGCAGGGATCTCCTCATCATCGACTGTCCCCTCTTCCACGGCCTCATCTTTATCACATTCATGTTCACTTGTCTCTGCTGCATTTTCATCTTGAGCTGTAGTGGCGTCCACAGTCTCCTCCTGAAGTTCATCTTGATTTATGTCAGCAATCTCATCTTTAGTTAATGATCCCTTTGCTGATTCATGTGCTGAGGTAGTGTCGTCGTTCATATCTGCAGATTCTTTGTCAGACTGGTGAACAGACATATTTTCACCTGACTGGTGACACAGGTGATCAGGTTCTTCCTCTTCTGCATCTGCAAGGTCTTCTTTGGCATCAAGGAGTGATTCATCCTCCTCCACTTCTCTCATAGCTTTGGCAATAATATTTTCTACAATCGTCTGTGCCTCCTTCGAGTCAGTATCATCATCAGAGTGATTCACACAGTTGATTGCCTGTTTGTTGCCAGGAGCATCGTTCTTCATCCCAAGAATCCTCTTCAGATCAAAGTCCATGAAAACAGGTGCGATATTCATGACCTCTGCAGGAAGTGGTGGCCTAGATGTCCCTTTTTTCTTAACGCATGTTTCACATGGACAGTGATCATCACTCTCACTGCGCTGGTCACTGAACGATGTGCCTGTTGCTGAATCATCACTTCTTTCTGCTTGTTGATCGACCGACTGTTTGAGCATAATCTTCAGCCTCCGTCTTCTCTCTTCCGCTTGTGTTGTCGTAGCACGTGACCTCGCCTCCTTAGGAGGTCTCGGCTGGCCTGCTCGACTTTGGATTTTTCTCAATTCTCTGTCGATACTGCTTTGGATTCTTCTGTGGACCTCTGTTCTAAGTTCACTTATCATCATGTCAAGCTGGTCATTATCATCCAAGTTCCATCGGACTTTGAACTCTCTCATTGCATTGATATAATGCATCATGAACTGCTTCTCTATTCTATTCAATAAGGTTAGAACCCAAACAGGATCAGGGTCTTGAGAAAATGTCTTGGCTGACTCTGCTCTTTCGTTGAGGGGAGGAGTCCCAGAACTGGTGTCTCTCGACAATCAGTTTCAGCTTCCTCTGGAACTTTTTGGCCACTGCTGTCATTTCCCGAACTCTTGCTTGAGGAGGGTGGTGTTTCGGGTAGTTCTCTTGGACTATCGTTATTTCTAATTGTTTCATCTGATTCTGGATCTTCTTCCTTTTGTTTTTCCTCATACATGCCCTCCACGTCTCCCTCGGGTGTACTTTGAGGACTGTTGTCTGCTTCACCTTCACATACTTCTGGTACTTTCCTTGCATTTGCACCATCGCTGCTCTTCCCAGAGCCTGTGGAGCCACTGTTGACATCAACGCCAGAGGAAGACGTACGATTGAACTCGTCATCCACAGAATGGTGGTCATGCTTCTTGGAAATATCTTCACTTTCTGGAGTATCACAAAGCCAAAGAGACTTAAGAATATTCATCAGCTCTTGGTATTGTAGATTCTTCTCATTGGCATGTTTTGGATCGTGGTCGATTAACTGCAACTTCACAAGGCAATCCAGAAGACCTTTGGCTGAAGTGCTCAGTTTGCGTCCATACACTGGAGAAACCTCTGGTAAGCTGTTACATCTGTCGAGCCTTGGACTTAAAAGTACTTTCATCACCTGTACAGAAGAGTGGAATATTGTTGAGGCATCTTCACTTTGGGTACAGTTCGTATTTGCATTTGGTGCCTCCATGCTTGTTTGGCAGTCGTTTTTCATCCCTTCGTTTGTATCGTTTGCATCCTCGGCCACAGAGTGATTATTGCTTTCACTATCCTCTATTCCGTTGATTTCCTCTGTGACAGATTTATGTCCATCACAGTTCTCACTTAGTTCCTCCATGTCATACATATCTCCATCTGCAGTTATTGATTTCAGCCATTCGTTGACGACCTGAGTCGGGGATGCATTCGGAAGGCTAGATGGCACCAGATCAAACTCATCGCTCTCTGCGTTCTTCGGTCTGCTTTGGCTGCTTTTGTCACTTTTGTTGTCTGTGACACTCTTGGTACGAGTGGATTTTGTCTCTGGATGTTTATTTCCATTGGATTCACGCTGACATGCGATAGTAGTTTCTGTGTCTGCCCTGCTTGACTTGCTTTTCTTAGATTGGCGACTCCGTTTAGCGATTGTGTCTTGTTTTTCTTCCCTGTGAAAACTAGATGTACTCTTGTTTTCAGGATTAACTGTGTCCTCTTCAGGAACATCACCAGCTGTGGAAATGTCAACTTCCTCTTTGTTTTCCACATCCTCACCTGTTAAAATATCCGTTGTTTTGGATCTTTGAGATTTCTTGGACAAATTTGACTTGACGGATAAAGAACTGTGGGGCCGACTTCTATTTTGTCTGACTTCAGATGTTGTTGAAATTATTGAGAGGGCTGAAACCCTTGACTTTGTTGATGATGCTCTGTCTTTATTTTCCTCAACCGTCACAGCCGGGAGCTCAGACGTGCTTAACTTTTCAGATTGGTTTGATTTTCTAGACACAGGGCTGAGTGTTCTCTCCTCCTTTTCACTAGTATTTTCATAGGAGGTCACATCAGTGGCTCTGGATTTTCTTGATCTCACAGACAAAGCTGTCTTCTCTGACGTGGCACTTGAAGCTCTCTCTGATTTCTCTCCACCATTTTCTTCATTGGGAACGTCAGGATTCTCAGCTGGGAGTAATTTGATTGACTTTGAAGAATTATTCGATTTTGCTGATTTAGTTGACATGGCAGTATTTGTTCTTTCGTCAGCCTCTTCATCTTGTCTGGTCCTGTCACCGGAGGTCATGTCGGATATGTTGGACCTAATGGTTCTTGCAGAAATGTTTGACTTCATTGACAAAACACTGGGTGTCTTCTCTTTGACGTGGATTTCGGCGGCCTGTTCAGAAATGTTTGATTTCCTGGACTTCATAGACAGATCAGACTTCGATGATTTGATTGACATTGAACTCTCTGTTTCCTCGTCAGTGTCTTCGCAGTCAGCCGCAGTTTGTTCAGCTGACATTTCAGGGGATTTATTTTCTGGGCTGTCAACTTCAGTAGCACCATCTTCAGGAGGAACCTCAGAAGCTTTGGATTTCTTTGATGCTGCTGAACGGCTGGACTGTTTTGACTTTGCTGATTTGACAGAGTTGTTGCTTGGTGCTCGCTCCGTATTCTCCTCATGATTTTCTTCCCCAGGAGCATTACAGGCTTTCGAGCTTCCAGACTTTGACCTGCTTGAAATATCTGATCGCGTTGATTTCACAGATCTGACGGATTCAGTTGACACGGTACTTGCTGGTCTTTTCACAGTTTGCTCATCATTTGCACAATGTTCTTCTTCACACGCAGTACTTCTTGATGATCTGGTTTTATTTGATTTGCCTGAAGTTTCGCTGGATGATCTCTCCTCACTTTCTTTGGCATTTTCTTCCTCATGATTGTCAGTGGAATCCTGACAAGCTTTTGCAGGTTTCAGTGAAGTGTTTGACTTGGCTGACATTGAACTTTTGGCTCGCTTGCCAATTTTTTCAGCATCATCGATGTTCTCTTTGAAAGTCACAGATTTCATAGTGATATTTGATCTGACCGACCTAGATGACAAGCAACTGGATCTTACAGACATGGTCGACTGTGTGGATATATCTGACATGGCACTCTGTGCTCTCCCTTGAGAATCGTCTTCACTACTCGTTTCATCAGAAAGGCCAGCACTTTTGTCAGAACAAACTTCAGAGGCTTTGGATTTTGCGGAAGCATTTGACTTTGCTGATTTAGCGCTAGGGGCTCTCTCAGTGGATGTAGCTGTATCATCAACAGTAACACAAGAGGTGTTTGACTTAATCGATCTCTCGGATAAATGTGACTGGACTGATTTCACTGACAGGCTGCTTTCAGAAGCTTTTGATTTCTTTGATTTATTAGAAATATTTGATCTTGCCGATTTGACTGACATCTTGCTTGAAGCTCTCTCAACTTGATCAGAATCAGGAGCGTTTTCTGACTTTACAGAAATAATTGACTTTGCAGATATAACACTCTCTGCTCTGTTTTGAACTTCTTCCTCACCATTGGTCCCATCCGGAGTATTTTTATCAGGATCTTTAGAAGCATTCGATGTAATAGATACTGTAGAATTTGGTCTGCTAATGGTTACGTCAGCTGGAACATCAGCTGAGCGTTTTGATCTACTTGATCTTGCAGAAACATTTGACTTGACTGAATGAATTGACATTGAGCTCATTGATCTGCTTTTTGGGGGCTTGTCTTCATTTGCCTCTTCAGGAGTATCTGTATTGTTGTCAGAGGGAATGTCCGAGGCTTTTGATTTCTTAGATACTCCTGAAACACTGGACTTTGCAGACTTTGCTGATCTGACGGACATGTTTGTTGGAGCTCGCTCTTCGTGATCAGATGTATTTTCCTCAAGGGGACCATCCGGTCCTTTGGACTTGTTGGATTTGTTAGAAACACTTGACTTTACAGATTTAGCTGACGCTGCACTCTGTGCTCTTTCTTGAGTTTCCTCTTCACCATCTTCTTCATCAGGACAGCCATTAGTTTGGGTAGAATGAACTTCAGAAGCATTTGATTTGACAGATTTTGAGGTACCATGTGACTTTGCTGATTTAACCGACAAAGCACTTTGTGTAGACAAGACTGACATGCTGCTTGCTGTTCTTTCTTCTGTTTCCTCCTCAGATTGTTCTTTAGTGGGAACATCAGTAGAACATTTGGACTTATTTGATCGAGAAGAAATATTTGACTTGGCGGACATTGAGCTAACTGCTCTCCCCTCACTTTCCCCTTCCACAGTTACCTCTTCAGTTTGGTCAACACCATCTTCCAAAGGAGCTTGAGAAACAGTTGATCTTTTAGATGTTGCAGAAACATTAGACTTTGCTGATTTCCTTGATTTAACAGAAATATTACTTGGAGCTCTCTCTTCGGCTGGGCCATCCTGTTCGTTAGACATTGCGGATTTGGCTGACATTGCACTCTTTGATCTGTCTTGAGGTTCCTCTTCATCATCTTCTTCATCAGGCATGCCATTAGTTTTGGCAGAATGAGCTCCAGAAGCAGTTGATTTCATAGACTTCGTGGACGTATGCGACTTTGCAGATTTCACTGACTTGCCGGACCTTTCGGAAACATGTGACCGGTTTGATTTGGTTGACATGCTGCTTGCTGCTCGTTCTTCAGTTTCCTCTTCTTCATCAGCTGGACCTTGAGCAGAACATTTTGAACGACTTGATCTTGCAGAAATGCTGGTCTGTGCTGACCGGACTGACACCGAGCTTGCCGATCTCTCTTCCGCCTCCTCAGTTTCTTCAGACACCTCGCCACAGTTTTCAGAAGGTGCTGCAGAACCTCTAGATTTCTCGGGCCGTGCCGAAGCATGTGACTCTGCAGATTTAACAGATGTAGTTGACAGATTGCTCGGAGCCCTTTCTCCATGCTCTGCATCATCTGCAGCATTTTCTACACCTGAAACATCACTGGGCTTCGATTTGGCAGAAGCATTTGACCGTGTTGATTTGGCAGATTTGACTGACACATTTGACTTTGCTGATTTCACTGACAGGGCACTGGGTACTCTCTCTTCCTCATCCTCTCTACCTGAACCGTGTGATCTCGCTGTGATGTTTGACTTGGCGGATTTCTCTGACATGCAGCTTGCTGATCTCTCACTAGTTTCATGTGCAGAATCCCCTTCATCACAAACATCACCATTACATATGGGAGGAGCCTGACTAGCTTTAGATTTTTTAGACGCCACAGAGACAGTTGACTTTGTTGATTTTGTTGATTTTGCTGACATTGCGCTTGTTGCTCTTGTTGTATCCTCAGGCTGATGTTTGGAGGCGTTTGTCTTAACCGACATAGCAGACGATTTTGTCTCGACTGATATTTCTGATCCGGCACAGGATGCTCTCTCCTCAGCCTCATCACTTCCCTCAGCTGAAACACAGGAGTTTGGTCTTTCCTCTGCCTCATTGTTGCAGCTTGATGCACTTTCTTCGGTTTGCTCTACGTCATTTTCCTCCTCTGGATCACTTTCTTTATCAGGAACTTCAGAAGCTTTAGATTTGCAAGATTTTGCAGAAATGTTTGACTTTGTTGATTTTGCTGACATTGCGCTTGTTGCTCTTGTTGTTTCCTCAGACTGATGTTTGGAGGCGTTTGACTTGATCGACATGGCAGACAATTTTGTCTTGCCTGATATTTCTGAACCGGCACAGGATGCTCTCTCCTCAGCCTCATCGCTTCCCTCAGCTGAAACACAGGAGTTTGGTCTTTCCTCTGCCTCATTGTTGCAGCTTGATGCACTTTCTTCGTTTTGCTCTACGTCATTTCCCTCCTCGGGATCACTTTCTTTATCAGGAACTTTAGAAGATTTAGATTTGCATGATTTTGCAGAAATGTTTGACTTTGCTGATTTTGATGACTTGACTGACATTGTGCTCTGTGGTCTTCCTTCAGATACATTAGACTTGACTGACATTGTGCTCTGTGGTCTTCCTTCAGATACATTAGACTTAGCTGACATTGCACTAGTCGCTCTCACCGGGGGTTCATCTACATCCTCAGTATTTACTTCACTTATGTCCTCGCAGCCCTTTGACTCTCCAGAAGCTGCAGATACATTTGACTTGACAGACCTCGCAGACGTGGAACTCAGCGCTCTTTCACTTTCCTCATTTTGAGCAGACACTGTGGATTTTTCCGATGTATTTGACTTTTCTGACATGCTGCTTTGGGCTCTGTGTTCAGTTTCCTCAGAATTTACGTCTTCTTGTTCATCTGCATTTTTAAGACCTTCAGAGGTTCTAGATTTTCGGGACCTTGCCGATGCGTTTGACTTTATGGATTTTACAGACATGGTACTTGGAGCTCTCTCCACGGTGTCCACTGCCTCCTCCTCTTCATCAGCTTTATTCAAGGACACACTAGGTGTTCTTCCATCTGCGTTTTGCTCCTCCTCAGCATTTTGTTGAGCCTCTATTTCAGAGTGTTCAGATGTTTCTTCATCTTTGAGCTCAGATGCTTTTGAACGTGTAGATCTTGCTGAGGTATTTGATTTAGCTGACATGACACTTGGCACTCTGTCTTCATCTCCAACATCCTCTTCAGCTTCCTTTTCTACTTCAAGATTTTCATCGTCAACTTTAGGTGGAGTTTCAGATATTTCAGATGTTTTAGATTTTGCAGAAACATTTGACTTCACTGACATCGGGCTTTGGCCTCTCTGTTCAGCATGTTCTTCAGCTGCATTCTTAACACTCTCCTCTGCAGATTCTTCTAATTTTGATTCAGCAGATTCCTCCTCCTCATGTTCTTCATTTGGTAGAGGAGAGACTCCTGATCTCTTTGATTGATTCGAAGCTTTTGATTTGGAAGACATGGAACTCACTGCTCTTTCATCATCAGCAACCTCCTCTGATTTACATTCTTCATCTGCCACCTCTGAAGGCAATGATTTTTCAGACTTAGAGGATTTTACGGACATGCTACTCGAAGGTCTTGCTTGTGTTTCTGTGTCATCGTGAGATTTGGACTTTCTTGAGGCATTTGATTGAACTGACATGGCACTTGTGGATCTTTTCTCCGCTACATCCTCTGACTCTGTATTCTGTTTTTCTTCAGACATATTTGATTTGACAGACATGGCACTTGACTGATCTCTTTGCATCTCATCCTCTTCCTCATCCTGGGCCTTGGGTTGTCCTTTAGTATCATTCTCTGATACTCCACAATGACAAGTGTGTAAGGTTTTTGAGTTGCCTGATTTGTGAGAGCTCACTGATGAGTTGGATGATAACTGCTGCGTTGGTGAGCCTTTATCTGACCCTGCATTCTCAGTGGTCTCATCCATTACAACTTTACTATTCTGAGAAGATCCTCTTGATGCACTTAGTGGGACATCATCAACCTCCTCGTTTTCAGCCTCCTCCTGGTCTGTTAATATTTGTGAGGAAGCACTAGGAGCAGATCCTGCTAGTTCTTCTTGCTCTGAGGATTTGATCTGATCATCTGGGGAACCGTCAGCGCACTCGTCACAGTTGTCTAATGTGGAGGATTGCACATTGCACTTTGGTGAGCAAATGCCACTCCTGATGGTGCAGTACTCTACAGTTTCAGCTTCTTCAACAGTCTGGGTTTCCACCACTTGCTCTGCATGGTCATCACTTGATCTGGACATAGTTTGCCTTTCAACCACCGTCTTTCTAGAGACCATCGTATGCGAGGAGGCACTGGAGCTGGATGTTCGAATGCAGCGACCTGCTCCGTGCGTACCTGGGATATTATTCCAGATGTCATAATCCTGACAGTGACTGTAGCAGTGAGGGCAGTGAGGTTCCTCCGCACGTCTTTGGTAACGCCTGGTTATGTAGCCCTCATCTTGCTCAACAGCAGAGAGGTTTTCCGACTCTGAATAGCTTCTATCACTGGCATGTGCAAAATGTGAGTTATTGAGCCCTTGGAGCAGCTCAGACGCCCGGCCTGGCTTCTTCTTTACATGTGTTGACCAATGTAGTGTTTCGTCATTTTGGAGTCTGAAGCGCACTTTCATTTCCATAGACAAACTCCCGTCTTTATTGACGCGAACTTGTTTCTCTATATCGTCATGTCTCAGTCCATCAACAGCTGGGGGGCAGGAGTCCATATTGTCTGGAGAATTAGTTCCGTTTGGTAAAGACTTTTCAGACGACACAGATCTGTTGTCAGATTCCAGGTTTGAATTGGTGACACTTGTGTTTGTTGGTCCTTGATTTGCCATTTAGTAATTGAAAGACAGGAATATTGACAGAAAAAAAACAAGAATATAGAATTAGTTGTCTTTTGCTCATGGGTTTACCGTAAAATTATGAAACAGCAATCATTGAGATATATCACTCAAGAAGCTCTGCCAGGGAGGCTATGTTTTCATTGCTGTTTGTCTGTCTGAATCTTATAAAGTTCACATAAAACTACAGACCGATTTCCATGAAATGAGGGACTTGGCATGATGAAGAAAAACTGGATCTGGATAAAAAGGGGGATGCAGGAATATCAAATTATCCATAAAAAATTATAATTACTGTGGTGGGAGTTAGAACTAGAGCTTTTTAATATCTCAAGAATGACACTCAATGGAGCAGGTAGCAGTGCCAACAGTTTCCTTAAAGTTAGTTAAGCCATACCAAATTTCACCCTTAGAAATCTGTCCAAATCAAACAACTCAAAAGGACAGTGTCGACAACGTAACCCCCATAGCAGAAGTTACAATGTAGAGGAATAAGTATCAAGAAATGTGGTCAAAAAAACTAAATCTTGCGAGGTTCTCTTACCCTCGAGTCCTTCAGTGCAGCCGTGAGAGCGTGACTTCCCACTCAATCTCGGAAGTTTGTCATCAGATGTTCTCCTAAAATTCTCCACGATGGAAGGATGAGAAGGCTCACGTCCCACACAGACAAGGACGCTGGGGCACTGAATGAGACTCTGGACATTGTCGATCTGAAACAGAAGAACAGAAATGAGTCGAGAGTCTGTTTACTGAAAGAACGGAAATAGTCTGAAGGATTACAAACATTTTAAGCTGTTCTCATTGAATACCTTTGACGTGACATAAATTGAAGCAGTTTGGGGATTTTAAAAGGAAGATTGCTGACTGATATTGTTTTTATATAAAATTGCAGACATTCCCAGCCTCTCACTGTTTTTTCAGCTTCAAAAAGTATATCTTACGAAGACACTGCTGCGCCAACTTTTGAAAAACTACTTGTCAGCCTATCTGGGCACAGCGGGGAACTGAATACAGAAAACTAAGGAAATAGAAGAAACACCTACTATTTGTAATGTTCCTAATTATACAGGTCTATTTTTCATGTCCTTCCTTAAAGGTGGACATTTGCCGACATACAGCTGAGTGCATATTTATGAAAGTGGTCATAGTGAGGATTAAATGCAGTAGTATTGGTAAGGTGCAGAACCTGTCTTTTATTGTAGCTTTTATTTGATCGATTGAGCTTCTGTCGCCACTTTCTATATCACTTTTTTGCCTCCTTGCCGGGGACATCCAATAACCAGAGGCATTGTGTTCTCTTCCATCCCATTCTTGTGAACAACATATCTCAAGATCTGAATTTGGCACAAATTTTCATTTAGACTCACGTAATATCTGATTCGATTGTGGTGGGCAAAGGTCAAGGATACAGTGGTCTAATAAAATATGTTTTGGCCTTTTGAACATGATATCTCAAGTGTGTCAAATGTCGGCATATTTTGGCCGCTTGTCAATTGGACCTTAAAGATTTACAGATTTCAGTTGTCAAAGGTCACTGTGACCTCATATTATTGTGAATGCAACATGTCAGGAACACCTGGAGGGACTGAAACTGCACCGGCTGGCAGAAGAACACTGCTATTTGAGCCAGTAAAACTCAAATAGCATCAATTATAATGTCTTTTATTTGTCAATAATAAACTTTCAGTCTGTTGGTTCTCGTCCCGAAATAAAGGACTAACATACAAGGAACATGTGATATGCAGCCAGTATGTTCAAGGTATGGTCGAGGCATTGTCTCCTCATTTGTGCTGTTGAAGGCTCTAAATCCCTGATGAGGAAGGCTCTGAGTCAACCAGTGACTCAGGACAAGATAATCCAGGATGATCTCTCTGCAACTTCATCAGATGACGGTGCATTAATTCTGCATTGTCACTAGAAGGAGCGGTGGGTGGGTACAGCTCTGTGCTAAAACAAGCTTGCAAGCTTCAATGTGTAAAATTAGTTGACTAAATGTGACAGACAAGCAAAATTGTAAAACAACATAATCACGTTGCTTTATTTTTGCTTTAGGACAACTCCTACTCTACATAAACACACACAAAATGATATACTGTATCTTCACTGTGGATGATTTTTGCATTTTCAGACACTTTAAATGGACGGTTTAATATTATTACACTTTTTATGTCAAAAGTTTATTGTTGGATATGTAGTTTTTTATTCTATATATTAGAATTACAAGAAAGCATAGATAATCAAACATTAAACCAATATTTATGTCTAATTTCTAACTTCATTGTATATGTTTCTTAGTAGTAAGAGTGGATAGAACAAAAGTGTATAAAATCCTGCTACTTCTTTTTATTTTATTTATATAAGTATGTGACACTTAACTAGAAAACTAGTTTTTCTACTGACAGCTCTGAAACACATATAGAGTAAAATATTGAGAGTTTTGTTGATTTTCCTTGTTGAGCGTTCGGTTTTGATGACGGTGCAGTTTGGAATTTGAAATCCACTGTTGCTAAAGGCAGATGAATGGCTTCACCGTGGGCTTTGTGTGACCACGGTGAAGATAATTAATTACCATGCACTGTGGAAGACACATTTCTGAGACACCTCTGGTATCAAAGCAGGAGAGTGGAGTTTCAACGTTGACCTGTTTCTCCTCCCTCAAAAATAGCTCTGATTTGACCAAGATTAATGGGATTCTGAGAGTATGTGTGTGTGTGTGTGTGAGAGGGAAAATCCCTGGTTTATTCCCTCTTGCACACACTCAAATTATTTGTCCCACTAGATTTACATTATAACAAAGTACCAAGTGGAAACTAAATGAAAAATGTGTATGTATGAGTGTATTTTTTGCATACATGTCTAAAGATGGCGCACAAAACAGATTTTGATGGTGTCATAAAAAGGTTTTCAGTAAGTCTATATATATATTTAAAGTACAATACCTGAATACTTCAGCAATGCTTTGCACAGCTTTTTAAAATATGGTAACAGTAATCTATAATAATACTTGAAAGTAACATACTTTTAGGGTATTCCACAGCTTAATTATTTAGACAAACGGAACTCATAGTACTACTGTTCGTTTCAGGTTCATCCTTCCTTTTCAGCTCATTAAAACCACAAGGGAAGGTTTAAACTTCCCCTCTGAAAAAGAAGTTTCCTTTAGTTCACTGAATAAAATGTCATACAACCACAGCACTCCCAAACTCAGCAGGAAGAGAACATCAAAGTAAAAAACAACATGCCAACATATCTTTATATAGTAATACAAATTCCAGGGTGTGAATGACCTCACCTTGCGGCCCTCCGCAGTGTAGAGCTTCCTGATGTGGTACTGCATGAGCTCAGAGACTTCCTCTAAGAAAAGCCCGAAGCTGCGTATACTCCTGTGGTGCAACACGATGGTCTTCCTGACGGAGGGGTCGCTGTTCTTCACCAGTATCAGCCTCTTGTTGTGCCTGTTATGGTGAATATGTCGGCCATGGCCTGAATGCGCCTCGTCGGGCCTGGCTGGCCTCCCAAGGACATACCGGTGTCCGTGGTGGTGATGCAGCGAGTGAGTTTGATACAAAGGTAAAACCTGCGTCTCTAGTGCCTCCAAGGCCTGGGCGTGTCTGTACTCCGAGCAAAGACAGCACACTTCCAGAGGTTCATGGTGGCCCACCATGCCATGCTGGGGGATCCTGGGGAGGCGGGTTCCAGACCTGTGGGAGCCTTCGCCTCCGACAGCGTTGAAGCACTGGAAGCTGCGTTTGTGGGAGGACATGGTGAGAGGAGGCGGCTCTGCTCTCGACGAAGGATCTCACGTGAGCAGACCTGGGGGGAGGTGACAGGAGATTGTCATGCTTCTCCTGAGCTGCCTAGAGGATGGTGGTGCACCGCACATCTGCATGGCTTCCATTCATCCCAGGCTGAAAAACAATATAAAACAATGGATCAAAAAATGTTTACATGATTAAAGAACAGAAAAGAAAGAGAAAGTTGTTAGCTGGTGAAATTCCAGCACAATTGATCGCTTAAATGTTTTCACTAGAAGGTGTTGAGAGTGCATAGCTCCGCCTGGCTGATGCCCTATCTCCGGACTGTGGCGGCCTGCCATATGGTAAATCGCCCTGCTACAGTTTCATAACTAGACGCATACCTCCGCCAAGGCCCAACAGTCACCTTGAATTCAATAAAGCTGCTCCAAATTTCACACGCTCGTAGGTATCAGTTCTGTAAATGTGCCAGATTTCTTTTCTCATGAAGATCTATTAATTATTCCCTAGTAAAATGTTAAAAATATTGAAATCGCCCTATATCGCAATGTGTAAGACAATGAAATCCTGGATCTACCACCTGATCCAGATCTACGACCTAAATTTAAAGGGTTCTTCCCTGACTCATACCACATCCTTCCACCAAGTTTTCTTGAAATCTGCTTGATTGTTTTTGTGTAATCTATAACTTCCTTGGTGTTTTGAATGCAAAAGAAACAAAAAACTAAAGGAAAATGTCCTCTTTCTCCTCTTGGAACTTTCTCCTTGGCACACCATCGACTTTAATTTAGATTTTACGCCCATTTGAGCTTTTCCTGGTAGCTCAGCATGGTTCCTGGGCTTCTTTTCTAAAGAACTTAAGTCTAAACTAGCACCATAACATGTTTGATCTGGGCTGAGATAAGGCTTCTCCGAAAAAGAACATCCAACAGACTCCTTTAAGGCTGTGGGTGTAGTCAGTAGTGTCTAGTGCATGGGGTTGCAGTTTTATTCTTCTAAATCCACGATTCAGGTACATCCTCAGATACATTATAATTCTTATCCTACTACTTAAATGCTTATGGGTTATTATTTTACTGGGATTATGTCAGACACTTGCAAATTCAATACATTTTTTTATACAATTTTTATTTTCTTTCAAAAACACGGTTTAGCTGTAGGGACAATAATCTCCATTTTAACAGCTGTTAAAATCAGCATGTTTGAGAAAAGAGGCCTGTGACATGGTTGTTACATATGTACTGACTGCGGTGAAGATCAAGAAGTAAATGGAGACAGGGATAATGAGGATAAGGCCCCAAATAAATCCTCCAAGTGACTTTAAATAACGAGCTTAAGTCTCGGCTATGGCTGCGAAAGTGGACACAACCTCAGAGCTGGTGGCTGTCACTGGAGAAAATGAATCATTGGCCAGTTTGTCTTATTTATTCCTGCAGTCAATAATGCAGGGATTACCTAGAAAAAGCAGAAATATCTGCAATAAGCATGATGTATTCTTACTGAAACAATGCGAGGAGGTAAGGAGAAGTCATTGTGGCTTGATGAAGCACAAGCAGAAATAGGCCAAGCTTGACTGACACCTATACAGAACAGGTTTGGCTGTTTTCCTTGTACTCGTATTAAAAATATTGTCGCCATGCAGGAAGTATTTTTTTTAGCTTAACATTTAGACGCAAAAAATATGTATGTGATTGATCGTTACACATATTCTTCTATGTCACGCTGCCTATCTTTATCCTAAAGTATTAAGTTGAACAGATACTGGTTTACAGTCTGCAAATGCGTTTCCATGATCTTAGAATATACCTTGAATAGAAAAGGTTATTTCAGATAACATAATGCAATATTATGTAGGTGGATTATACATCAGCTAACTGGATTCGGAGCTTTGAAGACATTCTTCTTTCAAGTGAGGTCATATATAATATATTTAACAGCCCATCAGTAAAGAAGCCCTGACCTGTTTAACCAGCTGCACTTGAACTTCTTACACGGAATGCATGACGTTGATCACATGGATTATGACCCTATGAACAAGCCATAGCACAGCAACGGATATATATAGGAAAGACAACAAACTTATACATAAGAATAGGATTTCATCTATGTTTTTTTATGTAGGATGACAATGTCATGGGTGCCAATGGAGATGTAGGTGAAATAAGGAAAGATACAGAGAAGGTTTTTACTTATACGTGAAAACAAGCCACTGCTGTGCTCTATAGGCAGAGACCGTTATTCTGCAAATTAGGAGCAGCCACACAAATTCAGTGGCTTTTTCTACCCAGTGGATTACAAATGCAAAACGTATCGTGCGTTATTCACCAGAGCCAGGAAACATATGTGGCCTTGAATCCTTAGAATAATGCTTTTTATCCCCAAGGTGTCATGTTTTCCAACCGAGGCTCCTAAAAGAGTTCAAACAAGGAAAATAAAAATCACATCCTGCATACGGGCCAGCCTGACTTCATCCAGTTTAACACAAACTATAGTGTATCCTATCTGTGCATGAGTCATTGGAACAAGCTACTGCACAGGAGGACTTAAAGTGTCACTTCATTTGTTCCTATGCAGGTGCAGTTAACAGTGGCGTCCACATATTTCAACAAGTAAAGTGCAGAGATGAAGCAGCCCAGAGTATACACAGCATGATACTTACATGATGCACAATAATGATCCGGAGGAATAAAAGCACCAAAGGGAAAGATGGTTACTTCCAAAGCCACAGAATTTGTGAGCTGTAAACTCCCACGGAAACACGGCAGCAATCACAGGCTGAGAAAAAGAGAGACCAGTTCAAAAGCCTCCCAGCAGAAGCGGGCCTTTACCTTCTAATCAGGTGCATGGCAAGCTAAGGATAGACTAGAAAGCCTCGCTAATCACTCACAGATTGGACTGAAATCTGCTGAGGCTTTGGACACATGACTCGGACCGCACCATTGCATAAAGGGAGTTAAACACACTTTTAGAAAGCAGTGGGAGACTCAGGGACGGTCTATGACTTGGCATAATGCTCCTTCTTTTAGCCGTAACCTTTTGACCTTTCACTGGCCGTTATGTGGCCTCAGTTAATGGTCAGTCTGTAACACAAAGGACATTTAGGCTGTTTATGTGTTTAATATATTTCAACATATACAAAGTTTGCCAGTTGAATTAATATTTACCAACTTATGATGATGATAGGATTAAAATCACCTGGTGTTAAAGCAATACTTATTTGGCTTTTTTTTTCTTTTTCTTGAATGTATTTTATCATTATTACTATTTTATTTCTAACAATTATTATTTTAGTACCGGTAACTGAATTCCTACATTTCCTACAAATGTTACTGACATTTTTTGCACCTGAGGTTGACTGTTTCTGATGAGAGACAGAACCAAAAATAAAGAACAATCAAATCATATATTATCATTATTATTATTAGTAGTAGTAGTAGTAGTTGTAGTAGTAATGGTATTTTCAAGAAAGCCCTTCTCTCTAGTTTTTGATTATTTAAAAAGAAAGAAACTAATCCTCAAAATGTAATATCTAATATTACTGTTTTGGTAGTGGTAGTAGTAGTAGCAGTAGTAGCAGTAGTAGTAGTATCTTTATTATTGTGAGATGTTCGACACCTTCCCACTAAATGAGATTTCATATTGTGTTTCAGTTTCCCTCAATAAAACCAGCTGTCTTGTTAAGTCTGGATATTCATCTGCCTAAGTCTCCGTTTGCCCCGATGACTCATCACGTTGTCAAACCATCACTTTCACACAACTCTTCTGATTCCTGTGTCATGTCATTCAATCGTCTCCATGAAACAAGAGCAGCTACAATCAAGATAAGAAGTTGCCACAAGGGTCAAATCCACAAGGCAGCTTTAAAATGTCCTGTTTAAATTTTTAGGACAATATGATTCTAATGAGAGAGGCACTTTTCGTCCTTAATTCCTAATTCGCCTATAAGTCAGCAACCTTTCTGGCACGACTCCTCAGACAGATTGTTGAGTCAAAGCTCGCAAGGTCAAAAAACGCCTAGTCATACATCTTACACCCGCATCTTTTTACTTATGAAAGGTATTTCATAATGTGCTTTCCTCTTCTGAATATTACCCGGGGTCACCTCAATCTTTCCGAGCACAAAAGAGCTGCGAGGGGTCGCCCTTATCAGGGGTTTACAGGCGGCGCGTCCGTCCCTCTGCGGTGATGTGGGGAGTTTCTAGAAGTGCTTAATCACAGGAGCACCCACTCCCACCAGTCCAACACACACATGCACAGAGGGGTGAGCTCTCACGCTGCCGTCTGCCTTAAGCCTCAAGGAGCCTGAAGGTCATGGAGGGGTGGAGCTGACTCCAGTTGGGTGGATTTATTGTGACTCGTGGGAGAAAAGAGCAGAGACCCCCCCCCTCTCCTACCCTCTGCTGAGTCATGACAGTGCATGAGTGACTCAGAAGAAATGCCGAGGACGTGGTTTTGTGCTCAGACGGTTGGGTCTTCCTGTGTGAGGAAGGCACCTCCCCTCCTCAGAAGCAAACTGAAAGAGCTTACGGTCAGCGTGAGTCAGCTCGCTGCGGAGTCGTCATGAAGAGAGAAATGATTTATATATTTCAACGTCAGAGTTCTGAAATAGATAGTTTTTAAATAAAGGGACTTTACCAATCCTTGTGAATACATAAACACTCCCACCAGCCTCTCAGAGCTTAAAATGCTCAGATGAAACAGTTTCTCAGACTCGCACTGCGTTTAATTGACTTAAAAATGATCAGTATTTTGGCCTCCTCTCAGCAGTGGAGGCTTCACCATGCGGATGCAGTCTGGATCACATTCACAGCGGGACGCCCCCCCCCCAAGCTCATCATCTGTGCAGCTAGCACGTGTATGCTGATGCTCAGGCTTAGCACCCCCCTCCTGGCTGCAGTTAAAATATCAGGGCTGATTAGAGTGCAACCTGCTGCGACATGTTAAGTCATAGTCCTAAGCATTCTGATGTTGAGGCTTGTTGAGGCTCTTGATCGATGACCGCAGTTCAAAGGATTTTTAAATCCAAGTTGAAAGTCTGATATAAGATATTAATGTGATACATACACTAATGGTCAATAATAGTTTAGGCTGCATACCAGTGTACCACCCAAAATAATTGAATATATATTAAGTTACCTTCCATGATGAGGTATTGAATTATCATTAAATTTACAGAATGCAAGTACCCAACTATTTCCTGTGTTCCAATTAAATGCAAACAATACAAGGTTCCAGGACTTTAATTGACTACCCATCTTTATTTCATTGTCATTTAGAAATGTGAGTTATTAATGAAAACAAAAAAGAAAACAATCCATCAATCCCTGCAACCAGAAGAAAAATAGGGAAAGATCGTGTCCCTCCATGTTAAATAGGACATCCTGAATTTATTAAGGAACAATTGCATGTCTTCATCCCGAGTATGACAAGGATGTATGTGAATAAGGAGCTCTGCCAGTGGGATGGTAATGCGTGTCCAGACTGGCTTTGCCTCCTGCAACTCTTTAACCTTAACCTGGCACAGGGAAGTCACAGCTGAGGGAGTTTAAATATAAACCAAGAGAAGGTGCCATTTACACACACAGCACTTTTACGTTAATCCCACAGCAGCAGGCCCACACTCTGGACAACTCCAGATTTACTGCTGCAAACAAAACTGTGGAAAACACCACTTTGATTGATTTGTTATATTTGTTATATTTGTTTTACTTAATCTTTAAGATGTACAAATCCTAAATCTAGGTGCTACCAACACACCTACGCTTTCATTCATACAATTGGTGTTGCATAAAATGTTAAATGGGGTTTGATAAATGACAAAAAAAATACTTGTCAGAAGTGGGATTCGAACCCACGCCTCCAGAGGAGACTGCGACCTGAACGCAGCGCCTTAGACCGCTCGGCCATCCTGACAATTAGAACAAATCAGAACAAATGTTCTAAAAATTGTTCTAATATAATATATATGAATTAATGATAGTGTAGTGACTTCTCCAACGGTGTGCACTAGTTGGCATGGCAAAGTGTCAGGACAGGGAGTTCAGCGCCGGATTTCTGTGTGAGAAGGCTGCTGCTCCTGTCGCGGCCGCTAGGGGCTGAAAATGCCAACTATTAAGTCAAAGGGAGCTGATTCGTCACTTTGCACCAAAATTAAATTGCTTTATAGAAAAAAGGAAAACTAGTTTTAATTCTTTAGTGGTATAAAAGTTAGTGATAATTTGTCTATACAAATTAGCAGCCAGACTTCAACGTACAAAAGTAAGGAAAACAAAAGTATTCAGCCACTAAATCAGTCACTCACTAGAATAATATGACTTATACAGTTTCATGTTATTGTAGTAGCTGCGTTGTTTGAACATGTTTCAGTGACATTACGTAATTGGGTAGAAGATGTATAAAAAATACGCCTTACTCTATGATTGCTCCCAAAAGTGAATTAAAAGTGTGTTGATCTCCCTCTGGTGGCCGGCTGCAGCACACGTCATCGTTCCTGCCTCCTCCATGTTAGCAGATGGTACTGTATATGGACCAAATTAGAAATCAAAATGCTTTCTTTCTCGAGGAAGGTTTCTATAATTTTTTTGTTGTTCTTATCGTAATGTTCAATTGTCCATTGTCTGATTGGTTTTATTAAGTCACTAAATGCAATAACATTGGACGGGTTGTCCATTTTTATTCTTTACAGTCAGTGTAGAGAAGAGAAGCAGCCAAGAATATTGTATATGTAACACATAGCCTGCACACAACTAGAGCAAATTAAGAGACTTATTGCATAACATTGATTGATGAAGGATGTATAGTAACTTAAATCTGTTTACGTTACTGTTTAATTTCTATGCTTGTCTGAAGAATTGTTATCTCACTACAAAGCAAGTCCCCTTATCTGTTTGCATGTCATTATAATTTGGTTGCCTCTTGTTGGGAGTTAGTAATGAGCAGGTCTTGATGGTATGTGAGTTTAGTCTATGTGAGTCTGCATGTAGGTTAGAAATGTGAATACGTGACTGCTGCTGCTTGATTTGCTTATCAGAGCTTTTAAGTCATCACTGCTCTTAAGAATTCCGCCATCTGTAATAAACATAGGCCCATCCAGCGTATATCCTGTTTTGAACCTGTCAACATGGTACTTTGGTTGAAGTGTCTGAACTCTGGGGACGACAGTGTGAGTCATTTCCATGTGTCTCATTTTTGATGTTGAGTCTTTAAGGAAACAGGGCCGAGCATCCAGCAGGAAGGGATTCCTTCAAGCTCCGACATCGACAACATCCCGAATATTACACCCATAACGTAAGGGTCAGAGGAATGGGAGTGAGCATGGAAATTATGCCAGAGTGACCCGTTGCCAAGGTCAGTCAGGAGCATTCTTACCAGAAGTTTTGAGTGTAAACAGAACACATCAAGGCAGCGGAAACGGTGTGTGTCATGGCTGACGTACTTCGTCTCTGAATAAGCAGCAGTAAATGAGCTGTGTTGTTCCTGTATGAAGGAACTTGCATCACTGTAAGATCTTACACGGTCTACGAGTTCCCAGAACATGGCTGATTGAAATTTTTATTCCGGATATGTGGGAACAATACCGTTAACTAGAGTGGCACTCAGAAGAGGGCATCAAAACACACCAAAATTGCACAGTCATAGATAGTAGTACTCAGATTTTTCATCATCATGTCCCCTGGGAAATCAGTGAAAAGGTCAGAAAACATCTTATAACGTTAAGAAAAAGGCGATGCCACTTTTTCCAGATCCACGGCAACATATTTTTAATCTCATGACGTTTGCTGAAACATTTTAAATTGGAATGACTCGCAGTGTGACTCAGAAGCTGTCATCGAGCCACCGGGTGCTTTGCTTTGTCTATCCTCCACAGTAGCTGTTAAAAAAAGGGCTCTTTCACTCCGGCGAACTTATAACATCACTCATCTAAATCATTAGTGCGTCTGCTCCAGCAGGATGCACGCTGAGTAAGGTCTGCTGGTGCAGGGCGAAGAGGCCAGATCCGCGATGGAAGTGTGAAGGCTCGCTAAAATGGAAAAGAAGGGGAGTGACTTACGATCCAAGCCATTTTAAAGGATTGACGTTTTATTTTGGAATGTGGTCATTAAGGTTCTCTCAATCAAAACAATAACAACATTTCTAGTTTGATGATGTCGAGTAGCGGCATGTGATAATGGGGATTGTTGTCATCACTACCATTGCAGATGAAGATCTACCTGAGGTGATTTATAATACTTTTATTCACGTTACTCAGCAAACTGCAATGATCCATAACGAGTGACCAATTCAAACAGTGGAAGGAAAAATTGCTGACTGGCTAACTGACTAGCAGTGTGTTTTAATTTCAGCAATACCAATGTAAAAAAAAACAATCAGAACGGTTACATTGAATAGAATTGGAGGTTTTTATATTATTGTAAATATTTTATATTATTTTTGATAATGTAAGTCCACAAATCAACAAAATATATAACAGAGGTTTATCGCTGAAGAATTGTTACATATATCTTTAAGCAAAAATAAGTATTGATTAGTAAAATGTATAAAAACAACATCATCTCAGCTCCTCAACATATATTAAGCCCCCCCCAACACACACACACACACAAACTTTGCATGTTAATATAACGTAGGCATGATTAAACATGGCTGCCAGAATATGCAAACATTACATCAAATATTGTAATTAGCCCAAACGCGAATCCAAATATAACAATGGCTCCCTCCGGTTATTCCCACAGTATGAGATCACACACGGACCAGATAAGGATGTTCTTTCTCTTAAATGGAGCCACCACATCGCAATTAGGAAGCACAATAGGAGCATCCTCCTCCACATTGGGGTGAAGAGTTACACCTCCCCCGGGAGAATCTAGAGCACTCCAAAACAAGCCAAATAGCGCTGCAGCACAGTGGAGACTGGTGCAAGCAATGCTATCTGAAAGAGAGAGAGAGAGGGAGAGAGAGAGAGAGACCAATGCAGGTCAGGCTGTAAAAATAGGACATGCACTGTGATTTTAAATCATTTCTTTTTTTAAATAGTAAACTGGCCTCAATGTGTTTTTAGAACTTCTTAAACCCAAGTTTTGTTTCGAACTGTTCTCAGTGTGGGTAAAATTAATTCACAAGTAGAAAGCTGTAATTTAAGTTTTTTTTACGTATACTAACATGCACTTAGAAGAAAGCACATGTTTCAATCCTGTTTTGTACATTCTGCTGCAGAGCACAAGCTTTCCTGCCTGCACCGGTTTGGTAATCAGGGTGCGCTTATGGGCAAATGGAAATCTAGCCTTCTCCTTCCCCGGGTTGGCAGCCATGTGCTGGCCTCCCTCTGTGCCTTTGCCGGTCGCCTGTATCTGCTTAGAACAGGTGCCGGATCCTGTTCAGCTGCAGCATTCACAGCACAGGTACGGATGGGAGGCCCTTGGCCGCTCGCACAGTCCCCCAAGTTTTTCCAGGGGTCCCCATCTGCGTCCCCGCACATCCTCTGCCACATGGCACCTGTCCCTCGGCGAGTCTGGTCCATTCTTCGCCCGGCGACGTACACGCCTGCCCGCCACCCCACACTCTGCCTGTTGTTGAGCCACAATGAGATGAAGAATAGCTGCACTCCATAATCCCTTGCTGTGAGTGTGTGTGAGTGTGTATGAGTGTGTGTGTCTATTTTGCTGTCTTTTCCATGCTTTGGCCAGATTCGGGGGCCAAGTACAAATTGTAAACAGGTTATTATGCTGCTGTAACATACTCCAACTGGAAATGCACTTTAGTATTTTCTGATGTAAGTGTGTCTTCATCCGTCACACACAGTAGTTTAATTTGGTGTAAAGTTCACGCCTCGTGGGCTGATGAGGATGTTGTAATGGGTTTGTTGTTTTTCTTTTTGCCGCGCTTCACAGGAAAAGGTATAATTAGAGGCCCGTTGCTGCATTCAGGTGCAAAACGTTATTTATGATGTGAATGCAACTTAAATATAGTTTGTTCACAATGCAGCAAGATGCAGCAGCTCAGGCACACACACCTTAGGATATCTTTAGTTTGCAGGTTTAAAGGGCATCTCTGTCATATGCACTGATAGGGCTTAGTCACGGAGTTGAAATCAGTCACTTCCTCTCGACCTGCAGCTAATATGCGATGAATGTCATGCAGCCCGAATGGTCGACCTGCGAATCTGATGGGACGCTCCGTCGCCAGCTACACAATAGAGCTCCTCACCAACCAGACAGTCGGCCTCCTCCGCACCTCCGGAGGACACGATATTTAAAGTGATCAGTGCTCACATCAGTCCAGGCAGATGGATAATACTTTACACAGATGTGCAAGTTCCGGCCCCCCCCTGACGACACACACCGAGCCGTACGGCGTTACCTTGACAGTTGGTGTTGAGTTAGGCCGCCGACTTGTTTGTTTGCCCAGGGAAGTGACATGACTGCAGGGGAGGAAGTAGGAAACATAACAGACTACCTGACAGACTCATTCCACGGGCTTGACCTGAGACTGGAACTGCGCCAGCCGGCAATCAGAGTGAAATAACAAGACTTGGCTCTTCTGTTTGTTCAGCCTATATCCTTACATTCGCAAATATTGTATATCTTCCTATAGTGCGAGTGAGCTAAAGATTCAATTCATCAAATTAAGGAGATTACGCGCTCCCTTTACATGGAATTCCTGTAAATGTCCCTGTGTGTAAAGTGTTACGTTTATTTGCAAAATAACATCCCGCTGCTGTTTGTCGACATATTATTTTCTCCCTCTTTACTGGTTGATTTATTGCAGCTAAAAGAGAAGCAACGTCCGAGTCTTCTGTTTTAAATGGTAGAGTCTGACTAAAGGTTAAGATGACAATGAGTCGACTCATAGGGAGGAAAGGATCCAGGCTGACATGTTGAGTGCTTTGCCCTCACTTCCCAAAAATGAAAAAGTCAAAGGATCCGCAAATCTCAGTAGGACACATCTGAGCATTTCGGATAAAGGATTTTGATGCTTTAAAATAAATACAAATATAAGTATTATTATTATATATACTGGTCAGTCTTTCAATATTCTATTTTATTCTATTTTATACTATTTCTATTTTATTTTTTAGGTTGTAATTGAGCATTGTTAGAAGAGAGCCTGTGACTCAAGCATTTCACTGCCAGCGACTGCTTAATGTTATTGTTGTGCATTTGATAAATAAAAAATCTTGAATCTTGAATCTTGAATCTTGGAGGCTACTGCGTATATATAATAGCTACCAATTATAACAGTTGTTTAAATAAAACAAATACACATCATGAGTACATATATTAACAGTTCGACTGTCTGGACAATGCATGGTTACACAGGTTAAAGCAATTGGCTGTCTTTTTTATTTGTGAAATTATAATTTTATACTGTTTTCATCGCATTTTGTGTCACCGAAATATTTTCTCCTTGACCCAATCTCCAGTGACCACCATGATTTTCTGAGTTGTGTGGATGAAAGTACTATAAAATACCAGATTGAATAGGAATACCATTATATAACAACGTTCTTTTCTGCTCTTTATGCTCGGGTATAAAAACTCAACTCATGCCCGACGTGAGGATCTGTTGCCAACGTCCGTCTTTGTCCTTGCCTCAGTTACCGTGTGTCCTGCCCTGCGGAGGTGGACATGATGAGGTTGAGACATCGTAGAGCGTCTTCACCAGGGGAGTCTGCGGCAGCGCCCTGACCTGACCCCCGACAACTCTCGGGCTGATGCTGCACAACGCAGAGCACTTTCTCACCCTTCGACTGCCTGGGGCACCACCCGTCCGGCTACCCGCATCCAAAATATGGTCGCGCTCAAAATGGCCCCTCCGCAGAGTTCGGAGCCCCTGCAGGCACAGAGGGTAATGATATAACCCCAAAGACAGGAGCCCAATATGCAGCCTGCTACAAACGCTGGTACATGATGAATGTTGTCATTCTGGTCAGTTTAATCACCATCACAGTGTTGGAAGTGTTTCAAAGCAGCATGATCATACTTTGAAATGAGAATCACACAAAGCTCATTTTTGTGTACATTCTTTCACAAGCGCTGTTGTCAGAGAAAGAAACCTGTGTTTTTGTTAATTACTGTGGATTTTTTTGTGCCGTGGTCAAGGTGCAGAAGGCCGGGTTGACAGATTCTCTCCTGGTGGGTAAGTAAAGACGGGTAAGTAAGATGCTAATCAGCCCGGCCCCCGTTTCCTCCCGCTCACTGAGCAGCGGGTTCCCTTCCCTCACTCTGGCTCTTTAATGCCGGGCCCAGCCAGGGCCCAAACATCCTGACGGAGAGAGGCTTTTCCCTTATCAGCCAGGAAACACCGCTCCTCTGCCACATCCTTTTTACAAGAAGCACGACTCAACCGTTCCCAAAAAATGCAGGAAGACCAGCCAGACTCCAGGATTTGTCAAAAGCCCCCCCCCCGAATTCCTTTTTATTGAAAAAGAAAAATGCAAGAGAACAGAGCGTGTGAGGAAGGGGAGGAGCGGCGAGGGAGAATCGGTGGGGGGAGAAATAAAAAAAAAGAGAGAGAGAGAAAAATGAGGAGCATGTAAAACAGTCAACGAAGGCCCGGGATTTATTTATTTATTTATTTATTTCGCACAGATTACGAAAGGTCTGCATCAGCAAGATATAACATGGGATGAAGGGGTGGGGGTATAAACGGGAGGTGGGGGGGGGTAGGGTTCCAGAGACTCCTAAGAATGGCACCCGGAATAAGACTGTGGAAAACAAAGGACGGTGGAGATGGAGGCGGCAGTGCCTGTTTTACACTAATCCTCTGAACCGGTATGAAATGAAAGCGAGAGGAGACGGATGGAGAGGGATGATGTGATGGAGGGTGGAGAGAAGCGAGCAGGGGAGTGGGTGTCAAATGCTAGACAGAGCCCGAAATAGAAGAATACGTGGTGGGACACTGGATTCAAAGCACATGCCGGTTTCTCAAAAACTACTAAGCAGGAGTCCTACTTTCTTTCATTCTTTTTTTATTAAGGAATGTGATTTTATCAATTACGTATATCTTCTCCTGCACAATGACTTTTAAGCATTTATCAGTTATCACCAATATTCAGATTAAAATAATAGAAAGGATTTGTAGTGGTGTTTTGTCTGTGGGAACATGATCCAAGCAGACCTGCAATAATATAAAAAAATTTGACCTTTATTTTAAATTATTGTCTCTCACAAACCTAAATCAGCATACAGTTATAGTTACCATTATTATTTTTCATCATAGAGGTTATAATTTATATATTATTAAGTACTTGAGAAGAAGTATAAACGCCTCTTTTTTTCTCTTCATTACACACCATCTTGATAAATTGCATAAGAAATGTCCAACCTAAAACCTCATTCAATTACAACTACTGAGGTAAGACTCCCAGGCTAATGAGAGCGAGAACATGTGATACAAACATTCGAAAAGGAAAACGTTGAGAATAGCATTACAGGTAGCGTTTAAAGCGAAACATCGAAGGACTTAAATTAGCTTCAGAGGAGCATCTGTACACGTCCGGGCGGCAACAGGAACTAGGGACATTTTACAAGTGGACATTTACAAGTCTTTTTTTTTCTTTTTTTGTACGATTGTTCTTCTGGTTTAGAAACAGGAGGTGGCATCAGTAGTTTTAGTGTCTGCGTCCCTGAGGTGTCCATCTCCCCTTCTTCTTCATATTCCTCCAATTTCTCTTTGTTCTTTCCTCGGCTCTGGACGATCATATTGCTCAGTTATCAGTTCCGGTTTTAATCATGGTGGGAGGAAGTTGCCCGTAGATGCTAATAACAGGTTTTGAAATGACTTGTACGAGCTCAAAAAATCTTTATCAGCACCCAAGCGCAACTTTGTCCCAAATGTCCTCACCCATTTCAAACCCTGTAGTGTCTGATCAGTCACAAGTATGACGGGTGCCGTCTCTGAGCTTATGAGATGCCATAGTTGTTGTAGTAGGCCGCTGTTGCGTCTGCCAGTACGGAAATTAGACTGGTTTCTGCGGTGCTACTGGGAGAAGCGGAGGCAGCCGGCGCTACCTGGATATGTCCCGTAAGAGTCATGCTGCCGACCTGCTCAGGGTGGAACCCGGCCCCGGTGGAGTTCAGGTACTGGTCAAACTCATTGCGGTCCACCTCTCCCAGGAGCTCGGCCTGGCTCAGCTGGTCCAGAGTCTCAAGGTGGCCGTGGGTCTCCGGTGGTGGGGACAGCTGACCAAGATGGCCCTGGTGGAGCCCGTGGTGAATCTGGGGGAAAGATGAGGGGCTGTAGTAGGACAGCGGCGGGCCCGGCATCAGTCCACTGCCGCCTCCAGTTTGGGACAGGTGAGTGATGTGGCTCATGCGTGGGCCTCCACAGTGGAGCTGGGTCTGAGTGTAGTCGGTGTGGTAAGGGGGTGGGCTGCCCATGTGTGTCTGACTGTGATGATGCTCATCGGGACAGGAGGAGGAAGAGGAGCTACCGGAAGAGTAATACGAGGGGGGGGATGTGCTCGTGGTCCATGGCGTCCAAGGGGGACATCTCTGGAGGAGTGGGCAGGCCGTATGGGTAGGTGTCGAAGCTGCTGTTGGAACCGGCAGGGTCTCTGAAGCTCCTGACGCTGGGCAGGGCCGGGCTGGGGATGGAGAAGCCGTGATTGGGGCTGCCCTCGTCTTTGTCCAGGGGGTGACATAGGACTCGCTGGTCGGGCAGGGCATTCTGATCAGGAGCTAGCCCACTCAGCAGGAAGCCGGGGTCCACTCGCTTGCAGATGCGTTTCAGCTGCTTCTTCCTGCGAGGCCGATACTTGTAGTTGGGGTAGTCCTGCATGTGCTGCACCCGGAGCCTCTCGGCCTCCTCCACGTAGGGCCTCTTCTGCGGGGGAGTCAGGGCCTTCCACGACTTGCCTGGATAGAGAAGAGACAGATATATATACTTTTAATTTGAGCTAAAAATCCTGAATAGGATTCAACAAATGAAGTGATCTACTCCTTTATTTAAAACATGATAATTCCTGTCTAATTTCTTTAATAACTCAACATTGAAATGAATGAATATTTCTATAACTTGTAAAATAACTGTAAACATTTTCAAAAGGGAAAGTTGTTGGTTCATACTTTAATATTTTCCTTCATGTGAAATAATTAATATGAATAAAGGTGGGATGATAAAAGGTTAAAGTAATGGCTCCAAAGATAAATGTTACTTTAAAACAGACTTTACATAAAAATACAATAAACTTCTATAGACTTTTCTTGGACTCTAATTATTTTACAGTTGCCTGACATTTAACAAAAAGGAAAGAAATACGTAAAAAATATGCTCTTAATCAAAACTATCTTATAACTTGATTATCCTAAGATGATAACAGATTGTTGTTTGTTGAACTTTCATTCCATGTCAAAGCTTTCCTGGCTCAGGCTACAGAGGATTTCCGATGTGCGCAAATGATTTGGAGCTCGATATTATAAGTATATAAGTGCATTTTATTCTCTGTCTCTTAAAACTGACATGTCAACGAATTTCATGCTGCTGTGGCATAAACTTTCAAATTCAGGGGATTTTTTACATCATGGCGGCAAATTAAAGTTTTGTTTCGTACGTTTTCTTTTTATTCATCATTTTAGAGGTTCGTTTCGATTTTGTTTTGCGTCGGAAACTGAACTTGAAAACTTAAGTTAATCAACCCGAGGCCTGAAGTGAATTTTCAAGTATGAGCACGTAAAGTAGCGGCCGCAATAATAATAATAATAATAATAATAATAATAATAATAATAATAATAATAATAATAATAATAATAATAATAATAATAATTCTCACCCAACATCTTGCTGAGCTCAGCGTTGTGCAGGTCCGGGTTCTGAACCGCCAGCCGCTTGCGCTCATCTTTGGCCCACACCATGAACGCGTTCATGGGCCGTCTGATCCGCGGCTCCGGCGCCTTGTCCACGGGGGTCCTGTGCGGGCCGTGCGCGTCGGACACGTCCCCGTCTCCCGGAGGACACTCGAAGGACTCCGGCCACGACGAGTACGCGCTGATGAGGGCTGCCATCTTGCGTGGTCCAAAAAAGTTTGGAGGTGCGCTTCGCAGTCTTCTCTCGGACAAGTTGTGATTCCCTCTCGGAGCTGGGATTTTAAAAAAGCTGGAAAACTACTCACGCAGCTTTTTAAAAACCAGGTCCAGCGGTGTTTGACTCACTGGAGCTACAGGCGGGAGTCGGATGGGGTTTTGGTTGCAGCAGAGCGCACAGAGGATGGACACAGGCAGCGGCTCCTCCTTGTGCGTAATGGCTCAGTCGTTCCTGGTGGATGCGGGGGGAGCGCTTTATATTTGAGGAGCAGGTTCCAGGAGAAACCCCGGAGGACTCTCAGCTCCTCCTTGATTCCAAGTTGAGCCCCGTGAAAGAGGAGAGAGGAGAGAGAGAAAGGGGAGGGAGAGAAATTCACCACAAAACTGACCCCACAACAAAGCAACACCACAAACTGTCAGATCAACCACAACAAACATCATAATCCAGAGCAGCTCATGATTCTTTTAGAGCTTTTGATCATCAAATACTTCTTATCAAACATTAATTCAATCAGTTTGTCAAAAAGGAAACATATAAATATTTTGTGGTGACAGTGAGCAAATCTACAACTTCATTTCTGTCTCCTTGTCAACGGGGGAAACTTCATCTGACAACTTATCCAACCTGTTCTGCAGTGACTCTGCACATCTCCAGGTGCTCACTCCCACCTGCGTCACGGTCTCCACAAACAAACGAACACATCTTCCTTTATGTCAAAACTTTTTACAGAAATGACAAGCCTCATCTCTTTCTCAAGAAAAAAAAACCATATGTCAGAGAACCAAAATGGCTTCTTTATTTAACAGTTCAGGTGCAGATCAATTTCTAGAACACACTGCAGGTGAGAGGAGAGATAAAACTGAACCCTCACCACAAACAAATCAGTTTCCTTCTGTGGCCATATCAAATCAAGGAGTTCCTGTTGACAGGATACTCCTGGGCTGCAGCCATGAAGTGGCTCACACACACTCCTCTCACACACTCAGTCTCTCTCTCTCTTTTGCACACACACACACACATATGCTCCAACCCTTGCTTCTAATCACTTTTCCCACTTATTCCCCCACCATCATGCATCTTAAGCTGTAATACGTATCCTTCGGTCACTTGGGCCTGCAGCACCCATCAAACTGAAGTGTCAGCTCCAGCTCTGTGTGAGACTTGCCCCACACACACACACACACACACACACACACACACACCCACACACAGGAAGAGGATACGGCACCTGAAGCCACAGATTGTGCGTGGAGCAGCACCACCAGTGATATATAGGGGCTGCACTTCCTCTTGCTGGGTCTGACGTGGGCCACCGAGCGATGAGCCGTCAGTGAAAGTCAGCATAACAAGCTGAGGGTGAGCTGATGGGAGAGAAGTCAGTGAGACGTGCAGACTGAAGATACGTGTGAGGTTCACATCATATTTGCAATTTGGAGTCAGACACGTTACAGCTCGGTGTTTGGGGGGTTTCTGAAATGACTAGTGGCTGTATGCGTTAATCACTGTGTGGGTGTGAGTTGTATCTGCCTGCTGTTGTTCAGCCTCTCAGTGGAGAAGACATGTGGCTACTGCAGTTTGGAAGAGGGGGGGTTGACTTCATGTACATGCTGCATGAAGGGAGATTTCACTAAAGCAACAAGCATTGAGAAAAATTACTTTTGTTAAGGTTACTATCCATTCTGTCTAGTTTCAAAATAAAAGTCAGTAAAGGGAAGTGGTCAGTGTGACTTTTAAATAGAAAACTGTCTTGATTGATCAATTAATGCACTTTAATTGAGCAAAAATAAAGGCTGAGATTCTAAGGCCATCAATTGCAGAAGTAGCTAATCCTTCTTTTACATATTTTTCGTCTCAATCTACCTTAAATTTGTTTATATTTTGTCAGTGTTGATCTTGTGGTTTGTCACTGGTACAACCACTGGTACACATCACTGTCATTTACATAAGCTGGTTCAAAGTACAGAAAAAAAAACTGTTAAATTTTTTTTGCAAAAAGTTAGCACAATACTTATCTAATCTGTTGTCGCTTTGTACCAGTGGCTAAAATACATGGTCAGAGAATATTCTCACGGTCCCAAATATCAGAACTAAAAGCTGTGATCCACACTTGTCATGTTTAAAAATGTCAGTTTCCCAAAATCAATTTCATTGGTCTTGATATGCTTATTTCATTCCCATATTTTGATTAAGCCACAGATTTCTGTGTCAATGCGTCTTCTACTTTTATTTTTTGAAACTCTTTCACTTCTTTGTTGCTCATCTTGACCAGGACTCTGTGTCAAAGGGAGCTTCCTATTTAAATTAAGGATAAATAAAAACAAAACAATGACTAATGAGTCGAGCAATTATTAGACAGTTATCTCCAGCTGACTGTAGTGTATGACAAGGAAAACCAGCCTCACAAGGAAGATGCGTACAGTGACAGTCAGGTTCCATTGTCGTCACACGATGACGAATGAACCGGTCTGATTCCGCAAGGTTTTTGTTACTGAGAAAACCCCAAATAGTGACGTGAATGTTTTGCTGTTTTCAATGTGCAAGACTGGACGGCTGTAGTTTCCTTTTTCCTCCTTTGACTCACGCCACCCACTGAACATGCTGAACATGACTGGATTGTTAGAGAGTTTGTCAAGTCAAAGAAAAGATTTCATAACCTCGTAAGAAACACTGAAGGTGAAAGGGTGAGTGTTGTGAAAGCCACCTGTATTTGGATACACAGATACGTGGGCTTACTTGGAATTTCTGAAGATTACAGTCACACCTGCTCAGCTCCAGTATTTCTCTTCTCCGGTCTTCTATACATTTTTAGTAAATCTATCTATATAAGGCTAAAAAAATAATGAAACAATCATAGATAAACCTTTGGATTTATTTAAAAGGGGATTTGCTTACAGTTCATGAATCTTATGAGAAAGAGACCAAAACACCATCAAATTGCACCAGTTCATATAACATCAAAGACTCATTTCAATGTGCTTCTGTAGTTTTTAACCAAAGCTAAAAACTGTCACTGTGTTGCTTTCTTTAACTATATTAAGAGATCTTGATTTAAGAATTAATTAAAAAAAAAGGTGTTGGCAAAAAAAGATGGAAATATACAAAATGATAGCAATTGTAAAGACGACAGACTGAGCTGAAGGATGTTCTTAAAAAGTTGGTAGAATAGTAGAAATTTGATTTTATTCAGTCGACATTTCACAGATTTAATGAAATTTAGCTCATTAGTTTCACGAAATTATGAACCCCCAAAATGTTACGTTTTCACCTTTGTCTCTAGGATGATGTACATTTCTACCAAACACGGTGGAGGCTCTGGACCTTCACCTGAGAGGAACCAATTCAATTTTGGTGTGACTTGGATTAAAGGGCTGATCCAGGATTTCTTTTAAGTTTAAGATTGTATAGTTCAGCCATTACATAAATAAATAGCCTTGTTAGAAAATTTGAAGGGATCGTTTAACATTTTCTAGGCTATATATGCTTGTTTTATGACAAATGAGTCAATACCATGGTGTGTCCACCAGTACAACTTAGTGGCTTTACTGGTTAGCGTGATCAAATATCAAACCTCTTTTCTTCTCGCTGTTGAACAGGTGTTTATGTTGATTAGCTCGTAAGACATTTCCCATAAGTATGAGCTTGTAGACTATAGGACTCATCCATGAACCTGACTCCATCTATTCTTGATGTTTCTTCTTCTTTTTCTTCTTTTTTTTAGATTTTTTCTGCACTACCACCTCGACAACATCGCCCTCCTCCTCCCTTTGCTTCTTTTCCTCTGATTCTACAGTTTGATCGTCAGATGGCTCGTGTCCATTTAGTAGCTCGGTTTCCTTTTTGTGTTTATTAAGCTTTTTCTTTTTGGAAGGAGGCTGCTCCTCACAGTTCTGCTCCACACCAGAGGTGGAGCTGCAGTTCTCGTCTGAAGCTCCTTCGCTTTCTGCCATTTTCCTCTTTTTCTTCTTCTTCTTCTTCTTTTTAAGTTCCTGCTCCTGGTTGTTGTTGTCTTCCACTACAATGGGAGAACTACAATTGTCTTCTACCACTTCCAACTCATTCGTAGCCTTTTTCTTCTTCTTCTTTTTCTTCTTCTTGGGCTCCTCCGTATCATTGTTGCTACTGTGGATGGGTTCCTCGGATGGAGTGGACGTCTCACTGGTCTCTGCGTCCGCCTGGGATGTCGCACCGGGGTCCTGTCCCCGAGCCTTCTTCAGCTGAGCCATTCTCTGCGCAAAGTACTGCTGCATATTGAGCGTACTGGTCACAGTCTGGGTGATGGCCTCCGTATCCAGTTCGGTAGTAGCAATGGTCACCTTCTCCTCCGTCTCCCCCTGAGAATCACTGCTGTTGCTCTCCTACACCAAAGACACACAAATGACAATACAGAGTTAGGATTTAATGCAGCATTTGGAGAATCTACACAGAAATATACAGCACACAATGGTTCGCCCAGAAGCTTAAGTGATCATCAATCAACACAAAAACACAAACCAGTGAGTGAAAAGAGAAAAAGGATGCTGATTTAACAGAAAAGGTGTTAAAAGGATCAACTTAAAATAAGCATCAAAGACAAATCTCATCTTTTTCTTGCAGCAGTGAAGAGCTCCACACATGCAGCTGTGTCCTTGCACATTAATCTCCTAAGGGCCGTCCCTTTGTAAAGGCTCCTCAATAGTAAAGCTACAGCTGAGACGGCCCCATCTGAATGAACATATGCACTTGGGAATATTTATATCAAAAGATCGAGATCAGCAAATAGCCAAAATATTGTCCTTTAACAGAACACAATCCAGATTTTAAGGAAAATCCTGATTGGCACTCTAACAGTTAAATATCGAATTGGAGTTTATGTATATTTTCTTTCAATGGCGTTTATTTTACATATTTTACAGTGTTGTCAGATATCTTTGGAGTTAGGGTAGAGCATGCATGAACTTAGAAGTTTAGCTTTTTATCCAAAAGCAAACAACCGTGTAGAACACTTGAAATAAATTTATTCTTTTTAGTTTTTTGCCTTTGTCATGCGTTAGAGACGTCAACACAACTCCCT
The DNA here is from genome assembly GCA_038501795.1 of Pseudopleuronectes americanus. Taxonomy (NCBI): domain Eukaryota; kingdom Metazoa; phylum Chordata; class Actinopteri; order Pleuronectiformes; family Pleuronectidae; genus Pseudopleuronectes; species Pseudopleuronectes americanus. The sequence continues at coordinate 10,645,131 of CM076734.1, read as the reverse complement.
CGCTTGCTGTGAATGCTCTGGACATTTTCCTGCCCCATTCTCAAACTGGCTCGAGAGAATCCGTCCGGAACAATTGATTTGGACCTTCACCTTCTCACAACCCCTCTGGATAATTGCACGGAAATATCCAGACTTCAGTGTCATCATGAGCTCTCTCCCGAGATAACATGACTTGATTATTGACTTTTTCGCTTTTGTTTTGGGGGGAAATAGTCTATGCTGTTTTAAAAATGGAAGCTGTTCAGTCTGGAGGCGATGGCTACGTTACCAGTGAAGGTTGAAAATTAGAAAAAGGCGGCGCTCATTCATTTGTTTTGGTTAATCTGTGGAGGCGAGTCTTCTGTTGACCAACTCATCTCTCCGGCCTTTCGGCTCCACATTAAACAACACCAACTTTACAAGTGTGGAGCACAACATGATCCAGATTTTAACTCTACAGCAGGAACAATTTGTCACGTTGCCCCCACGACCCATTCGTCTTCATTTTCCTAATGGCCTACTCAATGCATAATGATTCGTCCAGAAGAATACCGAGGCTCCTCCTGAGAATCACACTAAACAATGCAGCCGCTCTGTGTATTACCAAGATGAACAAGTGGACGGCATTTTTCAAACCATACAATTGAGAGATAAATTGAAAAAGGCTGTCGAGTGGAAGTCACCTCATGCTTTGGCCTTTGAACTTTTACATGCAGATTACACTACCGGTACTCTGACCCTCAACGCTGATGGAGATAGACAAGCTGACTGATGGTTGGGGAAAACAATGTGGAGCTGTAGATGTAGATCGAACAAGTCTTGTGGGACATAAACAGACCTATGCTTTAAGATCCCTCCAGGGCTTTTAGTATACCACAACGGACTTTGGCTGATAATTTGGTTCACAGTAAAAATATATTTTTTATAAAAGAGCAGTCGCTAGGGACATCCCTGAAACCCTGTTTCATAGAGGCCATTTGTCTTAACCCATTAAAGGTCAATACATTTCCATAAGGGAAATGACCATTGTTTTTGCAGGCTAATATATTGATTAATATGATCTTAAAAAAAATGTTGCTCTGAAACTATAAAAAAAAAGACACAAATTATCTCTCGTTGTGCTTTAAATTATACAAGAAAAATATCACGAAAGACAAACTGACTTGATTGATACATGAACTGATAACACATCTTAAGCAAATAGATTCAGAAGCCTCACACTGATATGAAGGACAAAATAAGTTTGCTTTAGAAAGAAGCTCAACTTCTAACAAGGGGGACGAGGCCCTTCAGGTGAGGTGTCATTAAACAAAACTCTCCAACTTCCCAGAGAAAATCTATACTCCCAGTTACGGCACAATGGCATCCACTCTGCTAGGAAAAGTGGCAATGGGGCTTAGAGCTGACCGCGCCAAACAACATGTAACTGGGATTTGGGAAGATGGCCGGGGGCCACTTTAGAGCTGCCTGTGAAATTACTCTCAGGAGAGGCAGAGGGTGAATGAGAGGAGTGACTGAGAGAAACATCTTCTTCATTTGGGGAAAGTGGCTGGAACTTGGTATGTGGCTCATCCTCCCTGCCGGGGGATCTCCATTAGACTCTGATCCAGCAGGGGTAAAGTGCTGTGCTGAGCACAGGCTGGTCACACACAAACAGTGGGGATAGAGAGCTACAGATCCAGTCAGTATTACTCACAACCCTGGAGATTTTTGTTTGGCAAGTGCCGAGGGCAACGTGTCACTAAGAAACAACTCAGCAGTAACGCCTCAGATCTTGTTTCTCGATTTCCAGGGGTGTGTTGTGTTCTACAACCTGTTATTATCAGTCACCGTTACAGGAGGAATTTAGTGACGACAGGAGCCTTTGCATGTTGAATGCAATAAATAGAAAAGAGATAATTGGAAAAAAGGATTAAGCTTCATTTACCAATATTTACAAAAAATACAAAAACATTTTAAATGAATACTAACTTTGTTCGGTCTCTGAATACAAGAGGTTCGGCAGTTTTCAATCACTGAAAATAAAGCAATCGCTTGACCAGAATGTGACCACTTAGTCTCACTCACCAAATGAAAACACGACTGAATAGTAGAAGTGTTGTCAGTGTATCAAACGCACAACACTGTGTGGTGTCGTATCTTACAAAGTAGTTAAAAGCTGCATTTATCGCTTATATTAAATGACATAAAGTTTGACTGTACTCTTCATTCTTGTTATGGTCCAAGTTATTGACTTATTATGGTTGATCATACATGCTCACAAAAGTTATATAGTGCCAGAAAAGACAAAAAGGGTTCAGACTGGGAATGAAAGACCCATTTCTCCCATTTGCAAATCAGTGTACCATCAAAATGATTTGATTCTTAAGGTGAGGTAGTTAGTTGCTTTAAGTATTCAGACTAACAAAATGTGTGAGTAAATCAGTCATTACTGCTTCTCTTCTTGTGACTCCTCTTCTGTGCAAACAAATGACACCTGTATTTTATTTACACACCTTAGCTGTAACTGGAGGCCAGTGGACACAAACCAGAGCAAATTATTTGCAAATAATGTTGGTTCTCACTTTCTAGAAAGGCAGCTTACAGAGGGTTTTTAAAATACAAACAGTGTAATTAAGTCATATTTAGGTCTATATAATCTTTTTAAAGAGCTTGCGTTGCATCATTACACCTGCACTCTTAAATAATTTGAATGAAGCTCCCAGCTACATCTCTTAAAAAGGATTTAACCACTTTTCAAAATCTGTTTACATAATTGCTGGAACAAGAGAAGAGTGAGTGGAAAAAGACAGCCCGGCCTACAACACAGTGGGGTTGACGAGTGGAGGGTTGGAGAACACACCTATATCCAGCCGTGTCTACGCCTCCTCCTCCTCCTCCTCCTCGCCCTCCCAGACCCAGAACCCCAGGAAAAGGATGCGCTCAGTGCACTGTGTGCAGGTCTGAGATAAGGCTCCTTCGGCAGTGGAGAGGTCTGGCTGGCTATCGGGCCCTTCCTGTTCTGCTCTCTCCCCTGGCGGGGGCTGGGGCTGGGCAGGGAACACAGGGAGGGCCCGCAGAGGGTCCGGGAGAAAAGGAGAGGGTGGGAAGACATTCAACAGGCTGCCTCCTTCAAGACACTCCAGTTCTATCTGTCCCTGCTAATGTAGCCAATGGTGAGCCAATAGTGAAACATGTGCCAAGGTGCCAAGACATGGAGGCCAACACATTCAGGAGGAGAGTCAGGCAAGCCAGCAGAGAGATGATGGAGAAGGATCTCGAGAGTGCATGAGAAACTTTCTTGACACAACAAGCCCGGCAGAGGATTTATTGAACTAACTGAGTGCTGAGAAAATCTGAATGAATTCCATTTATTGCACAACCAAAACTGCATCTTACTCTTTATTTGTAAAGAAAAAGTACTAAATGCATTTTATTTTCCCTTATTAACAAAACAAGGGTCATGCGAGTTAACTTTCAACTTTAGCTTGCAACAGCTTCTCAAATATACAGATACACCTAAGTATTTATTTCAGGAACTCCATTTGAATTGTGAGCATTATATAACACTATACTCTCACTCTAACAGGTAAAATAAACTGAAAATATTAACTCTGAATCTGACATTTCATTTAAAAACCAGGCCACATCAAATAAGGGATACTGATATGGTGAGGGGTTAGACCATGTGTCTGTCTGGAAAAAATAGCATAAAACTGGAAAAGACTTAAATTCAAGATTGGGAATTTAACTTAATAAATCTAACAGAAGTAATTAAAATACATGAAAAATGTGCAAGTAATCAGCAAAAACAAAATTCAACCCCTGGCTCATATGTTAATTTGCATCTGACAAAGCTGCAGTTGCTCATTTATTTTCTTAGAAACTGCCCATTTGCATTACTTGTTTGTTTGTTTGTATTTTTTCCAATAAATTCTAGCCAATATTGGTTGGGTCTGTAATTGCGCAAGTGTGCCCTCATTGTCCTGCCACAATAATAAATTTGGCTATACTCGAGGTCTATGGATCAGGCCCTGATTAGCCAGCTGTCTCCCCCTGATGAGTGCGCACAGGTCCAGCAGCCCATCCTTCATGGGCCTGACGTGGGCGGACAGACAAACAGGTGAATACTTCATTCCTTGGTAAATAAGCTAACTCTACCTTTGACCATCCAGACTGATAATTAACATCACTGGCGTCAGAGTCATTCTAATATAATCTTCCCTTTCTGCAGAGATAATGACGAAACGAGGAAGGCTCTAAAAGGATGCACCATAAGTACATTTAATACCACACATGGAAGCCTCTGTAAAGCAATACATATGCTAAAGGCGTACTTCCTCTGTGTAGTTAAGACAAACACAAAAAATGGGTTTTGAAAAATTGCACTATGTGCCTCGTGCGAGAACGTTTATCATAAGTAACAAATGAAGACAACATTATGCATGCAGCGTGACTACCCTGCGCTGGTTCAACACCACAAACGCTTGCCGACGAAGCCCCCCTCAAGAGCACAGGGGTATAAGCTAAAAAAAACAAAGCTGCTAAAACAAGGCTTGAATATAAACTGTACTTACATGTTTAAGTTTGGCAACAATTATCAGTTTATATTCTCATTATAGAAGTCAACACAAGGGAAAACATTAAAAAATGTCTCTAATTTGTATAAAAGCCAAGTTAAATAAAACATGTCTCAAGATTAGAGCAGTTTTTGCGATGGCAACAGATCTTGATGCTTTAGACACACTGAGAAAATTCAACACTTCCTAAATTCATTGTTCACATCTCGGTATTAGTTTTTGAAACCGTGTGTTAGACAAGAGAGTTACACACGTTTTAAATCGAAGACGCATTCTGCTTCTGCGCTTTCAGCTGAACACAGAAGACGCCATTGCTGACGCATCTGCCAAACGCTCTGGCCCCCAACTGGCGTCGCCCCCTTCCCCATATTCCTTAAGATGGTGGTATCGGGGGAGCCCCTGCTGACGGGCGATCCTTCATGTGGACGACGCGTGGGCAGGAAGACTTGCAACAGGTGCCACCCGAAGAGGCTTGATCCTCGGCCCTTTGTGCCTGAGCAGGAGTGGGAGTGGGAGAGGGCGCAGGGGTCACACTGACCCGGGAGCAGGGTGCGCCATACCGACTGTCTGACTGGAGCGTTCAGACATAACAAGGCTTGTACCAAATTATGCTCGACCATTTTTCTTCCCTGACATGTTAAGGGAGTACGAAGCTAATAAGATGGTTGATTCATTAACAATTATGAGGTTTTTAATAGTCAAATAGTTGTAGTTATTAATGCCTCATAAAACTTATAAACTGAATAGATATGAAACATATTTATAACTGAACTGATTAAGGAGTTCCATCTAGTCTCCATTTAGAGCTTACAAACTGAAGATAATTCAGCAAAGTCAGCACAAAAAAAAATATTTCTATACTGAAATCTAATTAAATTTTCTTTCAAATTCATTATCGCGACTGAGTGAGAATGTTATCATCTTATGGATGGCCACTCCATACGCAATCATCTAAACTTGAAATTTAAAGGTGTTAGTTGATAAAAATGTTGCTTTACATTCAAAAGAAAATAAAAAAACTGAATTTTGTCTATTTGAACACACAAAAAAAGATGTGAAAGAAAATGTGGGCAAAAAAATGAAACTATTGCTGGTTTCCACCTATCATCTGCGCTGGCAGCTTTAAAAAATGACTAACTTTTGTTGATGTATGAATCGGCGGGGAGTCTATTTATCAGCAGGCCCTTTGCGGTCGCCCGCTTGGGTCCCTCAAGTCACAAGCCGCGTCGCTCCCCTTTGACTGATTAATTAGCCAATCAGAGGACATTTTTCACTGGGCGGCAGAATGGTTTATTTCAGCTAATGCCGGGCTTCCGAGCCGAGGCCCGTTGGAGCCTCGTCGGCTCTTTCGGCCTGCCTGAGTGGCCGGGCAGAGGGGCAAGGGAGATAAATCAAGCTGGGCCGGCCCTCCATGTGGCTCCTCTAACTAAACCCCCTGAGGAGGGCACTGAGAGCCGGGGGTGGCGGCGGAGGAGGAGCAAGGAATGGGGGGACGCAGGACGGCCAGGGGCACTGCTCGCCCGCCGATAAGCACAGGGAGCACAGGGCTGCCAAAGTGCCTTCATTTAGAAGTGGCCGGGGCTTTTTGATATCTCGGCAGAGAGGGCCTGTCGTTTGTCATGTTGTGAGTAATTGTGCTGAGGGGCACAAGAGGAGGCAGGAGGGGGAGGAGGCTCGCAGGCGTGGGACAGGTGATGGATAACAGAGACCTGTGTAGACGGACAGGTGTTCCACTGCAAGGTGATAACCCTCCGCAGTCAGGCAGTGTAAATAATGGTTTAAAGCACAAATTTTCAGGTGGCTACATGAATGGGTGGAAAGGCTGTCATCCAATGAATAACGTAAGAGGAAGTGATTCATAAGAAACAAACCTAAATTTAGTAAGCTCCTCCTGTTATTTGAACATATCAGGTCAATCAATAATTCTTATTGTTTAGAAATATAATTATCTTTAATTATGTTATGAAAATAGTACAATAGAAAAAATAGAATCAGAATTCTTCAGAACTGATACAGTTAAGTCACAGCTTGGCGGTGTGATGTATGGACAATAAGTAATAACTTAAACCGTGACTGTGTACAGAACAACAACTTAAATCGGGTCTTAATTTGTCTTTTCTCTAAAGTTTTTACACCCTGTGTGTATCCAACAGAAAAGTAAGGACAATACACACACACACCTGCTCGGTCTAAAAACCAGCCTCTCTTCTATGGTCACTTGTCCTCTATAATTCCCTATGGTTCATGTTCAATTTAATTCAATGACATGTCTATCAGAGGAGTGCATCGGCGAAAGTGTAAAGAATATCAAAAGAAACGGAAGTAAACAGTCTAAATATATCAAGATTTTAACCTTGAATTTGAGCACACAGTTGGACCTAAGATTATACAGATGCTTTTTATCAATACATTTTTAAGTGACCATTTTCTAACGAGTAGTTTTGCTAACTGTGATTGGAGCCATTAAATGGTGATGTGCTGTAACTGGTGAAAGGAGCCAAACCACCAATCTCTCTACCAGGCTTTAATTCATTAAAGCCCGACATGTGTCGGCAGTACATGTCCAGCAGTGGCTGATAGTCTTTTTGTGTAGTACTGCAAAAATGACCTAAAGGACAACTCACCATCCCAGGATGGTGTAAAATTAATGCTGGCACCATTCACCACCACAAACCTGTTTTGGTTTTTAACATTACAACTACTGAACCTCCAAGGCCTTCAACAGACCAAGAGCTTTAGAGTAGAAAATACATAAAAACTTGTTTATGTCCTTGCAGAATTTCTATTCTTAAATCAATCAAAAGGTGGCTGGGACATTAATAACACATTTCTGTGTGTGTGACAAACACATTTTACTGCTTTACACAATAACTACAATAAAAGACGGCGGTTTAGAATAAACATGACAATATATGAGTTAGTGGCCATCTAAATATAACCAATTTATACAAAGGGGTTCATAATCTGTCCCATCTGCTCATATGTTCTTTTCAACACATCCAGTGCTGCCTTTGATGAACAGAGGCATGTGGGACTGCTGAGAGTGTGTGCATGTGTGTGTCTGCATTTCAGGGAGCGTTGTGTGCAGCGATAAGAGGCGAACAGGAAGCACATCACTGCAGAGGAAGGAAAACCCCAGCAATGGAGGAGAGGAGGGGTGGCCAAGGTTGTGGAGGCAGGAGACACAGCAGTGGGTGGTAGGTGAAGTGGTGGAAGATTCATGGGGGGGCATGTCGGCAGAAGGTGATTCAGATCTGGTCAAGTCTCCTGGAACTCAACTTGTCAGATATGTGCTAAATGAGTGGTGGCAGTTTGTACAGACCCTGAATTAACTCGTCCGACGAACCACAGCTCACAAGTTTTATTGAAAATACAAATCTGATAAGTACTGAGATTATTGCACGTGTATGGCGGACGACTAAGCACAGATCAGCTGGAGCCGAGAGTTGCCGCAGAGTCATGGACTTGCTCACAGGAGATCCTGCACAATGTCTAAAGCTTGATTGGTCCATCACCCTCCTTACCTCTTCCCCGCAACCTCAGATGTTGCTGGGCTTCAGCACGAGGCCTCGTGGGAAGCCATTGTAATTGTGTTCAGTGTTTTCGATATGGTCAATGGTGTCCCTCCTGGCTGAAAAATAACAGCCCATAACCAAACGATTAGGGAGAAAATGATGGTGTGTATTGCCTGCATTTCCAATGTTAATCAGCTGGGGAGCTGTGGCCATTGTGATGTTATGGCTCGGTACCTGCAGGGGAATAGAGAAGGGTTTTTTTCCCTTTTCCGTACAATTTATGGATTTTAAGATGCCAATTTATTCCAAGCCAAATGCGGGAGATAAACAGGAGGAGGCCAGCGAGAGGCTTTTCTGTCCCTCAGTCCAAAAGCTACATTTATCATTGTCCTTGTTTACGTGGACAGCAGAAGTTATGAAAACCAAAATAAAGGGGGATTTATTAATTTATAAAAAACACATACAAGTTGTGTGTGTCTATGCCATGTCTCGTGTCTTTACAATTAACATTCCAAATCTTATGCGAAAGCAGAAGGAAAAACAGTCCCATCTGTTATCCATTGGTTTTTGATTTAAAAGCCAAAAGGAACTTACTGGGCTCAAATTCAACAATGCACCTGTCTGAGCCTTTAAGCTTTATTTCAAAAGCATGAGGGCCAGCACAACATTTGAAATGGCAAAGTGACATTTGAAGTGACCAATCACCGATTGCCAAGAGCAACTAAAAAAAGTTTTTTGCAAGCATCATCATTTCTGATTTCTGCACAGCTCACCGCAATTTTCTTATTCTTCTCTAAAAATGCCCGCTGGCGTGTGAACGCTCCAAGACAAGAAGCAGAGAAGTAGGGAAGAGTGTGAAAGAGAGAAGTAGGGGGTGAGAGTGCAAATCCTTTAACTGGATTTAGGTGCTCATGCCGCCATCAGTGGCCTGCTGGCTGTGTGAAAGCTGCAAGCTGTGACATGGCTTATCTGGGGCCACGGGCTGCTCAGGAGCTGCACCCTGTGGAGGCAGGAGGATGACACGATGCTGCAGCAGCCACTGATGGAGGCAGCAGCACTAGCGGTGATCCTTAATTACCAAGACAGAGGCAGATAAGCTCGAGCCACCTGGCCAGAGGTATTGCTTCTGCTCCCACGGTGCATGATTTGATTTTGACTTGGTTAAAACAGATCTGAGGCCTCTCGTCAAATTCTGACAAATGCTGGATTGGTACAGAATCAGTAAATTAATTTGTTACTGGACAAAATGAATTTTGGCCCATGCACTAAATCATGCATGCTTTGCGGAATCATGAAAATAAATAAGTTTTTTTTCTTGTCATGCTTCAAAGTTCATGCTAGAGATATTTTGGGTTATATTTTTAAGCTTAATTTTGTATAAAACTACATCTACAGATTGTTAAGTCAGCTCTGTACGAGTCATCATTCTTCTTGCATAATTAGAATTTTATGGATCAATAACTTAATATATTTTAGACTTAAAAAATTATTTGAGTGACGTATACAATGTTCACATCTTTTACCTGCACTGGTTCTTTGGCAGATTGTCCTCTCTTTCCAAAGATGCAATTGAGGTCATTTTCACTGCGGGAGGACAGGTCCTTTCCTAAAAGAAGACAATCACACAAACATAAAATAACTCAATTACAAAAAACTTTACTGAAATGTAAATAATGCTAATTCAGTACCAATGTATCAGAGAGGATATAGAAAACCCAAGTCACATTTTCATTAATACATAAAAAACTGGGAAAAAAACATCTAGGGGTGCAACTGTTTTAACCAGTGTGTGTGTGTGTGTGTGTGTGTGTGTGTGTGTGTGTGTGGTGGTGGTAAAGACAGGGGAGGTTTGCGTGGCTCGCTTCTTGCTCCAGGGATAAAACGGTAAAGAAAAATAAACCAATGACAAGGTCTGCGACGCCACGCCTCCGGATTCCCATTTTCAAGGCAGGCCTCAAAGACTCCTGGAGCACACAGTCGCCTGTCTCAAGCCCGGGTCCTGTTCGTACAGCTGCATCCTCTTCCTCCAGCAGGGCTCTGATAACATTTGGTTATTTATTGCTTTTAAACCTCTATCTCACCAACTCTTGGCTTTGAAAGTCACTTCACATGCAGGTTTGAGAAGTAAAACGGAGAAAGTATGCTGCAATTTAAAATAAATAAAGAGGGGGTGTGTGTGTGTGGTGTTTGTCGTCCAGCGGACTGGGGTCAAGCATGAAATTATGCCCAACATGACTTTTCAGGAAGTACTAGTCAAAATTCTCAGGCTTTCAGGCTGTAGTGCAAACAATGTTCTGATTAAAAGGAGATTAACTCTATTTTCCTCTTAAATGTTCATGTGAAGTGTTAGTGAAAACATGCTGGTTTCCACAGTAACAGTTGAAATGGAAACAACTGTCAACCAGTCAAACCAGACCAACAAACCAGTGAAACTGTAACTGACAAATACATAAATGTGCTAAGTAGAAACAAAACAATCTAATTTCTCAATACATCACGTTAAGATTGAAGGTGTTGAATGTCTCCAATGTTTAACACAAGCATTTTAACCTGTGTCCATGTAATGTAAATATCTGTTTGGTTAAAAGCACAAACCAGCTTCACAGCACAGCGGATGGAGAGCTGTAGTTAAACTCTGCATCAGCCGCCCTCGCTGGCCTGACAGGTGATAGATGGAGGCAGCAATTAAAACTGGGTTACTGGTTTATGTTGTGGGCCCCCGGTCCTCAGCAGTGGAGAATTTGGTGCTTTTCCCCACAAACAAAGGTCATCAATCGTCAGCGCTGGCAGTCAGGGAGCCAGCGTGAACAGGATATCGATAAAGAAGCAGAAGAGAGTGAGGAGGAGGCCGGCACCAAGATGTTTGTTTGGGCTTCCCAGTGATACCTCAGTGCAATGCTCTGGCAGCCGCAATATGTTTTTTTTTGCAGATCTAATATCAAGGGAATTAAATCAAAGAATAAATAGAGCTAAATATATAAGGATGAAATTGAGGAGGTTTGTAATAACTTCAGCCAAAGAGGTGTTTTCATCAGCATTGGTTTGTTTTTAAGGCGGACGGGGGGCAGGCCCATTACTCAACGGTGCAGATCCAGGATTTTTTAATACTTCTTTTAACATTGTGAGACGTCTGCAACACTTGAGAATAAAACATGGATCTTGATAGAAAGAAAATGGTTCAGGTCACTATACAGGTGGATTCAAATGTGGAGACTATTGGGCATTTCTACCGAGTGCCCTCGTTATTGCTTATAAACTACACGTTATCTTTCTAACCTGAAAGAAGATGAATGACATGTATAAGGGCTGCACTTTGCCTGCTTGTGGTCGTACCTCTGCACATGAGAGCTATAAGAGTAGTACCTGACTTTTTCAAACTCTCATATAACCAGCTTAGCAACGCTAAAGCTATTACCAAGCCTTAACTTGGCAACAGCTTCACAGGCGAGGAGCCGGTCGGGGGAAGCATGCAAACAGGCGTGGCAGGTTACTAGTTGCTGGGTAACTCTTTGGTGACCCAAGCTGATCCAGACCACAGGCCTCAGATGATCAAAAAGATGTAAACTTAAAAACCACAACTAGATAGTTTATGTCTGACTATTTGGATCATACATTTCAATTTCTCACATCTGACAGGTTCACAGTCAAAGTTTAAGCCTGTCAGATCACGTAAGCCAGGCGGGGAACTGAACTCTCAAGTTTCCATATCAGCTACGAGTAGTTTATGGAAGAACAAGATGTGCCAGCGTCCCTTCTGCTGCCTGACAACTGTTGCATGCATCTTTGAGTGGAGATAGGTTAAAGTGGTGTTGTTGTGTTGCTAAACACAACACCACTGACAGGTCTTCAACTGCCTGGATTTAATTCCAGTGAAAACATTCCTACCTGCGTTTCCCCTCTAAGCTGTTTCCCTCTCTGCTTTCTGACAGTCAGAAAAAATAAGAGTCATGAAACAGCAGCGCCAGGTGCTACCTGCTCTGTTGGTGGTGATAATGGTAGAGAACTCCTCAACTGGATTAGAAGTTAAAGCCCTGTGGGATCAGACCCTATTACTTGGCGACAGGATTGGGTACAGGTGCATCCTAATGCAAAGTTGATATAAGCCCTAAGTGCAAATTCAAAAGATCAAAGGTGAATGACAGATAAATGATGAACAGAGAATTGTCTAAATCACTGCTGTTGTTTGTGACCACTTTGTTGCTACACTCTATATTTGTCCAGGATTTCTGAAAGTTTCAGACCCTTTAAGAACGATAGGTTTGAAACCTGCCAAAACATCATGCTTTGAAAAAAAGAAAAATTTGTAAGGATTTTAACAAACCTCCCGAAAGCTCATTTAAGACACACCTCTTAAATATAATATAATATTGTAAAATTCCGATTTACATTTGTTTTGTATCTAGAGTGTTTAATATCCCACAGAAAGAGATTCTGTTGAAAACGTTGTCGTATCAAGAAGTGGGCGGGCAGGAGAAAGAGAAAAACAAGGCGTCATCTTCACACCCCTAACACACGCACTTCATGTCTTCAATGTGACTTGGTGCATCTCATCTGTCAGTAACATGCTTTTTGTGGCTCCTGCCAAAATAAGATCACAAAAACAGGGTGAAAGGGTCCGGGGTGGACCAGGGCCACGTTTTATCATGTGGGGTCATCTAATGGTTTGCGAAGCCCCTGGGAGGTGTTGTTTTTGGGTAAACGGACAGCAAATGGACATGCCAGATGCCCCAAACAGGAAACAGGAAGTTGCTGTTGAATGACGTAAATATCCAGGTAAGGCAAAAGTTGAGAGATTCCGTTTTCCCCATCTGTTACTGATTCACTACTTTAACATATGTGCATATTTGATCAGAGCCTTGCAAAATTAGCGTCATTTAAAAAATATGTTGGCAGTTTTAAAGAAAAGTGCAACAAATAACAGATGCACACACCGAGAAACTTACAAAGACATAGCTCATGTAGTCACTAAACTATATTGCAGACTGAAGTAACATTCAGCTGTAAAATATGAGCTTGTGGTTATTCATTTTGCTCTCCAGTGGTCCTGAACACCAAATTCCTCCTGGTGCCTATCGGTGTACAGGCCTTGACCAGCAAATCTTGACTTCCTGACGTGTGAAGGAGTAATGAAAGTAGAAGGGAAGAGATATTAATAACCTCCCCTAGCACTGACCGGGTCAACCGACCCAGTGCAGGCTTGACAGGACTCTGATCAGCGTCTGCGGTCCGAGCCAAGAGCACAAGGTTCAACGAGGAGTAAAGGGAGGCTGTCTGTCCGTCTGTGTGAGAACATGGTACGTGGGTGTGTTGTGTATGTGTGGAAAACCAAAAAATCAGAACAGGTATCTATTTTAGTTTGTGGTGGAAGAAATAAAACAACTAATGCAGCTCTCAAATAAGTTCTCGAAACTGGTTAAGATGAATAAATACATTTGAACAGATCTGGTCTGGTTGCGTTTGTTGCAGGTTGCTACAAAAACAGTTTAATAGGTAATTAATATCATGACTTGTCAAGAGCGAGAAAAGTAACTCTGCATTAAGCATCTACCTGATCCATGTTTATCCCCCTGATCTGTTTTTCTCAGCTGACTAAGACAAACTCACCTTTTGTAAACTTCATGTAATGGACCCTCTTTTTGGAGGTCTTGGATTTCTCTTCCAAGCTGAAGCCTTTCTGTTCATCTGCTGGAGGGTCTGTGGCTAATAACAAAAACATGGTCACATGTAGTTACACATTTCAAATGTTCAGTATGATCACAACAAACCTCGACCAGCTCCTATATAACACAAGTCTTTATGTGATTTGTCATCTGAAACAGTAACAATGACGATATTCATTAAGTGACGGTGACTATGACCAAACCTTTGCTTGACAAAACGTGGCACTGTGGCGCCCTCTACTGTTCAACACAAGGACCAACCAAACAGAGGAAGCTGCACATGTCAGTACTTTGGTGTTATACAAATACAGAATGATACAGAGTAAAACGTTGATGCTCTGGCGTCAACTTGCAAACAGAACATTGTTTTCAGCCCTGTCTCTACACAACACCACAAAGACTGAGGGATATGCAACTACTTTGTTGGTGCATGATCCGTTTCTATATTACTACCTGAATTCCAGTCCCCAAAAAAAAATATATATATATATATATAAAAAGAACATTATCCTTTGGACAAAGCACAGTTGTACACACCTTTGCTGTTATTTTGACCGTGGCAGTTGTTCAGCTGAGCAAGCAGCTCATTGAAGTCATCTTGGTGAGCAATCCAGTTGTCCTGGAAACAACAGAAAAGAGACACTTCAGATCGACAGTGATGTGACTGTTTAGTGTTTGTTTACAGACAATTTCAGACCAAGTAAAACGGGAGCTAAATGTTGATTTCTAGATTCTAGACAACATCCATTCCTAATGGCTTGGTTTATTGTTCCCTTACAAGTTGTCGGATTGATGCTAACACTGGTGAATGGCAATGGAGGTTTAACCAAGGTTGATTGGGCGGAATGAGGGTGGCTGTAGACCAGTGTTAATTTTGGCAGCTATTTTTGATTTAGTCTTAGTCTTTTGACGAAAATGCATATTAGTTTTAGTCACATTTAGTCATTTTTATCCTTCTTAGTTTTAGTTTAGTTTTCGTCGACAAAAACTCAGAACATTTTAGTCACATTTAATAGCCACATTAAACTCCTTCTCTATAAAAACATATAGCTGCAGCCTAATAGCTTAAAAATATATATTTAGTTTTAAATGTGAAAACAAAAAGGGAGAGCAGGTCAGACTGGAGGCGGACACAGAAACTGCAGCTCGGTAGAAACCAACTGCAGCTTCGGCTCTGCTCGTCCAGACCGCACGCCGCGCACCGCCCGCTCCTGATACTTCATGACGGCGTGATACGATGATGTTTTAAAAATTATTGTGACTTAGTCAACCACCAACATTTTCGTCTCGTCAACGAAAGTTAAAATAGATTTAGTCATAGTTTTTATTTTCGAAGATCCGTTTTCGTTACGTCTTCGTCTCGTCTTAGTCATGGAAAAAGGGTCGTTAACGAATAGTTTTCGTTATCGTTTTCATCAACGAAATTAACACTGCTGTAGACCAGGTTTTATATTATGCTGCTACTGATGTTGTGTTATGTGAGCTTGTGGGATGTCTGACATTGTTTTGAAGCATTTGCACGTCTTATCGGCGGTTGAGTTTCATCTTTATGTCTGAGTTTCACCCGAGTGGGACACAAATTCCCCCTTGAGGACAATCAAGTCATCGTAAAAACAGCTTGTGAGGGGAACTGCCTTATGTCTCATAAAACATGGAGCACTGAGCTGTGAGAACGCCGGCTGTGCATGGTGCAGAGTTTGACGTTAAAATGTTTGTTCAATTAAGTTATGATGGCAGCAACAGAAGGAAACAACACAGATAGAACTGCTGCTGTTTGCATGAAATATAGTTCCAGTACATAATTTGGTAGATAATGAACTTGCACTAGGGAATCAGTCCTGTAGAAAAAACTAGTATATGTGTGCAGAAAGAGGGTCATTCAAAATTCACACTGAAATAATTATAGCGTTTAAAAAAATAAATTGTACTAGGTATTCAAGAACTTTAAATAGAGCTGCTCACATCACAAAATATGCTCCTGTATGATGTGTTAAATGTGCTCACCTCATAGCTGGCAGTGGTTCCAAGCCCATAGCTGTTGTTTTTAACTTTTACTTTGATATGGTCGGTGGAGCCCTGTTCAGTCCTGCCCAGGCCCTGCATATAAAAAAGGACAAGACACAACACGTGACATTAACGTTCGCTAAAGGCACAAGAGTTAGCCCAGCAGGAAACAGCCCGGACCCACACTTTACCTTGCCCTTGGACCAGCCCATTCGCTCCAGCATCTTCTGGCCAAATTTGGACTCATCTTTGCTCCAGGCGCTGTTCCTGGGGTCAACAGACCACTTCTGTTTCCTCCGGGCTGGTAAGAAAACAGCAGCATTATTACCCAACAGTCAGCCAGCACAATATTACATAAAGTAACCGGAGAACAAACTCGCTGCAAGCTGACCATGGCGAGACCATGTAAACACACAGAAGTGATTACTGTGCAGAATCAAGATAAGGTGCACACATGTTCTATCTGATATAGATACTAAAGCGACTACAGACAGGGATTAGAAACAGCCCTCACACACAGCTGTTACACTCACACTGTTGTATAACCCTGTGTCTCAATCACTTCAATACAAATATGAAACTCCGTAGTGTTCCTGTGGTTGCACGGCCTCTTAAAGTTGTGTTGCTTTATCAAACAGTCACAATGTCCAAACACGCAGAACTAGAAGTGTGCCATGGTTAAACCTTAGCGTTTCTTCACGTGTGGCAAAAATAAGTATTTACAGTTAAGAGCATAACCAGGCAAAACATTCAGAGTCTGGTGTGTTTAACCTTGTTTATATTAGTAAGTTAGACGGCAATAAATATTATTTACGACAGGATTATATCAATGGAGGAGAAATTATCCTCATGATTGATTGAAACCGATAAGTACTTAAATATCTTTAAAAGCCAATACAACTGGTAAAAGTCAGTTATCCACTAGATCAACGTGAGAACGCTGTGGTGTTTAAATGTCGGTGACATGTAAACACAGGGACTGACAGCTGTCGTCCTCTTGGGAATAAGAGAAGAGACGACGAGGAAACAAAGAGCCACAGCTAAAAGGTTTGTTAACAAGAAGGACTGCAAACATTCAGCTATTGAGGAGAAAACGTTTAGCTGCAAATGAGCTACAGGAGATCAGATGGACAGCTACAGGAAACACGTGTCCACTCAGAGTGCTGTGGCTAGTGCTAAAGCTAGCTTACCCGGATACTATAAAAACTAGTAAATACTGAGTTTTTCCGGATGAAAAACTATTCTCAGTGAGTAGCAGCGGGTTTTAAGAACACGTATCATCGCATTAAACATTTATACTTTAAAGGAAAACAGGAGAATATGAATGAAAACTCTGGAGGAAATGTACATACGCTCAGCGAGCATGGACATCCTGGGGTCCTTCAACGGCTTGAAGCGAGGCGAGTAGGCTTCCGGTGAAATGCCTGAAAATTATGTTTGACCACGCGAGTTTTTTTTGTGGTAAGCATTTCATAATGAAATCAAACTCAATCTGTGACATACATCAAATTGATGAAAGGGTTTTTATTCTTATTTTATTTCAATAATTGGTGTTATCGGTGATTTTATTTGCAGCGCTGAAAGTAATTATTTTTTGCCAGCAGAGGGCACCACGTGCACATACACACACGCGCACTAAAACACGCACGCACACAGGGTCACTCAGGTTCAATGAACTTACGACGACAGGCTGACACTGTAACATTATACACAACTGAAGAAAATATGGAGCACACATTAATCTAGATATTATTCACTCTGTCTGTGATATACTTCAGTCGTTTATTAAAGTTTAACACAGTTACCATAGCATACAATTTGCACAAAATATTTAATAAATGTTTGTGATAATCTTTTCATGTGAGTGTGCGCTCATGTGTGTGTGTGTGTGTCTATGATCCGACTAGATCAGCTGATATCAGCCCACTGAAATATCAGAGTCATGCTGCACCCAAAACTAACCAGAGGCAAACACAAACAAAGCACCTGTTGCACAATGAGTTCTTGCAATGAGCGGCCATCCAACTTTTTACCTGATGCACATGACACATGACACACATTTGCCAAAATGACTGGATTCTTCAAAAGCATATTTCAATGACAACAAAACCAGTCAAAACCTTGAGGGTGTCAGCCAACCACCACAGAGCAAAAAGCTCCAGCTGAGCTACTCACCAACTCTCTTACATTTGATTCTAAAAGTGTTATTATCTTGCAAAAGTAAATACCACGAAAAACAACACATTAGCATGGATAAAGAAGCAGAAACTATAAAGCGATAGAAGAAAGATTAAACTCCCAGATAAAGGATGATAAAAGCTGCCACAGTAAAATCGGTTGAGTGAAATAATTAGAATTGTTGTAGTGACAGTTTCTTTGACGTTACAGGACAATGGCTACTGGGTTTTCAGGTATGTAGCAACCACATCTATCAACTTAATTAACTGACTTGAATGTTCTCTCCAAGAGCTGTACAATAACAAAGTTGTTTCTCAGGTTTAAGTGATGAATGGGACTTAATGTCACAAAGCTTCTGGCAAGATTTCTTAAAATCTACCCTGAAAGACTGAAACAAACCTTCAGTTCTCTTATGACACAAGTGTTAACAAAGTTTTGTTAGCCTTAAACAACGAATAAACATGTTTTTTATTTATTTTATATATATTATCTACAAGAACATGTCCTTAAAAAAAACCCATTTTTTAATTAGGCCCCGAGCACTGAAAGGCACTGACAGACATTGAGGCCCTATTGAAATTGTAAGGATTAATATTATAATTCAGGCAAATGATTTGAGGCAAATTCTGCTTTGCAGTCCTAGAAATTGTTGAAATTGTATTTTATAGATTTAATTAAAATTATAATGGGACGGAGCCTATGTACCAAGTACGAATACTCTTTCTTAATGCCTTCATTAGAAAGATCTGCTTTACCTTCTATTTTTCTTTGACAAATCTAAGTCTAAACTACAGATATAGAAACATAATGGTACCCATAAACACAAGTCAAGCTCTACTCACTTATTTTTTGTCAGCTATTATTTACAAGATTCAAGATACAAGATTTTTATTATCACATGCACAACAATAACATTAAGCAGTCGCTGGCAGGGAAATGCTTGAGTCACGGGCTCTCTTCTAGCAATGCTCATTAGAACCTAAAAAATATAATAGAAATAGTATAAAATAGAATATCAAAATTTAAAATAGAAAAATAAAGTATATATAAATATATATAAAAACAGCTGAAGAGAAAATAAAACAACAATATTGCAATTTGTGCAATGGTGTAAATATGTCACGGTGCTAGTTTTCGTATTATGATTCCACACTCAATACTTACAAAACAAATAAAGTGATAATAATAGAATTGATAATAGTGAAAGTAATAATAATAAATCCTATAACGTCCGTAGCAAGCAGAAGTAAAACCTGCAACATTTAAAATCAAACAACATAGTTAAAAGGATATCGGCCACATAAGAGGTAAAGCAGTAAAAATGAGTAAAATTAAATTCAGGTTATAATGATTAAGATAAAGCTAAAAGCAGCATTGTTTCCTTTACTGTCCCTCACACAGATTAACTTGTCTTTATGTGATGTCCCAGACCCCAGCATGGTTTTGAGTCTATAACGGTGCAGGACTAAGTTGTGTGAATCTCTAATCTCACCCTAAATCTGTGGTTAAAGTTACCACCTCATGGACGGGATTAGGACACGGTTGTGTAACAGGAGCCTGGAAGGGATCAGCGACACAGAAGGGAGTCAACTTAATACACCTGGCCGACATACAAGGAAGCACATGATAAAGCTCCTTGTAGTCTGTGTTATCACAGCACCTCAACCGGCCAGTCCTGTTTTTTTTTACCTTTCTCTCAACCAAGCCCTTGTGTCAAAGCCATTATGTGCAGGTCAGCTCAGGTCAAGCACCTCATTCAAATTTCACAGCCCATGTAGACATCCCTGATTTAAAGAGCTCGTAAAGGTGACGGTGATCCCAAAGTCAAAATTGATTTTCTGGCTGTCATGTTCCTGATTGACGGAGCGCTGAAAAGGACATTAGAGGTTTTGATAAATCGTCAATGATAAATAAATACAAAGTTGAGTTCATTCTACTGAAGGCACCAAAAAACCCACAAATAAACAATAATAATAACTAACAAAATGGAAATTTGACATTGAACACTTCTTTTCAGAATTTCATTTGGTATTACTTCAACAGGTATAATTATATATGTTGGATATGAATAGTCATTTTTAACATTCTAACCCTCAACCCCAACCACAGACCCCACATAAGATTCCTATATATATTTTTTTTAAGGGACTATGATACATATTTAAATTCATCAATAAGAAGAACAGGCCTTTCCCTCCTCACATACGAATCAAATAAATGATAAAACATAAGAGCACCTTTAATGAGGGTCCTGTAAATGAAATAACAATTGTTGACATTTATTGTATGGTGTGAATATCCAAAGCAAATCTTAAGTAGGACAGAACCTTCTTTTCACCTCTGTCTTTGACACGTGGCCACACACGAGGGCCACAGCAGACTGTCCTGGCTGAGCTGTTTATTGAGTGATATAATTTACAGCATCAGCCGTTACATTTATCTTGGGGCCTGAGGGCGGGAGGATGGTGGTTGGGTTCTTGGCCTCCATCCCCATAGCAACAGGTCTCCATGTGGAATAACAGCTGTGCCACAGAACGTTATGTCGTCTGTGGGCCATCGCCCAGCAGCCAGGCCAGCCCCGTCTTCTTTATGTCTCGTCCTTCTTCACTTTCTGCCTCGGCCCAGTGGAAGCAGCCGCACACTGTGAGCGAATCTTATTACAGGATGGGCGAACAAAACACTGGGGCCCAGGCAACTGAGGTAGCCCCTCTGATTGGCCGGTGGGAGATGGGCCTGCTGCAGTGAGTGCACACCCAACGAGATGTCTTACGTAAGAGACCCAGGTCCCTCTTACGAGAACTTGGAGTGCAGGCCGGCGTCAGATGGCTCTTTGTCTCTGTTTCAAAACAACCTCCTTCCTCCTACACCCCCCCGTCCCTCTTCTTGGAACACATTCACTTCCATGCATATATTTATCCTTCACGTGTGAAGTATGTATTGCATTCGATTGCACGTGCGTCTGTGTTGCACATTCTCACCTATATATTGAGTTTCCATCCGTACGCCAGTTCGCAGCAGGTTGTGCTCTCACCGCTAAACGTCGGCTAAAAGAGACTCTTGTGTCCAGCAGCAGGAAAACTGAATTAGATCTATATTCGGAAGAGTGTAAATCCAGTGCAAATATTGATTTTCATTTGCAATTCTGCATTTCTGTCAAGCGCCTGGAAGCAGAAAGCAACGACCTCACGCTCATATACACGAGGGAGGACATGAATCACCTCCAACCTGTGCTTAAAGAGGATTTTGACAATTGAAATGAATAAATCACCATCAAAACCAACTGCAATGCGACACAGTTCAATGTCTTTCGTATAAAAAGGTGCAATTTAAGAAACACAGTCGATATACAGGGCACTTTTACATGAGGTGTTATTTTGTGGTCCCTCTCCTGCAAAAGCACTAAAGATAATGTTATTTGTATCTGACTGGCAGAGCAATGGGGAGTGATGCATCCTGAATCTATTCTTGGTGGATGTATAGGTGAAAAAGCTTGCACACAATTTCTGTAGAGATGCATTCGGAACATTACGAGTTTTTCATTCTCGCCGTGGAGCACCCCCGCAGATACATTCATTCACAGGAGGAGAGGGACTAATTAGTGAGGATTGCTGATGCAGTATTTGGCCGAGAGAATGCCCCTGCATGCTCTCCTACAGGCTCAGAGAGCAGAAAATGTGCTTCACCTTACTTAACTGTGAATTCAGCTGAATGAGGTGAAACGCAGACGATCCAACTGCTCCCTCTCTCTGAGTCCCAGAGCAAGGTCGCCTGGAGCGGACGCAAATTACTGACACAGAGAAATTGAAGCGAGGCCATCGGGCGTGCAACTGAAGGACGCCGCTGTCCCCTGGGTCACCCTTCATGATCCCATTTGAACTACTGCAGTTTCGCTTCAGTGCATTTATTGATTGCCTGATGGAGGGGGGGAAGTTCTCGACAGGGATGTTGATTTGTCCATTTTGTTCCTCTGTTGCAATGAACATTAGGTTTGTAGTGGCTGTTGCTTGTTCACTGCATTTCCCTCGCTTGCTTAATGACACCCACTTCCCTTTGTGGCATTCAACTGTGTTGTTGCATCAGGTTGTAGATTAGAGTCGATGTGAACAAAACCGAAAAGCAGCCGGCTGATTCTCAAAGATTTGAGCCAGCCTGGCTGCAGCTACTGCGTTTCTTTGACTCAATTAACAAGAGCGTGGGGCAGTTCACTGTATGTAAACTGTGCACAGACACAGGATATGTGTGGTCGCTCAGATCTTCGGACACTTTAACACCAGACCATTTCTTCACTCGTTTCCTCACTTGTAACTTACTAGTTCAAAACTGACATTTCAGGCTGTAGGAGTCACAAGTTCCACATATCCAACTGCAATTTGCTACATAACCAGAGGCATTTGGCAGGAAGCTTCAACCCAAAGGAGGTTGTCTTTCAAGCAAAGCAGGTTTGTGCTTGTGTTTTGTAAAAAAAATAACAATTCTCAACAGCTGTGTTTTCTCAAAACTCCACCCAAGCACATCCGAACTCTTGGATTCTCCACTTGAGGACGCATCTAAAGTTATTTTTTTAAATTATGTCTCACCTCTCAGCACAAACTTAAAACCAAGCGGCTTCATGAGAAAATTGCTTCATACTGAGATCATTACAATACGAACACAAGCATTGACTTGTTCATGTTGAAAATGAATTCCAACAGTCATACTTCTGGTGAAGCTGATCATTGATTTGATGTCAAAGTGGCAGCTTTCCTCCCACAGAATGACTTCTAAACTAATGCATCTGATCTTTAATTCTGCATAAAGCTGACCACATTGAAAGACTTAAATCAAATGTATCACTGTCCTTCAGTCTGACCATGAGAACGTTTTGTTCTCAATGTTTGTCATGGCTCAGTCACACCTTGGGGTTACAACTGACGTAACACTCGCTGCCTGCAGTTTGATTAGATAAGAGAAACTGGATAAAAAGTTGTGAGGTTGAACAGCGTTGTTGTGTGGGGAAATGTGTGAAAACGCTTGAACAGGCAAACCCATGTCAGTTTTAAGGTTTAATTGTCAAAGCTTGTTGAGTAAATAAAAGACAGAACTTTCATAGAAACTGAAATTTATTTTACAGAAGTTGTAGAACAGAATCCACAAAATGTGGCTGAATGTCAATGTAGTGTACAGTGTCATATTTCCCTTTTGTGTCAAAATAAATCCCAGAGTTGATGGGGAGGGGGGGGGGATATATAACAAAAACAGACAAACACTTATGTATTTTAAGAAACATTCAATGAAGCTCCCACACATTAAAAACACCAACAGACAGAATAAATAATATTACCTGGAATAAACAGAAGAACAATTCTTAATTACCACTTCGCGCTGCTCACAGATGCACAGACACTGCCCCCACAGGCTCATTTTACTGGTCAGTAATTTCAAGGATAGAGATTCATCTAAAGTGCAAAGAAAACAACTTGTGTATTTGAAGACCCCTCAATCCAAAGTTACCTGATTAGGAGCTTTTAGACGCTCAAATTTAGATTTCTTTCACAGTCCATGGAAATTTAGCAGGAAGAAAACCCTAACTGTTTTGCATTTCTGAAGAAAACAAATACACAAGTCAACATTCCCTGTTTGACATTTTTTGCACAATTCATTAACATGCAAAAGTCATAATTTATCCATACAAGCTTTCGCAGGGGACGTAGATATCGGATGCTGCTGACAAGCTTCCACTGACAAGGCAACCAGATGTCCGAGCAGAAAGAAGGGGAAAGAGAGCGGAGCAGGGGTAGAGAGACGGGAGCAGGGAGGGATTGTCTAGCCTGCGTCGACTTCTACATTCTTGAGACACGATAGCCTTGCGACAGGCAAGCAGAGCCCTTCTGATTTTACAGAGAGAACGACTATGTGACAGGCCACGTTCCTCTAATTCGCTTTGGTCAGTCTACTCTCTGTTCGAAGAACCCTCAAAAGATGGACGCCGCGCTCAGTTAGCCCGAGCCATGAGCGTTTCCACGCCAAAGTAGTTGAGCATCGTCGTGACGAGCTCCGGGAGGTCGTAGTCGTGTTTCCAGCCCCAGTCCTTCCGTGCGTTGCAGTCGTCGAAGTTCATTGGCCAACTGTCAGCTGGAGAACAACAGAGAGGGGAGACTATGTTAACATGATGTGGATTCGAGTTTTGTGACCGAAAGTTTATTTCATAGACTTATACGGCAACAATATTTAAAACAGTGCAATATTATGTTTCTGGTTTGACCAGTAACTTAATGGTTCTCCTTTTAACTTAAACCAGACAACGCTATCAGTTAGTTGACTTTACTTGTGACCAATACATAATAAAAACAGATGCCTCAAGACAAACACAAGGAAATTAAATCGAACTCAATATAATTTTGGGCATAGCTTAGTTTCATAATCTCAAAGTTCAACAACATTTACATGAGACGTACCGATTGCCTGTCTGACGTTGTCCACGTTGTACGTGACCTCCAGCTCAGGCATCTGCTTCAGCAGCTCCTGGGCCAGCTCCTCGGGGGTGAAGCTCATGGCGTTGATGTTGTACGTCCTCATGCTCAGCGTGTCCGCCGGCGCCTCCATCACGCCCAGCGTGGCGCGGAGGCAGTCGTCGATGTACATCATGGGCAGCCTCGTGTCGGCCCTCAGGTTGCACTCAAACTTGCCGTTCTTGATCGCGTCATGGAAAATCTGGACGGCGTAGTCTGGTCGGAAAGAGACGATAAACGTAACTGGACTAGTTCTGGAATAAACCCTCGTGTAGGGGAGTTCAGAAGTGTTGGACATTATGTTATCAAAGTGGTTCAGACAAGTGAGAGCATGGAGAGCTCCCTGTGTGTCCGCAATTCTAAAAATACAACGAGCTAGACAACTCTGCAGCAAGTCAGTTGCATAACAAACTTGTGACAGGACAGGAATAGACCTTCATTAAAATGGAGACTTGGCTCACCTGTTGTGCCACCGCCGGGGACAGAGTCAGCAGAGATGATTCCTGGGTAGCGCAGGCAGCGGAAGTCCAGGCCGTAGCGGTGGTGGTAGTACTGAAACATAAAAACAAACCATTTAGTCAGGAAACCCAATTCCGTGATGATTTTCCAATGCAATCCAGGAGAGTGATTTGACTGCGGAGTTGATCTGAGGCCTCACCTCTCCCATCAGCTCAGCGTGAACCTTGGAGACACCGTAGATGGTGCGGGGCCTCTGCACACAGAGATCTGGCGTAGGGTTCCGGGGTGAGGTGGGACCAAAGGCCCCGATGGTGCTGGGGACAAACAGTCGCAGGCCGTGCTCCGCTGCGATGTCCAGGATGTTGTGAAGCCCTGAAAATTACACAGAACCCATTCAAATTAGCACATTATGAAACCAGGACTAGAAACTAGGGAGAAAAGAAGTTCCCAGTATCTCTCACCGGTGATGTTCACAGAGCGAGCCAGGGCCACGTTAGCCTCTCCCACAGCGCTGAGGAGGGCGCTGTAGTGAAAGAGCCACGTGATGCGATTGTTCACCACGATCTCCCTCAGGTTCTTGTAGTCGAGGATGTCAGAGTAGATGAAGGGGCCTGGGGGGCGACAGAGGGTTTTATTAAATCAACTGTCTGATTGGTCTATTAGAGGAATAAATACAGTATGTTAAACAACACAGGCATCAACTCGCACAACTATGTGTCCAGGATGATTGCCAAGCTTCTGATCGGCTGCACAAACGTCTCTCATCATTAAAATTAGTTTTTTCTTAAAGGGAAAATTCCCTGATAGAAATTCAACCACTTAATATATAAACATTTGTTTCTTCCTCCATATACATTTTTGTTCACAGGTATATTCACTACGTGTTCCCAGAGAGCTCATCACTGCTGCTACTGGGAGGAGCACCATGTGGCCTTTATTGATTCGGAGAGGGGGGGGGATTTTACAACAGCATTTTTCAGGGAAATGTGACGTCCTCTTGAGCTCATATAATGAAAATCAATGTGAACTGGAGAGGCCTCTGCGTGAATGGTTCCTTATCTCAAGGTTTCAGACGGACATAAAAACACTGCTGTGTTTATAAAACCCTTCTAAATCAACTCTTCCCAGTCCTGTTCAGTCACATACCTGAGATTTTCAAACGTCAGTGGCATTAGAAATGAATTCATGCAGAAAAGGAACTCAACGTTGTACTATAGACAAAAGCATACGGCAAATAAATGGAACTTTCACATCTGTGACAGATTAGTTTCAGATGACAGAGATCAGATCACACAGCTTCACTGCACAGTGTTTGGATTCACTCACCGCTGTGGAAAACGCTGCTCGGAGGTTTCCTGATGTCAGACAGGATGACGTTGTTCTTTCCGAACCTCTTCCTCAACAATTTGGCGAGTCCCACCCCGAGCTGACCGAGACCACCTGCATCAGCGGGAGAGAGAGACACACACACACTGAGCATCATTACACATTAAGTCATCAGCGCTGGTTTCCAGGGAGACCGGATAAATGAGAGTGGGCCATAAGAAAAGAGGTCACAGCACACGCCTACACTTGTTTTATAAACTGGCATCTCATTCTGCTGTCTTTGCCAAATGCTGCTGCTCGTCGAGCCCCTGTGGAGCTAATGACTCCATTTCATAAAAATACATTTTAAATTACAGGGCAGTTAAAAAAAAATGCTGTCAGGCCTCTTTTTAAAAATCACTGTGCTTTTCAGTAAACTCTCCAAAAAGCAGATGTTGCCTACCTGTAATGAGCACCTTGGGGTGGTCTGTTTCTGAGAAGGACACAGAGTGGAAGCTGGCGTCGGACGTCACCTGCCGAGGGGAGAAGCTGATGTTGCGCACAGCAACAGTCAGGGGCTGACAGCCGCACCCCGGGGTGCTGAGGGCCTGCTTGGCCACCCTGCTGAGGATTCTGATGACAGGCATGATGGTACCTGCAGGAAAATAGAAGATTGTGTTCAGGGTTTGGGGCTCAGGAATCCATAGGCCTCAGGAAAATCAGGAGCTTCTTCCCCCCTTATGTTTTGTGGAAAGAGCTGCACTGGTTTACTGAAAACCACTTTGGATGTAGAGTTAAATGCATTCGACTGCGATGGTCTGGTGGCCTCTCTCTGCAACGTTGTTTTGGGCCAAAGCATAACAATCTGTGTGAAGAGAGTTTGGCTCCTCTCCAGACCTCAGGCGCCACGACACAGGACCAGAGGGAAGAGCTGGTGCAGAGGGAAACCATTCGATGCACAGGCATTTTACATTCATCTGCAGTGAAATGGAAACACTCACCCCCCCCTTATCAAGACAATGTGTCAGTGGGGGAGACGCGGAGGCTTCACAATAGATGCACTTGCTTTTGTTTCCAAATAGACGCAACGCGGCTCTGCAGCGCGTAGCAACACCAAACACTTGTCTGCCTTCGCCTCAGTCTGCTCAATGTTACAAAACTTTAATTGGACATTGCTGCAAACTATCATTTCATCATGCAATGCATTTTTTATGAATTGACGCATACACCAGTCCTGGCGCATGCAGCGCTTATAATAATATGACTGTTTCCCACAGAAAATTACTTTAAGTTTCCTCTGAAGCAGGAAA
The DNA here is from genome assembly GCA_038501795.1 of Pseudopleuronectes americanus. Lineage (NCBI taxonomy): Eukaryota > Metazoa > Chordata > Actinopteri > Pleuronectiformes > Pleuronectidae > Pseudopleuronectes > Pseudopleuronectes americanus. The sequence goes on along the minus strand of CM076734.1, from coordinate 10,617,674 downwards.
GAAAACCCCCCCACGCTTTTTCTTAATTCCTTCGTCACTGAGCTGCTTCAACTTTCGCACCGAGCATCTAATTCACAAATGGACTTACCGAGTGCGTTGCCAGGTTCCAAAATAAAAGGAAGGAGGAGAGTAACTTCGAATGTATTTATACGGCCCTGCCTTCACTGCGAACCAATCAGGAGGCGAGGGCGTACTCAGCAGGCGATAAATGTCACTATCAGCTCCCCGAGCAGAAGGAAGTTGGGGTTCTTTTTTTTTCTATTTGCAGATGACTTAGGGAAATGTTTTGCCTTGGACTCCGAATAGAGGACTTTTCATTTGGAGTAAGGAAAAAAACGATCTCTTGAAAATCATGGGTTCTCTTAAGAGATAACAGAAATTACGCCTCGACTGCAAACGTCATCCTTTCGTGTGTAAAAGCCCTGTGCCACGTCGGTGTCTGGTCTGTGGCGCGGACCCTGGGCTCCGGCCACCGCATGTCCAGATCACTGTTGTGCCAACACGGGGTTACCTAAGCCAACTGAGCTGAATGGGGAGGAAGGGGGGCGGGGGGGGTCTCCGCTTAGAGACGCCCACTGGTTTTTTGCTGAGCCGGCGCGTCACGATCGGTCACGATGGATCTTCCGAGAACTGTGTATCATTTTGTAGCTTATGAACGCCTATCTCCATTTAGTGTGAGCGGCTGGGCCACGTGGACTCCCGGGAGATGATGGCGGGGATGGTGCGTACGCGTGAAATTATGATAAAAAAATAAATAATCTGAATGACTAATAAGAGCCTGAGGATTTATTTGATTCATTTGAACACAGGCGTGTCTGGAAAACCAGACAAATGAAAGCAGGCCGGCGCGCGGGAGTGGAGCCTTCCTGGCACGGAACGGCACGTTTAGATAAGCTGCTTAATATTGGGGAAGTTCTTCCTCTGGCATAATAAGTGTTAATATCTTATTTAAGAAGGATTTTATAATAATAATCCTGATAAGAAAATCGATTTTAACCAAATCCAATAAGAAACCGCACGTGTTCAAGACAAGAGACTGATGAATTCATTAATTTGAATCTATTTTCTCAACACGAGCGGACTGATACGTGCAATGTGAAGGTTTTAAATGTACTCACAGGAGTGAAAGCTGCCACAAAGAAAATCCTGAGTGGGGGGGTCCTGATGCTGTGTCTTCCTGTGAGCGGCTCTTCAGCTTCTGACCCGATGCTGGTGTTCTTTCGAGCCAGTGTTGCATCAGCTGCTTCTATATATGAGCGGCCATCTGGTTTCAGCGGAAGCCGGTTCTCCGCGGATTGGTAGAGGCCCGGAGGTGCGGTCCTCCCTCTTAGACCACGCCCCCTCCCCCCCACACACACACGTTTCATCCTATGGTCTCCTCTCAGCATCAAGAGCATGGCGTTTACGTGATCTCATCGCAAGACTCATTCCGAGTTACGCCATGGAAACACAAGACTGTGATAGATTTTGATTTAATATAATTTATGAAATAAAAATATTATATATATGTATGTATAATAGTTTATTCTTCCAATTACTTTCTAACGGTAGCCAATAATATCGGAAAATAATCAATATTAATTTCTCCAAAAAACTCACTCCAAGTTACGCCATAGAAACATAAGACTGTGATGACTAAGGATATATAAATATAATATAACTATACATTAAATAATATAACATAAAATAGCATCTGATTACTTTCATTAGAGTTTTTTCTTCCAGTTACTTTCTAATGGTAGCCCATAATGTCAGAAAATAGTAAGTGATGTATATTAATTCCCTCTATTAATTTACTTCTAACACGTTATACAAACTCCTGAACGCTACCAGATATCAGAAAAAAAATCTTTGCCTATAAAGTATATGATAATCTCTAGTTGATTTAAACCTAACATATAGTAATCTCCCCTAAATAACCTTAACATCGGAGATCAGAAATCACATATGCACACTATCAGGCAAAACAAACGTACACAATCACGAGGTACTTTTTGTAAAGTAGGGAGATTCGATCTGTGGGTTACAACATTTGGGAATTGTGTAGGAAAATTGCACCACAGCGAAACAAGAGGAGCTTGACGTCCTCATACACAACATCAGTAACACGTAGGAGGACTCCTTGAAACCCATGAGTTGTGTTTACAGCCACACGCAGGCCTTTACAAATACTGAGAAAAGTCAATGAGTGATGTAAAAGTAGCTCGGGAAAACAAAAAGGGATTAACCCAATGCTGCATTGTCAACTTACACTTTTAGAAAGGGAGACCATTGTGGGTACAGGTTTGTGTGGCCTGACACTACACAGCCTCTGCCATTGAAATGCGACAGAACCCATTCACATTTACCAGTGGCCTCGCTGGAACGTGTGATGTGAGCAGGTACACACCCTCTGTTTGACTTTCAGGGTTTGTTTGCAGTAGATAGGGGAGGGCCAAGGGGGCTGCGGAATCTGTCTGACCGGGACGGGCAGAGGGGGGGCTTAAGGTCTGTGCTGGCGTGTGAGTGGCAGACCGGAGCACACCCCCCCTACGTCTATCATTACGCACACACTCAAAAACAAGTTAATCAGTAAACTGACACACTTTTAGCAAAAACAAAGGCAGGGTAACTTTGAGGAAAACTTGAATCGTGTCCCATTTGTGAATGTCGAAGTTATTTTTTTCCTTATGTAAATTAAATCAGATGACCCCAAAGTCCTCTAGTCTCCATTTCTTACCAGCGATAGAGTAAAATGACACCTCATGAATCTGAGATGATTCAATGGGCCAATTAAATGGGGATGTGGAATTAATCCCTATTTTCCCTAGAGGTCAATAGGCCAGTAAAATGAGATAAATCCTTACGTTCACTTAAATAAGGGTAAACAACTCTGTCAAGGTAAACACTGTTAGGCAAAGAAAGCCATTAAAGTGACAGATGCAAGAGTGATGGCTGAACGCACTGTAAACACTGCTGCCATCACATGCCTGCGTGGAGCAGCTGATCCAGGGGCTATTTATTCCCCTGTCGTCTCATCAGATCGACACAGAGATGGGAACAGATTTTGTGAGGTGCTCAGTGGGTTGTTTACTTATATCTGGAGACGTAAGATGGGGGTAAGGTATGTGAAAAGTTAATTCTATTGTAGATAAGTTAAGTTAAGCAAGTTAAATGAAGTATGTTAAGTTTAGTACGTAAAGTACAAAATACCTATTTATGGATTTTTAGAGAAAACATATTCAGTGATGTATGAAACCGAAAAGTCCAAAAGACCAAAACATTGAGCAAAAAGACACTAAAATGCTACGTAAAGCTGAGGGGAAGTGATGTTATTCACTATAGTTATTGATCCAGCTTTTATATCAAAATAAAACACTGTAAAGTTTGAGTTTCACAAAATTTTCTGAGAACAAAATTTAACCAAAGAAATCTCAACAAATCAAACATCTTTTGTGCTAGATTTTTTAATGGCTTGAAACTTAAATAATAATATAAAATCAGAATTTTGGACAATAAAGTAATTTTACAGAGAAAAAAAAACAAATGCATATTTTGTAGTCGGATTTCACAGTAAGACATTGCACAAAAGTCGAAAAGTACAACAATAACAACAACAGCAGCCTGTTAGAGTTTTGTTGACTTTTTGACAAAGCAACAATCGTTTTAAAGAGTAACACAAGATGTTAGTTTATAATAATAAATCACCGTACTGTTCATTTGCACAAGAAGAAGATGTGTTTTTGGTTGAAGGGAATGTTATATAGTGCAGGAAGATAATATACATGTAAACATTCCCTTTACAAAGCAGAGGGGCGTAGTGTTAATATTACATTATTCTGGTATGCATGGAGTAGATGAAGATGGCAGGGAAATGATGAAAATACTGGCAAAACAAAAAGAAAAGAAGGGCAACGATGAAAACTGGATAAAGTTTTACCAAAACATCGTCTTTTTCATCCATGAGTTGACGGTTAAGTTGTATTTATAGTTTAAGGCCACAAAAAACTTTTATCGACGGGCAGCAATGGGGCAGACAAACTTTGATGTCGCCATGCCAGCAGAATTTAGGTCACGTCGTTTTAAACATGTTTAGCTGCTTCTCTAATGACAGTGCAATTTAAGCTTGCGAACCAACAACTGGTTTGCCGCCATAGACTGGTTTCCAGACCCGTGGCTTTCGTAATGATGAGTTCGGGCTCGGTGGGAAATTTTTTACTTCGGATGCAGGAGTTGACACAGATGTGAACTTTCCCATGACACAGAATTCAAGTAAACGAGTTTGTGTTTACATTAGCTGAATATATTAGTATCTTTTCACACTTAATATTAAGACATCTACTGTCTTTGATAGCCTCTGCTGGTGAGCGCTTTAACAGAAAATAATGCTAATTGCAAAAATTATAATTAGAGGATAATCATGTTTCCCATATTGAAGTTTAGTATATTGGCTTCACACATTGAAATGCTTTTCAGACAAAGGGCATTAGGTTTGAACGTTACACCACAAAACAGCAGGTATATGCAATTTGATGAATGATGTATACGAACACAACCATGTTTGTATAATATTAGCAACCAATATATAAAGTGTTCTTTAAAACACAACTCACATGACGCAGACACATCTCCATGTGATCACCATCATCAGGCCTCACTGATAATCAGGGGGCGTGTTGTCGTAACCATGACAACAGTATCCTCAATACCATTGTTTTCCTCTCAAACATATTACGGTACAGTAGTTTACTCTTATCCATGATGAGATTGAAAACAATGGCATTTCAAAGCAAGGGGATATTATAGTTTTATCAAATAAATCTTTCTATGTTATTAGTTTGTGTAAACTCAGTGTTCATGCTACAGGAATGTAAAAGTGATGATCAGTCAAACGTACGTCCATCAGGATATTTTGCTCAGCATCGTATTAAACAAGCATCTCATTGTAAAGCACATTGTGTGTTGACCCTTCCTACGCTTATTATATCATCTGAACGTGTAGCAGCCACATGCTGCTTTACAGCAACCTATATGTTGCCATAGTTACTCTGCAGTGCTTCAGCTGCATGTACATTCAACAGGATGGTTAGAAGAAAAATGTGTAGCCTGACGTAAGTGAACCTCTCATACTGTCCTTCCAATGCCCCTGTATCTCTTGCCTCGACAAGAGAAATGCCCATGAGCGGTCAGGAGTCTGACGTGTAGGTTTTGGGATTAAAAGGCCTAATTCACTCGAGATATCTGTGTGTGTGAATGAAAGTCAGTGAAGCTGCTTTCAGACATATACTGAATCTCCGAAGAAGGCAAATGTCCGAATCAGATGCTCCTCACATTTTCTCCTAAGAACCTTTCCTACCAGCCCGCAAGCTAGATACAGCAGGAAGATGTCTGGACACGAAACTAAATTAGAAACAAAGTTGTACTTCTAGAAAATGTCAATTTGGAAAGACAACATTTCCTGACCCAATGTTCCAGTCATTTCCCAGAATTATAGCTTACAGGAGTTCATCTAGTGGATTCATAGGGTCTATTTCACTTCCCTTTTTGTGGTCAGAGGAAAAAAGTAAAAACATTCAGCACAAGAAGCCTAAAACCAGCCTGAATCACATCTGCTTTTATATATGTATATATTTTTTACATTTTCTACCTCCGCCAGTCTCTGTCACACTCGCTATGGTGTTTGAAGCAGAGGATCATCCGTTTCCAGCTGGGCCAGCTGCCTGCGGAGGCTGTTTACTTTGTTCTGTAGCTCCTTGTTGTATTCAATGATATGAACCATTTCTTCATAGGCTTCGTCCAAACACTTGGGGGAGCGGTTCCAGCGAAGGAACACACCTACGAGAGAGGAGGAGAGCACTGCTGTCATTTCTATTGCCCAACCCACACATATATGTGTTCAGTTACTGTAAACGTAGGAGATAAATATGGACCAAAATTAGTATGAATTCATCTGACACACTTGGAGGGACTGTGGGAGTATTTTGTTACACTGGAAAGAGGAGTGACTGCATAGATGTGCTGAATGACAGAAAGGTACAACACAGTGTCGCAATAATAGAAGAGGGCTCAAATGACCCTGAGCACAGAGGACGGAGCCAGGACAATGAAACACTTGCAGATAAAATTTTTCACTGAGGCTTGGATGTCACCTCATCTCACCTATTATGGGAATCTCAATTACTCTTCAGATCACAGAGATACTCGTTGGGCGTTCCGCGGATACATACCTCCGCCAAGACTAACGCCCTTTCTCGCCATGTCAAAACAATGTTTCCCTTTAACTGTCTAGACTTTGTAATTTGCCCTGCCAGTTTCATAATAACCACAAATCTTGTACACACATCCTTCCATCAAGTTATGTCATTATCCTTCTAGAAGCTTTTCTGTAATCCTGCAGGCAGACAGACAAAATCAAATTATAACCATCCTTGGCTGAAGTATTAAAAAAGACAAATCACATACAGTGAAGTTTTTTTATGAATGATGACTAATATTAAAATAGCCATTATTAATTAATACCCAATTATCCAGCTCTGATATTTTGAGGTTTTGTATTTTGCACTTGCAAATTTGCAGTTGGTGCATCTGGCACAAATATCATCCCATGAGGGAGGGAGCTGGGGGAGGGAGTGTGTCCCTGTGTGACAGTTTTTACTGGCAGGGTTTCAGAATTATTAAACGCCGAAGTTCCCCAGTAACAGATCATTTCTTTCTTAAAAGTTATATATATTTTCTGTATTTCTGGGGAAGATGTACGTCGTTGGGGAAGAGGAGTGCCCTAAGTGCAGCACAGACATTTCAGGAAATACATGTGGCTTGAATTCTAGTATTTTTTTTGTAAACACCATCAAATCCTCATCCGTGTCAACAGCAAGAGGTTTTAACTTCCATTGTGGTCTTTTAAGTTGATCCAGGAGAGAGTTGTATTCTGCTTCATTCTGCTTCAGTGCATCGCTCTCTATGAAAGCGCTGTGTTAGCAGCCTTTCTGTTGCACTCATGCGCTTCAGTCAGCTTTCCTACGTTCCACATCATATAGAATGAGGGTGTGACTCCCCGGCTTTAGGGCAGGAAAGGGGCCCCTGACACAGAAACGTCTGAACCCGATGACCCACCAATGTGTGTGTACGCCTAAACCCACCCCCGACTTTTTTCCTGTATGCTTTCAGCTGACAGGAGCTTCAAAATCTTCAGCATCAACTTTTTTGTTTATTATCACAAAATCCTAAAAAATTGAAGATAAACTGATCTAAACAATTCTGGATTTTTTTTGACTTTGCTTGCATTTATGAACTAATTTATACCTTTTTTATATGTTTGCTGAATTTTTAAATGGTGAAAAATAGTTATTTATTTATATATAAAAGGTGGTAAATAAAAAAATTTAAGAATGCATTATGTGAGAATGTTATAAACAAGTTTAAAATGGGCCACAGGACTATTAGTGTGCATTTGACTAAACTGAACTCTTGACCCAGCACCACAGTCACTTTCCAGCTCAGGTGTCAGTGAGGAAACCTGTGTAACCTACAATAAAAAAGTCCCATGAGCCAAAGGGACCACACGGAGAGCTTCACCTCTTCGTGTCACAAGGTCACTGTTACATACCGTGTGGTTTATGACATCTCAGGTGGTTTTCTGCTGCAAATGTTTCAAATTTCCAGTTGTTATAAAAATGTATTAATCTCTGTGAATCTTTATGTAACTTTGCTCATCGACTTCTAAGGCACACTGTATTTACTGGTAACACTGGTGCAGCGTCATTAAGTTTATCACTGGTGCAAATGGTGAAATGAATGCTGCCCCCGTCTGGTCATAGCTCAGAATGTCTGAGCAAAGATGTAATCACAGATGAGACGACCACAGCAGTTTTCACTCTCACTAATACTGACAGTGAGTGTCAGTTACTGACTTACTCACCGTTGGTTTCAGGTTTGAGCCTGTCTTCAGTACAAGCTTAAGCTCAAAGCACGAATCTAATCCTCAATGTCATGAGAACTATTGTGTTAACAGACAGAGCACTACAGACACACTCCCTATGTTGCCATGTGGACAACACAGGCAAACTACAGCAGACCAGCACTGAGACCCAGCCAGAGTAAAAATATTTGGAAATAGATTTAAATACACATTCGAATACAGCATTGGAATAGAAGGGATATTTAAAAATGTCGACTGCCCAAATGTGTTCCAACAGACCTAATCTTCTTTTTTTCCCACCTCATCGTTCCTGCTTAAACCTGTCGTTAATGTGGCATTTTTACTTATTGCATGTCCTTTGAATCGTACCTTCCCATAGCAGCAGGCTCTGAGGGGCCACAGAGGGCCAGATCACCAGACTGTTGGCTTCATAGAGCGGGTAGGTAAGACGCTCCAGCTCCTGGGGCCGATTCACCCATGACCAAAGGGACACGGTCTTCTCAGGCAGAGATAGTTTGGCTCTAAGAAAGAGTTTTGTTGTTAGGTTGACCGATAATAATGGAAATGGGTGGCTACAGTTTATAACAGGGATTTAAAACACAGATCGGAGTGTGAATATAGGAAACAAACATGAAACAAAAGCAATAGCATATGGCTGACATGTAGCAACTTCAGTAAACTTCAGACTCACCTTTCGGCTGCACTGTTTCCCAGGAAAGTACCAAACTGAGAAGCATAGGCGTGTTCGAAGAGCAGCACCAGGAAACTCTCGCTGAATTCAAAGGAGCAGGGAAACTGGCGAAGGATCTGCCACACACAGTCCAAGAAGAGCAGGAAGACAGGCGCCTCTTGGCGGGACTTGTTGTTGGAGTATGCCGACTGGGCACAGCGCTGCTGGAACGGGTGACCCGCCTGGTGGTCATACAGGTGAGCGGGAGTAAAGGAAGAAATGCAGAGACCATAAAGATGCTTACTGGACAATTTTTATGAGTATTACACCTATTAATATGAGCTTTTGTGAAGCAAGGAGCTCAAATTTCTAAGCAAATGCAGATATTCATCATGAGGGGAAACCGATCGGAAACATAACTAACTGTATTGTACACAGTGACAAAAAGAATGTGAACCCTGTATAATTCCTTGGTTCTGTGAATTAATAATTCAAAGTTAACATTTTTTAAGATAGTTTTGTAAGCATTTCTATCTTTATGGAAATCAACAATTCTTAAATGAAACATAATAAGTATTGACGAGAAATTTTAACTTAAGTTAAGCTAATAGGACAATAAATATGTAATTTAAAAGATCTAGATTTCTCTTCAAAAAGAGGCTGGTAGACGATCCAATCATTTCATCTGGGAAGAATGAAATAATTGGATGAGCTTTTACAGCCCTGCGGCTTCCACAGAGGACCGATAAGTTTCTCTACGATGTCAGAGATTTTCAATTACCCATTGTTATTGAAGCCTAAAAGGTTTTCAAAGAATATGACAAAAGATTGTTATTCCTTGAACAATAAGCTGGAAGGGGTTTCGACGAGCTGCATGTTTAACATAACAACTCACAACGAAGATATACATCCACATTTAAAATACCCAAAACCTCCCATTAGTCAGTTAGAAGTCAGTTAGTTAGTTAAAACGGAATATGCCTTTTGGATGAGAGGTGAAACATCTTCAAGAAACAAGAAAGTCCACTTGACCATGTACACTTTGTACACAACTCCTAAAGATACCTGTATGATGGAGAATCTTCACATATATGCCCTTGAGTGCAGTACATTCAAGTTCAGAGAATCTCACCTGGAGCCACTCTCGCTCCACCAGGGCCTGGAAGCCTCTGATGGTCCTGCAGGCTGGATCGAGGATGATCTGAGCCAAGGAAGTCACCTGCAGAGTCGAGTCTGACCCTTCTGTACCATGAACGAGCACTGATGCTCCCTCCCTGAAACAAAAATACAGTTTCTCACAGTGTCACTTGCTATTCTAGTATTTTGAGTAAGGAACACAAAAGGACTGCTCTTGTTCACCAGGTACAAGAGCAGATGAAGTATCTTGGAATTTACTGCTCCAGGACTAGAATAACAAACAACTCAAACTTAGTTTTCTGACCTGTCAATACACTGAGCAGCGAGACAAGCAGTGGTGAGGATCTCCTTGACATGAGTCTGCCAGCTGGAAGCCTCCAGTTTGCTTAACCAGCGGTCCATGCTGTGTGACTGGTCGTTACATGCTTCTACCAGCTTGATCAGACCCTCCTGGAGGACGTTAGCCCTGGAAATGACAGAGGTGTCAAATAACAGTGGCTTAAAGAAGTCAGAGCAAAGATGAGTTACTCTTCCATGGCACACCTTTCAATGGTCTTGTGGATCCTCCTCCACTGGGGGTAGTTAGCCTCAGACTCAAACCCTCCACCTCGAGCTTTGGCTTGCTGAGCAATATTGATGGTGCGCGTGTCGATGATGTAGCCACGTTTTCCGGGTCGCAGAGTGGCGTTTATCAGCTTTTCGTCTTCCTTACAGCGGCGCCCATTGGTTCCAGTCAGAGGCTGTCCTGATCGCATCATCACCTGAGAGTGGAAGTGATGTGAGGTACAGACAAATGAGATCCCCCAAAAATATTTTGAAACAGTAAGAATCACATTAAGTGAATTTCTTTGTGCTTACCATGCCGTTCTTTTTATGGTAATAGCTAAGTACAGGAAAGCGGCCACTGTGACGAAAGGTAGCTACTTTTCTTAGTGTGTCGTCATCGATGTCTTTGGGCACCGCCACTAGAGGGGGATATGTCGAGCACACGGTAAAGTCCTTGTTGACTTCACTCAACCGCCACTCATCAGTCTGATAGAGGGATGTGTGGAAGAATATTAGAGAGATATTGAGGTAGTAAAACAGAGCTCTGGGACAATGAAATGTGAAAGCTTTTGTCACAGTGCATGAACATACCATAGACTCCAAATCTTTGAAGGCATTCTGTGGAAGGAAAGATTTCCAGCCATCTTCTATGACCTCAAACATGGGCCGGTAAAAGAAAGGGTACATCAGGGGTGGGGAATCAAGTGTGGACAGGGCCTAGAGATGTAGAGAGTAAAGACATCACATTGGTTAAAACACATTTTAAACCAGGCCAATCTTTCTCAAATTAATGGTGAACAATGAGGCCTAAACAGATGCCTAGTGTTTTTACCTCGATGGAGCTGGAAACGTTGAGACACTCCTCCATACCGGGGATGTCCAATTGGATCACCCTCAGATCTTTGCATTTGAGAATAATGCTTCCTAGAGACCCCACAAATCTGAAAGTGAAGGAGAAGATTAGGTCTCCATGAGTGAGCACAAGGACATCAACATCAAAAGAGAGACACATAGGCTCAGTGTTTTCTCAAAGCAAACATTCCCTGGTGTGAAATACCGACACTCTTCACATTTCGTGCATACTCGTTTTAGCCTCACGTAGATGCCAACAGTTCCATTCATACTAATGAGGGTCCGCATCGGTCTGGCATTCCAAGCATGTTTACCTGATCCCACATTCCCTTCACATACGTCAGCTGAAGCATGTGCAGTTGCAGCCAGACGTGTCCCTTCTGGACATGGGTGGATGACAACATTTACATCACAAGGACCAAAGCTGATCAACACCGGCCGACACGGAAAAAACTATCAGTTGACCTTTCAGGTTCACTACTGTAATATTAAACTTACCTTGTAAAACAAACTATATAATGCCATGTCTTGATAAAATGTATTAGAAGTCCACTAGTGTTAACATTTATCTAAATAGAATAGTGGATTGCATGTTGCTTGAACAGACAACATTTAATGCTCAGTGGGGTTTACATCCTCCTCAACCACACACGATCAAATTTCAGCTTGTGGAAATCTCTGAAATGAAAGCTCAGATTCAAACTTCCTGTCAACACAGTTTCAGAGCCTCTATTCACTGTAATAAATTGGAGCAATAAAGAAAAATCATGTAGCGGTGAGTCGCTCAGAGCTGGTGCATGCAAGAACACGAGATGGCCCTGAAATCTGACAATTTCCTCCCTTGGGTTTTCTATCATAGAGTCTTTTATGAAGAGGCCTCACGATGCAATCATTCACTGTACATTCCATTTTTAATAGTCAGTATCTTTGTGTGAACAACTAATGTAGCTGCAGATGGACATTGACAGTGTCTGGAAGCGGGTTTGAAGGACAACAGTGTGAAACAGAAGCCCATCACCTCTTCTCTGTGGAGTCTATGTTAGAGTGGAGCAGCCACAGCTCCTCCGTGTTGTCCTGTCTGGAGGAGAGGATGAGGTGGTGGCCAGTCAGACACAGGGTCCCCTCCACGGTGGGCATGAAGGGCCGGTGCAGGACCACCCCGTCCACCCGGGGTGTTTTTATCAGCTCTGCAAACTCCATGACCTGAGGAAAGAGACGGACACATTAGCACAACGCCACCAGCTGCTAGCCACTTAGCTGAGGTCACTGCTGCGAACACAGAATGGCACACGCCCCTACCGAGCTGACTTTTAAACAAATACACAGTGTAAGTCGATGTCAACTCGAATTAAACCAACATTTCAATGTCCGTCAGCTAGCCGCAGTTAGCTTGACCCAGGAAATGAAGTGGCTAACGTTAGCTAGCAAGCTAGCCCTGACAGAAGGCGTAACAAATAGCCGCAGAAACAGTCTACGTCATTTAAAAAATGTTCTCAAAATGTTAACACCATACGCGGGGGAAATGCGGAACACAAATATGTAAGTTTCTACATAATGATAAAACGATCTATTTAGAATTTACCCGATGAGCTTTTCGTTTGTTGTGGTTATCGGGCGAGGCTGGTACGTTCACAAAAACATTCCGAGTGGAAACACCTGACGTGAAGTTTGGATCCGGACAATTTGTTGGCAAATGGAGAAAAAAAATACTTTAACACATAATTTGGTGTGTTCTATTAATTCAAATCAAATAAGCGTATAGTTGTAATTAATAGTGAAACAGAATACCTTAAGATGCGATACAATTGTTATTTCTTATTTTTTAATCAATCATACAGATGCCATTATTTTGCACAGACCTTCACCTGTTTGTTTAAGAGGTGATGTGCTTTATTATATCTCATCCATCGCCGGCTGTATGAAACGTGTTTGTGCCACTAGGGGGTCACATTGGACCATTTTTGAGTCGCTCGACTGCAGGGACCTGTTGTTCAAATCCAATATTTTGATTTCTTGTCTGGACTAGGATACATTCTGCATGATCGTGAGAAATAAATGTGTATCTTGGTCAGGTAAAAAGCAAGAATGGGAGTTCTGCTTACAATACACACCATTCCAGAGAGGGTCCGAGGGGTTAACAGGATTCAACCCAGTGATGGAGGATTGTTAATTAGGCTAAGACGGACCTAAAATACACTTTCCTGCTTTACAAACATTGATAGAATAATCAAGGAGAACAGTAAGCATAGAATAAGCGTAAACATTGCATTATAGCTTGAATCCCTAATAATAGCATTTGTGTTTATTCTTAAAAATGCAGCTGCAGTATGGAGAAAATGGAGAGCAAATGGCGTAGAGGAGGCTATAGCATTCCTGTCTGTATTAAACACATCTTTGTCAAGACTGTGTGTGTGTGTGTGTGTGTGTTCGTCTGTGTGTGTGTGTGTGTGTGTTCGTCTGTTTGATGTATTGCATATCAGCCCAGTTTTTGCTTCACTTGCAGCCTGTCTGGACTTCACAATAGATGGTTTGTACCGGGCCCCTCCAACTCCAGCCCCACGTCACCGAGAGACAACAGGAGCTCAATTGAATGTGAAACCCAGTGTCGCTTTACAAACCAAATAACTGCCCTTCGTCTCAGCAAAATCTGCTTTGCTGTTGTTTTTTTAGTTTGAAAGAATATGAGGGGATTAAAAAAAAATGGCTTTCAAAGCAGATATTCACTTCACAGCCCAACGCGGGAAATGATAAAGTTACCTCACGTCCATGTTTTATTTAACAGGCTGCTGAGACAAATGTGTCGGTGCTGGTGAAGTTGGGTTTGTTTCTTATTTCTGCTGTAAAAGTTTCAGGAGTGAAATGGTAACTTTTATGGCAGCAGTTGAATATTTAAAGAGATAAAACTTAGTTCTCTGTCTTGGAGGAATTCCGGGCCAAATATAAATCTTGTCAGACACAAAACTTGGTTTACAGAGATTGACAACCAGTCATCTGTCGATCTGTACTCGCCCACTTGCCGCACATCATAGATCCAACTTTGAGTTATACAGACAAGATATATCTGGTAAATCTTATTGTGTGTACCCAAACCTACACCATTACTCACTAACATGTCATCCAATCTCCAATAAATCCAACATCTCATCCATGATTCATTCCCTGCCTTTGATGTCCTGCTCTGAATCCTTGTTGAATTCCCATTAATATTTGGTTTGATGTTTTATTTTGGGCTTGTCCAGTGAATCAGAGCAGCCTGTCACGCCAGATAATGATGACTCTTACGTGGGTGCAGAGTCTCATACTCATCGGATAGGCCATATATACTTTATGATGGCACCTTGACGTTGGTACAAGAGTAAGGAACAACTGCCAAAAAAACCTCGATATAGTTCTTTGGTTGAGATTTTTTATTTGAATTTGGCTGTATCCGTTGACGTGGTGGAACAGTGGTTAGCTCTGTCTTTTTCTGAAAAAATATTCTGAGTTCAAACCTGCTTTGCCAGAACCTTTTTTCATTGGAGTTTGCATGTTCTCCCAGAGTCTGTGTGGGTTTTCTCTGGGTACTGCGGCTTCCTCCCACAGTCCAAAGACATTATGGTTAGGTTAATGTTTGTTTGTATCTGTAGGTGTGAATATGAGTGGGATTGGTTGTTTCTGTGTGTTGACCCTGTGATGCACTGGCGACCCGTCCAGGCTGTACCCAACCTCCCGCCCAATGTCTGCTGGGATTAGCTCCAGCTCCCCTGGGACCCTCAATTAAAAAAGCGCTACAGATAATGTATGTAATACTCATATTCTCCCTTTCTTTTCCTTTTTTTCTCTGCAACCTTTAAGAACTGCTCGGCCGGGTTTGTTCTGAGGCATTAACATCGACTGCATTTAACACCTCAAACCCCAAAGGAGGAAAAGAAAATGTGCAAATGTTCCTGAAGGATTTTTGTAACAAAGTACATTCACGTCAATACTGTACTTCATGTATCTGCACTTTAGCAAAATACATTTATTTCCAGGCACAACACCACTATATGTTTTATATAATAATAATAATAATAATACATTTTATTTATAAGGCGCCTTTCAGGATACCCAAGGTCGCCGTACAACACTCAACAATACAGTAAATACAAAAAATGTATTTAAAATGCACAAAGAAGAGCAGCAGCAGAACAACAACTTCTGCAGAGAGGGACATTAAAAGTTATACGCTTGCCTAAAAAGGTGGGTTTTGATGGTGGATTTAAAAATATATAATATAATAATACAGTATACATATATATATGTATACTGTATATTTTTATATATATATCGAATATCTGTTATTTTTACTCCAACTCCATTTTTAACAATGCCTTGCATTACATGTTCAAATGTTTTTATTTTATTTCTAAAAGTAATTAGTTACAAGAGGGGAATCAGTCCATTGACCCAATCAGAGCAGGCATGACTCAGCCATAATGAAGAAATATAGAGATTAACATCAGGGAGTTGGCAACACAAGTGAATGTGATACTAATTATCAATTGATGAGTATTTATTTCAGCTTTATGTTTTTTTCCTCAGTTGTAGGTGTTGGTAAGTTGTCAAAAGCCTTGTCTGTTTCTGTCCCCTTGCAGTACACGCACTCATCATGCGGTTGAAATAAAACAATACATTTTTATGACCTGTGTTGCACCGGGCATACCGATGAGATTTAACCGGAGCAAGAACCTGATGAACGCTGTTTAGTACGCACCAGAACGCTTTGAGATGTCTCTAGTGTTCAGCAAATTTCAAACCTCGAGTGATCTCATTGTTCCCAGCGTCAGCGACAAGAGTCAGTTTCTCTTCTCTCCACAAACGAGGAAGAGAACTCAACATTTTGCTCCTCAGATGTAGGATTGATGGCACATTTGTAGTACACACACACACACACACACACACACACTATCTGATTTATTTAGCTGGCTCTCCTCCCTCTATGCTGATCACGTCCTTGGGGCCCCTCCGAGTTTTTCCTGTTTTCTTTTTAGGTCTTCTTTAATCTCTCTTTTCTCACACACTCACATTAGGCCTGTGATGTGTTTCTCTTTTGTTTAAAATGGATAATGCCATTTTGTTGGCCTGTGATGCAGCCTGTGATAAATTTATTTGAAAAGAAAGCGCTTCATAATTTCCATTGATGTCATTTGATTTGATTGTTTTCACTGCTGCGGGCCGTGTCTGCGTTAAACTGCCTACCATCTCCTGTGAACAGCACAGAGCTGCGTCTGCTCTGCTGCTCAGGAGGCATCGCACAGGCCTAACAGCCCTGAGGAAGATATGAAAATCAAGGCTACCACTGAAACTAGTTTCATGATGTGCCAGTCCCTTGCAAATAACCATACTCTCTTGTGCGCATTCGATCACTTTTAAAGATTTTTTTTCTGAGTTATGCAGCCCGGAGGAACGGCTATGGCCTGATTCTATTCATCCAGCATCACTGTGACTTTTGCTGCATTTCTGAAACAAAAGACTGCCCTCACCCACTGCTCACCAGCCAAGATATAAGAATCTGTAGAGTCAACAGCATTCTCTATCCCTGAGCCCTCCATCCACGTTAGGAAAAACTGCCCCCCAATAATAACACAAAAGAAAGAAACATGTATCAGCATTCTCTAAGGAGAAAGGTTGGAAGCCACTGTTTCAATCTTGCCTGCTTTAAAAAAAAATCATAACGTGTTTTTTTTGTTGTTTAATCTAATTCAACTTCCACACAATTATAAAGAAGCATAAAATGAAAGTACTAAAATTGTGCTATGAGGTACGTTTTTGAGTAAATGTACTTGATACTTCCCACCTCTGATAAGTGTCTCATATTCTTATATTGTTTACTTGTGTGTAAAAATAGAGAGAGAGAGAGAGAGAGAGAGAGAGAGAGAGAGAGAGGAGAGAGAGAGAGAGAGAGGAGAGTGGAGAGAGAGAGAGAGAGCGAGAGAGAGAGAGAGAGAGAGAGAGAGAGAGAGAGAGAGAGAGGTTCTGCACTTCTTCAGAACTGGACAGCTCCCATAAAATCCACCGTCCAGACCAGGGCGGGCGGAGCAGAACGGGACATGATGATCCAATCAATGGATCACGGTGGATGTGACCCTGCATGGCAGCTCTGTGGGCACAGTCTAATCACAGTGTTGTTGAACCTGCAGCAGACCCACCAGCTCTTTGCTTTGCACCAGCTACCCGAGGGGAGAGCGTCACTTTTCAGCAAAACACTTAGCCCCTGGACTGCTGCTGGGAAAAGGGAAAAAAAACTGCAGCAGAAAGGAGAGGAACCCCAACGTGTCTCTTAGCAACCATTCCAGAGAGCTATAGATTCCCCTATAGATCAATTCTGTGTGTGGTCTGTAGAAGTTGCCTGTATAGATCGCCACAGCATGTTTGATAATTTGCAACATGCAGCCTCTTCATAGCTGATGCAAGTAAATATAAAGGACTATTCCAACATTTAAGAAAATAAAAAAATGTTTGAAAACTTATTCCAAATGTATTGATTTACTTGTTCAGGTGGTTTAAAGATGACTGAGTCACACTTTTAGGTGTGCACATTCAAACATGGTTCCAAGAATAATTTTTAAGGTCATGAAAGGTGTATGGATGGAGGAATGGATGAGGGGATATATGATTTTAGACAAAGTAAATAAAATATACATAAAGTTGCTTAAAGAAGTGAAATTAACAAAGAATCTGAAATATTCCTGAGGAGCACACATTTCTCTCAGATATATCACCACCCAATGTCCGAGACTGTTCCATGGAAAGTGAGTCAGTGGATGAATTGGCACAATAAACTGAAACAAACTGAGGTGGGAAAATGGTTTTGGCCCAGATTTGTCCATCAGTGCCACACAGACCGCACGGAATGATGTCAATTTGGTGGTCTGCTCCTATTTGCCAGCCCTTGGCCACAAAAGCCATATAGCAATACCACCTGACCCGCATATGTCTTGGCCATTACGCAACATGGGCCAATTTAGGTTCACATCCAGATGTCACCTTCCCTAGATCACTGCTTGTTTGCCATAAAAGGTCCACGTTTGTTTTGGGATATTTGGTCCACATAAGGCTCTATTTTGCTCAGGCCACAAGAGCCACATCTTTGCCTAAAGTGTCCCACATCCTGAAGGGATTTGAGTTGAAATACCCAGACCTCTAATAACTTCCCCTTCAAAGTTCCTCTTCCAGCCATGACTTCTTTACCAAAAATCACCAACTTTTCTTTACAGCATCACAATCTTTGCATGATGCTTTATTTTGTTCCCACCTCTTCCTCCCAAAGTGACTCCACACTGTATCACTGTGGCTGATTCTAAACATCAGGAGTGACTTCTCTTGTTGGTGAAGAGAAAAGTTGCATTGCCTCATGCACTCCCCCTTTTTTTTAGGGGCTTCAAACAAGACACTAGATGGCAACCAAGTTGAGGGGGAGAGACAGTGAGTGTGTGTTAGGGAGAGGTGGGAGAGAGAGAGAGAGGAGAAGTGGTGGTGGAGGGGGCGAGTTACGTCGGCGTGGGACAGTGCAGGGACGGACTGCTCATGACTCGCAGCTCGCAGCTGGAGGAGAGCTGCAGAGAAGGGGGAGAGACGAGGAGGAGGGAAATGCTCAGGTGAAAACAAATTGGTGGAGCACAGTTGGATGCACGAGTGGCAGATTATCCCGAGCGAATTTGTAGATTAGATTATCGTCGGCAGGTGAGGATACATCTGCAGCGGAGGGAACGCCAGGCAAGATGCGCTGCGTCCACGGCGCCACCGGTGCGCACTCCGGCGACAGACAGAGCCACGGCCGCGCGCTGACACCCCGCTTTTAGATGGCTCCAACATTCGGGGTGCAAAACAGGTGTCAGGGAAGTGTCGTCACGAACCCCGGAAGCCGGAGGAGGTGGGAACATCAGAGGGAAAGATGGCAGCGAAATCCGATGGTCGCGGGGTCGTCACCGGTTTCGCCCAGCTGCACAACCTGGACGAGGTGGTCGGGACGGGAGAGGATGACACGCGCAACAGCAGCTCCTTCCACATCTGCCACTGCTGCAACACCTCGTCGTGCTACTGGGGCTGCCGGAGCGCCTGCCTGCATTACCTCCGGGAGAAGGGGAAGGGGAGAGATGCGCCGCGGCCAGCGCCAGAGCAGCGCCTCTGGCTGGACTGCCTGTGGATCATCCTGGCGCTGCTGGTCTTCTTCTGGGACGTGGGCTCCGATCTGTGGCTGGCCGTCGACTATTACCACAAGCAGGACTTCCTGTGGTCGGGCCTGACCCTGTTCTTCGTGCTGGTGCCCTCGGTGCTGGTCCAGATCCTGAGCTTCAGGTGGTTCGTGCAGGATTACACTGGGGGCGGGCTCGGCTCCGTGGAGGGGCTGAGCAGTCGGAGGGCTACGATCTGTCTGCAGAGAGACAGGTGCTGTCGCCTGTCTGTCTGGGTCTGGCAGACCGTCGTGCACATCTTTCAGATGGGACAAGTGTGGAGGTAAGGCAATAACTTAAAGTTGATTCTTCCAAAGAAACAACCCGCAAAGCACAATGTTTCCAGCCGCTCTCACTCGAGCCATTCCCAACTCCATCCGCTCTCCTCTGGCTGTCACCTGGTATAACCCGGTGGTGTGGACATGACCGGGGTGAAAAGCAGCACCGTGGTGATGCCATCACACTCGCCTCCACCTCACACTCTCCACTAGGCTGATTGGTATCACACAGACCCTTCGCTTTATACCTAAAGTTGTATATAAATGTACATGATACATATAATAAACCATATACATGTGTTGTTCTCAGCCAGATGTTGTCCACATCTGCACCGACAACGCACCGCTGTGTTATTTTATCACAGTGCGCCATTGCGCTTGTGTGGGGAGGAAGAGGGCTACTTGTTCAAAGAGGGACAGGTAGTAGCCGAAAGCTTACGTGTGATTGCGTGTGCGTGTGCGTGCGTGTGTGTGTCTCGCCGCTCTCATACTGGCGCGCACACTGTCGCCTCGTTTCACCCGCTCCTCTCCCTCTCTCTCCCCGCGTCCAATACTCCAACTCTGCAACTGGAGGCCACACGAGCATCTGCTTTTTGTATTTTTTTCCCCCCACACAAAACTACATCTTCTCCCCACAGACATGATGTCATCGATTCCTCTGCGACGCTCGACGCCGTGTGGTGCCCGAAATCCCGCGTTGTGGCACAAACACAAACTGATGCGTCGCGGAGGGGGAGGAGGAGGGGGGGCTGGGGGTGCATGCATGCAGCTGCGTCGGGATAACCGAGGTTGCGCGTATCCGTGCGTAATCTGTGACATGTTCGGCGGCTACATTACAGTTGTAAAATGTGACACATGGTGCGCGCAGTCTCCCTCCTCCGCGTAGACTGTTCAGTCAGCGCTTCTGAGCAGCGAGTTGTTTTTTCCTCTTTGGTGCAGACAGACGCAGTGGCTGGCATTTAAAGGGAGAAAGTAACGCATGACGGCCGCTCTGAGAGGGCCAACAGTGCCAGAGGCGGAAAAGGCATGTGAGGCAGCGCACCGGCGGAGTCAGTGGACACAATCTCATCCTGTCGATCAGGTTTACTTACAGGCGACGTTTGTGGTGTCTTGTTTTTGCGCATCACAGACTGAGGCTGACCCCTGCTTGTTTTTGACACCAGCTTCCTTATACACATGACTAGATGATGGGTTGGGCGTCTTATATCAAGACATGTGTGCCACAGGCTAAAATTCAAAAATCACGCCACCCCCTGTCGTCTGGCTTCACCTCACAGTTCTGTCTTGAGATAAGCCTCATTTCCTTTGCTTGAAAAGAGCATCATCACTCTTCATCCTCTCTCGATGCTGGTTTCTCCCGTGAATCAGACAATCCACCGAGCTTTTCTCATCAGAATCGTTTTGTGCCACACCTGAAGGCTGCTGTATGGATCAGCTGCAGATGTATCGGCTCAAGTTTATTTACTCCACTGTGGTCCGATTGATTATTTGTGCTCATATCATCTGTGGTGGAATGTAGACAGAGAGAGTACTGTGATAAGGGGCCTGGAGTCCAAGGCTTCGGTTGTGGTTACACTGATTTATACACTAAATGGTAAATGGTCTCTATTTCTCTATTTTTCTATCTTTATGATGGCTCACAGCACTACACACACACACACACACACAGACACACACACACACACACACACACACTTATACAGTGCATATCTATGTGCAACACTTTCTCTCTCACACATCCCTCACCAACGCCGACACAGGCAATTCAGAGTTCGGTATCTTTCCCAAGGATCCTTAAGCAAGCAGAAAGGGGGAGACTGGGATCGAACCGCCGACCTCCTGTTTAGTGGATGACCCGCTCCACCTCCGCCCCTTATTATACAATAAAACCTTTGAGTAAGAGCATCAGTCCGAGACGACTTTCTGAGGTGACAGTGGAGAAGATCCAAAAGTCTGGATACAAACATGACACATAACTGTACATTAGATGCTTTGTAACGTCTCACTATTCATGTGTGCATAGTATACAATATGTCCACCATATTGCTGACATTGTGTTCCTATTGTAGCCCATAGCTTGACACAAAGGCCGCAACTTCAGATTTACAGATATAGCAGCGACAGTTACAGACTGAAGATCAACCTAATTCCATTTAAGTAGAAATAGAAGAAACTCAAGCACTGAAACAGGCTTATAAGAAACTCGAGGAAACATAATCTGTTGGCGTGTATTTTGTGACAGTGTGAAGCCCGGGGGGAGCGATCATTGTCAGGCCACCATCTCCCTTCGGACGTGATCCTGCCGGCTGCTGCCTGGTTCAGGGTTGAGGGTCATGTCAGGCTCTTGTCAGCTAAGCGAGAGTTCACGACCTAAGACCCACAGGGGTGAAAACTTGATATGGAGATTATTAGTCACCACATGGCCTATGTTATCCCATCTTAATGGATTTTCTGGGGAGTGAATATATATTCAACAGTGTTTAACTTGATATTTGAATTCTGAAACATATGACAATTTTATATTATGCCTTTGGTATCATAAATGATCATTTACCAAGCAGCTATCACGGCCATTCTTTGGCATTCCTAACAAGATGCTACAGCGTCAGTTTGTGAAATGTTTTGCTCTCATTAATATGAGAAAACAAGCTGAAGTGCTGACAGGAGTCAGAAACACGGCCTCATCATGTCTCATTACTCCGTTCTATTTCTAGTTCCTCAGTCAATTAGCTGCTTTCTCTCCGTGCACCTGAGGACCGAGCCGACGTCAGAATCGCCAAAGCTCGTTTTGCAGTTACCCCCTCATTAATTGTCGAGGATTCCTCTCCCCCAGTCTGTAATCCTGCTCCGTCACTGGCTCTGCACGGCCCTTTCATGTCCTTCCTCCTCGCCCGTGACTCACCGGCACTGCCGTCGGTGTCTCCTTAAGCTCTAGAGATTCCGCTCACACGCGCTCAGGCACACAGTGGATCACACTGAGGTCTCCTGGCATTGCGATGGACAGCTTAATCAGTGTAAACCTAAAATTAGCATCTGACTGAGGAAGAAACTGCATCCATCTCCTCCCCCTGAGGAAATCCAAGAAGAAAGTTTTATGAGCTCTTTGTTGTTGGGGAACTCCCAACAGATTTGGATGTTGGTGTTGTCCAATTCTCTGTCTTACAGCGGAGTAACATTTTTTGTATAATTGGCGATCTTCCCAAAGTTGCCAGACCTTTTTCATCAAGATCCATGAATTTCTTCATGTGAAATCTGTGAACCCATCTCAGAAACACCCTCTGTCACAATGCTAAAGAAAGTGTAAAAAAAAGTTGTCTGGATCTGAATCTTTCATGTGGCTCATGCAGCTTTTGCTTAATCCTGCTGACAACCCAAAAACAAACAAACAAAGAAACAAACGGGTGGACAGGAGGGAAAACAACCTCCTTGGCGTAAATAATAGAATAGTTCAACATGTTTTAACAATTACATATTCAAAAGGGACACTCCACTGACCAAACATGAAGTTCACCAGCGTTATCTTGGCTTGGGCTTAAGAATGCAACATTTTAACCGAATCTTAGAATGGAGGTTCTATGGAAGCTGTCAATGGAAATGCACTAAGTAAAAGCATAATGGAAAATGTAGAATACAGCATTTCTTGCACCAGACCCTAAATTCAAAACATCCTCCCCTCGGCCTCGTAAACTTTGACAACTCATTGTTTACGTCCCCCATGTTTTATGACAAAAATATACATAAATCTCCACAACATGTAGCCGCAGTCTGAGAAATCCATGTCCACCCAGTCTTTTTAACCCTGTTGCCCCACTGTAGCCGGTACCTCTAGAAGCATATATGTACATTTTGGGCAGCTATATACATTTTAAAGGTGCTGCATGATAGTTTAGAAAAACAGCTCCTTTACAGGGATCTGTCTGACGAACCTTAATTCCCCCCCCCCTTCTCATATAGCTTGTAATCATTTTGAGATTTGAATGACAATATTAAAGTTGGTGATTATTCATCCAGGTACAATATGTTAAACGTGACTGTGGAGCTGTCCAGTGCTGAAATCACTGCTCCACTGTTGTTTTCATTAAGGGCGCTGTCCGGTGCTGAAGTCCTTAGACACAGAGAGATTTTGATGCTCTATCTTGGTCTTTCTTTTTTTAAATTCGTGAGGCCTATCAAATGAAAGTCACAGAGTGTTATAATGTGTATATGCATGACAGTGGGTATTGATTAATACTGTCTCATTGGGTGTCACATAGTCCCCCAGGCAAATACAACACTGTGTTGTTCAGCGTCCTAACCACAAACGAGACGTTATCTAGAGGACATGAGTCCTTTTGTGATATCCTAAATGATACTGGTTTAATATTTTATTGAGAGCACAGACACAAACTGTGAACTTACATTACACCAAAGCTCAGTTATCCACAGGGTAATCAGCTGAAGAGCACAGTCCTGCATACATTGAAGAAACAAAGGGTGCTTTGACAGTTTATAAAAAACATTCTAGTTCAGTGTAAAAATGTGATGGAAAGACCGCAAATTTGTGAAAAGGCTATGGGTCAAATGAGTTGATTTGAAACTGCTTAATAGGCAGAGAAACATGCAACTGTACATATTTTTCTCAGCTCCTCTTATTGTGTCCCTGAGATCGTAGAGTCATGTTCGATCTTCTCCATCGAGGAAATCTCCAGACCTGCAGGAGCCCAAGGGGACTCCCCCTCGTGCCCCTGTACAAAATGTTTATTAACACCACAAACCCGACGCTCGGATTACGCTTTGATCCAGAACAAGTGTGTGCGCTCACTGTCGAGTGAACACGAAGGAATCGTTTCATGGTTGACATCTGCCTCTGTTTCCTTGCCTGGTAAATATTAATACAGACTGGGAAGGACTCTACAAAAGCCCCTCTTGGCTGGCAGTGCTGCTTGCTGTTGCCAAAAATGTTTTGTACATGCAGCGAAGTGCGACATTGAGATGATACAATGCAACCAGCTGCCCTGTCATGAGAAAAAAAAATGCTGAGGGGGGAAAGGGGGAAAAGATGAAGGCTTGGACAAATTGGTGACAATCCATATAATTAAGTATTAAGAGTTTAAAATGACGAAAGATGGGAACATCTTGTTCTCGCCATAGCACTGGAGTATTTTTGGAGGAAAGGAAACAACTGATAGCCGGCTCGCTCTGACTTTGGCAGCTTATTTAGTTTGCTGGCAGAAAACATAGGTCTGAGAATTTCCTTAAGAATCCAACTGTTTTCCAAGGAATATGAACAAAACATAGTGTTTTGATGCTAGAATATTTGAGTGTGTAATTTAAGAAACGCTTTAAAATACGTAAAAAGCAAGACCCTGAATGCATTATATTCTACAAAGAAGAGAAGATGAAAAGAGCAGACAAGCACAGAAAACACATCTTCATTGAGGTGTACATCTGCTGTGTGTTATTTACGAGAGCGGTGAAAAAAATCTGTTGTTGCTCTGGGACACGTCGGTGTAACGCTACTCATTTTCTCATTAGCACTGATAACAGGGGACAAAGCTTTAAAGTCAGCACTGCAAGAAAACCCCCAATTATATGACGGAGCAGCCAATCAGAATGCTAGAAGCAGCCGCTTTCTTGGGAACCTATCCCAGCTGGAGGTGAAGAGACAGAAAAAAGCCACAAAAGACACCAAAATAAACGGCTCAGCTATTCAAGTGGCAGAAAAAGAGAGGGGGATCTGGAGAAGGGATTCAATTGCTGTTTTGGAAAAGTGTAATCAGGATTTGGAGTTCAAGCTGGGTTATTGAATTAGAGAATATTGCTGGAAAAGAGTTGAATTTGTCTGTGGTATTTGTTTGAATCAAAATGTTTCACCTCTTAATAAACAGACAGATGGTTGATTAAACTGTGTCATTAAAAATGAGTTTAAGCAGAATGCTGTTGGTGACTCTACCCGAGTAAAACCTTAAATAAAGGAGCGATGGTGATTAGATTCTCGTTTCTGCAGGCGATAACACCCGCTGTTACTGCTGAGAGCTCTTCAGCTCAGTGCAGGGTGAATGAACGGAAGATAAAAAGCCTACGATGATCCTCGCTTTAACGGCACCAGGCCTGCCTCCTGAGAAAAACAATATTTTAGTGGAGGCCTGGAGGCCCTCGATGTTACAACCTTGCTGCCTCTCAACACCGGTCAACACACAGAGACAGCGTCGGACTCGGGAAGGAATATTAATCACGTGGGCAGATAGGTTAGCAGACAGAGATTTGTATGCAGATCACATTCGTGTGTGTACGCACAGTCCACACCCCAGGGGAGTAGAGGCTGGCTCTGTGTTTAAATACCTCCTTGTATGCAGCCACTTCCTCGCTCACAGACACAGGGACACACACACACTTGGGCAGAAGTACATGTTTCCAGTTCTTACACCCTGGTTGCCAGCATATGACAGGGCCAATATATGAACACTCATTCTGCTGACATACATTTACAGAAGGTCTTTCATTTAAAAAGGGGTTCATTAAAGGATAAAACATCTGATAGCAAAAATAGTATGAAAGCATTTCCTTAATGCATGGATCATGGTCCAAAAAATTCAGGCCCGTGTAAGGTACTGAAATTTACTAGTGTGTGGAATTTGGTGTACACCAAGTTTTGTACACCATGTCTCTCGGCTCTGTCATTCACTCACATGGCTTATCCTACCACAGCTATGAAGATGACACCCAACTAATTCTCTCTTTTCCCCAGTCTGAAACACAGGTAGCAGCACGAATCTCTGCCTGTCTGACTGACATCTCTCAGTGGATGTCCTCACACCAACACTGAAAAACATTCTTGAAAAGACCGAGCTACTTTTCCTTCCAGAGAAGGACTCTCCCAAAAATCCCAACTGTAAGGAGATGATGTCTAATAACCGCTCTGCTGTTAATATTAAAAAGGCGTTTTGAATTAAATGTACTTACATGGAGAGGTGTTATGGGTTTGTACTGTCATGGTTGAATGCACTTCTTGTAGGTCGTTTTGGATAAAAGCGTCAGCTAAATGATATATAATATGATGTAATGGTGGTTTGGTTTTAGAAAGGGGACGGCTGGGCCTTGGCGTCGGTATGCACTACCTGCCAGAAATATACAACGATACTACTGTATGTGTCTTAATCCGGTGAATGCTGAAAGTAGTCCCATAGTAGACCTTTTGGTCATATTTGAGAAATGCCTGATAAAAATGACAATCCTCAGATTTGTGACCCATCTCGAATGATTTTGGGGTCTTCAGTAGGAACCATTCAAGCGATAGGAAGGTCAGTTAGTATTGTTAGATTGACACATTAACACATCACTGCTTGTGGTCTTTCAATGGCATTAGTGGAAAGGAAAATATAGAAAAAAGATTTTACAGCTGTATCCTTCATGCATGTTTCAGAACATGTTGCCAGTTTTTTATCAATTTGCTCCTGCGTTAGCTAACATGTTTACACTCCTCTGTCCCTGCTTGCTACAGCTGTTGCGCTCATGTTTGTGGAACATGGCTCATAATGCTGTTGGATTTACTCACTTTGAAGCCTGCTGTTTGTTCAGCGGTGTGTGAGTGTGTGTGTGTGTGTGTGCCGAGTTCTGTTTGGCAATTACATTGGCTGCATCAGTTCAATTCTCAATCTTCCCAATGCAACGGTCTATTCTCCTCTAAATCTGCCCGTGTCGCCACTTCGCAACAAACACACTGTGCACGTTGTGTGACGTTTTTTTTTCTTCCCCGCATTACTCCACTCCTGCATATTCTACTTCAGAGAAAATCATTACCTGGGCCCAGAGGATATCCAGCCTGAGTTGAAACGCTCACACACAAAAGGCTGCTTTTCATCAGGAGTCCCCCATCCAGTAGTTATATTCCTAATATGTATTTATGCCTCAGTTTCTCCTGAAAATAGGTGAGGCACACACTCCCAGGTGAGCTATTTGGGATCATCAGGTGTTCTCCCCGCACACTGTCTCGATCCATTAGTGTTCCTTCGTAAGCTCAAACCATCACATTACCTGTCCTCCCTGTGAAGTTAGCATATGTTTTTATTTTTATCCCTCCCTATCGCTTACACCTATTAATGTTCTCAGGCTCCTCATAAGCCTTTTATCCCGTCTCCATCCATCTTGGAAGGAGACACCACACTGCATCTTCCCCTGTTCCGTCTTATTCTCTCCTCATTTGCTGTAGTAAGAGGCTCTCCACGCCGTGTTCTCAAAACCCACGTCCCTCACCACTAGTTAAAGTCATCATGGCAGCTCCCTCCCCACCATTTTTCTCTTTGTGCCTGCCTCTCTCCCTGTGTTGCCTTCACATAAAGCTGCATTTGACCTCCATTTCTGTCAAGGAAACTGGAGCATCTGGCTCCTGCCCCATTACAACAGCAAAAAAAAACTCCTTCTTCCTAGTCCTGCCATACCTTCCATCTTTTACTCCCTACAGGACCCATTTTCAGATTTCCCACGTTCTGCCTTGCCGTCACCTTTTCACTTCTGCTCCCTTCCCCTGGCAAAACGTCTAATTTCTCGAGGTAACTGCTGTGCCCCGGTTCACGAGTAAGTTCTTTGGATGTGCAGCTTCTCACAGTTGTTTAAAACTGTGCTGAAAAGACTAAAGTTGATACAGCCAGTCAATACAAAAAGGGAGATGTTAGGAGAGTGAGACGCCCAAATGAATACTCAACTGAAAGCCTGGGCCTTGATATGCATTACACCCTTCATTGGCTGCTGGTGAAAAAAAGTCGGTGACCGGCCCTTGTATACTGGATCAAGCCTGTCTGAAATTTCACACTGCGAAACAGTTGAATAAATGCTGACAAATACAGAAAGAAAACTTAATAAATAATAAAATAATAATAGATTCCATGCAGACAAAAATTAGATGGATAAAGACCAGCAACTGTTTATTTTGATTAAATTGGCAAAACTCATTCCCAAGCACCGCACGGTAAAACTTTTATATCACATCTAAATGCTCAAACCTAACTTTAACTTAATTCTAACCCTAATCCTAAAAGCAAATCTGAACCCTCTAACAGGAAAAAATTATGACCATCCAAAATGTCCTCACTCCAATGGTCCATGCTCAAATGGTCCTCACAAAGACACAAAAGATAAGTACAAGGACACTCACACACACACACGCATATATTCATATCTGGGTTTTGTCTTGGAAGCTGCATCAGCAGTGCTCGGAGACGACCACCATTGTTTGAGTCTAATCATGGTCGACGCTCCAGGCATCAGTTTGATAAACAGACAATCTCTGCTTATAAATAATTGAAGAGCTCCGTTAGTTCTCTCTCGCTCCCACAGTGTCTCACTTGCAGGGCTTCACAGTCGTCCCGTCTCGTTCTCCTACTTGTGTGTGGTGATACCCGGCTTTGTGAGATGTTAACGCTCACTGAGGACAGAGGAACGTGAAGAAGCCAGTCAAAAGAGCACACTCCTTCCACCAAATCACTGCTGTCGGGAGTGCTCAGCGTCAGCTCACTGAGCTCCATGTCAACACGCTAATTTGAGAATGAGACGAAAGTGATGACAAAACCATGCAGCCACTGTGAAAGTGAGAGAGCTACAGTCAAAAACACATTTTCAGAAATCGGTTAACAAGCAAACATTAACACACACCAGGATGTTTCCGCTGATTTGAACAGGAATTTCAAAAAGCACCGGATCCAGTCAGATGTTGGCCTTAAGAGTTTTAATTGGATTCTTGAGGGGGACCTGAGACGATCGTAGTAGTATCACCTCCTCAGGCCAGACAGGGAGGGCAAACCATGTGAACTTCAGATTTTCAAAGCTCAGAGCGGTTTTCTTTCACAATACCTTTTATTTCCCTCCATCCCCATCATCAGTCATCACCATCTCATCTCTTTCTTTGTTTCTGCTGCATCCTCACTCTCTGTCTGACACCAACAGAGGGAATTTCATGGTAACAGCATTCTTTATACTTCAAGTCCGGCAAGTTATTAAACTACACTTTAGTCTGGATTTTTGTATGTTCAGGCAAAAGCAACAGGAGCTCAATGATGTCACTTGTATTTCACTTACATCTTCAGCCACCTGCCGCTCACTCACACTGTACAATGTGTGCGATTGAGTGAGCATGTGTGAGTGCATGTATAGGAGGTGTCAAACTTTCAACCTATACTGCAATGAGTGTCGAGAAGCACTTGACTCATTTCATATGGTATAGTGTAAAACATCTGATGTCTTGCTGTGATGTTCTGCAGAAAGATGAGGTGTAATATTGTTAATCAGATTATTAAAGATTCAGATTATCTTAAGTAGAAGCTGCTTTGAGAAACTAGGTTTGCAGCACTTTTTAAATCATAATTTATAAAGTGTTGTACGGCTAGTGCCAATGATCAATTTCAGTTCTTCTTTTGACATTTCAAAATGTCCTGAAAAGGCAGACTAATTCGATTTGATTTGTAACTAAAAAGGTTAGTTAGTTATTAATTTCACTGAGGATGTGTTGAATTGAATCTGCCTTGGAATAGTTAATGTGATGTTGAGATATAGCTGTGTGTCATAAAGGTGAAAGTATATATCAAAGAGATGAATTAGATATCGTCAAAGGTCCACGTCTGAGGGGAGAACAGGAAGGGACCAAGAATTGAGCCTTGTGGAACACCACAAGGGGCTGGTGAGGAAATGTGATCATTTATAAAGAAATGTCCCTGATATCACAATGTAAAATCTAATTATATTTATACAATTATTGCCTAAATATTGTATTTGTGACTACACAACCATGTAAGTGGCATGCATACATTAAATTAACTGTAATTTCTGATAATATATATTATGTACCAGCAAACTGTGGGCATTTAGCATGGAAGGCATATTTTTCTACAGTATAAACCATCGATTTGGGTCCAAGAACAGTGTTCCTCTTTCTTCTTCCTCTGCAGTGGTTTTGAGATGAAATAGAGTCAGTGATATATTTTCAGCCACCGTGTCTAAGTGGATTAGTCCAGTATTCCTTTAAGGGACATAACAGTTTAGAAACTGCTACTCCAGCTCCCTTGCTTCCTTATGGATTACAGGTTTGGAGGAAACAAGAAAAATTACTCCATAAATATTTCTTTCAGCGACAGCTGTTGTTGTTGTTTACTTAGAATGAAACAAACAGCTCCTTTTTAAGTAAAGACTACTTGATGAATGTATTTATAGTATTTCTTAGACACTTCATACTTGGACAAGGAGACGGAAACACAAACGAGACGCATCTCAGTTATATGTTTAGCTCACTCTGTCGCTTTCTCTCATCCACACATGCAGGATCCTTGATTACATATGGCTAATTTACACATTTGTAACCTCACGAATAGTGACAGGCAAACACATTTCCTCACAGCTCGCGTCTTTTTATAGTTGCCAACCTGAGAATTGACAGCAACCAGCCTTTCTGTGTTGCCTTCCCTCATATTTTTGCAATAAATGGATTTATGCTCTGTGCAGTTTTAGAACGGGACAAGATTAGCGGGATTTTTAATCATGGAGCCTTTTGAAATAAGCTTAACATTTTCACAAGTGGAAGGCAATAAAAAAATAGCACAGGATCATCTGCACCAAGGAGAAAGGTCCTTGGGAATTTAAAATCAAACAGCACTGTCAAATGTTTGAGTGTCTGTTTATTGATTTCTTTGGGACTTCGTTTGATATGTGTTTTCTGTGAAAGGACTTTGAGGCTTTTCCCAAAACATTTATTTTCAAGAGATGGAAGGTTGTTGTTTTTTTTGTCCTCTCTGGCGGTTTTCCCTCACTGCCATGAGAGATTCCTGCCTGGTCTTTGTCTCTTGTTTTTTGGCATGGCAGAGCTGTCTCCTCTCTCTCACCTCCCCACTGGGCACAAATCTCTGTTCTTTGAAGACAAGTGAATGTTACAAAACACGGAGCAATATGCAGCACTGTCATGCACCACAGGCTGACAGCAGACATTCAAATCTACACTGTGATTAGTTCATGCTCATCTGCTCATTCGTACGTTTGCACCACGACTATATTTTACTCCAGTAATGAGATGTTCAGTCAGTGTCGCCCTCAGGATCTTTTAGCACTTTACTGGAACAGAAACAGGTGGACAGAGGGATAGTCAGGTGTCCCTCACTGCTCTTTCATACTTCCTTCTTTACAACTGTAAATCAGGACGTCCATCCTTTGACACATTTATTTTAGAGCTAGAGAGTTACATTGGTTGAACCAGCATAACACTGTTTGTTGAGAAGAAAAATACATATACATTCCTTCAGATTCTTTGTATAGATTGAAACTGGCTTTCTTTGTTTAGTTTAGAAAAATTACTAACCACAAGCTTCTCTTCTGGTTAGATCCTTTACACACAGAAAAAGTTCCATGAAATTATATTTTTAAAACAATTCTCAAACAAGTCTGGATGTAAGGAGACTAAGTATAGGCTAGCATAAGTTATTTATTTATTTTGCTCAACAATTTGGACAATTTCCTTCAACCAACATTGTCTACACATTTAAAATGAATATATAAGGCCAAATATACCATTGAAGAAATTACTAACTGGGATATGAGGCTTAAATTTCATAATACAAGTTGATGTTATCATTGGTCATTACCTTGGCAAATATACCTTGGCACTTCCACCAATAAACTACACGATGTGAAGTGTCATGTGTCTACAGAGCACATATATATGTATATTCATTTCCACTTATTAAAGCACAAATTATATAAATGGTAGTGAAAATTGCCATTTTGGACCATTACAAATGCTCACTTACTTGCGTGTAATTTTAACTGAGTTTCATTCAAACCATTTAAGACAACTTGCAAAAATATAATTATTCCACAGTACATTTTATATTATTACATGAGTATTAATGATCCCCAGAATCATAATGAGTCTAGTCAGCGGGAACAGTGTGTTATTGTTTTACCCATTATGGCTCCATCATCTGCATAGTTGCACATACTGTACCTGTTATATTACAACCAAATGCTCATAATGCTCCTCAGTCATTTTCACTTTTCAGCTGACCATATGTGTGTGTGTGTGTGTGTGTGTGTGTTTTTGTGTTCCCCTCCTGGATTTGGACTCATGCTCACGATTTGATGACTTTTAAAATTTCCCCATTAGACTCTTTTACATTCATATTTTTCTGTCTCTGGGCCATTCTCAGAGAGTAAGGCGACATGTAGATGTGTGCATTGAGAACTGTTAATGAGGTAATGCCCCGCTGGAGACTGTGACCTAGATTTATAGTGGACTCCAGCACTGACCAGTCAGTACAGTGGCAGGGCTTTGCTTTCATGTGAAACACACTCGGCTCCAACCATGCGTTGAGAATTGAGGACCCAAAAGCGCACCATTCCCTCTACCACTCGGTCCAACCTACTCTCGCTGCCCTATATTTTTCAACAAAATATACTTCAATGGGAAAAGATGACTTGGAGGTGTGTGGCAGTATATTGAGGTCAGTGAAACACGAAGATGGGCAAATAGATTCCATCAAAGTGAAGCATCTTCACTTGTGGAGAAAAAGCCTACATATAGTTGAGTCCGGGAACATCATGGTGGTCATGTTGGTGATGGAGAGGTGTTTCCTTGTGTAAAACCTGCAGAAAGATGGTTCATGATGGTAAACCGGCTTATACCTTTAAGGTTCATGGGAAGAATAATCTACAAATTCAATAAATTAATACAATTGAGAAGATATGAATTATGCATGTGGGTGAACAGACTCTTTAAAGACAGAAGTTGAGTTAAAGAAGATCATACCTCCACCAAGGCCCAACAGTTCCCTTTAATTTGAGTAACACTCAGGGAAGAGTTCACGAATCATCAAGATTCTTAAATTGTTCCCTGGGAAAACGGTGAAAAAACGCCCTCGTAATGTGATATTACGATCTCATAATGTTAAAGGAAAAAACAAATCTCCCCCTTCAAACAGATCCAAAATTGAATGTGTTCTTTCCTGACCCATACCAGACCCTTCCACCAAACAAATAAACAGGGGGTGAAAACATAACCTCCTTACTGGAGGTAATTAAGCGTGCAAACCACTGAACCTTAAACTTAATACTAAGTCAGTGAAACTGCATTAAATGACACACATATCTCGGTTAATATGTACATACTGTTTTGCAGTGTGCAGTGGCAGAGGCATCCATGCGTACCCTCTGTCCAGTGAGGTAGAAAACATTGTCTGCTCACAGCCGTCCACCTGTCTGACCTGCCGGCTGCGATGTTACAGTGTGCTGCCTTGTCACAGGACGACCTCTGTGACTCACGGTCGTCTGAGCAGTCTGCCTCTGCACCTACACTCTGCTCCACCTCCGCCTCTCGGACACGAGTTCTGTCACTTGGCCCAACAAGTCCCTCCCTCTGTCTCGCTCTCCCCTTCCTACACCTCTCCTCCCCAGACCTGCCCCTGGTGGGCAGTGGTGATGATTTGTATTAGCAGTCGATTGCGAGTTCACTTTCGCTCAGCCCCACTGAGACTCAGCAGCACCTTCTGTGCCACAGAAACAAAGAGGGAGGAAGATGAGGGGGGCGGTAAATGGAAAAAATATTGAACAAAAAAGAGAGAGGGAAGACGGGAATGCACGCACACACACACACACACACAGGCATTTATATAGAAAGAGAGAGAGTAGGGATGAAATGATAATAATAATCACAATTAATATCATTCCGATTAAAAAAACGATATTCTTCCACTTGAAAATGATCGTATTTTTTTTGTGTATGCATGTGAATATTTCACTTCTCAATGTGTACCATGATTTCCACGACCCCACCAGTGAACTCCACCTACATGTTTATGTTTATTTGCTGTGGTCCTCTCGAGTGTGAGTGCTGGTGTGTGTGGGTGTAAAATGTGATGTAGAGAACCCAGCCGTCGCTAGATTGACATTTAATTGCCATGGCAACAAATGGGCTGAGGGACACTGCTCCCCCTCAGCTTTTAGTCGCCAGGTTGCAAGAAAAGGAAGGAGACCGAGGAATCTCCAACCGAGCCTCGCCGCTGATGAGTCTGCACCAAAGACGAACCCACTCAGCCCTCAGAACCCACCCCTGTGCAGATGTTCAAACCCCCCCCCCTTTTCCCCTCCAACCAGATGTTGACCCTCTATTCCAATTCAGCAGCGAGGCCTGATTTAGTGTTTTAGACGACAATGAGCACGTGCTTGTTGGATCCCGGTGGCCCTGGCTGCCGCAGTGTTTTGGGTGCTAGGAGCCCCTGCTAATTGTTTCCTCTCACAGTTGGATGTCGATGACACTGTGTTGATTACAAGGTTGTGGTAGATTTCAGGTTCAGGGGGGAGAGCGCGATGGCGATGGCGCTCGTTGGCTTCCAGATGGTGTTTGTTGCTGCGTTGTGATCTGTCTCTGCAGTGTTGTTGTCTGCCGTCGCCTGTACGGCCGTCTCTCCCCGCTCCCTCCTTCTCACTGTCTCCCAGTTTCTCTCTCGCTCTCAGACACTTTTCTCCTTGCGAGGCTTTGCTCTTGAGCAAACAGCGATATGAGCAGTGGCTCTCATGAATGTGCATGGAATCCTGAAATAGAGAGGAAGGCAGGGGATTTGGGCGAAGGGGAATCCCTAAGTTAACTGAACTGCGATGCTGTGTTTGTTAGTATTTCTGCTGACTGCAGACCTGCAACTCACCAACACACACACTCACACACACACACTGTCCTTCTTGTATTTCATCTTTAGGTATCGTTGCATACTCAAAAACTCACAGAAGAGTCACATCAAGTTACCATAGCGATCCTTTGTAAGCACAAACCTCCCTGCTGAGGTCCAAATGCGGAGGTGTGTTTCGAGCCCTCTGCAAATGGTGTCATTCTAACGCGCCGCGGTCCACTCGATTTATTGGAGTCATGGTGGGCGGCTCTTGGATCTGTGTTTTGCACAAGATGTTTTGTCTCAGTCATCTAGTTCTGCAGAGGGACGAGAGGACACAGCCTCCCCCAGAGATGCTGTGTCCTCTGCCTGAGGGGGCACAGCTCTGGACAGCAACATTATAGCTTTCATTGAATGAAACACTACATGATATGTGGTGATACAGTTTTGTATTAAATACAAAATCATGTGAACTAAAATTAGACAGAGAGTAATGCTGAAATTTGCCGGTTTCCCGGTTCAGCCAGTTTGCATGTTCACTGTGGGTTTTCTCCAGGTACTCCTCCCTCAGTCCAAAGACATGCAGGTTAGGGTTAGGCCGATTTGAGACTCTGAATTGAACATAGGTGTGAATGTGAAGGGTTTTGTTTTCTGCACGTTGCCTCACGCTGGCACAGGCTACAGCTCCCCGCCCCCCCGACCCTCGAAAGGATAAGTGGTATAACGGATGGGTTGATGTATAGACGGATGGATGGATGGGTTAAGTTGACATGTGCAGGTTGTGTGTATATTATATATATAATAGATTGATGGATGAATTTACAATTTTTTTTTGCTTTTTCACCTATAAATCATCTCTGGTGGTGATAAACATGACAGAAAAGGAGAATAAACACCGACATTTTACGAGTAAGAATTTAAGTTTGAAAAGATATTCTGCTTTCTTTTTTAAGGGTCCATGAACCAAAAAGTTTACTAACCACCCCCAATAACATTTAAGTTTGTATTTAGGGGGAAATGATCCAATAACTGTCACCGAAATACAAACAGATAAGCTATTTGGCCTTTGACGCTTTCAAGTTACCAAATACTGTGACTTAAAGTTAATCCTCCCACTGAATTTTGAAAGTGTGAAAAAACATGGAGGGGAAAAGATTCAGAGAGAGATTCATTAGAGAGTGCAAGCTGGGTTTGGTGTACAGTAGTGTTTGACATTTTAAGTGGAGACCAAGGCCTCTTAATGATGTGCCTCCTCTGGATCAATGCACAGAGGATGACGGGCCGCATTAATGACCTACATAACACATCCCAGCAGTTCAGTCTTATTTTAATTTTGTTTTCTCTACTCCATTGCAAACAAACCTCAGGGGTGGAGGGTGCGTGTCTCATGTGGAGCCAAAATATTTTTAGCTCCACCCAATATTACATTGCAGCTCTTTTTATTGTTTACAACTGCCAGGTATCATTGTGGTTACAGGAAGCTCCTTTGAGTCTGTAGAGGCTGAGGCTGAGGCGGGGACCCACCTCCCTGGAAATTACAGTTTCTCTCACAGTCCTGGTGGAGACAGAGGAGAATGACATGGGAGAGAGGGATCTGGGGTTGAAGGGATGATGGCACAGGCTCTTGCATTTATATGGATTATTGAAAAGTGTGGCTAGCCGACTTAAGTTTAGATTGTCACTTCTGTCAAGGAGGTTATGTTTTCATCTGTGTTCTTCTGTCTGATAGTGACTGTTGCTAACGGGTGCAGATCCAAGCAAAGATCAGGATCTAGTGAATTTAAATGTGGTTTCATGAATGGAATGTGGGCCTTGGTGGGGGTACATTCACTCTACTGAGTTTGTAGTTGTGAAATTGTATTGCCTATTTTTACGCTGATGTAGTACTTTATGGTTGTAATATTTAATGTAAAGAAAACTGATGCAGATGTAGGAAGTAATTTAAAACCATAATAGCATCATAACTTTGTAGATGGTATTGTTGCAAACCTGTCTTCCTATTGGCCGAACCAAAAACAACATATGCTCACTGATCATCAGCAAAACTATTTGGAGGCAGCCAAGAACGCTAACTTCACTCTGGAGTCAAGGGGCACATGAAAATAACATTCCTTACAAAGTTAACGTGTATTAAATCAATAGATATGTAGAAATGTAGCCCCAACAAACAAAATATCCAACGCACACGCAGAAATAATTGTTTGGTTCCAGGTTTTTTATGTGAGCTTGATAATTGTATGAGTAGGCTACTGCTCATTATAGCACGAGATGCCCATATGCTGCTGTCACATCATCACTAGACTGTAGCAGTGGGGTCTTTTGATGAATTGCTGGAAACCGAGATCCTTTAAAGCTTTAACAGCTAATTAATGGAGACACAACAGAGGGAGAAAGTTACCAGAAGCTATAAAATGTATTTTGTACTATTCCCATTCTGTGAATTTACACAGAATCTGTGAATATGTGGAGTAAACATACAAGCCAAGGGTCCGTCCGGATTTCTTTAGGAATACTATATATTTGAGTAACAGTTGGGAGCTTACATTGCTCTTTATATCTTTCACAATGAAACATGCTGTTGATGTTTATTTGTTTAGACAGATAAAATGACTTACATGCTATTACATCACTTTGCCAACATTAAGAGAACATCAAGGAAAGAAGAGCGAAGCGGCAATTTGTCACTGTATCGCTCACAAAAAGAGCCTTGACAAAATACTGCTAAAGGAGCGCGAGGGGGAAGATGAGACATATGGAAGACGAGGGAGATCAGACAGGGAAAACAAGGGAAAGTGGGTTAAAAGACTGAGAGAAGAACAGAAAGAAGGAATTGAAAATGAAAAACTGGACAGGTTCCGAGTCGGGTCACACCGCGAGAGGAGCCATGAAAGAGACTTTGTGAAGAGCCTCTGCCCATGCACTATGCATAAAGGTTTTGATCTCAGTCTGCAAGCCTCATGACTGTCTTCTGATCTCGCTGTGAGTTTTTACTTCAAATTCTCCCAGTCACATCTTTTACAATGTCTACACAGACATAACATGACCCGGTTAAAGCTCTGCCTTCCTCGGTTGTAGGATGAAGTATTTATTTATTTATTTGTTTAATCTCTGGCTTTGAATAGCACTTGCAAGATAGTGAGGGATTAACCGGGTTGAATCTCAAGGTTAGATAATATAATCATGCTGTTTAAGGATGTGTCCAATTACATTCTTATTTTTTTAAAGCTTAGTCGTCTGCTGGACTTCCTAGCAGAATGTTAGCTTAGCTATAATAGGAAC
Source organism: Pseudopleuronectes americanus (assembly GCA_038501795.1). Taxonomy (NCBI): domain Eukaryota; kingdom Metazoa; phylum Chordata; class Actinopteri; order Pleuronectiformes; family Pleuronectidae; genus Pseudopleuronectes; species Pseudopleuronectes americanus. Next base: position 10,579,212 of record CM076734.1, on the reverse strand, counting down.
ACAGGGAAAGAGCAAGCCCACCCTGACTAAAGCTAACAAAACATTAATTATTACACTAGCTGTTTGGCTACGGAGTTCTCAGTCCATCCAGCCCAAGATGGCCGCCTACTTCATGGGCCGTGTAGACTGTGTCCTCTGATAATTTCTTGATATTTTTATTTATACAAAAACAGATGTTGCATTCCTACTCGGGATCTTCTCATCTAACTCTCAATAAGGGATTACATGCATTTTAGATAAACTTGAGTAGCTTGTCAGGTTGAGATAGCATAACACGGTTTATTGTAATTCTTTTTTAGCATCATAATTTACAGTATATTCAAGTTCACTTCTATATTGTTGAGGAATTCTGTTAGGCATTAATTCACTATTCCACAACCCAAAACTAAAAAGAGAAAGATAACACAATTCTCCATCTCATCCTCCAAGACATTCCTCCGTCCTGTTTGTTCTTTTTGGATGTGTAGGATGAAGGGGGGGCTGACTGTGGGTCAGTGCACAGCCTCACAAGGTGAACAACTGCTACTGAAGCCTCCACTAATTACTTATTGACTGGGTGTCACTGAGCATGCTCCATCCAGGGGAGCTTCAAAGGTGGAGCTGGCAGTGCTGTGATGTGCTGTACGATGGGACACGACTGTTTGAAGTCAACCCGTCTTGTAGCCTCCTCTGACACAGACAGACGCGGCAGAAAAGAGGAGGAAAAAATAGACAAGCGAAACTCAAACTAAAAATATTTTGAGCTTCATATACATTTCGCTGTGCTATCCTGTTGTTGGGACTCTTTTCCATCAGTGTGTGTTTGTGTGTTTGTGTGTATACCTGTCCTTGTGTGTGTGCTGTATAGTTCTGCATACTGTATATGCCCCGGCCTGCTTTAGGAACGCAGCCCGACCGGAACATATTGAGTTTTTCCGAAGAGATCTCATCCCTCTCTCTCCTGTGTGCTGTCTTTGATGAAAGTGTGTCACAGACTTGAGATGGGTCTCTTTGATGTGGTCTGATGTGAGCTGGCGAGGTGACCCGGGTGCAAGCGCACAAAAGCGGTCTCGCACACACGCACCAGCTAATTATCCACTCCCAGATGTTTCGTTTTGAGATGCGCCGCGACCCCCGGCACCGAGGGACCGACCATATCAGGTCACCTGAATTAGCTTGTTTATGAAGGGTGCTTTGAGAAGAGCTTACAAGTGGAGGGAGGTGGGTGTTGATGGAGAGAAAAATAAATTGGCAGTAACACTTTTATATTTATGTAATTTTTTGCCAGATTTGACTGATAATTATATATACAAGCTATTTTTTCATCCACCATTAAAAGGGGATTTAATGCTCTGCCCATTTGTTTAAATAGAGGCCTGTTCTTGTTTTCCCAAAATAACTACATGGGTGTACGTGTTGCCAAGATGGCTGCAGGGTAAATAGTCGTGCCTGTAAGGACTTTGGTAATAATGAGAACTGTCAGTAGGCAGGTAAACAGCTGATGAATGAGCCAGTAGTTGTGAAGCATGAATAAATCAGATAACACAAGTGAAACAACAGGGATCGGTGTGATGTAACCCAACGACTTTACTGTTCTCACAAGTAAAAGAAACGACTCACGTTAGCAAAATCAAACCTTATGTGTATAGAGCACCTCACATTAGCTGCATGCACTGAACTCTGGAGAAGGGGCTGTATGTGAAAACACACATTTTCAGAGTGGGAGCCTCCAGATTTTTTTCTGGCCGGCCCCCAAACTCAAAAGAATGTCCTAATGGGCCGATGTGAGAAAACAGCAGGAGATCCTTCGTGCAAGACTCGAGCGAGTGGGTGTATGGATGATGTTGCAAACGTGTGTCAATCGTGAAGATGTAATACAAAAAAATACTAATACCTCAGGGTTAAAAAGAGGAGCCATAGGGCCAACTTCTGGAGAAAGTCCACACCCAATTGTGCAGACATTCTCTGGAGATCATGTCAGAAAAATGGTTGAATTGTGACAGCAAATGATGACATGCAATTATATGTGCAATCATATGTGCAGTCATACCTGGATAGAATAGTGTGTTGATTTACTTCACAAATCCCAAACAATGTATATTCATTCACGATCAGGTTTTACATAAATTTGAGTTCTGTGGAGTAGAAGAGCAAAGAGAAGGAAGGGATTTGCAGGATTTTTCACCCTGCATGGCCTCCTGGGCAAACACAGGTTTCAACACAGTGTAGCTCCTTTGGCTTAGCTGTCCACTTTAGATATACATCGACATTCTCTTGTCAGGGACAAGCCCCTTAGCCCACAGTGAGGGAGAGACTAAGATGTCAATGTATCGCTCCGCGCTCTCTTTCACATTCTGTTTCTTCATCCCTGTCTCAGTTTGCGTGTCCCTCTGTCTCTTTCCAGTGTCATGTGCTTGCAGGGCCCTGATATTGACAGCTTGTTTTTCCCCACAAAGTGCTGAGTTTTCTCGAGACTGTCGCTTCCCATTTGCCATTTAATACTTCAGCGTGCAGTGTTTCTGGGTGTTGTTGCTACAGGGTCGGGGGCTTTGGTGACTTGCATGAAAAGCAATTTGTGTGCTGTTTAGAAGCTGATGTGGGGAGAAGTAAAAATGAAAAGATGGTTTTTGGATGATGAATGGAACTTAACATCTTTTAAGAAATGTGTTTATTGATGTGAAATGTAAGTAGTAACTCTGGGTTTGACACATTAACTGTATATAAAGACCGACAACGTATCTCAACTTCCTACCACATTTCAGAAATGAAGCCAAAATCATCCCACCAACATACGTGTTCTCAGCTGTAAATGTTTCTGTTTTTATGGCATCACATAAGCAAACTTACCAGAAGAATCAACATTTGGACAAACATAAGTGTGAATTTTTTACTTTTTTGTTTGCTCCATGTCAAATCCACTAACATGGAGTAGGCGGATTTTCTTCAGCCAGCTATCAGGCTGCGATCCATACACTATGACGATGGAATTGGTAAATGGGCTGCATTTATATAGTATTCTCCAATCCTAAAAAATTACTGAAAGTGCTTTACAGTACAAATCACATTCACCCATTCAAACGCACAGTATTAAACTGCTGCTATTTTTGCCATTTGGAGTCACGATCTTGCTCAAGGACACTTGCAGACTTGAAGAGGCGGGGATCAAACCACCAACCTCCTGGTTAGTGGAAGACTCTCTCTACCTCCTGAGCCACAACCTCTCTAACTTTACCTTTAACCCCAGAAAATTGATTGTAGTTCGATTTTCCATTAAAGGGAAGATAGGATAGTATGGATACCTAATTAGCCACATGCTAACGATTGCAGACTACCCCCAGGCAGACTCAAGACAAATTATTTACACTTTTGCTTATTTGTTTTGTTTCAGGAAGAAAAAAGAACAGATACTGATTAGACATGTTAAACTGAAACTTCCATTCTGTGCCAGGTGGATTTAACGTTCAAGAATTATTGTGACAACAGTGTACGTTGTTCATTAGTTCCAACTAAATCAATTCCATCAATTCCAGCTGCAGATAAATTCTACCAAACCATTTTCAACTGTCAGTGTCTTAATGCAGCAAGATAGGAGAAAAACTTGTTCCAACACAGTTCTTTTTTCCCCTTAAAGCTACTGTGTGCTGCTTCCAACAGGAGCCTGTGTGCTTTAGATTTCCCTCCTTGATGTTAAAGCATGAGTAGGGTTTTGTCTTCCGTCCCTAAGAGAGCGCTGGAGTAATAGCAGCTGCTCAGCCCTGATTAGAGCCAACGTCCTTCCAGAGCCAGGCCCACACATCTCTGTCCTACTTTCTCTCCCTCTCCTCCCAGCCCCCTCCTCCTCCTCCTCCTCTTCTTCTTCCTCCTAATTTTCCTCTCTGCCCAGCTCCAAAGCAGCTCCTAAAGTCACGCTCCAAACTGCAGCTTAAGAATCAAAATCACGCTGCTCAGAAATCTTCCCTAGTTGTTGTCCCTGCATGGCTCTTATTCCCCACTCCTGTTGGTTGTCCATCCACCCATTACTTCTTATCCCATGATCCTTATCTAACTTGTAGATGACAAAATCCACATATACTGCATATAAATCCCTCCAGGCACGAATATATACACAAATCAATGGGGAGCAATTTAGTTTAGATTAGTTTTTTGAAACTGTACACCCACACACAAAACCTACACACAACACAATGATTATGAGACGGACGGCATTTGCGACTATACCTGACCTGATGCTGTCACCAGGCCCACATCAGGTTTTAACAAACATTTTGGAATTTGAGTCTGGATCGGGTCAGTGACGTTCGCTGGGCTGATTATTTTACACTTCACATGTCTGTAATTGGGTAAAACAAGCAATAAACATGTGTCAGGGACAGGGTAACACAAACTCAGGTCGGGGATGGGATACAAAAAACAGCGTGCCTGTCGGGTCTCTGGTTGTTTTCATCCCGAGCTACATTCTGCTACATACGGCAGAAGGAGGGCATAAAAGTACAAAAGTGTTGTGATACTACACAATAACATACGTCTTGTGAAGGAATGCAAAATTAATCCTCCAAAAAGGTCGCGCCATGATCCTTTGGTGGCTCAATATTGCTTTATAAGATGCAGATAAGTCTTCAACAACTCATTGAAAGTGATTTAAATTACACTATGAGATCATCTTTTACATGCACATCTTTTCGTGTGCGCATTCACAGAACTGATGACCATTCAGGCTGATGCAGCTTCTCTGACTCAAATTACCCCAGGGTCAGGGGGAGTTGAGCAGCTGCGTGTGGGATGAGAAGCTTTTTATCAAAATTTAAAACCAGATTTCTTTCCCATTTTGAAGACTCTAGTGTAATTTTAGAAGGACGCACTATTGATACGCAGACCCCAGTGCTTTGGCTCACTTCATTACAGCAGTTACACAGCCTAGAAAAAAAGGGAACAAAGCTCATGGTCAGTGTTGTCATGCAATTAACTTTTACTTTCATTCTATTTATAGATAAAAGAGCAAAATGCAATACGGTTCACGCCAAATGATTAATTTCTAACTTGGAAAACATTTAATAAACTCGGCCAGGGATTCCCGCAGAATAATGGCTTTGGCAGGTTGGTCTCGTCAACAAATCCAAAGTGATGCTGCATTTATCAGGAGAGCAGGAGAGGCAGGAGAGCTTAATGAAGATAACAGGAAAACAGGAAGAAGATAAGAGTAAGTGGGGAGAAGGAGTAAGAGAAGCTTCCTGCCCTCTCTCTCCCCTGGGCTGAGTCGGAGCAGGTTGTTCGGCCCTGAGGTTGGACATGCTCGGGGGTTTTGTGAATGAAATGGACGCCTTGCACATTACACGGCTAGGTTTTCTCCTGTCTGCCTTCCCATCCCTCCTCCGCTGCCCTCTCTCCTCTCTATTCATCAGGAGACTTCCCAGACTGCAACATGTTGGAGTCCAGTTACCATCACTTAGCAACTCTCAGGAGTCCTGCGCTCTCTCTGATGCTCTCTCGCTCTCTCTCTTGGCGTCTGTGGCGAATATAGTTCTGTATATGTACAGTATTTATTTTAGTGCTTAGTGTAATTTAGGATGCCATATACTTGTAGCTTTAACTCATCCAATTAATCACAATGTACTATAATACAGACATTCTAGTGTATGTATTGAGCTATATACATTTTTTATATTTTCTACAAGTATCATAGCAGTTTATCAGATTTCAAGCTTTGTCTACATTACTGGGGATATTTTGTGAACAGAAAAAAAAATCTCAGTCCACACAACCTCCAGACGACGTCCAGATTCCACCACAAAAACGGCTACATTCAAACAAGCATGCCAGGCCAGTAGGTGGCGATGAATTCTATATATATCTATATCATCGATCTGTCAAGTTAATAATTCAAGTTTGTTTTAAGACTTAGGACATTTGTTTGTGAAGTAGAGGCCGAAACCCAGAATTAAAAAGTTTGTTTTTCAAAGTATCTGCCTTAGGGTAAACAGAGCATTAAGAAATTGAGTTGGTTTTTTTACGATATAAATGTTTATGTGTATTTGGGGCAATAATGTAAAAAAAAATAGTTTCTCGGATTTCAAACTCACCATTACTTAATGCTTCTTCTCATTCACTTACTCATCCCACATTTACAGGCAAACACACTCGCATACGCACACACACAGACACGCAACCTCATTTAAACTCTCATCCACACAACCACAGACTCTCTCCTCTTTCTTGCAATCTCTCTCTCTCTCCATCCACCCACTGAACTCAGAGTGCTCTCCAGCGGTAATGGCCAACCTGTGTCTCACCATGTCACATGACATGTGGTACAAGCCTTAATGGAGAGAAACATAGCTCCATTCAGGTTTACCCGTGTAGTAGGGATCATATGCATGACTGGAATGAGTGAACAATTTTGACAAAAATGCACCTTGTGTGTTTTGGCAATGAGATTTAAGGTCTACAATAATATTTAATCATATTTTTCACTCATAACACATACGGAGGTGTGGAGGAGGTGACACTAGTTGGCCTTTCACATCCTTTTAAAAACTGATTAAACACTGAAATCCACCCTGAAATACTTAGTTATCATTGGATTACAGTCATTTTAGAATGTTGAACCTCAGTCTGTCTCTTTCTTTCAAGAACAGATGTCCACGGAAATAGAAGCTGAAATTAAAATCAAAAAGGCATATGCTCAGAGTGAGTGGAAAAATACGCAGTGGCAGTAATAACATAGCTCCTTATTGCTGTGGTGTTCACCACACTGAAATTTGACTGCTGATTCTGTTTCACAGTGGATAGGGAGTGTGTTTTAGGCTTTTCTCTAGAACTTCAATAAGTCACAAGTTCCGGCAGAAAATCTAACATTGGGTCTAATCCAACCAAACCACTTTTGCCTAAACCCACCGAATTGACCAAACTACCTATTCAGAATACTATCAAAAGACAAATACATAAATAGGTCTGTATCCACTTTTGATTTCAAACAGGAGTTGAACCTGAGTCTACTGGGTGGAACTTCTGCACTGAAGGCTTTGTCACTTTTAATTCTACCTCATCTGACTTGTTAAAGCCTTTTCATCTAAAAAAGTGGCATCTAATAAGTAGTAGACACTTTGAACACCACCCGGCATATGTTGCTTATTAAACAGTCCATTGCAACAATCAGCACCCTTGTGTATAATGTGTTTTTTATGAAAACAGCCCAAGGATGGCAAATATAAAAAAAATAATGGGTGTATAGCCGAATATCTGCTGCGTGCCGAGTGCAAATACACAATCCGACATTGTGCAGATTTTTTGCTTCTCCTCAAATCCCTCAGCTTCCCATTCAGCCCCAGCTCACAGTCCAGCGTGCTTTACACTACAAACGTACAGCCTGTCGGACAGTATTTGTCAGACAGTATATTTTTTGACATCCCTGTCAAGATTAAACCACTATCTTTCAAAAATTCCATAAAAGACAGACATCCATGTTGTCATATTGTCAATACATCATACATAGTACACTATTTGTCACTGTTTCCAACACCAGGGTGTATCTTAACACACATCACAGACCTTTCTCTTTCAGCCCCGAGGCATGGGAAAAGGAGACGTAGCTGTTATCATACACACATACACTTCCACTGAGGCGACAGATATTATTGCACAGGGGCTGTTTGTGTCTGCTCAAACATACGATCATTTACTGCGTGCATTGATGAAGTCCCGTCTGGGGGGGGCTAGATCCGGTTTCCGGGGCTTTGCCCTGTCAGCATAAGATCTTTCTCGCATAGATTCATGCAAGAAAGGAAGGGCTCCCAGGATACCTGTATCGATCTGTCCCCCTCCCCCGCATCTCTTTCTTCTTCCTATCCTCCATCTAACCATCCCCCAGCATAGAAAGGTAGAGCAAAGCCAGGAGTTCTCATCCTGGCTCAGTCTGCAAGTGTGTTATGTCTGCTGGTATATGTGTCTGTGTGTGTGTGTGTGTGTGTGTGTGTGTGTGTGTGTGTGTGTGTGTGGTGTGTGTGTGTGTGTGTGTGTGTGTGTCTGTGTGTCTCTCTCTTTCTAAGAGCTGGAAAAGCTGACACCACCCAGGGTACTGTCTCAGAGGATTTACATTATATTGTGTTCAGTGTTTGGGTAAGGGGAGGAGGCTGAAAATGCTGGAATGGGCAGGAGGAATTATTTTTTTGCCCACAGCTTTGTGTCTATGCGTGTGTGTGAGTGAGTGTTTGTGTGGGTGTGTGTGTCTGTCTGCTCTGCAGCCCTGCTGCACAAGCACCGGTCTGTGACCTTAAAGGACCCAGCATAGCTTAAGCTGTATTAGTCGTTACAGTGGCCATTTAATATGCGCTCTGTCTTCCTCCCTGCCTTCGCTGCGCCTGCTGGGCTGATTTTTTGATCTGTCACAACAGGTTTCGCTCAGTGGGCCTGTCAGTGTGCAGCAGTTGGGGACTCACACATATGCTTTGTGTCATTGGATCCCCTCAGGTTAGCATGGCGCTTGAGGCTTTCCCATAGTGACACTGTCTGATAGTGTGAAGTCTGGTGTAAAGACATAATTGTGGGTGCGCACACAAGTGTGTGTTATGTCTGGGTCTATTGTATAGATGTTTAACTTGTAATGCATGTGTCATATTCATGACGTGCTTTGGAAACTGAATGCTTGATCTGTAATAAAGCTTTAGCTCCATATGTGCACCTTTCTAAGTAATTCTATATAATGTATATTTGTATCTGATTGTACGTGAAGGAGAGAACGTGCATATTTATACTGGGAGCTTGTTGAAACTGATGCTGTGTTCTTTGCGTCCTTGTGTGATATCTTTGTGTTATATGTCACTCTATAAGCTTCAGTAGCGACAGCAGTGTCACTTATGATCGATGAAGTGACTTATACTGCGTGTCAATAATGAGCCTTCCTGCTTTCCTCTCATACATTCACGTCTTTCTCCAAGAGAAAAGCTTCTGTCTTTTAAATTAGCGTCTTGTGTGACTAATCTTCGTCTCCACTTGGCGTGTCTTTGAAAATAGGGCTGTGTTGCGTCTGCAGTGTTTGGGAGCTCTCTGCATTTTCCCAAAGGTATATTCACCAAAGAGGAAGATTTAAATATCAGTCGATGACTTGATGATAGTCTAACGTACACATTTGCTGGTATGTGTGTGTGCGTGCTTGTGAATGTGTGTGCATTGATAAGTGAGTGCATGAGCACAGCCCTAGGCAGCCGTCTCCTTTATTTGCATGTCTGGAGTGAACATCTATCATCATCATCATCAAGGCACTGCGAAATAGTGAGGCAGGCAGGCGCCGCCGCCGCCGCTCTGGGGAGAGAGACTGAACACACTTTCAAACCTTTACCGCAGCGATATCAAACGGTTCCTAAATGCCTCCACCTCGGGGGAAAGGAACACGCGAGCACACGCACAGATGCAAACAGACAGATGCTGTTTTATGTAATTTTTCTTTCCTCTTGCTGACTGCAGTTCCCTTTTTCCCATCATTGACCTTGTCACACGCGAACCCCTGATATGCGATATCAAACAGAAACACCTGAAGACACCTGGTTCAGCACTAAATATTAAAATAATGATTTGAAAAACAGACAGCATCACCATTGAAACTCCCTCCTTCTTCATCAACAGCATTTTTTTTGAAAGCTGATGGCCAGAGTGGCTCGATCCATTTTAGGGAGCAAACAGGGATTAGTGGGCAGTACCAAGAAGGAGAGGGGTGACTTGGAATGGTACCGCCTGATAGATAGAGGAGCGAGAGACAGCGTGTGTGAGCGGAATAGCAAAAAGAGCCCCCGAGACGGTGAGGGGTTGCATGGTGGGAGGGAGGGAGCCAGAGTGAAGGAGGGAGGAGTACGGTGGAGTGGAGGCACAGAGCCAGAAAATTGCATTGCGTGCTCAGTGATTAGTTTACCTCCTGGGTCTCATTCTCTCTCACTCCCCCCCTCCTCTCACTCTCCTCTCACTCCCCAGGTTCTTTTCCCACCTCTAGTAGATTCTCGCTGCGTCTTTGTCGTGCCACTTTCGCTGCGTCTCGCCACCTTCCACTTCCTCTGTCACTACATCACACTGTCACTTCTCTCTATTCTCTCCTCCTCTCGCCTGCTCTCCCCCACTTTCTTGGCGGTTATCTCCACCGCCTCTATACTTTCTATCTCTGCCCCCCCCCCTCGCTCCTCTTTTTCTCCTTATGTGCTGACTTGTCTCTCACCACCATCGTCGAGTTATCTTCCAGGCTCGAGAAATGCATAATGCCTCCTAACCTGCAAGCAAGCCCTTCAAACCTTGAATAAACCAAAATTGTGAATCTGAGGTGATCATGCATTTTCTGTTATTTGATCGTAGTGGGAACAAAGTCCAATGCAGGCCCAGGAGATTTACACAGGGAACTTTCAATCAATCGCTAAGTCAGGGAAACATTTTAAGGCCATAAACCAGCCCTGCTAATTATAGTCTAAACATCAGCTTCAAGTGTCTCGCGCAGTACAACAGGAGTGCTGACACTCAATGGAAGCCAGCCTCCACACGGCCCCTTTTGGCTCGGTGCTCTTTGAAAAGCAAGTGGGTCAAGCCTTTTCTTCTTAATCCGCACATAATCGGGCTTTTCCTCCGGTTGAAGAGCAGCCACAAAACAGTGAAGGAGGGGCGGGGAGACGGCAAGTCAAAAGGCAGACAGCTGGAAAGGTGGCGGGAGAGAGGATTCCATTTCTCAATGTCAGACTATTTTTCTCCTAAAAAGCCTTTTAAGGTAGCAGAAGGCCACAGGGTAAAAAATGGTTGTGAAATACAGCGGTAACCACCAATCCTAATATTTTGTCTCATACTGACAATTTTCTCTCAGTGGAAGGAGAAATGCAACCATAGCAGTGTGTTTCATGTGTGTATTTGTGTGTGTGTGTGTGTGCCACAGGTAAATTATTCTTCATAACATTTGATTCTGAAACCAGCTGCAATATGTCATGTTTTTGGGAAAGTAATTCAGAAATATCACAGCAGCCGACACTTTAACCTTTGAAAAACAAACAACTCAAAAAGCTACTGCCCATCATGTCCTTAAAAAGACACCAACAACAACAAATCTTGATACTGACCTAACCTATGCTATTTATATATATTTTTGGACTTGGTTCAATCGGTCATTGAAATAATCCTATACCCCTCATTTGATTATCCACCTGAATACAGCTTGTAATGCCCAGCTGAGGTGATCGATAGGATTCTGTCTTCAGTCTCCTCTCTTTAGCACTGATACTGAATCTGCACCTTATCTGTCTCACGCTGTTGTCTATTACTGGAGAATGACTCTGAATTATCTCAGATCAGCCTGAATCTCTGGCTGTCGCTAAGGGGCCTTCGTCACGTGACGTCTGTTCTGTTCCTCTCTGCTCTGACATTGTCCACTCCTGTTTCTTCTGCCAGTCCTTCCCTTTCCTCTCCTTCTTTCTCTCACTACCATCTTATACCCTTTTCTACCCACTCGTCTTAGTGGTTGCACAACGTCACGTGATCCCAGTGCAATGAGTTGGGGTACCTGAGGACCGTTGCTAATGGTGACAAATGACTGGCTGTGCAGAGAGGAAAAGAGACAGAGAGAGAGAGTACAGCAGAGAGGAGGACTACTGGACCTGCTGTGGGTCAGTGTTTTTCATCTGCACAGACAGAGAAGCTTCCAGACACTGCCACATGAAATGTGAAATTTGAAATGTTATCAGATTTCTTCAACATCTAAATCATGACGTTATGGTAATAGCTTGACATTCTAAGATAGACGCTTACTGACTTTCTTGCCAGAAAGAGATGCAAAGATTAGCAGCCCTGCAGACCTGGCTGGAGAGTTAACAGTGGAACTAACAAAGCTGTTTTACGACACAAACTATGGAAAATGTCCGGAAAAATTGGGTTTGCCTTTCACATTCAAACTACACAGCAGGAGATTGATGTGTCAGACGCATTCACAACAACTAGAAAAATGCCCCGGAACATTGAGGAGGCAGGACGTGACGTATAAATTCCTCTGAGGAGCTCACAGTATGCTTTCTGTTTACAGAGCATCAACACTGCCGTCTGCCTTCATCATTAAAAGCTCTCGAATCTTGTTGTCTTTCCAAGTTGACATTTTCCTCTGAATCTTTTGGTATTTTCCCGGTTTCCGTTCATCTTGTGTTCATCGCTTGCAGTGAATTTCAAAGTATATAAGAATCTCATTTGAAATGTCAGTGGTTGTGAAGATTTTTGCAGATTTACATCAGGCAACCAATGTATACTTTCACTACCACTGTAAGTGAGTGAGCTCCAGCTATTGTATTATTGTTCAAACTGGAAGCTAATTTAGCTTTCTAAAATGAGGAGATATCAAAGTTTGTAATTACAGCTTGGAGGGTGAAGGTTATTTTCCACCAACCACCTGAATGATTTGACATCTTTAATTCCAACATTAAAGCCAACTCTGATGTCAACTTAAATAAATCAGGTTTAAATCAATTATCTAGACCCTTTATCACAACATACATATTAGGTAAGGTACTAATACACGTTTTTTACTACTAACTTTACCATAAGGCTCAGCCATTTTTTTTAACCAACGAGATTCTCACTGGTTTAACCTTTGAAAGAAATGTCCATAATAAATCTCTTCTCCTGCCAAACCACATGAACTGCTGTACACATTTGTTATAATTACAGAGATAATATTTAGTCAAGACATCAGAGGTGGTTAACCAGAGCACGCTCCGAGAACTGACAGGGTGGAGCGGAGCTGACAAAGCATCACTGATCTCAGCCTGTCGCTACCCATCGCTTTCAGCTCGCATTATGTCAATTCAGTCTCCATTCAACAATCCAGCAGCTCATCGGTGTAGGATTTGCCCAAGAGCACTGGGCACAGATTGTGTGAGTGTGTTCATATGGGAGAGTATCTGATTCGCCTGTGGGAGTCAGATCTCGACTCAGCCACACTTTCATCCCGGGCTGTTCACCGCCATAAGGAGGATAAAGACATATCTGATGTGGGATCAGTGTTACACGGTCAAAAGTGTGAAGCCCATTGAGCCACATTGAGCCACAAAGTGTTTCACGAAAGTGCAAAAATCCCAGATCTTGACATTTTTAAACTGTTTTTGAAAACACCCATGTTGTTCTTTTATTTCCCTACAATGTTTCTCCATCGAGGCTTGGATGCTAAGCTGAGGAGATATATGCTACAACAGTTTCCTTTGGCACTGCACACATTGGCAAATGATGAATAACACAACAGTGACATCACTGTTAAGCTGCTGCCAGAGCTTTGATACTTTAATTCACTGTAAAGGGCAGAAAGGATTTCTGAGACGGTCTGTTGAAGTGTCCTTGAGCAAGACACTGACTGGATGCCAGTTTTTTTCTTTTGCTGACCTGTGCTGCTGACCTCTCTATGGTCGCGTGAAGAGATGATCACTTGAAACCCCTCTCGTCAAAGCTACGCCCCCAACACAACCAGACAACACACAGCATGACAACTCTTCTGTGACTTGCCTGCCAACTTCTGTCATCTATCGTCTCTGCCTCAGTGGCGTATGTCTCCCCAGCTGAAGACTCCCTTCATGAGCAGTGATAGCACCGGGCCCTAACCCTAACCCAAACACAGACGAGAGGGAAATACTCACGCTCAGATTACAGCAACACACAGGTTTTATCTGAGCCCTTAAATAGAACAGAATAATAAATCCTGAAACCAATGTTAAAATGAATGGAATAAAAGATGTCAATTTGAAACCATTAATTGATTGTCACAGTAGTTGATGATTCATTTCAACAAGACAAAATGTTCCATAAGAAAACCTATATGGTAAGAGAGAGGAAACATAATGCCCAGTATCTGCTGTGACTGCAACCCTCAGCCACACACACACACCCTCCACTTTATCAGTGGGAGAAAAATGAATCAGTTTCGGAAAAAAAATAGGAAACTGAATTCCCTGTTGGACTCAGGGTGGGGCGTTCGTGAGAGTTGTGGGAGAGAAGACACTGGGAAGTGACGAGACATTTAAATCTCCTCGATGAGGGAGGTTTAAACCTTATTGAGAGTCGATGTGCAGCCCCTCAGTGACTCAGGGTGTGACTCACTGCAGCTGGCATTGCCTCCACCTTACACACACACACACACACACCCACACACACGTCTTGTGTATGATACATGTCTTCCCGAATTCTGCCAGATCCCACCTGTCAACAGATTATGCATTAAGCTGTGCTTCATGCTCCTGTGATAGTACAAGTGATCTTCTTATGAATCAGCTTATGACAAGATATGAATGCAGTCTGAGCTCCTGAGTCTTTACACAAGAATGACATGGAGAACAGATGCTGTTAAACTTGGCAAGGCGTGTGTTTGTGTGTGTGTGTGTGTGTGTGTGTGTGTGTGTGTGTGTGTTTCGGTGAGATCCATCTAACTACCCACTCAAGGGACTACTGTAAGTATGGTTGGATGACTCATCGGTCAGTGACTTTGGAGGAGAGGGCGCAAATCTGTGGGTGCAATGCTGTGTGTGTGTGTGTGTGTGTGTGTGTGTGTGTGTGTGTGTGTGTGTGTGTGTGTGTGTGTCATTCCACCTGCCCCTCACTGTGGCTCATGCTCAAGATGTGTACTCACGCAAACATTGTAATTACATATCTATATCCGGGCTTCATATCTAGTTCGTCAATTTGAGATGTGGTTAAATCCACCTGAAGAGGGTGCGTTGGGAATTCTGTACGTGCATGTGTGTGTAATGAGGTAGTACAGGTGGGTGGGTGGGTAGGAGGGGGGTTAATAGTTGCCTATGTCTCGACAGCAATGGCAGACGGCCGGGCTTGGAACACGACCCCGGCACGGTGTCGGGCTGTTAGGCCATGTGTACGATGCTTAACGAGCCATGAGCGAGCGCTATGATCTCGCTAGAAATAATTCATGAGCAGCCCTGTAGAGGAGCCATGGAGCTAAAAGGGAAGTGGGGAGAGGGAAGCATCAAGGAGAGGACCGCAGCCTGAGTGGAGTGAAGGGCGGGAGGCGAGGGGGAGGAAGAAAGAGAGAGAGAGAGAGAGAGATCCACCATGTGTCTGGAATAGAAAGGAAATCCCCTATTACCTACAGCACTGACAAGTGTGTGTGTGCGCTTGTGTGTTAAAATGTGCGTATGCGTGTGGCTATTTTCAGGGAGCCATTTGTGTTACTACATCTGAAAAAGCACAGTGGGAGTGTTAACAGTGTGCATCACAATCGCGGGGTGTGTGTGAGACTCTTGTGAATGTGCGCTGTGTGTGTGTGTTGGAGATGTGATGGAGTGGGTTCAGATTTTTCTGACAGCCGTGAAACCCAAAGTGTTTAACTGTACAAGAATGAAATGTGAGGAAACAAACAGTTATCAGTGAGGAAAGCGACAGATGCGAATGTGAAACCCTCTCAATTACCTTTACAAGGTTGGAAATAAGAGCTGAAGTGTTAATTACTTCAGAGAATATTGCTTTAAAATCAATGCTAAGCTACAGTGTTGACACTGCTGATACTCAACAAAGATGAAATATAAACCAGGTCCCTTGTTCATTAGATTTTCTTTAGGCTCTAAGAATGTCAATGCTGCTTGTCAGGTGGTTGTCCCACCGTTTTCAATTATGCTATGACTTATTGTACATTAGCTCCACCACAAGGTTTGATATTTTGGTCTTTTCGTCAAATTTCTGTTTATATTACGTTGCCATGAAAATGGGACCAGACACCCATGATGACAAGGGTACGAATCCTAATGAGTTTGGAGGCTCTCCTACTTCCCGCTCTAGCTCTAAAGTGTCAAAGTCTTCACTCAATTTGGGAAACATCTCATAATTGACATACCTATTTCTTGACCATATACCCTAAAGATTTTCCCGATCCCCCCACTTTTATTGAAGTGCTGTTATGAGGTTCATATCGATGGTTTTAAGGCCTCACAGAGCTCCTAGCACAGCAGTGGGGCCTTCTTTTTTAAAAGTGAGACATCTACGGAGTCCATGAAGATCTCTGCGCCTCTGACGGTGGCACTACCGACCAGTCAGACGTATCAGTGGAACACAGACTAATGGAAATTGGGGGGATGGAGACAAAGGGCCTGTGTAGGTCTCTGTGGCATGTCATTAGTGAGGGAGAGGCGGTTGACTTGTTCCATCTGACATTTACCAGTCGGACTGAAAATGTCACAGAATGCCAGCCTTTACCTCTGGATACAATGGTGCCTCTTACAGCCCAGAGCTATTGATCCCCCAATTTTTGGTTTGGCCCCTCTCTCGTTCGCCCTGTACACTGTCCTGAGAAAGACCAAGACTTGGATCATAGGGGAAAGGATTATATAACAGTGCTAAATGAAGAATAGATCTTCCATGGGGAGGAATTTGTAACAGTATGGATAGTTACTTTTATTTCATTTCAAATTCATTCCTTTCTATATCACCTTAATCTTGGTGATAACATTCCAGCCACAGCCAGACACATCTTCACATTTGCTTTTCTTTTCATGTTTCATGTCTGTGAGCAAATATAATCATACTGTAACTGTAGGAAGGAGATTGGTTGTAAGACAAACAAAGGACCAATCGATTTAACTTTTTTTCAGGCTCAGCAATTATTTTCTTGGACAATAAATAATTACTAATTAAAAAGAAATCATTTTTGACCAAGGAATAATTAATTCTGTTTTCCTGCAAAAATGGCAACCTCAAATCCAAGGTCTTAGCATGTATTTCAAAATAAATAAATAAGGCATTTTCTAATGGATTGAAGAAGAAAAAAATTGTCATACCTAACAAATAAAGTGTATTTGGAGATTATCAGTTTTCCCTGAGGGCTTCCTCATTTACCAAATCTTCCTCGGCTTTATAACATTAAACTGAAATACTTGAATTTTTGTTTTGTCTGCAATACAAATTAATTCATGCTTAAAAAATCATTAAAAAACAATGACCAAGCTATCAGACACTTCAAAATGAGGCATTCTTTACAGCGCCATGTTCTCAACCTCATTTCAAATTAAACAGTAATCTCCTTCCCGACAGCTAATGCAGAAGCTAATTATGTTGAAAACCACTCATAAGCACTTTCTGCCTTTTGTTTGCCATGCTGCAGTGAATTTGCATCACACTTTTAGGAACTGAATTTAGATCCATGGCCTCTCAATTTGTTTTGGTGAGTGCTACTGTCTAGTCTATTTCTGTCCATGCTACACTATTGTCCTCGCTTGACTGACTTCACATCAAGTGCAGGATTTATTTGGCCACTCTGCCAGCTCAGGCAGATAGAGCCTGCAGCTACTACCCAATATGCAATGACTGGAGTCCCGGTTAAGATAACTATAAACCGCTGTAATTGTAAAACTGGTTACAGTGATTGTTTTTTCTCTGAAGCCAGACTCGGGTTAACATGTTTGACGAGGTTAAAATCCTGCTCGACTGCTGTTTTGCTTTCGTCTCGGATGGATTTAACTACCGCTTTACATTTCTAAACAAATCCATATTAAAAGAAGATAACCATCTTAATTAGCTATATCACAGCCCTCAGCATATTACATTTTTGCGCGGCCGTACTCAATAACGCTGTCATGACCCTTTTAAAAATGAAAAAAGAAGCAGTGCTACAGATGAGATTGCAAAAGGAGCTTGATTCAATTAGCTGCCACTTTTTGCCTGAATTACCATTTCCCTGGTTTCATTCCACCATTATGAGATCCCCATCATTTTGGAAAATACCTACTGCTGCTGCAGTGGATATTATGGGTCATGTGGTGCACCTAAGAGAATTATAATTGCCTGGTTTATTACATGCATTCTATCACAACTTCAATAACCACATCTTGAGAGGACAGAGGGACGATTATCAAATGTTTTTAATCAGGCAATGCCATAGCAGTTTTTCCCAGTATTGTTTTACAAAGGGCACCGTGTGCTACTGTGGAGTTAATTTCCCTTAAAGGTTCAGTGTGTAGAATTAAGTGACATCTAGTGGTGACTGTGTATGAGTCAGACGAGTCAATATTCTTATTATATTATATTTTGTGTATATTAAGTGTATGTTTATGATTCTTGTTTATCAGTCTTTAATCTGCTTTCGTTTGTGAGTTGTATTCTAATTAATGCAGATGGATATATTTTCAATGTATTAAAAATGTAGCAACGCATGCCGTCTTGTGTGGTCAAAGGTCAGGCATGTACAGGTATTCAATAGAGAACAGGAGAATATTGGGATTGTCTAACCCTCCGTCCTTGTTCTCCGTCCACAGGTACATTCGCACGATGTACCTCGGCATACAAAGTCACCGGCAGAAGGAGAACCAGAGGCGTTTTTACTGGGCTATGATGTATGAGTATGCCGATGTCAACATGCTGCGACTGCTGGAGACCTTCTTGGAAAGTGCCCCTCAGCTGGTGCTGCAGCTCTGCATCATGATCCAGAGCAACAAGGCTGAGTGGCTGCAGTGTAAGCACTTTCCTAAGGCTCTACACGAGTCTGATGTGGTTTGTTGTGTAGTTCAAAACATGTCTCGTGAATAGCATGTCATCACTTTTTGGTTATCACATAATTCCATATTTTACACCTGACAATCTGTGGAAGTTCACATTATACTTTAGTCACAGTGTGCAATATTCTCCATCATTGTATCCAATTTCCAATACTTAACACTCTTCCTATTGAAACCTATTTCACCGTTCCAGTTTCTTGAGGAAGTGGTTACCCAAGGAAGGCAATTCAATCATAAAAAGGGATACCCCTCTCTGTTGGAGTGTCTATAGAAATGCCATCAATACGTTTTCTGAGACACCATGCTGCTGCTCTGCAGATAATCCTCTATCATTTTCATGCAGCAGGTTACTGCTCTGACATATCTGCCGTCTCTACTATTATACATGTCTTATGGAAACTGAATTGGTGTGCTAAATAGAAACTGTGTTGACTGAATGACCTGTGATGATCTTGGTAATAATATGCTTTTGAACGATGTGAGGGATTTGCCTTCTCATACAGTGAAGTCGTTTGGCCGCCTAGTCAAGATAAAACCAAATTTTTTCGGGTTATGCTTTAAACTTAAGATTAAACTAGATTTTTATTACAATTTCTGATCTAGTGTCAAATATCTGTCTCTCATTCTTAGTCTTTCTCTTCTTTTTACGCTTACTCTCTGTCTGTATTCGCAGGTTGTTCTGCCATGTCCTCCCTCTTCTCCCTAGCCTGGGTGCTAGCCTCTTACCACAAACTTCTTCGAGATTCACGTGATGACAAGAAGAGTATGAGTTACCGAGGTGCCCTGGTGCACCTCTTCTGGCGTCTTTTCACCATCTCCTCAAGGGTGCTCTCCCTTGCCCTGTTTGCCTCCGTTTTCCACATCTACTTTGGCATTTTTGTGGTGCTCCACTGGTGTGCCATGGCTTTCTGGGTCATCCATGGCGGCACCGACTTCTGCATGTCCAAGTGGGAGGAGGTACTGTTCAACATGGTGGTGGGAGTGGTCTATGTCTTCTGCTGGTTCAATGTACGTGAGGGCCGGACGCGGTGCCGAATGGTGGCCTATTACACAGTAGTACTGTTGGAGAACGCCATCCTCAGCTCCCTCTGGTATGCTTACCGCGACCCAGCCACCACTGACGCCTATGCCTCTTTTGCCCTATGTGGTGTCTTCCTGTGCTTTGCTTCAGGTGTGGCCTGCATGGTTGTCTATTACGGGGTCCTGCACCCCATGGGCCCCCGGCTGAGGGTGCTGGCCAGCTCCTGCTGTGCTGAGCTCCTGTGGGGCCTTCCGTTACCCCCCGAGGCTGAGCCCATGGCTCCCACACCAGGCCCCCGAGCCTCTCAGGCCACCCCAACACGAGGTCTGGCAGGAGAGTATGTTGAGTCTGATGAAACAGCCACGGACACCTGCCTTCCGGTTTTCCAGGTGAGGTCCACAGAGCCTGTGGATGCAGCCGGCAGGCCCATCCAACCTGAGGGTCCTCTCATCAAGATAGACATGCCCCGAAAGCGATACCCAGCCTGGGATGCACACTTTGTGGATCGGCGCCTGCGCAGGACCATAAATGTGCTGCAGTACATTAGCCCAAATGCAGTGGGCATCAGGTATAGGGACGGTCCGCTTCTTTATGAACTCCTGCAGTATGAGTCTTCTCTCTGAAGGCATCGTCTCCCACAGCTCTGTCACTTCCTCTTACACACAACGATGCACATGCGTTTCCGTTCCTTCACTCTGCTCTTCCACCTCTTCAGACACCATCTCTTTCCATTTGACATTTGGCTCTCTCCTTCTCTCCTTCATGATCTTTCAATTTTCCTGCAGTAGATGTGGGATTTGTCAAGCAAGCATCTGTCAAGACAAAACCCACATGATTTATTTTTTTGGAAAAAAACACAGTACAAAGAGAAATTTTTGAACCTACAGTATCTTATGTGATATATACAGAAGTCTCATATAAATCCCTCTGCATACAGGAACTTCTGTATGAGTGTGTAGATAACATATGAATGTTTCATTATGAAATGTGTTTAATGCATTATACTGTATTGGTGATTCTACCTGTGAATACTTGTGAAGGGCACATTGTATGTCCCAGTGACATGGGACTGACGCAAAGCCTGATGGGAATGATGGAGGAGAATCTCAGAGGAGGCAGGTCTTTGCACATTCTCACATTTACTGCCATTCTTTATGTACATCATCGAAATGTATATTAATGTTTACCGAGTCCGGAGCCCGTGAAACAAAAAGCACCGACAGTTCCATAATGAAACTGTACATTTCATAAAAAGCACATATGAGTCTAAGAGAAGCAATTCAAAATGGCTTTTCACTCTGTGAGCCCACGTGGCTCAAGTCTATCCTGGCTGTGCTATTTTTGCTCAAAATCCTTAATGGTAATCACATCATGTATGGAAGAAAAGAGAAGCACACTGACCTTCAATCAGTTCCACCTACTTTCAATTTTCACAGTGCAGACTGCCCTCCAGTGGAAGCGGGCTGTAACAGCAAGCCTTAATTGGCCTGTTTTGCCCAGTTGAGACAGCACAAAATATTAAAATATCAACTTGAGGTGGACAAAGAACAAAATGAAAGGAATGTAGAGAAAGTTGAAATGAGCACAATGTTTTGTCAACTGGAGGGTGTTAAAATCATAGTTCAAAACATTCCAAAGACTTTTGTAAAGATTGTAGGTTTAGTAAAGGGTAGAAGGGTACAAATGTATGTTAACACGCACTTTTCTTAAGTGCAAAGACAGCCTTCAAGGAATCCTCCACCATTCTCTTCTGAATTATAGAAAATTCTCCCTTTTCCGACCTCCCTTATTTTGTTGTCTAACCAACAATTGTTCTAAGGTTGATTAATATATGCTTTTTGGGTGCAAAAAGACTTAGGAAAAAATATGACAAATCTGAGAAGATATTTCTATGCTATTATACTTCAGTGCGTATTTGTGTCCACATTTATAGTCATTGACATAACTATATTTTGCCAGCGCACACACTTTTTTACATAACAGAACATGTTGCAGTGTTAAAAGGTATATGCTCCTCAACATTAGTGTGCCCTCAAAGAAGTGATGCTCTTATAGGTATACATGGGTGTACAGGGCGACTGTTCTGGCACCTCGAGTGCAGTTGAAACAAAGCCAAATCACATCTTACAGAGCTGTATTTCCAATTTATCCTCCCCCTTCCACCAGTAGAATGAGTCCCTGCAAAATGTGCGCCATCTATAGGCTTGCTGTGCCGCAGTTACACACTGATATACATCTGCCTGCTGAACCGACGGGAGCTCTCCCCCTCTGACACCCGACTAAAAGACCACAGTTAAAACAAAAAAATACTAAAACGCCTTCCACGTCAAAAGGAGCTTGACTCACATTTCCAGAGAGGGCAAATGAACAATTCAGGAGAAAAATGAATGCATTTCACACTCTAGTGTTAATCGATTAACTTAATGGTTCATCTGAATATATATTATGTGTTTTTTACATTGTACTGTTTGGCATGACTTTAGTATGTGGCATTAGTACAAATGCACCCAACAACGGAGGCCCAAGAGCCCTTCACAACACAGAGATCCCTTTTTCCTGGCTCACTGGCTTACTGCTTTGCTGTGGCCGCGTTTGCCTGCTAACATCGTACTGTAAAAAAGCAGACGCCAAGTAAGTCCAGGATAAAGGTGAGAGGGGTTTTTTGCCAGGGTTGGAATAGAACACAAGGACAAATCGTGGCAAAGGGCCTGACTGGAGTGTGGTGTTTGATTCCCTGTGTGGCCATGTGAGACAGTATGCGTGTGTTGCGTGTATTGAACAACCCGCAATCTGTACTGTTAGAGGATCTAAGTATGCTTGCATGGTGGCGAGTGTGTGCACACGCTTGTTTGTGTGTCTCCTCGGCCCTTTCCCATGGTTCTGTTCTCTCGCCGGTTGTTCGACTCCATCCTTGGTTGCTGCTCCGCCCTCTCCCCCATCTCTATGGTGCTGGGCCTTGGCACGCTCCCGTGAAACACTCTCACACTCTCTGGTAACTGAACAACGGGGTTGAGGCTGAACAACTGGAGATCCTGACATGAGAACATGCAATGAGGTACACTGCCATAACCAAGAGCTTCAACATCCAGGGTCGGCCACCCTTCAGCTTAAAAAGCGATGTTCAGCCCTGAGTAATTGAGAACTGTTGGGTCAGCTAGAGTGGAGCAAACATCCAACAGACTATATGTATAGAAATACATGTGTATGCAAACTACCAACTCGTTCATTGTTTACCATAGTAGCCAGAGTAATGCATCTCTGTTGTAGTGAATGAACAGCCATGTTAATAGTTAGTCAATAAATGAATAATGAATTATTGTTAAACTGAATAAAAAAACTAAGCAAACTACAGGGGTTCCTCAGGACCAACAAATAGACCACT
Source organism: Pseudopleuronectes americanus (assembly GCA_038501795.1). Lineage (NCBI taxonomy): Eukaryota > Metazoa > Chordata > Actinopteri > Pleuronectiformes > Pleuronectidae > Pseudopleuronectes > Pseudopleuronectes americanus. The sequence continues at coordinate 10,556,348 of CM076734.1, read as the reverse complement.
GAACCAGCTGACTCAGGGGTGTCTCAATGCAGTTCTCATCCCCAGGCATGTCCTCAAGGGTCTCCATTTTTTTCCTTAACATTATTGCATCCTGGACCACTCCTCGGCTGGGATTGTACGACTAAATTATGGTTTGCACATTTAGTTTTATTGGGAACGGTTGACTCATTCTTATTATTGTGGTAGTTGGCTGCCTGGCATCCGTATTAAAAACACTGCAGAACCTTTCCAGACATGGACGCGTGTCCAAATCAGGTGCAAATACACTGTGATTCATCGATTTATTTGTGTATGTAGGACAACAGTGTTAAAATGCGCCATAGACAAGATTATGTACAATAGGTTGCATTTCATCAGTGGTGCTTAATGTCGTATAAAATGCAGAGTATTTATGCTTGCGCAAGTGTGTCATTGGAGTATTAGAAATGAATTTAATTAAGTCTACAAAGAGTCTATATATACAAGACTGGATTTTTATGAAACATACGCTATATTTTACATATTTCTACAGAGAAATCACCATTTTGCCACAGTGTATCTATGGTAAAAAGGATTAGGAAAATAAGTGGGTTTTACTTTTTATATATGTTTCTTGTGTTCTTTAAATTATACACGGGTTTCAAGAGCTAAGCTAAACAAGAGTGCAAGTGGAAGCCATTCCTATATGGTTCAGTGTAGTTTTGGGGCAGCCGCGCTTTATACCATGAACAAGGTCACGGAGATTTAACCGACAGAGATCCGTTTCTGTCCGGTTACCTGCCCAACTTCCACATCCCTCGACAGCCACAACACACAGCAAGAGCGTTTGAACAGCAAGCTTGTTCTTCTCAGTCCTTGTTGTGCCTTGTCACTTTTGGGTGCTTCAATCCAGCCATGGCAGCCAGGTACGCAAAAACAACAATGCCAATGTCTTTCTTTACTCGTTACATGTGCCAGCACGCTCATCAAGATGACGACAACAAACAATATTCCCTGTGCGTCTTCACAACAACAAATCGAGCCAAGTTCACAATCCTGTCAGCTCACACCTCATATATCGTCTATAATTTCCTCCACGTTGTCATCGACAGGACTGCACCAAGTCGTGTGGGTATTGTCTAAGACCCAACTACTGGTTCTTTCAGAGACATAGGAGAAATAGTAAGGCAATACTGAACATCTTCTTTACTTGAACTTAGGGTTCCTCATCTTTATTATGTTGGAGTAAGCTGATAAAGCAAGCTACAACTAGAAGTTATGACTGAACTGAAACTCATTCGTTTCACACTGCAGTATGGGGAGTCATAAACAGGGGCCAGCCATTACACTCAACGATTTGGTCAATGATTGTTTTGTACTTTTGTCTATGCCTTGACATCTTCTTCTGTCTTGCAAATGATGAATGATTTGTAGTGCCAAGATGTGAACTTTCTGTGTCGTTTGTCTCGTGTGAACAGTACATCCTCTAGCCAAAACAATAATGCCTGCAGTCGGAATAAAACATGGAACAAGTCGATGATGACGCAACGAGCAAAGATCAGTTACATTTTCATACAATGGAATGACGAGGCAAGCCCGACCACTGATTCACTCTTGAATAACTTCATTTCCTGGTTTCCGTGCCACCTCCCAGCATGCCTCTAGAACTCATTGTGAGGTGACCCGCAGCATTTAGCATGTAAGTGCTCTTGACTGTACAACAAACCCTGATTTCTGCATTAATGTGTAGCAGCAGGCCATTGTAACATTTGACTTAGTCCAAGTCTGTATCTTTGTGTCACGATCATCTGTTTAGTTGAAGCAGATGATAAATTGGTGCATTTTTCTTCTCTTAGTTTCAATCCTTTGTTTATGTTTTGTTTATAACCTGGTGCTGAATAAATACATTTAAAAGGTGCTACCACTGTGGACAGCAGAGTCCACTCTATGGCTTTCTAAGAGCTGTGCCCACTGGTTGACTGAGAGAACACGCACCACACAAACCTGCAAACTCAACATGCTCAAGAGCTAGCACCTCAACTCCACACAGTTTACAGCAGAACTCAAATCTTAATGGTGCCATTTTAATTTCCAAATTTGCACACAAAAAAGGAACAGTACTGTCCATGTGTTTATTATGATGGTTTCAACATAGAGTATGTTTCTGTTGTACAATGATTCAATCTGCACAACGATTTTCTTTTTCTTTTTTTTCTCTGAGAGAATGAAGCTGGCAGATAATAAAATGCATTTTTTGGCAAATGCACAGGAGCACAAATGTACTTCTGCTACTGGAATCTGAGTAAAAAAAGTATATAGAACGTGATTGTTGTGTTGTAAATTCCTGTCATCTATATGTCCTTAATCTATGTGTATCTATTTTTGTTGTTATTGTAGAATTGGCTGTAATATTTCATTTAAAAATGGATTTGATATTCCAATGAAGCGACTATGGTTGTCATATTAATTGCTGCTCTTTTTTTTAATTATTGTTATAAAAAGGTGTTGGGAAATATTGCTTTGTTTATATTCTATCAATTTCTAGATTGTGTTAGCTTGTTGGTGTATTTCAATCGGTATACTCCCTAGGCTTTATGATTTATCCGGGGTATTCCAAAAGTTGGCACAATATCAGTGAGCAAATTCGCTACAGGCTGTAGCCTTTATATGAAAGTGTACTCATACAACCAATGTTGTGATTGAGAACCTATAAGGAATGATTTCTTTGTTGTTGTTAAATATAAAAATGTACGTAAATTGTTCCATGGAATCCCCATACTTTAAAAAAGCAAAACTGATGTCCAGTATTGTACCTACGCCCTATTTTTGGGAACAATATGAATATTATTAATAACATATGGTGCTAAAGTTCTTTTTGTATGTTTTGGTTTTTAGAAGAAAAGACAAATATTATGCTGAAAATGTAATGTTAAGCCTTACTGTAGATTCATATATCAGACTGTTCATCCCAGAAGAGAAAAATAAATATAGTATTTGAAAGTGCAATATATCAGTACTGTATTCACATGCACGTCTCACGTTCTGACAGTTGAAAAAATATGGAATATGTCACATGCTTAGTGATGAGTGGTTACATTCACGGGGATTGTTTCCTAAACAGCTTGAGATTAGTAAAACTATAGTGTTGCTACTTAAAACCCTGTTAAAGCTCAGCATACTCACACAGGAGTTTTCATTGATTTGGATAACATTTTTAATATATAAGTAGAAACACCTATGTGGTTGAACCATGACTGAGTAGGGCTTCTTTTAGGGCTTCATCTTGCTATTCATTTTACAAACCACTACCAAAGGAATTCCTGCAGAACATTGAAGAAAAAGGTAAAATATAGAAGTTCAAGGATCATTGGATATCGGAAAAAACACATACAGCCCCACAACCCAGAATACCAAATCTTAGTATTTTGCAGCTCCTTGCCTGCTCTATTTAATTTCTGTCTACTTGCAGAACCAGTAGTCAATCATTTAACCCTCACAGTAACAAAGCCCATCCTGAATTAGCTAAAGAGCCAAACCCCCCTAGCCCAAATACTGCAGACACAATACCCTCCATGTGCTGCAAACAACTAAGACCGTAGAAGAATAAGAAAATTAGAACACAATTAAAAAGTAATTGCTTGTTACTGTAGGTGTGCAGAGCTCACCATTCTTTCTATGCGCTTACAATCAAATCAGTAGCTGGTCTGTTTTTCCTCTCCCTGTATCTGTGCATCTTTTTTTCTGTCTATCTCCACTTGTTGCATCCGCCTTTCTTTCTCTCTGTTGCATTGTCTTGAACGTCAGTTCGTATTCTTGTCCTAGTAAAACCTGGATAGGAAACAGTAATGCTGCTAAACAGAGTGTCATAGAGATATTGTCTGGATTGGAAATTTATATAGTCTCAAATAACACATGAAAACACCTGCATTTTAACATCCTGGAAGTTTTCATATACGTCAGTGCAGGGAATGAATACTCATCTTAACAGGTGTCACAGTTTTTACATAAATAATGGCTGCATTAGGCATGATTGTCCATTAATTAGATATCTTAATATGAAATTAAACAAATAAAGACACCTTAATATATCACAGTGATTATTTTAGAATAGATTTCTTCTCTTTTTAAAGGCAGAACATCTCACTGCAATCCATCACTTATTATAAGAACAAAACAGAGATGAGCCTGGAGCAAGACAACAACAAAACAAACATCAGAAGTAGCAATAAAACAACTAATAAACACCTGATGTCGGAAAGTTGTGGTTATTATGTAAAAACAATGATGTGTATTTGATGGTTTATGACTCGAAGGGCCAGTAGCTGGGGTTGGTCTCCCTCCTCCCCAGGTGGTGTTGTCGTGCTCCAGCAGCTGTTTTGGTTTGTGCGGAGCAAAGCATGCTGGACCGCTGCTCAACGCCCAAAATGGCGGCACGATTGAAAAGTTTTGCCTGTCTTGTCCGAGTTTGTCTCCTCCTCAGATTTCACCCTCTGCTGTTTTAGCCGCACCGCAACACACAGTTTTCACATTCGGCGACGCGTCGGTGTTTTTTCTGAGGGTTGCCGAGCGAGGCAAACAGCGGCATGGCGTTTCGAGACCAGCTCCAATTCGGGCATCACTTTACCAGTGCTAGGCTAGGCTAGCAAGCTGACTGCTGTCAGATGAGTGTTGGTGAAAAGCATCGCTGGCTATGTCTTATCTCACCCGGACCTCCTCGCTGAGATGGATATGAAGAAGAGGACCTCTACGTAGAGATGGAGGATGATGTGAAAAAAGTGAAAAAGGTAAGTCCCGGCGTTTTAAGGTGAAGCTACTAAGTGGAAGTTGCCCGGCTGGCATGCTAATTTGGTAGCAAGTTAGACCGGGGCTAGCTAGCTTAGCTGTTAGCCGGCTAGGTGGAGTCAAACATAAAGCAGCGTGTGTTAGCCAACCTGTGGAGATACTCGTTTCAACACATCGACATGTTTACTGTCTTTCCCCCTCAACTGGTGTTAATGCAAATGTTCATATAATGTAACTTAGTGACGGGCTTTAACTTCACGTGGAGCGTCACAGATTTAACTTGATGGGGCGAGTGAAGTTTTTCAAGTTAAGTTTAAGGACGACAAACATCATTTAAAGGAGGTTTTCTTAAGACATTATTACTACCATCTTCAACACGTAGTTAAATTTGGTTGGTTTGTGGAGAATCGGCTAAAGAGGAAACTATGGACCATTGTTGTGTTGCTAGTGAGTTTACCACTTTGACTCGTGGAGGTTGTGTTGTTGTTCAGGTGTGGTTCAGTTGAGACCTGGGAGATGAGGTCCTGCTGAACCGACCCACCACTCCTCGTGTATACCATCCAGCCCCCTCCTCCCACACACATACATCACATACACATCTTGATCCACCTGGATTTGTAATGCACATCTTCATGTTTAAACATTTCTTTTGGCCTTTATCTTCTCTTCCTGCATCATGTCCACTAATCCATAGTGTGCTGTTCAGGTTGAGGAGACAAAGCAATAACAATTACCGCAATGTGAACTTGTTGATGTGACAGGAGATTGAGCCGACAGTGCGCTTTTTGGATCCTTAATGAGTGTGTTACTCTGAATACACTATACGTCCTTTGAAGCCATAACCTGATGCTCAAATAGCAATTATCTCTATTGTAGTTTATTTTATTTTGTTATGGATGTTGTTAATATTGTTAAATTGATGTAAATTGTGTCTTTAATTTAATTTGTAGTCCACTATATCCAGTTCTACAGTTCCCTTGATGTCTAGCAATGCAGGCTTTACTCATTGACACAAGTTTTCTGCATTGAGGCAAATAAAGTAAATTTCTATAGCTCTGTTTAGGGCTTCATTCGCTTGTTGCCAGTTCATGCCTCCAAGGTCTGTGACCAAATAGGTGTTTGCACAGATTTGAGTTTACAGATGATCTTTTATTGAGTTTGAGTTTTTGGAAAAGTATATTCCATCTCAATATTTTGCTTGTTCATGTCACATTGGTGCAGCATTAATGTTAGGCACCATGGTCAATTGTATGGACAATTCTCGTTTGTGCCACCTGGTGGTGACATTGAATAGCTTTTGGCCCAGTTGTATTTTCATACTCACTGTATGGAGCATTATGTGATCACACATGTTCATGTGAAAGTACAAACCCCTTTATATTGTAATTTATATAAATGTATATGACAAAGATATATATATAAAGAATTTAAGGAATTTTGCAGCTGAATTACTGAAATACAGTTATATAGCACATACATGTACGTGCACTCCATTAATGTATATTCTTGTTTTAAGCCCACTTGTTATGGTATTAATATCTTCCAAACAAGTTACAAGTGAGTGAGCAGCTTTACGCTCTGAAAGTGGTCAAACTTAACTTTGGCAAGGCAGGAAAAGATCATAGCATTTCACAGTATACTGTATACTTGGACCAATACTCTATGGATTGCTAATCTTATACCATACTTTTGACTGTGAATATGTTTGAAACAATATAAAAGCAGCAGTATGTATCATTGTATTTTTCTTATTAAGTGAAGAAGTTTAAAAGTCCTCTTCCACTTGTTGGGACCCTGACCATAACAGCATACATTAGAAATACAGCATCCTTTCTTATATTTTATTTGTACACACACCTTCACCATAAATGACACATGCTAAGGACAACCTCTGGGGTCACAGGTGGTAGCTCTTGTCTCACATTTCTCAAGCATAAGCCATAAAATGTTAATGTACTTATCTTCAGGAGCTACATACTGTTAAATAATGCACTGTAGGTTGTGTTTGCTCTGTGAAGTCCGTGATCAAGTGTCAGCGCAGCAGTCAAATAAGAGTATGAGTTGAATACATATTTAAGATGTTTGGCATATTGAGTCTGTAGTGCAAACAACATTGCAAATAAGATAAATGTGGTAGAGCAGAGTAGATTATATACGTCACTACAGAACCAGAGAGTGTGTTTCCGTGGTCTAGCAGTAAAGTGAATTTGCACGTTTTCGACATTCAACACGAACAGTAGCGTGTCATCACAGGAAGTTGTGGCATGTTCCCTTCCTGTTCTTGTGCCTGCGTATAGAGACAGTCACTTCACTTCCTTTGTAGGGGGTAATACCACTCTCATACATGCTCAGGGAGTGTTGGATCCTCAGTGACAGTTGGCAGCTGTGACTGCGTGAGTGGAGGCAGCAGGTGACTCTTTAGACGTTGGCAGGCAGGCAGCATCCGTGTCCGGGCTGTGTGCTTGACGTTGAGTAGGCGACTCTTGAATCGTTCATGGATTACGAGGTAGGGTTTCTAAAATTCTTTGAATCTAGAAACATGCTTTGAATTCGTTTTGTGCACAGACTTGGCATCATGAAAGGTTTCTCAAGATTGTTGTTAATTCCTCGTTACTATGATCTTAAATAGATCCACAGTGTTCACATGGCGCTAGTTGATATTATGTTGATATGTATGCAGTCAAAGAACAGCACAGCTTCTACAGAAACATTTTTGAAAAAGGTTTATCTATTTCCCTTGTGACACATCTGTTGTCGATGGTCCTAGGTTGATTTTTATAATTTTAAATTATAAGGCTTTTATTTCGTTGTTCAATTATTGTAAAATATTGAGCGTTTGCACGGGCTGCTGTTGACGTTTGTGCAACACACACTGAGAAATGCAAATGGCTTCGCAGAGGCTTTGTCAAAGAGTCCATCCAGCCCAGTCAAGTGAAGCAGGCTCAGCAGAAATTACAAGGGACGCAAGTACCACAGTCAACAGAAGTTTGATACAGCTTCCTCCTGGGTTTCTTTAGGACATATATCTCGTAGCTGGGTTAGAAGGGCTTAACTGTGTTGACAGCTTGTTCTAACTGCACCATGTGTGTATTTTTGACATAAAAAGTCCTGTAATTATTAATGATGCACTGTTGGATGGCCACTGGCTTATAATTTAACATGCATGGCCTACGATGGTATATCCCCATTAACTGTATATTCAAATTGGGAAGGTAACTTGGCAACAAAAGTGCACAGAAATGCACTCACCACACAGAGAGTCTGTCCTCTAATTTATCCTCGTTCTCTTTGTTTTTCTTCACTAGCCTGGTATCGTGTCTCCATTCAAGAGAGTCTTCCTGAAAGGAGAGAAGGGGAGGGACAAGAAGGCGCAGGAGAAGGCCACAGAGCGCAGGGCCCTACACACCTTTCCGCTCTCTCAGCCTGATCACCGCATCGACCCTGACATCCTGCTTAACGACTACATTGAGAAGGAGATCAAAGTGAGTGTGAGATAAAAGCAGAGAAACAAAATCCTCACTTGTTTTATTAAAACACTGCAGTGCTATTCAGTCAGAAGGAAAAGATGGAGGAATCGTTTGTTTTATTGACTTTATGAAACACTTTCATATGTATGTTACGTTGTTTTTCCAGTACCTGGGGCAGCTCACATCAGTTCCAGGATACTTGAACCCATCAAGTCGCACAGAAGTGCTACAGCTCATTGATAATGCAAGGGTAAGAATATCTGCACAAGGAGACTCAACCATTTGTTGGTCTCTTTCTTTCTCTCTCTACTTTTAAATTACTAAGGTAACTAATACTAGTATTTGGAGTTCATGTAATCCTTACTTGTTCATGATAAAAGCTTTAATGCTATACTTATTCATAATGAAGTGGAAAAATTTAGTTGCAAGATAATTATAATTTCAAAAATTGTGTTATTTCTATAATAAGAGGGATATTTACACAGGGTGTGTGTGTCTGTGTGATTCTCAGAAGTCACATCAGTTGGCGGGCCAGCTGACGGCAGAGCAAGATGCAGTGGTGAGCTTGTCGGCGTACAACATTAAGCTTGTGTGGCGCGATGGAGAGGACATCATCCTGAGGGTGCCCATCCATGATATTGCTGCTGTCTCATACATCAGAGACGACTCTTTGCACCTTGTGGTGATCAAAACAGGTAGAAATGCACAAGGTTGACATAATAGAATGAAGCTTTAAAAATTGTCAGACTGTTGACAGGTGCAAGAATACATGAATGTAAATGTAAATCTGACCTTATAATAGAGGGTTTTAATTCAGATGTTTCAGAAATATTCCAAGAAGTAAATGTGTACTTTCTTTACAATACAGTGTTTGAGTTATCACATTTAACTGTATGTATTTTGTGATTTTGTTTTCAGCCCAGGAGTCGGGAGGGTCTCCCTGTCCCAGCTCGTGTCCCGATCTCAACAAGTCTCAGACCCTGAGCTCCTTATCAGAGAGTGGAGCTGTTCTCGTGGAAGTCTGCTGTCTGCTTGTGCTGGCGGTTGATAACAAGGTAATGTTTTGCATGTGAAGTTATGTTGACAAGCGTGTTTTGAGGAAGTAAATGGCAGTATTGGGGGTTGACTTTTTTTTTACTTCTTCTCTTTTAGGCAGCAGCAGAGGAATTGTGTCTTTTGCTCAACCAGGTCTTCCAGATCGTCTACACAGAATCAACCATCGACTTCTTGGACCGAGCCATATTTGATGGAGCAACCACCCCGACGAGACACCTCTCTCTGTACAGCGGTAAGGAAAAGGAACAGATCGGCTCCCTAGACAGAAACAAACACATTTCACAGGCTTTGGCAACATATATTAAGATGTATAACACCTTTTGTCTTGTTAAATCATATTTTGTTCTTTAGTTAACCGTCATGCTGTTTTGTGCCTTGCGATACAGAACTCTTGTCGTTTTTTTAAGCTTTTAACACTTCAGATCTCAACTTGCGAACGTGTAAATAAGCATCTTTTTTTGATTTTGCAGATGACTCTTCAAGTAAAGTCGATGGTAAAGAGGCCTTTGAAGCAGAAGGCAGCACATTGTAAGTACACAAGCTTTCAATTTGTGGTCAAGAAAGACTATGATGCACAGGCTGAGAGTGGTTTGCTCTGGCTCGTCACTAACAAGGGATCCTCTCTTCTATCAGTCCTTTCCAGGTCCCGGCGGAGGCAGATGGAAACTCTCCCACAACGTCCACCCCGGCATCACCTCAGACGAAGACAGCGAGTGAAGGAGAGCTCAGCACCACTGCTGCAGAGCTGCTGCAGGACTACATGACCACAGTACGATGACTCACCTTCTCTTCCTTTGTCCCTTTGTTTTGAGAACAATCTCTATTGATCCTCATTTTGATTTTTCCTCTTTTCCTTTATTCTGTCTCACAGCTGCGGACAAAACTCTCATCGCAGGAGATCCAGCAATTTGCCACACTGCTGCATGAATACCGCAACGGTGCATCCATTCATGAGTTCTGCATAAACCTTCGACAACTCTACGGGGACAGCAGAAAGTTCCTCTTACTTGGTACGACCACCTTAAACGTCACTCTGTGTGTGGTAATCACTTGCCCTTCTTTCTTTGTGCTGAACCTGTCTGATCCCTTGAAATGCATGTATGTGTATTGGTATTCAGATATTTTTTAGTGGATAGTGGTAAATGATGACAGTCAACAGGTTATGTCAGTAGAGCCACACATCAGAATCTCTTCCAATTTTCTCATGATCACAACTGTTTCAGATTCACCTCATGTCTCCACACATGAAGTGAGACATCTATGCGGCTTGTTCCACTTTACACACATGTGCTAAAAAGGCTGTTACCACTTCCCATTGTCACATTGGAGAAACTAGTATTGACAGTACTGTGTTTGCTCCCCCCTGCAGGCCTGCGTCCCTTCATACCAGAGAAAGACAGCCAGCACTTTGAGAACTTCCTTGAAACCATTGGTGTCAAAGACGGCCGAGGGATCATCACAGACAGCTTTGGCCGCTATCGGCGCACGGTAAGCTCCGCCTCCGATTCCACCACCAATGGCAACGGAGCAGTGGGAGGTAGCGGGGACAGCGTGGCCTCTGACGAGGGCCAGGAGGCCTCCGAGGGCGACGAGTGGGACCGCATGATCACCGACATCAGTAATGACATTGAAGCCCTCGGCTGCAGCATGGACCAGGAGGGAGTGACTCCCTGACACGGGTCCACGATGATGTGCTGTACCTGCCAGAGCTGGGGACTCGAACTGACGGCCACTCCTCAATTCAACAGTAGGCATGAGCTGAAGGGATCAGATGAAGGTGGTCCTTAGCACTGACCTAAGATTTGATTACTTTTATTTTCCTCTAATTGTCAAGAGGACGTTCCATAGTCCCGCAGCACTCAAGGAAAACCTCATGAACACATGAAGTCAACACACGCACTTATGCAGAACCTGTAGATGATGTTCAGTCACTTCGCTATTTTAGCTTTTCAGAGGGATTATCACGCGACCCCATGTATCTTTTAAAAAATTCTGATTTTTTGTACTCCTTTTATTGGCAGTATCTGCCACTGCTGTCAGAAATGTAGCGAAAACCTCGGCTGTCTTTGGGAACGGTTCTGTTTCGAATCCCCTCAAAGACCCTGGAGGATCCATCTGAGGACTGTGTAAATGTGTTTGAATGAAGCTGAACTGGTTTTGTGCTTTTGTATTACGATAGGTCAATCAGCTTCATGCATCAGAAGAACGTTGGTTTTTGTTGACATTTCACATTTGTGCGTTTGCTGTGAGAGTTACTTTTGCTATATAAATATATATATAAGATTTGTGTACCTTTTTTTGTTTTACACTATCACTTGTTATAAGTGTTTACTCATTTATATAATTTTGCCTTATTCAAACTGACCAACGAAATGCTGTAAAGACAAATGCATTCAGTCGTACGTGACTGAGTGGGGATGGTATTAGACAAAGCCAGGTAGCTGATGGCTTATGTAACTTCTTGATTTTACATATTTGTTCCTCATGCAGGTCATCTTGTTGTGTGTGTGACATCACATCTGTCATTGTGCCTTTACACTGCAGTACTGTTGCCAACTGTCTGTCACATGCAGACAGCTCATTATGAACTGTACCTCCAGTTGTTGAGCGAATCATAGTTATTAAATAACATACTTAACACTGCTCGCGTGTTGTTTGATTACAAGCATCACAATGTCCAAGGATAATACATGGTTGTCATTTAATCCTGTTCGATTTGTTATCAGCAGTTTTAAATTCAGTTTGACTCTCGAACTGTAAAACTGACCAGAGGGGAAGATTTTAAATCTTGATTATGATCCCCTTTGACTGATCATCTGCTTGGATGCACCTAAGCTGCTGTGGAACCTCAGCCTGAGTTTCATCAAAGCGGTCTCTCTGGATGTTGCCAAATTACTCTCAAAGTTGTGGGGGATTAGTTTTGTTGAGTCCGAGAGAGAAGAAGTTGGCAGGACAGCCGGAGTGGAAAACATTCTGCTCTGCGGAGCCACTCACCAGGCGTTTAAACCATTTCATCACAGATCTACCAATTAGTTTTATACTCTTCCCACTAAAGTACCCACACAGGAATCAAAAAGCTGATTGTCTGGGTTGTGTCTTGCTTGTTGTGGGGCTGAAGCTGAGGTATGGGAGTGCAGGTACAGACTGGAACACTAGACCTGGGCTCAAATAGCCTCTCGGGCCTGAGATGCTGTCTGTCTGGAACAAAGGGTTGAGATAATCAAAAAGCCTGTAATCTCCTTGTGCGGATACAGACTCTTTCTCACTAGACGACTCACTGAGATTTGCTCAGGAGTGTAAATGATTGTTTTTGACTCGCTGTCAGTTTAATTGACCTGTGTTTTCTCACTGTGTGTGGAGGGCTCCTAATTGGCCTCCGGTAATTTGTCATCTTAATCCAATTAGAACCCCTCATTACACTGCCTCACTCAAAGCAAATAATTATTAAATAGATCAGTGGGTTTAATTAAGTCATTAAAAGTTCTCATGCTGTTTTATAATGAGGTCACCAATTATCTTTAAGCCTAGAGCCCCCTTGATACCTTATGGTGTGACTCTTGATCAGATGTGTGCATTTCTTTACTTTTTTCAGTTGGATAGATCGATATAGAGAAATGTCTGATTGTTTCAAGTTTTTAAGTAAGTTTTGGTTTAGTTACGTAGGAATGAAGATAAAGTCAAAACAACACCAAAACCAGTGACCTATAATTCAGCTAAGACCCCTTTTCTTCATACACACTGCAGCTTCTTACAAAATCTGCAAGCAAGGGGCTTTTCCCTAAATGAAATGTCCACATTGTGGTTTAAAAGCTATTTCCAGCTTCTGGATATGCTTAATATGTGTCCAGGAGCTGGGCCAACTGTTCCTCCGACCCTTTAAATCTGCCTCAATACTCCAGGGGTGTAATTGTGTGGTCAAGACTAAATCTCGGTGGGTCTGCACCTTACCCCTCCAACAAAAACAGTCTGATTCAGCTCTTTTTTCCGCACCATTAAAAATCTGTCATTGCTTGTGAGATGTTTCCCAGGAACTTGGTCGGTCAAGGAAAATTCTCACTTGGCAAAGTGTCAGAAACGAGGGAATCGTGTCATCACATCGTGTAAGTCGACATCCAAATGCATCAATTACTGCAATTTAAAACTCCGGCGTCTATTTATTTACTCTTTCTCTGGACATTTTCTTCTTTGACAGTTTCATGCTTAAAGTCAATCTTTGCTGAGGTGCGATGTACCGAGACACTCCCACACAAAGACGCGGTCTGGGATTCTCGCCAGTTCACCTTTCCGATGTTCCAGTCAGCCAATCCTGCCTCAGCGTGCAGCTCAGCTCAGTCATGGTGAGAAGTGCCTCTCTGTGGTGTCACATCTGTTATATTCATGGAACAGAATGACACCTATACATTTGGGAACATCAGAAGAAAATAACCTCCTGGGAAGACTTAAGGTAAAGACAGCATTTCAGCAAATGCATCTCAGGAGGAAAGCCCTTGCATTACATAGCATTACCCTAAGCATGCTTCTTATTTAAACTCCAAACATGACCTAATTCTGGCTCAAGGGCTGCGGCCACTGGTACAGTTTGGTCTTCATGCCTCCACAGCAGAGATAGCGCTTGATTTCATGCCTGTCAAGTAAGTTTGTCATGCAAATGAGATGATCTGGGCATGAAATTAATAAAACAGTAAACTCCGGGGACAGCTGTTGGGCAGAACTGGAGTGTACAAACCACACAATGAGCTTTTTGTTTTTCCTTTTCTGTGGAACAAACTGTTTCTTGAATAATAATCCCAAAAAAAGGAACGCTTCATGGCACTAAATTCATTATGATTGTCTCGAGATCAGCAAAACAACTCATCAAAAACCACGTTGATTACCCCGCAGCATGTTAGGAAATGTATGGCCTCTTTGGCAGCTCTTCAGTCGAGAGGCGTTGTGGCTTTCAGCGGCAATAAGCTTCCATAAAGCTGGAGCTCATGCATGAAAATCTCAGGCTCAACAAAGTCATTCATTACATGCCACTTCGGGGCTATCTGGTTTGAGAGGGACACAGGGATCAGCCAGTGTGGGGGGGGGTACACTGACGCTCACATGCACAAACCCATGACCCCTGTGCTCATGTCTTCACACAATCTGTGAGAGCCTGAACCCCGAGCCCCAACTGTTTACACCAGTTCTTCTTGTTAACTGTGCACATGCAGAACAAAGGCATCGGAGCCAAACTGACGAGAGGCTCATTGGAAGGGAGGAGGTGGGACAGCAGCTTCATGTCGTGTTCCAACGATTAGAGGAATAATTCTACATCTATATGTTATATCTATCTATAAGCTAAAACCAGTGTCCTGTTCAATTGGAGACTGGATACAGAGGGAAGCCTGGGTTTGGTTCATCTTTACAAAACTAAGTGGAAAATAGCTTTATTTTTTTTTATTTTTTTTTACAGTTTTTTCTGTTGTTATATCCTGTTTGCAAATACTTACAATATTAAGGGCCTTCTCATCTCATATAATATAATTATATTCCATATCTCAACTAATCTGAAATTATTTTATCTCCTTAACTCATCTGTTATGTCATCTAATCTCAAATCTCATTTTATCTCCTCGTATCTCATACCTCATCTAATCTCATACCTAATTTTATCTCTCATCTTATCTCATCTTATCAATTCTCATTTCCTCTCCTCTTATCTCGCCTGTTGTACTGTTTATAAACAGGTTTTGATGATCAGTGGCTGTAGCTCCATATTTAATGTAAAGTTATTAATCTTCAGAGTCTTTACCGAAAAGTCAAAATATTCCTGGATATCTTTTAATAATGTTTCTGCCATCACAGAGGAAACCAAAAAAAAACTTGGGGAGCAGTGTGACATGGGCGATAATCTGTTCAGACATTTTGTCAAAACCCCTCAACACCACGAAGAAGCTCATTAGTAACTTAAGGTGCTTTAGTCCCACAGTATCACTGGTGGAGGAGTTTGCTGGCTCAGTGGATCTAAGACACTCCACTGCAGATAATCTCTGAGATCTTTCCGTGGTTCAGTGAGCACTTTAATACAGAGTGTGCTGATAACAGATTTCTCCTGTGCTCGGGTGACAGAAACGAAAACTCAAAGATCCATTGATAGAACTTTAAGCAGAACATACCCACTCTCCTGGTGGATTATTTATTTCCCGTACATTTGTACAAACAAGTTAACACTAACAACGACCCACTCAGGGTATCAGGTTCATCCAAAACCAGTTTGAAGGTACAGTTTGTTCCATTAGATTACAGGATTATCGACGCACGATCAAGTCAACAAATCAAAGTTAACGAAGACCGAGGCCAACGTGTTGTGTTGGGAGGGAAAATTGATCGGATAATGTTCGAGCAACACACACGTCATCATTTCAGAGGTTGATATAAGAAGTGTCTGTTCTGTCTGTACTGCTGCTGCAAACTAGTACAGCTCTGATCAGATTGTGTTACAGCAGATGGAGGAGCATCTCAAACCCCCCTGTTATGAAAATGAGCATACATCTGATGTTATTTCCAATTATACAGCAAATACCAACATAGATTATTTCTTCCTGGCTGGAGCTCAACTATTAAAAAGGCAAAGCGAAGGATTGTGCAAGACATCCTTATTTATAAGGACTGGAAACCATCTTGACCGCAGTCGCTCTAATGGAATTTTGTAGTCATCATGATCATTATATAGAACATATGATTTCCTTCATTCTGTAGAAATATGCGGCTCCCTAAATAATTGGTACTACTTGCTAAATCAGTCTTGCATTATGTATAGAGTGTACAGTTTGAATCCATAATAAGGCATCTTTTTACAAGCACAAAACATTTAGATTAAGATCCGGGACAAATAATACTCAAAAGTCTGTATGCAGGAGACATACAGTTAAATATGAAATCTGTACTTGATATTGACTTGAAGATAGAAACCACCGAAGCAAACCATAAAAGAAAATGGAGAAAAATATATAAAGTAACTGATAACAATAGAACTGATAATGCTTCAAAATGGACTGGACCAAGCTTGGGATTTAGTGTAAAAACTTTAAATTGTATTTAAAGTCACGCTGGCCAGAAGGTTTTAAAATAGAGAGGTTGCTGTATATAGCTGCCGTTTAGCATAGAGCCATAACCCTATATATGTTCTAACTTAAGTCAAACACTTTTGCCTAAATCTCTTTGATTAAAAGAATCTGGCTTCATCCTCCCAAAAAGCAATCACGCCCTAAATCCACTAAGAGATTCAATACATCTAACAGGGCTGACATGTTGGACTGATAGTGTTGTACTGTTTTGTGTCCAGGAGCCACTAGCAGAGCGAGAAGCGGCGAGAGTTAATGTTCATCTTGGTGACGCCGATGAGTCTCAGCGGGGCCGAGAGGCCGAGGCCCGGGGTCAGAGGGCATTCGAACAGCAGGTCGGACAGCTCGTCCTGCTCCTCCATGCCGAAGGTGGCGTCGTTGAGCATCCTGCGGTGCAGGTGGCACGTCTGCTCGATCTTCAGCTTGTTGATGTCGTTGCGAAGCCGCATGAGCTGCCTGGCCAGCTGCTGGTCCTGCAGACGCATGTCAGTCTGCAGAAGAGAGAGGACAGGGGGCAAAATGACTCAAACATATAATCGAACCCCCTTCTAATGAATTGATTGGTCAATAAATTAACTAGTTAGATAAAATGAAAAAAATAGTTAGACAGATGCTAAATAATCTTCATATGAAGTCTAATTCAGTTACTATTTCCACAGCTTTCAGCTATGTATGTCATGTTGCTCAGTTGTCATGGAAATAGATTATTTATCATCTTAATAATTTAGTCACTTGATAGCAGGTGATAACAACTCTGTCGTTGAAAGATCTTTTTATAAGAGTTTTGTCAACCTGATGTTTTCAAGATTTTAAACACTTCATTTGAACATTTGTTGTGATGTTTGATGATTAACAAATAATATTTATAGATTCATTTACAGACCAGCAGCATTTCCGGAGCTTGCATATTTTGAATGAACAAGATATAAGGATTTAGAGAACTTTTTGTTTTTATTTGTGCAAATCAGTGTGCATTGGTTTTTTGGGGGGGGTTGTGATTTAATGTTCACAAATAAAAGTCAAAATTCTCCTATTTTCAGTTGCATGCCCTTGGATCCTGTATTTTGAGAAGTGGATTAGTGAAGCAGCATTCTTCTGCACTTCCATATGTAGAAGTGCACGTATAAATATGCTTAACTGTTTTAATTAATTGGTAATGTCCCCAAAACAGATTGAACACGATCTAAACGCTTTCGATTCACTGGAGGTCTTTGGCCTCTGTCCTTATTGTCAAAATCTAAAAAGACAACTCACAGAGGGGAATCCACCAACAACTTCCTCTCGGTTGTATCTCTTCCGTGCTCACTGTGCATGCGCACACATTTTGGATGATCACAATCATCTCTCTTGTCCAGTGTCTTTGTGCAGAATGTTTGTGGCAACACACTGTGTGAAGGCGAGTCGGCTTCCTCTGCCGGTGCCTCTTTGCGTGCTCGCTCCAAGCTTCTGAAGCGTGGGCGAATGTGCGGACTAATTGAGCAGAGTAAAAATGATTAGACTTGTGGAAACTTGTGTTTACGAAACATCTGATGCTGCTGCCTGAGACCCAATCAATCTCTTTCACACATTTGAATGGGGCTCTTCAGGAGAGTAATTGGAAATTATGTGGACTGTTAAAGTCTAATTAGTTAAGTAGCAGGACGTTAGCGCAGGTTTCTCTCTGGCCCGTAACCGCTAAAACATTACAACACGGATTCAACGACACACAACGGAAACACAACCACAACGGAAGTGAGTGAGTTGGATGTTGACCATGATGAATTACTAGCCACAGTATATGGTGCGATCACCCGTAACACCTCAAATAGACAAGCATCTCATTTTAAGCAGCGATAAATAACTCTGCTCATTTCATGGTCAACACTCATTCCCCACTCACTTCTGTTGTGGTTACGTTTTCCATTAATGCTCTTGTGTGAAACGTCTTGACCATAATACAACAATACTCTCCACAATATGCAGAGACATTTATTCATATATGCGTGTCAGCACATGTGTGTTGTTTATGTATAGGAATGTCTCACCAGTTCTCTCCTGAGCCAACTGAGAGCCTCGTCAATATTCCCAAACCCTTTCAGAACACCGGAAGTCGGCTTGCACTGAATCACGTCAGGGTTCACCGCGTCCTCCTTGGGGCCCGATGGTTTCCCTTCAGGTTCCTTCAGAATCGGGTCCTGCCCGGTTCCCAACTCTTTGAATGTGTCCTCCTCCAGCCGGGCTTTCCACTCCAGGTACGAAGGTCTCCTGGTCTCTAGTCTCAGCTTCTCCGTCAAGGCCTTCAGGGTCAGGAGATGGTCGTCGGCTGGCTGATCCTCTTCCGACCCACACTCCGAGACACCAACCCCCTCCACCGAGATCTGAGGTGGCGTAGGGACGTCCATCCTAAATTGGCCGAATAAGGTTTCTCAAAAATTTGTCAAATTACGAAAATAAAAAATAGCTGGATTTCATCTGACAAATGACTCTTTTTTTTTCTTTTTTTCTTGCATCTGCTCTTTGTTTTTTCAAAAGATTTTCAGCGGATCCATTGGTGTTTCACAGGCAGATAATATTAAGAGCTGCAGGGGAGAGAAGAAAAGAATTTGAAACATTTTCTGACGATACCACTGAGAACCATCTTCAAGTGACGAGCAGCAAACGTCACACAACGTCTGACAAAGCTACACCTCAGCTTGGGAATGACAGGCTCAGTCACTGAATGACGATTGTGACATTTTGTGATTCGGATCAGGATTGAGCATCTGGCCTCGCACGGGTCGAACATTAAAGGAGCAGCACTCTGAGGACACACCTCCGTTTCCATAGCTACAACACAGGCACTGTCAATGAATCAGCAATTTCCAACATCCTGTCCTCTGGGATTATTCCCTGAGACAACCTGAAGTGACATACGACAGGCAGGGGGACGCGATGGCTGGTTGTTTTGTTCTCTAACAGAAACCTTTGTGTTTAGAGCTCAGTAGTAGCACTGATTCACAGAATTATTTAATAACGTAGATACTTTAACTCTTTAGGAATGTAGACTGTAAAGATGGACGACATGCCAGCTTCCCAAAAAGTGCAGCCAAACTGTTTCTATCGCCACCTGAAAAACCCTGCCTCATCCATGTAAGTGTACGGGACATGGACCAAACTAAAAAGTCAGAGTACACGTCAAATAAAGTTTTATCAAGATCAATATTGATAACCAGGCAGATGATGTGCAGGTATAATGTTAACACTATATTCCATCTTTATTTAGCGTGTTAGCGTTCTTATCGTAAAGGTACTGGACACAAGGTACACCTGAGGCTAATCATGGGACTATCCTTAGGTTTACATGAATCGTCATAGACAAAGTGAAAAAGTTGACCTGTCATAGGCAGTGGACGAGCACATCTTTTCTACAATCCGTCCTATAAGAAGAAATGAGCGTTTGTGCAAAATTTCAAGGGAATATGTCCAATAGCTATAAAACGTTAACTTAAAAACCGTAAAGAAAAGGCTGGCTGCTATAGCATTGCTTAAAAGTTATGTGACATTACAGTTTTACAAGGACCTGCGCTAAATCTTTAATGCAGCCTCTTAAATGATCTAGCAAACACACACTTAGAGGCCAACAGGGCACCCCCTCTGCCAAGCGTCTCCTTACAAACCCTTACAGCACTCAATAAGTGGTTAGCGTGTAGAATTTGCATTCGTAAGGCAGAAAACAATTCTTGAAGTTGGGAACACAAGTCTGTGTCCCGTTTATTTAGTCACTGCGCAACAACAAACAAAATGGCGCTTGACTACCCAGCAAGCCTTGGGCTCGACGTCATCACGTTACCCAGCAGGCACTGGGCTCGACGTCATCACGCACAATAATATTTAAAGGGACACGGTCCCGGCACAGTCTTACTTAACACATCAAATAAATAACGGTATGAAACAGTGTATAGAACTACACTAAGAACAAGGGTGAATTATGTAAGTCACATTCACTACACACGTCCCCCCAGAATTCACCATACAAAAAGAACATCATCGGAGAGGTGGACGTATTAACCGGCCAGAACGGCTTTGTTTTATAGGGGGTTGAGGAGACACTGCCGTGGCAGGTACCCCACTATGACACGGGTGTGGGGCGTGGAGTGTGGAAGATTTGGAAGGAAGGGGAGCAGGGGGTGGTTGCAGAGCTGGAGGACGCCCGCGTCGTGGGGGCTGGGCCAATTCAATGGGCTTAGCCACGTCCAAATGAGCTGGTTTGAGGCGGTCAATGGAGAGTCGCTCCGGTTTACCGCCCATGTCCACCACAAAATGTTTGTCTCCTGTCTTCAAAACACGAAAAGGGCCTTCGTAGGGCGGGCGTAGCGGCCCCCTGTGAGCGTCGTGGCGGATAAAAACATATTCAGCCGTCTGAAGCCCAGCGGGGATGTGCGACTGAGGGAGGCCGTGCTGGGAAGTAGGAACAGGTGCGAAAAGCCTCGCGTTGTCCAATAGCGTGGAACGCTGGAGAGCTGCAGACCAAGGAGCGGTGGAGGTAGGAACAAAATCCCCTGGAACCCGCAGTGGCTGGCCATAGACAAGCTCCGCGGATGAGGATTGTAGGTCTTCCTTTGGTGCAGTCCTGATGCCCAGCATTACCCACGGGAGCTTATCGACCCAGTTGCAGTCCTTGAGGCCAGCACGAAGAGAAGCCTTCATCGACCTATGAAACCGCTCACAGAGTCCGTTAGCCTGCGGGTGATATGCAGTCGTGCGGTGGAGTTTCACTCCGAGGCTCTGGGCAACTGCGTTCCACAGCTCAGACGTGAACTGCGCACCCCGGTCAGAGGATATGTCCGAAGGGGTGCCAAAACGGGCAACCCAGGTGCCGATAAAAGCCCTTGTCATCTCAGCGGACGCCAACGATGTCAGCGGCACAGCCTCAGGCCAACGGGTGGTCCTGTCGACCATGGTCAACAGGTAGGTGAAACCATGAGAGGAGGGCAGAGGGCCAACCAGATCCACGTTAACATGATCAAACCGCCTCTCAGGCACCGGGAAAAACTCTAAAGGGGCTTTGGTGTGACGGTGTACTTTGGCCCGTTGGCACTCAAGACACGTGGTAGCCCAGTCTCTAACGTCCTTTTTGAGGCCGTGCCAAACGAACTTCGCCGCCACCAGCCTCTGTGACGCTTTCGAACCAGGGTGGGAGAGACCATGGATGGCATCGAAAACGCGTCGTCTCCATCCCGTGGGAACGATTGGCCGAGGACTGCCTGTCGAGACGTCACACAGGAGCGTGGTGTCAGCCTCACCAAAAACCACGTCCTCAATTTTCAGACCAGTAGTCGAGGTCCTCAAAATGTGTACATCCGGGTCTGTGATTTGGTCTGCTGCCATGCGGCTGTAATCCAGACCAAGATGGACAGCCCCTACCACAGCTCGTGACAGGCAGTCCGCCACCTGGTTGTCCTTACCGGCAACGTGCTGCAAATCCGTGGTGAACTCGGAGATGTAAGATAGATGACGTTGCTGGCGGGCGGACCACGGTTCGGCCACCTTGGCCATGGCGAAGATCAGCGGCTTGTGGTCGACAAAAGCAGTGAAGTGACGACCTTCCAGTAGGAAACGGAAGTGTCTGATGGCAAGGTAGAGACCCAGCAGCTCCCGGTCGAAAGTGCTGTATTTACGCTCGTTGGCGCGCAGTTGGCGGCTGAAGAAAGCAAGCGGCTGCCAGGCCCCTCCTACCCACTGCTCATAGACGGCACCGACAGCGTAGTCCGAGGCGTCCGAGGTGATGGCGATGGAGGCTGTGGCAGAAGGATGTGCCAGCATGGTGGCGTGCGCGAGGGCAGTCTTTGTGTCAGCAAAAGCCCTGACCCTGTCCTCAGTCCAGTCCACAGTGTGCGCGGGTTTGCCTTTTAAAGCCTCGTGCAGGGGCTGCATGAGCAGAGCGGCTCGAGGGATGAAACGGTGGTAAAAATTCACCATCCCGAGGAACTCCTGCAGGGCTTTCACAGTGAGCGGGCGTGGAAAACGTGTGACCGCCTCCACCTTTGATGGGAGAGGGACAGCGCCGTCCTTGTTGACTCTGTGTCCCAGGAAATCAATGGTGGAAAGACCAAACTGGCACTTGGCAGGGTTGACAATCAGGCCATGTTGGTTGAGCCGCTCGAAAAGTGTTCGGAGGTGCATCAGGTGCTGAGATTTGGACGTGCTTGCCACCAGGATGTCGTCCAAATATACAAAAAGAAAAGGCAAATCACGTAAAACAGAGTCCATTAGGCGTTGAAAAGATTGGGCTGCGTTTTTAAGTCCGAAAGGCATCCGTAAGAACTCAAAAAGGCCGAACGGCGTAATCACTGCTGTTTTTGGAATGTCCAGTGAGTGCATAGGCACCTGATGATAGCCCCGGACGAGGTCAACCTTAGAAAAAATCACCATACCAGCCAGGTGTGATGAAAAATCCTGTATGTTCGGGACTGGGTATCGGTCAGGTGTCGTTGCCTCGTTAAGCCGCCGGTAGTCACCACATGGACGCCAGCCGCCACCAGGCTTGGGGACAATGTGAAGGGGTGATGCCCACGGGCTGTCGGATCGGCGGATTATTCCAAGACGTTCCATGTTGGAAAACTCAGCCTTAGCAACGGCGAGCTTAGTTGGGTCGAGGCGCCGAGCACGGGCGTAGACGGGTGGACCAGTAGTGGCGACGTGGTGCTCCACACCATGCTTCACGGCAGATGCGGAGAAAGTGGGCTGAGTGAGTGCTGGAAAATCAGCCAGTAAACGGTGGAAGTCGTCCGAGGTGGAGAGCATGCTGGACAGTCGTATGGAGTCAGCTCCGCTGAGTGTGCACGTATAAGAGCAGAACGTGACGGCGTCAATCAAACGGCGGTTCTTTACATCCACCAACAGTCCATGCGCACACAAAAAATCTGCGCCAAGGAGGGGAACGGCGACCTTTGCCGTGACAAAATCCCAGCCAAACCGATGCCCTCCGAAACACAACTCAATGTACCTCAGTCCATACGTG
Organism: Pseudopleuronectes americanus; assembly: GCA_038501795.1. NCBI lineage: Eukaryota > Metazoa > Chordata > Actinopteri > Pleuronectiformes > Pleuronectidae > Pseudopleuronectes > Pseudopleuronectes americanus. The sequence goes on along the minus strand of CM076734.1, from coordinate 10,533,015 downwards.
CGGATGGGGGTCCCATTAGCCGCTTCCATAGGGGGGCCGTGGCTGTCTGTCACCATATCTAAACTGGATGCAGGCAGGACGCTCCGCTGTGCACCCGTGTCGCACAGGAAACGTCGTCCGGAGATGCTGTCCCGGATAAAAAGCAGCCTGCCGACGTGGCCGACACTCATGGCCACTACTGAGCGCCGGCCCTGGCGTTTCCCAAACCGCCAAAGCTGCACGGCGAACGGCATTTAAGAGCCTTCAGTCCAAACTTCTCATGGTAAAAGCACAATCCTGAAGAAGACTGCTGGGGGCCTGAAGACTGCTGCCGACCTGAAGACTGCTGACGACGAGAAGAGGTTGCAGCGATGAGGGTGGAATCCTCCACTGTCACAGCAGCGACGTGCGTGGGATGAAACGCGGCCATGACGCGGTGCTCTTGACCCGCCAGGAAAAATTTATCAGCCTCTGCAGCCAGTTGCCGACAGTCAGTGATTGTGGTGTTGGCCAACGCAGCTCTGACTTGGGAAGGTAGCTGACGCAGGAACAGATGGGTAAAAAGAAAATCGGGACTGTGCCAGCCCAGGAGATCCAGCATACGGTCCATGAGCTCAGAAGGTTTGCTGTCACCCAGTCCTTGGAGGGAGAAAAGCCTGTTGGCTCTCTCAGCGTCGGACAGTTCAAAAGTCTTTAATAGGTGGGCTTTGAGCGCTGCATACTTCTCCGTAGCTGGAGGGTGTGTTAGGAGACTCACCACTCGGGAAGCTGTTGCATTTCCTAGAGCTGACACAACATAGTAGTAACGGGTTGTGTCGGCGGTTATCTCCCGTAATGCAAACTGCGCTTCAGCCTGAGCAAACCATGCCGACGCCGATGATTCCCAGAATTCGGGGAGTTTGAGGGCAACAGCGTTCGCGGTCATGGTCGAGTTGTGTTTGCGAATTCGCCAAGCAAACAAACGTCGGGGTCACCAATGTAGAATTTGCATTCGTAAGGCAGAAAACAATTCTTGAAGTTGGGAACACAAGTCTGTGTCCCGTTTATTTAGTCACTGCGCAACAACAAACAAAATGGCGCTTGACTACCCAGCAAGCCTTGGGCTCGACGTCATCACGTTACCCAGCAGGCACTGGGCTCGACGTCATCACGCACAATAATATTTAAAGGGACACGGTCCCGGCACAGTCTTACTTAACACATCAAATAAATAACGGTATGAAACAGTGTATAGAACTACACTAAGAACAAGGGTGAATTATGTAAGTCACATTCACTACAAGCGCTCACTTATTCCATAATGGGTACAGCAGAGCCGCAGTGAAGTCATTGCCCTTGTAGCTAATGATAGGCTTTGGCTGTTTTTGCAAGGTAAAATCAAAATAGACCTCATGTGCAGAGTAGCTGACTCATGAACATGCAGGATTGGATCCTCAGTCAGAGAAACCACATTGTTACAGAGAAGGGAAATCCATGCCCCATGCATTTTTAAAGAGCCTGTATAGATCATGCATGTTCAGCAAGGAAGTCGTTTGAACTAAAAAAAGGAGCAGCAGAGCTCAGAGGATTAAAAAGGTGGAAAGTGTGTGTAAGCAAATATTACATCATGATTTATGGTCCCAGTTATGTAGAAATAAAGGGTTTAAGGTCTATTAAAAAGTGTCTGGGTTCAAGCAGCCACTTTTGAATAGACCAGCAGGAAATCTTCATCAAGTAAAGCCAAAATGTACTTCCTGAATATCAAATTCAGCATGGGACAAGCAGAAACACTGAAGTGGTGAAAAGAAAAATGTTTCCCAATAATCCAAAAAATCCAATAACTGGCATCCCAAGCTTAGAGCATCACCCACACACACAGTGGTTTTGAAGCTGCAGAGATTGAACATCCAGTTGCAGAGTTGCTGCACCAATGACATTTATTATTGCCGTGTCTGATATAAAAGTCACCAAAAAACCTCATCTGGCCGAAAGGGCTCAGGAAGCCTGGCGCTCCGATCTGGAAAATGCAGGAATGTCTGCACAACAAACACGATCGCAGAGTAACGGATCAGCCTCTGGTGTGAGTGTATCTCTCCAATCTATAACATAACCCTGCGTGTGAGTCACTCCCATTCAGAGGTGCAGGGTTTCTATCCGCCGGGGTTGATGCACAGTAACGTTCGAGAATATGAACATCTTCCATAGAAATCATTGTCAGGATCACAGGTCACAGCTCAAAGAGATGAATGGCCTACATTAACACTAAAGCTTTTCATACAGATACAAGCACCACATTCCTGTGGCATATTGGATTCCTGCATTATGGCAACAGAAACTTAATAACACGGTGTATAGTTCACAGGGAGGGAGACAAAAAAAAAGATGTATCTGTATCATCAGTTACCTCTTCTTAATGTAGAAGAGAAGGGATGAATTTAGATTAAACAAACACAAAATCACACAGATCTTTGATACAGTATCTGGAAATGTCAAGTAACGGATTTATTTCCGTCTTCGTTTCCTTTTTATTAGTGTTATACAACCAGAAATCGTTTTTTTAACTCAGGCACATTGTATGAAGAAAATAATGCTCAATTGGTTTTCAGTTTTCACTCAAAATTGTCCCTGTTGTTTTTATTCATTTTTTTCTCATTTGTGGCTCATTATTTATATAAATTTAAATATAACTTTAAATATTCCTATGGAGTAGTTACAAATTATTATAATAATAACTTTATTTATTTAGAACTTTTCACTTTACACTTTGTTTTGAAAAGTTCTATATAAATAAAGTTATTATTATAATAATTTATAACTAGTCCATATGACTATTTCAAGTTATATTTAAATCTATATAAATAATGTCATATATTCATAACACATGCTTCTTTCATAACAACAATAAATGATACATTTAATATATTTTTACGATAATAATTTGACCTCATAAAGTTGTGACCACGTTTATTTATGAATGGGTAATTTCATGCAGCACATTCACGCTGCCCCACATTTGGTCATTGTTAATTTCTTCACATATCCTACTCAAAGAAATTGCGTTTGATTTAACTTCTCATTTTAATCAGGTGATGATACTTTGGGATATTGTATAATCCACAAGTCCACGTTCACTTCAGCCTCCTCTGGTTTCCCTGCTGCAAGGTGAGAAAGACAAACCGGCATCGTGTGAAATACACGGAACACAAACTGCGTAAAGGCTCACTTACCTTGTGAAGAGTGTCTCGGTGGAAACATGTGCTCAGCCTCCCTGGATGAGTGCAGATAGTCTCCAGCTCCGAGCCTCACTAGCCCAGGCTGCGCTGCTCCACGGTCCACTTGTTTTTGAGCAGGAGGAGGAGGGAGGAGGGAGGAGGGGCGGGGATGGAGGTTGCGTCAGGTCGTGGTTGCTTGGAGACGCCCCAGGAATCTCTATCAAGACTCATGAATATCACTGCAAGTGCGCCACCACAGTCTGATGCGCAGCAGGCGACAGTTTCCCATCTTTAAACCATCATTTATTTCCTTTCACACAACAATACAACAAATACAACTTTGTGTTACTTGAAACATTTAATATCACTGGACAGAAAGTAGAAAACATGTAAAATTCAGAATATGAAAAGTGACGGACAAAGTTTTCCTTACATGTTTCCCTTATGAAAACAACCAAATAACAAAGAGCTCCTCGAAACTGAGAGAATACAAATACAAATTTTTGCAAGTTGACTTTTAATCTTATAAATACAACATTTTATACTAAATATACAGATATATAAATAGAGCATGGTAGATTCTCTTGATTGTTTGTAGTAGTGCTGATTATCTGCTCAGTGTAATACTACCCTGAAACATACCAGGAGTATTCACTCCTATAAATATGCCTAAAGAAAGCAATATCTTTCAATGTGCTAGATTACACACAACCAATATGCAGATTAGTCAACTATAATATATTTTCAGTGGAGTTTATGACATTTTCCCTCAAATAATGTAAATAAACAATGTTAATAACAAACATAAACTCACAGGAAGTTACAAAAATAACCTGTTTTGTGTGATTGTCAGATTTTCCGAAATAAGTCCACGTAGAGTATGATTGTCACATCGCTTGATGGTAAATCACTGAGTCTCAGAGAGAAACGAAAGTTAATGGAAAAATGTTGTTCCACAAATGTACCCACAAAAATAAATAGATCTACAATTACATATGAGCACTACAAAATATGGCAAAGCACTGAAATTTGAAACCTATTGAGACAATATTTTTCCCATTTTCACTGCCTGTTCTCCTCGTGTTGGGCCTTTGTGTTTATTGGACAAGATGCAGGGATCGTGTTTGTTGTGGCTCTGCGGACTTTGTGTTTCTCAGATAAACTGATAGGAAATCTGAACTACAGCCAGTGAAACACATCTTCAAAAAGTGCAAATACAATTAAAACACATTTTCTGTACAACCACTTTCAATAACATATTTTCTACATGATAAATTGATAAAAAGCAGAATTTTTATTATCATTTGTATCGTCATATAGAACATTGCAGTTTCTTCCCTTCTATGTTTGGTTTATTTTCTTGATGATGGTCCTCATTTAATTTCACCCTGTGTTGTTTTCTACGTGTGTCTAACAGACGTGAAGGCCGACTATGAGACCGACCACCTCTCGGCTAAATTACTTTCATAAAGTCAGTTCTTCGATGTCGTCATCGAATGAAGGGATGGCTCGGATGGCAGGTCGGCTATCAGCTACATGTAGGATGCTTAAAGAGGATGCAGGAGGAGTGGAAGACCCTGAGTTGAAGCTGTGGAGTCTTTCCTTTCTTGAATGTATCCCATTGGTAGTTGGAGGACTACTGAGGACCCCCATTCTATTGGAGGAGTTCACACTGTCACCGGCGGGTGTGGCTATTGCTCCAAAGAGCTGCTGCATGAGACTTGACTTTCTGTCCTTGCCCGTCCCTTTTTCTGTGTCCTTCTCTCTTTCTGTCTCCACCCCTCTGAGAGTAAAAACACCTATTGCCTCTAAAGCAGAGTCCCTGTCCTCTCTGGACGGAGGTGGAGGGAAGCCAAAAGACCCGCGGGAAGTTGAGGAACCGAAAGATGGCGCGTAGGCTCCGAACGCCAAGTCGTCACCGGAGATTTGAGGGCGTAGTGCTCTCCTCCCCACCCCTGATGTCACTACTCCACCCTCTATACCTGCTATTCTCCTCCCACCTATTCCGCTTCTATCCCCAGCACCCAAACTGGCTGACTCCTCCGGTGCCGTGAGGCTGAAGATCGAAGAGTTATGGTTCCTCTGCTCAGGAGGGCGAGGAGAAAAATGGTCGCTGGAACTTTTGTTGGTTTCGGAAAGACTCGACTCAGCAAACATGGAGTCCTGGCCGCCCCCGTTTTGACGATCTATATCGCGCATCTTGGCCAGCAGCTGCTCTTTTTTCTGACGTGCTTCCTCTGCTGCATGCTGATTGGTCAGAACCTCTTGGTTCCACCTCTCCACCTCCTCCTGGACATGCCCACGCTTCCTGTTGATCTCATTCTCCTTGTTCAACAGTGCACTTGTCTTCTTTCTGTCTTCTTCCTCAGATTCTTTCTCACCGCCTGTGAACATAGTTGGTTATAAAGTTAAATTAAAGTAATTTTAAGACAAAAACTTAATTTTCTGTGTGGATACTCTTATCTTTACCGTCTCTTAATCTCTTCGTCTTCTCTTCAAGCGCATTCATCTCCTGCTTGAGTTGCTGCTTGTCCTGCTCTTTCTCCCTGTCTCTCTCCTTTTCCTCGTCACCCGTCTTCTGTCGTTCCCGGTTTTGATTCCTGTCTTCGGTCTTTGCCTGTCTGTCCCCTCCACCATGCTCCTGTTGACAGAAAGCGTCACAACAGGTGAATGACAGACTGTGTGCTGGATCAAAAGATGAAATGTGGATGGTGAGAGAGGTGAGGAGGAGACACTCTGCCTTGAGTGATAGGTATTCATCAGGTCCCTGCTCACTGTAATCATTGGCATCGGTGAGGGCAGGGGGGGGTGTGGGGAACCCCAGACTGGACACCATATCTTGAGTCTGCACTGCCTTGCTGCTGCTCCTGCTGGGGACTGGATGGGGAATAAAATCTGAATATTTATCATGGTAAACATTGTTGTTAATAAGCACCGAACAACCAACCAGCAACAAAACAGAATAACAGGGATTATTATCTCTGTGTTACCTTTCCGCTTTGTGCAGCTGTCAGCATCTGTTCTACGTGAGGATTTCACCATGCGGTTGGCATAAATGTTCGTGGCATCTAGTTCTCTCTCCTTCTCCTGATGAGAATATAAAAAAAACAAAATGTAAATTTCATACATGTGTTTCATGCACAATCATAAAACATTTTGTTTCAGTTATTATTTTCAGTGTTTTTCTGTGTATAAGCACCTTAAGTCTGTTGGTCAGTCGTTCCAGCTCCTCCTGCAGAGACCTGATCTCCTCCTGGGCGCTGATGGTCTTCTTCCTCTCTGCAGCCAACTGCCTCTGGTAACTGCTGCTGCTCAGCTCCATGCTGCGCTCCAGCTCCTTCAGATACACACGGATTATAAAATGCAAAAATTAGTCAAATCTGTAAACTGTATCTCAAGAAGACATGGGAGAGCTCGTACTCGGAAATGAATTCAATGACAGCTGCTTTATAAGAGGTTATAGCCTTTCAAATCTGTATTAATTGAATATCAATAAATAACTTAACTGAATAATACATTTACCTTAATCTTGCGATCTGCCTCCTGGGCTCGTGTCTTTTCTTCCTCCAGCTTGCGGCTCAACTCGTCCCTGGCTCCTAACTCTCGCTGGTCGACCAGCTTCTTTAGCTTGACGATGGTCGTCTGACTTCTCTGCAGCTGCTCCTCGCTTTCTTTCAGCCTCCGCTCAGCCGCACGCTCACGCTCTTGAGTGCGCCTGAGTCGCTCACGCAGCACCTGTGTCTCGTTGGAGTGGCGCGACAGCAATTGGGAAATCTCGCTTTCCGTGTCATCGTAGCGCTGCAGGGCTTTCTCCTGACGAAACTGAAGCTGCGGAAAAAAAGAGAAGACATTCTATCTTAGGATGCAACAGGTGTTGAAGATGAAGGGGAAAAAAAAACAAATACGATCTCTCACTCAACCCCAAACCAAACTAAAGAATGAGCCCTACCTGTCTGAGGATCCGGTTTTCTTTCTGCAGCTCATCAGTGCGCTGCTGCAGCTCTGCAAGAGCGTTGCGCAATTCATTGATCTTCAACAGGCGGGCCGACAGCATCCGCTTGGTCACAAGATCCAGGTCCTTTGGGGTTGTGGACTCGTTGCTTTGTGATCGCACCCCCCTCCGATGCTGCTGTGTCAGGGGTTGGCGACCTAAACGCTGTGGACGGGACAAACCTTTGCGACCCACACCACCTATGAGACAGAAACACATGATAGAGAAATTAGATAAAAGTAAAGCATTAGAAAACTGCTCATAAACATCTTGTCCTCATTCATACAGAAGCCACAGTGTTTAAATCTGCTGTACACTGTCATCCACTGGACAGTAAAGCGGTCAGTATTAAGTTTCATTGATTGATCATCCATACTTGATCACTTGATCACTCTACCAACCTGTTTTGTAGAGGGGGCTGACAGAAATCCTTTTTGCCCGCACCCCTTTTTGAGGAGTAGGGGATGGCGACCGGGATCGGGAATGTGGTGAGAGCGAACGCTCTGAGGGAGACTCATTCTCATAGTCCTCTGAGTAAAAGGAGCCACTACTTCTCCGACCCTCACCACCTGATACCTGATCCCGATCAGGATCTGAACGCCAGGTTCTAGTTTTGGATCTACTCTCAGCACAGGAATCTTTTTCATCCTTATCCTGGATATTATCCCGGGAATTGCTTTTGTGTTTTCGGATGGATGATGCTCGGGAATCTTTACTTCTACTCCGGAGGGACTGGCGACTTCCATCCTTGTTGTCTTCATATCTGTAAGTGGCATTTTCAGACTCCATGTTGACACTGAGAGAAAATGCAGTGTTCAGTCTGAACACAAAAAGGGTGAAAGAAACAAATCAGACTTTAAGTCATATAAGGTTTTTCTTGGGTTACAAGTTAACATTAACAAAGGACTACTTTTACAAGGGTTACACCGTACATGATTTAACAGACTTAATTAAAAATTAAACCACATTATTTGCATTGCAGTACTAAGCTGAAATCCTCAAAATACTTCCTGGACTGTTATGAGTAGTTAGGCCAGTTGGTCTCGCTCAGGTTGTCTTTATTGTGTGTTTTGGTCACTAAGCGACAATAAAAATGAGGTGGAATTTTCCATGAGGCTGAATGATGTATTGTATCACTATTCCACATGGCCGTTGCTACGAAAGCAATACCAGCCTGCCCCTGTCTGCCTGGTGACTTATTAAATACAGCCAGGTAAGTATTACTGACTGCAGTAAGATGAGATACAATATTAAAATTTAAAAAATATATGTTTTATCGTCGACTAAAAACATATGCACTGTTTACTGTGAGATATCAAATAACCTCATTAATAAATATGTCATTCAAACCTAATACTGGGGAGAGAGTATGCTCCTTGGTGTTTTTTTTGATTTAACAGGATGTAAAGGTCATCCATTTATCTGGCCTCTTCATCAACTCTGACAATAACAGAATCACTTGATGGGCGAGTTGCCATGGCAACATTCACCCCACATCAGCATCACCATAAAAGGACAAGAGCGTCGCTATAGGTCAAGTATTGTTGAAAGGTTGCACACCTAAAAACAAACCTATTTCTTAAACACAATGGTTAAATTGATGAATATTAATATCATCTTAAAATATCGGTGGTTTGATTTGAATTGAATGAATATTTTAGCATCCTAATAGGTCAAGTAGGGTAGACAGGTCGTACACCTGAAAACTGGGCTCCTCACAGTCTCTCTAATGTGAAAACAAATGCACAAACAGCTGCTGGTCACCAGAGGCTTACTACAGCGGAAGTGGCAGCTCTACTTGACCAGCTCTGTCTGACACGGACAGATTGGATTAAAGAAGGCCGTGTGCCGCTGACAGGTGCTCTGCCATGTTTGTCAGACTGCCTGTCAAATAAGAGCATCAACACAATCACAAGCACCTGAAGGCATCATCCGGCCCGTTGCTCATAAACAGCACGATCAGACATAGGCAAACAAATCCAGAACAAACAACAAACAATGGGAGAGGATTGCCGGAGCATTTCAGTGTTAGCAAACATCATCATTTAAGTATTTCCACCAAGCTAACGGTGCTGGGGGAGCTACCTAACGCTGCTAGCATGGCAACAACAGCGCTAGCATCAACAGGTGGGATGGGGTTGAGCTCTTCGGTTCAGGATCTGCTGCCGCCGACACCTACACGTGAATGCGACACTTTCAAAATACAATATATGGCTCAAACGAACATTTCAAGCGTTTTCAAGGTTTCCGGTCAACTTTAGCCTCCACTGGCTAATGTTAGCCACATAGCTTGGACTGTTAGCACGCTAGCTAGCATGAACTTTAGCGAGCTCTGCAGTGGTTACATAAGAGGCAGATACGTCCCCTTCATGTTTGGAAGAGAACGGTCATGTCGGTTATTTTGAAAACGCACCGACCTGTTAAATATCCCCAGTGAGACAGGAGGACGTCTGTGGCCCGGAAACCGGTTTGTCTGTTCTCACTCCCCGTCTGTAGGTTTGCTTCAGTCCAGCGACCGACGCCGTACCATGGCAACCGCAGAGCTGCAGTTACACTATAACACCAGAGGGGCGCTCTAATCTTGCCCGCATGCACAGCTTCTATATATAGAACTAATACATTTTAATAATACAGTATTATACACACCATCAGTTATTATGTAGTATATATATTATTATTATTATTTACATAATATACAACGTAACACTGCCATATATAGAACTATTACATTCTAATAATATTATAGATACTATCAAGTTATTGAGTAGTATATATATTATTGTTATTAGTTACATATGCAACATAACACTTCCATATATAGACCTAATACATTCCCATGACGTCATAGATACGAGCAAGTTCTTATATATTATATATATTGTTATTATTAGTTACAGGTATATGCAATACAACACTTCCACATGATATATTCTAGTAATATTATAGATAATATAAAGTTATCATGTAGTATATAAAACTAATATTATCTGGTAGTAATGCAGTCTGTTCATAAATATCTGTGTGTTCATTTACGTAAGTCTCTCTTCTCTTGTGTATTTCTCAGACAAAGGGGTGGACGCCCACATCCCATGCTTAGACAACACAAGAGTAACGCTGTGAATATATTAGTTATGTTGCTATGGTTCTGATGATAAGCATATTGTAAGCTCCAAGATGTTTTTCAGGTCCAAATCATAGACTGTATATAAAGAGTTCCAAGTGAAAGTGTTGGAGACATGATACAGAAGATAAGCCAATAGTGCCCTCTAGAGGACAGAGAAGAAAAGGATTCATTTGATGAGCCACAACAGTAATATTTTTGATTTCTGATTTCCAGTGCTAATGGCACGATAACAGCTCTGCATTTAAGGCCACCTGAAGTCATCGTTGTTGAGGAATGATAATCTGTCTTTCCATTTCAACAGTCCAGTGCACTTTACTGTTAACATTCTTTGTCTTGGAAAACCTGCTTGTGTTTGAAAAATATTCCAAGAATTTCCAAAAGTTTAGCTGCGTTTCCTTCGAGGAAACAAAGTCCACCTCAAAACCAGCTATAATATAAATAATAACATACAGTACATATACTAATAACAAAGTAACATTTTTAAATATGCTATTGTTTCCCAAACAAATGACCCAAACAAACACATACCTACCATTATCTTATTGGCAGCAATAGGAGAAAAAAACACATCACATAATAATAAAAAAATCCAAATAATGCCCTCTCCCAATGCTGCACAATATTAATAAAAGATTGTGTTTGCAAAGAAAAGGATGATTGACATCATATAGGAGCTAAAATATGGAGCAATATCCCTCTCTTTCACTAAATCTGGGCTTTTTTATGGTTTTGGCATTCAGACAAACAGAAATGTTTTACAGACCTTAGCTTGTGGGACCTATTGATGATATAGACCAAATTTGAACACAATCTGTACGTTGACCTCCATCAATGCTGCACATCATCTAAATTACGATAATATTTTAATCTGCATTTTAAGCTCCTTCTGTCTCCAAATCTGTACTAAAATGTGCACAGCAATCAACACTCACTGGATCACATAGCCAGAGTTGTATCTATATGACTGCAATAGTTTATGTAAAAGGTCAATGCTCAAAAACACTTTAAATATTTTTAGATCTCGCACAAGACCACAAACAAATGCTTCAATTCTCAATTCCTGAGATACTCTGCAAATAAAAATCTAATTCCACTGGACAGGAAACAAAATGATATGATCTGACTAGAAAACATTAGAACCACATTTCCCTCTTTACCCTGGTGCGCCCGTCTGAAAGTTTACCTATATCAAGTTAATACTTTGGGAGGGAATAATATGGAGTCTGCACTTCCTAATTTTCACAATAAAAGCACGACGATATAATTTATGTAAAAAAACAAAAGTAAAAACAAAATTTGGCTCGAAATAATCATTATCTGCGTGGATAAGCTCCCAACTGTGAATAATGAAGTGCCATGTTGACACCACGTTGTTTTGCTATTGTGAAAAGTAGTGAGCGGAAGTCCAGTGTTGTGTGTGTGTGTGTGTGTGTGTGTGTGGGTGCACAGTGAGCGTCAGTCTGGAGCTGCAGCAGCTGAGCGCCTTGTTTACACGATCATGGTTCAGTTTGCCTGTAGTCGCGTGTTTCCTCTCATCTGATGCGCAGGCTCCTCTCTCAAAGTCTCCGGCTTCAATCCACGGAACAAACGGAGGTCGGGGCCGCCTGCGGTCAGAGAGCTGAGGAACTGCATGACATATATTTGGGATTAAGATGGTCATCAAGGTTTACATCGCGTCCTCGAGTGGCTCTGTGGCGGTGAGTGCTCGTTGCGATCACTTCAGATGCGTGTGCTCCTTCAGCCTGTTGCATCTCAGTGACAGGGTTGTGTTGAATATTCCATCTGGGGTTGCAGCCACCTCATCTGCACCACCTTTGAAAATACAGCAGCAAATAGCAAATCCTTGTAAGACCTTCTTTCTCCACTATATGGAGAGCAAAGAACATTGTTTGGTGTGAGAGGACTCATTTACAATCCCCCAGGATGGAGACTAATGTATGTACATATCATCTGTTATCTCATAAATCACAATAAAAGCAAGCATAGTCAAATTAGACCCAGTTTAAACAAAAATCACAACTGTATTTAGAGTAGATTTGTGCCATATCGAACATGTATAAGAGTAAGAAAACCCAAGTATTATTTTATTTAGTGTTCACTTTTTACACTGGGACTATCATCAGGAGCAGAAAGAGGACTAAATCCCAGGCTTTAGTCTTGAGGGATGTCAACTTGTTCAACCTCTGAGTAATACAGCAAGTATAAATCTGAACCCATAAGACTGATTTGTGTCAGTGTCCCTGACTGGAGGGCCACATACTTCTTTGATTATCAAAAGACTATTCGATCAATTTAAAAGTTGCTACCACAAGATCTTCATGAGGAAACTCAGGAGAAAGTGTGTTGACGTTTGCATGAATCAGATATGGGAACATTCTCTGGTATCAGCTTCTCATAGGTGTGGATCTAGTGCTTTTCATTTATTATATCATGAATTAAATATGTTTGACGTTATGGAAAATAACAACATCCACATTCCACAGAGAGCGAGTCCAGCTGATAGTGAGTTTGAGCACAAAATGATCAAACAACACTCACGCTCGGATGCTCAGCGTCTTAGGTAATGGGACAAATGAGTAATATATTTATTTTATCATTTCGTTGGAAGAGGGCAGCGCAATCTTTGAACGTTTGGTGAAGAGTTATTTTTAAACCTATGACACATACATTTAAAACATAGACACACACCATCTCTGTATGACACACACACACACACACACACACACACATTCATACACGCTTGAAGAGCTTCACCATTTGGGTCAGTTATGTGAGTGTTGAGCTCATGTGAATGTAATTCACTGTGAATTGAGTTACAATAGATTGAATCAAGAGGAGTGGTGAGGCCGGGTCCCTCCGCTGATTCAAACTGAGTGTGTGTGTGTGGTGTGTGTGTGTGGTGTGGTGTGTGTGTGGTGTGTGTGTGTGTGTGTGCTTGGAGAATAGAAAAAACACGTTCACTGTGTGGGACGTAGAGATGGAGGATGATAAGGCTGAATAAAGTGAGAGGGAAACTGGAAAACAAAACGAGAGATATGTGAGCAAAAAAAAAGCACACTCGAGGGAGAAGCATCAACAATGGAAAGACAATGGCGTCCCCATAAAATGAGCAGTACACATATTTACAACAAGCGGACTAGTGGGGCGGAAATGATCAACACAGAATGAATGGAAGTGCAAATTAGGTTATCCCCACTCCTCATTAGATGTGTGTAGGGTTCAGCCTCATCAGGTTTTACATTTTGTAATTCCTGTTGTCCTAATTTCAAATGTCAGGTTGTAATGATCATGATTAGATATATAGTCACAGCCATGTTTTTTTTTCATAAATGGTGAAATTTCAGCATTATTGTTCTCTACTGATGATCAGGAGTGTAATTGATCTGTTTGGGTATATTTGATATTGATTATCGGTAGTCCTCCCTTGCTGTCTGTCTCTTTCTGCCTGTGACTAGAGGATTACGTTCTCCCTCAACCTTAAACTAATCCCTGCATGTCAGAAAGGGCCCTCAAATAATCTACTCCCATACACTGACATTTTTGTGTTTGTATGTCTTTAATCCAAGGTTCACGTACACACTCACGCCCACACAACAATCTGTACCATTCCCTCGATATAGACAAACACACACACTCACACACACTCACTGGGGGCAACTTTTTCATTATTAAGAGGCATTCGGCCTTCCAGCTCAGAGGAAGACCAATGTGATCACCAGCAATGTGCATTACACTATAGACTCACACTGTAAACTAATGGATCCTTATAAAGTTTTACCTTCTGACAGACATCTTTCTCTTCAAAGACACTCTTGCAGTAAAACTCGTCTTGGAGTGTGTGTGTGTGTGTGTGTGTGGAGGGGGGAGCGGGGTGTCCTTAACTGTCTGTCCAGAACAATCCGTTATTGTCTAAAGGTAAAACAAGGCTCACTGGGGGCGATCAGATCCGTAAACTAAAGGGCCCCCTGCAGACACATCTATCCTTAGCGAATAGGGAAGACGTAATTCTGTATTTTTTATCTCATACATCAAAGAAGTCATTCAGTAATAAACTGTTTTCAATGCTTGATAATACATAACTAAATAAAAGCCCTTGTTTACATCAATTCATACTGTAACAGGGATGGAACCATTCTTTCTAAAGTACAAGATGATCTTGTATACAATATTTCTAAATATATTCAGTGATGTGTGACGGATGTTGGACATGCTACTTGAACTGTGGAGTTAGCGTGGGAGATTCTCTGACTTTCTAAAATTATCCTTGGATTGTTTTTCCACAGAATTCGTAAACACTATCAAGCAATATAACACACACACACACACATGCACGCACGATAGCACACACCCACACACACACAGAACCATGTTATCCCAGAGTACATCAGGACAGCACCACAGCTTGGAGTTGTTACATCCATCTCAGAGACTACAACTAGGAAAGTTGACTCTTAAATGTGGGCTTCATCCTTTTGTCTGTTTGCTTCTGCTGGCTTTGTCATTTCTCTAAATTCTTTCAAATTGACATCTTTATTCCCCCCCTCCCTCATTTTCTTCACCATCCCTCCCCTGCTGTCATCCGTCTTCTCCTTTCTTCGACCGCCCCAGTTGAAAAAGCATCAGCAGTCCGTCGTTGGTTTCCTGGAGGCCAATCGCATCAACTTCCAGGAAATAGACATCACCATGCTGGAGGAGCAAAGGCTCTGGATGTACCGCAACATCCCCCAGGACAAGCAGCCAGAGAAAGGCAACCCGCTGCCTCCGCAGATCTTCAGTGATGACTGCTACTGTGGGGTACGATGGGCCATTCGATAATGTTTAGAATAGAGAGTGTTGAGTTCTGAATTTCCATTCTCATAGCATTTGCTTTGAGTAGATGATGGTTAAATTTAAAATAATGCCAGAAATTGGTTCACATTAAAAGACGTTAGCTCAAGGCTAAGCTATCTATGTGCTGGTGAATGAGTTCGATCAGTCGGAGGTTGCCAGTTGCTGTCCTCTACTGGGATTGCACGCTCCTCTGTAATCCCGTCGTAATCCAGTTTCATGGCCGAGGCAGATTATCTGCTCGGCCTGCCGTCGTTCTCATTGGCCAAGGTAATGCACCGTTACTCTGCAATGTCATGGTCACTGAATTATATGCAAAGCAGCATTGGGAGCATATGGAGAATTTAGCAGAGTTGTTTACGTCCACTTTTCCAAAGTGGCAGAGATTAGGTTACACTCAGCATCCTTTTTTTTTGTTCCTCCTCCCTCAGGACTACGAAGACTTCTTCCAAGCGAAGGAGAACAACACTGTGTTTTCATTCCTTGGCCTCAGTTCCAAACCCTCAGTGAAAGTGAGTGAACACACAAAAACACTGGCACATACACACTGTCACTGTGCTGTGAGTCATACACCAACTTCCTCAATAAACACTGCCCCCATCTTTCCACAATGCTGGGTCAGCAGCCCCATATTCTGCACAATTCCTCTGAACTAGGCGGTTGATTGATGTGAATAACGGTGTTTCATGCACATCAGCATGTTGTGGTGAGAAAAAGGAGAAGTCAGTATATCTTCATTCAGCAGCCTTGTCTCCTCACGCCAGCCTGTTTAACAAACAGCATGATGTATCTTCTGAGATGAAAATCCTCTTAATCAAACTTCCTGTGCAGTCTCAGAAGATCCAGGGAAAACAAGGCCTCGTCTATTCTTCTGTGGAAATTCTTTTGAACTGAGTTTTTCCTCCATAAAAAAAATAATGTTCCAGATGAGAACTCAAAAATGACTACAAACGCTTGAACAAGCATCCCAGGCCAGTAGGGGGCGGTAAAGTCTACACCCACGACCTCAAGAACTTGAGCATGCTCAGTTAGCACTGAAAAAAACTGTATAGCCGCCATTGTTGTTGTTGTTTTACACATACAGAGGAATACACAGAAACTGGAGTTTTTGAAAATCTGCACTTTAGAAAGCATTGACAAAAATCTCAGTGGTTGGATGAGACCGAATGCAGAATGCAAAATATCCGCATCAGTGTGGACAAGACACCAAAGTGTCTATAGCTGGAACTTTAGTGTTGCTTTTGGACAAAATACAGGGGGCTTTTTGATGAAGTAACTGTCAAAGAGCGAAGGGGCTTGCAGGAGCGTTAATTCGATTTTCCAACAGTCACATCCTTTCTCTCCCTATATCTTCTGGAGGTCCATTAGATAACTCAGTTACAGAAGATAAGATTATGTGTTAACCAGCAGCACGTAGTCTGGAAATGTTCCTGAGTGTGATGCTCAGCAGGGATGCTCTGATCTTCCTATATCATATATTACATTTGGTCTCTGAGGATGCAAAGTTTGATTCCATGAAATGCAGATACAGTAATTGTTTTGCTATTTTTCCCCCTCAATGTTTCCAGGATTCAGAGTCATAGATCCAACTGCTGGTGGTGTCACGTCCAGGTGACCTTCAGAGACGAGGACACAAACCGCTCCGCTCCCTGTGTTGCATCATGTCCTTCGCTGTGATCCTCCTGATACGACGCCAACATTTTGCCAAACCTCACCAACCCCTGGCATCTTCTCCTCCCTGTATGACCCCTCCTGACTTTAAAAATAAGTGTCTAAACAACATTCCACCACCAGTGAAGTCCCAGAGACGTGTCTGACTCCCAGGATGCCACTAAAACTTTACCACAGAAGAAGAGTAACTCGCGTGTCCTACTTGTCTTTAACGTACTGTCATAGCAAAATGCAGTAACATGAATTCGGTGCAAGCAAGACGACCACGCAGCAGTACTTCAATGATCAGGTGCAGCAGTGCAGCACGAGCCACCTGAACACACTCCTGTATTGTGGGTGCATGCCTTAATGTGTGTGTGTGTGTGTTTCTGTCTCCATCAGCAGCTGTTAATGAAGGCTGCGTTAATTGAGGGGGAGCTGAGATGTAGCACTTCATGCTACCTGAAACAACCGAGGCTGAGCTCCTGTGTGTGTGTGTGTGTGTGTGTGCGTGCGCGTGTGTGTTTGTTAGTGTGTGTGTGTTTGTGTGCGTATGCGCGTGTCAGGATGCCTCCCCAGAGGTGACAGTGACACTGCAGATTAACGCAAAGCAGATGAGACCATCCTCTAATTCTGATTATACGTCATGCCATTGCCAGTGTCCTCGTGACCGTGTAATCGCTGTCATCAAATAAACACACAACTTGTTTTTTATCATTCCATGGCTGGCATGATTAAAGTACGCTTGCCCAGACGTCTTACACATACAAACGCAAGTACGCAAAAGCCACAACACAACTGCAAAAGCCGCACAACGATCACTGTATTTTTTTTTCTATCAAACACACACATGGGGTAAACAGCACGCTCGTGGGGATTAATTATAGCTGCAGATTAGCACACATTTGGGGTCTATTGCTGAGCATGCTCTGCAACAGAATGGTGATTGTGGGATTGACAAAGGTACATGTCACTAATCCATATCAGGCTTTGAAAAACGCAGACAGGGATTTGTTGATAACATGAAAAATAAATGTCATCACCAGCTTCACGCTCCAATCAAAACAACTATAGACTAAGTGTAATAGATTACTCCAAGTGTAGCGATGGAGGATCTCAGAGATTGTTGTTGCTTTGAGGTCATTGAGAGGCAAAGCTCCCAGCCTCTGATTTCCTCTTCTGCGCCTCAACTTCTCTCTGAGTAAACTAGCCCTCTCCCTCCAGCCCTGTCGTCTGTACCCTGTGTCTCTCTTTAATGTCGACACGTAGCGTTGTCTCTTCATGGCTCTCTCTCTCTCCTATTAAATCGTCATGGTCGGTTGGTGTCGTGTGCAAACAAGCAGAAAAAACACTCCCACAAACCATTTCTCCTGAATGTTGTGCCATCTGAAAAAGGAGGATATGCCCTTTCTGATTAACTTCAAGTCGAACAGGACATTGCATTGTTGCCGTAGATCGTGACAGCATTCCTATTTTTTTACTATTGCCAGATCATGACTTGAATTTCTTTCAGTTTTTGTGAGGCGATATCAACATTTGTCAAACCTCTGTCTGAGACTGCAGCATTTATTTTTGTTTCATGAGAGCATCACACTCACTGACACCTCACCGTGTGGGTTATTTTGCACAACAAAGCCAATTAAAAGTCTTTTGAGTATTATCTGCCTCAGTATTTTTTGTATGTGCGTCTAATTGTTTACACAGTGTTATTTCTTTGCATATTTGATTAGTCCGTCTCAACTGCTACAAATTAAGAAACTACATCCTATCGATCTAAGAGGCGGAGATCATGTGTCATTAGCATTAGCATAAATCTAGCTGTGGTGACGTTGGCAACACCAACACAATAGTGGCCCTGAAGTTCTACTCACTACAACAAATGGGAAAATTACCCCAGCAATTCAAAACACACCACAGTAGCAAACCACCAAACACAAGGACCAAGGACCGTTTACCTGCAGGCACCCAAAGCCTGCTCTAACGTGATTGGTCAAAGTAGAAACAGAAACCAAAAACCCTCTGCACTCGAAATATTGTCCCTCGTCTAAAATTTCTGCAAATTCACATGACGAATCTGTTTAAAGAGAATACAAGACTGAAGATAAGTGTGCATAGTCATAGCTGATAATCTGATAAATGTCGATTCATAGGTAGCGCACATGTTTACACGTGTAAGCAGAATCTCCTTCCTGTTAAAATGACGGACAGTAAATTCGTCTAATCGGTGACGACCCCTGGTAACGAACTGCAGGTACTGTCCTTTTCTCTCAAAGGTCAATGTCGCTGTGTTTTGTGATTTCATTTGCTTTGTGAGTGGCGTTTTCCCATTCGTTGTTGCGCTTTCAGGGCTGGTCGACAGAAAAAAAAAGGAAGAACTACAAAACTACTACAGAGAGGAAAGTTTCATCTATTCCTGTTTACACTTGCAATTAAACATGTGAGACAGTTATCTTGTTTGCGACATGCTCGTCCTGCGGCCCTTGCCCTGTGGTGTAACGTCATTTCTCATCAGACAATCGTGCATATCTTTGTGTCTGTAATGATTTACCCAGACATCAATATGTGTTTAGCCCACTGTCCTCTCCAAACCTCAGTGCTCTGATCTACGAGGGCTCCTCTCAATGTTAGAGCCTCTGTTGTTTTTAAGAGGCGGGTGGGTCGGGTAAGGTTTGAAAAGAAGATTTCTGTCTGACTGAACTGTAAAGATGGAAAAACTGGATAAGTAAGTTTCAATTAGCATCATAAGTGTAACTTAAAGTTTTGATAGACTGGTCCACAAAGGTTTTAGTTTATGGTTCGAGTTAGCAGGTACGCATGTCGGTAACGTTTATACTATGGACAGTGTTTATCATGTTAAAATGCTGATTATTTTAAATGGGAGTCATGCATCCTCTGAGTATATAGACTGTATATAGAAATGGAATCTGAGTCCAGAGGGATCACAATGGGTTGCCGCTTGCCGCACAAAAAGCCACCGTAGATTTTAAAGGCTCGTTTTAAGGTAATTATACACAAATGGAAACATCACTATAACATATCATATTACATTCAGTTTTTGCTCATAGAACACCCTAAATCCTAACAACTAATATTTTAAAATAAAGATATTTATATGTGGGTGATTAAAATATATAATCATCATAATAAAAATATATACAAGGCCTAATTGTCAGTTAATTAAAAAGAATACAAAGTACATCAGTCAGATGTGCATATATAAATCAATGAGTATCAAAGACAAACGAGGATTTGCTGTTTGAAGGTAATGTGAGGACAACGGGATCAAGGGAAGTGTCTGATGTGTTTGTTTCTGTGAGGAAGTGGTGATGTGCATCTGCCATCTGGAGCATATTAAGCTGAATAGACAAGTCAGTAATGCAACATCATGGAGCCCGGAACATCCAAGTAATCGGACAGAATTGTTTTTTAACAAACAATCAGAAGAACAACGTGTTGGGGAATTAGCCAAGCTGACTTTAATCCACTTTTTTTAAATCAATTTTTTCGTTGTTGTTGTTTATTTGACAGATTGTTTATTGATAAAATATGTATCTTTTAAAGTCATGTGCATGAATTTATTAGTTCACCAATTCCACAATATAATGCATTGGTAAAACCCCATATATTGTTATCAGATGGTAAACAGTTAACAGGTGATAAGGGATACCAATAGATTCCAAGAAAAGATGAAAACATTACTTTATATCTTTTATTTTGCATTTGATTGCTCCACGTTTCATTTTCTCTCAGCATTAACTGCGGCTCCAAAGATGCAGTAGAAGTAACATAAGCAAATTCTGCTGGCTCCCAAAAGAAAACTATGTATCTTGAGACTCCTGACATGAACTGAATGAATAATTACAAAAAAAAACTTTACTGTTACTCAGAACTTTGCAAGAGGAAGTTATGCTTCATTCCCACGGCAACTGAGACAACTAGGGGCGGCACAAGAGCTGGATGTGTCCAGTCAGTTTGTGAGACAAGAGATCAATGTTACTCTGATGAGCACAAAACTATCAACTCAGTTTTTTAAGGTAAGAACATTAAAGTTATTGTAAATTATGATATTTTAGTATTTGGGTCAATTAGTAATTATGTTAAGCTTGAAATTTGGTGCATCTATATATGATAGGATCTTATTCCTGATGGAAATTATTGGCAATAATGGCCTGGATTACTTTGCAGGACACTAAGTAATTCTTAACTTTACATATAAAGCAAAGGGATCACATTGTGAGAACTAAATGTAAGATTTACATTAAACAGGAGGACCATTTAATGGCACGCTAGAATTTAAGGTTGTTTAATTCTACTGCTTTTTCAGTGTCAAGTCATCCCCATTGTCTATATTAACATTACACTGCAATTCACTGTAATGTGGAGATCAATCTGCTTTGATCATTTTTACAGATTGGAAATACAGAAGTGAGGCGTAATTCTGTGAATCCAAAATCTGTTATCAGCCCTGTATGTTTATATGTACTGTATTAAGACTATAGCTTTTTTGAATAAAATAAAATGAGGAAATGGCCGTGCTACAAACCCAACATACAAAGTTACAAATAATAACCGGGAGTGGGTGAGTGGGGCAGCGTTCAAGTTCACCTCTTGACATTTGCTCAAAACAACTCCCCTTTTGATCTGTGTTACCCTTTTTGGTTTTCCGCAGCTTGTCTTCTACCCTGTCCGTAAATCACTAATTTTTAAACCTTTATATGAAAGCTATTGCCTGTCTTGTGTTCAACGTGGGAGTGTTTTCCTGTTGAATATGTGCATATGTCTCCGAATGTAGATATTGTGTAAAAACGGAATGAATTCTCCTTCTGATCCTCCGCCTTTTAATGATTGATCAAAATGTCAACAAGCATCCAGTTTGCAGTCCAAGTCCAGGCAGTTCCCTCTTTATTCAATTATTGGAAGTGCACATGGGGACTTCTATCCTCTGGAAGTTTCAAATGGGATTTATCTTTGAATTGTGAGTTTGTTTGTAAGAGCTGCCATATATTTTTTAAGGTAAGGCTTGCTACTTAATTAAGTGAAAAGAAAAAGTTAGGTTTTTGCTACACTTAAAAAGGTTATACAATACGACACAGATTTAACCATCTTTTCTTATATTTTCATTTTTTTATTTTGCCGTTACAGCATTCTACTCCGAAGACACAAAATGGTCTTCATTTCCACTGACAAGCTCCATTTTGTTTTTTATTTGTCCATGGGTAAGTCTTTATGTCGTTTATCTGTTGTAGGGTTGTTTGGTGGGTTGCCTACATTCAAAACCACGAGACAGATAAGCAGAAGTGAAAGTCGGAGAATCTGTATGAGAAGATTGTTTTTCTCTCGGATCACTGTGTAAAACAGCACTGACTGTTATGTATGATATTTAGTGCATAATACTACTTAAAATGTCAGTGACTGTCTATGTCTGTATTTCTACTGTAGCTCTCCTGAGTCTTCTGCCACTTACAGGTCAGTCAGTTAATTATGTCAAGCTTTAAAACCCTGCACCACGATAGAATAAAACTGCCTTTTTTTGTTTGTAAACTCGTGATGAGGCAGCCTTTGTTTTTTTGTGCTTTAATATTTCTGATTTCTAGAATGTGCTCAAATTAGGCTGGTCGGGCCCTCACGCTGCTCTGGCAGACTGGAGGTCTTCCACGAAGACAAATGGGGAACAGTGTGCGACGATCACTGGAGCATTGCCAATGCTGTCGTGGTGTGTCGAGAGTTAGATTGTGGGACGGCTCTCGAGGCCGTAAAAGGCGCCTTCTTTGGACAGGGGAAGGATCAAATTTGGTTGGATGATGTGCGGTGCGGCGGCCATGAGAGTTCCATCCTGAAATGCGCCCACAGACAAATCGGAGAAAGTAACTGTGCCCACAGTGAAGACGTTGGGATTGTCTGCTCACGTGAGACTAAGTCCATTCGTGCATCTCAGTAATGTTTGCTTCACTTGACCCACTTTTGCTTTATCAAACAAAACATTTATAATATTTACAAAAGCAATAGTTGGAAAAGCTGAGCAGACTGTAGACTCTCGTGTCTGTCTTGTGCATTTTTGTACAAACTAAAACACAAACTAAATATTGTGTAAGTATGGAAGACCAATGCGGACAGTGAAAGAAAGCAAAAGATTCTAAATCAAACCTAAGATATAAAAAAAAAGGATGAGATAGTATGTCGCAAAATTGTGAGATAGTAGGCCAGAGATTAAAAAGTCAAAATTAAGAGATAGTGAATTGTAATTATGGAATCATTTCATTTACATTTGTTTCCCAGATAATGTGAGGGTGTTGAATGGAAGCAATCGTTGTAATGGCAGAGTGGAGGTCCAACATGATGGACACTGGAGTCGAGTGTGCAGCAGTGACTGGGGCAAGGACGAAGCTGACACTCTGTGCAGAGAGATAAACTGCGGAGTTCCTGTCACTCAATCTGAAGTGCCACATTTTGAAGAGGCACATGACAGGCGTGGCGTCAAAACCTCCTGCTCCGGAAATGAGAGCAGCATTGCACAGTGCACACTTCAAGAATTCAGTGGAGCCTGTGAAGATGCTAGTGTTTTATGTTCAGGTAAGTTATACTTGTGTTCAGACTGTTCATCCAACAGACCAAGACAAACGAGGGACAACCCACGTTCACATTCATACGCATAGGGATATTTGGAACTGCCAATTCTGACCTGCATGCTTTTGGACTGTGGGAGGGAATCGGTGGCACAACGAAGAACTTCTTTGGTGAAATCTAACACCCTGACTCTCCCCCCACCCCCACCCCCCACCCTAACAGACAGCAAACCAATTCGACTGATGAATGGGACTAATAAGTGCTCTGGTCGAGTGGAAGTCTACCATGACGGACAGTGGGGAACAGTTTGCGACGACAGATGGGGGATAAACGAGGCCTTCGTTGTATGCCGAGAGATGGGCTGTGGCAATCCCCTCGGGGTCAGGTACAAGGCGTTCTACGGGAGTGGCCAGGATCCGATATGGATGGATGACGTTGAGTGCAAGGGTCTTGAGAAGTCGCTCTCTGAGTGCGCTCACAAAGAATTTGGAGAAAACGACTGCTCCCACATTGAAGATGCTGGTGTTGAATGCTTAGGTAACACAATATACTTTTGAATGATAAAGGGAAATAATATGTTGTACCTCCCGTGCCTTAAATTGATACTGAAATTGAAATCCTAGAGATATTCCTTTATTTACAAAGTCCAGAGGTGATAGATAGCCATTTCTGGAAAATGTGAATGCTAGTTTTCCTATGCCAAGATGTATGCCTGTAAACATATATAGCAGTAATATAATGTCTAAACTAAACAGTACAGTCTGTTCTCTTTGCCACAAAGCCTATGATCCATAAAATCAACTGAAAATGTGCCATTGCTTAAACACAATTTTTTCCCCTAACATTTCAAATATAATACTTCTTCCTTTAACAACTTACTTTCTAGAGAATCTCAGATTGGTCAATGGGATAGACCAATGCTCCGGCCGAGTGGAGGTCTTCCACAGTGGCCGATGGGGGCCAATTTGTAATAATAACTGGGGCGTTAGAGAAGCTACGCTGGTGTGCAAGGAACTTCAGTGTGGAACTCCCAAAAAATCCCAAGAAAACAATTTTGGTCAGAGCGGAATGAGAGGGTTCACAAGTTCATGCTCTGGAAATGTGAGCTCTATCAACCAGTGCGACCTTCGTGAGTCGGGGACATGTGATGGTGTTTCTCTTTCCTGCGCAGGTAAGACACAAAAAATAGAGATATGTGGCACTAGAATAGCAAAGGTCTTATGGTAATGGAAAGATTGGAAAATGTGCATTCAATTTGGCAATATTCGGGACATCAGGTTTAGAAACTCTTGATAATACAAATATGGCAAAATATTTATGTGAGAAATTTAAAAATGGTTGTGCTGCGAATGTCCAATTCTCTCAGCAAGGTAAACCACAATATTTAATATCTGAGTTGAAGTTGTGAATATTTTTAACATGAGCGTACCCTTCCTCCAGGTAGCGGACAATACAGGCTTGTCAATGGCACCAACCGATGCTCTGGCAGAGTTGAGATTCTGCAAAATGGCGCGTGGGGAACAGTGTGCGATGACGAGTGGGACCTCAGAAATGCTCAGGTTGTATGCAGGGCCATGGACTGCGGAACAGCTCTGACCGCCAAAGCTGGTGCCTTCTTTGGTCCAGGCCATGGAGAAATCTGGCTGGATGATGTCAAGTGCATCGGGAATGAGACGTCCCTTTTCCACTGTCGACATGCCAGCGTGGGAGACCATAACTGTGGCCATGAGGAAGATGCTGGTGTGATTTGTTCAGGTATCATCTCAGTTACTATTCTACTGTGTTGTCCACACGGTTTCTTACCTTTCACACGGTGACCTTGATTTATCTGTCACAGCTATATCACATGTATTTCCATTACCGTGTTTCCATCAGAATATCACATCCAGTGTGAATCAACATTGCTTTCCAATGGGTCCAAATACCAAATGACTAATTGCTGCTTCTCTCTGCATTGCTTCACAGCTACCATTAGACTGATCAATGGGACTGACCAGTGCTCGGGCAGGGTGGAGTTCAGCCATGGTGACCATTGGGCTCCAGCATATAACCTTAACTGGGGAATGAATGAAGCTGCAGTGGTGTGCAGAGAGATGAATTGTGGAGATCCTGTCAGGGCCATGGGGTCATTTGGTCAAGGCTCCGATATGAGAGGGTATAAGATCAGCTGTGGTGGTCTAGAGAGCTCTATCACACAGTGCACGCAGAGACAATATGTCAGGACGAGCTACGATAGCATTGAAGAGGCAGCCGTCCAATGTACAGGTGAGACTTGAGGTGGAACTGAAAACTATGTTTTGGGTTAACAGAGATTGAAGCAATGTTACAAACAATATTATATTACCTGCAGTCATTGCATTTGGCCAATCAAATTACAGAACTCTCATCGACGTAAATAGAGCAATGCAGAAAAACGTCCAAAAAACTAGAGCCAAACAAAAGGGTACATTATCCCGACACCATCATGGCAGAGAGTTTATAAAGCTTGAATTTCTTCTTTTAAGTTATGACTTAAGTCAAGATAAATAGCCAGCTTATGTACAGCATGATACATGTTTTTGCCAAAATGAATTGTAATTTCAGTCAGACCTTAAAACTCCTAGAGTTGGACCGAATGCACATTAATATATAAACTCTCCTTTCAGGCAGTGTCAAATTGACAGGTGGTAACACTCGTTGTGTTGGAAAAGTGGAATTTTTCTACAAAGGCCAGTGGGGGACTGTGTGTGGTGAGTCTTGGGACACGCTTGATGCTGCAGTGGTGTGCAGGCAGCTGAACTGTGGCGGGGTTCATAAGATTTCCACCATCACTGAATATGGACACAGCACTGGACACACCTGGACCGATCAAATTGGATGCAATGGACACGAGTCTACCCTGAATCAGTGCTCACGGAGCCCATTACCGCACAAACCCTGCAACATCAGCTCAGTTGCCGGTGTTGTATGCACAGGTAAGACTAAGCATTTACAAGAAAATGACCTGAATCACTCTTCAAGGACCAATAATGACCTCTCAGGCAAAGCACACATGTTTTACAGAGCTCTCAGTATGGTGTAAAGTTGAGTCCATCATAGAGGGCAAAAAAAAATATATATTAATATGTTTGACTTCACAGGAAGTTTGGAGGTCCGGTTGGCCAACTCCCAGGACCAGTGCTCTGGCAGAGTAGAGGTCCGATTTGGGACTGTGTGGCAAACCGTGTGCGACACAGACTGGACCCTGAATAAAGCCGAGGTGGTGTGTGGGCTGCTGGAGTGCGGACGTGCCGTTAAAATACACGGTGCCGCCCATTTTGGCCAAGGTGTAGGACCGGTAGTGGAGGCCAGCGATGTGTGTTTTGACAATTTGACATCTCTTCGGCAGTGCTCAAACAATGGTTTCATGGCAGCAACATGTGGGCATGATCATGATGCTGGCGTTAGCTGTGCAGGTAGGTGTTCAATATCCTCATGTGCATTTGGAACATTGATCCCAGGTTAAGGCAAGGGAGTGGGAAATTATGTTATTAACTTTTTTCATTAAATAAAAATAATCACTCACACACATCCACAGGTGGAATTTGAAACTAAAGCCAAGAGGTGGTTGTAATGGGACAGTGTGTAATATGCATTTACCTCGAGTTTCTTTACGTGTATGGAGGCACTCACATAAAAATAGGTTTCAAATCTGAATATTCAGTCAGAATTGTATGTAAAGTATGTCTCCTGGACTTTTTTGTCTCTCCATTTCTGTTTTCATATGCAGCACAGGTTCGTCTGGCCGGTGGTTCTGGTGAATGCTCGGGTCGAGTAGAGATTCTCTATAAAGGCGAATGGGGAACAGTGTGTGACGATGAATGGGAACTGCCCAATGCCGACGTGGTGTGTCGACAGCTCGGCTGCGGTCACGCAATTTCTGGTCCAGGAAGTGCTCACTTCGGTCGAGGCTCTGGTCCAATATGGTTGGATAACGTGGAGTGTTCAGGCACAGAGACGGCCCTGACACACTGTACACATCCCGGGTTTGGAGAAAATAACTGTGGGCACGGTGAAGATGCTGGTGTCATATGTTTAGGTAAGAGGGTCATTGCAAAGCTGCTTTGGCTGTGACCATAGACTCTATATAAAAGTGCACAACTTGAAAGCACCCAAAAGTGAAGCCTAACCAGCTCAGTCCACCCCCTGGTGGTTGGCTGCAGTATAGGTCAGAAACCATGCCTCGTCCTTTTAACCTTAAAAGAAATTCAAAAGTCATGCCAAACTTTGTTTTTCCAAAAACGCTTCCTCTCATTTAATGTAGTTCTTATCTTACTGGTGTATGATCAATTGTGCATGTTTCTGGTATGTTTGGTTTTATTAGTTATTTGAGGACATAAATATCATGATTGTCAGCTAAGAGTGACTCTCGATTTGTTGGTTGACAACATGTATAGACGCGACCTTTCTACCGCTGCTCCATCCCCCGATCACCACTGTGGAGACTCTCTCTCCAAATGTCATCGACACTGCAAGATATTTTGGCTTCATTATTGTACAGGGAGAGGAGGTGGAGATACACGGAATTCATATTTATATCCAGTGACACACCAAACTAATTACAATTTCTTATCGATTTCAGGATCTCTAAAGAAACCCCAGATCTCCATAAGTCCTCGGTCCGAGGTAAACTGGGGTGACAGAGTGGAAATCACCTGCACGATCGTAACAGAACACATGGGTGGGACATTCATCCTGAAGACAATTCAGGGAACGTTTAAAATGGAAAGATTCTCCGAAAATGAGGCGGCAACCTTTGCCTTCCCCGCGGTGGACTTCAACCAAAAGGGGTCATACTTCTGTGAATATCAGAAGAAACTGGTCGGTCAGGTCATCAACTATCCTCAAGGAAATACTGCAGAGCTCTCTGTTACGGGTCAGTCATTTCTCCCTCTGAACATTCTTTTTTGAAGTAGGGCTGTCAGTTTTTCCAGTTTCAGCGAATTGGACGTAGCGTCCTCCATTTTTTTCCAGCAAAAAAATGTAACATTGCTGGTCTACTTTACCGACAGATCAAAATGACATTCAACAATTCAGGCTCACAATGATCGCCCTCTGCTGGATCAGGAGACAAACTGCTCCAGTCGTTTCGATTCGCTTAGAGAATGAACATTTTGAATTCAAATGTAGGAGAAGTGACAGCCCTATAGTGGGACATGTGTGTAGGGTGAGGTTGTAAAAATGTGTCTCTGTTCTTTAGTGAAACTGGAGACACCTTCCATCTCGCTGACTTCCCCTCATGCGATGGTGATCTACAGCCCTGTCAAAATATCAGTCAACCAAGGCAGCGACTTCTCAATCACTTGCTCTATTCATTCCAAATATGCCGAAGGTGTCTTCTACCTGACAAGGTCCAACGGGAATGCCACTGAGATGAAGCCAGCATTTGGACACTCTGTCTTCTACCTGGCATACTTTGAATTTCCCGCAATAGATTTTATAAATCAAGGAGACTATAGCTGTGTCTACGCTGTTAACCTCTCGTCTATGTCCTTCGTGTCCACGCCATCAAAGTCCCTTCAAATCACTGTTCTTGGTAAGAATCTATTAGTGTTGAAACAACAACTGGAGCCACGTTTCTCCTTAGATATCACAACTAAATGATCCATTCCTGCCCACAGCATCGTCATCATCATCGGTTGTCACAGGAGTTGTGGTCAGTCTAGTGGTGTTGCTAATTGTGCTGGTTGTAGGCTACCTGGTCTGGAGAAGGAGAAGGCGCGGAGCTGGTAAGAGGCAAACTTTTATATCACAAAACTACTGCATGCCTCCTTTGTTTTGATGTGTGTAAACCTTGTTTAAAACTCCAACAATCAATGTTTTCAATGTCAAAAATGGAGAAAACAATGATCTGATGTCAAAAGCCTTGATTAGTTTAATTCATTTGAGCTCTATGGAGCTTTTACTGTGGCTGTTTCTACTGTATAGACATGGATGACATGACAGCTCCCAAAATTGAAGTCAAAACATCTTGTGTGCCCCCTGGTGGCTGGTTTATGAATGCCCCTGTATTTGTGTTTCTGATAAGATTGGTTTGATGGATTATTTGATGCTATCAAATGGACCCAAAAAATCAATACATTGTGTATTTAATTCATGTCAAACCAGATTGACCGCCTGTGTCATGTTGATGTAACACTCCCTTTTCAGACACCACGGTTCAGTTTAGTAACAGGTTTGGTGGAGCGATAAAACAGGATGCAGATGACAGAAGCAACGGAGCACTCAGTGGCAGGTGAGGAAAGTGCCAAAACATACACAGTCTGCTACACTTTATTTGAGATCTAACAACCATTGCCACCCTCCCTGTCTCTGCCAGGGGCCACGATACCCTGGTGAATGATGGACCTGCTCCAAGCGCTCACAGCTCGGAGGACAAGAGTGTGGAAGGGGATTTTGATAACTCTGTGGAAAGAGTCCCTGAAGACCTGCCTGGGAGAGTGTGTTACGAGCTCGAACCACTCTTCAGCTCATGATAACAAAATGACTCGAGGGGAAACCTGCGTCGTGTGGTTTCGATGGATTTGAACACGCAACGTCGTTCTAAAAAAAAGCAGTGTTACTCTGTGCAGGTTGCACTTCTGTTGCACCTGTAACCAGAGCTAACAGTGATGTGACAGTGTACTGATACACTCTGGGGTGCATGTCTACATCACAGCAGCTAAATTTAGATGTTTTTCAGAAAAAAAAACAATCAGCTGGTGTTATGTTGCTCTTACAGTCAGACCATAGGAACTTTAAGGACCTGGGTTAATTCTGTTTTTAATCCTCTTTTTACGATAACAAATGATTTAGAAATATACCAACTTCATATTTCCCCAAAAACATGCTTTCTTCTTCAAATGTAGTTTCCCTATAATACATATTGTCATCTTGTTGAAGCGATTTTGAATTTTTCCAGTAGATGCTTTTAATCACAAATCAGTTTCATGTCTTTTTCCCTGCATGGAAATTCTCCCGCTGTATTATTATTTGTTTTTGTGTAGATGCTGATCAATAAATGTATATATCATGCAACACTTTCTCCTTTTCATTTGCAGAGTCTTTCATGCAGGTCACACACGATGATAGGAATAAAAAAAACACAGCTCAACGAAGAATGTGTTTATTATTTTTCCCCCTAAGGTATAGGGTGAAATATTGTAAACGTTCCAAAATATTGGGATATTCCAAATATCTCAAAGCTACAACTTAAAGTAAACATCTTCTCAGACTAATCTTTATTAAATTCCTCTTTTGTGTAGTGCACTGTTGTTGCTGTTGTTGTTGTTTGTTATGTCCTGTCAGTTCTAAAATAAAAATTGTTGATCGCGAAAAAAGTAACAGTGAGCCAGTATAAAAATTGTAATCATCCACATGTGTTTTCCTCATGTAATGAAATGCCAGTCATTATAAAGGTTAATGTAGTGGAGAGAGATGATCACTTATTTGCGACACTAAAGAAGAACAAACGTCAACTCAAATACAAAGTGCAGTAAACTACTTTCCACCACTTGTATGTGAATGTCTGTAATTTCACAATCGTTGCAGCTGGACAGGCTGCAACTGGAATGGTAGATCACACGAGTGGGTGTGCCCAATGCAGGCAGGTAAGCCGTGTCCAAACCTGCTTACCCTGTCTGCTGCTGCAAACCACCAACACATACCTACACTAGAACATTCTCCGTCTGGCTCCTCTTCTCGCTGCACCTCTCTCTGACTGTCTCTCTTTACGAACGCGTTGTGTTGACATTTAGGTTTTACTGTTCAAATAGCAGATATGCCTGTCAAATTGTTTGTTACCAGCGTGAGCAGCAGCACGGAGGTACAGTAACTTGCTCCCTTCTTTTACTTGAGGCCATATACCTGAGACGTTAACCAACATCTCATGAGGCGTGTGGAGCATCATATTCTTTGTTATCCCGTGTGCACCCTTTGTTTCTGCTCATTGTGACCTGTCGTAATTGCACCACAGCACTTGGTTTGAATGTGTATGTCAAGGTGATATGCATGAATTTAACACTGATTGAACAAACTGTTTTCTCCAGATAAAGAAAGCTCAGCAGAAAATCACAATGATCCTGGACTCCCTGAAGATCCCTCACAGCATTGTTGACATTTCTCAGAATGAGGACGATAAGCAGGCAATGAGGAGGATTGCAGGGAACGACACTGCACTGCCACCCCAAATATGCAACGGTGACATCTACTGTGGAGTAAGTCTCCGACAATAACAATCATTCACACGGTCTCTGCATGTGTAACATGGGGAAAAACACCCTGTGGTTGTCTAGGGCGTAGACACGGGGAATGAATTATTATTTACAGTATATTATGTGACCTACGGGCTTGAACACACACACACACACACACTAACACACTGTTCATTAACACCGCCTAACTATAACCACTAGGCCTTCATCTAATACTGAGCCTTATCATCACATCAACTCAAGTTCCTAACTCTCTAACTAGCTAACTTTAGCACTGTGTTCTGACGTACGATCAACATTTGGCTCAGACTTGGGAAAAGTTGCCCTGGGTTTTCTTTGAGCGCCACCTAGAGGTTGACTGTTCTTGTTCAAAGACAAATACCTTGAGGGTTCTTTAATGGACTGAGCCAACACCCAGTACAGACATTCATCAACTTTCCTCAAGAATGAATTTAAATATCTTGTCAGATCAAACTATTCATCTCACTCGGTTTTATCAACAAATAGCTCGAACAATAAAACATTCCCATCAGCTTCTGCTACATTTAATTTAAATTAAATATATAAATATAATATTTGCATGTGAATTATTACATCAAATGCCAGTGCGAGCCCCGGCACAGGACACAAGCTGTTAGAAGATTGTAAACCATGCACAGCAGGCACTCTCTATAACATATTAGAAAATATCTACAGATTAACTATTTCTCTCTTTCTTCTCTCTCTGTCCCACCCTCTTGTTCTTTTTCTCAGGACTACAAAGCTTTTGAAGAAGCAGTGGAGATGGAAGAACTACCTAAATTTCTTAAACTGTGACGGCTCTGGGATCAACCACATCACCTTGCACACTGGAGTATCTATCGATCAATTTGAAGAAACAAAAAACGTGACCCGTAAAGTCATATATTCACATTTATATGAGGACAGATGTTGTGTTTGGTCTGAATTATAAATTCAAGAATCTTTAAATGAAAATGAATTTTTAATTTGGGTGATTAAATTAAATCTCAGAATCTGCCTTTGTCTTTTCTTATTTTTGTGAAAGTTTGGTGACTGTCTACATGTTTAACAGAGTGGAGGTCAGCACAACCTTTAAAATGTTATATTCTAGACTAGTAACGCAGTCATGTAAATACATCACCTCAGAAATAATAAGGTCAGTAACAAACTCAACATGGAGTACATGAATATTGCAACACACACACACATGTGAAAGGTTTCTCTAAACAATTTAATCTAGTGAAATGGTTTTTATGATATGTTAAGAAAAGTAATGCACATATTTCCGCGTGTAATCCTGCGAAAATGTTCAGCAATACGAACAATCAGTGTGCCTGGGAAAACCTGAGATCATATTATCGAAGGGAAAATGTCATGTCATTTAAGAAAGTCATTAAATTAAAAAAAGTTCGGATGATTTATGGTGATTTTCGGACTGAAATAAAATAAAAATATAATACCGTACTGTAGAATTGTCCGTAGTTGGTGTTTGATAGGAGCGGTTTGAAGCAATCAACCCATCTGCTAATGTTCAAATACAAAGTTTTTTAATTAGCCATACTATTACGATACAATAATAAGCATTTATCAAAGTACTTAAAAAGGCACAAGAACTTAAGATGAAATACAGCATTCTCATTATGACTATTTATTTGTTTTTTAAATGTATTGTGTTCCACAGTGTGGTTGTCCTTTGTATGTTTGTGATTTAACATGACAAAAAATACACAAAAACACATCGACTGTCCGAGACACTCCTGTGTCAGTTACAGTTTCAAATGTATATTGATAGATAAAACAAAAGGTTAATAGTGGGTAGATTTGTTAAGTTCTTGTAGTCTGTTGGCATGAAATAAATTAATTGAATAAAGTTAGTTTCATCCCTATAAAGCAAAATATTGCAGCACTATTGTACACTCTGGATGTTCATAATGTACCCAGAAATTGTGTGTATGTTTGATTGACTTTATTTGTCAACAAAAAAACAACGGGGGGCGGTCAACAAAAAGTATTTTGCCTATAAGGAGGAAAAGACAGATTGTGAAGTGTGAGTCTTGTTTGTGATCGACCTCACTTCACACACACACAGTTTATCAACCAAACTCTGCACAACCAAGCAAACCAGATCAGGCAGCGCACCGGACGCCACCGGGGGCCTGCTGCCGATAAAGCAATGTCGCGCACCGATGACGTCCTCTTTACCAGCTGCCCGAGAGGAGGATCGGGTGCGTTTCCTCATCAGCGGCTCAATCCGCCGGATTAATCTAACATCTCCGTGTTTAAAGTCATCGCGGTGACATGTGCGACATGAATAATGACTCTCCTCTCTCCTCTGTTCTTCATTGCAGAACTTTTAGTCCCCCATCCATCGATATTCTACTATGGCCGAGGAAGGGTGAGCATGACGCCCAATGTCCGCCATAATGCTTTAATGTGAACCAGATACTCGGCAGGGAGACTGTGTAAAGTGTAAATCACGCTGTCTCGGACCTCTCTAATATTTGTGATAAGTTTCGGTTATTTATCTGTGAACCTGCGCAACTTCATCTCACGTGAGCTAAGTGGCTAGCCGAGCTGCAGGCTGAGTGTTGTAGCTAGCATCTTAGTGCACATGTGAGCGGTTCATCTTTCACACACACACACACACACACATCTACAGTGAGAGTTGAGCTCTTGCTAGCTAGTTCTGCTTTGTAAACATCAAGAGAAGTGCCTCAAATGCAGCATTTCACTCCCAAAGTCAATGTTAGCTAAAGGTTAAAAAGACTCAAGGAATGATGTTACCTTTTTGAATTAAAGTCTGAATTTAGCACAAGCTATGGTAAGATGCATGCTTGTGAATTTGATAATGATATAAAACTGCATCTTGTAGATTATCTTTAAAGTAATGGCAGGTGTTGCGGGGTCACTGTTTAAAAACATGTCCTAATGTAATTCTCACTTGAGATGTCCACTTCATTAAATCTGACTTGTCATTGTGTTTATCACTGTCTGCTAATCCTCCATTGTGTTTGACTGGTGTGATTATGAGTGTGTGGGTGATTTTTGCATAGTTGCCTGGTCCTGTATTGCCCAAAGTCAATGTGAGTGTAATTGCAGGTTACCGAGGGAGTTTGAGGTACCTGGAGGTAGTGACCTTCCAGGGAAAGGGTAAAAAAAGATATTCCAAATTCAACATGTATAAATGGCTAATTGGGATGCTGGGAATCATTTAAAACCATTGAATGTTTTGTATTGATAAGAGGCCTAGTTGAAATATTGTTAAGTGTTGCTTTGTTTACATATATAAAGCAAGAAGGAAACCTCTTCCTTAAGATTACAAATTTAAGTTTAAATTTGCTAGTTAATTCCAAGCCTGTCCTCTAAATGAGCTTTCTGTCGCTTGAATGATGACTTTACATTCTTTGTCGGATACCCCTTCACTCTCCAATGAGTGAGAACCGCAGTCTGACGCGCTGGAAGCTCAAATGAAATATACGCTTGAATTCACGTTGCCATTTTCTGTCAAATTAGCTGTTTCATCTTTATCCTCATCCTTTTTCCATAGCGTTGCCGTTGCCGCTGCCGCTGGAGGTGTGATGGATGTTAACACCGCTCTCCCTGAAGTGCTCAAGACCGCACTAATCCACGATGGCCTTGCCCGTGGTATCCGTGAAGCTGCCAAGGCTCTGGATAAGTACGTACTTCAACGTTATTTCACTTGATAAATACAGTCTCATTGATGGGTGGGTCACTGGTGATATTTTGACTCCCTCTACTGAACTCCATATGGAAGACTTGCTATTATTACCCAATTTTCGTCTTGTGATGTGCCTTAACATTCTTTTTCCCAAAAAACGTTGTATTTAGCCCTTAAATTAACGAGCCGTGTCCCGCAGGCGTCAGGCCCATCTGTGCGTCCTTGCTGCAAACTGCGACGAGCCCATGTACGTCAAGCTGGTGGAGGCCCTCTGCGCCGAGCATCAGATCAACCTGATCAAGGTAAACTGCTTCCTGGATCTGGGCATTGCACCAGTCTGTGTTAACAAGAATCCTTAGACATGACTTAATATTTGTGAACTCACACTGGAGTTGAAGATGTTGTGCAATGTGTAGCCAACAGTCCGAGAATGGCTACCTTCTAATTTCACTGAAAAAAACAGAGTAGGAAAGCATTGCACTATATTTATCCTATCACACATGTGATTATTGAGCAATATCATGTTAATGTTTATAAAAATATTACTTTTCCCAGGTTATCAACACATAACAACGACGTTAAGCAGAAGTTTAAATTGTCATTTATGTTAATTTTAAGGTTGATGACAACAAGAAGCTCGGTGAGTGGGTTGGTCTTTGCAAGATCGACCGTGAGGGCAAACCCCGCAAGATTGTGGGCTGCAGCTGCGTCGTGGTCAAGGTAAATCTAGCTCTATTTTCAAAGTTCTCCACTTTTCTTTTTTTTCTTTAATATTTAACAAGTCCAAACTACTAAATAGATTAGACCTTCTTTGCCAGACAAGTCCAGGTGCTGGGCCTTGTGCCTTGCAGCTGTTTTTAATTCCTGGCTATATGACTGCCCGGGTACGAGCCCCTTCATCTCTCTGTGGTGGCTGGGGTCCCTGAAGATGGCTACATACACAACATGGCAACGCTTGCCATTATTTAATACTAGGGCATCCTGTACCTTTCATAATCCAAATTGCTTTGAGTCTGTACTTCTTGAAAGTTATTGAGGAAAACATCAATGAATTTTAATGGTTTAGTCATAACCTGCTGTGGTACTGACACACGATGCAACAAAATTCAAATTAAAGAACACAAGAACCAGTTTGAGGATAATTGTGTTTATACAATGAACTGGTTAGAATTATTGTTTCAATCAGTCTTACATCAGTTTTGAGTTAGAATATGTTTTTACATTCAAATGTCTTTAATGTTTTTCAAAGATGTGAGGAAGTTGTGTGCACGGTTGAAACAATCCTTTCTTTTTGTGTCTTCAGGACTATGGCAAGGAGTCTCAAGCCAAGGATGTGATTGAAGAATACTTCAAAGCCAAGAAATGAGCCGTTAATAAACGTTTGAAACGAAGCTGTTGTCTCAGTGTCGCCTTTTTTATAAATCATTTTAAATATTAAAGTGACCACTAAGACTTTGGTCAAGCAAAAGTAATTGACTGGTCTTCAGATGGAGATCCCATCACAAGTGGTCGGTGCCCAGTTGGTCTGTTCACACCTGTGTCTCCTGGTATCACTTCTGATCTCGTCGCCACTTGATGCTTAAAACATGTATTTGATTTTAGTCATGGGAAGTTGTTATATTCATATTTTCATGTCATTCATTTGCGCTGAGTTTTTAATAATTCATATGCTTTTAAAGAAATGCGCTCAAAATATAAGCAGGTATGCTTGGGTTTGTGTCATTTAAGATATACTGTATGCCTCGGAATTCTCACTGTTGGTTTAAATAATACATTTTGTCTCTTTTTTTGCGTATACACCGAGATTTCACAATGTTCTGTCATGGAAATTTGGTGTAAAGTTACTGAAAAGTCATGAAAATCCACTGCTTGTAATGTGTATGAACCCTGTTCAAAGCCGTCATTTACACCATTAAGCCTGCTGTTCTCTGAGTTACTGCTGGAGGCGATAACTTTCAAGTTTCATTTTAATGTTGTGGCTTATGAAAACTTCGCTGAAACTAGTGGAACAGAATGGAGGCTTTTAGTTTGAAGAAGTCAACGGTTAATTCTATTGTATTTTGTTGCAACTTTTTTTTTATTTACCCCGAACTGTCACTGTCAAGTTTCAAGAGATTTTACTGTAGATTAGGCTACATTTCTATTATGACAGTCATTACATGCCTATATTCTAAAAAAAATGAAATCCTTGTGAGGTGACAGATTTTAACTCACTCTTGTTCATAGTGACATTGTCTGTATGTAAGTAATGGCAAAGTTGGCTACATTTTCATTATAGCACTCATCACTTGCCAATTTTTCTTTTAAAAATATCTTAGAGTAGACACATAATTTAACAGACTCTTGTTCATGGAGACTCCCGCTGTCACGTTTCATTAGATTTTACTGTAGAATCTCTGAAAAAATGATAAGCAAAGATGGCTACATTTTTTATTATAACACTTGTTTTATATTAAATATAGGTATAGTTTAAATCTGTGAGATCCTTGAAACTGACAGAAAAAGGAGCGTCTAGCTGTCGGACTGGGTGTGTTTCATGCAGGTGAAGAGACTGGATTTTTCTGCGGGATCTCACAAAACACGATTGTGTGCAGCGTATTGTGTGTTTACAGTAATTAGAAAAAACACACTGGATTCAGCATTATGCAGTACTGTTTCAGTGTTAGATTTCATAAGGGAAGACAAGATGCATATAGGTCATTTGGATAACGTTCTCCTTTATATCTACATACATAGACATTTGTGAATAAAGAAAAGACATTCAAACACATTAAGGCACAACACATCATTACGCACATTCTCAGTTTCTCAAAAAAGAAGGAAAAATTACAAAAAATCCAGAGGCAAAAAAAAACAAGACCCCAAAACATAAAATTTATTTTCCATGACAAAAGCATCCACCACTGCCCTTTAAGTTTTAACGTTAATAATTTACACAAGTTTTCTTGCACAGACTGCATTGTTGTGTTGTGATTATACCACCAGGAAAAAGAAAAAAAAATCACAAAGCAGTTATCCCTGCTCACAAACTGCTGCCTGTATAGAGACACCCTCATCGAGAGAGGATGGTTTAACCCCAGGTGACCATGACAGTCCTGAAACTAGCCTGGGTTGTCTGGAACATACCAAACATCCTCCCAGGCCAGGGGAGGTCTTCAGCCTGTGCACGCGGAGGTCCGTCCTCAGCTTCAGGGCCGGAGCAGGGCTTCCAGCTGAGTCATCTCTTAACCCCACTGTCCTCTCATTAACCTCCTTTCTCCTCTGCTTTGCTTCTTAAGACCGTTCAGAGTTTGTAAATCCAGATGTTCATCACAACAATTGCAGTGTATTGTTTGTTCTTAAATAGTTATACAAAAGAAGGGGGGGAGGGTTGGGTTGCTGCCTGGCTGACCAATGTCCATGATGACATTGCTTGAGTCCATATTGCTTATAATAGCTACAGGTACTCAAACTCCAGTGCTTGGTGTAACGCCAGCAGGTCAGAGTGACTGGATATCCTCCAGAAAGGCATGTTGTGCTGTGGAGAGAGAGACACACACACATACACGCGTCATTAAAAACCAGCAGCACTGTCGTTACAATTCAACGCACACCACCACCTGATATCATGCAAGCTACGCTACAGTAGCTTGTAGCTGCTTGCTTTGCAGAAGCACTGCAGACAAAATCCATGCAATCCTAAAGGCGTAAAGGAACGGCTCGGCATTTGTCAGAAACACACTCATTTGCTTTTCTGCGAGTCGTCCAACTCTGCAAGAAAGCGAATAAGAGTATCTCTGGAAATGTCAAACTATTCCTTTAACAGTCCCAGCACCCAACATCATGAATGAAACACAAAGCTGGAGAAGAAATAGGATTCAACATCTCCCAGTATATCACTGCTTGGAATCTGCTTTCTTGTGATATAACTTTTCACCCACATGAACTACAATACCCAGACTCCACACACAGCTACAACCAGCGTGATGGCTCTAAACCAATGAGATTGCTCAAAGCTTAATCGCTGTGTACATTTGGGCGTCCTTTCATTTTCGGCTTCAATCGAGCATGACCACAATCCAACAGATTTTTAGAAACACAGAAAGCAAATTGATTCACTTAGATTCTCTTTTTCTCGTAAATCTTACGGCGCAAAATGTACAGTTTAAGCCAGGCTTCAATCTCACATTTTCACTTTTAACACTTGCGATCAAAAGTTTTTTCCGAAATGAAAGTGAACGATCAAACAGCAAAACTGCTACAGCAAAGAAAGGCAGGCTTCGTCCAATCAGAGCTCACACTGTGTGGAGAAGGCGGGGGGAGGGGGTTCACGGTGAGGTTGCGGGTCCATTACCTTTTTGGCCGCCTGCTCCTCTTCCACACCGTCCCCAATAACAACATACACTACTTTCCTGCCAAACCTTTGCATTATGCGTTCAAAGCAACTCTCTTTTCCTGCAAGAAAACAAATAAACAAGGGGGGAGGAAGGAGGGGAGGTCACATGGTCAGAGGGGTCAGAGTTCAGGAAGTGGTTTGTTTACCTGGCTGGCTGCATGCTCTTCGTCCTTCCCATCGCCAATCACAACATATGTAATGTTAGTGCCAAAGCGGGAGACTATACGCTCAAAACAGCTCTCTTTGCCTGGAGACAAACAAATGGCTTTCACAGTTTTTATTTTATTTTTGTTCTCTTTGTTGTTTGGATGGAAATGAAACACAGGAAGAGGCAGAGGCTGCGTGCAACACTTGAAAAAACACACAACAACACCGGTTTCCGACAACACATCGATCACTTTGATTGCTCCTGACTGTGCTGCATCCCCAGTTTCAATCCAGGTAAATAAAATCAGCCTGGTTGCCATGACAACACGAGGAGAGGATGGGCTTGTGAGTGATGCTAGCGACCTCCCCCCCCACCCCCAACACAAATACACATGATATCGAACGCAGATAAAGTAGCTCCATATGCAAACTGATGCTTCCATGAATGTGAGGGGTAGGGCAGGTGGTTGTCATGGCAACCACACCGCTACGTCCATTCGAAACAATGCAGCGTGCGGTTGAATTGGATGTAAGTTTAAACACACACACACACACACACACACACACACACACACACACACACACACACACACACACACACACACACACACACACACACACACACACACGCATATACACTTGGCTTGAGTTTTTCTTCCCTAAATGTTTTGGCTCTGTACAGCCCCTGATCCTAAGTTGTTTTGTTTCCTGTGTTCAGACTTGATGCTCAGTTATAATATAATTTAACACTGGCCGCAACTGCGCTACATTGGCGTAACCGGATGAGGTTCAGGCTCAGAGAGTGCGCTCAGAACGTGGGCGTCCGGCCTTCACTGTCCCATGGGTGTCAAAGAGTTGTTCGAGGACAGGTCAGGATTATGTGAGGTGAGCACGGATATTAAGTTCAGGTTTGAGTGCGAGCTACAACAATTAAGTCTGGGATCAGACGAAGCAGATTCAAAATGACCTCAAACCCTGAGTGCTCATTTTGCAAGGTCGACAACAGCAGTATTTTTTATGTAGATGCATAAATTCCACTTATTTTGCCCAATCACAACTTCAATAAAAGTAGTGCAGTGTGTGTTCTAAACCACCCTCTTTCTCATGTTAGAAAATTTAGTGCTCATCCTACCTGGTTTATCTGCGATGAAGATTTTATAGTCAAACGTCAAATTTTTATACTGCTTTATTACATGTGTGGCATATGTAACAATATTTAAATTATAATTATTTTATATATTTTCCTTGCAGCAAAAAAATTGACATTGTGCTTTTACTCTGAAAGCAACTTTCTAAAGAGGAAGTGATTGTATGAATGTTGCTGTCATGACAGAGATCCGAACCTGCCACACCTGTAAATCACCAAAATGTCAAAATGATCTGGTGGTGTTTCTGACACAGGGTTTGGCCCAGTTGTCGACCACGGCGGTTGTTTATCCGAGGACGTAGAAGAAGACATGTTTAAATTAATCCACAGTTCAATAAAAATAAAAATAAAACCAAATTCCACACTGCACTTCCCTGGAACCTCAACAACTCACAAGTTAAGTTAATTAAAAGAGTAAGAGTTAATAATATTCTAGTTATACATTTTAAATAAATCATTTGGAATTTTCATAGACTCAAATCTGAAAATCTACATGGCATAATCTAAGTGTGGGGTCAAAGATTTGATTTCCCCCCCTTTCTTCCGCTCACACACACACACACACACACACACACACACACACACACACACACACACACACACACACACATACACACACACACATGTCCTATAACTCAAAACATCCCCGGCCAACCGTTCAGTGAACCTGAGCCAAACTAAAGCCATAAGTTAAATATCTGGACGGGGAACAGGATATCAGTCACACATGGAGTAGATGATGGAAACATCAAAATAATGCATAACCAACAAAACACATATGACTCTAGAAGCGTTAACATATCATACAATCAATTATATAAACACAATTACAATCTAATTAGCTTCTTTCCACATTATGACATTATTATTTTCACTGATGGATGGAATGTATATTTGTGCATTGGATTATGGGTTCATGATTGATGGTGTGGTTGTGCGTTATAGTCTTACCTATTTTGGTTGCGCTGTAAATATTCTCGACAGGGAAAACAGATCCCAGACTATATAAGAGAACTTTAGCCAGAGCTGGTATGAGCTGCGTCGTGGTCACCAGCACGTTTACACAGTTACTCCTGCGGGACAGAGAGGAACAGAGGGAACAGGCCGCGTAAAGAAAGGATAGATAACAGATAAATGGATCATTAATCAACGTCTGATGCTGACGGATGGCTTCCCACTCTCGTAC
The DNA here is from genome assembly GCA_038501795.1 of Pseudopleuronectes americanus. Lineage (NCBI taxonomy): Eukaryota > Metazoa > Chordata > Actinopteri > Pleuronectiformes > Pleuronectidae > Pseudopleuronectes > Pseudopleuronectes americanus. Next base: position 10,490,945 of record CM076734.1, on the reverse strand, counting down.
AGTTGCACAGTTGAAAGAATACAGTGAATGCAACACAAATTGGCACCTGGAGCTGATGATGGACAAGGACTTGAGTGCGTGGGTGAGCCAGGAGTCGGTCAGAGCCTCCACCTCGGCTCTGAGCTGCAGCCAGGCGTCTCTCTTGGCGGGGCCGAGCAGCCCTGAAACACAACACAGACTCATTTAGTCCCCGGAGTAACACAAATGAAAGCACACAAAGCAGAACAGTAGCGCTCAGGACATGTATGTCCTCCCCTGTCCTATAACTGGAATACACTAGGGTAAGACCTACATGAAGACTTTGTGATGTGAGTCTATTGGCTTTGGAGTTTTCTATCACAGTTTCATCGCGCCTTCAAATTGTAGATTATTTTGTTATATCATTTGTACAAAGCTGCTATAAACATCACACACATGGGCCTCGATATAGAGTTTTAATCTCCTGCAGTCATTTTAAAGGTTCCACAAAGAATTACACCCATTTTAGTACAAATACATCACTTGAGGAAACACAATCATACGTAATATGTATTATATATTATGAATTGTGTTGTAATTATCTGAATTTTAGGCCTTAAAATTTTAGGCGTAAAAATATTAAGCCTTGAACAGGAGGCTGTAAATTATTTCATACTTAGATTAGTCTTTGTGTTGTAGTTCTGTAGTCAATGATACACATATTAGCACGCTGTTATAAAACTACAAACAAGTCCAACGTGGAACTGATACCCTCTAGGTCATAAGTATCTCAGTACTCTCAGCTGGTGTGTGGGAAAGACTATACACACCTTCTGCTATACTTCACTTTATCTTCAATAATGGGGAAGTGTAAGTAACTCTTGGACTCTGATATTTCTTCATATTTGTAGTGCTTGACATAGGTCTTATATATCATTCATTTTGGTCTTAAAATGTCACTTAACCTGCAGAAACCCTGTTAAACAAAGCAGCTGTAGTGCGCATCATCTGAATAAAAACTCTCGGCACTCGCTCTCTTTTATCAGCCGCTACATAAACAAACATGGTATCCAGGGAGCTCCCGTCTGACTGGCTTACCCCCCACATTGTTTTTGTACGTGCTATACATCTCTTTGACCCGTCGGTAGCGGAAGGCCAGTTTCCTCATCCAGTCGACCCCGCCGCGGACGCCCGTAGCCAGGCACAGGTTAGCGCTGGTTGCAGCTGCATGGAAGCCATCAGTTGCAAAACTGTAAGTACTGTCAATAATAATGATATGTTTTATTTGAGAAATCTGCTCTGGTAGAACAAAAAAGTTCAAGTTGTTATTATGTTTTTATGATTCAGTTTTATAAGAACACAACTTCTGAATGCATTACACTTTGAAGGCTTGAGTAAAATGTTTACATTTTAATTGAATTAATTGATTTAATATTACTTCAACAAAAATAAGAGTTGCAAATATAAACATATAGTCATTTATATAATACATTTAAATAATACATTGCATTTATATAGCGCCTTTCAAAGCTCTCAAAGACACTTTACATAGTGAAAGATAAAATAAGGAAACAATCAACATACGCTTTAAAACAAAGAAAAAGATAAGAATGAGGTATACCAAGAAAAATAAAAAACAATAAATAAACATTATCAGGTGTTCATATTGTATCCAAATGCTCACCTTAAGTCCTGGCCATTGTCATCTGATGACACATCATCAATATGTACCTGATCACATTCCTGTTTACACAAACAAGACACAAATTAAACATATGATGATAGATTTATTGATCATTGAGCAAATATAATGAGAATTATGATAAAATAACGTACTTAAATGTAAATATAAATGCTACCATGTTTTTCTTTGAATAAAATGTAAATAATATTGCCATTGCCATTACAACATATGGGTGTTCCCACATTCACACCACTAGAGGGCAGCAGTAGTATTTCACTGAATGTGTTTTATGAAACTGGTATTGTTGTTGTTTGTGGCGAAATGTAATCATTTAAGCCTTGAATTTTTCTAAATGTGTGTGTTCGTGTGTGTCTGCTGACGTCTGCTCTCTCACCTCCAGGTCATTGAAGAATAAGTGTGTGTCGGCCAAGTTGAAGATCATCTCCTCCATCCTCAAACCCAACGTGACAGCCATGGGAGGGTCCTGTTCGAGGAAGAAGATATCATCAGCATGACGTTACCATGACGACTGATTATCACCATATCTTTTGACCCTCTTCCAGACTTAATAGATTTCTTAAATACGAAAATAACAACAAAATCATTTGGCATCTTCCCAATTCAACTTCCCGATCCTCGTGCGCCCCCCCAACTTGCAGAGTTGGTACGCTCCACTCATCACAGCAGATGCTGACAGACAGGTTGCACTTGTTCTGTCCCATCAACATTCCTCATGCTTGGTAGGGGGTTGTGTTTGTGGGGGGTGAGAGGAAGAGTGTCTGTCTTCATTTGTGTGTATTGCAGAAAGTAGGTACCCTCCAAGGGACTGATATGTGGTATGTGAATGGTTAGTGTGTGCGTGTGTGGTTGTGTGTGTGTGTGTGTGTGTGTGTGGTTGTGTGTGTGTGTTTGGGAGAACGTGGCCTATTCTGCCAGCCCCGGGGCTCAGCTGCAAAAACCATCATCTGTGATAGGTCAGCGAGGGTCGACAGCTAGCCCAGCGATTCGCTGACGCCGTCAGACGCCCAGAATAGAAAGACACTAACAGGAAGGAGAGCGAAAGTGAGTGAAGAGGGCACACACACACACACACACAGACACACACACACAGAAAAGTGAGGGGGAGAAAGAGATGATCGGCATTCCTTAGTGTGAGAAAGTGCCAAAAAAAAAGTGATTGCTCCATAAAGTTGAAAGCTGTGAAGTGCGTACGGCTCTCCACAAGTTAACAGCCGCTCATAGTGACAGGAGCAATTGTGACTGTAGTTCATTCGCTGCTTTTTCTGTCAGTCACACAGACAAGAGGCACTTAGCTTTGTCTCTCAGGTAATGATTACGCTGGCGGCCGGCCAGAGGAGAGTTACAGACAAATCCACATTTGTCAAAACACTCGCAGCTGAAAAGTGTTCGCTCCCTCCGCACGGTTGAATTTGGCCGCGCTCGGGGCTCCAGAAAGGCTGAGGTGGCTTTTAACTGCAACACTTTGCCAGACAAGTTGAATCAATCAGGGAGAGTTGAAAATATTACTTTGGTCTGGCGAGGGTCGCCCTGAAAAACAATTCCTCTCTCCACCTCAGCTATTATCAGCCGAGCTCGGGAAACTCGACACTTTCACGATGATGTGAACATTATCGCGACTGGTTACAACAGCTCCGGTAGTTTGTGTCTCTGTGCGGTAAAGAAATACGTCCATATGTGTATTCACGAGAACATCACGGAGAAGAGACATGTCCTCAGATAGCTCCTCGTGGTTGCTATGTCAACAGCGTAAACACTATTTTTGGAGAGGTGTGAACAGGCACAGCTGCTACTCCACTTCTTCAGGTCAGCGGCAGCAAACGAGGTGAAAAAAAATGCTCCAACATATATTTCAAGGAATGAAAACAACTTATTTCTAATAAGTTTGCAAGAAATAAATGCACAACTTATGGCGTAAAGTACTACACACACACGCACGCACATGCAAACGCACACTCACTCAGCGTTGTGTCGACATGTCTTCAGGGGGAAAACCTTATCCTAACCTAACCCTAAACCTAAACTTAACCTAGACCTAATCTCAACTTAACATTCAAATATGTCTTCACCTACGTTATAAGGACCATTACCTGGACCACACACACACACACACACACACAGTTTTACAACACACCAGGGCCTTTAAAAAACCCATTAACTCCAAATAGCCAAACATTAAATTCCCCAAGTACAAAGTAACTCAGTTGTGCACCAGTGCCTACAAGCCCTTTCTGTGAAAAACCTTATGTTCCGATGGTGCTATTGTGTGTGTGTGTGTGTGTGTGTGTGTGCGGGGCCAGTTTTCGTTCTTCTGCCAAAACAACATGTCAGAACGGACGCATAAGCAGGCAGAATGGTGGCGATGCTGGGGCCCACAGGAAACGACGTCACCCAATAAAAATCTGAAGCCCTGGCCACATAGGATGATCCCAGATCAGCGCCAAGAGCCATTAAAATAAAGGAAACTATAAACAGTGTTGATGTTATGAGTGAAGGTGAGACCAGCTAATAAGTCCACAGTGCAGTTTGAAATCAAAACCAGTCCAGGTAGAATAACGTGCACGTTAAAATGGGATTGACTTGAGGGAAGCAGGATCAAATTATTAATGGACTTAATAATTCAGTATAAGTAGTACATTTTAAGACTCATTAATTTTATTATGTATGTGGTCATCGTCATAAATTGACCATAACTTCCATGAAGTAGTTGATGTAATGTTAATAGTGTACTAAGGAAAAGGAAGCTTTTTGTGAGGGTGTTTTATAAAAGCCAGAATAAGAGGAAGAGGTTAAAACAAAATATACAGGTGTGTGTGTGTTTGTGTGTGCGGGATGGGGGTGGGGGGTCTAATGTTAATGTTGTCATTTGACCAATTTCCTCGTCACTATTACTTCCAAAAATATAATGCATTGTAAAAAATGTAGTGGAGTAAAAATTACAGATATTTGCTGATATATGTGCTGAAGTAAAAGTGACAAGTACCTTAAAAAACATCTACTTAAGTACTGATACATTAAAAATTTACCTAAATACAGTAATGAAGTAAATATACTGCATCACATCCCACCAGTAAATATGCTCTCATAATAATGGTATTCGAACTAGTAAACCTGAGTTATATTCGGTCCTGTTAAAATTACTGTGTTATTAATGTACTCTGTTTAAAATCATATTTAGTTCATTGGTGGTTATATAAATATGACTGAGATTATAAAAAAAAACATCTGAAAAATGTGAACAGGACGTGGAAATACTTCTTAGAGCCCTGAGTAATGTTTGAACCTCTTCCTGCGGGCGAGCGATATGCAGCCTGTCAGGCAAAACCTGGGGCTGAAAACAGTCCACAGGTCACTCTCTGCAGGAGTGATTGTGAGGCTCATAGTTGTGAGATCATGGCAATAACTGGAGGCGAGCAAGACGAGTGTATCAGCAATATTCTCATCTGCTCCCCTCTTGTGTTGTTCGGACTTTGGCAGCTGGACAGACAGAGAGCTGTTTAAAGAAAGAAATTATGTGAAAGGTGATGAACTCCTGCCCCCTTCACTCCTAATTCCCAGTGAGAAAAATGCCCTAGTCTCAAAATGCCCTCCTGGCCTGCTCAGTAACCGGATGATGCATCACCTCTCCCAGCGCCAGCAGAGCGGCAGTTACGGCCTTTTGGGATTTTTGACAACTGGATGCTTCACTTATAAAACAACGGGTTTGCCACTCGGATAAAGATTCACCAAGGCTTCATTTAATCCCCATTATACCAGTAACCTGGGATTCAACATTTGACAGGAAGTTGGATCGACGGATGGAGACGGCGTCGGGTCGATTCCACAGTGAACACAGACAGACAGTGAAGGCATGCTGATGATCTTACCTTTCCATATTTCTGTGCGTAGGAGCCGGTGAGCAGAGAGTGGAAGACAATGATGGTCTCATCCAGATCCCACACAAACACCCTCTTAGAGAGCAAAAAAGAAAAGCAGACGCATTAAAGGAGGCTTTTTTTTACTGAAATGATACATCCATATGCACATGAGAGTTCTAGAGGACAGTGACATGGGTGGTCCCGCTCTTTATCAGCCTCTCCCCTCTCGTATTTTGAGACTTGGTGAGCAGAGGGGACGAGGACCAGAGGGAATACCACACATCCACCCAGAATGAATGGAATGGCTGATCGGTAATGTAAGTGACGCTCGGTCAGCGGGTGTTGTTTTACCTCCAGGTCGCTATCAGGGGGAGGGGACGGGTTGTTCTTGCGGCCCCTGCCCCGGGACTTGGACCCCCCACTCCGGCAGGCCCGGTCGTCCAGCTCTTTGATGGGCGTCGAGGGGCTCTGCACCGTCTCAAAGTCCCCTGAGAGGGAACGCACACACATACGGGACATTTAAAGACATTTTAAATTGACAAATCTGTCTTGGGGCGTGCGAGCGAATCACAAACTACACTCGGATTCGCTGCATTAAAGCGACAGTAATGATGTGGTCGGTGCTGCTGATCCTTGAGGTGCTCGGGAGTTGTATCCACTTCAGGACAAAAGCAATAACTCAGACTTTGTACACTAATAAGCCATCTTGTCAGGTTTAATAACTCAAGGTAATTGGCAGCACACATCAATGTAAGGACAGACAGAGAGAGTGTGAGCAAAGGCCCTACCGCTGTTCGGAATGATTCACGTGCATTCAGATTTAACGGAGGACGCGAAAGACAGAACTGTGCGGTAATTCACAAAAAGTGAGGTAATCCGACGCTTCTCGCAAAAGATACCGTACCTACGAAATTCTGCAAGAGCACGAACACACACACACAGAATTGTGCTCCTACACACACACGAACACACACACACCCTCATACTAATGCCATATGCTCCCACTGCTGTGTGGTAACCAGAACCAGACTCTAAGCTTCAGCTCTCCACTATTGTTATGTCTCAATCAGGGAGAGAGGGAGGTGGAGAAACGGGGGAGGGAGGTGGGCTTAAAGACACAGAGAGACACAGGGAGCAGGCGAGCGACCGAAAGAGAGAGATACCGAGCGTAAAACCCCCAAAAAAGTGAGCGAAAGAGAAAAAGTGAGAAAGGCAGAGAGAGCGGCAGAGCGCCAGTGACAGGAAGAATGATAAGCTCCTTTAATCAGGCCTCCTGAATTACAGCCAAGACAAACCAGGGAAAAATGTGAAAAAAATATGAAGCCATATTTCTGCACATATGGGTGCACTTTAGCTCTTTATTATTTTCTCTTTCTCCGACTTGTCTATGAAAGTGCAATATTTAACATAACTGGGCACTAATCAAAAACCTCTCGGGCTAATGTAAACACACGCCGATTCTCCAATTAGCGAGCGTGATGCCAGGTAACCATGGCTACGGCCTGAAGTTACTTCCTGTGCTTCATCATAGGCGTGGAAAAGAGGGTGTTGAACCCAGTTACCGAGAAAACTGGGGTGTTTATTTCCAAGATGCTGGATGCTTTGTTTGATTATTTCGGGCAGAAGAGTTGTTAGTCCTGAACGGTGTGTTTCTGTGTAGCACCAACCTGGGTGGAGTTCAGCGGCCTGTCCGGTCATGGCGGGGGCGGGATCCTGCAGCTGGTAGGCCGCCGTGGAGCCTGTGCCGTCCACGCTGTTGGAGCTCATATATGTCCCGTAAGTGGAGGCGGAATAATACTGGGCGTACTGGTTTTGGCCGAACGTCGTGTATGAGGGGTAATCCTGCAGAGAATAACATCGGTTAGAAGCAAAGAAGGAAAGAAACAGGGAAACTGAGATGTTTCACTTTTTCTGGAAAGGTTCAGACTGACTTTTGAAGATTTTACAAGTGTTCCCTCGCATTTCTCTAATCTTTAATTCCCTCCATTCTGTATTTTATATCTTTTTATAACAATTAAATCCTTGTGCTGCTGCTTTTTACAGACCCAGTGGAGATGGGCGCTTTTACAAGTCAGCTCTCTAAACCTGTCACTACGTCCATCTGTACGAGTCCTTAAAGTCCATAAACTGGAGCACAGCACATGAATGCACAAACACAGACACACACACACACACACAAACAGTTGTGTGTGTGTAGTCAGCAAAGCGTGTGTGCAAATGTGCATTTTCAAACAAACTGTACACATAGCTAAATCAGTCGCTCAAAGTTTCTGTCACGCTTGCTTTCTCTTTTCTGTTAAAGTCATACACTTGCACACACACACACACACACACACACACACACACACACACACGACACACACATCCCATTCTCCTTAATCCACCCACACGGGCCAAAGCTTGACTTTCTTCCTGTAAACAGCCACATCTATCATGGTGGGACACTGAAATCCCCCTATAAGCATTTTACAACCACAATACAATTCATCATAAAGACGAAGAGAAATACTCAGAACAAAACGCTCTTTCACAAAGACTAATTCTCTGTTTCTCTCCTTAGTTTTTCCCCCGTTGCGACGTCACAGTGTAATTACATTTCATTTCTTAGAGCTGCCGCGAGCGAGGAAAGTTGTGTGGGTTTTGTGCAACTGCAAAACCACTTCTGGTCTCGAAATGCTATCGCAACTGCCTCGGCACAAATTCCCCCGGTCTTTTGTGTGAGCCGGCGTAATGAGGAAAATGACGTCCGCTTGACCACTCAGACCAAACATGTGACGTGGTTGATCCGCTATGGCAAGAGCTCCCCTAGGAAATGAGCTGCTCTTATTGGCCTGGGAAAGTGAACGCTGAGGGTTTAAGCTGATGGACTAGCCTGCGTGCACACAAAGTGACACACACACACACACTCGTACCTGCTGTGTGGCAGTGTAGTTGGCGGGGTTGGACACTGAGTTGTTGGTGGTGTAGAGGCCTGAGGAGGGGGTGAAACTGGAACCTGGAGCGGGATAAGAGAGTCAAAGTCACGGCACAATAAAAGTTCGGATCGTTTTTCATCAAGAGATCAAAACTTGGACGATTCCCCCAAATTTCTTTATTAACATCAGAATGCATGTGTTTTCTGAGTTGAGGTGACAAGTGCTGCAGGTTGTGTTGTTGCCGACAGACCTGGCATCTGATAGGGTGAGTATGCCGTCTGTCCAGGCTGAGGCGTGGTGAAGCCGGGGCTGTAGCTGAGGCCTGTCTGCAGAGGAGACTGACTCTGGGCCAGGCCGCTCTCCGTCTTGATGCCCGGCAGCATCACCCCAAGGTCTATGACGAGAGAGAAACATTGAATATTGTACAAAAAAATGTGAGGAGGCTATGTTTTTGTCTTTAGATGTGAATAAACGATGTGAATAGTTTTTGTCTGCATAAATAAAAAGCATTAAAAGTCTCTGTTATTGTTTTAAGTGGTTTAAAAAAAGACAAACTGACACTTTAAATATGTTTCTATTTTACATAGATTAAAAAAACAAGTTGTATTTTTAAATTGGGTTTATTCAGCTATATCAGTGTGAGTCAGTGCATGTGTGTGTTTGTTGGTACCGTAGCTGGACAGTCCATAGGCCTGGCCTGACTGGGAGTAAGCGGTGTAGACGGAGGACTGCTGCATGCTGCTGAACTGGGGTTGGCCGGCGTACGTCGGCATAGGAGGGGCCGCCGGCGTGGAGAGGATGTGAGGGTAGGGCCTGGGAAGGACGGGGAGACAGAGAGGTGATGAAGGTGCTGGGCAGATTATAGCACACAGGAGCTTTAGTGGGTGAATGGGTGAAATTCGAATCGAGATATCCGATAAGGATTCTCGGAAAGCCGCCTCCGTTGTATGTAAGTCAGACTTACTTTGACGGGTAGAGGGGAGGCGAGTACTGGTGGGCTGAGCGAGGGCTGTATCCGCTGCTGGTGATTACTGAAAACAGCAGAATGATCAGAAACAACAAGGAGAAAACAAAGTTACAGATGGTGTCGACTCAAATCCTCTGTTTTCTTTCACATTTCACAAAAAAACACTCCTGAACAGCACAATTCAAGGCCCTCGGCTCGCCGGGGCTGAAACTCTGTTCCAGTAAACACAATCTGAATCATTTTGAATGGCGGGGAGCCAAGTTATTTCTCTTTAGAGAGCACTGTAGTGCATGCAACCCTGAGAGTGGGCCTCATGGTAAGACACAATGTCTGTTTGTGGTCATTGAGATGTCAGAGCTCAACACTGACAAACACCCCGCTGCTTTCTAACCCTCGCTGTGTGTTTCTTAATGGTTTTCGCGGATCAGTGTCTCCGTGTGTGTGTGTGTGTGTGTGTGTGTGTGTGTGTCTCGCAGTGGAAAGGATCGCGGGGTCGTGTGTGAGTCTATAAAAAAACGACAAGTGCAAAATTGTCCCTCCCGCTCCCTCATCCCTCTGCCAGCCTTTGATGACGCAATCCAAGGACAGGCCATGCTTCATGGGATTAGAGCTTTCAGCGGGCCGACCGCTGAGCCGCAACGGATGGTGGTGTTTGTGTGTGTTTGCGTGACTGAGAAAACAGAGCGAGAAAGCCCTGAGACGAGAGGTCTGACACGTGGGAATCTCTTTGTGTGTATGCGGCAAATAGGTTTATATGTGTGTTACCTGAGCCAGCGTATGTGTCCAGTGCTGTGTCGCCTGTTGTGGTGACTGTATCGTTGTTGTTCATAGGCTCTGTTTTCACTTAAGGAAGAGGGAAAGGATCGGTGTTAGGGGAGGCCGGTAAGGAAGTACCATCACACACACAAAGAAAGCCTTATTGAGTCCAGAGCAGGAAACTACCATGCAGTTCAAGTACGGGTGCAAATATTGTGTGCAGGGTTCCCACAGTTTTCAAATGACTTTTTGTAGCCAAGTCCAAACATCACAATCCCTGTAAGGTTTTTATTGTTTTCTTCTTTTTTTATCCAGCAAAAGATTTGAAAATTTAAGTTTTAAAAATGTAATCATTCAAAGGAAACATCCCCAGCTAATTCGTCAAATCCTCTCCAATGTGTTGACTGGTGGGAACCCTGCGAACCTATAAAAAAAAACTCCATTGTGATGAATTCACACTGTAATCCAAAGACAATAGAACACGGCACAGCAAACGAAAGAAATCACAGCAATTCTGACACAAGAATGTCCCGTGTATGACGAGCCTAAACTGTATGAACCCATCACTTTTTTTGCATTCAGCTTATATGACTTCTGGCCTGGGATTTACACACACACATGCTCCTCTGTACCATAGTCCTTGGAGCCCGGGGCGAGGGGCGGGCTGCTGCAGCCCAACAGCCAATCAGCCGTGTTTAGAACGGTCATACTTTCACCTAAAGGGGTGCAAGGTGGGAAGGTTGTGAGGATACGACACACCGAGAACCGGGCGTGTCTCAGGTAAATGTGACATGGTGATCATTTGCAACACTCGTAGTATATTTGTATCGTGAAAGGTGTTTTTAAATGAATAGTTTCAAATTTTGGAAAATACACTTATTCGCTTTTACTGAAGGTCGGATGAGAAGCTAAATATGACAACGCACCTCGGAAGGTCATGAATTAAGCATCATTAACATGAGGAACTAGCAAATAGTATAGAAAGGCACTATACCTAACCTTGAAATATAAAAAACACAACTTGCTGTACTTTTGCATTGGTTTTTCAAAAGAAAGTAGAAACTGGAAAATCACGGTTTGCCCTCCACCAGCTCCTGAGGGAAATATCTGGTTCTTTAGCGGCTAAATGCTTTGCTGTGTTCACCAGCTGGTCGCTAAGTCTTTTACTCAAAACAACAGCTTGATGCTGCTGAACCTATGCTGACCGAGCAGTGAGAGGGAACTTTAGCAGGGAGGTTATTGAAAGCGTCTGGTGATAATTGTCTGTCGGTTATTAACATAAACTGTATACAAAGATGGACGAAACGTCACCACTTTCTCCCATGATCCAAATGAAGCCAAAAAATCCCAGATACGAGAGCTGCCATTTTGCACATTTGGAGCCAGAGTCTGTGCAGTAGCAAAGGGGGAATAGAGCCGCGGTAGCAAGGTCCCAATCATACACAGGCTTGATTATCATGTCCCCGCATTTCTATAGCCTCAAATAACTAATTACAACCAAACCTACCAGAAACATAAGCAGTTGGACGTGATAAATACTTACTAAATTACTTTTTAAGATGCATTTTTAACCTATACTGCAACCAGCCACCAGGGGTTAATCAAGACACTTTGGCTTCACTTTTGAGGAGCTGTCATGTAATCCATCTTTACATACAATCCATGGTCAGTGACTTCGAAGTGGCATCATTAGCTTAGAAGTAGTCAAGTGATCCATTGTAAATATAGAAATATATAGCTACTTTAACAAACAGTTATAAAAGTGATATCAAAGTTCTCATCCAGATGAAGTGAATACAAGTATTTGTCAAAACGTCGAACTAGTCCTTTAAATAACAGTCATCTCTCATCACACAAGCACATCTGTCGACCACCTTTAACATCCAACATCTGATTTCATTTTCTCATCACTCGCTGCACATGATAAAGACTCGTCATCACGATCAGAGGGCGCCGTTTAATTCGGGACAACTTCATTAATCCCCCCGGGGAGCAATACAATCCATCAGACGAGCCCTAACGAAGACAAAGGAGTTGCTATGGAGATGGCCCACTGGCTGGAGTGCTGGCTGATGTCAGGTGAGGGGAATGTTGGGTATGTAGTTTGTTTTGGCTGCGAGCTTGCAGATCCTGCGCTGTCTGCTTAAACCATTAACGGTGAGCTCATCAAAAAATGATTTAACATGCTCTAATATGGTCTGAATGCACCGTTAACTCCTCTCTGAGCGCGGCTATTTCTGTGTGCGACTCTGTTTTGACACAAATCAAGTTGACCGAATGCAGCATCTCACTTTTTCCATTACATTACTATTAAAAGTGGCCCCCGTAGCCCGTTAAATCAGCAGTAGATCAAAGCCCTGCCCTCAACAAAAGCACTTACATCCAGCGCTGTTACATCAAACCGCCCCATCAGGAACAATCCCACAGCACAGAGAATGAGAGAGGGGCACATCAAGGGTGACGGGAGGGAGGGGGATAGATGAGAAGAAGGAGAGAGACTGACGGACGGATGGACAGACGGAGAAAAAAAAAGGAGAAACGGAGCGAGAGAGAGTGGGACAAAGGGAAGAAAAAGAGAGGAGAGGGATCGCTGGTGTTGACATCTAAGAGAGCGGAGAGGCTTTAATGCTCTTGTCGAGGAAATAGTTTCCAGTGGGATTTTAGGCGAGCACCCAAACATATATATACAGATACACACACATACACACACACACACAGATTGCAAGCGGTTAGCGGAGGAGAGTTTCAGTTTGTGTTTGCACACATTCCCCAGTGGTAAACTCGAGTGTTCATGCCAGCGCACATGTGTGTAAGTGTGTGCATTTGCATGTGCAAAGTTCTTATCTCTGCATGTTGGGAAAGTTCTGGCTGATGGTTTTGCAATTGGTTTCATTTCAATACATTACACTCATCTAATACTTAGTGAGCCCAAGGTGAATTGCCATTTCAGATGAAGACGTGGATGCTCTCATGTCTGTTTGTGTAAAGGCTGGAAGTTTTGGAAGAGATGTAATTGAATGGTTCTGTCCAACAAAATCGGTGGAGCTGCAGAAGTCCCGCCGAAAACACGCTCGACCAATCGTGAGTCAGTCTCAGCTGTCAATCAGGACAAAAAACCTTCTTTGAGAAAAATCATTTTGTACTTCCTGTACTTTGTCAATGTCCCAGCCACTAACATGGAGGAAGCTGAATTGATGACCTGTACTGCAGCAAGCCACCAGGGGGCTATCAGGATGTTTTGGCTTCACTTTTGTGGAGCCTCCATGTCTTCCATCTTTGTATACACTCTGCTTGTTTAAGGACGGTTATGTGCCAAACTATTTCTTATCTGGGTCCTGTGACTTCATGGTGGCTCTGCTGGGTCCCACTCCAGAAATAACAACTTTCGTCAACTAAAACCACAACTCATTTTAAATTATTTCTATCTGTGTATTGTTGCTCTCTGGGGTTTCATATTTATACAGACAGGAAAATGGTATAAGTCTTTTAGTGTACCTGTATATAAGAAACTCAATAAGCTTTGTGAAATAAATGCAAGCTTATTCAGTGGTTGACTTTCATTGAGTGACTAAACCCCAACTAAATACTCTAATTTTAAAGGAGCAACATGACAGTTAAACTTTATTTTGAACTGTAAAACTAAACAACTGTATTACTGAGCAGCAAACACGTCCTGCCTTCTCACCTCCTGTTCCATTGGTGGTGATGGAAGGGCTACCGAGGCTGTTCTTGTCGAGCTTGGAGCCCGTCGAATCCACAACTCCCACGCGGTTATGAGGACTGGCTAGGTCCTGCATTTCCATAGACCTACAGGAGGGAGGAAGAGGAGGAGAAGATGGGATGAACTGGGATTTTTGAATGGATAACAGATCAACCGCGATACGCCCACACAGCTGGGAATGTCCCACCTCCATTTATTACGTGAGGATGTCAGGGAACACATTCGGTGACATGCTGTGACACAGTGACACACACACACACACACACACTGAGTCATAAACTTCAAGCTTCTTCGTGCCACTTAGCTTACATGGGCATGTGCTCAGGGGCGCTAGACATTGTCTGCGGGCCTGTTTGCTCTTTTATAGAGTGTGTGTCTGTATATGTATACGTGTGTATGTGAGTGTGTGTGTGTGTGTGTGTGTGTGTGTGTGTGTGTGTGTGTGTGTGTGTGTGTGTGTGCGTGTGTGTGTGTGTGTGCATGCACGCACACTTCTGGGCTCCAATACAAACCCACAGCCTGCCAGCATGCTTTAGTTTTACAATGTGTTCCACATGCATGACTGGGACCAACCAGCACACAAGGTGGTAATGATAAAGTGAGAGTGAGTGAGTGAGTGTGTAATAACCTGAGAGTGTGTGAGTGTGTAATTGGCCGCAAGTCAAAGTAAATATAGAAAGGAACAGATTGAAGGTACTTGTTTACAGTTTTCATGTAATACTCTACCTTTACATATATCTCTCTTTATTGTTGATTAGATCCCTCTTGGTTATTACCGTGGCAACAACTAATGGCCAGCGAGAGGTGTGAATGTTTTCAATTCATTTTCATGCATGTGCACAGGAAAAAAAAGATCAACATAAAACACCCGCTCATGACTCTTCATCACTGCTGCCACAAACCCACACACTGACGTGTTCTTTGGTGAGAGACAGTTTAATGTTGAGTCAGTGTGTGTGTGTGTATGAATAGTGCCTTGTGTGTGTGTGTTTGTGTGTGTTTGTGTGTGAGAGCCCTGACTCAGGCTGCCCACAGGTTGGTCACACTCTTGCTCTTGTGTGAGACATCAAAGCGAGAAATGACAGAGATGGAGGGAGAATTAAACACATGCGGGCTGCCGGTCTACCACTGTGTGCGTGTACACATGTGTTTGTGTGTGTGTGTGTGTGTGTGGGTGTGTGTGCGCAAAAAAGAGAGAGTGCACATCTGTGTGGCGGTCTGGAAGCGGTCCATCTCAATGCTATGGGCAGATAGCATCGCCACACATGACTGCAACCCACATTCAGACTGACAGGTATAAACATATAGCTTTCAGCGGACGAGCGAGAGACGTGGTGAGCGGGCGCAAAAGAAGGAACGCACAAAAGATAAACACTATAAATCAACTCTCTCTGTGCACTCTTTTTTTTTCTATTTACAGCTAAACATCCATTGTGCTCGGCTGTAGACTAAAAACACCGATCCCTGTTTTAATATCAACAGCGCTTTATTGAGATTATCGAGCCAAGCCCTAGAACTTCAAACATGATGTCCTAAAATATCCCCGCCGTACATGGCAATAAAAGTTAAGAACTTTTACAGATTAGGACTCCACTCCTTCTTTTTATTCATCCCTTGCGCTCGAGTGCTTCAACACTCTTCTTCCATCGTTTTCTTTTTCATCAGTCAACAGCAGGAAATGATTCTGTCTCTGCTCCTTGTCTATTTTCTCCCCCCCTCTTTACTCTCTCGCTCCTCTTGGGAGGCGATGGCAGGAGTTGGTGTTTCATAAACCCGTCTCTGGTTTTCACATCATGTCTGCTCATTGAAAAAATATGCGGCACCCCATTAGAATGAACTGTGGATCGGGTATGAGTAAATTGTGATGCACCCGTAAATAAGCGTTATTGTCAATACTGGTTAATCTGTGTCAATTAATCAATAAATCTTTTAGCATATGAAATGTCAAATTAAAAGTGTCCAAAACCCGAAGATAATCATTTTACAGTCACATACTGTAAAACTGCAAATCATCTGATTTCAGAAGCTGGAACCTATTTATTATTTAATAAAGTTTTAATAATTATAAATTTGTACTATTCTTTCTTAAAATAAATATATAAAATAGCTGCAGGTAATATTTCTCTGATGATTAATTTGTCAATTCAGCTTTAAATAATCAATATAAATGAATTACTGCATGTGCTCCATACTCCCTCATCTTGTCCTTATATTGGATCAGTATATATGTGTGTGCGCGTGTGTGTGTGTGTGTGAGTGCATGTGCGTGCATGTGTGTGTGTGGGCACTGAAGTCTTGGGAAAGTGTTGATGACCTCATCACTAGTCGCATCTGCAGTGAAACCTCACCTCTCTGCACCATGAGCAGAGAGAGCTGGTACACACACACCGTACCCACGCACACACACACACACACACACACACATATCGTGCATCCACACACACGTGTCTTTCTGAAAACCCCCTGATATTTTCGTATTACGTAAACAACCCCATGTGAGCGTACCTGGCGTCTGAAGGGTCTGGAACATGAGATTCACCGTGTGATTTCTTCACCTGCAGAGAAACCAGAGCAGAGGAAATGTTACAAAACATGCACACACACACACACACGCACACCACCGCACATATTACATACACACAATAACATGGAGTGTTAGTGGGTTATACACTGGCCTCATAAAACAAGTATTTATGGCAAATTATTTTAATATCTTGCTGTGAAAACTTCTTAGAAAGAAAGGAGAAATAATGGATCAAACTAAAATCTGATCTTGAATCATGTCAAAGTAGAGACAACATCAGAGCAGGTCGGATTCGACTTTTGAAAGGCAACACAACTCAGGACCCACCGCTGCAGCCAGCGCGGTGAGACAAGTGCTAACGGGGATCTAAACGACAGATATTAACTTTCCCTTGTTCACCTGTGACCCTGCTCCACCCCGAGCCCCAGCCCCTTCCTCAACCCTCAAAGAGTCGGGGGGTCACGGCGGGGTCACTTCAGGTCACCAGGCTCACTCTTCACCCTTAAACGGGTCAACGTCGACACTAAATCGAGCCTCGACTTGTAACCAAGACATTTGGTTGTGTCAATCACTCGAGCGCTGGGGCTTTTCCTTCATCACACACTCACACGAGGAAAAAAAAGAATTGAGAAAACACACTTCAGCCTTCAGCCCCGGTGCCTCACCACCCCGGAGTGCGCCGGCCACACTGACACACAGGCTTCTTTTTTTTTAACTAATTAACTGTGTGTGGCTGCATGTGAGGGTCCGCGGAGCGAGACAACGGACCAGCGGTTCCCTATTAAAATTCCTCTCTCTTATTTGGAACAGGAACTAATTAGAACAGTAAATGCAGGGCGGAGCGAGGGCCAATGTGTACCAGCTGCCCCGTAATCACTGTGTCAACACACTGTCGAGGTGTAGGGCACGCGCGAGGTGCCAAACACACACACACCACACATGAAAACTCACACACACACACACACACACACACACACACACGGTCCAATTCACCCAGGCAGCATATATTCAAGCCATTTACACATTATCGCAATCACAGGTAAGTATACAGAGAAAGTGCACGGCCAAGCAGACACTTAACTCCAGGTTGGTGGAAACTAGGACATTTTTGTGTGAGCGTGTGTGTGTGTCTGTGCGCGTGCATATGTGTGTGTGCGTATGGAGTTATGGTTCTGATTAGAGGATCCTGCAGAGAGCGAATAAGAAGCAGCACTTAGCTGTTTAAGACAGGGTTCAAAGGTTAGTCGGTGCCCTTGTATGGATCACTTTACACACACACACACACACACACACACACATACACATACACATACACATGCACACAAAGTCACAGACACACACACACACAAGCCACTTTCATGTCATGTTTCATGCTTTGCCGAAATTTAACAAGTCTGTCAGTCACGGCATCAACAGCATGGCCGTGAGAAACTGCAATCCACATGTAACGCGCACACAGAGCTGCGTACAAAACGTGAGTGTGTGTGTGCGCAGCCCGCATGTTCGCACACACACACACACACACACACGGAAACACACATGCCCGGCTGTTTCTGTCTCAACATGCTCTGTGAAAACACAAGCACACGCAGGCTTTGATCCTGAAAAGCTTTTATCATTGTGCTTCATCCTCTGCACACTTTCTCTCACTGATGACATCTCGGAGTGTCTCTTTTATCCCTATCACAAATACTTGTTTCGCATTTGCAAAAAGAGAATATATATACTTTTTAATTCTTTTCATAGTTTTTTTTGCTGGAGAACTTCTGTGTAACATATTATTTAAAAAAGCTAATTCTGTCATGCACCTAAACCTGTTTTTTTCATTTCATTAAACAATACTTTTACTTTATCCGCTACATTGTGTTTATGATCCAGTTGGGACCCATTAAAACTGAGAAAAACCTGTCGTCCAATGATAAAGCTACAAAAATCCAACTCTTCCAACTGGAGCTTTAGAAAGGAAGGAGCTCTGCATTCATATGCTCAGCGTTATTCTTCCTCTTTCCGTATCTCGCAGTCAAACAATTTCATCTCCAACAACAAAATGAAGGGGCCTCTTAGTTCGCTCTGAGGTGACCACAATGCCTGAAGTACCCACTTGTGTCACCCGAGCCATTTAAATAGGCGACCTTTGACCTGGTTGGCCGGGTGACCGGACTAGAACACAGCCCGCCTGCCACTGGGACTCCCTGAGGGATAAATACAGGTACCCGCGGTAATTAGCACTAATAACAATGATTTATTTAAGGGAACTACACACTGATATGTTTGTGTTGTTACTTGCTAATGACATTTATCATCTAATGGATGTTGAAATAATGTGACCTTAAAAGGCGGTGGAGAAACAGTAGGTGTGGGTCAGAGATGAGTAAAAGCAGTTCTAGCTCTAGGTTCCCTGTTGTCCCCCTTTTTTTAGTTTTTAGTAAGTTCAGCCGCGAAAACAAAAAAGGTGGATCGACACATTTTGTGTCATTGTTTCTGGCAAACTGCGAAAAGTGCGATGTGTTTCTGGTAAGAACCCAACCCATCTGCAACGGGACATCTGATACCATGCATAGAGTTGCACACACACAAAGAAATAGAGAGAGCGAGAGAGAGAGAGAGAGAGACGCACACACAATTTATATATGTCCGCTTGAAAACAGTCTGTTGTATTGGTTTCATTCTGCTTGTTTCATAACCAAATCATTTTTTTCTCCAAATAATCTCGATTTAAAAATAAAAAATACTATCATTTAAAATCCTCGTGCTTTGACATGAATCGTGAACTAATTTACGCGATCAGGAAAAAAAGTGAAAAAATTGAATATGCCAGATGAATAAAACACGTTCCTATAATCCTGCATTATTTCAAAAATTCAGCAAACGTACATTAAGAATATTAATTAATTACAAATATCTCATAAATAATAATAGTAATAACAATAACAATGCATGGTATTCAGAACCTTACCACTATCGGATAGATTTAAATCGAAAGCAAAAATATATATATTCGTGTATGTTAATTAAGTGTTAATTAATTTAACTTGAATTAATAATAGTACAATGACAGTGCTGTCACCATAATCTACTAAACCAGTTCTTTCCAAAATAATATTATATCAGAAATCAATAACATTATCTGTCTTTCTTTACATATAGAAGTATTTATTCAGTCAGGTAGTGTGGCATAAAAATAGAATATTAAATACACTTATTGTACAGAAAACACTACAAATGCCTTATTTAAAAATAAAATGAGTTTGAGTATAAAACCCATTCACACACACTATCTCTCTCTCTTTCGCTCTCTCACACACACACACACACACAGACACACACACAGACAGACACACAGAGTTAAAGATCCATTCTTACCTCAGGGTGTAATCGGGTCAATTAGGAGTCCTATACTTCCACAAAGCATTACAGAGCTGTACGATCCCACCAGGTTCCCGTCACACACAGTCCCCCTGGTCTCACACACACAGACACACGCGTGCGTCTCCAACACAAACACACCTCAGCTCCTCTGTGTCTACCTGCCTCTCACTTTGCACCTAAAGTGCCACGTTCCTCTTGCTTTGTTTTGTTTTTGCTCTAGAGGAGAAAATGCATTCTTTTCTCTCTGTCTCCTTCACTCTGAACAAACATGCAGGGTTGAGGAAAAAGAGAGAGACGGCGTATTAACTGCACTCCTCCTCTACGTCTAACTCTCTGCCTCTGAGGTCAATCTACACACAGCTCCTGTCTTCTTCGAGTAATGGGGAACATTTCACTCGTCCTGTTTCCTTCCACCTCTGCCTCCTCCCCTTCTTTTTCTCTTCTCCTCCTCCCCTCTCTCTCTCTCTCCCTCTCTGTCTCTCTCTCTCTCTGTCTCTCTCTCTCTCTCTCTCGCGGCTGTCACTCACTACACACTCACTCACGCTAAAACCAGAGAACTGTTTAAATATGTAAAATGTGACTCATTGTTTTGTGTGTTTGTGTGAGTCAATCCTCAAATAGACACAAATAAACCCCACTCCACTTTGTGATTGCAGCTTGTGTATGAAAAATAAAACAATGATGAATTTCACATGGAAAGCTTCACAAGCTGGAGCCCCTGAAATCAAAAACACGCGTATGCATGGGGCTCTCGCGTGGTTACTTCCACCAGAGTTTGAACGGTAAACAGACACGTGGGGAGGATGTAATGTTGACGTCTGGCTGTGCAGTAGAAAGTACATGCCACACCATAAACTTCACACCATGCAACTGACCCCCCCCACCCCCTACACACAAACACACTCACACACACGCACCCTCGAGTCATCGCACAAGTACACCTTAACATACACATCCAATCTGTGTTAATTATTGGAACCACACGGGCTGCACGTGTGGGTCATATGGGAAGGTTAGCCGTGTCGGAGGGACGGGGGGGTGGTGGAAGTGTGAAGGGGTTTGCAGCGTCAAATAGGTGCACAAACACACTCAATTTCCCAAGCTTACTCGGTCTGAAGATGGCACTCTTTCACTATCGCTGTCGACGTGTTAGCAAGGGAGGTATAAGCTCAAACACACACACACATAAGTTAGCACCGCTATGCTTATTAGGACTTTGCAGTGACATCCATTTATAGTATATAGGTATGTTTGCTTATAACCAAAGCCCTTATCTGCAACCTAAACCACGAAGAGTTCCGTAACCCTAACTTTAACTTAACCACAAGTCACATTGGACCCCTAAACTTAACCAGAGCATAAGAAAATATGTTTTTCCTCATTATGATCTGACTTTTGAGGTCAACTACTGGTCCTGGAAAAGGTACTTAAGTAGACACACACACACACACACACACACACACACACACACACACACACACACACACACTCACCAACATAAACACACACACTATGGAAACGACTCAAAACAACCACACACTTATACAAAGGACTCCTCTTCAGAACTTCACCAGAACTTCACCTCACTAAAAACATTTCAAACTGTCTCAGTTGGCTCATCTTGCCGTGCCATTAATTCAGGCAGAGCATTTCTGCCTCCACCTAATACGAGTAGTAATGACTTCATTTTCACTTGTTGTACTGGTACATTAAAACTTTGCATTAAAGTAATGAGCAGCAACAAGTCTTAACAGGAATAGTCAGAGTTAATCAAGTTAATCTACAGAGCTCACTATGAACAGTTGACACTGGAGCCACCGTTTTAAATGCACCACTCATGTACTTTTGGTCCAACTTTGTAGCCTCTATACTATTTAGTGGCTGTGGTAATCCCACTGAGATGAACTTATTAATTTTTAAAAGTTAACATTTTTGACAGGACAATAAGCGCTAAATGGAGACAGATGCAGAAAAGGGCCGGATGGGAGCAGAGCTGCAGGACGACTCACACCTCTGATGATTTAAATCTGATACAACTGCCGTGTGTCAACCAGATAAAAAGTCACGTATAATAAGTTGAGAGGAAAATATGGGTTTAGAGTTTAAAACCTACCATCTTAAAATACACAAAATAGGTGTGAATGAATTCGAACAGACAGCAGGGGTTGTGCAGCTGTAATTTACAGCCTCTACTCACGAAACTGTAATTAGGTGAGGATTTGAATGTGGGTGAAGTGACCCTTTAATGTTACTGTACATGTACAAGGCAACAGAAAAAACAGCTGAGAGGGGTGACAAATGAAAACAGGCCCAGAGACCAATTTGGAACAGGGCCACTGTCTCCAACTGTGAACCGGCCACCTTTAGCTCGGTCACCAGGGCGACAGCACGCGGGCCCCGCCCCACAGCATGTATCCCCCAAACTCTCAATAAAGACGTTGATTGATAGACTGCCTGTGGACCGGCGCACACATCTATCTGCTGCTGTACGTGCATGTCCACATGCGCCCGTGTGCGTGCGCCGGACGTCTGGGTGCACGCGCAGGACGAGCTGTCAGAACAGATTAGGGTGTTGCCGAAGCGCTTGACAACTCAAGCACTTTATTATTAGCCAGGCAGGACCCCGTCGGGAGGGGGTTCGTCCAAAAACATCCCCCCGATGAAATATTTTCACAGCAAGCGGAGACGGGGAGCGAGGGAGGTGTCCCGAAGATCGCCTGATGAAATACACAAAAAGAAAACAAAAAAAAAGTGGGAGAAAAGAAAAACAAAACAGTAGCGTGGTATGGGCACAGCAGAGCAGTGAACTGTGTCAAGAAAGCAGGTAGTATATTAGACAGCTAAGTGACAGGGGTTGGCTTTGGTTCTTGTTGACTTTAGGAGTGTTTTAAAAGTGTCTGACAGAGGGGCCTCGCTCCCCTTTAAGAGGCCCTCGAGAACAACTTTGTTCTTTAACGGCAACAACAGCACTTTATCTTCCCGTCAATGGACAGCGGGACACACTCGGATCCACTTCGTCTC
The DNA here is from genome assembly GCA_038501795.1 of Pseudopleuronectes americanus. Classification (NCBI taxonomy): domain Eukaryota; kingdom Metazoa; phylum Chordata; class Actinopteri; order Pleuronectiformes; family Pleuronectidae; genus Pseudopleuronectes; species Pseudopleuronectes americanus. The sequence goes on along the minus strand of CM076734.1, from coordinate 10,468,155 downwards.
ATCTGTCCATGGCGGCGGCGGTTGTCCTCATGTGGTTTGAATGTATTCCATTTCATTCTTTAAGTGCAAATTGAATTTTGAAAATTAAAATAAAAAACCTGAGATGGCATCCTTGTGAAATATCCCAATCAGGAACTCCTTTTTAAGTTTATTGTTTGACGCCATAGGGAAGCAAAATCATGTCTACATTAGGAAATACGATGCTCGAGTATGAGGCTCTTCACACTCGCTAATTTCAAAGCTTTTTATCTCAGATAATTCAAGATTCTTCCATGTATTATGCTAGTGGTAATGGTAATGTGCGGTAAGGATCTTTGGTCATTAAAAAAACGAATTTCTTCAAATTTAACCTATAAAAAATCCAAGGTATAACCACATACACAAACCACGCACACACGTACATACTCACACACGTACATAGTCACACACACACACACCTGTGCAATGTGATCATCCAGCCCCCCCCCCACCCCCTTCCGGCCACTGACATCGGCTGCTGTGTGTCGACTACAGAACACACTCATGAAGGATGTTACTCACCACACAAACACATCCTCCATCTCCATCTCTCCTCCACATTCTCTCATTTTTTCTTTCTCCCTCTTTCTCTCTCTCTCTCACACACACACACGCACCTAGTCTCACCCGATTACCTGCGCCCCCCCCCCTCCCTGTTCAAAGCTCTCCTCTCTACCCATTTGTATGAGTGGTTATCGGTGTGGTAACTCAATCCCCTTCCTTTCATGTAAAATACATTGTGCTCAGCCTCCTCCCACCCTCCACCACCCCTCCTCCACCTCCACCCCCGGTACAGCCCGGGGAGGTGTAAAACTATCCCTCTCTTTATGCCTCCAAAAATGCCCCTTTTTTCAGGTGTAGTAGGAAGCTATAAAAGAAAGGGGAAAAAAAAGAAGAAGTGAGGGAGTGAAAGGGAAGAACAGGGTGAGTCTGTGGAGCAGGGAAGAGGTGGGGGAGGAGGAGAGGGAGGAGGGAGGTGTTTGGTTGAAAAGGTACTCTCCAAAAACATCTACCCTTCTCTCTCTCTCTCTCTCTCTCTCTCTCTCTCTCTCTCTCTCTCTCTCTCTCTCTCTCTCTCTCTCTCTCTCGCTCTCGCTCTTTTTCTTGGAGTATCTCTACCTATGCTCACATGAAATTGCCAAGAGCCAGACTTGTTGTTGCTCATGATTTGATGACGCAGAAATGAAAGTTTCTGGACCTCAGGTATCACAAGGATTTGAGCCTTTGCTCGGGATGGGGGGGGGGTAAAGAAACAGGACGAAAATAGAGCAAAAGCTATGGAACAACATGCAGCGCTCCGAGCCATACAGCACAGAGACGTTATGCCATTCAAGAAAGGCTTATGGGAACGTGAGCTCATGCAGCTTAAAAAGCAGGACCATTTTTTTTCCGGTTCGACACGGCCCGCGACAGAAAGAAAAGCCTTACACCGATGTTTCAGCCTAAAAACAACTTTGATATCATGTCAAACGTTTAAAGCTGCAGAACTGTGAATAAATCTAACTGCAAATATCATTTAAAAAATATCTCTCAACATTCTCCAATCACATTCATTGTGTTAGAGGTGGCGTGACTGGGGATGGAACTGCCAAGACAGAGACATATTTAAATAGACAAATAAAACCCCTAACTGTCATCTATGCATTTCATAATTTGCATTTGATGAACTGTTTCCTCTTTTTCCTGTGTTTGTGCCCATGTGCAGTCTCCTGTTCAGAAAAGACAATGGTTTCTCAGTTAAACCTTACTTGTTAACCCCTGTGTAACATCTTTGCATGTAACAGCATGTAACCCCTTAAGAGGCTTTGTCAAGAGAGCGATCTATGTTGAATTTATAGATAAAAATAGATAATGCATAGGCTACATACAAACTGAGACATTAGGGGAAAAAAGAAAGTAGAATCCTGAAGCCTCTGCGCCATGAAATCAATTTTGCTTAGCAACTTGCTGATGACCATTGCTGAGCACGTTACTGTGTACACTGTAATCAATTACACATTAGTCATACAAAAAGGTAATTAGGCCTATATTATTCTACTAATCACTCATTACACTACTTCCCCCTGAAAAAATAATCATATTACTCGAATGCATCAACGAGGAATGCGTTGCTTACTCGCACTGCCAACACAAGACTAATAAAAACTCGTGGGCTGTCTACACTGGACCAATGGTGAGCCACTATCCTATATATGCTACCATGGTAACTACAGAATATATTTTTCGTGGATGAATTTCCAAATTTAAACTTTCATCTCGTTCTGATTTGCATTACCTGATGAATTTCCTCTGGTGAAATTACAAACTCGTAAATAATAATGACAATTATAAAGTAAAACACATCAGGGGTGGTCAGTGCACCTTAGCCCCAAAGACATTTTCTATTCTTTATTTAACGGACGTGCTGTTAATACATGTTCAGGGAGGAGAAGCAGTAAAGGAGAACAGTAAGTAAAAGCCTCCTCTCCATCCTGGTGGTCTTCATAGCTGCCATTTAAATTGGCTCCTCATTGTCTAGAAGAGTGAGGGGATCACAGACATGATTTAATGCAGCTTTACTCCGAGGAGACAAATGAAAAGTCACTGATGGATGTGTGTGTATGTGTGTGTGTGTTTGTGTGTGTTTGTGTGTGTGTGTGGGTGTATGTGTGTGTGTGTGTGTGTGTGTGTACGTGCACGTGCGGGTGCATGCGAGCGTGCAGGCCGGTTCTGCACTGTTAATTGTGAAGCGTTTGGCCTCGACTGCCCCTGCTCAGCTAATCTGATGAGAGTGATTAAAAAAACAACTGGGGGAAACCTAAACCAGTCCACGGCTGACCAGACACACACACACACACACACACACACACACACACGCACGCACGCACGCACGCACACACACTGGCCATCACTCAGTTGTACAGAAACACACTCAAGAACACACAACCTGCAATGTCTAAAGACACAATGCACATGAATAGAACGTCTTGGGGTTGATGACTACAGAGTGAACTGAGTGTACAACTGAAATAATAAGTTGATTAACTGTTCATTTTCTTTATAGACAAAATAATGAATCAATGACCTCAGCGGCACTAAATAATTGATCTGAATGACTCAATGCACAGGTCAATAGATGACTCCATGTGGCATGTGTATGAGTCACAGCAGTCAGGGCAGGGATTAGTCTCAAAGGCAGAAGCTGTCACAGTCTAAAGGATATAACCTTACATATACGTCCTCATTCTATTGACTCATACCTGTTTCGTCACAGTGGTCATTTAAGTTAAGGTGCTTTTTCTGACATGCTCACCTTTATTGACAGGTAAGACACAGAGAAAGCACGCACCCACAAGCTCACCTGGAAGCACCGGTGCCCCAGAATAAATCTATCTTTAATCTATTTTAAAGTAGCTCACTGATGGGGTCAGTACAAATTCTTGCTGTGAAGCCAAACCTTATTTCTAATAGTAGCGCAGCTCACGAGGGCTGCAAATAAAGATGTCAGACTGAATTCTGGGGAAATTGATATAAAAATGATATATAAGACATATAAGAGGTTTTATATTTGATAAAGGATGAAATGTCGCAACCACAAAAATGAAACATCGGGGCAAGAAGCTAGTGCTAGAAATCTTACAGCTATTTAAAGGGAGAAAATGGACGTTATACTTTTTAGTGAAACTTCAAGTATTAAAATAAGGCTAAACATCTTTTCTGGCCTGTGTCTTTATCATCTGACCCAGCAACAAAACACTTGGGACACTATGGCTCTCATTGGAGGACATACTGTACCTCCGCCAAAGGCCCAACTGTCCCCTTATGAAACCACATTTAAATTCCCTAGATCTGGATTTGGATTTGCACATATTGCACTCATAAATACAAGTCACCTTAGCACAATTTATATCCATGAATTAGAAAAATAAATCAGGGGAAATGTTCTCACAATGTTAAAGGAAGTGAGATTCCTGAATCCGCCCTCTGATCCGGATCCACACCAAAACTGTATCGGTTTCAGATTTTGGATTTTGGATTTACCTCCTTGGATGAGGTATAAATTATGTTTTGTATCTTTTCAGCCCTTTAATGTGCTCTGCTCTATATATAATTTTAGGAATCGCAGTCTGTCCTGAGCGCCATGCTGTATAAACTACCATGAGCTTAATTTTATTGCATCTATTAATCACCGGACAAGGACAAATTCTGAAGGTGAATTAAAACAGGATGTTGAAGGGTTGAGTAAGAACTCACACTGAAACAGAAGGGTTTTGAAATACATCCACTGGTATTCATGTGGACTCCATGTCCTCTTACTAGAACAGTGGGAGCTCCTCTCTGCTGCTGCTGTGTGAGACCTGAAGAAACACAACACCGTCCTCCTGCAGCACCCCCACCCGCCCCCCCACCCACCCCTGTCCCCGTCCCCGAACCCGACCGCAGCTACCGCACCCCACCCACCCCCCACCCACCCCCCAGCTCGGCCCCCCATCCATACCGCAGCCTTCCCCCTCTGAATGCACCGACCCCTGGGCACCTCTACATCCCATCGTGGAGAGAAATCAATGAGGTGTGTGTGCTAGTGTGTGTTCTAGTGTGTGTGTGTGTGTGTGTGTGTGTGTGCGTGTGTGTGTGTGTGTGTGTGTGTGTGTGCGCCTCAGGAAAAGAATCATGTAAGAGAGCAGAGGACTAAAAAGCAAAAAGTGCGCTTGCGAGCGTTTTTTTTGTTATGATCGGCTCTAAGAAAGTCTGAGTGTACATGGTGGTCAAAACTTGTGTGTGTGTGTTTGTGAGCCTGTGTGTGTAAGAGCGTGTCTATGGCAGCAGCAGCAGCATCAATAATTAAAGCTAATCTCATTAGGGCCTCAGATCCCTTTCAGACGCTTTTAATTAAATGATGAATGGCCTCCCACCTGCCTGTTAAATAATGCTGCTCATGACATCACAGAAGGTATGTGTGTGTGTGCATGCAAGGGCTACAGCATAAGGTAGATGTCCTTAAGACAAAACACATGGGGAGACACATTAAGACAGAGACAGAGAGGCACGCTCTCCCATCACACACGTGCCATCTGCTCTCAGATCCAATATGCAGTCGATTGTTAGAAGTCACCGCTGCCGACGAGAGCAGGCAGGAGTTGAGTGTCTGAGAAGTCGCAAGCTGTTCCGTCATACCAGGCCCCGAAACACTTCATATCGTCTTCCTAATAAAATCACTCACAATACCATATGTCTGCGAAGAGGGACAGCAGATGGCAAAGAAAAGACAGGCAAAGGGCGCGGGAGTCCATGACGGGACAGTGAAGAGCTCGAGGCTGTGAGAGGGATAGAGATAAAGGACAAAGACAAAGAGAGGGAGACCATGGCCCAAATTCGAGAATGAGAGCAACAGGTAAAGCAGAGGACAGGTAAAGGGTGCCAAAGCGCCCCGGGCCTCCAGACAGTGTGGACCTGGCTATGAGAAAACTCATAATCCCTTCTGTTTCTCACTCTCCCTCCTCGCTGCTCTCCCTGTCGTTTCATCCCTCCCTCCCTCCCCCCCTGCTCTCGGGCCTGGCTCTGTATCGGATTGCCGACTTCACAATAGGCCCTGAATCATCACTCCAGCCAGAGACGCGCAGAGAGAGACGACGAGGCGGGCGGGGCCGGCGAGAGCAGGAGAAGACGGTGGGGACGGGCAGACAGAGAGACAGAGAGACAGGGAGACGGACAAAAAGAAGGAATCGGGGACAGGGAAGGTAGAATGTGTCTCTCTGGACATCGATGCTGGATAGATCCAGTTCAAACATGGTCACGAGGATGAACGTGATTCATGAGGAAATTATGAAAACATGAAAACATAAATCAAACCAGTCTTTATTAACTAATAAGCTTTAAAATGTTGTTCTCTCTGTGACACCTCAGGCTGTCCTGTAGATTGTCACCTTTGACCAACTACTGTTCCAGTTGCAGTTGAAAAAGCAAGCAAGATACAAAGCACAGCAGAGCATTGAAATAAAAAAATATAATGTCTTCCTCCCTTTCATGCTTAACTGTCCTACAGACTTAATTCCAAAATAATCATCAACAAATGATTCAGCATTTTCTTCGTAAGGGTCTAATGATTTGTTCTAAAGCCAGGGTTGGTAATCCCCGACAAGAGAAGGCTGAACTTTGAAAAATACGCAACTGATACATCTCCCGTCAGCCCTCGGAGCAAAACTGTGGCCCCAAAACAGGCCGAACAGAAACCGGTCTTTCTTTTCTTGCTTTGTTTTGCAGTGGAAGACATTGTCTATAGAGGGACTGGGAGTTTTGGCTGCACAAATTATTGCAAAAATTTGGGAATGATTGGTTGTGTCTGTTTAGTCCAGTCCTGAGACGCCTGCAGACACTGGATTTTTCAGTTTTATTGTATTTTTACACAACTTTATATATTGATGACTTTTGGGATGTGAAGAGGATTGCAGCAAACAAGATTAAAACTAATTAACAACTGTCTACCTTTATGGTATAATGTTACATGTCAGATTAGCAATGCATTGATCTGATTTACAAGATACAATGGGCCATATAATGGCTCCTCTTTTTGGTACCACAGCAGTCCAATATGTAAAAATAAAGATTACAAATTTGGGTAGAACAGAGCGTTGGGATCAGATGCTATCATAAATTGTTGTTTCTATAGTAAGAATAACAGCTTGATTGGTGCATCAACCAAGCAGATTCGTGACAAATTCAACCAAGTCATTTCTTCGGTAGTGAGATTTTATGCAGCTCTACGGTACTAATTGTAAATTAATCAATTCAATTTGAGACAAAACAAGAAATTTAAATGAAATTCTGTAACATCATCATCCAGAAGAAAATTTTGCTTGATAAGGCAATGGCTTACATTTGAAAAATTAAGTATATGTATGTAGAACAGAGATAATTAAAAGGTCAAATTAGTATAAAACTGATGTTATTAGGTCAGTCCGTACAGAGACCCGGTTACAGCCCATCTGGCCTCAGCGACCCTTCCGCTACCTCTCTGATGCCGAGAGAGAAATCCAATCTCCCAGCACAGCGGCAGAGGAAGTTCTCGCGGCAGGCGTAGCAGGCAGGTTCCTCCGTAACCAAAGCACAATTGTTGCAATTTCATTTCCTTCCCAGCAAAATGAGGAAATATGCTCCTTTTTTTGGTAACCACTGGCAGATGAGTACAGCGAGTGAACAAAAGGTGGGCTGTGCTATCAGGGGCTCTATTAGTGGAAGTTACTGGGAACGGAGAATGAAATGTTTTTACGAGCAACAACTTCTGCTCATTTAATTTTTGGAACAGTTGGAAATCAGTGTCATCACGTTCTTTAAGAATCGACTTCATCGTGTTAAAGCCGAGAGAAGTGGAACATCTGGCAATAATGTGATCAATAAAGCTAGGAATGTTGGCGTGAAACGATGAGCTCTGATTGGCTGCCATTAAACAAGCGGGGTCACGATATGAGACAACCTGCACTCTCCACTCAGATGACCTCAGCTGTCCCACACCACAGAAAGAATATGTGTAAAACAGAGCAAGAAACACCTACACACACACACACACGCACACACACACATATATACTCTCACACAAACACACACCGCAGACACTCAAGCACACATATCATGTGGTTTCCTGTCTGGTGCGTTCCTCTAGAAAGCCCACGCCGGTTGCTCTGGGTTCCTAGATGGATTCTCCAGTCTGTTTGGGGGGGTTTTGACTCTGTCAGACGGTGATCGGCTCACAGGCCGTCTGTGACCCGCTGACCTCACACCTAGCTTGCTTTCCCAGGACGACCAGACTCGCTCTCAACGCTCAAATATGAGTTATAGTTGACCTGAACCTAGACGAGACAGAATAGTTCCCAGTGAAAGACAGATGTTTCAGTTGTTTCATGCAACTTCAATAAAATGTATGTCAAAATAAAAGCTTTTCGTGAAAGTGGGATTATTTATCTAGGGTATTCACCTGGGCTGTCAGAAAACTCAAACATTCACCAGTTCCCCTCGCGGGTGAATTTAATACTTTATAAAAATTCTAATAAACCAGTGAACATACACTGTATAATATAAAAAATATCGAAGAAATAACTGATCAAGTTGGGAAATGCCTTTAAAAGCTGTACTAATGAATGTTATAGAAAGTTTGGTACCACAATCAGCATCTGATTAGCTTAGCTTAGCATAAAGGGCAGAAGAATGGGGAAACTTTAGCCACTGGTTCTATCCAAAGGTAATAAAATCATCCAACTACCACAACTATAGCCTTTTTAATTGAGTTACTATAGCCTCTGTCGAGAGATAGTCTAACGAATAAAAACAAATGTACAAATGTTTAGTGCTGAGGTTTAGAGGTATGAATAAGTGGTGGATTTGTCAGTATTTCACAGAACCATGCTAGCTAACCTTGATTTAATTCTTCATGCTAAGCTAAAACTACTGAAATTTTTTCTACGAATCTTGGTGAAAGGATGCGATATGAGTTAGAGAAGAACTGATCTGAATCAGGGGACGGATTTTCACTTTTTTTGATGTGGCGATCAGGGCGTTTCTCAACATTTTCACAATTTTCTCCAGGAATCAAAATCCAGCACATTTAGAACACTGATACAAGGTGACAATTAGGCCTTGCTGGTGGGATGTGCTCAGCTGAGGGCCATTCTAGTTTGTTTGCTCAGCAGGTTTACTCAAAAACTACTGAAAAAATGTCTTGATGGAACTTGATGGAAGGATGAGATATGGGCCAAGAAATGCCGCAAGAATCGAAGAACCCAGGAAATTTTCTTCAACATTATGAGATAGATCGAGTGTTTTGTGCAGCACGACTGAATTTGAGGGGACTGTTGGACCTCATTCGTTACTATGGAGATATTTGTTTCAATCTTATCCTCTAAGTGGGGGTGGGGGCTAGGGATGTGAAAGGGTTATTGAAAAGTTCTGCCCTGCACCAACTCTGACATCTCGTCTTCTCCATCCTCAAAAACAAACGCAGCATCCTGTCAACATCAGCTCCAGTCTTGACAACAGAAGACATCAGCATTTATTTAGAAATTTCAGTGGTTTCACTTATTTCAGTTTTAGATTCTATTTGTCACTATATAACTTGATTAAATATTACAGATACTGTAAATAAGTTCAGTACAAACAGTATAAATACAGTTGGAAATCTGCATGAACAGCCGTCTGTAAGTATTTAAAAGGAAAAAAAACAAGGGGTATTGTACAATAAACAGTTTTTAAACACTCCTCTTTTCTTTCCTTTTTCACACTTCTCTTTGACTTTATCTCCTGCTTTGCCCTATAATGAAATCAAGAATCGAGGCTTTTATTTCATGACTATATTAAATGTCCTATATATTTCCTTCCCCCGGTACGGCTCAGACGGAGGTGACCAGGAGTCTGAACATCAGACCCTCCCAGCAACGCTCAGCTGTCAACTAAACATAAATCTTAAAAGAATCACAGTACACTAAGCTGAAATTGAAGTGCGCCTCGGTGCCACAACCAGGATGCCAACCTACTAGAGGGGATGCCAGTGGGTAGCTGTTACACTCCACACTCCTGTGATCCGTGCACATGCCTTGTCGCCGGGCAGACTGTCCATGACGCCAATGCAATCTTGGCAATCGGGGTTGGGCTGTGCTCGTATTTAGCTACTGCTGCTGCATGTAACTTTGTGTGAATGTGTCTGTATGGGGTTGTAGGGGTGAAAGAGGGGTGCAACCCGACCCCTTTTCCTCCTCTAACTCTCCCTCTCTCTCTCTCTCTCTCTTTCTGTCATACACACACACACACATACGCACACATGCACGCACACACACACTGGGACAGCTGCCATACTCAGGGCCTCTCCCAGTGCACCAGAGGAAAAAGGCTAGGGCTAAAAGGGCCTTTTTCCCCCTCTTTTTTCATCATATCACCCCCCTTCCTTCATCTCTCGCTCTTTTTTTTTCCTCTGGTGGTCATACGTTTAAATGCTGCAAGGCTCCCCGGGGTCAACATACGCTCCCACTGCCTCATCTTTCACTGCTTCCTCCACAAGCCAACAGACTGGAGACTTCAATCAGGCCTCTGTCGGATCAAGAGTCATTGAGGGACCGTGTTTGGAGTTTGTGGGTATTTGGACTCCTGCTGCTCTATGTTTCTTCTGATAGAAGATAGAAATGAATACCAATGATTTCACATAAATTTCATAATCAAACATTTGAACCAAGCCGAATCACTCTCGTCTGAACCCTCCGAGCATCACCCCAATACAACGACGTCAACAAAACAGTTATCACTTTTCCTCCGAAGCTAAACAAGTATGTGACAACAGGTGGAGTGAGACACTTAAAGGGGCTAAAAGTAGCATTACAGGGTTAACCACCGTTGGCCCTGCCCTGGGCTTCTTCCAAGCGCTCCCCGAGGACCCCAGACGGCAGGCTGGCCTTCGGCAAGCAGGCGGCCAGATAGGACGCCTGACCGTAACCCAGATGATGTGCGACGGACGGGGTGGGGAAAAGGGCGGGGTGGAGGAAGTAAAGGGACGGGGTTGACTATAAAGGGTAGAGGGGAGGGGTAGGGGGGTATCAGGTGTCAACAGACAACTCCCCGAAACTTTGTGTGTGAGGTCTGCGCTGTTTTCTTTGTCACTCGAGAGACGCCTGCTTCAATGAAGTGGCAGAGAATGGACCACTTTCAGTTTTAAATATTTAACGAGAGGGAAACACTGAAAGGAAATTAATTGAAACCGCAGAAATTCATTTACAAATGACACTATTCATTTTCAGTTGAGGTTGAGTTAAATGAGTGAAAGCTTATAGTCATATAATCCCGTATGACGATTGACTGTCAACTACTCTGATATTGTTAATCAGTTAAAGTAGATCTTGGAGCTCAGACTCTTGACATCTCTGTGGTTTGGATTGTCAATGGGACAAAACAAGACATTTCAACTTCAATTTATCAGCTCAGGCTTGGGGAATGAGTTATGTGCATGTTTTACTACTGTCTGACGATTCTGCAAATTGATCATAAAAATTGTTAGATGCAGCCTTACATAGCAGCTGTCAACATGTCTACTTTATTACCTCGGCCAATGAGTTTTCTCCCCTCTCTGTCTCTTTGTTTGTTAGCTGGTTTGTTTATAGATTGGGAAAAAACTACTGGACGGATCACCGGGCGGGTGGAGCTTGGTGGAAGGATGCAGTAATGGTCAGGGATCCAGCTATTTATTTTTTCACTTTTCTTTAACATTGTGAGATATGGGTGTTTTTCATTGTTTCTTTTTTTTTGTTGATTTCTCAGAGAATAATTCATGGATGTTGATGAATAATAGTCTTTGCAATTTGTGGCAGATCAAAATTTTTATCCGGATCTAGTGAATTTAAATTTAGTTTCTGTACTGTTGGATCTTTGCACTGCCCTTTTAGTTTTTCTTATACACTTCATTTCCCTGCTTTACATAACGTTACCCACAATTATGTCCTCCCCAGTGTTTACATTGTGGTTTTGTTTATTATTGAAATATATCTTAGTATCATTCTAAAACAACTTTTTAGAATCACTTGAAAATTACTTTTTCTTATAATAATGTGGTGAGCTTGTACTAGATCATCAGAGTACCTATTCAACTGGAAACTCTGGGTTGACTGTACTTATGATACTGATTTAAAGATAGATTCAAAACAACTTATCAAATTTAGCCGAAAAACTATCAGCTTTATGTGGTAAATTTGAATATTTTTACCAAACAGAAATCTCAGCTCTATCCTCTTATAGGCCTGTGGGGTATATGATTAAAATCTGCCCTTGCTCTGAGGTCTCATTTCCAACCTGAACAATTAATCAATGTCTTTGAGCCGCAGCTCAGATTCACATTATAAATGATATCACTGCCCTATTTAAAGCAGGTGAAGTAATTGTGGAATATGGACATCAATATTTGATCTGTGGATGGCAGCAGGACAAGATGGATGCTCCTCTCCTCATCTTCTTTCTCTCCGGCTTTGTGTCTTAATAATTCACTGCGTGTTTGCGTTGCCGCCCTCGTGCGCTGTACAGTTCCGTGTGAGTGACAGTTCTCCACCGGGGTCAGCACGTAATCCAACCCGGGGCGAGTCTGACAGAGCAACACAAAAAAAGTGGGAGAAAAACAACATACTTCATGTGCTCTGTCCCACTTCGTGCTATTATTACTGTCGAGGCTGGCAGGTCAGAGAGGGAGAGAGAGAGAAGGAGGGAGAGGGAGAGAGAGAGAGAGAGAACCAGGCTTGATGGAGGAGGAGGAGGAGGAGATGAAATTACACCTGTTCTGGTGGCTGACTAACGACTTTGAAATGCGAGTGGACCTCGCTCGCCGCCAAAATCATTTTCCCAACAATACGGCCTGATCTTTAAACAAGCAGAACTGGGACGCTGTGCTGACGCAGAGACGGCGTGCTGAGCTGAGACACTAACCAAGCCTCGGGCCATGTGTGTTTGTTTGCATGTGTGTGTGTGTTAGAATGATTGAGTTTTAAAAGATATGGGAGTTACACAAAATTAACCCAACTGTTTAAAAATGTTGTAATCATGAATTGTCTTGAATAACACGCACACATTTGTGCACGCTCACCCAAGGTTCCTAAATTGATGTATATGTCCGAGTCTCACTCACACCGACTGCTGCCATATGGTTACTGTGGCCTCGGTGAACCACATCTGCTGTTTGTTAGCGCACACACACACACACACACACACACACACACACACACACACACACACACACATGGACTGACATGCATCCCTCCACTGCACCCATTCCTCAGACTTGTGTGGCCGATACAAGGTAAACTCAACCACAGCCCCCCACCCACACTCACATGCATACAGTAGCCTTTAACTCACCATCTGTTCGTTGAGGTCCTGTGAGGCCTCCATGGCTTCTTGGGTTGTGATCCACTGCAGACTTGAGGGGCAGAGAAGAAGAAATGTACTGTGGGTCAGTGGATAGAAACCACAAGTGATATATTTTATTAACTGATGCATACGTCTATGAGCACCTGTACTAACTGTTATGCAGGGATTCAGGTGAAAAGAGGATTTTAAAAACAACCATCTGGGTCTCACTGTCAAATTTGGTCACTCATCCTCCCATTTTGGATGTTAAACCCATCACACTGCATATATTTGTTTTCAGGTCTGTGAGCATCTGTCGGTCAGGCCGTCTGTCAGTGTGTTTATGTGTGAGCAACAGGAGACTGGAGGAGGGAAGCAGCAGCTATAACTTCAGCATATCATCTTCGGCCGAGGGTGAAGTGGAGAGATAATTGCAGAAGTAAATATCAACAATGAAAATGGAGAAGTGTAAACGATACGGCTGCCTGGCTGGCTCAGGACCACAGACACAGTGGCTGGTTAGTGTACGTAGACGGCGGGTGACCCTATTAATACTAGACAACAGACAGGTTGGTGCCTGAGTCTGGAGCGACACAGGGGCCGAGGTGATCGTCTTCTGCCAGAGTGAGATGTTGCGATGAGAAAAAAAAATTGGCAGAAGCGACATTGTGACGTTGCAACAAAAGGCTGAAAACAATAGGAAAACAATCATCCCAGCAGAACGGCCCAAAATGGCTCCTCTGGCTTTACTGGCAAAGGAGCGTTTGACGGTCAAACAAAAGAGTGGGCTGCAAAGACACGCACTCGCATGAAAACACAAAAGTCCTTCCCTGTCATTAGAGCTGCGGTTCCCACAAAGTGTGGTAAGAGTGGGACTGAACCATTTCCAGTTTCCCCCCGCAAGAAAACCACATTTTTATGCATTTGATCTATTTCACCTCAGCTAGAGTGAATAAATATTGTTTCTGCACCTGCACTTTCACAGACTGCAAAGTGTTACTGAGGATTTATGCTATGAGGTGTCAGCGAGTGCAGGTATAATGAAACTATATATCATACAATTCAAACCGGTGCGTATGTTGCATTCACACTAAAGGAACCTAAGGGATAAAGGAATGTTTTACTCTTTAATATTCACTGGTAAGGGTGGTTTGTCCCTAAAAACAGTGGTTGCAAACATTAAATCCGAGGATTATATGACTTTTTTCAGTTACTTCAGTGTCTGTGTGTGTGCAAGAGTGTGTGTGTGTGTGTCTGTGTGTGTGTGTGTGGACTTTTCTGGCTCGATCCTTTAAACTCACTGGCATCCTTTTAATTTTTCATAGCGTTCAGCTCCTCCTCGCCTGAAACCGAAGACAATAATGCGTCTCTCAGGTGAATTGATTTGTGCCCAAGCCTCCCTTGACCCCCCCACCTCACCCCCTCCCTCCTCTTCCTCCTCTCCCACCCCCCTCCCCCCTCTCTCTCTCTTTCTCCATCCCTCTCTCTCTCACCTTTGTGGAGGGCAGAATCAGCTCTCTATCTGGTCGCCTTTCACTCTCCCCTTATATTCTCCTGGAGCGGGTAGTGAACCGTGAGCGCACGTAAACCACCCAGAGGAGCATTAAAGTAACTTATACTGGCTACTATAAATTTATATGCAAGTTTAATTCACATACTATAAATTAAATGTAACACTCATGGGCCGTATAAAGGAGTGAGCAGATTTTGATTGCCCTTCTTAAAAAGAAAAACATGTATATCATAGCTGGTGCTTTTTAAAATGAACTAGAATTGCTGACAGCCTACATACATGGTTTGATGCCCACCACCTTGTAGAAGTGCATGTGTCCAACTGCACACGAATGCCTCACACGGCCCTGTACAACCAGCCAGCAGTTACCTGACACTGCACAGGGAATCAATAATGCCTGCCATTTCCTTCTGGGTCCCAGCAGAGAGAATTATATTTCTCACTATGGTTATTGACAGCGACTTAAGAGACACGCATGGGGAGTGCGCAGGAGCAGAGGGGGGTGCTGTAATGGTCTGTACTGGTTCTAACGGGCCTGTACTGCGGTAATTTCACGCTATAAAAGCCGAGGAGAGGCGCATGCAGGACAGACCGCAGCCTGCTGCCGGCTGCACGGACAGGTTGGAGTGGAGAGTCAGCCACGTTTCACATTCGACTAAAAGATTATTGACTTCATGGCTTTTTACGCACCAGTCGCTTTTTTTTTATATGGCACGGTCATAAGAATCATCATTTACAGTTAACATGAAGGATGTAGACACATTCTTCCCTCACATCTTTAATTAGATAGAGCTGAGGGAATAATTGTGCCTGTCGTTAAAAAATATATATCGTATTAGTAGGTTACTACAGGAAAACTATAAAATGCCTGAAACATTTTTTGAATTGGTTAAATGGAGCGTTAATGCGCCGTAGAGTCAGATTCTACAAGGTTGTTTTTCCAAGTCTTATATTGATATATATAGTCATATTTAATTAATGACTTCACTGCGAGAATAAAATAATATAAGTAAATAACAAAAAGAAGCAAATAAATGTAAAATAAATATGACATAAAGACAAATGATTTTGGATCGAAAAATCATAAACTTATATAATTGTTTTCGAACATTTTTAAACATGTTCCAATAGGACAGTCATCAGTAGATTTGTTCAGCTAAAGATTACGCACAGTTTCTTGTTTAAACTTTATACTAAATGGTAATTTAATTTAAATTTAAAAAAGGCCTGATATTCATTTTTATTTATTGTGCTCTATGTCTGCAGGAGTTTTATGAATTTCTCCAAATCTCCACCTCTCCTCCTCTCACGCATTATTGCGCGTTGATTAAGTATGAGTCCTTAATGTGAAACCCGACCTGTGTGGATTACGGCGCAGCAGGCCCTATCAGATTTTGAGTCAACGCGTAACTTGTCATGTTGTTAGGGACCGGCCAATGGCCAGAGGCAACTCAAGCCCCCGAGAGCCAAGTAGGTATAAGATTCCTATTTCCCACATATCAAATATAAACACAAACTCCACGTGGGAGCAGAGGTGCACGGGGACGATGGGGAGAAAAGACCCAGTGGACTGGAGCCAATGTGAAGAGTTAAGCCCTCCATCAGTCCACTGATGAAATCTGGACCAGATGATGACGCAGTGACACTGACCTTCATGTGGAAAATAATTATCATATTAAAAAGCTATTTAATTTGTTTATCAGTGGATTTTAAAATATTTACCTTATAATAAAAGTTTCTCCAGGTGATACAATTGTTGATACAATTCTGATTGATGTAGTGTTAATGTCGAAAGAGGTATATCTGAAATTAAAAATTATATATCACCTGAAGAGTGTTTAACCTGGATGAAGCAGGCTAGGACATCCTATTGACTCCGTTAAATAATACATCCTTTGATTTATTATCAGGTATGTCACTTTATTACAACAACAACTCACCCAAATAAATATAAGATAACATTATTATTGTGAAATTCAAACTATTTGTAATTCGTTGTTTGGACATTAATATATTTTTTATTCTATGCCATATTTAAAATTTTTAATATTAGAGCCATATTTTTTTTAAAAAAAAAGCAATACCTGTGTCAGTTGTCAAGTTTTCATCCACAAAGCTCAGACATGGACCTGATATTTGTCCGAGTAAAACTACAGGAGTGTGAATTAATAATTAAAGAGAATAGAAATAAAAAAAGAAGTGACTGTACCTGTATCAAATTGACGTCCGTCCCAGCGAGAATCCAGCTCCCAGATTTCCTTCACTTCTTGGACGCTCTCATGATCAAATGCAGCGTGTGCGCGTGTGTATCTGCGTGTGTGTGTTCCTCTATGTGTGCGTGTGCGTGTGTGTGTGTGTGTGCGCGCACAGCTCACCCTGCTGTCTGCAGCCTGTCACTGACTGGACCGAGGCGCCTCACGCACTGCTGCCCATGACCGGCCAGACACAAACACACTCAAATATGTATAAAAACACACACACTCACGAGCCGGGGCAGCAACTCGAACTTGTCTAAACAAAACAAAAATTACAAAGTCAATACGCGCACGTCCCGTGGGCTCGGTGTCGGTGAAACCGAGATCCGCTCACTACTGCGGGGAACACCATTATTTTCAGTCCGCGTCCAAGTTGGAGCAGCAGGCTGTTCACTGGCATTACACTCAACTTCATTACTGGAGACCGGAGGCGCTGCGCATGCGCACAGCTGCCATGCGGACGCTATTGGGCAAGTGACCAAAGGATGGGAAGGGGTGGAGTGAGGGTGATCTATCTATCTATCTATCTATCTATCTATCTATCGTATGTACATGCAATTGTTTTTTTTGGGTATAATACTCATTGGAGCATACCACATTGATATAAGTGTTATAGACAAGATATGGGCAGCATGTTGCCTCTTCCTACTCCCATACCCACTAAGTAATCATTAAGTTAATGTCAATTAAGAGTCTATAGATTCATTCTTTAGAGGTATTTAGATGTATTTAATGATTGTGTATGAATATCAGCATATATACACGTCTATGTAAATTCACTTGTTGTCTTATGTTCGCCTAAAGTTTGATTTAGATATTTTATTAAATTTAGTTTATGTTTTTCCTAAGAATGGCCTATTAAAGATTAAAGGAAATCAAAAATCAAATCAGTATATTTCTGTTTTATAGGTTATATTATATCTAATATAGAAAACAAATGTACAGTCTATAGATGTTTAATAAACACTAGGGTTTGTGTCCTATACAACACTCCACTGTGGTGGATGCAGACCATAGACTGTCTACAAGGATGGATCGGCTCCCCAAGAGTGAAGCCAAATCGTGTCAATCTCCCCCTGGTGGCCGGCTGCATCACAGGTTATATTCCCTGCCTCCACCATGTTAGTGGATGGAACCAAACTGAAAATCAGATGGTTTTAGTGAGTTCCTTATCACTCTTCTGTTTGTCAAAGCTTGGTCTTAATTTGCTATTTGATGCTGTAAAAACAGGGGAAAATATCATGAGTGATAGCCGAGACTGATTCTGATTGGTCAAGCGTATGTTTCAACAGGACGTCGCTACTGTGGCTTCATCCCTATGGACTTGATGGCAGCATTCAAATCCATAATATTAAGGCTTCATCTTTGGATAATGTGAGGAAGTGGAGACATGTCGTCAATCTTTCTGTACAGCTTATGCCACAGACGGCTTCTGAGTTGAAGGGATGAGACAGCCACTGAAAGACTCAATATGATCGGAGACATGACTGTCACACAGACAGAGAGAGACCATACAGATAATATGTATACAGATTAAACAGGAAACAATTACACACCATCCAGAAAACATGCTGAATGTACAAAACAGACATAAATAAATCTTCTGAGGGGAAGATCAGACATCACTGCTCCTCCGTGTCACCCCCTCCAAAAAGCAGATGACAGGTTTGGCCTCAGAGTTAAGTTTATTTGAAAAATTGTATGTTTGTTATGGCTTGTGGATTCTGTGACTTTCGGATCCCGCTGGCCTCGGCCCAGCGCTCTTTCACCATGCTGTCATTTATTTGGGATGATGATGTCAGCAGTGTCTCTGACTGATCCGCGATTGTTGTTTTATAGATGCTGCTGACACACACACACACACACAAATACATTTCTCTGTCTCTCTCATGCACACAAATGCAATTTATTTGTTTATGCAAAGACTTTTCAATGTAATATTGAGGAGAATGAAAAGAGCTTAAGTTTCCCTGGCATCGTCCTCTGTACACAAACACAGAGAAAAAAGACTGATGTCCTTTGTGGCATTGGCTGGCAGGCCTAGAGAGAGAAATAGAAAGTCCCTCGAATTCCATTTCCAAAGCAAATTAAAAAACAGAGGGAGCAGAGAGAAGAGGAAGCTGACATGTTCATTTTCTGTTTATCCCAACCACTTTTCATCCTTTCATCCCTTCATTTTCCTTTTTCCATTTGTCTGTTTCACTGGTCCCTGGAGCGGATCCCGGCAGCTGGCCGCAGGAGAACATGGATTCAGTATTAGCGAAGTGACCCACACGTTAATGGTTGAAAACCGAGCTTCGGATTAATCCCTCTTCACTGTCTTGTCAATTATGAGAAGGGAATAAATTCCACTGTGGTTGGATCTCCTCCATAAGAAACAATCAAATACCTCGTTAGTCCGTGCTGTCTGTAGGACTATGCATAGAAGATGTTTCTGATACAACACCTCTGTACATCAGGCAGACATCATGAGTCTGTGCCCGTCCAAACCACTGCAAGTCAATGTTGAAAAATAAATCAAATTTATGAAGTGACAATGCTATGAAACGACTTGGTTGTGTTAAGGGAAAGATCATACTTTGGTTAGAATAATTACTTTGTTAAGGTCAGGGAAACATTGTGGTTTGGGTTAAAAAGACTTTGTTTCAAGCTTTAGTCGAGCTTCGTCATCATGGTTGCAATTTAATGAATACGTGGTTGAGTTCCAGGATTGATTGTGGTCATGCTTTAAAAAAGAGAAGTATTGACTGTTGGCTGGAAACGGGAAAGGGAACAGAGGTCACTTGCGTTCAAGTGCAATGTTTCTCGAAAGAGTGCAGTGACCAGGGCATCATCCCAAACTGGCTTCCCAACCCATTGGAAGTAAGTGTCTCTTCGCTCTGGGTTTGTAGGGACACAGAGTGTTCAGGAATCCATGAAATCCAGGTGAACGTTGATCTGTAATGATCAACCTCAAGATGAACAACCTCCATAATGAAAATCTATTTTCCAATGAGAATTATCGCTCTAACTATTAACGGTATATTAAGATGGAGCATGTGTCCCCACTTCCGTCCACTATCCAGAAATAAGCCCCAGATAGGAACACAGCCATCTTGTACATTAGGAAGAGGACGTTTCACCTAGTTTAAATATCACAACCAAACTTATTAAGAACATGGACATACTTCAGTGTAATAGGAACTGCCTTTGAGTTTTCTTTTCACTTTCTTTAATATGGTGAGATAGAGCAATAGCATTGGCAGAGGTGTGTCACATTACGCCACGTCAACTACTTAATGGCAAACAGTCATAATGGTCATTATACATTTTAAGCATTGCACGTGGTAAAATGGCCTCAGATTCTCATTTTGCATAAATGTTTGTCCACACTTACAAATATATTCAGGAATATATCATGAGACAAAGACCAAAAAGATATTCATTCTCTGCAGTCCTTTAACTCCTAGACTCAATACACATATTCATATGCACTTAATGTCTAACCTCTGGCAACCTATTGGCTCTTGACTTCACATGCACAGTGAAATGCATGTAACTTAAACCGTCCATGCAGTAAATCTGCTGTCTTAGTCTGCGTCTGTTTTGGAATATATATATGGTATAAATAGTGTTTTTATAGTATATGCAGTATATCTCCCTTTGCCGTTAGTCTGTTTTTAGGGCTGCAGACACATGAAACCTCAGTCATTACTTTTCTCCTGCAATTACATTGATGAGCTTCCCTAGGAAAAAATAACATGGAATACACCTGGCTCCACAGGTGCCCCATCCAAATAGTAGGTAGAGCAAGAACAGTGTGAAGCACAAGTTCCTGCTCTGTAATTTCTTGCTTGTGAATGTATACAGTGAACCAAAAACCTTATGACACGTTGTGTGTGTGTGTGTGTGTGTTGAGTGTGGGCATGGTGAGTAAGGGTTGGAATGATATGATATTAATATCAGTTTAATCCTTCAGTAAAAGTATGGCCTAACCCCTGGTGTCTGCCTCCTCCCCCTCCTCCTCCTCCTCCCCTCCTCCTCCCCCTCCTCCTCCTCCTCCTCCTCCTCCTCCTCCTCCTCCTCCTCCTCCTCCTCCTCCTCCTCCTCCTTCCCCGCAGCAGACTC
Source organism: Pseudopleuronectes americanus (assembly GCA_038501795.1). Lineage (NCBI taxonomy): Eukaryota > Metazoa > Chordata > Actinopteri > Pleuronectiformes > Pleuronectidae > Pseudopleuronectes > Pseudopleuronectes americanus. Next base: position 10,447,422 of record CM076734.1, on the reverse strand, counting down.
AGGACTGAACCCTGCTCAGTGATCGACACATTCTGGCAGAATAAATTAAAACCTCAAGCTCTGACAGAGCCCAAAATAGCAGGAAGCTGTCGCTGACCTGCAGTCTCTAGTGCCACATGTCAGCGGGCTTAAAAAACTTGGCAGAACATTCTGCACAAAGGAAGCACATACAGGTGTGTGTGTGTGTGTGTGTGTGTGTGTTTGTTTTTCTGGCGTGTATATTGTGTGTGTGAGCATATTGATATGAGTCGACCAGCTATGTTGTATGTTAATGCAATAACTCCATCCTACATGTGTTTTTTTTAACAGAATCCACATGCATTAATGTTTATTACTTCTTACTAGATCAAGTGAAAACCAGTTTCTACTTGTTTAATTACAGTGAAACCACTTTGGAATTTGAAGACAGTGGCAGATGGATCTATTTTTTTGTCCAGCTGTTCTCCGGAGGGTGAAGCTTGGGTGGGTGGGGGGGGCTTAGCCCCAAGATGTTTAGTGGCGTAGGACTGCGGGGCCCTTTGCCAAGTCACAGAGCTCCTGGTTCTTGCCAAGCTGGGGGTGGGTGAGAGAAAATGCCATTTAGCTGGCTGGTATTTATAGATATGCAAGGAACTTGTGCTCAGGCCGGGCTGAGGTGCTGACGAAGTAAAACGAGAGGACGCTTCCAGAAGTCGAGTGTCAGGGCACACAGATAAAAATACCCGGTGAAAGATGGGGCTGGTCATTAGTGGCGCAGTCTGGCATGTGACATGGCAGCATTTCAGAGGTGATTTATGATTATTACTACAGCTAACCTATACATCTCCCTTTCCTGCCCCCACCCTCCATCCTAAATTGGTTTTCTAAATGGAAAGGTGCATGGGGTTTATTTCAGGGGGCCGAGTACACAGGGGGGGAGTTTGACTGCTGGCATTTTAGACTTTGGCAAAATGCCACAGTTGGGTTTCAGATTTGACCAAGATATTGAAAGAAAAACAGGCGCAATACTGAATTAATATGAAGATGGTGGTGCGTGACACAAATGCATGTTGGTTTAATATTTCTGACAATGTGACAAAGATGCGAGCTTTATTCTTTACGACCATGAAAACATGATGCAGATTGGCTGGAAAAAACATAATGACTTATTGCAGGAGGTGTCAATCAATCAATCAATCAATCAATTACATCCACTCAAAAAGGATGTTAGATGAGTGGGAGGAAGAGAAGGAGGGTTGAAGGCATGTAATGAGCTCATCACAGGCCGCTGCCTTCCATAATTGCCGGAGCGAGCTGCCACGGGGAGGAACAAAGGAAACAGTTAACACATCGTAAATTCCTGTAATGCTCGGCCATGGAGCTTACGCTTGGTCTACATCTTGTTTTATTTTTCACCCTCTCTTTACGAGTGTCCAGTCACAAACAGAGACACACTTCACGAGGTAAAAGAAAACAAGATATCAATTCGGCTCTTTCTGCAAAAGTTGAATCGTGTGTGTGGCCTCCTGTGAACAATTCATTTTCAATTTGCATTATAGCAACAGATTTTCTGACGTGCTTTTAACTTTCATATGGTAGGAGAAGCAGTTTCAATCTTAAATGAAGACATAAAACATTTACATTTTGACATATGCCCTCACAGAATGATTGCTAGTATTAACATGCAGCTCCAGCCATAATTGGAACTACATATTATCTTAAGGACATGAGTAATGTCTTCTACTCCTCATTCGAAAATAGTGTACATTGAATATCAAGTCCAGATATAGACGTGTATAGTGTTACACAGACAGGAAAGCTGCGTGGGTGAATTCTGTTAATACACACAAATATGGCACTTCTCTCCAAGAGTCTGCCGAGCGGCGCTGCAGCGTCTCGCTGAATTCCTTCCCGGTCTTTTATCCCTCAAGGCAAATGATGGAGCATATGTCTAACTCGGCGAGATGGTGATCAAAAGTGTGTTTGAGAGCAGTGGAGGGGGGAAAAATGGAAAAAGAGCCAGAGAGACAGAGAAAGAGAGAGAGAGAGAGTGTGTGCGATTTCGTCCCACTTCGAGATTCCTAAGAGAGAGTATAATACAATACAGAGTGTGTGTGCCAAATAAATGTGTACGCCGTGTGCAAGAATGCAACATGCACTGTGTGTGTGTGTGTGTGTGTGAACAAAATTAGTTTACCATCAGCTGTGCTCCTGGTCCCAGCCTCTGTCCAGTATTTCTTCCAGCTCCCTCCACCTAATGGCAGCTCGGGGCGTTTTTTACTGCGCCACCCTGGGGAAGCTACTGTGGCCAGATCCAGAACACTTGGCTTTATGTGGATTGAATGTTTTATGGTTATAGACATAATATTAAGTATAGGAACAGTCTCGCAAGAATCCACCCCCGCGCCACTATCCTCAAGCCTAATAATTACACCATCCGAGGAGAGGCAGTGGGAAAAGTGCATATGGCCGTGTGAGAGACATTATCGCGAGGTTATGTAACCGAGCGCACACTATTCACTGTTTCCTCTGTGAGAAATATGGACGGTGGAGGTTTTCATTCAGTGACAAATCATATCAAACCAAACTGAAGAAAAAATGACTGAGGCAGAAGTTTGGCAACATATAGTTAAAGCGTTTGGCCAAAAAACACTTTAATATTTTATTGTTTTAATGTACTTCGAGACCACAAGTCTGAAAAAGGACAACTTTGTAGAAAAAGTGCAAAATCTTTTGCTCTCTCCAGGTAAATATCCTAGAATTTTTTATATTTGTACTTATTCAGCCAACAGTTGTATTCTTATCTGTCAAAATACTCTGCATGAAACTGGAGAAACAGTTGATCCAGATTTAACAGATTAACTAAATCTGGTTTAGAAAAAGAGAGAGAGAGAGAGAGAGAGAGAGAGAGAGAGAGAGAGAGAGAGAGAGAGAGAGAGAGAGAGAGAGAGAGAGAGAGCTGGCCACATGTGTCCTGTCATGTTAAAACAGTTAGCCTTTGATAGCTATTGCTGCGGCGGTCAAGGGCCAAATCGTTTGTGATTTTCACTGCTGAGAATCTGATGCACAGAGCTTGTGTGCACATGTGCTAGAGAGAGAGAGGGAGAGAGAGAGGGAGGGAGAGAGAGAGTTGCTATTCTGGTGGTATTCATTAATTACAAAGACAACCACATGGAAAAAATATTTATATGTATATTCCATCGGTTACAATGATACAATACTCTCCACATTACTTACATCTTCATCTTCCATGCTTTTTCAAAGTCCTGATAATTATGATAATATGGTGCTGATCAACCAAAAGATTAGGAATTACGCCGTTATGCTTGTAATATTAACACTGTTAAGTCTTTTCTTTCAAAATTAAGCCTTTTTTTCTTGTGATATTACAAATTTCGACATTATTCTTGTAACATTAAGACTTTAATTTGGCATTTTTGTAAATTTACAACTCCTTTTCTTGGAAAATCACAAATTAGTTATTGTAAAATGATAACCTTATTTTCAGTTTTTTCTCATTATTACAACTAAAGATTTCTATTTCGGTAAATTTGAAAAAAAAATTTTGGGTAAATTACAACTTTTGACTTAATTCTTGTATAGTAGACTTTATTCTCTATATCTCTGATGTTTATACGTTTAAGTAGACCTGACAAATTCTCGAAATTTGAATGTAGAATAAAATCTTCCTCCCTCAACGGATTTTTAATGAGTGGCACCGATAATCTTCCATACAGATATTCTTCCATATTGGGAAGAGTGAGAGGAAGTCAGCGTCTTGAAGCTTCTCTCTCTTTCTGGAGAAATCAAGGAATTTGACGCGCATGTGTGTAAGTTGCATGTAAAGTTCATGGGAGGTAATTGATATTAATCTGACAACTGGCTGAACTAATAGAAGTGAAAACGAAAGTGAAGTGCCTGAGAGTGCGCACCAGAAAGGAAAGTGACCGACAGAGTCAATATGGCTACTAACGTATCACAGTCTGAGGAGGCTTGCACTTGCCCGGTGTGCAGGGACATATTCCGAGACCCCGTGGTCCTGCCGTGTGGACACAGCTTCTGTGAGCCCTGTCTTCAGGAGTGGTGGAGACAGACCATAGTCCAGAAGTGTCCGGTCTGCATGGAGATCTTGACGATGGCTCGGCCCGCGCGTAATTTTGCGCTGAGGGACCTGTCAGACATCGTGAGGAAGGAGGCGCGTCAGAGAGCGACGTCAGGCGCTCAGGATGTGTGCGAGCTGCACAACGAGAAGCTCAAGCTCTTCTGTCGGGACGATCAGCAGCTCATCTGTCTGGTTTGTAGATATGCACAAAAACACGAGAAGCACAACTTTGCCCCCATCAATGAAGCAGCTGAGGAGCACAGGGTGAGCAGCTGTGTACTGTTTGATTTGTTGTCTTAAAAGTGTAAAGTTGTTAAGAAGTGTTTATAAATTATTCTTCCTATTGGGCGTATTACAATATTGATAACTATCCCAGTATAATTTTGTTATAATGTTGCCGTGTATTGTGCTAGCAACAAGTGTACAAAACACTACAAACTAGTGTAGTGCTCATTCTAAAGGTCCCTGTGTGGAATGGGTTGTTAACTTGGCTTGTGGTAATGCTGCTTTCAGACATGCACTGAACTCCGGATAATCTCCAGACACTATCCAGAGTGTGAGAGTTCAAATGTCCAAGTTAGAGGCTGCAAACAATGTCTGAATTCAAATTCGAAACAACTTTCATTTGTTCACAAAGGGCAATTCTAAGGCACAGAGGCAAAACACAAGTAAAAACAAGAATGAAAACAACCATGACATCAGTGCAATGTTCACGTACAGTTAAAAATCAGTGCAGTATGCAAATGATTACCATGTAAAATAATACGTTTCCCTTTTGTTTTTAGATCAATATCAGGACTCAGCTGATGCATTTAAATTCCAAGCTGGGATCATTGAAAGCACATCAGCTCAACTGTAATAAAATGGCCAGCCACATCAAGGTGAGGTACAAACATAGATTTCATAACAGAGTATGATATCAGCCAATATGAGCCTGTCGCACTTATATTGGTATTGGCTTTTATGCTGATTTGAAAAACTTTGACTTTAAGGAATAAAAAAACAGGTAGAAAATATTTGTATGTATGTTTAACTGTAAAATATCAATCCTCAATTTTTCATGTTCGACATCTGCCCCCATGAATCCATATCACTCGGGCTATAGATCATAGAGATAACATGGCATCGGCCGCTCTCATCAGAAAAATGCATTTTTCCTCAGCTCCAGGCTCAGCAGACGGAGACGACAATCAAAGAGGAGTTTCAGAAGCTTTACCAGTTCCTGAGAACGAAGGAGGCTGCCAGGATTGATGCACTGAGGAAGGAGGTGGCGCTCAAAAGTGACACACTGAACAACCGGATTGTTAGTGTGAATGAAGAGGTCGCTTTGCTCGCAGACAGGATTGAAACTATTCATCAGGAGCTTAAAGCTGAGGACCTGGCATTCATGCTGGTACTTTGTGATCACATGTGTCTCCTGTGATTGTAATATCGAACATCTAACAAATTTATGGGTATTGATGCGTTGTCTTTTTTTTCTTTTTGACAGAATTACAAGTCCACTTTGGAGCGGTAAGTAGCTTCTTTGTCTATCTCAGCCTTTCCCCCTCATAGTAGGGATTTGGTGATTAGCAATATATTTTATATTTTATGCATTATGTGTTATCCACTTTGTCCCCACGCCTTTTGTCCTAACTGACCTTGGGAGGAAAATATCAGCTCACCACGGTTACATCTTTTGTTGTTGTTTTTATAAGTACATTGCTCCAAACTAAAATACTATCTTTACATATTATTTAAGAATATTTCACTGGTTATTCTCCGGCTGCCTAATATTCTTTCAGATCACAGCACAAAGTGCAAGAGCCAGAGACTCCACCAGGATGCCTGATCGATGAGGCTGAACATGTCGGGAACCTGCTGTTCAAAGTGTGGGACCAGATGAAGTATTTAATCAAATACAGTAAGCAATGCCTTGTTGTTTCTGGCGTACCATATTTTTAGGTTTTAAATTATTGAGAAAGAAATCTGTCCCATAAACGTCTGTATTCATGTTTCCATCCAGCCTCTGTAACTCTGGACCCAACCACCAGTGGCACACAACTGATTTTATCAGAGAATCTGACTCATGCGTCAGAAAGTAAGACGGCTCAGCAGCTTCCTGACAACCCAGAGAGAAAAGGCCCTTCCATTGTTCTCGGCTTTGAAGGCTTTAGAGTTGGGAGACCCAGCTGGAGTGTGGAGGTGAATGGTTTGTGGGCTGTTGGTGTGGCTGCTAAAACCAAGCATGCACCAATCTTTGGCATTTATACATTTGGTCCTGAAGGACCATTGTCTGACCTTATTACTGGCAAAAGAATAGATTCCATTTCAACAGATATATTACCCAAAAAAATCAAAGTGAGTCTAGATTTATCCCAAAGAACAGTTTCATTTTTCGACCTTGACAGGGAAAAATGTATACACATCATCGAACTCTCTTCCAGAGAGAAGGTTTTTCCATATTTTCAAGGGACTGTGAAAATCCTTCCAGCTGAGGTGAGGACAACCATGATGATTGATGCCTCTCCTACAAAATGTAAATACAGGGAAGTCAAATACATAACCTTAGCTGGCTCATTAAGAAAGTGATGTATGTATGTATTGATAAAACTTATTGACTGCATTATAACGCAATTGTCCAGCCAGCCAAGTGGCAGCAGCGCAGTACATCATATTCTGCAATCAGAAGCTTCAGTTTATGTTCACAGCAAACATCAGAACAAATCTGATCTCTGTGAGTTTGACTGGGGGGTGATTGTTGGTGCCAGACAGGCTGCATGTTTTAGTATTGCCAAAACCCATCTCCTTGGACTTTCACACGCGTGTTGGGTTTACTTAGAAAAGTAGGAAAAACGTAAAACCTCCAGCGATGATGTTCAACCCAGCGGTTCTGTGGAAAGAAACACCTTGTTGATGAGAGAGGTGAATGATGGTCGAGTTCTCCAATGCATACTTTGATTTATCGGCTGCTTGACTCTAAAAGGGCACAGTAATTTACTAGGCCATGAAGATAGTAATTTTACAGTGGCCGAGAGGTTTTTTGGTCCCCTGCAAACATTTCCGATGTCGATTTAGCTATTTGCACGATTTCATTTGGCCACCGTTCAACTGAAGCCATGATTTCCTTATGAAAACATTTACTGACGCTATATATCAAGTGAGAAGTAAAGTCATTTTCTCATAATCTTCTTAAGAAAAAACTTTTTTTGTACAACCAGTCGAGTTGCCCTCTGCTGGAGAAGTTTCAGGCTAAATGTATTGATCTGCTTGAGGTTTGAACGTTTGAGTTTTTGAAGTAACCTTTGGTTTACATTTATTATTATGGTCTGAAGACTAACGCAATGACTTATATCATGTACATGTCTCATTTACTTTGGGTTTTCCTTCCTCGTTTGTTGTATATCTGTTGGAAAGAAAATACACTTAGGTTTAAGCAAGTGAAAACACACAAATAAGCAATATGCAGCTCTGAGCCAGTCTGAATGTCTTCTTTGGGAATCTCCCACTATCCCCATAAGGTCCCAGTGTGTCTGCCTACATGCACAAATAGCATGATGATGAATCATTATGAGGCAATACCTAATGTCTCTAGTGCACTGCCATCTTTCTCTCACTCTCGCAGTGTGAGTGTGTGTGTGTCTGTGTGTGTGTGTGTGTGTCTGAATCTCCACACTGATACTGAATCTCGGTGGTATTACAGCTGGAATGCCTGCTATGTTTTTTCTACTAATGAAAGAATGAAGGAAAACAAACAGAGGGGCCAAATTAAAAGAGAAAAATGGTCGGGACAAGAAAACACTGAAGGAGAAGAGGAAATCGAGGGAACATGCATGGGCCCTCATACGGCCTCTCATTCAATATGTATGCCTCTGCATGTTTTACATGATGAGTGTTTCTCAGGCCAGTTTTCTCAGGGCTAATGAAGGTTGGGGATCAGGGCTTGACTGACACAACATCTGCTCAAATGTGGTCTTAAGGGGATTTTCTTTCTCCCCCAGATTACCCAAGATAAATTTCAAACTTCATAAGTCTGTCTTAGGAGAAAGCTGGAAGAGAAGAAGTGTCACTTTGAGTGATTACTCTCCCATTCATTTAATTAGGCAAAGTGTATTTTTCCAATTTGACATTTAGAATTGGCCTTTATTTTCATTCTTTTACATATAGGGAGAATTTCGCTGCCTGACATATACATTATTTTATAAGTAGGCATCTTTAATGGGTTCCATAAATGTGGAAACTTGACTTCAACTGTGCAACAATCTTGTTAGACTTCAGGTTGTAGAATAAAAGCTTTTCCCTGTGTTTTATTTATTTACCCCTTTACCTGCATATCATCATTCTTTCCTGTATAAACTGTTGCTTTATCGGAAAGGAATGACAGCAAACCAGTGTTTCCAGCCCAACCCCCTTTGAATGATCCACAGAGGTGAATACATCAGATGTTATTTTTACTTTTCTTAAGTGCAATTTTTCTACCCATCGGCTGAAATAAACACGTTATTTCTGAGGAATTTCAAAGAGCTGGGCGTTGTTTTTGTTGCTGTACTGGAAATTAGTTTTGTCCGAAAACATTACAAAGATAATCAATCACTTGGAACATGAATTATTTTACTTCAATGAACTAAAAGTCCAAAAGTAAAAAGCAAATTGTGTGTGTATATATCTTCTTAACATGGGGGACATTGTGTGTGTGAGCGTGAAACTCATAAATCATGCGTGTGCATCATGAAGGAGGTGACGGATTGAATCATGACAAGGGAGATCAAAAGCGGAGGAGAATGACAACATGGTTCTGAAGTGGAGCCAGAACAGTAGGACGATATCAAGTTGGAAATGAAAGAAAACAAGACACAAACAGAAGGAAGGGGGAGATGTGCCAACCGCCTGAAGGTTTGAGACAGAAGACATACTGTACGTTCACTCTGTCCAGCACCTATGACTTGGCACCGCTTCTGAGGAGAAGACGTGTGTGTGTGTGTCTATGTGTGTATCTGTGTCAGTGTTAATGTGTGTGTGTGTGTTGAGGAGTAATTTGCAAATGCAGACACGTAAAATGTGAATGAATAATGAGCATAACAGATTGTAGACGAGGCCGCTATAAGTTTTTTTGCCAAATCAGTGCCCTCAGTGTACACAGCGTAATGTATAGATACAAGAGAGCACACACTAAGACACACACACACACACACACATGCACTTTAATGTGGTTGTTTTTCCATCTGCTCCTTGTTTTCTGGTCCCTTTGGTCAGTTTTTGCTCATGTTATTGAGGTCTGGATATCTTCAAGAAACAGGACTCCATGGGTATGATGCTGTCATCTCTCTCTCTCTCTCTCTCTCTCTCTCTCTCTCTCTCTCTCTCGCTCTCTCTCTCTCTCTCTCTCTCTCTCTCTCTCTCTCTCTCTCTCTCTCTCACTCTCTCTCTCTCTCTCCCTCTCCCCCATTCTCTCTCATTCTCTCTTTCTCATTCGCTCTCTCGCTTTATTATTTTGTTTGGCATTTATGTTTCGTTTTGGAGGCAATCATTGAAGAATTTGAGGAACACGTGTCCTCAGCAATCATAATCAAGAAATCCCTCCTGGTCTCTCTCTCTCTCTCTCTCATTCTTTCTCTCTCTCTTACACACCCACCCACCCACACACAAACACACACACACACACACACACACACACACACACACACACACACACACACACACACAGAGGCCTGATTACCACTCAGTCTGGTCTTTATAAAGTCATAGATGCAGATTGGACGTGTCAGTCAGGACCTCACAGGAGGATGCTGGGATATTGGGAGAAATGATGAAGGAAGGAAGGATGGATGTATGAGGAAAGAAAAGAGAGTAAAAAGGAAATGTGTTTCTTAGAAATGAATGAAACGCACCCTGTTAAAAATGTAGCGTAACTTGAAAGATTGGTTTTACACGTAAGTCCCGAATATTTACGTATATCAAAATATCTACACATAACAAAGCAGTTACAGCTCCCTCTTCCTCCACACACACACAAACACACACACACACATACACACACACATCCTCGATGGTCAGGTGCTGTGATAAAGTGCTGTCTGGTGTTCTCTCACTCGCTAAGCCCCCTGAGAGTAGATCAATACTCACTCAGCATCAGGTTACCTCTAATGTCTTCATGTTTTTAACCAGGCAGTGTGTGTGTCTGTGTGTGTGTGTGTGTGTGAGGGTGTGCGTGCATATGCCCCTGGTGTGACCCAAGTTATAATTATCATTAAATGTCAATGAAGGCAATAGGAAGAGCTGGACTCTGCAGATAAGTCCCAAAGCCCTGACTCACAGCGCCCCCTAAGGACACCTGTTAGAAACTGTAGCTGCAGTAAAGTGAAGGAAGGATTTACTTCAGCCAGAGGAAAGATGTGATATGGAAGATGTTGTTACTGAAAAGCAATGCATGCATAGATCACTGGCTTTTGATTTAATTATTTACAAGAGGCACTCTACCACATACAACCCCCTCTTCAATTATCTGCCTCTGCTGTGTTTCAATTAAACCGTTATATGCTTATTTAAAAAGGGTAGTTAACAAAAGGTTTCCTAACCCCACAGGTAAGGACTGTATCTACATCTTGCATTGGACGGTTAGGATTCCTTTTGTTCAACGATGTTAAAGCTGAGATCTGGGATAAAGTTATTGGAGGGGACAGACAAGCAGTGTCACACCAAATCAATCAGTGGAATCGGTGGAAAGACCAAATCTAAGCATAATGAAAATGTTGGGGATATAATATTCCTTTATGAAATGTCACTTCAATGTTGAACTACAACAACCTTGTCTGCTAAGAATTACATTCTGGAGGAACTGCTGCCAAGATTATGTTCAACCGTTTGGCTTTCAGTCCAGCTTCACAGAGTTTGTCGGGACGCTATCGAGGAGGATGGAGGAAAGACAAAGTGCTAATGACTTTTAGACTGAGGAATATAGTCCTTTAAATTAAACTTTAAAAGTAAACAAGTTTTTATCTCTTATCTAACTTCAAGCCAGTACCCACTCTCTTGTTCCCAATTTAAACCAAGTTAGGGCCAAATCATGAACTTAAAAACATTGATTCCTATGTGAGTGGCACAGATGCAGTGGTGGATCTACATTATTTTTTTGGACAGAACAGACGCACTCTAGGGGCCAATCACATTTCAGCTGGGGCTGGTGCCCTCCCCAGCCCTGCTCCTGGATCCGCCCCTGCACCGAGTCTCCTTTACCCCGAATTTTTTGATATCCACCGAAAGCGTTGTTTCAATTAAAATGTGTAAAACAGATGTAGATGTCTGAGATAAACATCATTTAAGGAGACAGGGTTGACCACATATAGCATCTGCAAACTGGGAATGAGGTTTACAGTGGACGCTTTTGGGAATAGATTCAACATGGCTACTTGGACCGTCTGAATTAGTGGGTTTCATTTGTTGTCTGACTTTCTCAGCTACATTCTCAGGTCTCAGCAAATTATTTAGCGAGCGCATTGTAAGTGTTATTGATAGAAATGAAACCACAGCATTAAGACTCATGTTGTATGAAACAGAAATTTCCCATAAATCGATTAGAAGAGGAAGAGGTACAGGAGGCAGGTGTAACTGTTGCTAAAAAGCTGAATACAAGAGCGTGATAATTAGAAAAAGAGAAGAAAGTGTTTTCCCCTGCTTCATCCTGCCCTCTCTCACCTCCACCTCTCTCTATCCATTCCCTCATCTCTCCATCCCAATCAATCTCTCCCTCCCCCCCGCTAATGCACTCTTTCATGTGCTCTCCTATTTCTCCCTCTCTCCCCGCCGCCCTCTCTCCCTCACCCTGATGTCTCATGGCCCTTTTGTAGGCCCTCTACATTTTTGGGGGTAATGTGATCGTCCCCATTTCTCCCCAGGGTGGTCCGCTCCTCTCATTCAAACAACAAGCTCGAGCTGAATGGAGCTTGCAGGCAGAGAGAGAGAGAGAGAGAACAAGACTGAGGGAAAGGATGGAGAGGAGGTAATGTGTATGTATAACAGCCATTAAATCTAATCCTGTCCATTCATATATCCCACCAATAGGTAAGGTGTACATATGTGATGCATTTCATCAGGCAAGTGGTGTGTGTCTGTTTCTGTGTCTTTGTGTGTGTGTAGTACTATACCTGTGCCATCTGTTTGGCTACATCCAGCAGCTGTTTCCAACTTAGCGTCGCCCCAAAGCAACATTTCCATTCAAATTTACTTTACTTTTTAATTAAAAAACTTCTAATTGTGTATTAAAAGGTATTAGAAGAAGTATTTTTAAATAACTCTTGTTTAACAAAGTGCATCAAAAGAATCATCTGTGGGCTTCTTCTGCTTCTTTTTCTTCTTCTATTGTTTGACGCTGTCTCGACTTCCTGCAATATACGAAAGTCTGAACCATTCAAACAATTGTTGTCCCACCAAAGCCAAGTTGTTTGATCTGGGTCAAGAGTCAAGATCACCTAGTTTGGTCAGGATGACTTTTCCAAGCCGTGGTCCGAGGAACTGCTCACACTTGTTACTATGGTTCAATTAAACTAAAAAGTCAAAAGGTCTAACCAAACAAGGTAGATGTGAAAGTAATTGATGTTTCTGAAAATGTTAGTTTCCTTTTAACTCTGTTTTTGGTCCCCACCAACTCTTATGTGCCTCTTCAGCTGCTCGATGCTTTCTGCTCTCCAGCTCCTCCCGAGCTCTGTCTTTCTTCTGTGAGGTGCTGGGCAGCTACAGCATGTGGCAGGTTCCTCTGTTTTTCCACTGAAAACAGCTGCTCACTGCTGTTTTGAAATGAGATTGATGAAAGTGGTAAGAGCAATTGGACTAGTTGGCAGCAAAAACCAAAACAATGTGCTGAAAGAAAGCTACGGCTGAGGGAAACTGCAGTCAGGTGATAATGCTGAGGGTCAATCACTTTGAAAAACATATTTCATACTGCACACAGTCATTTTAACCATTGTTATAATAATAGTCATGATTAGTGAAGCTTAAAAGTGATATATAGTTGTATTAGGTATATATTTATAGACACTTTTCCAAGATCATATGCTTTAAATATCAGTTTTCTTGAAACAACTCAAATTATCCTCACAAAGAAATCAATGTGTGTATATAAAGTAAGTTGGTTTCTTTGGCCCGTAAACCGCCAAATGAAAAAAAAATCCTCACCTTGGCAGCTGGAGAACGCGGAGGTCAGAAAATACACGTTCCGCATTTCTGTGAACAGTTTGAATTGGCTCTCCTTATAATGGCTCAGAATATTTAAAAGCTTTTTAGAGAGGCCGGTGCTCTGGTCGTGTCCAGCAACCTTTCCTACCGTCAATTCATTTTGACATCTGCAAAGGCGCCCACATGTACAGAGGGACTAGAACACACGTCTTACTGAAGTCTGGAGTTTGTGTTTTTATCAGCTTCTCTGTTTCCATCTCATCTTTTCTCTATTTGACACATTGTGTTATTGTTTCTCCTCTCTAACCTTCTTAATCTCCCTCCCCATCATCTCCTCACTCTTTAATGCCCTCGGTTAACACACACACACGCGCACACACACACACACACCTATACATACCACTGCGGTGCCCCAGACAGCCCTCCACAATGTGGATGCCCCAAGGGAGCTTGAGTAACTCAGTCCCCTCTATCTGCCAACTGCTGTGTCACAAAGGGGCTCACGTTACACACACACACACACACACACACATGAAAAAACAAATGCACTCATTCACATAATTAAACACACAGGCCCATACAGATACACACGCTCGATATTTAGGCATGCAAATACGCACGCTCATATGATACACACACGGTCACACACACAAACACTCAGTAGATATTAAGCCAAGACTCTTCACTGCCGTCTCCAAATTGAGAGAGAGGATTAAGCGAAGGGGGGAAAAAGTGAAACTGAGCTAATGTCCACCGAAGCTGCAAGGCCTCACACACGTCCACTGCTCGCACAACCCCAAAACACACACTCGCGGTTGCCAACAATGCTCCCTGACAAAGTTATTTGAAGGACGCAGTAATTTTGTCACCCTGGATTAAGTGACCTTTTCATCAGAAAACCGTGCGTTCAAATGAAAATCATTTTATCCTCACTTGTCACCTCCCTCAGTGCAAATGTGTTTAACCATGTCTTCGTGTGTGTGTATCCACGATGTGCTTGAGTTGGAGGAGGTTGTTGTTATTGGCTGCGGGACCCAAGTTCAGCTCCAGTTTGGCTACGAGCTACAAACCTCAGACGCACAAACACACAGACACACACACACTCATGCGTACGTACACACAGTGGTTTGTTGAAGTGCATAGAGGGAATGCTGTGGTCACACCTGGGAATGCTCTTTCAGCTGACCTGCCTAGCGTTTTCGCTCTCTTCATCATTTCCTTTCTCTGGAGGTGGAAAGTAACAAATTACCTTGAGTTTACTTGGTGTTTACTTTAAGGCAGAGTTTGGCTTCAGGAATGAACAAACCGAGTGAGACCTGTCATTTCTGAGTAAGTTGATTTTTAAATAAATCGACCTGTCAAAAAGCATGATTGCAAACTTTGACAGCTTTTTGATAGAATTAAAAACGAGTCATTTCCACCAAGAAATACCGTTTAACCAACAAAAGTTTTCGATAAAGGCATCTTAATAATAATATATATACTGTAGATTGACCTAAGCCCTTTTGTGTGGAAAATGCACGTTCTTCCCTTCTCTGGGTTTTGCGTTGAGTTAAATGGACACTCTAAAGTGTAAGAAGTTGTGAATGTGAGAGTGAATGGTTGTTTGTGTCTTTGTATCGGCCCTGTGATACATTTGTGACCTGTCCACGCTGTACCCCACCTCTCACCTGTGTCAGCTGGGATTAGCTCCAGCTAACCCTCCGCGACCCTCAAAGGATAATCGTTACAGATAATGAGTGGCGGGACATAAATATAATATGACTGTGAAATTTCACTTGTCTTTTCAGTAGAAACTTACTCAAATAAAACCATGTACATAATTTGATTCTCATTATAAGCTCATGAGTTTTTTATTTTTATCTTTCTTGCCAAGAGTTTGATGAGCAGATTGACACCAAGTCAGTAGAGTAAATATTTACCTGTAGCCAACAGCTGGTTAGCAGCTACTCTGGCTCTGTCCAAACGTAACAAGATCCTGGCTACCAGCACGTCTAAAGCTCACAAATTAACACATTATATTTGGTTTGTTTAATCAGCTAAATCAGTAAATGCTTTTTTAGGGGTGGAGGCGTTCTGGACGCTTTCACATTCACAACGTATCTGTACCAAGCCTAAGAAAAAATCTACCGAGCCCAACACGAACCGGACCACAGCCTGATAACCCAGCCAAAGTGACCAAACCTGACCCGAACATTATTTAAATTCTTTGTCCAAACCCAGTCCGACCCCGACAGGATTGGGTTGAGTATACACACTCTAATTCAAACACACATTCTTACAACACTCAGCTTCTTTCCATCATACACCAGACTGTTGCGCAGCTGCCAGAGGCAGTTTGGGGGTTAAGCATCTTGCCCAAGGGCACTTTGGATTGTGGACAGGAGGATTCTGAGATTGAACCACTGAACCCCTGGTGAATAAACGACCCTCTCTACCCCCTGAGCCACAGCTGAGTCTAGTGAGCGAGTACAGTATTATGTACAGAGATGAATACATCTAGCCTAAGTTTAAACTCACTCACTCATCACTCCTCTGTCCCTCCTCCCTGCTGCTACTAAAGGGAAGATCCTTTTATTGGTAATACTATAGTTTCTATTAAGAGTACTCAGTAATACCCCTCTTCCCTCAGTTAATGGATGACACCAGTCACACACACACAGGGCTAGACACAGCAGGCTGCCATCACAATGTGTAGGATGCACATAGACTCACAGTGTGAATTTTAATTCTGATTTGATTGGAATTAAAGTGGTTTTAAGCCAGAGTTAATGGGTTTAGACTGGCTCTAATCCTGGTTTAATGAAGGCCTTGGTGGGCTGCTTGCCTCTTTCATCGTCCTGGACTTCGGCCCATCCTAATCCAAGTGGTGAATTAATCAACCACTTTAGGATAAGTGGAGGGTGTGTGTGTAGGGAGGTGCTCTGTGTGTGTTTGTATGTTTTGAAAAGCATGTGGCAAATAACATACAATAAATGATATATCAAGATTGTCCGTATCACTTCTCGGACAGATCTGGACTTATGGCAAAGCGGGGGTCATTCTTGACTTTCTCAGTTGCATCCATAGTGTGTATATGTGTGTGTGAGTGTGTGTGTGTGCATTCTTAGCTGTGCTCACCCCGGGTACATGCTCGCTGGCTCACTCTTCTCTCCATCCCTATGTAACCAGAGCCAGCCCTCCCCTGTCAAAAATAAAAATCATTTGTCCGCTGCACGAGTGTGTCCATTAAAAATGCATGGTGGAGGGAACTGGGGGCCGCGGGGGGAAGAAAGCCGATCCGCGTCTCTCTCCGGAAGGGCATCGGAGTACCAAGGTGGACAAATGGCATCTAGAGAAGAAGGGATGGGATGGAGAGGCAGAGAACGATGGTGAGGTGAACGGGTGAACATGGTGGGTGAGGCCTGCCCAGCCAGAGAACTCCCTCCAAACTTGCAGAGGAAACACTCAACTTTCGGTGTCTAGTGAAAGTGCGTCTTGCTCTTTTCCCGATGACGCGCGGACACAAATAAATTCAAACCCCTAAAACGAAAGATGCATCACAGTTTGAATTAAAGGCACGGATAATAGAGGAAGTGTCACACTGGGCTACTTTATTTAGTTAGGAATCCACTTTGGGTTGTTTCTCTCTCATAAAACAACAGCCCCTTCACATTTGGAAATATATGTTATGGAGCTTGTTGTATTACGCTTGTTTTTTTCCAGATATCTCCCCAATGAGTTGTCCTGTTAGTCAATAGAGAATCATTGAAGTGGATAAATGTATCCTGGCCTACAGCAATATATCTGTCCATCAGGTTTTCCATTAGCTGTACTGCTTATCCTCTGAGGGTTGCCAGTGAGTTAGCCGGGCCGACATACAGGGAGACAAAGAATCAACCATTCACCTTCACATTCACACCCACCGACTGAATGTCCAAGGAAAACCCACAGAGTTACATGGGGAACATGTAAATATGTTTATTTATACATTTATACAGTTGATTATGATCACAGAGATTATGCAAAAACGTATTTCTAACATAACCCCTGATTTAATACTCTCTACAAACCACTGAATTAATTGACTTGACGTTACTTGGCAGAAATGTGCAGATTTTAATTCATCAAGGTGGAACTCGACGGGTCATGTGACAAGTGAATCTGCTATTTCCTTGACAGATGTGATATCACCACCAATTTTTCTGTTTTGTATATGATGGCGTGCACAAGTCTTTAGTCTGAGTCAGGTCAACAAAAACATTTGTACTGTGACTGTTTGCCACTGCAAGTCGACTGCTCTCAAAGCCAAGAACCTGGCTGATATTCGGTCATACTCTTGTCCACTAGCCGGCACGGGAGTCTGTGGGCCGCTATAAATATCGGAGAATATGGGAAACATTAGGTTTGAGTTGAACTAAATTCAACTGGACTTAATTCCCTCTGCTCTCCATCGAACATGCACTTTTTTTCAGGCCTTACTGTTGTGTGGTCTGTGTTATTTCCCCATTTTAAAGCAGGGGACTCAAAGATTTGAGTCGTTCCTACTCTTTGTACCTGTCAGTCTGTCTGTGTGCAGCAGTTTCCACCTCTCAGAGCTGTCAGTGCCGATGAGAACTGCGTAACTCTGCTCACCAATTACACCTGTCGAAATACAAGTGTGTGTGTGTGTTTGTGTTTGTGCTGGTGTGTGCAACTCATTAAGACAGCAGGTGATCATACTGTGAAACTCTCACATCACATATTTTCTTCTATCAGATCAAACCTAGTAACGGGTTATCTTCTCTCTCATATCCATTCTTTTCTGAGGCTGACTCTTTCAATATTTCACCCTCTCTCTTCCTCTCTTTTGGGACCCGCTGTTTTCTTTACTCGGTCCCGTCCATCTGCTTCTTATAACATCGAGGCAGTCCGATCTGGTTTACAGAAACCCCCTCCAAAAAATCAGGCATTTATTCACCTACAACCAAAACAGTTTTTTTCTTTTCTTCATCAAAATAACCCTGCTTAAAAAAAAACTGCCCGAGCACCGTTTCAATAGGGTGGTCAAATCTGGTCCCAATTAAAATCGGGACCCCCTAAATTTCCTTCACACCCAGCTTGAGGAAGACCCCAGATTAGAGGAATATTTTCCTTATTGCCGACTTTACTTTTGTGCGGAATTCCATCGGCTAATAATTGAACCCATGTGTGCCTGGTATTCCGGGGTGTTCCCACTCTGGTGGATAAAAAATGGCATGTTGTTACAGCCATTGGGGCAGGCGCTTTTTTTTTCCAAATCCATTTTTTTCTTCTTCCTCCTTCTCCTTCTCTTCTCCTCTTCTCCTCCTGTTCTTCTTCTCCTCTTCTTCTACTCCTCCACTTTTTCTTCACCACAACCCTTGGATCGTTGCTTGGAATTAATAGAAGAGGGGGATTTTTGCCTTTTTTAAGTCTTGGTCAGATTTCCATGTGGGAAGAGGCGGAGGCCTAATTGAGATCAAATAAACAAAAAGTCACCTGTGAATGATTTCAGCTTATAATGAGACGCATGCTCGCTTGATGGAACATGCGCATGAGGCCCCCACTTGCCCATGCACACACACACACACACACACACACACACACTCAACAAACTCAACCGCCCAAATTCTAAGAGCACTAAAGCAGGTGTTCTTATCACATCCATACCCACACACACACACACACACACACACACACATACACACACACACACACACACCAAGGATTAGCAACGGCTTCTCACAAACTCCAGGACTCAACAGTGAGAGCTTGTGTTCTGCTCCCCTATGCAGTGACCCATCATCATCCTGCTCCCTCTGGCTTTGTGAGTGCTCGGCTCCAACCAGGAATGAATGGCCACTTGTTAAATAAACCCAGGACGCTGCTGGGGTATCACAGTTGTCTGCGCAGTATTATTTTAAGTGGTAATATTAAGAAAAAAGGCATCGGGAAGCCGTCTGCCTCTCAGCTGTTCCGCAGACGGTTTCTCTCTTTACCTGTGAGTGGTCTGCGGAGAGGACTGCGGGAGCTGGACTTTGATTCATGTCTTCCTAATTGTAATAGACCTGAATCCTCTAGAAACAACACAAGGATAATTCTTGTGCACACACAGACACACACACACACACACACTTAAACACAGGTACTGAGGCTTTTTGGGCACGCACGCTCGGAAACACACATACTCCACACGTAGGTAATTGTGCCCACCTGGGAAAACATCATTTAGTCAGGCGCCCCTTCCTTCTACTAACACTGCTCTTACAGCATGGATATGTGTGTTTGTGTGTGTGTGTGTGTGTGTGTGTGTGTGTGTTTGTGTAAGAGACCTCCTTTGCCCTCTTCTTGTTTTTTAATCCCAAATTACATTTGACTATTAACACCCCTAAGCCCCAAACCATCCAATTACAATACTATATTTTATACGCCTACCAGTCTAAGGCTTTCAAGGAATTTACTGTTTTTCTTTATGCAGCTCAAACAACCAACCAGGCGGCTGCAATAAAAATCAACCATCCATCCTTAGTCTCCCAGACATCAGATAAAAACGTCTTCTCCTTCTCGACCGACCCCCGGGACTCTCTGAGTCCATAGATATTGATTTTATTTATTGTAACCTAATCGCCACGGCTCGAGCTGACAGCCACCATGTTGGGGTCAAATTCCTTCACAGTCTGCTGAATGTAAAGTACTGTAAGCGACATAAATCTGTGTGTGGACTTCAAGGCAAGAGACACAAACGCCTATTTGAGCTTGTGTTTGGGTTTTCGCACGTGAAATTTATTGTTTTTCACTCCTGTGTGGTTTATTGGCTCAAGAGGAGGAGGATAGTTGAAAGCACCGGAGCAGGGTGGAGTGAGAATTCATCTGTTCTACTTGTCTGCCTGACAGATATGTGTTTGTGAGTTGTGTTGTCTGAGCTTTAATGTGTCTGTGATGAGAGACGGGCTGTGACATCACTTTAACACATTTAGCATTTACAGTAATTTACTGTAACTGTTTGAAGGGGCTGTATATAAAAAAAAGTAACCTTCGATGGCTTTTGAGGTGAATCTCCACAAAAATCTGCAAATATATGCGGCAAGTTTACGTGATTAAAGGAATATTTTTTCATTAGAAGATTGATAAAACTGTAATGTCTGTATGATATTACATATGAAGCTGACGTCAAAATACAGATAGCTTAAGACGACAGAGGAAGAATCACTCAGCCATTGGCTTTATTAAGGTAAAATAAATTCAAGCTACACAAAATTCATTAGTTCCTTCATTCAACCTTTATTTTAACTTGGGAATACAAGAAGCCTCATTTGCAAAATAGCAGAGTACAGAAAATAAACAAAACATTTCAATACACATGAAAAAACGAATTGCAAAATGGGAAAACAGGAGCAAAAGTAAAAGCGTTGGGAAAAAATATTCTACATCAACTTAACAAATCAACTAAAGCCACAGGTAAAATATATGGTGAGATTAAAAACTTAAATTCTAGGATTAGATTGTTCTGCTATTCCACGCTGCAGGTGCATAATGAAAAAACTGGATTTGCCAAGTTTAGTAAAAAACAGTTGGCACCAGAATCCAAATCTTACAGTCTTAACATCAAGGGAGGCAAGTGAGTGGGAGATGAAGACATAGACTTGGCCCCAGAGAAGTCCTCTACATTGAGGTAAAGGCCAGGGGTCTCGTGTCAGGCACCTGCCGCTGCTCCTTTTAATAATCACTAACTGATGCCAACGATGACACACACACAGGAGTGCGGGCATGCCAACAAACATGGGTAGGTGATCTGAACAGGCCCCAGCTATCTTTGGCATCTCCCCTGCCCCGCCAGGCCGCCGTGCCAGGCTGCCCAGGCGGCGATGCCACCTGACACGAGCTGACACCACCACCAGCTGCTGCCCAACCTCAGTCACGTTAGCGTGGCTGCCAGTTGTTTAAATGCATGATGGACATTTACATAATTTAGAGCAGCACACTGGCGTCCAGCACCGACTGTGTCTAATCTTTTAAAAAGCACCAGGGACAAATTGGTCACGGTGGTCGGCTGTCTTTCACCAAATCGTTTCCACAAATTTAGTGTTTCAGACATTTCTCCGCTGTGATCCGTCATCATCTTACATCAAACATGAATTTTTATTTATTATTCACTTGTGTTCTCACTTAACCCTGAATTTGACCCTCTACCCTCTACTGCTTTTCTTGACACACACACACACATCTTCTCATCATAGGGGATCCTTTTCTGCCATCTACTGGTTTAAAGAGATACTAAAGATGACTAAACAGTAAGTGATGGGTATAGCTCTGTGACATCTGAGATTGTGCATCACTGCATAACCATTGTGTATTTGAATATAGTCGGTGAAAACACAATTAGAGGCTGTGGTTGAGGAGAAGCGAGTGGTGTTACCTGTTTACGCTTGATTACCTCTATTTATCATCCTCATCCGTCTCCTGCCATCAAAACTATGATGGGCTGGTTTTGTAAGGCTGCCCCCTTCAGGACTAAACATGCATCGTTATGATTTCAGTTTTATGTGAAATGATATGGATATTCTCCTTGACATACATAAAACCCAGATGTCGGAAACATAATGCAAAATCAAATGATGATTGTAACAAGTGCTCAAATGATCTGGTCAGAGAATGTAAAATATGAACAATGAGTGCTTATGATCATTTAAATAAAAACACTTTTATTACCTGTTATCTGAGAATATTATTATTTCAATATAGTATTTTATTCAGTGGCCCTGAGGGTCAAATCACAATGCCATTTACAGGAAACACAGCAACATGACTTTTTGTTTTGTTGTAAGTGTTTTTCAGAGTCATTAGGCGAACACTCCCATGAGTGAATGGTTGACAGACAGTGCCGAAGATGTTTCCAAAAACAGTTTTATATTTGATCCAGTAGGTGGCAGTCTGAGGACGCCATAGGCTACACGCACAGATAGCTGAATCAAGGAGAAGAGGGAGAGGCCTGGAGGGAGTAAAATGTCATGTGAAGTATAAAGTGATGTAACCTTTACCACTGAGGGCATGAGGAGATCTTCAGAATCACATCATCATAATACAAAATGTTTAAAGTTGATCCAAAGGGGGAAAAAAAAGAAAGCAGCTGTATACGTCCATAGCTAAGATATCAGTGTGATGTGAATGTGCAGACAGCCGCAGAGAGAGAGGTCGGAATGTACAGTGTAAACTGTTGATTGAAGCCTCTGTGATTGACCACATCAGCCCTGGTAAACAGTGATGCCAATATAAAGTAGTGTCAGTAGTAAGGGAACAATGAGGGCCGACGTGATGGGATCAGCTGGAACACAATGTGATTTCTGTCCTCCCCTCCGTCTCCGGACCTTTTTCACATCACAGTTTTGGGCAGTTGTCCAACAAAACAATTAGCAAGTATGGGAATCCCGGCCCTGCTCTCATACAGAGGCCCTCCCCTCCTTTCTCTCTATCTCTCCTCCTCTCTCTCCTTCTCTCTCTCTATCTCCTCCTCTCTCTCTGTCTCTCTCTATTTTCTCTCTCTCTGCAGCTGGCCCCAGGGGGAGAGGCGGCCAAGTTTATTTTCACCACGGTGGTCCCTTTGGGGTGGCGGCGAGGCCTCTGCCACGCCGCCGCTGATGTATTAGGTGCGGGTCCTTGAAGAGATGTCGGTGGGACTCTTTTATTACAACAGCACTCAATCTTATTGTTGCTGTTGAAGGATACGTGGTAGTGTCCTTTAAGCACGAAGTGAACAAGTGTGTATAAAAGTCCAACATGCAACATCATCCCTCCTATTGGTGAAGAGAGGCTTTAATGAGTAAAGCACCAGTACAACTTGACTGGTGAATATTAATGGGAATACCATAATGACAACTGATGGGAAATCTGTGGGTGTAGAACATGATGTCAAAGAGATAAAAACAAACTAGTTAGAGGTCCTTGAGGGACTATTTTCCATAGTCACAAATGAAATGTCAGGAAATGTGAATGGGTGTCAGCTTAATATGGAAACATTTATTCAATGGATCTTTTTTATGCTTCTTTTTTCTCTTACAATAACCTGATAAAAAGTGCAGGATTACTATCTTTAATAAGGAGGATATTTTTCCATCTGTATATGCTAGTTTATTTGATGTAAGCAAGATTATGCAAAAAACACCTGATACAAATTACCAAAAAACTAAAGATATGGTGTAGGAAAAAGAAGAACGATCGTTACAAATACTAATTTGCTCAAATTAATATTAGATTGTTGTATAATTGGATTATCAAAACTGAAGCATTACTTTAAGAAACATTTTTGTGTTTTTCCAGGGAAAACCATGACCTGGGCTGCTACCGGAGTGACCTTAGCCGAGTTTGCTATAAAATATCTTGACTCTAGGAATATTTGAGCTAATTTTGGGTTAAAGACACAATCCCACATATAGAATATAATTATCACAAAACTACTTGAGGAAAGTAGCTTAAGCAAAATAAGCAATTCCAAAACTTGGCGCTACATGGATACATATACTGTAAAGAAGAAGCTCTCGGCTACTCCCTAAAACATGGTAAACGTATGTGTTTGGAGGATGAGCTCTGGATGCAAGAATGAATAATAAACTGAAGTCAGGTCAAGGGATGGAGTGACAGAGTGTGGGAGGGATTGAGCTAAGATCTGGACCAAAAACATGTTGATCCATTGTACAGTCCAAGGTCCACATATCTTCAGCAGTGTCCTTTACCTCCATCCCAATAAACCACATTGAGAGAGAGGGGGAGAGAGAGAGAGGGGGGAGGGGGGAGCGTGTGTCAGACTGCATAAATAACTGTCTGCATGATGTAAACACAGCGGTCATAACCCGAGCGAATTAAAACAACAGGTCTGGGCGGGATTAAAGCTCAGCGCGCACTTTTTCTACCACTTTAAAAAAAAATGGTCCCGGGACAATAACTGACACTGCTCCTCACGAGGCTCAACTCTGATTGGCTTGATATTAAATATAAACTGTCCACTCAGCACTAAATAGATTATGTGTATCCCCTAACGATTTTTAGTTTTCTTTTAAATAAAAATATGAAGTTATTGTTTTAGGCCTAAAAATCGTCTGACATTCTTAAAACATTCAATTAAATTACTCCAGAATTTCCAAATTAAATCTCCAACTTTTTGGGGACTTGTTTAAATCATTCCAGAACTTAAGTTGCATTTTAGCATCCCAGATAATCTCTGAAGGCAAATGTTTGTTTGCGTAATGACCACGGCGTCTACTGTTATCTATTAGAAACAACAGAGGGAGACTTATCTGTGCTTTGTTGGTGCTCAGGTTCTGCTGATTCTGACGGAGTGGACTGACGAGAGAGGTCAGGTCAGAGCGTGGGCCCACACACAGAAATAAAAACAACACTAAGGGAAAGGTGGAAACAAAAGACATGCAGCACACAAGGTGTAAAAGTGGTACAAATATATATTTATACACATGTAATCTGTACAGCCATATGCAAATTCGCGCGTAATTGCGCACAGCCATCATCCATCGTAATGCAGCTGCCAGAACAGGTCTGCACCAGTAAAAATGCATCTGCAGAGTATTAACAGCAACAAAACAAAAAGCAATTTAATGCACGTTAATCTTTGAACCAGCAAAGACAACAATGAGACACATTATGCATTTAAATAAATTCAGCTTGGTTTTATACGGGAACGAAGGAAGAGAGAGGACGCACTCTCTCCGCGTTATTCCCACTCAGAGTCTGCAGAGATGAGACGTGTTTCAGTCAATGTTCTGTCCTTTTTTTAGTTTTCTTTCTTTCTCTTGGAAGAATCATCGTTCCTTTAACCAAACGTGGCCCGTGGAGGTGTCCGTCTGTCTCCATCACGAGGCCGTTGTTCCACATAACCTCGTCGCGTTCAGCATCTCCTTCAACTCGTTCTCCGGTTTGCCGGCGACCATGAAAGGCCACGTCTGCGGAGGAGAACACAACCAGGTTAGGTCAAACACGAAAAAGGAGAACAGAGTAAAAGAATAAAGGAATAAAAGAATAAAAAGTAATTGTCCCAATCATTTACTTGAATTCTGGGTATGGCTTTTGGGAGCTATATCACCAGTTCTACATTGTTTATGCAGAAATATACATAATATTAATATATATGTTCTAAATTACTTTATAATGGTGACACCTGGTTTAAAACCTTTTTCTATATCCAAATAAAAGTTCTGCTGGGATATTTCAGATAGAATTAATCACAAGACCTTTTCTGTATTATTGTGTTTTTATTCGCTGCTTTACATCGGAGGCCTTTATTTCTTTGTCTGTGAATTGATTATTGATCATGCAAATTGAATACTGGTAATTATAAGTCTGTTTGTATAAACCAATCAGGACGAGAGTATTTTCTCCCATCCATGCACCTGCTTGGTGATCACACACGATTCTCACCTTGGTGCTGAGACATGTGGAGGCCTTGTGTGAAGGCCACATTCCAACCCTGATCACTTTGAAACCTCTATTTGAAAATTAAACTGAGTAAATGAGATAAAGCCATAGAAGAAAAATAATTCACTCTTTCTCCGGAATATTGGGCCAAATCTAATGAATCTTTAAATAAAAACATTCTTATCCTAAACTACCAGATGTGTTTCTCTGTGTCTCAGATGTGTTTCATCTCACCAGGTTGACAGGGTGGATATATCCGTTTTCATATTTGTCGTTGGCCAGTATCTGCCGGAGGTGCGCGATGTAGCTGGACGCGAGGCGCAGCGTGTCCAGCTTGGAGAGCTTGGTGTCCGATGGTACCCAGGGCAGGGTGGTCTTCAGCCGGGAGAAGGCCTTGGACAGGACACGCATCCTGGCTCTCTCCCGCGCGTTGGCCGCGTTCCTCTGCACCTGCTTGCCCTCCTGCTGCGGCGCCACACCCTTGGGCGCCGTTTTGCGCGACCCGGTCTTCCTCTTCTTGCCCGGCGCGTCTCTGCGCTCCTCGCTTGCGCAAGGCCCCTCGCAGTTGGAGCTGTCCTCCGTGCTCTCGTTGGAGTCTTTGCCGGAGGAGGCGAACTTGAGGATGCCGTCCAGGAGCTCGTCGTCGACATCGCTGAGGGAGCCGGTGGACATGGTGAGCTGTCTGCGACCGGAGCGGACTCAAAGCATGGGAGCAAAGGCTGATGCAGGGTTATGGACAGGGTGGGACGACGCACGCCTGCGAGGCGATGATGTGTTCGTGGACTCCTGACCGTGCGAGGAGAGGAGCAAGACTTTTTATCTCCAGGAGCAGAGAGGGCGTTACCTCATGCTGGGAGGAGACATGGGTACTGGGCTCTCTGGGTTTCCAGGGCCCCAAAGGAACCCAGACCACAGAACATGCGGTTTATTTCCAGCACAAATGTGACCTTAGCCAGACCCTTGATTATTTTTGAAGAGATAACATGGCTTCGTCACTGTGATTTCTTATTTTTAGACCCACTTCAACTTTTTCAAAAAGTCAGGGGTCCTTGAATTTCACTATTAGAGGATTTGTGTGACTGATCTATAGGCTATTAGAAAAGAAGGAATTAAAAAAGAAGTAAGGAAGAATTGGTTTTACAGATTAGCCTCTAAAAAACATTCCACCATGGAGTGTAAACATGACAACGCAAAAATCATATTAGGGTTCAAAATAAAACCATTTAAATTTTTTTCTGTGTATTATCTTGTTTCTCTACGTTTTCTTATATTATCATAGATTTGGATATAAATGATTTAATTTGCTGTTATAGGTTGCATTGCATCTTAATGTCAAAGTTCTAATCATTAAAAAAAACGAAAATCTAGTATTTTTACCTTAAAATGTATCGATATCATATTTTAGACTTTATCTTATTATAGCATATCAGAGTATTCAGTAGCTTCACAGGAATCATGCAACTTTCAGCACATCTCAGTTCAACAGGATAAAGTGCAAGCACAGGGGGGTGTCATGTCTCAAATCACAAAGTGGCGCCTTGGTCCCCTCTGATGTAATGGATACCCGGCACCCACAATCCCCTGTTTGGCCTTCCACATCATTCCACACTGATGCTCCATGCACTGGTCCACTCAGGCCCAAGTCCAAACAACACGGCCTCCGCATGGAGCTGCTGGAAGTGGAGAAGGTTGAACAGCAACAGGAGAACCCGGTTCTCAGTCATGTGCATCTTGTTCATTATATTCATTATTGTGAGCGATGAGACATACAGTGGGATTCTGAGTAACATGAAGCTGCAGATTGTAGTTGCTGTGATGCAGGATGGTGTGTGTGTGTGTGTGTGTGTGTGTGAGAGTGTGTGTGTACGTGTATGTGTGTGTGTGTGTGTGTGTGTTTGAACACCCTGCCTTCGCCTGCACAGCTGAAGCATGTGCAAGGATAAGAGGTGTGTCTCTTGAGTGTTCACCTCTAACCCCTTTGCTTCCGGTGTCACAGTGGATTTAACCAGGCACCACTGCTACGTTTTACCCACCACAATGACACGAGGACATGCAGCGATGTTTAAAAGTGTTGATGAAGGCCTTTTAAGACAACTATCGTGTTTGCCTCCTTGCTGACCCAGCGACTCATTTTCTGCAGTCAAAAAAGCAATCAGGCCCCCTTCGGTTATTCAGTTGCTTCAGGAGATTCTGTGCAGAAAGAGGAAATAATAGAATATGCTGCGAGTGGATCGTACCATAGATCTGATTGATCCTGGTCTCCGTTTATCACACATGTAGAAGTTCATTTATTTTCTGTGAATTCATAATTTGTTACTATAAGACATATAAACTGGTCGACAGAAACTGATATATAGGACTGTATTAATCTGAATGTATTATCATTATTATTAGTTTTCTTTTATATGTATATCGGTGTATTTCTATGTTAATCTTCCTTGTTATGATAATTTTTATATTTGTTTGACCATGGAAGGGGGAAGGGGCGTGGGATCGGTTCAGGGTTGTGATTTATTAATAATAATAACAATAACAATATTAAAACATGTATCCCTCTGTCAAAATGTAGGTGGTTTGAACCTTGGAAAATCCTAACAAAAAGTGTTGACAAAGAATAGAGCAGCCGTAAAATCTGAAAGAACAAGACGTTCACATGAATGTGCTGCAAAGAGAGAGGGGAGAGAGAGAGAGAGAGAGAGAGAGAGAGAGAGAGAGAGAGAGAGAGAGAGAGAGAGAGAGAAAGGTGAGGCCATGGTGGGAGAGGGAAGAGAGGAAGACAGCGCTTAATCTCCTGGGTGGGCTGGAAATCAAAGCACTTAGTGGAAAAGTAATAATAGAGTCTGCTAGATTGATGATCACCTCTGAGATACATGGATACACCAGAGAGTCACAGAGAGAGTGAGGGAGAGGGAGGTGAACTAAAATAGCTCATGAAAAGACTCTGCACAGGCCTCGTTTTTTTTTCTCTCTCTCTCCCACGTGTCGATAAAACACAGGCCCTGGTGTAACAAAGCCATTACTATTATTTGTACTCACAAAGGTTTTAAATCTCATAATTTAATGTCCTAACTGAGCCAAACTTGTTTAGTCCCCAGACGTATTTCAGCTCTCTGTGTGAACGATAACAAATGTAACACAAGTGTTGAGGAAACTTCCCCGTTGACCGTTTTCTGCCTGGGTCACACACACAGTGACATGAGGCAACAGGTGGAGAGAGGGCGAGGGAGAGAAATGGGGAGCGAGGGGGAGAAAGAAAGAGGGGACCCTGGCAGTTATGGAGGGACGTGCTGCTAATTAGCCGGTTTGGGGTCAAAGGCTAGGCCGGTTGTGTGATGTCACCATGAAAGGACGGGTTCCAGATGTTGCTCGCAAGGGCCACCGAGGGGAGGGGGGGGGGACGGGGGACGGGACGGGGGACGGGACGGGACACCTGACTCCTCGGGGTCATTATCATTTCTCACACACACACAAACACCTTTTGAACATGTGAAGTAACTGCATGTGCTCAGACAAACACATTTGAAAACCACGTGATTATCACAATTATCTGTTTGATTTGGACACTATTTTTACACTTTTGCTTAGAAAACTGTGTATTTGCGCTTGAAGTTGTTTTTATCTGCTCCGTCAAAAGGTAGCTTTTGAGACAGCGCCCCCTTCAGTAGTGCTTTCAAGGCGCTGCTCAAATGTCAGTGTTTGTACTTTGTTTAGTGCTACAGCATGTGTGTGTTTGTGTGTTTGTCATATAGACTGTATTCAAAGATGTGCCCCTCAAAAGTGAAGCCAAAACCTCTTGTCTGGCCCCTAGTGGCTGGCTGCAGTATAGGTCATACAATTGTGGGGAATTATTCTTTGGAGCACAAAAAGGGAAAAATAAAACAGTCAAACTGCCAATGAACAATATGAAACGTGGTTACAGAGGAAAAAGATTTAATCTTCTTCTTTATCCTCTTTCCTCACCCATAGTTTTTTACAACCTTCTAAGTGTTTTTCTGAAAAAGGCAAATAAACGTGAGAAGTAAACATTTAACTATGCAACCACTGACTAATGTGAGAAATTGGGGGAGGAATGAAACTAATGACACCAAACTAAAACATTCCACATGTATTTCCCTGTGAGTCAAAGAATGAAAGAACAAATAACACTAACATTTTTTGGTTGCTGGACAGAAACAAACTGAGGAACTAATCTTGGAGTGAGGCTTGGGGTGAGAAAAACATCATCCATCTTTGTCTAAGTGCGGCAGTTCCCTGTCCCTTATCACAGCCGTACTCCCCCAGCACACGCACACATGCACTCACCCACGTATGCACAAATTGCTTTTCACCTCAGTTCAAGTGGCTCTAAACTAAAGGAGGAGAAATCAAAGCAAAATAACTAAAAGCAGAGGTTGTGGAGAGTGCAAACATACAGCGGGGAGAGGAGAAAGTCATTGCAAACGGATGTGGCGGACAATAAGAGAGAATTATGAACATGTTTATGGGAGTGAAAATATCATTATTATATTTCAAAAAGACCAAGCTCCTTTGATATTCTGTGACAGGAACATCCGGGGGACAAGGATCCTCCACAATGAGACTGATATTCTGTCAAAGTGTAGGTTAACGACCCGGAAGTCTTGTCCTTACAGAGTGAGGGAGTCTGAGTGTATTGGTCTCTGGACTACGTTCACACATGCGTACTTATCTGTGTGCATCTGTGTTAAATGAACTGGATTTCACAATGTGTGTGACGGATGGATATGGATCATACAGAATTAAAGTGGAATGGTGGAATCTGGGAAATGCCTACACGGGATTGGCCGAATGTTCGTCTCTTCCATCGCCCTGACAACCAACCACATGACTCAAGACCAAATCTGGGATTCTTGCACTGTGCTCAAAGAAATGTTGTGGTACTTCTGGAGTCTATATAAAAATGTATATAGACTCCAGGTCCGGAGAGTAAAGCCATAGAGGAAAAATGCCTGAAACCTGTATAATAACCAGCAGGGGGCAACTCCTCTGGTTGGAAAACTAGTGCATTTTTAATGGAAGTCTATCAGATAATGACTTTGATTGATAATGTCAGTAAACATTGTCATAGCTCCAAGTTTTCTTCAATGCAGCATGAAGTTCATATTGTAAATTATGGTCCCATTTAAAGTAAAACAGACGATAGAGTATGGTATGGGGTGAGGCTACCCTGTGATTGACACATAGCACCGTCCAGTGGGTGAGGTTTGCAGGTGT
The DNA here is from genome assembly GCA_038501795.1 of Pseudopleuronectes americanus. Taxonomy (NCBI): domain Eukaryota; kingdom Metazoa; phylum Chordata; class Actinopteri; order Pleuronectiformes; family Pleuronectidae; genus Pseudopleuronectes; species Pseudopleuronectes americanus. The sequence continues at coordinate 10,416,584 of CM076734.1, read as the reverse complement.
AGGTTGGTGTGTTATGTTCTCATGCTCTCAGTCAGGCTCCACCCCCTGCTCCTCCAAATATGGTTACTTTTGGCCAAAATGTTGAACCCGAGGTTTCAAAACTGCAGCTCGCAAACCAATGGGTGACTTCACATCGGATTGCCACTTGGTTCTGTTTAATAAAGTTGGATTATATTGGACATTTTCTCACCCACACCCATTCACACACCAAAGTTACCTTCACACTAAGCAAGTTCAGTTTGAAAGTGTTCATCAGCAGGTATGATAGAGTACAAGCCACTTTTATTGTTTTTCGAGCTTGCAGAGTTTTAAGTCGCTGTTCCTGTCGATATAGATCAGCAGCTGTGCACCTTGTTGTTAAAGATAAATAAAAGAAAATGATAACCAGACTGATGGAGATGAATAACAGCCCTGCAGGAGATGGAGCATGAGAAACGAGTGCAGGCCGCCTTAAAAACAATAACTTTACATGGAGAAAGATTCACTGTAGCAACCTGAACTAAGTTGGTTGCTGAAATATCCATTGGCACTGCTGTCTTAGTGGTTCTATACCCAAAATACACACACACACACACACACACACACACACACACACACACATGCACACACACATACACACACACACACACACTTAGGCTGTGTTGGCTTGAGGTTGAATTGGCTGCGCGCCCAAAGTGTCCTGTCGGAAGTAAGTGAGATGTGATGCAGCTGCAGTTTGAGTGTGTTTGTGTGAGTGAGTGTGTGTGTCTTTGTGTGTGTGTGTGTGTGTGTGTGTGTGTGAGTGAGTGTGTGTCTGTGTGTGTGCTTGTGTGTGTTCTACGGTAGTATATGGCACTTTTTTAAACCTCTGTTGCAACCTCTGGACCAACTTGTGGCCTGGTGATCGGATGCAGAGATAAAAGCTCTGTGTGCGTGCGTGTGTGTGAGTGTGTGTGTGTGTTTGTGTGGCTTTACTTTGCAGGAGTGGGCAGCGGGGCAGTGTGGGACAGTGCTGGGTTTCAGAGTCAGAGGTCTGGTCTCTGTCATTGTGACTGAGGCTACAGTTTATAAACAGAGAGGGAGAGGGACAGTGCTCAGTTTTCCGTCTCACACAGTGGTACGGTTTAGATGTGTGTGTGTGTGGTTTAATCCTCCACCAGGCCAGAGCTCCCAGCTAAACCCATCCTTGCCCCTCTCCTTCAGCCAGACCCCAGCCCTCAACCCGCACGCCCCCAGTGTCCCCGCTGCTGTTGTTGGATGTCTGCTCAGTCCCGTGCAGCCAAAACAAATAGATTCAAAACTGTTGAGGGAAGAAAACAAGCTATTTAGCCAAGATGCATTCGCGCACTTCTTACTGTTTAAACAGTGACATGCATTTCAAAGTGGTATGCACCTTCATGTCTACAGACCAGGTTAAACAGACTCTTCAGTGTCACACAAACATGAGTAAAACTTAACATCAATAACGTTAAATACATTCATCCCCCCCTCCTAACCACGGTTGTGAAAAACTGCATATGTCTACCACTAATGCCATTTTGCTCTTTACAACACGGTCTTACCCAAATCAGTGGACGTGGTTATTTCTTGTCTGATTACTGCGCTGCCCCTCAAGAGGGCCTCCCTTCACTGTAAACAGTGCATAGTTAAAAAATCCTTTCAGATGACCCAGAATGCAGCAGCACATCTGCCCTTCAATTTGTCATGTTACTCCGCCGCTCATCAACCTCCACTGGCTGCCCATGACTGCCCATGGCTGCCCAAATCAGATCGCTTACTGACGTCCTCTTTCAATCATGCATGTTTATGCTACTAGTCGGCAATTGCATTCATCCACGGAACATCATCAGGTCACTCGTGCACACAAGATGATCGCAATCCAGACTTCCCCTTGTTTTGGGTTCCCTGATGGTGGAACAAGCAACCTGGTGCGATCAGATCAGGGGGAGTCCCTCAATCGTCAAGGACCTCTTGAAGACTCATCTCTTTCAATGTATGTGTAGAAAAGATTTTAAATTTCTTACAGGTCATTTTAACTAGATCTTCTCTTTATCACAGGCAAATTTCACAAAATCATGAGAAGACACAAACTATCTGACTGATCTCTGCAGATGAACAGAGATAAAATGTCAGGATCCGCACACACACACCTCATCATCAGTGTAACGCTGGACGGTCGGTGATATTATTCACACCTGATCAGTCAGACTGTTGTTATAATGGAGGGCGATGATGGAGAGGGATGATAAACAGAACTGCGCTCTCATTGGCTGGATCAGGTTCTACGCTTTGATCTTCTTTCTCCTCATTACTCAAGGGGGAGCGACAGGTGTGTGTGTGTTTCTGTGTGTGTGTGTCCGTGTGTGTCCGTGTCTGTGTGTGTTTATATATGTAGAGATTATTGTAATATGTTGAATAAGATGTGCAAATTCCTGAGTTCCTATCAAGAGGGGAACATCTATTAATGAAGGAGCCTGTATTTATATTTATTATCAACATTTATACTCCCTGCAGATGCTTGAATTGCTGCATCTCTTTTGAAAAATGAACTGTTTACCACCCCACTCCAGAAAAAAAAGGAAGAATAGAAGTAATGACCTCATCCCCATCGTATCTCGAGACTGTCTCAGCAGTCTGGGTAGCTCACGCCTGCACACTCACAAACAGGCCACTGATACAGTGGGAAGCACACACTGATTATCTGTAACTTTTGCTGGTAATTGCCGCAGCCTCTGGTGCAGAGGGAGACAGGCAGAATATTATCCGACCCCAGGAAGAGAGATAGGGAGCAGTCCCTCAAGACACCACAGTTTTGAACAGTTATGCATTTCTTTGGGTCAGCGTTCTCTTGTGTGCACGAACAAACTCCAGGCTTGAGTGCGATACGCCCACGTAGCCTGACGATATCTCTGGATAAAACCATCCAGAACCGCTGATAGCCGCGGAACGTGTTGACTGCCCCCGAACGCAGGGAAACCTCTGCCTTCCTGGGCGAAGAGATTACGCATGTTAGCTGCTTCCCTCCAGTCAAGCATCCCTCCAGGTCCCACAGGGAACCGTCACCCCCACCGGTCCGGAGACGGAGGCTCCTCCTGGGCTACTCCGCTGATACTCCCTTCATACTCGGTGTGGGTCTGATGCACAGGGAGGGAACTTGTACAAACATTGCACATTTGACGTACAATCCCTTATACACACCCTCACACACTAATATACTGTACACACACACACACACACACACACTGACCGGCCGGCTTATAATATACAGAAACATACTTCCTACACTTGTAATATAAACATGAAAAGCCATTGGTTTTCTACAAAATAGGATTGCAGAAATTAAAAAAGCCAGACAAAGAAAGGAATGTGAAATTATGAAATGGAGCAGACGTGCAGGGATGTTCAAGGGATTTTGTTTTGGCGTATCAGTCACTCTGTGGTGTGTGTTTGTGTGTGTTGCGATAGCACCTTCTTATGTATCATTTCAACCCTAATCTGTGTTTGTGCCAGTGTGTGTGTTGCCAGTTCTCCCCAGGGACACAGACGTTGTGCTACCGGAGGCTAACAGGAGATGACTAAGAGGTGAGATGTGAACTGTGATAAAAAAGAGTGCCCCTCTCACACACACACAGACACAGACACACAAACACACACACACACATACACTTACACACTCACATTCACAACATTGAATCTCATGAGACCGCTGATATCCCCTGAACCCCAAGTCCCAGGGCAGGAAGCGCGTGTGTGAATTAGCTCATTAGTGGGTGCACGTGTTTGTTTGTGTGTGTGCATGTGTGTGTGCATCTCCAGCTCCGGTGCATCTAACAGACAGGCCCACTTAGTAGCAGAGGACAGACACAACAGCACCTCACCCACCCTGTAATCACAAACAGATGTCGGCTCACCTCTTTGCTACATGTTAGCTGTAGCGTTTCATTATTGGATTTTTATTTGACCATGTGATTCTTAATCTTAACACTGAGTGCAAGTGCACGTCCGTGCATATTTCTCTGATGACAAAACTCGGCGCAAAGATATCAGTGCAATATTTATAAACTGACCTCCGTAGCAACTGAGAGTTACGTGAAGATCTGCACATCCGTTCAGAAACAACAGTTTGAGTGATACTGAAATTGTTTGTTTGAAATTATTTTGTCTAAACAGATGAAAAGATTGAATTGATAAATCTTTAAATTGTACGAAAGTGAATATAATAGTTTAAGTTCATTTTTGTGCGAAATGAATGCCCCATTGACTGTGAAAGGCATTATTATAAGACATAAGACAGACTATGGCTCAGTAAAAAAATATGATTCATATTCCAAATTCATATCGCAAAATTTACTGAAAGTAACATGTGAATTCAAACAAAATAATTATTATTGTTTTCAACTGTTTAAAGCACTTTAAACTGATAAAAGTGTGAGCCTAATAGAAGCATCTCAATTTTTTTCACTGTTGGCATTAATGTAAAAATGTAAATAGTAAACTATCAGTTCTGTTGATGTTCACACATATATCTAACACTCACCAAACATTTATTTTACTCTTGCTGGTCTGCACTTTTGTTGTCGGTTAAAGTCGTACTCTAAAGAAGTGTTGCTGCTTCTGAAACACACATGCAAAAACAACATGCACAACATGTGAATCTGTCTTTTTCTTAATCATCTTCTTAGTTTATTTCTTAGAAACACTCACTCACACACACACACATGCACACCATTTGGTTATGCAAAAGGCGACGTGTCCCTGTGGGGAATCAGCTGTTGTCCAGCTGTTTTATGCATATATACTCTTTGGCTTATTTATTTGACAGCAGCGATGTGCATCTTCAGAGGTGAGAAGTGTGGCTGTGTATAAACAACTAAACATCCTTATTGCCATCGTGATGCAACACACACACACTTGATGAAAAGAGTTTTGTCTTCCAATATTGGCAAAATGTCTAAATGGCTCTTGGAAAGAAAGATCTCCATTAATCCAAAGTCTTTTCTGCTAAAAGCCGGATCGCACATTATTTACAACGAAAACATTACAATGCCAAAGAATGTCATTTGAGTTAATTTGTCTTGAATCACTTCTTATCGTGTACTGTGTTAGTTTCACATTAGAGGAGATACACTGAAGGCCTGACTTTTCCAGGACTGATCATACCTTGGTGAGTGTTTCCTGCTTTTTTACTGCACACTTTGGTTTGGATTTTTTTTTAAACACAGAGTAGATCAATCAGCGAAGTGGTGGTCCTTATCTATCTCTATCCCCCTGGATACTAATTAAAGATAATAAACCTCACAGATCATTTCTCTGCTGCTCCAAACTCTCCGTCACCTCTGCTCTTCTCGCACCCAGACACACATGGTCGGATTGACTGGGAGCTCACACACACACTCACACACACACACAAACACATGTAGGGCTTCCCCTCAGGCTGCAGGTGTGTGAATTCTGCTTGTGTCTCTGTACGTGACAAATTTGCATTATATGTTAAAAACAGTGTCGAAGGCTTTTAAATACACATAAAGCTACATCTTTCAAACATGTGCCTGCACACACACATACACACACAAGATTCATCTCTCTGTGTGTCCAAGTTTAAACCCCTCGTTTATCTTCAGTCTACGCCTTAAACACAGGTGCTTGGAGAGTTTACAGATGATGATATCATGCGACTATATTCAAGTCCACTCTTTCTCTCTCTTTTCACACACATAATTTGCTTCCCACAGAAAATCCCCCTGTTTGCCTCACTTATCACAAACACACAGACCCTCTCCAACATTTGTTTCTATCCCACTCACCAGCTCGGTCAGCACACACAGATATTTATCTAGCTCAGAGACAGAGAGTCTCATGAGCCGATGGCGGGCGTACGATTTTTATTGAGCAAGAAGATAAAAAGGCCGGTTCTGCTCTGTGTCCATTAGGGCTAAAATGGCCTTAGGAGCGTCTGATGAAATGGAATAAACTGTTGTGGTTATCTTTCCTGGCTGCTTCGGTGGAGGAGAGCCAGAGCGAACGAGGGAGATGACACGCTCACAAAAAAACTAGACATTGCTACACAGACGCAAAATCATTCACACATACACACACACAGACACACACAAAATCTAACCCTCCGTGGTATTGCCCTGGTCTGTATTTATCCCTAACCATAACAGAGCAGGCAGATAATGGCTGATGGGACAGTCGTAAAAATATCCTGGCACGGTTCTGTTTGGATTAACCTCCTCTCCTCACCCCTTCTCCATCCCTCCATCACATTTTATTGCTCTCTGCTTTTCCTTCCCCTCTATCAATCAATCAATCAATCAATCAATCAATCCATCAATCTATCTATCTATCTATCTATCTATCTATCTATCTATCTATCTATCTATCTATCTATCTATCTATCTATCTATCTATCTATCTATCTATCTATCTATCTATCTATCTATCTATCTATCTATCTATCTATCTATCTATCTATCTATCTATCTATCTATCTATCTATCTATCTATCTATCTATCTATCTATCTATCTATCTATCTATCTATCTATCTATCTATCTATCTATCTATCTATCTATTCATATGTTGTGTATTTATTTTGGCAGAGTAGGAGCAGCTTTATCAACATAAAGCAACAGCGGTTGTTTATTTTCCCTCTATGTTTGAGTAGGATATAAAATACTTGTTCAAATATGTTGAAAACAGAATCTGAAGGAAAAGTTATGGCCACATTTCAGGGGCTTGAACTCACAGACGTGCACCTGGTGCATATCCACCAGTTAAGTTATCAGTCATCTTTTTGCTCTATTTTTGGTCTCGTCCAGCTTCTGAGAAGAGTAACTGTTCCCGAGCTAGTCAGTAAAACCTTTGTGTTACTGAGGATGCCCCTTTTCTTGAGAGTCATGATGAATCAAAGCGGAAACAATAACGCTGAAACCCAATAACAAGAGAGGACATCGTGGGCCTGTAAAATGCTGATCCTCATGTCCGATGAGGATGGGAGGCCAATATTTTATATCTCTGCGGAGAGCGTTGCAACAATATATCTGACACAGCTTTATTGCTTTATTCTCTTTAATGACTTCCTGCAGCGAGGCTGGAGGAGGCCGAGGGAGTGAACTCGCTGACAATTAAGATCTCTCTTTTTCTTTTTGCTCTTTCTCTCTGTTTCTGGACTCACTTTTAACCACTTTACGGTCTTTACCTCCGTGCCTGTGTCTGCTCCTCACACCGAAGCCCGACTCCACGCTGGCCTCTCTCCGTCCACCACTTTCACCACCATTTGCCGGGAGTGTAAATGCCTCATCAACATGATAAGTATGTGACCCTGTCTGTGTGTTGCTTGGTGCACCTCTCTCGCTCTCTGAATGGCTGAGATGGGGTTACTAATGAGGAAATGTTCAGATGATGAAGTCTTTTTCCAAGAATCTTTTTCTCCCAAATGCTGTGGCCTTTGGATGACTCCCCAAGGAGACCATTAATTTAGATATCAGTGTGTGTGTGTCCGCGTCTGTGTGTGTGTGAGAGAGTCAGTGTGTGTACATGTGCGTGGGCAGTCCTTGTGTGCGTATGTGGGGTTGCGTTGCTTTGTTTTATCACACACAAAAACAAGCATGAGCAAAAGGCAGGTCAATAAGAGAGTGTGTGTGTGCACGTCTGAAAGAAATGCAACAATACCGAGTGCCGTACAAAAAATTACCCCCTAACAACTCAACAAAAACACAACTCCCCTCCACCCCACTCCTCTTATCACACATCCCTCCTTCCTGTCATCCTTCTACACCTTCACCCCGATTCGCTCCCCAAACGCCACCCCAAAACATCCTTCTATGTCAACACTTCCCACCCCCGCTCCACCCCAATTCAGGCCTGCACCGGCAAAAAGTGGAGGGGACTCCTCACAGTAACATCATGCACACATATATGGATACAGGAAACAAGTACCACTCTTGCCACCCACCCGCCCTCCTCTCCTCCTATATCAAACAGTACCCACTAAGCCACACAACGACAAAGATGCATGAACGCACACTTTATCTCTCCGAGGGCAACCGGGTGTGTAATTGGAGGGATCTGTGATGAGCCTCCCCACCCTCACGTTGGGTGCCCTTCACAGACGGACGCCGCCTGCGCTCTCACAGCAGCTCGTTTTTGGAGTGCTCTGTTTTCTAGTGAGAGAGGAAGAATCCACTCCACAGGGCTTACAGCAACTCCTTCTCTATCCAAACACTGTCTGTCTGAGGTGCTGACAACCCGACCAGCCGGGGCCCCAGTTCTGTGGCGAAGAAATACAGTGTTTGCTCTTCCTCGTGAACAAGGAGCCACAATGGAAGATTTCCCAACAAGGGATATGAAGGTTATTCTAATCGCTTTCATTTTAAGGCAGCTGAAGCACATCCACATTTGAAAATGTAAATAATGGACTTTGTTGCTGGATATTTTCTGACTCATCTTCTAATATGTGTATTTACAGTAGCTGTCCACCGCAGAAGAGGCTTTTACTTTGTTTTCCACTTTCATTTATTCAAATTCAGGGTCTGAGGATAGCGGGCACTTCATGTTTAACGATCGCTCAAGCTCTTTAGGAAAACTTCTCGTGTAAAACAATTTAAATTGTAAGAAATAAAGTGATGATTGACGAAAATCTTATCTCCCAGATTAAGTATTAGATTAAGGAGAAACTAATTCGTGAATGATCATCATGAATCTTCCATTCAATTCAAAGCATTTGCAATCAACTTTCTCGTTTTGCAGCATTAAAGAGTCACAGAAATCAAAAGCAAACATGAGATCTGACAAGTGAGTAATTTAAAGACACCTACACTGTACAGTTTGCATTTGAATATAAAAAACAAGCCGCTGAGCTCCACTGCTTCAATCCATCTGTCAACAAGAGAATTTGATTTCATCCTGCTGCGGCTTTATTTCAGTTGACTGATCCTGCAGATAGATGGTGACTTCTCTGCAGACTGGAGCTGAGCCAGATAATAATAATGGCAGCATTATCATTTCCAAAACCAGTCTAAACATGGCTATGGCAGGGAACTCCAAAACATCTGTGCAGGTGTGTTAATGTTAGTCCAGTAAATCAGACGTAATGAGCGTCAGAGTGATCGTCTCTCTGTCTGGATTCAGGCTCACGTCTGGAGAGAAGGTTTCACTTCTCAGAAACTCAGGTGAGAAACTGGACTGACTGGCCAAGATTCCAACTGTTAGAATCGAGGCACATGAACTGACTTTATATTGCACACAATCACCTTTCATTTTGTGTCTTAAAGGGTCAGTGTGTAGAATTTAGGGATAATTAGTGTTGAAGTTGCATGTCGCAGTATTACTTGCTAAATCCAGGATTTTCAGGATATTATGCATGCGTCTACAGATCCTCTTTCAAGTTCCTCCAGGTATCTTGATGAGTGTGTTTGCACACTGCCGTGCCCCTGAAGCCTGGCTGACTGGTCCCCAGTAAGAATGGGGCTGATATAAACAGGCATGGCCGTTCCCACGTCTCTGTTTACACTGGGAGACCCCGGAGCAGCACTACCCGAGCACTGGATTCCCTCTGCACGGCAAACTCACACACTATCTATCTCCGTTTCGTACAGAAACACTTACTCATAACTACAGATATTTTGGACATTTTTGCATCATTGCAGCCAAACACAGACCCGTTTGATCCCAGAGGGGACTGTAGCACACACGGCTGCAGAGTGTGATCTTACGTTTTCATTATTTCCTCTATGGTCTTTTCTTCTTCATCTAACTTATATCTATTATTGTCTTTTTTCTCCCTCAGCTTTTACTTTTGTAATTTCCAATCTGGTCAGTGCATCCCACCTGACCTCATCCCTGCTGAAGAGTTCCCACAAAAGCTCCTCAAACCAGCGCTGACCTCAGTTTTTACAACACTGCCGCAAAAACTCTCAAGAGCTTAAACTCTGCTCTCTGAGTCCTTTTGAAAAGAGCCCGTGATGGACGCCCAACATAAACAGAACTCTGGGGTCCTGACAAATACGACGAGTTTACAGGCAACAGTGAGGTCACCTCGACAGCGCATCTCTGCAAAAAGACTCATCTGCTGACAGGGACGTTTCCAGATTTTTAAAGAGGTGTTCAGAAGTTTTGTAAAAACAATGAGGGAAGATTAGGTCAGAGAGAGGAACTTTCTGAGAAGGGTGTGTGAGAGTTATCCAGAGATTTTGGAGAAAGTTATGTGTCCTTGTCAATTTTCTGTCAAAAATGTTAAACCGACCAGATCATCCAAATCAGGTTGCCTCATAATATATAGATATCCAGTCCCAACTTCCCCCTGGTAAATATTATTGTTCCACCCAATAACAAACCGTTTTATTAATTATTTCGTGTCAAGTTTGATACATGTGAATATAAAACGTAGAATATAAAAGTTAATGAACAGCCAATTGAGCACAAGTCAGATCAAAACTATCTTCACACACAAGCAAGCGCACAAACACAAATATTCCCAGAAACAAACAGAAGAAAGATTTATCTCTCCCTTTCCCGCAGTCACTCTCTTTTTGACGCACATACACAACGCTTACAGTGATGGAGCGTCTATTTATTCTTAGTCATATCTAAATCTATTATGCCACAAGTGCTCACATCTGTGTGTTTACATGCTGCAATCTTATGACCTAATGAAATTAAGAGCATTGTTCCCCTGGGAAGCAACTTCCCCCAGTGATGTGGAGCCCAACAAACTGTAAACACACTCCTGTGCCCTGCGTCAGTCTCCTCGCAACAACACACACACACACACATGCACACCAACAATGCTTCGCGGCCTGACTCTTCTAACCTGCTCCAAATCTAAACCTTTATAGTAAACAACTCGGGACATCTGAACAAGGCTCTTGTGCCGGATGGATGTGAATTACAAGGCTGTATTTCCCCCAGGAGGATTTAATGAGAGAAGGAACGAGACAATTTGGTAACCAGGGGAGGAAGAACAATAACAACAGGGCTGAATCATAAAGAAGCTATTTTTCTGTTTTGCTTGGACGGGGGCCAGGACGGAGAAGTGTTTGCAGCGGCCTCGACAGAAGAGCTGGTTTACAATGCGCAAATATATATAAGCAAGAAATAAGTCACTGATGTTACATGCACAGAGAAGTGCGTGTGTGCGTGCATGCGTGCGTAGACTTATACACATCCAAAGCTGTGTTTAGTTTACACAACTTTATCTCATAAAGATTGTATGTCATTCTTATCAGTGACATGCAGCGTTGTGCAAATCCACATCGAGCAGAACAAATCAGATCAACTCAAAAACATGACAAACGTGCATAAAGCTGTGATCACTCCATCTAAAGGTCACAATCATCACAGGACATGGAAGCGACAACTCAGGGCAGCTCTCATTCACTAAATTCATTCATGAGCCACGGTAACGGCTGCAAATTCTCTCATTGATAACACAAACATTCCCCGGTCGCCTCCAAACTTTACTCCTCTCTTCTCTTTGTAAGCCCGTCCAGAATTCCCAGCGGAGCGCTTACTGACCAGATGTGCTCATTTTCCTTGGAGATGTTACAAATCTAGATAGCGTAGACGTCAATACACCGTAAACATTGAAAGAAGTCACACATTGTTGTCTAGAAATGGTGTTAATATAAGCCTGTTAAGTGTAATATTGGCAGGCAGACACGACGGCAAAGACAAATTTGTGGACACAGGTTTTGGTTAAAGTCAACGAACACTTTAACCCTCACTTGGACTTTTATTTTTAACAACTCATTGTTTATTGTTACCATTGAGTTCAAATCTCGTTCAAATAATGTTGAAACTATGGAATTAATTTTCCTACCTTGACTTCCCCCATTTTTCACAAGGCAGCACAGGATACTGTAAAACCCATACCAAGTGGGATGAGACTCCATAATTATCCAGCCCTACAGTAATGATGGGAATGTATGGTTACTTTTGATTTCCTGCACCATTATATTTAAAACATAATGAATGAGCTTCTGCCAGATTTAATATTTTTATGGATTTAATGCAGTTCATTGAATGTTGTCTGGAGAGAAGGGAAACTTAACCTCCCCTTCCATTTAAGTCCTGCATTGACAACTTTACCTAAAATGCATTATATATAGTTCTAAAGAGCCACTTTACACATTTACATGACCTGTTCTTCTATGTGGGATTTGGCCTATACGCAAGATCTTTTTTTTTATTTGGCGAGAGTCCAAAAGACGGCAATCTTTACAAGCATTTGCTATCTCTAAGCTGTAACGGATTCATTGCAGGATAATACTTTATCATGAAATTATTGGACATATATTGCTTAATTTAACTTTTTTTACAAACCTCTGATGTATTCTCAAAAAACCCTGTATCTTTTGGCTGATGTGTTTTCTATATTCTATATGTATCACGATATGACGCCATCTGTAGCTTATGTTTGTGTTGTTGTTCTTCTCTTGTTTTGCATCCATCTGAGCAGCGCACGTGTTCTGATATTAAAAATATTAGGCTTTTAAAATAGTCCCTTAAATTCTGTTCGCGTAGTTGTATTTTGAAAGTTTTGCCCGGAAGTTGTCGTCGTCCTGAAGTTCACCAGGTCACCCGGCTTTATTGTGAAAGCTGAAAGCGGAAGTCCCCCGGCTGTGAGCTCTGTGTGAGGAGGAAGAGGTTTGTCCAGAAAGATTCACCGTTAACTGGTTCGTTTTTTGTTTTGGTTTCACTACAATGAGCTGAAGAGGTAGCGAACCCTGCAGAGATAACATTTCACACACACACACACACACCCGGGCAAAGACGCACAACCAGCGGGCAACAGCGGAACTAGCCCGCCCTCGGTGTGACGGTAGACTTGCTAGCCTGCTAAGCTAGCGAAGCTAACAACTTTTCGTTCATTATTGCTGGGGCACTTTTCTTTGTTGCTAGCTAGCGGGTAGCCTGTCTTCACAACAGCAGTAGTGTTGTGTCGTTGTTTATTGTTTGTTCCCCGCGCCGCGGTTTGTTGTCCCCGAATCGGACACAAACACAGAAAGGAAGTTGACTGTGTTGTGCTAAATGAGTTTGTGGTAAATGACTCGCAGACGCCGGACAACATTAGCTAGCATCATTTCCCCAAACACCTACATCAGATGCGTTGCTAAGCAGTAAAACACAGCCCCGGGAGTGGCTAACATATCCGATAATGTAAAGACTTGCATTAGTGAGGGTTTTTTAAAAGGTGATTCTGTGAAATGTTTGAAGCAATTGCTCGTATGTGTCTTTCAGATGCACGTGTGATCCGTGTTTTGAGCCCCACTTCCCGAAACCTCCAGTAAAGATTCAAACACAGAGGTGGAGAGCCAGATCAGCTGGTGCTGCAGGACCCGTCCCAGCATTTGTATACTTTGATGCAGGGTTACTGTAAGTACAGCTGCTCTCACACAGGGGCTGTCTCTGTGTGCTGGTTAACTGCACTGTATGTGTAATTCTCAGTGAAAAGACATGTGTTTTTTTATAAGATAAATATATTATTAAAATAGGTACCGGGTTGGACATTACACTAGAGCGGCTGCTGATAGACTGATGTCTAGGTCCCCCAGGTCTTCTCACACTCATCTGATCGTCCTTACACTGGCTTCCCATTAAAGATCCATGTTTTCCCACATAGAGCTCCACATGGTCAGGCCCCTGCTTCATCCATACAATCAGAGAATGTCACTCAGGTCCTTTGACCAGGGCTTACTGGTTGTCCCACGTGCCCAATTAAAAAATAAGGTTATCATACTTTCAGAGTTGTGGCCTCAACACTGTTTTACTGTCATTCTGTTGCATGTTGTTAACCGACTTTTATTGCATGTGTTTATTGTGCATTACTAAGTTCTGGTGTTATTTAAATGAAATAAAATGTATTTAGCGATCAACCCACCGACCTTCTGGTTGGACAAACACTATTTAATTCATGTGCAGCACGTTGAGACTTTGGTCCTAGAAAGGTGCTATATTTAGTAAACTATACTTATTACTAAATAAATCGCTTATGTATTCACAGTGCGTGTTTAAAAATATGGACTGAAAAAAAAGTTTGTCTAAAGCTGTCAAGTTGATTCTTTCAAATCCTTAAAATACTAATCAAGCGTGGGCCCTTTCCTTTTACAGCCAGTCTTGTCTCCCTGTCCGACCGTCCATGAAATGGTGGTTATGGTGGTGCTGCTGATGGATGCATGAGGAGAAAGCCCCTGTGGTATCTTGGCTGCACCACACAACTTCCACATGGATTCCGGCAATGATGACGCACTTGATATCATTATCACTAATGTGGTGGCGACCTTCAGGACCAGGTGTCACCTCAATTTACGCACCATTGCCTTAGAGGGAGTTAATGTCATCTATAAGCCAGAATGTGGGGTAAGGAAGCTAAATGCTGCAGTGGAGAGATTGTTCCTGTAAAAACTAGAGAAATTTAATGTATTTCAATGTTTATAACTGCACTGTATTATCAAATCTTTTCTGCTCAGCTTTATAATCGAAAAATTGACACTTTCTTACTGTTTCCAGAAAGTCCTGATGAAGCTTCGTAAGCCCAAGATAACAGCCTCCATTTGGTCGTCAGGGAAATGCATCTGCACTGGAGCAACAAGGTAACACCTACCACACAAAATGCAATGGCTGCAAGAGGTTTGCCATTTCTCTCTGACTTGAGAAGTGTTGGCCATGGCTGTCTTTACATGTATTGTTGGTGCAGTTAATGGCGGTATTGGCACAGGAGGCACAATGATTTGTGCTGATGAACCCAAAATGATTCTAAATGTTGCAACTTGCTGTTTGTGGGTTTCATTTCTTGCATATTTAACTATATACATTATGTTTATAATTCTGAATGTTGATTCTCACTCCTACTCTCCTCTTTCTGTCAGTGAGGATGATGCCAAACGTGGTGCTCGCAGGTTAGCGCGCTGTATCCAGAAACTAGGCTTTAAGGTGAGGATGATCACATCGCTGGTTGTTAATGGCATTCAAATAGTTCTAGAGCTTTTACATGTGCAGAAGCATAAATACAATGTTAACTAGACAATTATTTAAACTTTTTAAAGCTGATACAGAGTTTATAAAAATTACTGTTGAGGTATTGCATTGCAAGATTTAAATTGGCAACAATCTGAAAGAATAGTTGCAAATATATTTATATTTGTTTATTACAATTCACAAAAATCTATACCCCAAATACCACATCTGTTATTAATGATATAAAGGACATTGATTTCTAAATATTTATTTAAATCATAGGCCCTGTAATCAACTATATGTATCATTGTCATAGTAACATACATCCGGTTATTCGGGATCAGCAGTTTTACAAGGGGAACCACTTATATTTTAAAAAAAAATACGGAGAACAAAATCCCATTTTAGCTCATTGAACTCTGTAAAGCTCTTTGCTTCAAGTGTCATGACTCACTGTTTAAAAAACAAGCTTGTGACCAAGGCAACCTACAGCTTGCTCTACAATGTAAATAGCTGCTCTTTGAGATTTGCATTTTTTTTTAGTTGAAGCTATACTCAGTAATTCACTTCTTAAGACTAATCTGTAGAAATCTAAGCACCATTATATCTTGAAGAATAATAGAAAAGAGCCCTTTTTCATTCTTGATGCTATAAAGTGTGCATCCATATTAAGTGTTACAGTGTGTGTTTTGTGTGTTCAGGTGAGGTTTTCGGCCTTCAAAGTCGTGAACGTGCTGGCAGTTTGCTCCATGCCCTTTTCAATCCAGCTCATTGACTTTACGACGAACAACCGCCCCATTGCCAGGTAATACAGTCCATTCACATCACCACCACCCTTATATGATATAAATAAAAGTAATCACTATTATCTTCATCAACATTTTTATTCTTATTATCCTGATGTTTAAGTGTTAAGAAATCTTAAGATTTGATTTAATGCACTGTGATTTTGCTCTGTTCTCTAAGATGTTTACTTAAGTTCAAGTTTGAGTCATGAATTATGATTGAATAAAGTCCAAGAACCGCTCACTGTCATAATTAACTCTCTTTGTCATTAATTTCAGACACCCTCAGTACATGTCTTTGAGAACTTACTTTACTAGTGCTTCCATATTTGCTTGTATAGGCTGACCTCTAGTGGTGAGAGGAGGAAGCCAGAGAGCCAGCCAAACATCTGACAACTCGTTTAAGTCCAGTTATACTGTACCATAATTTATCAAAGTTGCACCCTTATCCACATCATGCATGGTTTTTCTGCATTATGTTTGGTCACAGAGTAGTTTCCTCCTGCTTTGAGTGTATTGAATGGAGAGATGCTTCAGGTTGAGGGAGAGGGCGAGCAGCTCAGCAGGACCAGTTACCTGCTTTCTCTCCACTGGATGGCGAATCCATGTTGGTGTGGAAAGCCCTGATCGATATACTAGTGTAGAAAAAAAAACAATTCACATGTTTATATGACAACAGATTCAATACTGACATGTGACATGTTGTAACCAGAGTTTTTGGTGTCTTTGCTGTACTCATCCATGTGTGTGTGTGTGTTTTTTTTTGTGTTAGTTACGAACCAGAGCTCCATCCAGCTGCCACATACAGGATCAAACATATCAAGGCTACTATTCAAGTGTTCTCCACTGGCAGCATCACAGTTACAGGTATGACACACAGCTAGGGGGCACACTGTCTTAAAGGCTGGATGTCGTGCAGTTGTAGCTTTTACAGTCTGCTACGCCCCGAGCAGCTCTTTGTAAATAAACTAATCCCTTCTGGAATTTTTCCCTAGAGTGAAATAGTTTACAAGTCATAACGTAACCAGAGGTAGTTCTGTTGTTGAGGTTTCTTCCTGTACTGGAATGACCTCTGTGGTTCTTTTTTCTCTATGTGACCTTCCTGCTATTTTTTATTGTGCTCAAAACCTGAACTTATACACACCCTACCCCCACCCCCCCCACCCCAGGACCAAATGTGCAGAATGTGGCCACGGCTGTGGAGGAAGTCTACCCACTACTGTTTGAGTGTAAGAAGCCCCTCCGCAAATAAAGGAATCGCATGCCCAACAAGACGGAAGTGAAATAGAAGACAAGACCGAGGACGCACCTTATCTGTGGAGATTATTTCCTTGACTACACGGCAACAGTCCATCCACTAATGTCTTAAACATAACCGACGGGTGATATTGAATCACCTGGAACCTCAGCAGCCCCACTTGAAATCTTAAACTCTCACAAAAATGTCAGTGTTGTCGTGGATTCTGTGGCTTTTGCGCTTTTTAACAGTCGACGTTCAAATATTTTCCAATCTAGAGACTGCTCCTCTAAAGCTGACTCGCACTGGAGGGTGGTGGAAGTATTTTGCTCTCGCTCTTTACTTGCTCTGGGGGCTTCTGCATGGACACAGGAAGACCAACTTTTCTAAATGCTTTAGTCTGAACTCTTACCCTATACACAGCAAGACGTCCAATTTACTGCTTTTTCAGGAAGAATCCCGTCCACGATTTATTTGAAGAGATGTTAACACTAATACAGGACAGCTCTGTATTATGCACGTTAATGCATGAAGAGAAAAACGGCAGTTATCACCACGGACTGATGGTGGGGGGCGTTCCTTGTCCTGTATAATTCTTCTCTAAATGTGTTTTCATCTCTGATTTTAATTGTTGCACACTTCCTGATTTTCTTCCGTCATCAGTTCCCTATTAATGCTTTCTTACTTCACAACTGTGGCGTTGGATCAGATTGCACACACATGTCAATATTCTAATTTCTTGTCATTTCCCTGTCATTTTTAATATTTAACTGTTCTTTTAAGATTAGGTTAGGACAATGTACAGAATAAGATTGATGTCCTAAGTGTTGGAAGTTTTGAACAGTTTTTTTAAGGTTTTCGAATATTTTTTTTATGGAGCCGTAGACCTGCTCCCACTGAACACAACTTGGTAGTGGTTACTGAGGAATAAAGTGGCACTGAGAAAAAAAGCTATGGAAACTGTCCAGAATTGTTCAGGGCGCAGGTCAAAATGGAAAGTCATTGTGAAAAAAGCATTTTAATGTGATGGCGTCTGCTCTGGTCTGTCACACACAGCTGTACAGCAGTTAGAAATGTCATCCGTCTGACCTGTGGTTTAAAAACTGCAACATTGTCTCTGATTACTAACAGTGTTTTAAAGGGGTTGTGTTGATATCATGCTGATGCCAAACCTTCCATAGTATATCCTCCTTTTAAATGACAGTGATACGAAATACTTCTCAGTGGAACCTAGTCTTTGTTGTAACATGGCTGCCGACACTTGTGCTGACATCCATCGAGGTAACATGCGTGTAAATATATAACAATGCGAGTGATGAGAGAGATGTTGTTTGAAATATGTGGGATGGTGTCTTTTTGAACCAGTGTCAACCGAGGACTTGTGACACTTGTTCAGAGTTTTGTATTTTGTATAAATTAATAAAGGTTAATAAAAAAAACCAATTCTTTCCTAAGCCCTTTAATCGTTAATTTTCCATTATTCCTTATTAGAGGTTGTATTCACCAGTCAACAGAATGGTCTTTAAAAACGTTTTTCTAATGTGACAGACTTAAATACATCTTTACATTCAAAAGTACAGAATAAAATGTGCATTATTCTTTTCTCGCTGCAAAACATTCGACTTGTTGATTGAGTAAGTTTCATTTTGGCATCAGTGACAAAAGTAAAAAACTCGTACCACAACACAACAGAACTGATAAATTATTTACCCTGATGGATTCAGTATGTTTTCTAGTCTGTGATGATTCAACAGTAAACCAGTGGAGCCTGTTGTGTCCATGCATAATCACTAGCTTGTTCCCATGAAATGTAAATGAGACGCACAGCTCTTCCTGAGACTAACGTGCACTTCGCACACAAGCACACACCCACACACTTTTGTCAATTCAGGTCACAATACATCCTGGTACATACATGGTGTGACTGTTTTGAGCCTAAGGTTGAAAATCCCTTTCAGAAATGAAGTATATTTAAATGGAATAGAGAATAGAAAAAAATCTTATTTTATATAATCTCACGTTCAGTCCCTGTGGTCTACTTTTTATTATTAAGATAATGCCATTGGTAATTTTGTAATTGTTATAAAATGTGCAAATATATCTCTTGATTTTGAACAAGAAAGTGTGAACCCTGAGCTACTTTCCCTACTGTACTGTTTGTGTAATTTACACCATCATTAATGTTCCTTATCTGAAGCCAGTACATGTATATGACAGAGACATTACAGCTCTTGTCAGACCCTGAAAACGTCCAGAAAATTGGGCTTAGACATTCTCTGGAGTTTTCTACATAGGAAGAACGTCGAAGGAATTTATCTTGCGTCACGTCAACAGGAAACTGTCCGGAACAATCAGGCAGGGGCTGGCGTCTAGGTAGAACATGCAGTTGGCAGGGGACGTGATATAGAAATTCAAATAGAGAAATCACATATTTTTATTTACAGCACATCTACACCTGCTTCAGTTTTATTGTCTAAAAGCTCTAAAATCTTTTCTTTCCAAGTTGATTCTGGTGTCTTCTACATGTATGGCACTTCTTTTTCATCCTGAGATATTTGGATTCTTCCAGTTTTGCATCTCTTGCAGATTGTCCGGACATTTTCCTGCTGTATTCTCACGTGGGATCCCCCGGACACTTTCTAGACATTTAACTGAAAAGTTCTGGAAATATCCGGAGCAACAGACTCGTACACCCCATCTGGAAAATGTCTGGAAAGTGTCCGGAGTTCAGTGCATGTCTGAACAGCTCTACTTAAATGTTTGTTTTCCTCGAAGCTGCAGCTCGACTGAGGTCCACAGTTGGTTAAAGGTCTCAGTTGTTCGCCGGCACCTCTGGAGTTGTGGTGCCGCTGATCAGACTCTCCTTAGGCTGGGACTGCCGAAAGAGGTTCACCTGGAAAGGCTTCCTGACAAGGCAGAGGGAGGAAAAGAGAGATAAGATAAACTTATTTCACGAGATAAAAAACGACAACAACGAGGTCACGTGAAAGCTGATGCTCACTTCTTGGCCAGCTCCTTAGATATCTCCTCCAGAGTGCGACCTTTGGTTTCAGGCACGCAGAGGATGACAAACACCAGGAGAACAAAGCTCATGGCGGAGTAGAGGAACATCACATTGGGAACACCGATCTTTTCTGGAAAAACAGAAACAACTTTGGCTTATAATCTCACATGTTAAAACGTATTTTGCTGCCACCTACTTTATCTGTGACACACAAGACAAAGAAAGAAGACAAATATCACATTCACTCTCGGGTGCTGAACAAGCTGAAAAACCGTCAAATATCCTATGTTTCAATAGTGATGAACTTTTAAACCACAAATCCCACAGTGTTAAGACTCAGTGTCAGATGAACAGTGTGACTGAAGTGACTACTCAACCAGGAACAGAAACATTTTCAGGAGATTCACCCCTGGCAGAGCAGTTTCCTGGCAGTTGTCATAAATGTGATTAGTACGTTCAACTATTTGCCTGACCTGGTTGAAAGATGGAAATACAAAAAGATCTGAAATTAAACACACGGCAGAAACACTGGACATTCAATTGGAAAAAAGGGATGACAGCTCTAACACAATTAAATAAATTATAAAGATTAGCACTTAGTAGAGACCTCTTCTAATGAAACCACATTTCATACATTTTTATCAGATTCATATAAGGTCACTGTAACGTTATCACTTTGTCTGGGATCTGAGTCCAAGTGAGTCAAGTATTTTACATTCAAGCCAAGTGAACTGCAGCAGATTGAATGACATTCCCTGTAACAAACACTCTGTAAGGCCACCGTGACATTGACCTTTTCCCTTTTGCTACCAAAAGCGTAATAGTTAGTCATTGTATCCAAGTTAATGTTTGTGCCAAATGTGAAAGGATTCCTAGAAGGAGTTCCAAAGATATAACCATGACAAGGCAAAAAAAGTGCTTGATCTAATAGGTTCACATAGTGCCTCCTGTGCTGAGGCATAAAAACCCACGTACCAGTGAAGGTGAGGAAGGTCATGGAGATGAGCAGGTTGGTGGCCCAGTTCACTGCGGACACCACGGACACGGCCCTGCCTCGGACTCCCATCGGAAAGATCTCGCTCAGAACCACATACACCACTGGAACAGAAATAACAGGAACCGTTACACCATCATGTGTGCTTTGCTTTGTGTGTGGAATTCATTTGAAGCTGTAAAGTCGAGGTTCACACTGAATTATCTGGGGACCTGGAGCATTGTTATCGTGTGACAGCCACTGTTGTGCTTTGTACTTAACAACACACGTTGGTGCAAATTCAGCAGACGAATGTTAACAGGTAAATAAATGTATGTGGATCATGGCTGGACTTCTGCATTATCATTATAATGGTTATGTCTTCACCTCGTTCGTCTATAAGCAGGATTAAGCAATAACTGCTGTTATGGAGGGGTGGGGAGTGACCTTAACATTGCTTAATAGAGCAAGTATTACTTATATAAGCAGTAGTACTTCGGTGTGTGTTCAGCTTCAATTACTTTCTTCCCTTGCCACTTCCCTATACATCAACAACTGGTAATACAAGTTTGCCAAGTTACTAGGCGCAAGGCAATTGTATTTAGAAAGCACCTTAAATAGCCCCTGCAGTGTAAGAGCTAATCATGCAAACCTTGTTTCAAAGACAAGAGGCCTGAGGGCGTCTGACTTTAATGTGTTGCTTGCTACTGATTACCAGTTTGATATCTGTGTGTGCACTGACAGCAGTGTTAGTAAACCGAATGGGTGCTTACTTGGTCCGAGGCTAATGGAGAAAGCTGCCACATACACCAGCAAACTGATCAGTGAGGCCCACTTCAGCATGGGAGACACTTCTACTTCGGTCCTTCCTCCTCCCAGCTTCCCAATCCCATCCTCCTCTCTGTTAGTCCTCTCCGCCTCCTCGCCGCTCCACCGGCCGGGGAGGCTGGTGGAGAAAAGCTCAATGTCGTCCTGGGTCGAGGTTCCGTTTAAATCCCACGGGGTGTGTGTGAGGTTCGGTGTCGGGTGGCTTTTACACAGACTGGTGAGGTGGGTGTGGCTTTGCAGCGTCAGTGTGCCGAGCGCGGCCAGCGAAATTCCCATCGCAATGGCACCCGCGCACAGGAAGCTCTTGGGTCCCAACCGGTCGACCAGCAGCACAGCCGGGATGGTGGCCACTACTTTGACCACTCCGAACCCCGTGGAGGCCAGGGTGGCTGCAGCGTCACTGTTGAAGCCCACGCTGCGGAGGAGTGGGGAGGCGTAGGAGAGGATGTTGGGCTGACCCGTGACCTGCTGGAGGAAAACCAAAGCTACACCCATTAGCAGCCGGGAACGCAGGTTGGATTTGGAGCTGAACAACTCCCAGAAACAGTGTTCTGACTCGGCTTTCAGTCCAGCCTGGATGTCTGTGAGCTCCGTCTCTATATGCTCCTTAAGCCCGCCCCTCATTCGGACCAGCACCGCCTTGGCCTCCTCCACTTTGCCCTGAGTGACCAGGAAGCGCGGACTGCACGGGAGGAAGAGGAGGGCACCTATTTGCAGCAGCGCGGGGGGGATCACCAGTCCAAACGTATAGGCCCAGCCATGAGGCACAGTGGCGAAGGCGTAACAGCAGCTGAATCCCAGCATGACGCCCACAACCAGCATCAGCTCAAACAGTGTCACCAGCAGACCCCTCCTCTCACTCGGAGAGATCTCTGCAATGTACAGACACGCTGCCGTCCCCGACAGCGCCGTCCCCATGCCGACGATCACCCGGCCTAGCGTGATAGCGACGAGCGAGGGCACGGCGATGATCACGATGGTCCCTGCGACCACCAGGGCGGCGCTCAGCAGCAGGGAGCAGCGGCGGCCGTAGCGATCGAGCACATGACCTCCGGCCAGGCAGATGAGGAGAGCGCCGAGCAGGTGGGAGCTGACCAGCAGTTCCTGTTCCCGGCAGGAGAGGGAGAGGAGTTCTCTCAGCTGCAGCAGGACCCCGGAGGTCAGGCCCATTTCATAACCCAGCATCAGGCCACTCAAAGAAGCAGCTCCAGCTGCTACCACCACCAGCCAGCTGCATCCTGGAGACAGGGACAGAGACACAGGGTCAGAGGACACAACTACAGATATCACCCTGTTTAACCCTGACCAAGGAGCAGTCTGGGACCATTTTCCGCCCTCTTGGACTTCAAGAACCAGTTGGAAGGTTCAACACAACTATGTCAACTTTTGTAGTGTCATATCAGAATTAACATTTGTGTTTGCTTGAAGGGAAATTGCTATTTGACAGAACAAACAATAAAGAAAAGATGTGCATTATTTAAAATTATTAAATGTTTGATCATTTTCTTTATTATTGTGAAGCTCAATATATTTGAACAATTACTTTTTCAGATTTAATATAGGTAAAGTGAGTAAGAGTTCTGAACTCTTTACTCCCTTATATAAATACATGAAGGTTCTGTATTTTTACTAGAGGCACCACAGACGAAGAAATCTTTTGCTTTGGGGCCTTAAATTTATCCGCAGGTTTCGTAATTAGAGGTAAACTTTTATATCTAATAATTTGTATAGCAATAACAAATATCTATTTGACAGAGCAAACAATATAGAAAATATGTGCATTTATGTTAAATTTAAAAAAAAGTAGGAGAATTGTCTTTATTTTTGTAAAGCTTAATATATTTGGTTGTACATCTGTTTTTCTGTTTTATTTTGAGTTATATATAATAAACTTAATGTTTCAACTTTATTGGGCAAATTAAGTTTCAATAACATTTATTTGTCAAGAGAATTTGAAAAATTACTTTTTCAGATTTAATATATTGGTATTAGAACTCTTTACTCCCTTATATCGATACATGAAGGTTCTATATTTCTACTGCAGGCACCACAGATTAAGAAATGTTTTGCTTGGGCGCCTTTTGTGATTAAAAGGTAAACTTTTAAATCTAATATTTTGTCTAACAATAACACCCGTTACTTTCCAGATCAATCATGTTAACGTGTATTCTGAAGTACGGCTGCCTCTATCCTATGACCTCTCTGGAATGGGGTCAACAAGTTGATTAATTGTTCCTTCTGGTCAAACATGTACTGCGGGTTTGTTTACAGCAAGTTGCTTTTTAAAGCAGCTGATAATCTCACGTTCAGCTGTTGAAATCAGGGTGAGATAACATGCAGCAGAAAGGGGCACAGGCCGCACGTGGAATTGGAATCAATCACAGGATCTCATTGGATGCAATGGAAGACTGCCATGTTTGAGCTTGGTGGACCCATGTGTCTTTGGGTTTAAAAGGTTCAAAGAAAAATGTAGTGGACAGGAAAATGGAGGATTTGGCAAATGCGACCAACATGATGCATGATGACAGAGGAGGAACGATGTAGAAGGCCATATTGCTTTAATAAATAATCATAATATTAACACATATATAATTAAAGACGTGTATGACATAACGTTTTGAAGGAACACAGCTTTCCCCCCCAAGTAGGTTTACCCCCTCAACCATGAAGTTGTCTAAAAGTGATGACTGTGTGGAATCAGGTCAGAAGTTCACAGGAAGAATGCTAAGGCAATGTTACAACCATTGTGTGTGTGTATGTGTGCATGTGTGTGTGTGTCTGTAAGAGTATTGCATGTATCACAGTGAACTAACAGATATTCATTATCATTAGAGTGAGTGACTTAGTATTTGAGAAACTACTGATCTCCTTGGATTTACATGCAAAGCAGTCTCAAGTGTACTCAGACTGGTGTGGGTCAGCGTGACCTGGTTGCATAAACTCTGTTGTGCGCTACTTATGCATTTCTCTCAAATGCTAGAGCACATTAACTGACTCACAGTGAGTCCCCACATACAAATTGCAAATCCGGGTTAGATCCCACATTGTACAACCACTGGGTGTACACAGTATCAAGGATTGTGTTTATTTCGGATTAGCAGATCAACATTTATCAACCTTACACGCCGTGTTCACTTTAAGGGAGAGAGGTTCTGCACAAATTTAACTGCCAGTTGTACTAACTGGCAATAACTTGTACAGTTAGTACAAGTAACTGCCAGGTTGAGACACTGGAAAAACAGGGAGAGGTTATATGACCTAAATACAACGTTATGTTGTTTTTAACCAGTCTGACAATACAGAATGTGTGTGTGCTAGTGTGTCGGTGACCTCAAACATCCTGACACAAAAAATCCTGTTTAAACCTGTGAAACCTAAAATAGAGGGAGAAAGAGAGCGGAGCAAAAATAAATTGAGTGAATCACCCACGTTGCTTCGTAACGAGCCAGATTGTACTCATTGAGTTGAGATAACATAAGAAAGGCATGAAGTGGTGGTCAATGTAAATATAATACATATGGGCAAATTAGATAAGGACACGTGTAAAAATATTTATTGGTTTCATTATGAAACTGGAGCGAGTCCAATGGTCATTTCTGAGCTGTTTGCTTTTGATCAAATCTCTCTGGACCAATAATATTTCCAGGTCTGAATATGCTCTGGATTTTTTCCGGCTCACATTCACAGCTACCAGGCGATTTAGAGTCTATGACTGTGGCTGAGAAAAGCCACCTCTGTCAGGGGCGTCTGCATGATGTGAACAGGAAACGTTTTAATGTGAGGTGACGTCGTAAACCTAACCATCCGGAAAACACTTCTTCAAGACGGGTTCAAAGTAAGTTATGATTTTACACAGATGACTTGATACTCGGTCATGAGTCAATGTCACATTTTTGGTTTTGTGCCACTCAGGTCGGAGTGACCAGCACATGACCATAAACACATTAACAGCTTTTGGTTCGATCATTAATCAGAGCTCGAGGGACTTTCAGTGGATTGATCTCTCATTTAAACACCTTATCCAGTGTCAGGAGACAAGTTTACCGAGTTATCTCTGGATAAACTTTGCTGACTAACACTCTTTATGCATATACATCATGCAGTCCAAGTTCCAGATGGATGGGTGGATAACTCAAGTTAAGTAGATTGCTGGAACAGACTGAAGATTAGCGTTTGACAAACTTATCTTTAGGTTGATCATGTTTTATAGAAGACTAACTGGTTTACGGAAGCTCACTGGTGGAAGCCAAGGGATACAGAGGCTCTAGTGGGGGTGCTCGTTGAATCCAATGATATAATCAGAGCCTCCCTCCTCTGACCATTACATTGAGAATTATGTCAGTTCTAAACAAAACACATACCTAAGACATGTATTCACCTCTGAAAAAGCATGAAGTTATTTTCTGTCAGTCATAATGTATGTGTGTACCTGGGCCTTTGGGTGGAGACAGTTTCTGGGTCTCAGAGGTGTAGCTGCCTGGTTGGTAAGAGGTAATGTTCCTGGTCTCACTGTCAAGGTCCATTGTCACCCACCACTAACAGCAGGCCTGCAACAGACACACACAGAAACACTGCACTGAGTAACAAACATTTTGTCATATGAGGCCCGAGCTGGATTCAGCATCATTCGCGAAGGAGGACGTCTTCCTATTTTTCGGGGATGTCTACAGTGGAAATCAACATCTTATCAAATGTTACAATCAAATGCATTTTCCTGTTGAATACATTAAATTCTGACCGCACATTTAATGCCATCTCTCAGTGGACAGCCAACCTCCACTCAATAAGAATATTAAATAAACAGAAGGATTCCACAGAAAAAGTTTCAGCTCCACCTTGCACGTCCTGGGGGATGGGTGTTGGTGTTCAATTTTGGAATCAGAAAATCAAGCCTAATTTCTCTCACCCAAGAGTTCACAGTTTTTTTTTAGCTTTTTCCAAGTGTCAGTTTGTGCAGGAAAAAGGTGAAAAATAAATAATAGTTCGAGCCTCTTGGCCGCCCAGGCTTCATCTTTACCAGGTTGTTGTTTTTAAAATTACACGCCAAAGGAAACAGCTACTTGCTGCACACAAGCTGCAATGTGATCAAACCGGGTTGTGTCCCCGTCATCAAGAAAGTACATCCCGTTGTTTGCCACTCGCAGTATAAATTGTTATTATAGGTGTGTCCCGACAT
This sequence comes from Pseudopleuronectes americanus, assembly GCA_038501795.1. NCBI lineage: Eukaryota > Metazoa > Chordata > Actinopteri > Pleuronectiformes > Pleuronectidae > Pseudopleuronectes > Pseudopleuronectes americanus. The sequence continues at coordinate 10,389,644 of CM076734.1, read as the reverse complement.
CTTTAATAGGATTCCCAAAGATACCACACTCCCTCAACAGAAGAGTTAACCTTAGTCGTACCCACGCCTCTCGCCCACTATCAGCTGGGATTGTCTCCATAACCCTTAAGAGATCAGCAGTAGAACTAATGAAAGGTTTAACATAAAAATGGATTTACAAATATTGTTGTAAATCTGGCAACAAAAAAAGTTTGGTTAGTATCGATGAAATGTGTTGAAAACGCACCACTTTACAAAAGGTGCCCCATAAAACCAACGGAGGCCTTTTGGCGGCCCTGGACCTGGACTGCAGACAAGACTCCAAATGAAAGCAGTGTCATAAATACCAGCTCACAAAGGACACTACTTGCAGCTCGTTCTGTGACACCGAGACGTCGAGTGAATTTAGAAATACTTGCAGAGGCGGTGGTGTAGCACCGATTCTGCACAACTGCTCAGCTTTCGATTTTTTCCTTTTTGCCTTGTTGCTTCCATCACCCATCGTTCGCTTGTTGGTCGGCTGCTTTGTTCGATTGTCAGCAGGATTACACAAACACCACTGAACAGATTCTCCCGGGCACAGATCCGGACTAAAGGGAGGATCCGGAAATGTTTTGGTCTGGAAAATTTTAACCAATCTCCCAAAATTATAATTAATCATGCACCTTTCTTGGAAATCTGGAACATTTATCTATCTATGATTGTGTGTAATTTGGTGCGGATCCAAATAAAAAACGGGTTTATTTGTTTGCTGGTTTTTCTGTTGGGTTGGGAGGATTACGCAAAAACTACTGGACAGATGCCCACAAACTTGGTAGGAGGGAATGGTGTGGGTAGGTGAAGATGCCAGTACATCCTGGTGCGGATCCTGATCAGGGGGTGGCTTCAATAAATAGTTTTTCCATATATTTGTTGATTACACCAAATAATCCAGGGATCTTGATTTTCAAACAATCAGTTGGTTTGGGGGGACTGAAAGGTATGAGGGGGTGCAATCTGGTGCAAACAAAAATCCGGATCTTGTGAATTAAAATGTGATTTTAGACCTTTTTTAAATCAACCCATCATTCTTCCACATTGTTGATTGTAATTTCCTATTCTGTGTTCTTTCTACGAGGCTTGATTGAATGTAATGGTTTTGCCTGTGTGGCCCTGGTGTTCCCTCTCCTGAGAGTCAGTCTAGTTTGTTGCATGTGTTCTGGAGGCTGAACCCCAACAGTCCACCCATTGTCCTGCACCTGTAGTGGCATCTCATTGGTTGTTTCACCACTACAGAGTGGAGGAACTACTTTTTTCAGATGTTTTAAAGTCCCCTGCTCAACTTAAAAAGAGTTGCAGGGTTGATTTCCTGGAGGCCAGCAACCACAGACCCCCTGAACCGAAGGAGACAAAACAAAAACACATCGACTCCAAACGCAAAGGCCACAACACGGACTTTCAGGTTTGGGCTTGTCCACTACTTTACGTGCAAATGACGCGTGTGTCGCTGCATTAAAAGTCCGGAACACCGTGGAAATAGGAAGCAGGAGAGACTCGGTTCCTACCTGACAGCCCTGCCTTGTTTCTGCTGGAGGCTCAGGCCGGGGTCGGTGGCTCCATTCGGTCGAACTCTTGCTCTGCTCCCGGACTCTGGTGACGCTCGTCTCGGTGCAGACGTCCAGCTTGTTTTGGTTAGACCGCACGCTTAGGCCCCGCCCACGTCTGCTCACACCACCAATAGGAGACGCGTCTTGGCTTTCACTTGTCCCAAAACGGAATCCCATTGGCCCGGACCTGCCTGTCTTGTATTACCTGCGAGGAAAGGCATTTATTAAGAAGTAATGAACTCCTGCGAGTTCCTATGTCTTCATTAGGCTCCATTAATAGTTCATAATGAGCACATGTCAACATTTAGCGTGCTGCAGCAGTGACGCCAACTCACTGGAGTCAACCGGCATTGGCACACACACCTGTATCAATAGCGCCGTGTCACTACTTCTGCCTGGGAAAACAAATGGAGGAGCCCACCTGCTGGCTCAGCTGACCCTGCTGGTTCTGGGAAAGATGCAGGCCCGAGCTGTTGCACCTAACCCCCGCCGCTGCGCACAGGACCGAACAGCGCCCGGGGAGCTGCAGCGATGTTTGTGCTCCACACGTCCACAAGATGTTCTGTCTCGACCTATAGGATCCAGAGTTTTGGGCCTATTTTGAAACACTGTCATTTGAGCCTCAGGTTTACCAAAGGCGTGTGTGTGTGTGTGTGTGTGTGTGTGTGTGTGTGTGTGTGTGTGTGTGTGTGTGTGTGTGATGTGTGTGTGTGTGTGTGTGTGTGTGTGTGTGTGTGTGTGTGTGTGTGTGTGTGTGTGTGTGTGTGTGTGTGTTTGTGTTACGCAATGACTCAGTAACAGATAACTCCAATGTGGACTACTCGGCAGGAAACCAGACTTTCCCATGTCAGCAAATCTTCACCAAGACAAATCGCTCTTTGGAAAGTCACCACTTATCTTATCTGCTGTTATTAATGCTCGGGTTTAATGCCTAAGCATCACTTTTTTAAACAGTGTTGCAATTGTAGATGACCCAAGCTTTCAAGCTGCTTCGCCTTGTTTCCGTTGTGATGAAAATAAATATTCACATGAGCAGCATGCATGAGAGACACAAATCAAGTTTATTTCACTTTCAGACAGTCTTTGAATGTGCCAGCTTTCTTTATCTTAAAACTTGATTTAATGATCTTCAGAATGTAGGTAGTCAGAGAGGTCCTGAACACAGGCATATCAGTCTCTATCTGAACTTATTGAGCAGTGTTTTTATAGTACTTTGAAATATCCAGAAATGATATATTCCACACTTGAAATGTTTGACTTTACTTTGACAAATCTCTTAATCTATACAGTACAAAATGTTGATATTCAGTATGTAAGTTGTCAGAGAAGTCCTGGACACAGGCATATCAGTCTCTCTCTGAACTTATTGAATATCCATCAATTAGCTACTTGAAGCTTAAAATGTGTGACTTTTATTTTGTAAAATCTCTAAATTGATACAGTCAAAATGCTATTCATAAAAATGGCATGTGAAACGAAATATACTTGTTGTGAATCTAATTCAATCCAATTTCTTTTTCAATTATGTATTTTGTATATACTTCATGTCAACAGTTATTTTGAAAAAACGCCTTGGATACGTTTACCATAAATGTAAGTATATGCGCGCAGTAGAATTTCTGTGTCGGATGATTTGACTACAGAGACGCGAGTGTCAGCTGGCTTGACCGCAGTCACAGGAGCTGTTGACGTATCCGACAACTTCCATCACAATCAGGAGATGTTTTTCCTCCACAGTCACATCCAGACACATTTCCTTATGGTTCGCCTCTGATCAAAATACTAAAATTAAATAAATGCTCCATCCAAAAGTTTTTCAGCGGCGTTGAACACTTCATCCAAGAGGGTCAAACCTCACTAACCAAAACCCTCAGACTTTGTACCATCCAAATGTCGGTTTCCTACAGTTTAAATTGAAGTGTTGAAACCTAAAAAAAATATGTTTGTATTAAATACATCATTTATCACTAGTTATAACCTCAAGAGCTCAGGAGATAAGAACTTTGTTAGCGTCGTTACAAAATAACAAAAGCTGTGAGATGTATGGATTGACATCAGGCCACTGCACAATGGTCCACTCCTGACCTCTAGTGGCTAAATTTGGTATCACATACTGTCTATTCTGTGTTGTTATTTACCCATTACTTAAAGGTTCAGTGTGTAGATCCAGGTGCTAACAAAGAGGTCATCTGACGGCTGGGAGTCCCAGGTAGTAAACTCTTGGGCTGTAGGAGCCATTGAGGTTGTGTGAGAGGCTGCACCCCCCCCGGGAGTCGTTTAGAATCGTTCACTCACTCCCCTCTTGTGAGTCATGGGTCCTAAGGTGTAAATTGTAATGAAACTTCCTGTGAATGGTCTGTTTTTATGTGTTTAAAGGTTAAATATTCATCATCCGTCTGCATCTCAACTCAGGCCATCAAATTACTGTCCAGGCCACACACACACACACTCATTCTGTTTAAATTTGATCACTTCAGTGCCTGGGCAGCAGATGGCAGTGTATGACTGTGGCTGCTGAGCAGATCTGGAAACATCCTGCAGCCAGTTCTCAACCCAAAGACCTAATAAAGTACAGGAGATATCATTACAATTGAATAGTCGCCTGATGATGTTCAAAAGATGATGATTATTCTTGGATCTGATATTATTATTATTGCAAATCCGCCCCCTTGATTCCTCTTTATATTTCTATAAAATAAACAATAAGAATGATGACAAGAGTAAAAAACTACTGTGACAGTTTTAATTTGGTGTTTAAATAAAAGCAGGACATCATGTTTTGGTGAAGGGCAGTGATTAGAAGACTCTGCAATTTCAGGTACATAATGGCTCTGTGCATACTATCATTATAAAAAGGAAAATGGCCTCTTGAAAAGCTCTTGAGTGTAACCACTTTGAAAAACAAGCATTTTGTCCAATTAAAATTTAATTAATACAAATCTTTCGGCCATTAACAAGCAACTTCTTAGCGCAACAGTTTCAAACTGTCGAGTTCATTGAGTCAAATCTTGCTCACAGTTTATAATGCGAATCCTTGTGGGACAGGAAGTTAGAGGTTAGAGGTCATGTACACAACAAACCACTGTTTCTGGCAAACAGTCAGGATTCACAAACACTATTAACCCAGAACACAACCTTGAACATCAGCATCAGGACACGCTGCTCTAATCTTGGGCTGAGGACATTGTTTCTACATGTATCTTTTATAATATATATATTCTGCATAAAAAAAAAGCTCCGTTAGTGCAATGGAAAGCTTCTCTACTGAAGGTGGTTGCTTAATGTTTGGTCAACCAAAATTTTCCATTCACACACATCGGACGTCACTATTGTTGTGCAAGTCTGCTGACGTATGGAGCGCGATTAAAGTCCATTCTACTCTGATGTGGGAAGTTTACCAGGGGTCAGTAGCTCAAGCCTCTTCCAACCAGGACTGGTAAATATTTGATGTTTCTTCATATTTTACCTGTACCCAATGACCTTATAAAGAAATCTGAAAAATAAAAGCATAAATAAAAATAACATAAGTTAAAACAACAATAAATAAAAAAGGAAAATCGAATATGTTAAGATAACATTTATAAAAAAAACGTAAAAACTAATTCAAATAAATAAAGTCAATACATCAGTAGGAAAATAATCTTAAATTTGTGTCCATGAAGTTGAATTATCAGTCATAAAATAAATCACTCCTTAAGGTGTAATAAAGTTAAACTTTTATTGCAAACCAAACATGGTCACATAAATTTTGAACAATTTTACAATTTACAGTACATTTAACATGAATTGTTACATATATATATATATATTTAAGCATACCTTTAGTCGTCTTTTGTTCAATATACAATAAAACTAGTACACAGAACTCCAAATATACAAACAAACTTAAATACCATCAAACTGCATTACAGCAATATTAACATGGAATGTTCAGTTTCAATGTTCGCCGGCCTGTCTGCATGCCGCCATTACATTGTCGTGAGGTGGATGGAAGACTACGTGAGGGGGACACAGTTGGCAAGCAGAACTACGCAAACACATTACTCTCTTTCTCACCTAGCAGCAGTGCTCTCTCGCTCTTTATCAGCATTATCCTCCTCGTTTCTATGTGCAAACTAAGACACGAGACGTCCGTCGAGTTCCTAAGTCTCACGCGTTTAAAAAGACAGAACGGGTGCGGGTGAAACTTTAGTGCTACGTCGTCGCTCCTCTCCGGTGACGTTATAAGGTTGGACACTGACAAAAAAAACCTGTAAAGATGTGAGTTCTGATGGTGAGAAGAAAAATAAAGGCACCTCTGAGAAAAAATATGTAACATTCAGCTGAAAAGGACTCCCTTTTTCTATCACCCAGACAGGAAATTAGAAGAAACTAAAGCACCAAAATGAATGTCATCTCCGAGCTACGCGTTCAGACTCAACAGGAGACGTCCCTGCGAGGGGCAGAATCTCAAATCAGAGAAGAGGCATTCGCTACATAGATGAAGATGGTATTCATTTTCAGAGCTGGTGCAGTGCATCCCAGCTTTTAAGAAAAGAGGGTGGGGTGTGCTTGTCAGTTGGGACTTCAGGGTTGAAGGGCTTTTAAGCTGCCTGTGCTATGTGCAAAGGACCTCCACTATCAGATTAAGGACAGGCAATCGAACAACTGGAGAGGGACGTTGGTGTGTGTCCGAGGAAGAAGGAGGAAGAATTTGTGCATCGGTAAATCGTGGTAAAAATGGAGGATTACCACCCCAGTGAGTCATTTCAGCTACAGGCATCCTCCTGTAGCAAGTCATCTCAAAATGCATTCAAGAGTTGGAGAGATTATGGCAAGTACACATTTATACATTTCATTTTGTAGTTGCAGAGCTGTCGCAGGGGTTGGTTTAAAAACATCCATCCCCATGACGTTGAGGAAAAGTCGGGTGGGGTCAAGATGCAGGTCCGTGGACGCAGTTCATGCCCTGTAAATCTAAAACAAGTGTCCATTTGATTGTCTTGTGTTTAAATCCTATAGGTAGGAGTCCATGGAGGGGGCGTAGGAGAAGCCCACGAAGGCCTCTGACGCCTCCTTAATGCTGGACGTGACGAGGGCGCTGTCCGGGGAGCAGCCGATGGAGCTGGGCACCGGCTCGTCTGTGAACTCGGGGTCAAAGTGCCGCAAGTCGTTGGGCCCTGTCTGTGGAGAGGAAGGCGAGAGGGGACACGTGTCAAATAACAAGACATAACTGTTTTAATTCACAACATGGATGCTCCAATTACTGAGGGCTGCGACAAGAAAAAGTGATTCTACTGTAGAAAATCATACATCGGCTGTCATCGGCACAAAAAAGGAACGTACCACGTTGGGGTTGAAGGGAGGGGTGATCTTCTTGGCATTGAGTTCATCCCAGCTGATGGGAGAGAAGAATACGTGGTTCTTGATTTCAATCTGGAAAAAGACAAATCACAAAAGATTAAATGATGAGTTTCGACAGGGAAAATAGGTGAATAAAGCACATGGATTCACACACACACATAACGGCATAAAACTTACAAAGTCGTCTGTGCAGCCCAGCCTCTTGGTGCGGTCCTTCTGCAGAAGGCCCTCCAGCAAGTGTCTGGCCGCGTTGGAGATGTTGGGTTTCAGCTGCAGCGGCTTGTTCAGGATGTTGTCGTACATCTCTGCTGTGTTGCGGCTGTAGAACGGAGGCTGAGGAGGGGACAAGATGAAGTGATGTGATCAGTCAAACAACAGAGACAGAGGAATCCACGTGATGATCACTGATTGTATCTCTATTTGGGATTCTGTGCTTTTTGTTCTTCCACGCGCTACATGCCTTTGTTTATGTGTTCATCCGTCACACAGTGATGTAATTGACTAGTCATGCGTGTCTGTGCATGTGCTTCCTAGTTATTTGGATGTTTTAATAACTCTCAGATCAAAACTTGCATGCATGGCTAAACCTGAAATGAATCTAGGTTTTCCACAGTTTACAATATCATGCATTTGTAATGTTCATTACAGGATTCAAAGTAGAATAAACTGAGGGTGAGGTGTAACTTTATATAAAAGTATGTAGCGAAACATTGAATGTTACTCACCAGGCCGTAGAGCATCTCGTAGAGAACAGCTCCTAAACACCACCAGTCCACCGTCCTGTCGTACGGCTGCTTGTGAAGCACCTCAGGAGCTAAATACTGCGGATGAGGAACAGACAGGGAGAAGTGGTAAGAACTACTGAATCTTACAGAGTGTCGTCAGAATAGAGAAACCACAGGAGGTCAGCAGTGCCGGAGATCTCATCCTCACCTCTGGCGTACCGCAGAAGGTCGACGTGGTCCCGTTGGGCTCGATGTTCTCCTTGCACAGGCCGAAATCTGTGAGGATGATGTGTCCCTGCGAGTCCAGCAGGATGTTCTCCGGCTTCAGGTCCCTGTAGACGATGTTGAGCGAGTGGAGGTAGCCCAGGGCGCTGGCGATCTCCGCAGAGTAGAACCTGGCTCTGGGCTCCAGGAAGCAGCGCTCCCTCTGCAGATGGTAGAACAACTGCAGGGAAGAGAAACACAACAGGAGAGCAGAGGTTATTCCTGAGTGTGTCGTTTGTCTTACGTTTATCTACAGGGGCTCTGTGATGCTAGGGGCAGAAAGACGAGGGCAGAAATAGGAAATTAGTGCAAGAAAGACCAACAATAAAAGACGTGATAGAGAGACACAGAGGAAGCCGGATGGGAGGGAAATAAAGAGGCAGGAAGGCAGCGGCTTAAAGAGTTTGACAAGGGAAGACAGATGAATCGATGGGCCAAAGGTGGAGTGGGAGACGAGTGGGATGGAGAGAAACAGAGGGGAAGAAAAGAGAAAGGGAAGGAGGGTAAATGCGTCCTGTTTCCTGACGAGGGCCCCCATATTTAATCAGCGCTGTCTCTGCCCGCGCAACAATCACAGGAAATTAGCGCGATTAGACTCAGTGGGTCTGAAAGCCGCTGCTAAATTTGGCCCCCCGAGTTTCTCCCTCGGTCCCAGCCCCACCGCATGATTTCCTGAGAGCTGCTTCCTCTAGTGAAAAGAACGATAGAAGAAGAAAAAAAGAAGCGAACACAGAGCGGCCTCCTGCTTAGAGCTTGTCATGACAGGAAATCCCCTCTGTCTGTCTCTGCCTCATCGTTATGTCTGATGATGCTGCGTGTGTCTCCCCTTTCTTCTTTCATCCATCTAAAAGGACCCCCCACCCCTTTCCTCATTCTCCCTTCTTCTCCTTCATCTCTGCTTCCTAGCTCTATTCTGACTCACCTCTCCTCCATTGATGTAGTCCAGGATGAAGTAGAGTTTGTCCGCTGTTTGGAAAGAGTAGTGCAGCCCCACCAAGAACGGGTGCTTGACATTCTTCAGCAGCACATTCCTCTCTGACATGATGTGTTTTTCCTGCGGGGAGCACAAAGAGCAGAGGGTGAGACATGAGGCCACAGCTCGCGTGGAATGAGCTCGTTCCAGTCTGTGTTTCCAGAGCGGATCCCTGCACGCGAGTTCTGTTTACCTCCTTCTTCTTGAGGATGGCCTTCTTCTGTAAGACTTTGACGGCGTAGAACTGGTCGTCCGTGCGGTGGCGCGCCAGCAGGACCTTGCCGAAGCTGCCCTTGCCGATCACCTTGAGGAAGTGGAAGTCGCTGGGTTTGGCTGAGGGGTTGGAGGACGGGCCGAGGTTGATCTGTTGGGACGGACTGGGCTGCGAGAGGGGGAGGAGGACGAGGGCGAAGAATGTCAGAACCACAAATGCCGCACCGCAAATGTCAAAGTGTAAACAAAAGGAAGAAGCACCGCAATTCTTCTGTTTAATCGAACTATACTTACAGGGGGAGAGGGGTTTGTGTTCATGAGCTCAGCATCCTGAGGAGGACTCAAGTTCAGAATAGACTGAACCTCAGGGCTGAAAAACAAAAAGGAGTTCAAACTTAGTTCAATGTAATAATGAAGCACCAACTCTGTTTTCCCAAAAATGAAGTTGCTCATCTGTGAGTCACACTAAGCCAAGTTTCTCAAGGAGGTGCAGTAACTGGTATTGCAGCTTTTGTTCCTGTCTTCCAGTGAACGCGGAACAATAACACGAGTCAGACTGTACTCACTGCTTGCAGGCGTAGGAGTTTGTGGCGAGCCTCTGAATGAAGTCGTTCAGACCCATCCTCCTCTGTTTCATGAAAGCTGCGATGCAAAAGAGAAAAACGAGAGGAAAATATTACATTTTTTGTTAAAAATAATAAGTAGATCGTCCATCGGTGAGGAATCAGATTTAAAAATCCAGTTGTGCTTCCATACCGATGACTAAAGTCATGATCCCTCTGCATTTGGAGTAAGTCAACACTGTCTTCTCTTTCTCTGTCGGGATCGTCATGATGAGATGAGTTGTTCTCACCAAGAGCCAAAATATAACTCTTTTTGCTTTTGGCTCTTGTTTTATAACAAGCCAGGAAGAGGGAGGAGAGGCGGAGCTGCCCGGCCCCCATACACGCCCACAACCCTCTTTGTGGGCGTGATCCTATGCAAACATTTAGATCCGGTAAATAGACCAGGGTCGGATGATCGATCTGGTTCTCCACCAATTAGAGGCCGTTGCGCCCCATGCACGTCATAGCCTCAAAACCTCAAACTGTGATTGCGCAGAAAAACACAGGAGAAACATGTGGGAGGGGAAAACCTTTTCTGTACAAACACTTGCATAAAGGATACGTTGTTCTATTTGCACATATGTTTGTGCAATGCCATGGCAACCTTGCTTGACATGCCATATGTCCCAAACACACTCACAGTCAGAAAATGGCCCCAAGAAAATCAACTCAAAGGAAGACAAATGCACATGGGTCAGAGACATCCAGAAGTGTCCAGTATTCTATGTAACATAGTGTGTCCCTTAAAGATCAAGTGGTTCAGAATAAACTGCAGATTGTGCACACGAGGAGAAAATGCTCCTGCAAAATCCTTAAGTTATGTAACTGTGTAAATCAGTGAATGTTATTGTGGCACTGTGTCCAGACTCCCTGCCCAAACCCTCCCGGTGTCTGCAGGTTACACTCCTGTACAAATAACCGGAGAGCCTCCCATGACTGGGCCTATCAGCTCCAATGTTTGGCTTCGTCTAAATTAAATCGCTGGGGAGTGACGCACGTTGGGGAGCTTTACAAAAGACGAGAGGGGAGAGCGTGAGCCGAGGGGAGGCCAGATGCCAAGAACAGCCGCGCCGGTATAGTGGAAAAGTACAGACTGGAGAGAAACTCCTGCGAGTGCACCGGGATCGAGTTTAAACAAAAAAAAGAGAGAAGAGCTCAGATCCACAACGTGTTGGAACCGAGCCCTAAACCCCTCAGAGCAGCCAAGACAACACTTGAATGTGAGGATTGAGAATGAGATCTTTTGGGAAAACGCTGCGCTTTTGGACGCTGGCACAGGCACAGACACACACACACACACACAGACACGCGCGCGCGCACACGGAGGAGCAGACGGGCTCAGCAGGGCACGGTTATGTAAGGCACCTGGTTTTATCAACCCCCTCAGTGGAATGAGAGAAGGCTGCGTGAGGCGATACCACTCATGACCGTGCATGCGTAAAAAGGAAGGAGCGAGGCGCAGGAAAATCCCCAAATTGAGTGATTGGATCAAATTGTATTTCACAAAAGAGTGTGCGTAAAATACAAAAAAGCAACCTTAATCTTAATTCCCTATACATAACCCACAGCAGATTATGTTTCCATGAGAAACAAAACAAACAAAAGTCCTCATGTTAACTGCCTGAAGCGCCAGAGTTCAACAAGTTGCAAAATAGGGAAAGAGAGTTGCCAAGGTTTCCTTTGGGAATGTTAACAGACCCCCCCACCCACCACTTTACCTACTTACCCACCATAGATAACGGCTTCATAAATCCAGGTCAAGGGAGCATAGAGGTGAATGGGGCGCCCCTCGAAGAGCCGCCACAGAAAGTGGTCTAGGAGCTACAGCTTTACACTTACTTTAAGGAAGTTTAATTATACATTTAGTAATTATTAGTTATTGCAGATACGTTTATAAATAAGGGTTTTTATCGTCCTACAGTGTTCTCAGAGGATTAACAACATGTCTCATCCGTTCCATTCAGATCAACATGCAGTCTACTTACAAGTCAAAGCGGTGGTTTTGTCTTTCATAGGGATGCTTTATGTCCCAACAAGCAAGAGAGGGTGTAGTTCCTCGGCAGGGAAGTAATCGATCTACACTGCACTTCTTCTTCTTCTTCTTGGGGAGTTTCATCAAACTGATTTTTTTTTCCACTGCCTTCCTTTCAGGGCGGAGACGTCCCGCCTCTATTTCCTTCCACTCTCTCCACGGTTGGATGAGTGTTTTTTTTCTCAGGGCGGGGGATAATGCTGCCTTCAAATCCTCCACATGAGCTCATGCTTTAGAGATCAGCGACTGAAAACACTGTAGCAGACTTATGCTTAATTTCAAATGAACTGATTTATTTATTCATTTGTGTAGCTTCCTCCCAATGCAAAGACATATAACTGGTGAATCTTTCAGACTAATATTAGTTTTGATGTGAAGCTGGTGAAACAAGCTGTTTGTTTTCACTGTTTGGACATAATATTGTAATATTACAGGATAAAACATAGGTAAAGCCAGATGGCAGTTCAATTCAGGAGCACTTCAAATGACCCTGGGGGCCTCGGGCGGAAAGGGGCCTGGGGCTTACTCTAGTCTTCAACCAAACCTCCAAAGACCCTTTTCCACTGGTCAAAAAAACCATTAACTTCTGTCTTTTGTCTTTTCTCTGCAATGAGAATGGATAAAACCGTAATTCACTCCAGAGTCACATAACTTTGCAGTAGACACGGGTGATGGAAACACGCTGACTTCTTCTTTTTCTTCGCTGATTCTGCAATATTTCTGCCGTAATGTTATGACATTCATTGAACATCTGGGCTTTGGTGCGTAAAGCCATAACGCCATTACGTTTATAACAATATTCTATTCTTCGTATCCTGCAAAATGCAACACTGGCAAGACGGCAAGGTGTCCAACGCATTGGTTTCCCACATGTTGGTTTCCCATAGAGTTGGAAACACAGAGTTTACCTTAATTCAAAGTTGGCAGCGGCCAAGAGGTTAGAGCCTTTGAGTTATTCCTGGAATTTCTCTCCAAGCTATTCTGTGCATGAGCAGACCGTACACCCAGGTATTTTCTCAAAATGCTGTTTGGCAGACTTTATCACGTTTTAAAATCTAAAGCTTAATTTTGTAGGTTTTTATTATTCTGTTTTGTTTTTATTATTAGACTGGAAGCACTAGGTTTATGGATAGATGAACTAAACCTTCAACGTTTTTATGACAGACAGTACTGACAGCCTCAACTGTAACAGATTCTTTTTATATTCTTCATTTTCTCTGGGAACATTCATAGAGAGCAGTGCTCTCATTTTTAGGAATGCCTTGATCACACTCACACAGTTGCTCCCATTCAGCCCTGGAAGCGGCCCAGTGCGACCACAGTTGGATCCAATGGCCACCGAGCAGGATTAGCGGGAGGGTCCCTAAAAGATGGTAATAAAGGGCAAGTGCTTATTCTTTAAACTCATCAACTAGATTTATCCTGACAGTCTGGGTTCCAATCGGCAAGTTCAAAGGTGAGCAGTGTGTGATTTATAGCATCTGTGCGACAGCTAGCCTCTGTGTAATCGTTCTCAGAATGTGATAAGGCAGAGCCAAAGACAGGCAGCGATTAAGGCTCATCCACAAAATCCACAGAGTCAGGAAAATGGCTGTGAATGAGAGAGAGAGAGAGAAAGAGTGTGTATTCTTTACCTCCTGACCTCAGGACCCTCTCAGAGAAAACTCTTTGTGAGGCAACATTTTTAAATAAGGCATCCTTTCCCCCCACTATTGTCTCTTGTACTCCTTTGATAAACATTGAAAAAAGAAAATTGTTGGAGCAGCTTAAAAAGAAATCTTCTTTTCGTCACACACAAATTAATTTAGTTTTCAAACTTAAAGGTTACAAGTTCAACTCACAGGATTGCAAACTTTTAATTTGAAAAAAACATAACTTGTGCATGACTGATTTAAGTTGGTCCGAAATGTTTTGACTCAGATTTATCATCGATCTGACCCACACAATCATTATGATGCACACACACTCTATGGATACACACATGCAGAACTTGGCATAGGGAGACAGAACACACACTCATTCACTCACACATCCACACTCTACTTTATATAACGTAACGAAAAGGAACATCAGGTATTTCCCAAAAGGTCTGAGCGCTGCAGTGACATCCTCCAGCAAGCATTCGTTATCTACAATATCCGACTCTACAGTGGCAGCCTGGGTGTGACACAAACCGACATCTCTTATCAGCACTTGAAAGCATCATGAGCCAAAACAAGCAAATACCTTGTCCATGGCATATTGCTTACCCAAAAGAGAGCAGTTAGACGGGGTCATGAATCTGTAGCAATGGCGATGAAGAAGATGTTACTTTACCTCTTCAGTGATGTTAGCAGCGCCCGGCCTGCATCTGTGGTCATAACCCAGAGTTGAATGAAATGAGACAGGGGTGCTGAGAGATGATCAGAGGAGAGCAAGAAGAGAGAGAGAGAGAGAGAGAGAGAGAGAGAGAGAGAGAGAGAGAGAGAGAGAGAGAGAGAGAGAGAGAGAGAGAGAGAGAGAGAGAGAGAGAGAGAGAGAGAGAGAGAGAGAGAGAGAGAGAGAGACACTAACAAAAGCTTTACTCAGTGTTTTTCCTCTCTGGCCCCATTCTGGATTTAGAGGCTGCTCGAGGCTCGGACCATGAACAAGAGGAGGCTCTACAATACTCTGTGTGTATGTCTGTCTGTGTGTGTGTGTGTGTGTGTTTCTGTGTGTTTCTGTGTGTGTGTGTCTGTGTGTGTAATAGAGAGAGAAAGAGAGACATTTCATTTCATACGTTATGCAACCTCCTAGTGGCATTGCCATCATTGCCAAAGACAGCACTGACTCATACACACACACACACACACACACGCACTCCAAGGGCCATTTTACTATTCCATAAAAGTACAGGACGGGGGTTCACTGCACGATCATAGGGGTAGGATTGCAGGATATTAGAGTTGTAGTACAAACACAGAAAAACAAACACAAACACACACACTCAGCCCCTCACCTGCAGTGTACCCATACACACACAAAGACCAACGCATGCCCATTTCCACGCTGTCTCCGGCAGATGATATCCATCCAATAGGTCCGTCCAGGCTTGCCGTCTCTCTATGTTTTAGTGTCCATTCTCTGTGGCGGCGCTGATGCGTGTGTTTGCTGCCAAAGTTGATCTGGTGATGAATGTGAATGAGCCTCTGTGAGTGAGGAGCCAAATGAAGGCGTTATACAAAGGCCTCGGCTATTCAGAGAGGACAGCCGGCCTTTTATTTATCAGTGTGGCCTGCTTGGCGAGCGAGGCCGGGCCTAAATGTGACACAATTATACCGATGTCGTGAGAAAAAGACAAATTGCTTTCTGAAATCCAATCATCTTCTCTATGGCAGCCAGAATGGGAAACTTACAGCCCACCGTGTTGTCAAACTAAAGAAAGTAAGTGCACTGTTCAGGAGAGCTTCATTTGAAGTGTCAGCAGGCAGGAGCAGGTGCAGCAAGAATAAGCATGGACAACAAGGATATCATGCAAAGGACTTCATTACATGCACATAAGGTGAATTAGTTTGCCATTTGTTTAGAAGTCGAGAAGAAGTCGGTGTTTTGAAACCAGTTATGGCTCGTTCCCTATGAGGTTCTGGTCTTGTTTGCCCAAAATAACCAAATGGTGCCAGGTGATAAGATCTCTGATTCTTATCCCTACAGCTACCTCTGTACCCAATCAAATAAAGAAATGGAAGTGTAAAGCCAACATGGACGAGTTGCAATGTAAAAAGGTTCTTCGGTAGTTTGTGTGACCAACAACTGGGCAAACAAAAATTTTGCATTGTGTGCAAGAACAGCCGCCTTCTTTGACATCTCAATATGCTGGCGAGTTTGCAGAACTCCCTGCAGCCTCTATCGAGAGGTTTCAAGGACATGACAACTAAACAAAGGAACCAAACAAGTTTAATAAACCGTTTAATGAGGAACCAGCTGATGTGTCCGACACACAACGACATGAAATCATTGAGCTGCGAAACGACCACAAACTCGAAGCTGAGCACAACAACCTCCCTCTGCTCCCGTTCAATAATAAAACAATAATAAACTGTACATCCACGGAGTACTGAAGTTAGCATCTGATCATCATCATCATCATCATCATCATCATCATCATCATCATCATCATCATCATCATCATCATCATCATCATCATCATCATCATCATCACTACCATCTGACTTCTTCTGACTTCGAATGGCCGTCCAAGGATTTTATGATGTAACAATAATATTTTTTGTCTCTGTCATTTTCTCATGAATGAATTCTGAATTTCTGAATTTTGTCCAATGAATCACCACAGGTTTAGTGAGTTTAGGATTTAGGGGTTTTGAAGATGAATGAATGAACTTTGCATACATAACACATACATCTTCACAAACACACAATGATGCTGCATATCATGGTCAACAGAGTCAAGTAAATATCTGAATAAATCTCTCCTTTTTCCCCTCTGAAGTGTGACTGAAAACTTTCAAGAATATCATTGTGATAAATGTGTTTAATTGTTTAAAAAATGTTGATCTCAAAAACCTTTGCTCAGGAAAATGCGATGCAAGATGGAGTGGTAATTACCGAGAGAGAAGAGCTCTCTTAATTCTGTGTCACAGTTGTGGTCTGGAAAGGGTTAAAGGGAAATGTCAGATCCTGGGGAGGAATTTCTAATGAGGAGTTTATTTAAAGACATTAAATGAAAAGTGGTGTTGAAAAGGTCAGCTGGGACCCGGTCAGGAGAGCAGGAGGAGGGTTTCATTCTGGATTATGTCAAAGAGGAGGAGGGGTGGCCATTGTTTCCTGTTAAATGTTCAGCCTAATATTACGTTTCTCTTTAAGCAACAAAGCAAATTGTTTGATTTTAGTGGAAGAGCCATGGGCTAGTGGACGTCTGTATTGAAGGTTAAAATGCTATTTATTTGTTTTATTAATTAGGTATTAAGTAGTAGTTATTCTGGGTTTATGTCTTACTTTGGCCGCCATTACTTGACACTGATTGGTTTGTAGACGGCGTGTGTCGTCGACTTGTTGCCAATCTGCTTGGTGGTCGTCTTTCTGTTTGAATGCAGAAAACGAATGAACCCGTTCATTACGCTAATTTCATTGCTTCTGTGATGGTACAACCAGCATCACCAGCTTCCGACACATTTTGAATGCAACAGATGAAGACTACAAGAAACCCTGCGAGCCGAGAGAACTCAGGTTCGGGAGAGTCCATTGAGGCTTCTGCTTCCTCTTCTATCGTTCAATGTTGTCTCAACCAAATCAAAGTAGGTGGACTACTAGGTTTTGTATGCAATATTTTTGCATGTATTCAGTTGCGTGTCTTTGTTAAGGTGTGTTTGTCTGTTAAGCTCTGAAGGGCAGGTTGGCACAGGTGAGGATGACAATCAGGATGTTTGGATCACATTTCTTTTCTCTGAGAACAAAAGGATGAAGTTTGACACACATGCACAGACACAAGCAAACCGAGGCTAATCAGATGTTATATAAAGCTGTTGGCATCTGAGGGAAAGAACAGCTGAATAAGTCAGTGTTTAAATGTTGTTTAGCGGCGCCATAGCAAACAGATGATCATGGTAATGTGCTTTAATCAGGGAATCTCCAGCAGATGCTCTGTTGAGAAAGGCCGCGATGTACAATTTTTCTGAAGGAACACAGACATCCTTTGCTGTTTGTTGCTCTGTGAAATTAAATGGTCAAACTCGACTCTATACAATTATTGTTAGGGGATCCATACATCGCTCTCTACTGCTCCCTGTGTCGCACAAAGCTCACTGCATCACTGTGAACGACTGCGAGCCATATTATCTGCTCCTAAAGTCAGTAATTGCTGAACTTGGAGCGACAGGGTGTAGAGGCACCGCGGCAGAGACTACAGGAACAGCTTGTCACCAGCTCGGCTAATTGCTCGGATTTCTCTCCCCCGAAAACTCCCATAATTAACGGGGGCAGACTACTCCCAGTGAAAAACACGTTCGCCAGTAAAAGGGTTCCTGTCACTTTTCTCTCTTGGCGATGCTCCAGCAGCGATCAGGTACCTGCACAGAAGCCAAGTGTCCAGCTGTTTAACAATTCAGTCCTTTGAGTATGTCCAGTTAATGCCTGTATTTACACAAACACATCGATAAGTCACAGAGACAACTATATGTTTGCTTATGATTCTTATCGTGAGGATATTTAGCTGAAAATGATTATAACTTCTATTTTAAAAGGGGCATTTTTAAATACAGTGTTTTACTTGTTATGGATGAGTCAAGGATCTGAATACCTCCTCAACCACTATTCCATTGGATTTGTCCATAAGAAATTAATGGTTTCTATGTGAAAAAACAAACTAATGTTGGACTAAAGCAATGTAAGGGAAATTACAAGGTGTTAAATGTTAGTTTCCATTTGCAAACTGGGCTTTAAATGTTACACTTTTTGCTTAAAATTATGTAACACTGAGCTCTTACACACACACATAAATTCATTTCACACACACACACCAAATTGACCCAATACCGGACGCATAAAGTATTATCTTATCTTATAAAGTCATGAGAAGAGCTCATGTCTGCAAGGTGCTCTGCAAAGGTACCAATAAAAAAGTGCATACTGCAGATAGGCTTGCTGCCAAAATGTGACACACACACAAACACACTGTGCCAATTGGATTGGACTCTGATTTGTTGAACAAATCATGAGCATGATGGAAAATTAAAGTACAGTCGTGTTGGCTATAAATCCATTCTGACCTCTCACCCAATGCCAGGAACACACACACACACACACACACAAACGTAAAAAGTACAGAAACATACACATGATGATCAGTCCCGTGTTTTCGGCTTGTAACCACTGTTTTACTGGTTTCTGCAAATCAACAAATAGTTATATTGGTTTGAAAAGACTGGTCATTATCCTGTGTAGAGGTTGGATTAGAGGCCCCTGTGGTGAGGTAAGTGTGTGTGTGTGTGAATCATTTCTGCTCCCACGGCCATCAGGTTTATACGGCAAAGGAAACGACAAACAAGAGTAATAGAGGAATAAACGGCAGAGGATAAATTTGAATTGATGTGGAAAATAAACAAAGGAGCAGATAATGAAGAGAAACACAACCCGACAGTGAGGTAGGGACGTGACGGAGAGCGAGTGAGCAGAGGACTGTCAATGTAAAGTAGAAGGAGAAACGAGAGGAAGTGGAGGAATACAAAACAACAAGCTTAGTAAGGTGGTGACTTACTGTTGTCGCCGGGGCAACAGTAGCTGTCTGGGTCTGACTCATTGTGGTAGTACAGGTCCATCGCCTGGGAAAGAAACACAGTATTACTTAATCAAAACAATTCACACTCTCAAACAACAAAAACAAATTAAAACTTTAATTCCATTTCACACTGTTAAAATTGTATCCCCTCCTTAACTTCCTGGTGTTCTGCCGTCTCCTCAACTCAGGAGTTATGTTCAATTAAATACAAGCCAATATAAAAACACAATATAATTAAATACTATACAACTTGTAGAAACCTACATAAATCATTTATTGATTCATTTTACAACGACATTAGAGTCTGTGCATCCAACCCTACAAATCCTGTTTGGGCAATTTCCTGTTTGAATCCAGTTAAATGGTCGAAAAGACTTCTTGTGCAAACTGTAAAACCCTTTGGCTTTTAAGACTAAACACAAGACACAAACAAATCTGATTTGAATTAAAAAACATAATTTTGCTGCACTAAATTATATTTGATTTATTTGGTTTAACTTACTTCTATCTATTACTTCTCAAAGAAAAAGTTTGGAAAGCACGAATCTAAGCTGCTCATTCTCAGCTCCCCTTCAAAGTTCTGGTGGCGCAGTGACAACACGAGACCTTTTTGAACAGAAGAACCCTAAATCAGCATTTCCCGACCTGGACTGGTCCGTGCCCCAATTTCAGTCGGTTCACCAGAGTGACGCGTTTTAATGTGACCGAGTTTCCAGGGTGAGTCTGTGTTAAATCACTCGGTGCACTGTGCTGAGAGCGGTGAGAAACCTCTGCTCTATAACATGACGACACTGTGTGAGACCTAGCGCCAGTTTGAAAGATCAGCTCGGGCCAAATGTTGAAGAGGATCATCTGCCACAATGTGCTCATTTACCCCCTGTATACTAAATGTGCAGTGTACATTTTAAATCTATCATACAGCTTTAACATCACAAAAAAATCACTTCAATTTAAATAATTCTGTTTTCTATTATTATACTGTTTTTGTTTAAATGTTTGATTTCTGTATTGTTTTATTCCCTGATCTTATTTACCTTAGTCCTGAAAGGTGTCAAACATCTGAAGCACTTTGTTTTGAAAAGTGCTATTTAAATAAAGTTTATCATTATTATCATTTTAAAGATTATAATGAATTAGTTTTTTATTTTATTGTATTGTATGTTAAATTTTAGATTTCAACTGCAGCTGTTAAGTAGATGAAATGGACTAAAAATAAATATTTCTCTTGAGGTATAGTGGAACAGAAGTATCAACACAAAATGTGCACTTGAGTGAATGTATGTACTTTGTATGACTGCATGTATGTGTGTAGTTGTGTGTGTGTGTGTGAGTGTGGGTGTGTTTGTGTGTGAGAGAGAGTTAATCTTTGACATGTGGTCATAATAATCAATTAATTTTTCTTTCCGTAGCTGAATGACTCAGGGACATATAACATGTCTCAACAGGAGCTACTTCAGGTTGCTCCACTTTTTCACTTCACAAACACTCACAGTGTGTTTTGTCAGCTGTCACAGGACCAGCAGCATTAGCATCTCAGGACACTCACATGAAAATGCTCGGTCTAACAAACATTTCCAATTTTTTTGAGGGATTTCGTTGTCAGGCGTCAACTTTTCTAAGTGGCTCTGTCAAATACAGTCTTAGCCTAGTTTGCTGTTCCCCGATGTAGCTCAGCACACACACACACACACACACACACACACACACACACACACACAAACACACACACTCACTGAAAATCGTTTGTCCTTTCCCTTTGACTTTGCCTCTCCTCCGTCACTCCCTTCCTCTCTCTTACTTCAGGTTGTTTATCGATTCAGTCAAGAAGTTTTGATGGTGAATCTGTTCATTAATATTTCATGACGGATTTATTTTCCCAAAAGAAGAAGAAAGGACAGTTTTGGTTTTTCTGTCAGAGGCAAAGAGAGACAGAGGGAGGAGTAGTTTTAATTTTGTCTTTGTAAAGGTCAAGAGGAGGCAGAGGCCTGTGTATTATATTTTAGGAAATAGTTAAATCACCATTCAAAGCTGAGTGATTACACTTAACTTAATGATTCCTAATGTAATGATGCAAGAAAGTATTTTCCCAGACACGTTTTGGCTGTGTTGTTTGTTAAGAGAGCGACGTATGATTTATATTACCCCGTCCATCTGCTAGTCTGTCACACCTCATTTGCCTGCATTGTACTTAAAACGCACACCTTCTATGATTTGCCCAAATCAAGTCATTTTCTGATGCTCCCTCAGGGCAAGGTTAAAGAGATATGATAAGATACGTTGAATAGCAGTGTAAATTTCTCAACTGATCTCGGGTTAATTCATGGCGGAAACAGACAAAAACTGCCATTAAAGCATCATTCTCTACAACCAAGATACACAAACTGTGCCAAGCAAGAGGACCATGAGCTGAAATGAGTGTTTAGATATAAACAAACCAAGTGTCTATAGTATTTGCGATAATTACAAAGTTGCTTCGAATTTATCATCCCGCGACATGTTGTCATCTGAAACGTACCCTCAGTATTTTGTCAACTGTCAATTTGTGTTATTATATAAATGTTTACTCAACACAGCTCAGAAAAAACAGAGTAAAAACACTATTTTATTTTGATTGTTTTAATGGTTTGTTGTGCATTGTATCTGATGTAACCAGACATTATAATGATATAAATTCTCTGTGGATTCCCTGAAGTCCCCTGCTTCCCTGGGCTGTTTACAGTTAGAAATGAGTGTTTGCTACCTGTAATTTAATTAGCAGCAGAGAGGGCGGACTTGCCTGTGTGCGTTGGCGCGGCTGCCAGATGTCCTCCATGGTGTAGCTGATGTAGGGTCCGCTGCAGACGGAGCACTCCAGCATGACGGGGCTGGCCAGGCGGGGCGAGGCGTGGAGCCCCCACGAGTGACAACCCCCCAGGTGGCCGTCCAACTCGGCCTCCCTCTGCCTGGCTGTGCCGTCCTCGTGATGGCGACCCAGCATCTTCCACTTCCTGACCTGTGAGGACGTAGATGTGTGGAGAGCACGAGATATATCAATATCACTGAGAAAGATATCCCAACAAAATCATATACAATCACATAAGCACACAGCCATGATCCACAGTGTTACTTCCAACACAAACCCCCAAGTGGGAGTTTAGATTGAATTTAATGACGAGCTCATACTGTTTAACACTTACAACAAGAATCTTAATTATCATCATTATCCATCTGCAAAACAGAACTGGAATCAGATCTCAACTTGTTATTGAATGAAAACACGTACAATTAAACTTCCTCCTGTATTTATTGTCACAACTTGTCCTTGAGCTGATTATGGTCTGTTTTCCTCATGAAAAAGTTAGTGTCTATCCTAATCTTAATTTTGTCAGCTTATTCCCACGAGAACCCCAATCTTAACAGTTTTACAATCTTAAAATACAGCAATACCCAATCCAGCTGTGTATTGTTAAAACAAAAACTGATCTTAATTTACTTTACACTGATTTTAAGGATTTGAAGCTTTTTCCTTTTGCACCTAAACACCCATACCTCGGGAGTTGTTTACAATTACCATTACATTACCATGAATCAAACATGGCCGACACAACCCCCCACAAATCTCCCCAATAATCATACTGTCACACTGAATGAAAAAACTCAACTGTTTTAAATCATGATAAAATGGTTGGTTTTTAAATAGTATATTGGTGTATCAATATGATGGTACAAAATAATAATTGAGGTATTATCTACAGTATTATTTTCAACCCCCCTGATGTTCAATCCAAAGTCACGCCCCTAAACTGCAGTTCAATCTTCAATATTGACAGAGGTCATTTTATTTAGACTTGCTGATGAACCGACCCAAAATACAAAGTACAAATCAAAAGAAGTACGCTAAATTGTTGCAGTAAGATGTGAAGCCGACTTCAAATGTATTCCAATCACTCACAAAGATCTAATTTGATTTAAAGATCAGCAAATTAAATAACTAGGTTCAGTCAACATCATCACTTTATGAGGAAGATAAACAAGGCTCATTGTTAAAGTGCACAGGAGGCAGAGAGTGAGTCAGTCTGAGCCTCAGCAGTAATCTCCTCTCATGTGACACACTAACACACACAAACACATTCACACTCGCACTTAGTCTTCATCATTATTTAGCATATGACTTGCAAAACTGACAAAATATTTATCGCAAGCATAAGAACACCCTCAAAGTGCACACACACACACACGCACACACACACACATATGCACAGGGAGAGACAAATATAAGGATCAGGGAATAATGGAAGATAAGGTCAAGATGCACATTGTTCCTCCGGGAAGCCAGTTGCACAGATGGATGTGTTAGTGACCCAGAATGGCTGTTAGGAAGGTAAATGGTGTCCTTGGCTCACAGAGCGGACAGGTTCAGTGTCTGCAGCCATTTGAAATGACTCTTATCAAGGCCTCTATCAGCGGCTGCTGCTCTGCCCAGGCCTCGACATTACCAGAACGCAGCGTGCATGGGGAGAGGTTGTGTGTTTTTTAAGATCGCGTGTGTGCATTTGAACATGTGTCCTGCGTGCACGTGTTTGCATTTGGGTCCAAACCTGCAACTTGGCAAAAAGTCATGTGAATAGTTGTTTCCTGACTATAATTATAGCTCATTGCTAGAAGTCAGAACCTGATTCAAGCAATTATGACACTAACAGTGTGCGGTGAAAATCAAATTGTCTTTAGCATTCAGCCAAAGTTGCGTTGTTCAACTTTGGCTGAATGCTAAAGACAATTGTAATTATATTAATACATTTAACTATTCACGTGTTTAAAGGGTAGCTCCACATGTTAGGAAACCACAGGTCACTACTTATCTTTTAATTTATTTATATGTTGGTTTTTGAAGGAGAGGAGTAGCAATCCTAATTTCATTGTATAAAGCACTTACATGATAACTCTCATGTTATTTTCTGTTATAAGATGTCTCATTTGATTGTATGCCTTAGCTTATACAGAGAGTTTATTTGTTTAAGCTTTATGTTACTAGTAAAAGTAAAAGGTTAACGCCTACAACCGGTAAACACAGATTAAAAAAATCAATGACAACAATAAGAGAGTGGCGGTTGGAAAGCATGTGGTTGTGCTGCACCCCTTCACAAAAAAAAACACAAAAAAACAAACGCACAGGGGTGAAAACATAACCTCCTCAGTGCAGGTAAGTACAGGAGAGGAAGTCATCAGGGAGAGGGATGGTGTCTGTGTGTGTTTATGTACACAGGTCATAAATGTACTTTTCCCTGGGCAACATTTCGTCACAGTAACGTATGTACAGAGCCATATACTGTTCTTTATTAAGATGAACTGCAGCTCCAATACATCATCCTTTAGTCTGAGGCCTCTTTCTGAACCTTGCTGCACAGAGGGAACCATGTATTCTTTCAGTGGGTAAGAAATATGTCCACAGGAAGTACAACACTCACCCATTAACACACACACAGATATATTTGCAAGCCATGTCCAGACTCCCCTTCCTCTTAACCCCCTTCCCTGCCCTTTGACCTAGTTTCCTGCGGGGTATTATTTAGATTACCTAAGACCTCTCCTCAAGATCTGTCCTCTCCCCTTATTAAATCCGGATGTAATATAGTGCAGGGAAATTCTCATACCCAGGCCAGGATGTACACATCAGCCACAGAGTCCCATAAATCAAGAAATGAAAACATCACATGCTTCGTATCCAGACTTAAACAGACCCCTTAATTCAGTCGCCTCCTCACTGACCTCTTTAACAGCCCTGTGGCTTTATGATAACAGTGTTTTAGTCAGCAACAAAGTTATGTAAAGCATGTAAAGAGTTGCACTTTGCTCTAATACAGTAGATTATAAACAGTAGGATAAAGCTAAACACTGTAATCCTGTTTGACGGGGTTCTCTGTGAAATTAGGCACGAACCACAAAACAAAGTAGATTAACATATAAAATCATTAAGTCTACATATTTGATATAGAATCAATTGAGTTTGCCAATTAAAGCAGTTTGTCAACAAATTAGAATTGACCTTTATTGTATTGAATAACACTTCTGGTACTTTGTCCATGCTACACCCCTGCATGAGTCATTACTACAATAAACAGCAGATAAGGAAATCCTCCATGCAGGATGGCCCCTTATCCTGGTAACCTCATTTCAGTCTTGTCCTGCCTACCCATCCCCCCCTCTGCCCTCCACCTGCTCCCCTCGATGCATAACTCTCTACCTCCAACGCGATGTGTGATGTCCCACATATGTCTGAGCATCAAAGACTGATGCAATGTGGGGGAGAAAGCGAGAGAGAGAGAGAGTATCTGCGGGGATTGATGAAGTATAATGAGGGAATAGGATGAGAGCGGAGACGTTAGAGACAAAGGAAAAATTAGTTTGAGAGACAAAAAGATAAACGGAGAGAATGGAAGTGCAAGATAGTCTTACATGGGCCGTCCTGTTTTCTGTCAGAGATAAGACCTGCTCATTAACACCGAGGGTCAGTCAGCTCTGTTTGCTTTCTTTCCTGCTCTGCCTCTGTTCCTAGATCGCAAACGCAGCTCTTAAAACGAATGAGCAAGGGGAAAAGTCGGATTGCAAAGGTGGCGAGGCAAAGAGCTATGGGGCAGTGCAAATGCAATACAATCACCAAGTGTACAGTATCTCCCATGAGAGATTAAGGGCCCGTCTCCATTCACCCCTCCGCCCTCCCACTTAACCCTACCCCTTCACTTTGAGCGTGGCCATGAGTGTTGTTCAAGTTCTCTATTTGATGTAGGGGTATTGACCATCTAGCCCAACAAACACCTCTTCAAACGTAGTGTATTCAGGACCAACCCTTGAAACGAAGGGATGGAGGGAAATTCCAGAATGCTTCACGAGTGACGAAGCAAATCAACCTTGAAATCCAGCAGAAAATCTGATTTTAATCCAGAACTGGATGTTTTAGTATAGAGTGTTGGTTGATAGTGATTTTTTAATATAAAAATATTGCATCATTTAATAATGATAATATTTTTTGTCACTTTAATAACATTGGTGGGTTGCTGATGACGTAGCGACTGGTCTCCCGACTCCTAGGGGAAGATTTTCCAGCCCTACCCCTTGTTGCTCTGCTTGGATGGGATGCTACCCAGCCAGGGGAACTTCGTATAGGGGTGTAGCAAAGGGAGAGTAATATTTGTATTAATTATATTGGGATATGGACCCTTAGCTGCTTTTGGTTTTGCAGATACATTCATCCTCCGCTGTCAGACTCTGACTGTTTTCATCTTCAAACCCTGACTTTCTAGAGAAACATTAATATTCATGGTCGGCCACTGTGCCTCAACCCATGCAAGTCCTATTAGGAAATTAAAAAGCCTCTGCCCTCTCCCTGGACTTCTTTTCCTCCATCCTCTCAAACATGTCTCTCTCATCTCTATAAATAGAAAATGACTATATCTGCGTGGCATGGAGCCTATTTACTCGCTGCAGGGGCTATTATGAGGTTTGTTTCGCTCTCCTTTGTTTTGACACTGAACCCTCGTCTTCCTGTCTCATTGAGATAGTCATAACAACCCAAACATTTCAAAACATTTGACAAAATTGAAAAGATCAGATCACTGACTTAATCAATTAGACCAGGCATCTGAGGATGTTTGAGGTTAAATTGATTTGTTACAGGAAATTAAACTTTCTCTTGAATAATAAAATTGTGTGATGTTGATTGTTATGATCATTTCTCCTTTTTTGTTGCTACATTGTAGCTTGATCATGGTCCTGCAAAGACTTTGTGACCACAGTATGTATCTATTACGTTACTGGAAATGGAATCCCAGTAAGTACCAACAGAGCCTTTTTACAGAACCACAGAATGCAGTGTGCAGAAACAAAGCTCAACCACAGTAGCCTTGTTGTTGTGCTTATTGTGAGTAAGCATATTATCCACGTGGAAGCAGATCAGGTCAGCTTAAAGCTCGATTGTCAAGTGTGTTCCATAAGCCGGAAAACCACAATGCACAAAGCAGTTTCAACAGAGACGAGTCTGAGCATATGCACTGCAGAGTCCGGCTGCTGCTGAAGCTCCACCTGTGGTGCAGCGGTTTCAGTTGTTTTGGCCTCAGCTCAGGGACATCAAGATGGAGGATGGGATTAGCCGGCTTCTCAGGGTAGATTAGAGCGACAATAATTCCCAAATTCCCTCAGAATGAGACTTGGGACAGAGAGAGAGAGAGAGAGAGAGAGAGAGAGAGAGAGAGAGAGAGAGAGAGAGAGGGAGAGAGAGAGAGAGAGAGAGAGAGAGAGAGAGAGAGAGAGATTATATCCTGTATTAACGTCCACTTTACATCAGTTAATATAACTTTGCTTATATTTCAACAAATAAAAGAAAATCTGAATGGTCTCTTATGTCAAAATGATCATTCCTAATATTTCTCCAAGGTTTAACTTTTTTTTTCAATCACTTTAGGATTGAATTCTGAAATAATTGAAAACAAAATTGTATTATTTCCTTATAAAAAACGTTTCCTTATATTTCAATGCACAACATGCAGACATGAACCTCAAATACCTTCTATATCTCTGACACAAATTATTTAAGATGCTATCATCTACAAAACAAACCAAACCCTGTCTTACTTTTCCCTCCACACCTAATTCACACATCCGGCTGCAGAACGATAATAATCCGAAATAATCTGAGAAACTGCTGGCAGTAGAAATAACCTGTGTAATCCTGCGGAAGCAATTTTGAAAATCAAAGGCACTGTGGTGTTTTGAGTTGTATACATAGACAGTAAATCGACTGTGAGCAGAGAGGAGAGATCATGACAGAGAAGCAATTCCAAGTGTATAATTCCAAACCACATTCTTCCACTGCCAGAGCAATTGGCTTTGAAACAAAAGCATAGCTAAAGGATTAGCGGTGTATGCTAAACAGTGGTAGCTTAGATCAGCTTTCCAGACCAGAGCAGAGTTCCCTCATGTAAATATGTTTAATCAGAGAAAGGTTGGAACAATAAAGAGGAGAAAGAGCTGTTTGCAGGAAAATGTCAATATTGAAGAGAAGAAGAAAGTTTGAAGTCAATTAGCTGATGGATCAAATGAGCACAAACAGATAAGAAGAGTGAGAGGCATTCCTCTCTGGTATTGCTACAGTATGCATGACAAGCCTGGAAAGGGATTTTGTCTCTCTGTGTGCTCAGTGTAACTCTTTGTATAATTGGATCTTGTTGGTGGTTCCTCTTAATTCCGTTTCATTCCCAGTACCGGCCCAAAAAAAATGTTCTGACAGTAATGCGATTCATGGCAGATAATTTTTGCCAGGCTGTGCTACATGTTTAGCAAGTGTTCTCCACTCTATCAGCTATTCTTGTGACTGCAATTTGTGGTGTTGCACTAGATGTCATTATATTGAAATATCTTTCCACAATCTTGACCTAAATTGGTTGAAAACCATTGACTGATGCGTTTTGCTGATGAAGATCCTTCCTCTAGTTTCCACCAGGTCAGATTTAAACAATCCATGTGGCAGACGGCTGAGGTCCAGAGTTCGTGGCCATGCCCTGAAAACGTCTGTGGTTACCTGGTCGCAATCTTAGACTCTGACACGCAAGTCATTAACCATTAGCTCCATCAAGAGTTGAACTCCCAGAGATCTGCTGCTTCTCAGAAGACATATGTCAGATAAGGTGACATCAGGGGTCAAAGACTGGAGAAGCCAAGGTCCAGCATCTATGTCATTCCTACAGCAGACTACGGAGAAAAACTGAAGCACCTTGGGAGATGTATTTTTATAAGAACACAAAAGGAAAAATGTTAAGTTGTCTTAAGGTGTGGGCATTTCCACTCAGGGGTTTTGCAACAAGGTAGGTGAAACAATCGGATCCAAGACAACAACAATTATGTAAGAACCGCTTTCTAACATAATCGGCTTTTTACAGGCGATTGCAACAACACTGGGTCTCCCTCGCCTTCTGTTAAGATGCAAGTGACCTGTGTTTTGTATTCGTGATGGTCTCGAAGTCTCATTGATCTTTGTGGGACATGGCTGAACAACTTCAACAACTAAGACAGACAGGTCGTCTCCCCCTGTTTTCTTCAGTGGCCAACTCATGAGAGGCATTTTAAAACACTGCTGACCCACTGATCATCTGAGCTGTGGCCACTTTTACTGTCTGGACAAAGGTTTGATCGCCCGTTCGCTCTCTGCTGACTCGGACAAAACATTAACCTGATGAGCTCAACCCGGCTGACAAATGAGGTGAAGGGTTATTCTCTGCGTACAAACTAATTTCCCAAGAATTCAGACTCAGTTTTTCGTGCACCTCCTTTGCGCTGAGGTCTAATCTCGGCTGCAGGGGGAGTAAAGAAAACTCCCTGTTCTTCTTGGACACGCTTGGTTTCTCCCATCTCTTTGGATTGCTTCACTCATCGTCTCCTCTGATTCACTTCCTGCCGTCCCTCCTCCCTCTGTCCTGTCCCTTTTTCTGTCCTTTTTCTCAGTAAACACACCTTGGACCAGAGAGGGCAGCTAAAGTTGGTGTTTAAACTAATACAGAAAACACTGACTGATTAACACTATCACCTGATCCACACCCAGAGCAGACCACAAGGAAATGGGATAACGCCTGTAAGCAACTTGTGTATTGACTCTAAGCTAATATAATGTTTAATATAACTTACTGGTTGTATGTTCCAGTATAAAAGATGAAGAAAAATTAAAAAATTGTATAAGTGAGGTTAATATCACAGCAGGTTAGGGATTGGTGTGTTTTAGTGTTAGGGTTTATGTATGTGTGTGTTCTGGTTAACTGCTTTGACGGCATGATGAAAATTAATGAAAATTAACTCAAATGTGTTTCGAGTCAGTGTGTTTTAGACCTCTGGAGGTTATCAGTGTCAGAGTAATCCAATAGGAGAGTTCTGAGTCCAAACAGGACCGGCTGTAAACTTCCTGTTTGTGTCCGCCAAACGGCTAAAAGATGAGTGTAGTTTTAAAACTGGGAGTGGGTTTAGCCCACAAACTAAAATAAGACGAATAATAATTAACACAATTTACACAAATTTTACTTTTTAACATGGGGGGGGTAGTTACCTCAGTTTTGCCTCATACGAAATGAATGATGTTTCTATATCTATTAAGTATATGTGCATGTCATTTCTGTGTTCTCTGTGAATAATGTCTCTACATGCAGAAAGCCCAGCTCAGGTAAAGTCCTCCCTAGTTCTGGAGGAGGAAGGCAGCGAGTCTGTCACGCCGCTCCACACTCTGCATGCGGTGAAACAACAAATGTGAAAGTGAGTGGTGTGTGGGTGGGCTCTAAAATAAAGCTGTAATTTTGGCACCATTTTTAGCTCATGTTGGTATTTCGTTGGTACCATTTGAGTACAAAATTACACTGGTGGCCTGTGAGGGTTAACGAAGGTCCGGTAAGATTGTAGGAAAAAAATATATAATGTATGACGACATATCTGGACAAGCAGCAGTCAGCAAAAGTTCATGTTCTTTTTTCGTTTTTGATCATGTAGAACAAGAACAGAACAGGCTTGATGTGTGAGATTAGTGGCAAGTTTATGTTTGCATTAGCCGTAAGTGTGTGTGTGTGTGTGTGTGTGGTGTGGGTATCTGACAGAGTGTACATGGCAGGGTACAGGACGTCCTTATCCAGAGGATTTATACGCTTTTGATTTCTGGCCACGCTCAGCGGGGCAGATGCTCTCACCTCATCTCTTCTATCTTCTAATAAAACCGTCCTCTCAGCTCTTCTCCTCTCTCTCTCTCTTTCCCCACTGCTGCTGCTCTGGTCCCTATATGTATGTCTCTACCCCCAAAGCTCTATCAATCCCTAATTTCTCATGTCAAGCCATTATGTTTTTAATTATAATTTCCCCCAAACACTCTCTGCCCTTTCCACCTAAACTTACGGTAAACTACTCTGTACACAACACTGTTATCATCACCCCCGGGTTTAAAAAAAAGATGGTGTCATAAATGGAATACACCGATTTCATCATGAAATGACCAGTGCTATAAAGCTTGGCAAATACAGGCCTATATTTGGCTCTGGCTCTGATAGACTTATCGAAAGTGGCAGCGAGGTGAAGGCTGTGCAAAGCGGTGGGTCAAGGCTAAGCTAAAAGAAGAGGTGCTGTGATAGATTTTTAATAAGGCGACGGTGGCAGAGGAGGAGGAGAAGGAGGAGGAGGAGGAGGAGGAGGAGGTGGGCAATCTGTCAAGGACTTTTTGGAAGGAGGACAACACTCAAGTGTGCAGGAGGGTTGAGCAAATGTCCTTGCATTAATTCAAGTATTGCCGAGTTCATATTTTATGCATGGCTCGCCTCTCAGGGAAAACTTTAATTTCAGTTCCGATGCAGCTCCTCTAGCAGCGAGCGACTGCAACAACGCTCCGCTGCCAAGTACAGATGAACAGTTTCTTGAACAAAAAGCCCCTGCGCTCTGCGAGTGTAATGCGGGGACGATACAGAGAGCGGGACAAAAGCTGAATGCTCAACAACACAGGGACTTAAGGCGAGATGATATGCCTCTGCTTTAACGACAGTGAAGAAGGGAAAGAATAAAGAGCAACATATGAGACCGGGACAAATATCCCCAGAGCTTTCAGAGTCTGACACCGTCTGTCATCATCTGACGTCTTCGTCATCGCCCCCTCCTCTACAACTCTACAGCATCATCCCCGACACTTGCAATTCCGAGACACTTGCTTGACAGCGACTGATGCGCTTCACTTTGACGCGGCTGACAAATATCCCAGTTTCGAGCATTGCTCATTTGCATTCGGGTCGGGTCGGGGGTGGCCTCCTTCGGCGTGCAGTGCGAGGGAAAATGTTTGTGTGGCTGATCCATTTGTCGAACAAGTGTCAAGCCTGTTCGACAAACCAGCGTTGAGAGCTGTGAAGTGTTTGGACACAGTGTGCCGGGATATGTTTCAGCAATGTGTGTGTGTGGGGGGGGGGCATTGAGGAACATGACGTCTAAGTGCTGAACTTTGTCGTATTTTGCAACGCCACACAAAATCAACCACGGGAGGAATGTGTTACTGTATCTGGTGTTGTAAGTTTCCACTTTAATCATTCATGGAGCCTTGGTTCACAAAACATAAGAGAAATGAGTAAACTAGCGTAGGTCAGGTCTGTTTAACTCCACATTGGATTTGCATTGACACACATACACACACACACACACACACACACACACACTCTGCAATAAAAAGCAGCTGTGACTCACCACTGAGCCCCCACCTCTTTAACCCGTCAGCCTGCTCCCACCGCACCACAACGCCCATTAATTCCACACACACATACACACAAACACACACACATCGGTTGTCTCCACTGAGACATCGGTGACAGATCTATTGGTTGAGAGGGCAAGAGGTGGAATTGATGGAGAGATAGAGCGAGGCGGAGCGGCAAGGAAGAAAAACAGAGTCATAATAACATGGAGAGAAAACTAAAAGGCTGCAGGGGAGAAAACAGAGTGACGGGTAACTACATGTCCATGTTCTACATTCGCACACACCTCAGTGTTGTTTCTCAGTACAAACACACGCATGCAAACACACTGGGTAGACCGTGTGGCATTGTCTTGCCGGGGGCTGGTGATGACTCATTCTCTTCTGATGGCAGATTGGGACGGGATAAGTAAACACACAACCACACACACACACACACAAACACGAGTGGGGAACCCAACAGAAGGGTGTGATGATTGATAAGGAGTGGGATAGCTATTGTGTTTGCCGTTGCATAACCAAGGACAACTTGGGACACCTGCAGCATTAGTGAAACTCTAGCGTGTGTGTGTGTGTGTGTGTGTGTATGTGTGTGTGTATGTGTGTGTGTGTATGTGTGTGTGTGTGTGTGTGTATGTGTAACAGCTCCGTCTTCCTTCCAGGCTCTTATGTTTTCTTTATTTCTCATGTTTCATTTTTAATACAGACTTTAAAAATCTTGTTCTCCGCTGACGATCTGCCTCTGTCTCTACTTTCAAAAACCCCAGCTCATGGTGAGCAGCAGCAACAAGGAGATATTTGGAAAAAAACTAAAATAAAACCGGCTTTAATATTGCTACGCAAAAACAGCACAATCGGGTTTAAAGCCAGAACAGAGGCCAAACGACACCAGTGTCCTGTTTGTACCTTATTTACTTGGTGTGGATGTGATTAAGGGTGGATCCAGGCTTTGTTTACTGTCAGAAGGAAATCTGAGTTCCCTGGGGTGAGGATTTATTGGATAGGAAAACATTAAGCTGCTCAAAATTGTATTTATTTCATTATTTCTATTGTCTTCTTGTTGATTGTTGATCATTTAGCGTTTCTAGGCATCAAAATTAGAACATGACAGGACTCAGGAGAATTCAGTGCAGTTCTAACTGGTTAGAGTGTGACTTGAATGAAAAGGTAGTGACACTCATCGACACGCACACACTCTCTGTGTTTTTCCCTTTTTACCTTGCAGCCCTTGCTCTTGTCATGGCCGCTGGTTTGGCCACCGGCAGGGCACGGCGAGCACGGCTCATGGTGGTAGTACTGGCCACCCTGCAGTCCGGCATAGTGACAGCAGCCGTACGGCGAGGGAGTGTGTGTGTACCACAGGTCCTCGGCCAGCGGGCCCTTGGCACAGGGGTAGAAGTGACCTTTCCCCTGGGCCTTCTCCACGCTCACCTTCGGGTTCCGCATCCATCTTCTTACCTGCGCGGGAAAGAGGCGTTAACGTCAGTGTGGGACAAGAAATATCTTAAAAGTGGAAAGATTTGATCTCATTGTTTTTCTTTTATTCACGTGCACTCGCACAGGTACTCAGCAAAAACACATGCACACACATACAGCAGACTGTCAGCCCTGCCATCTGCAACCTTTGATCTGAGAAGGAGGAGGATCTTCTGTTATCCCTAATTACCTGTCAGTTTAAGTGGGGCACACACACACACACACTCACACACACACACAGTTCACTCTTCAAAGAGCCACACACTTTGCTCTGCCACACTTTGAACACATGAATCCGTGGGGGAACACGCACAGGATGACACACACTTGTCACATATGTTGATGACACAATAAAATGCTGATGGCACCTTCAAGACTGAGAGCAAAGTCTGTATCATCTCACCTGATGCAAGTTCCTGTGAAATATTACACTTTGACTCACTTTAATGTCAACGACACCACTTGTGGAAACTGGTGCAGAGAGCAGGCAGATCAATCTATATCGGTACCATGATGATAAATGATCACAAAGTAAACCCCTCGACGACGCTGATGCTATAGCAGATGTTCACATTATTCAGCCATAAGGCAAGAACAGTGTGTGAGACACTGTAGTTAATG
Organism: Pseudopleuronectes americanus; assembly: GCA_038501795.1. Classification (NCBI taxonomy): domain Eukaryota; kingdom Metazoa; phylum Chordata; class Actinopteri; order Pleuronectiformes; family Pleuronectidae; genus Pseudopleuronectes; species Pseudopleuronectes americanus. The sequence goes on along the minus strand of CM076734.1, from coordinate 10,355,356 downwards.
GTGTTATATCACCCACACAGACACAAGCTGATGCATGCAGAGCACAATTCGAACTGTATGCACATCACTCCTGTGGTGACTAAGACTCCCCAGTCACTCCCTACTGGCACATACAGTCAAACCGAGCGTGTGAGAGTGTTTTTGTGTGTGTGTGTGTGTGTGTGTGTGTGTGTTTTTTGTGTGTGTGTGCAGGTACACACACAAACAGGTTTGCACAGCTTTCTTCCATTAATTATTTCTATTGAAATGTTATTATGAATTATAACTGTTGTTTATAATAAATGGTCATATTAATGGCCTCATGGTTTTGCCAGCAAGAGGAGAGACCAAAGCGAACCTTAGCCCAACCCTCACCCTGAAAGCAAGTCTCCACCCTCATACAACCCTTTGACCTCCTCACTTTCTCACAATGTCTGAGCTCCATGGGACTATCCTCAATATTGTCATCACAGAGATATAAGTACAAGAACACACACGCACACTGAGATTAACTGCCTGAATCGAAGGGCAGCCTGACAACACGTCGAGGCATGTCCCATCTACAGAAACGCACACTTGTAAAAAATGCTCCAACAGCTCAAAACAAAAACAAACCAGTCAGTGTCGACATCACATTGGTTCGGTGACACACACCTCAAATGAACCAACAATACTGCCACGGATAGAACATGCACTGGGTGAATGTGTGATCGACGTATGGTCCAATTAGATGACTTTTCCTCCTGTTGTTTATCATCCGATTTTAAAAAGGGAGATCTCCGGAGTCATTATCTTGTGGATCAAACAGTGTGCCGTCACACAACTTGTTCATCATGTTGGCCCAGCAATGAAACTAACGACAAAAAGCTCAACACTTACTCACCTCCTGCACAACAACACAAGCCACGCTGAGCTCTCAGCAGCGGCAGTGTGTTCTCTTTCTATCTGGCCCACTCTCAAAATTCAATGACGAGCCATACGTTCCCTCTGTGATTTCATTTAAAGAGGTCTGCTGCTTCCTTTTCTATTCCTAACTATGCAGTTGTGCGTCTTCTAATGAGGCGCAGACAGAAGTAAGCGCTTGCCCTCGCGGAGACACAGATTTTATATTTCCCCTCGTCGTTTCCTTCAGTCATTTGTATGACACAGAGCTCGGTCTGGTCCCGAGCGCTCCCCATTATGTGATTAGGTTTATTAAGACACAAATAGAGAGACGAATAAACCCTGAAGAGCAGCACACATTAACTCAGATTTAAGTCTGTGAGCTGGTTCTGTTGTTTATGTTCCTCACAAGGGAGAAAAGTGAAGGGAAAGACAGATTTATATTGAGGAAGAATGGATGGATAGTGTGATGGATGAATGGATGAATGGATGGATAGATGGATGGATAGATGAATGGATGGATGGAATGGATGGATAGGAACAGAGATAGGTAGGTAGGATTGGTTGCTTGGTCTATTGATTGATTGATTGATTGATTGATTGATTGATTTGATTGATTGATAAATAGAAGGATAGACCATAGCGACATAGAGAGATGGTCAGATAGAAAAACAGAGTGTGCCCGTGGAGAGTATGTGTGTGTTTGCATGTGTTTGTGTGTGTGTCTTTGTGAGTGTTTGTGCGTGTGGGCGTTCACAATCTGCTCATATCCACCAGGCGCCTCATCAGCGATCCACACCATACTGTACGCCATCTGAGACCGACACTCGCACACACGCAACACAACACACAAGCAACACAAGGCACACTGAAGACATCCATACTGTGAGCAGCAACATATGGTGATACATCCACACTCTAAAACTGTTTTTTAAATCTACCCAGCATCCCCCTAAAGCAAAGCAATGTTTATCGAGTCCGAACTGAAAGCGATCGTTTGTTGTTTCCAGTTTGTTTTTTACCGGGAACATTTTTACTCCTCGAGGCTGAAAATGTGTTTGCATGGACCTGTGCAATTAAACCCTTTATTTATTATCTGCTTTGTTTTATTAAATGTGTGTGTGTGTGTGTGTGTGTGTTTGTGTGTGTGTTAACAGAAAAAGTAGGCTCTGATATATCTTCCAAGCATATATATTGACCAGATATTGAACACGTCAATCCGCCCTCTACTCCTCAAGCTTGAGGTAATGTTACTCATTTCCTCTCTGTTAAACCCTGCAGTCTTATTGTTCTGTTTTTTTCTGTAGTATAACTACAACAAGTCTTTCTAATTGAGGGAAGCAGTAGTTTTTAAAGCTTGCATGTTCTGAGTTACGGTAACGAACTATGACTGAATGTGAGTATTTAGTCATAGTTCGTGGATTGTACACATTTTTTCAAAGCTACGGTACATAAGCTGACAAATACTTTCACATAGTTTTTAAGTGCATGACCAATTATGTGCTATAACAATAATAATAAAGTAAACTCTTCTACTATAAAGTATTGAACAGTCTTGTATTAATTGGTTGTGTTTTTATAGATTTGTGTCTATTAATGTTGTTAGGGTTAGGCCTATCCCTTTTTGACAAATTATACTATTGTTTTATAATCTATTTGCACTTCTACTTAAAGAACGACATATGCATCAGTCCTCTCAATCACTAAATCAATCAAACTTTATTTGTATAGCCTGTATTAGCAAATCACAATTTTTCTCATTGTGCATAATATGGTGCAACATCCCCTGCCCTTAACAAAATAGTTTAGCATCAATTTACTTTTAAATGTGTCAATGTATTTTACATATGAACACACTCAATATAAGCTCCTCAATAAAATTCTGTATGTGAACATATTATTGAGACATACAAAACTCTTGAAAGACTTTGCAAAGTGCATTTAATGACCTTTACCAATGTTGGTTATTGATTAATTGCTTTACAGAGCAATAATAAGCAATTACTAATAACAACTTTTTGATGCCTTCCAGTTAAAACCTCCATATGGCTGCTGTGTATCATCCTCCGGCAACGCTTACCTTTCCTTCTTTGCTCACTCTTTGGTGTCTCATTTAAAAGAATGGAAGCCATTAATTACCCTTTATCTGAGACTTGAAAATAGATGCCCCCCTGATGGGATGCTGGAAAGTGAGTAAGTCATTAATAAGGATTAATGAGTTTCTCGCTCAGAAATAAGCCTCCAGGCGTGCAGTTAGAAAGGTTATTTGATCAATAAAGAAAGTGTTATTCCACTATAACAGTTCATGAAGTCTGGAGTTTTATAATTTAGCAATAACTCTTCAACAGAATCATCCAGGATGCATATATACTGCAAAACGGATTCTAATATTAAAAGTATCAAAAGAGTAATGAAAGAAAATTCATCTTTTAAATACTGTGATATGAAACAAAAAACTCTGCTACTGTTAAGAATACACTTTGCTTTAAATCTTCTGCAGCAGTATTAGTCAACTGCATATTGGTGGGATTTGATAACCAAATCATATTCTGTAATAAATTATACATTTGCCACTGATAACCAACTAAGGAATCCATTTAACACACCATTAACATTACACAGGAAATGAGCCTTGTGACAGAAATGCAGCATAATGCAGGATGTGCTGAGTAGATCCTGAAGTGAAATGATGTCATGCTTTCTGCACAACAGACACTTGTAGGTCTTGTAATGTAAGTGCGCGCACACACGCACACACACCCACACACGCACACACAAAGAGACAGTAAACAAAGATTCACAGGCAGATACACAGGGAGCCGATTCCTGCACCTGATTAGTGCAGCTCAGCTTCTACAATGACATCATCTCTGGCACACGCACGCACATGCACGCACATGCACGCATGCACACACACACACATACACAAACACACACACACACGCACATACACACAGAAAGAGAGAGGGAACACTCCGGCTGTGTCACCTTCTCTCTCAGCCAATATACCTCGCCCCCTGTGTGTGTAGGTGCATGTGTAGGAACAGACTCGCAGATGCACCCATTGAATATTGTGTGTGTGTGTGTGTGTGTGTGTGTGTGTGAGAGTGTTTGTGTGCATGTGCGTGTGTGTGTGACCCAAACTCACCTTCCTCTTGACAAACTGGAAAGCAGAGCACTTCTTAAAGCTAAAGGCAGTCTTCTCGCCACCTCCTCCCACTCCTCCTCCTCCTCCTCCTCCTCCTCCTCCTCCTCCTCCTCCTCCTCCTCCTCCTCCTCCTCTTCCTCCTCCGCCACCTCCTCCGCCACCTCCTCCTCCTCCGTTCACCAGCTTCATGGCCGACACGGGCACTCCGCTTGCCTCTGTAGATCCCAGGATGACGGACAGACTGGTGGGGAGTTAAAAGAAGACAAGACAAGAGGGGGGAGAGTTTTGTCTATGGCATGAGGAGAAGGTCGTGGCTCTTGTGGAGACAAGTGCGGGACTGCGAATGAGGGAGGGAGCTGCTTCTGTGTGGCAAAGAGAGGATGCAAGGAAGAGAGCGGGAGAGTGAGAAGAGGTGGAGTTGGAGGAGGCAGATGGACCCAAAATGTGGGGGAGAGAGAGGGAGGATGCTGCAACGAGAATGAGTCTACCGGAGTGACGAGGTGCCAGGGCAGAGATAAGGGTAAAGTAAGGGAGGGAAGTGAGAGAGAGACAGTGGAGAGCGAGAAAGATGCTCTTAAAAGATGACGAGAGAGGAGGAGGAGGAGGAGGAGGAGGAGGAGGAGGAGGAGGAGAGGAGGAGGAGGAGGAGGAGGCAGATGGAGGTAGGTGCTCGCTCCTGTTGCTGTGAGGAGGAGAGAGCTCTGTTTACAGCTCAGAGGTCTCACAAGACATCTCTTTGAAGTGTGTGTGTGTGAACTCTCTCATTCATTTTGAGCCGATACAACCAGAAGAGTGAGGACATTTTGTTCGGTCCTCACTTTCTGACCCAGCTTTAATGGGCTGTTTGAGGGGTTAAAGGGATAGTTCACCAAAAAATGAAAATTGACTCATTATCTACTCACCACTATGCTAGTGAAACACTTTTGGAGTTTCAGGGGTAAACAGCATTAAAGACTAATCCAATCCAATTAAAGTAAATGGCAACCACTTATTCAAATGTAAACGCCTCTATACTGCTCCTGTGGTGTCATAAAAGTGTGTGTAAGACCCGACATTCTAATTTGACTCAAAACAGAAATATTTACACTATGTTTTTAGCTCTGAGCGACTAGGAGTAGGACAACATGGAGTAAATGACAACATTTCAAGTTAACATTTTGGGTTAACTAGGGTTCGGGTTAGGTTAGGGTAGGGGGCTAGAAATGCATAATGACAATGAGTGTCGTTAGTAAGATAGATGTATAATGTGTGTGTATGAACTCCTGCACTGTATGCACACATGCTCGCCTCCATCTGTACCTTTATGCCGGTGGGATGGTTGGTTCCACTGATTCTGCTGCAGCCGGTTTTTGTCCAAGTGCTGATCCCGGATCAGTAGCGCCAAACTCCTCAGTTACAGGTGTCCCCTTCCTAGTTGGCAATGACCTAAACCCACGTTAGTTGTTGGTGGGGATGATGATGATGTTGTTGTTTTCCAAGAGCATGTCACCGTGTGATTGTTGTGTGTGTGTCTGAGAGCCGTTGTTTTGTGAGTGAATGCTCTGTTGTATCCGTGGTGTCAGCCTGTAAACAAACCAATGACGTGTGTGTGCATGTGTGTGTGTCTGTGAGAGAGCATGATGAGGCATGTGTGCATGTGTCCAGTTCCAGAACCACTTTATCAATGAAAGGCTCTGCAGTGAGCAGATGCAGCCTCCCCTCCTCTCCTCTATCCTTCCATCTTTCTCTCCGGCTGCCTCTCCGTCCCTCATCACCACTCTGCCCTCCCCCTTATCCTCCGCTCGCTCATTTTTCTGCTGCAGATGATGGTGGCTCCTCCCTCCCTCTCTCGCTCTCTTTCTCTCTCTCTGTCTCTCTCCTTCATCTAATAACACAGCTCACCACACCTATGATTTCCTTCTCATTTCAGTTGTCCCTATGAGGATGGCAGAAGACAGGGAACCCCAGATTATGTCTTGTCTACTCATCACACTGTGTTTATTGTAGTGAACCGTTCCTGCTTTAGTCCACCTGGAGTTGACACACAGAAACACACAGACACACATACACACACCTCATCATATCTGTGTGTGCCCTTGCCTCAGTACCTATAACACTGGGGCAGTTTCATTTCCTGATGTGACATCCAAACACGATAAAGCTGAATCATGATCCTGTTATCTATCCCGGCACATCACATGGGCAGTAAATGTGGCAACAAAAATAGAACAAATCTTCCGTTTGCAGGCTAAAGGCTATACATCCTTGAAAATAAAAGATAATAAATGAAATTTGAAGCCAAAGGAAATGACAGTTTACTTTTGGTTACAGTACTTCCGTCCCTTTTCAGTCTTTTCCATCGAGAATAAATATAATAGAGTTGATAGATGGAGGAACGATAAAACAATTGAAAGAACTGCAGCTGTTTTTCTTGTATCATCTATTCGTCTTTATTGGAAGATTCGTTTATGCTTCTCCTCAGCCAGATTTGACCTAATTTGGGGAGATGTCTGGTACATTAAAATATATCTTGTCCATTTGCCACTTTATCTTACTCAGCATCATATGACTGCAGAAATGAAATGTGCACAATTTGTCTGAAAAACATGTGGATGTCATTCAAGCAGAATCTAGCCAGAATCCAAAGTAAAAGTCAAGAAGCTGATAATTCAATGATTATAATATACGCAGTGCAAATTAAATGGAATAGTTTAGAACGCTCTGCTGCACACGTGTTGAACACCCAGTGAAAATAAAGTCTCATCACACAGCAAGCAAGTCAGTTTTCCCCATTCTCAAACAATGACTGTGCTGTATTCACTGTAATCGGGATCAGTCAGAGGCCCAATCATCTGTGACTCAGCAGTAATGGCATGGGACAATGATTGGTGAAATCAGCTCTGCACGCAGCGGCTTGAAAACAGAGAGGAGGCTGTAATTTGCAAGAGAAAAGACAAATGGTGCATTTGCTTCTTTGGGAAACCACAAGATCTGTTCACGGGCTTAGCAGCATCTCTTATGCTTTATGCCTCCAAACTACTATTTCAAACGATTTGTTTTTATCCAAGACGATGACTAAGAACTCCATCCTCAGAGTAGTTATCTTCTGTTGCCATCAAAGGCTTTCTGTACAGAATATAGACCCACTGCAGGAATAGCAAAAAAATACATAAGTTTGAGCTTTTTGAGTACATTATTTATATTTCCCTCACTGCTCCTTGTAAATACAATAAAGGACGCCAAATTCTGGGGGCTCCAGGGTGCGATTACATCGTGTGACAGCGGTAACGCTTCTTACATAACCGCAAATAATTCCTGTCTTGAATATATAGCTCCACATCGCATCAATTATTCTGTGATCTCCCAAAAGACTGCAAAGATTCTCCGCTGCTGCTCTTGTAAAAGTCCAATAAATAATTAATTACAAAGTTTCTTAAATGGTTCAGAGAATCGCCAAAATGATCCGAAAGTCAATAAATTATGGATTTGCTTCTGGCAGCCGGACACAGCGGAGCATTATATGTAACCAGCCCCCTTCATAAAAAAAACAACCTCTAACTGACATGAGATGTAGGGGTCGTGTGTGTTTATGTATTTCCATGCTTTACATGTACCTCAGAGACTGGGAACTTTTCATTTGGAGCCAAGTGTATTACGCCTTTGTGATGGTCAGAGATGATGTGCTCTTACTATCTCAGACTGCTAATGAGGTCCACTGGGCATGTTCTGATCTTATACCAAACAAGACCTGGGAAAAAAATAGTTAGATTGAAATGAAAGCTCATTACTTGACTCCACTCTAATATCATCCAGTGCATCTGAGAGACAACACAAAACAAATTTTACAGAGTGCATACATCTACACCCAACAGTTCCCACAAGGACAGGATTGAATACACATGCCTTGCCGGAGGTAAAAATGCTAAAAAAACTCTATTTCTATTCACAAAAGTTGAATGGCAGTGTAAAGAGCAGTGAAAAATCCTCCATCGATCATGGTTCTGTTCATCCTGAGTCACAATACTACTAAAAAGAATATCAAACATCATTAACATTATTCAGATTTTCACCTTTGCAAGAAAGGAGCTAATCGACATTGCAGATATGAAGATAATAAAAATATTTTTTTCCCACTGTCTCTCTCTATTTTCGACTTCGCCCTCTGCTTCCATTGTATCAAACACAATTGATTTCCACTGTCCTCCCCTGCTGCTGTCTCAGGGACAGCCCGGCGACTGACGACCCAAATGTTTGCCACCAGACGCCTCTGACTGTGTTGTGTGAAAGCAGTTCTCTGAGACAGCTTCACACCCGCAGCCTCTTCTCGCTCGCTTCCACTTTAAGGAACCTGCTCTTCACTCCGAGTCACTTTCATAAATTAACCATATTCCGGCTCTGCCTCCACCGGCTGCAGCAAAGAGCAGCTATAGGGGAAAAAGTGCTTCTTGCTCGCGGCTCCAACTTCTCTCCCACGCTGAAAATAGTAACTCTGACATGCACACGTGTTGCCGCGAAGCTCAGGATTTCTTCAAGTGTGGGCAACTGGGTTAGAAGGTGTCCTTGTCTGTGTGTGTACAGGTGTGACGCATTGGGTTGGTTTGTATTTGAATGTAGAATTATTTGCATATACACACACATGACTTTGTTGAGAAGAATGTGTCCGTCATACTTTCTCATTTGGCGCATCTCCAAACTTAATGAGGAAACATCACGTCCCTCCCCTTTGGATACAGCCAATAGGTCTAACAAATACAACGTAAGTCATTTCATCGTATTTGAAAGTTAAACCAGAAGTGACCATATCCATAATAAAGTCCTAAATAAGTAAAACCGAGCTCACAAAACCACTCTAGGCTTAAAGTTAAATCACTTATTATAATAATTATGTGGATTTTCAAGGTCACAATTTTAATGTGTTATTACTTGAAAAGGTTTAAATTCTCAAATTTTCAGAAAATGCATTACTATCCTCAAAGTGTCCATTGTTGATGCTACTCCTTTCAGCCTCTGTCTGAAACACATGGCTTTAGCTGCTGTCTCTTTAAGGACCCCTCCTGTCTACTCTGATTGGCCAGCTGGCTCACTCAAGTTTAATTGATCAACTGCTTCCGGTGTATTTACAAAATAAAACCTCCACTCTCGATCTACCTGTCTTTCTTTGGTGGCGTGCCAGAATCGTTGCTAGTTTTTATGCAAATGTCGGACAGTGTGACATCACAAGTATGGGCAGGACTTCTGTGGCGTTTCGGGAGCCATGTTTTTTGTCAAGTTAGAGGAGCTCCCTTTACTGCGATTTTTTTAGCTTTGCAGATAGTTTACCTGCACACAACCCTAAATAACACACAAGAGGAAATAAACACTGAAAAGGAATAATAAGAAACCTTTAATGACTTTTGTCTTGATTCTTTTTTCTGACAAATACGTGTGTAAAGACTGGGAGTTGGTGATGCTTTATCCTTTGTTTTGCAGCCATCTCTGTGCATCTGACTGCTTGGTTCCCTTGCCTCTGAAGTCGGTGTCTGTTCTTCATCTGTCTTCTCCGGCTGACTGCACACGTTCGTCTGTGTCTTGTTGACTCCAGAAGTCAGAGCATGACTTAAAGGCAGTTTCAGCTGTCACAGTGTGTCACAGGTGTCCCAGTCGCTGCCGTGGTCATGTTGAGTGACAATGATCTCGTCCCACCATCCGAATGTTTCACATTAGTTGTTGTCTTCAGCTGTGTCCTGTTCTTCCTCTCTTGGAGCATCTAAAAGCACAAACACGTGTATTTAATGGTGCCAGGGGATCTATGGATTTTTGGCAAACTTTCCAAAAGATTTTCAAAAAATACATTTATAAAAAAAATCCCTTCACTGGCTGTGGTTCAGGAAACAGTGCAGGTCGTCCACTACCAGAAGGTCAGTGGTGTTATCCTTGGCTCCTTCAGTCTACACGTTGAAGTTTCCATGATCAACACACTCAAAACCTTTGTGTGCGTGTGTGTGCGTGAATCCACGTGTACCGTGCCTGCAGTACTGCCCCCCAGTCCCTACAACACCTAATCGACTTCTCACTTTCATTCCTAAACGCTTCACATTCACGTACAAACAGAAAATAATGCTGGGAGAGTGTTACACAGAGGAGAGAGAGATGGACAGATGAGATGTGGACCCCCCCCCACACACACACACACACACACACTCATGCTGGTGAAGCTCCAGAGGGGGAGCACCATGACAACTATGGGATGAAGTGCCAGCTCCACCATGCACACACATGAATAAGGGCAATTTAAAATCTATTTTAGATCTGATGTAAGTGCACTTTACAGGCTAATATAACTTTGTTTTAGGACAGTAATTGATAAAGCTGCCTATTAGAGGGTAACAAACCACTTATAGAATTATAATAGCTCTATTTTTTATTGTCAGGGCAAATAAAAAAAGAACCTCTGAGGCGTGTGGTGTTAACAATATCTCATGGATGTCTTTTCTACCGAGCAAGCACTTTTCTTTTGATTTGATGCTTTTTCTGTGATTGGACGTTGTGCTTGTCACTCCATCGTTGCTCAGTTTTGATTGGATCACTGTAATTTGTACTGGAGAGAGTGTTCAGGCTGTGAGATTGACATTGATGTTTTATAAATGATACATCTTTTTGTTTTGTCCACCGGGGACCAATAAAGGTTGTTTGAATTTGATTTAAAAAAAATTTAAAAAAACATCAAAGGACATCATGTTGTGAGGTAATATAGGCAGAGCTTTGATGGAAAGGAGAGCTTTGATTGAAAGGACTCAGTTCACCTTTGATGGAAAAGAGAGCTTGAATGGTAAGGACTCAGTTCACCTGTAGTGGTTGGAGAGAGACACACAAGCAAGAAGACTCTGGATGACAGATGGATTCTCAGCTTCTCGTTACTGAACTGGACATCATGTCATTCTGGGAAACTCCAGAAGATTCTTCTGCTGACTCACTGACAGCACCTGAGGCTCAGGACTGCCTCACCATAAACAGCAGCTCTGCCTCCTATTCAGTCCTGGAGTTTCTAGGGGAAGGCAGCTTTGGCTCAATCTTCTCGGCCATGAACTCCAGGACAAAACAGATTGTGGCTCTAAAAGTTATTAAGGACACCGAGTTCGCCCAGGACGCTGAGCATGAGGCAGGAGACTGAAATCTTTGTTTATATTCCTGTGCTAAGGTGTTGTCTGCTCCATCAGAACACGTCGCTGCTCACAAACTGTTGATAGTGTTGTCTTATCACGTCTCCTCTTCTCTCTTCAGGTAACCATGCTGAATGTCATCAGTGTCCTTGATGCAGACCTCATTAACGTGGTGAGGTTCCATGAAGCCTTCCAACACATGGACCAGAGCTGTTTGGTATTTGAGCGGTTGGACGTGAGTTTGTATGACCTGCTCGAGCAGCGCGAGTGGGAGCACCGTCCACTTGACGAAATCCGCCCAGTTGCCAAGCAGGTATGTAGCAGCAATCAATGCATCAGGAAACCAACACTCATCTGTTAGAGAGATCCCCAAAACCTAAACCAAACACCTATCAATAGCACATGGAAGAAATAATTCTAAATGTTGTGTATTCTTTGTGTCCCTGCAGCTCTTGGAAGCCTTGGATGCCCTGAAGGGTCTCGGGGTCCTGCACTCCGACATTAAACCTGACAACGTTATGTTCGTTAACAGGAAGGATCAGCCCTTCAGGGTCAAACTTATTGACTTTGGCTTAGCCATGATGGCGTCCCAAGTCCAGCAGGGGATGTGGATCCAGCCCTGTGGGTACATGTGAGTTCCCACTCACATGAGTTCCCACTCACATGTACCTGTTTAGCAACATTATTTTCTTTGCCTTGAAATGTTCCAACAGATTTTTCATCTGCGGCCCATGTCTTTCCTTCTCAGGGCTCCAGAGATCTTGCTTGGACTTCCCTTCACCGAGGCCGTCGATGTGTGGGGGGTCGGTTGTGTGCTTGCATTCCTCTACCTGGCTCGGAACCTGTTCTCAATTAAATCTGAATATCAAATGGTATTTATCATCTAACCAAACATATTTTTATTTATTTTTCATATTCATAGAGAAAGCAAGTGGATGTGATTCTCATGATGTGTATTCTGTCTGCAGATGAAGAGCATGGTGAAATTGCTGGGCCTGCCGCAGGACCACCTGCTCCGTGCTGGCAGGTACAGCTACCAGGTCTTCATCGAAGAGGAGGCTGAATACAGTCCATCATGGAGACTGATGGTAGAGTAAACATGTTCTTTTAGGTTTGAGAATTCTTTTGGAGCATTTTTAAATCACACTGCCCTGTTGTGATGCATAATACTTTTTGTTCCTTCAGACGGCAGAAGAATTCACTGCCATTAGTAACATGGAAACAGAGAAAGAGGAGAGTTTCCTCGAGCAGCCGAACTCCCTCAACGGCCTTATTCATGTGAGTACTCTCTCATGTGTTGAACAAGTGAAGACTGGATTAGTACCAGTTAGTTATCTGTCATTCGGGAGCTGGATCATCTGACCTGAAACCTGTTTTCAAATCCAGATTCATCCAGAGTGCGGGGCGGCTGAGATGAAAGACCGCTTGGCCTTTGTGGCTCTCTTGGAGGGGCTGCTTCATCTTGACGGGGATGAGAGGATCTCTCCTCGTCAAGCTCTGGAGCTGCCCTTCATCTCCATGAGCCACCTGAGGGGGGACATCAACAGCAGGGACTAGTAAGTGTCCACATGTCGTTTCACTAAACACATCAGGTTGGCTGAACCGATGGTTTTAATTAATTGACAGTGACTGATTTACTAATTGATTGTCTTTCCTCATCCAGTCTGAACGACTCCCTAGAAGCAATGGGGTTCTGCCCCACTGAGGACAGTCTACACTTTTCATCGTCAGACAGCGGCTCCTCTGACTCCATTTACCCAGACTCCTGGGATTCTCTGGAGGCTGTAGACTCAACAAGTGCCTCCAGCGAACTGTCCTCGTGTTCTGAGAGTATAATAGAGTCCACAGACAACGCCTGCTGGCCAACTTTCACTGAGACCAGTGAGGAGCTCTCTGACGTGGAGATAAACTCCAGGGCTTCCTCGGTCTTGTCCTCCATCGGACATGATGAAACCAGTGAGGAAGACTCCTGGAGTTTTGTTGAGGCTGCAGACGTCAGCGCTGCAGCCACAGCCTCTGACCTGTCAACAATGTCCACCGACACCATCTGCTCCCCACCTTCCAGTGAGACCACCTGCTCCCCACCTTCCAGTGAGACCAGTGAGGAGGTCTCCTTGAGGTCTGTCGAGGCTGCAGACTCCACCACTGCAGCCACAGCCTCTGAGCTGAAGACAGTGTCCACTGACACCTCTTGCTCCCCACCTTCCGGTGAGACCACTGAGGAAGACTCCTGGAACTCAGTCGAGGCAGCAGATGTCACCCCTGCATCCACAGCATCCTCGGGCGGAAAAAAAAAGAAAAAGTGGCTGAAAAGAATTCGAAAATTCTTCAAATGCCTAATATGCTGCTGCCGTCCACAAGTGGAGGACTAAATTATTAATTTATTGGAGGTTTTATATACATGTACAAATATTTGTATTGCTCTTTACTACTTTTTGATACATTAAATGGTTTAAATACTTTTTTATACTGTGTAATATTTTTACTTCATTTTACTATATTTTAATACTTTTAATATTTATAATTTTGAACGTAACCTGGTTACAGTGTCCTGCCTGTGTAAATGTATTCAAGCTGTGGAACACCAATATACAGTTCATCCAGCAATTAATGGATTTATCTTCTCAGTGTGGGGACACCACTTTTAACACTGCTGAAATATTGCAGACTATGTTATATGCATTATATGTATAGATATATTCATATATTCATATTCATAAGATTTAATTTAATATTCCCCACTCCTTCACCCTGTAAACTACCGCTTCACTTAACTACGTTATGTTACGATGTGATGTTATATGTTATGTTTGATAGCATGTTATTTTAATTTATTTTTTCACTTACTTCACATAAACTTATCTCACTTAATATTCCCCACTTCTTCACCCTGAAAACTGTTGCTGCATTTGAATTTATTTGACTATGTTATATGTTATACATATATTCATATTATTCTATTTAATATTCCCCACCCCTTCACCCTGTAAACTGCTGCTTAATTTTACCTTGACTTTAATTTGACTATGTTATACATATATTCATATTACTTAATTTAATATTCACTTGACTGTGTTATATGTTATTTGTTACGATGTTATGTTATATGTTGTAAAGTCCTCTACTGCGTAAAAGTTGCCTGCCATGTCTTAAGAATTTCACTGCTCTGATGACGCTGTCATTGGTGCATGTGACAATAAACTTTGATTTGATTTGATTTGATTTAATTTATAACTTGAGAATATATGGATGGACAGTGTGTTCAAGATGTGAGACAACTGCAGAGCTGAAAGAAAAAGTGGCTGAAAAGAATTAGGAAATTGTTCTCATCCCTGATATGCTGCTGCTGTCAGCAAGTGGAGGACTAAATTATTTATTTATTTATTGGGAATCAATATACCAACACAAAGTCTCAGATCTCAGGAATGCGTTCAGACACTTTAGACAGTACAAGTTGCAGACAATGTAGAAATACACACCATCCCCAAAGCTCTGGAAAAAAACAACTCCCGCGATTTGTTGTGGTTCCTCACAATGGTTCCTGGGGCCTCCTCAGATCAATCTGAGGAGGGCTGTTTTAGACAGGGTAAAAAGGTGCTGTTTTAAATAATCCTTGTGGTATTTTGACCAAAATATGTTACAGACATTTCATTAAGACCCCAAGGAACCATATCAACTTACGGTAAAATGGGCATAATATGTCACCTTTAAAGTGTAAGTACTGAACCCAACAGCTAATGGTACACATGTATAAAAAATATTCTTTTCGACGTATTTAAACAACCGAAGAACTTTTTCGCCCATAGCTCTGTTCCTAGACGATGAAGCAATAGATAGACCGGATCATCTCATCATGTTGTAGTATACGCAGACGATGAAGGATGCAGCTGATTTCCGTTGCGTAGAACGGCTCCTACGAAGGATGTGGCCCCTGACTTGAGACACGGCTACCGTCTACATCTGCCCCTCAAACTAAATTACATTCACCAATATCATTTATTGTAAATTAACCGTGAACCTGCTGTAGATGGTGTCTGTAAAAATCAATTTGTATTCACAGCCACAGTTTAGCCAATGGTGGTGCTGCTGATTAAAAACCACACCGCTGTTTGCCTACACACCACCTGTCAGGCCACGTCTCACAGCTCACACTCCTGTTAGCACATAGAGTTATAACACACGCCACCACAAATCAATGCATGGGGGATGATTTCTTTCACTTTGTATCACATTGATTTAAGTTCCAGTATTTCCAGTAAGTTTGATCTTAGTTGTTTGATGCCATAAAAAATGGGTGAACCGTTATGATTGACAGCTGAGACTAGCTTGCTATCGGCCGAATGTGTGTATCGATACCGCAGCTCCGTATCTAGAATATTTAAGCTCAACTTTCGTGTAATAGAAGAAAGTGGAGATGCGATGTCAATCTTAATATACAACCTAGAGTTATTTTATATGTATGTATGAATGGACATATCAATGTATTTCATACTATTTACACTTCAAAGCTTCCCTTGCAGAGCCTTGTGTACAATGTAAAACCAAACTCAACCCAGATAGAACTGGGGCAAGTGAGAAGAAGTTAAAAGAAGAAAAGCAATAGAAATTCATGGCAGTGAGGGAACGCTGTGAAGTCTTGGATGGGTTGACAGCAGTATCAAGGTTGAGTCACCTGACACCGACATACCTGGGGAATGTGACTTGGTTTGAGAAATGTGGCGTGATCAACAGGGCAAGTCAATTCTGCACGTGTGTAAAGTGGATGTCAGGGATCTCAGCAATCACGTGTGGTGTGTGATCTACCCTGTGACTTGGCCGACCTGCCTGTTTACTACCTCCCCTGTCACCAACACGGGAATCTCGTGGCCAAATGGAGACACGACATTGGTGGCGCTCGGTTGGTGCCACATACCTGCACAGAGGTGACTCACCTTGTGGGCGGCCTGGGTAGAAATCCAAAAAGGTACATTCTGTTCTCGGCCGACGGGATGTTACTCAAGCCAGGAATGTGGAGACGCAGCTTGTGAAGTTTCGTCCGATGATTTACAGTCACAAGGGAACTGTTTGGGTTTCTCTTTCAATTTTAAGGTCTTGATCTTATGTTAAGATTTGGCATTCAAAATTTAACTGAAGTGAATATCTTTTATTTAACTTAAACTTTTGCTTTTATTATTCAATTACACAGTTTTTTTAAGCTTAAATGTTCACTGTTATCCTTCTCAAAATAAACATGCGGTTATCCCTTCAAGACGTGGTTGGACGAACTCAAGAAAGGAACTTTGTAATTCTGAAACAAAATGGGTTACATTTATTTATTCTTCTTTTTGTTGAAGGGGTTCATTTCTTTTTCTTGTCCGTCTAATAAGGTTGCGAAGATATTTCAAATAGTTCTCTCAGCTTCTCCCTGACTCTGTTTAGCAGACACCATGTGACCTTTTCACTAATACAGTCTTCAATTGATGATTGACAGGAATGAGCCAGGGGACACAGGGACATATTACCTGCCTGTGCACACACACAGACACACACACCCACACACTCAAGTCTGTAAACCATGTCACATGTCTCAAAGGACACAGTGTAAAGGGCATTTTATCATATCCTTTCATCTTTGGCTCGATACAGATCTTATTTTGCCTAGAAAAAACAAAAGAAGGAATGTGGTCATATATAAACACCTGTTATCTGCATGCAACCCCAGATTTGGGTCTTGAATCTTAACTGTGAAATTTTTTTTTAATGTTTATTTGTTTAGCATTTTTAACTTCTTGTCTAGTTTGGAAACAAGGCAAGAGCAAGAAAATCAGGGAAATACAGAGTTCGCAGGAGTCAGAAAACACACCAGCTCTGCTCCTCCTCTTTAAGAGCAGCCAACTACTTCCTAATGAGCTGAGGAGAGAGTCCGGACATTATATTACAGCCATTTTTATAACATCTCAAGAACCTCTGAAAAAGTTATGAGGCTGGAAAAGTTTCTCACCAGACATGAACAAGTGTCTTTACTAAAATGGCAGGGGAGTAGAAATGCTCAGACATGTCATGTATTTCTTATTTGTTGTAGTGGATTCAGGTAGGTGTACACAAACACGTGCAGGCTGGGTCTAATGAGACCTTTAAACCTTTACTATAACCACATTCACATGTTACCTCTGCCCTAAAGGAGGTTTTGCCTCATTAGGACCAGGCTTTGGTCCCCATGAGGTCTACTGGTCCTGACAGGTCAGTGTTTATGCTGGAAAAGGTCCTAAAGAGGTAACAAAACGAGTACACACACATACACCCATCTGTCTCGTAGCTTGCTAAATATGGACCACACCACATGGCTACAATCAACCGTATTGAGTGCTTAATACTTCCCCTATTGTCTGCTCTCCCACCATATATGGCCCATATCAAACCTAAACTTTGCCCCATGTCCCTGCTTCTGTCAGCCCCATTGTACCCGCAGTGGAATTCCAGTCTTTCCAGGAACAATGGGAAGCGTTGACTTCAGAGGAGCAATCCACGCGATGCCTCTCAGATAAGGAAGTCTGCAGGAGCCACAGGGAGCACACAGACGTACGGCAGCACTATTTACAGACACGCTTTGTTTCTGTCTTTTGTCTCTCGGGCGGCTCATGGCATGCCAACCCCTTCCCTGAGCCCGCTCTGCGTTTCGGGTGAGGAATCCCAGTGGGTATTTACTCTGTTTCCTCTCAGTTCATCTGTGAAACTCGACATGCACTCGTAAAAAACGTCTATGATGATTGACAACTGATGTTAGTTAAATTGAAGTCAGGTTAAAATATTATGTTAAAAACTTAAACTAATTCTGAGCAGTTTAGATGCACATTGTGAATAAATGGCAACACCATGTTGTGATTCTCCCTATTTAGCATTTAAGCTTTATGTATTTAAACATACTCAAATACAATACAAAACAATTTTTTTCTGCATACAGGAACAAATCATTAGTCTGTTATCACTAAGGTTGTGTTATTAGTTGTTTATCACCTAATGACATATGATATATGATTAATTATGAATTAATCAAGAGACATTTAGCTGCCAAATTATTTCAATAGAATCTAAATTAAAATGTCCTAATGTATTTATTGTAATTACACTATAACCATACTTTATTTTATCAAAAAAATTGTAATTATGTGACAGTAATAAAGTTTAGTTAGTTACCGCTCTTCACTGACTCCATAAATGGCCCCAAAGAAAACGATGGTCTGCATATTAAAACACTGTGACTCTCTCTCTCACACACACACACACACACACACACACACACACACACACACACACACACACACACACACATTTGTCTACTAGCCTGAGGTTCAGTGTGTCCTTCATTGTCCACTCCCTGCACAGCGGTCAGCTGCTTCCTATCTGGCGCCAGACCAATGAGCAACTGCCGACCCCCCATCGCCACGGTAACACCATCAGGAGGTCCAAAGCAGACCAGATGAGAATGTTGACAGGAAGTGAGGAGGGACATTCCCTCATTCAAAGTTGTGTAAGTTGCAGATATTGCCAGGGGATTTTTCACTGCAGCAAGTGCTTCAGCCCTGAAAGTTATTAGATCATGTCCGAGGATAGAAAATCAACACAAATTGGTGATTGTTGTGAGAACTTCCCTTTGTTAGTAGAAACAGCATCGTTCATTGATTCACCAGTCACACTCTGTGCCATCATTTATTAAAGCATCCGGCGTGAAAGATAAATCACAAGTCAGCGCATCTGTTCTAGCCACAGGGCAAGAATTTCAATTTCATCATGAATACCACAGACATGTGCGGAGGGAGAGGGGAAACCAGTTCAAAGTGAAATCCTGATAGATTCGGAGGGAGCGATGCGGAGAGCCAGATGAATGAAAGACAGGAGAGTGTGCTGGAGGGGCGAGTAGATGTGAAAGAAAATAAAAAAAAGACAAATATACAGAGGAGAGAGAGATGAAGGCATGGGGGAGAAGAGAGATACAGAGATCTGACAGGGGAGACGAGCCTCTTTCATAAAGAGCATTGAATATGAGCCTCGGTCTGTCTCCCCGGGGGATGAAGCCTGCTTTTTCCTTTCACACACACGCACGCACACACACACACACACATACACACACAAACACGTATATAGTGAGCTGTCAGTTGAAGCCAACACTATATTAACTAAGAGAACACAAACAAAACATTTGTTGAGAACCTTCTGATTAATTCATGTATTTAAGCCTGGAGCCAAATTAGTTTCTCTTGCGCTTCTATACCCCACCTGACATATGGATTAACCAAACACTTCTACAAACTTAAGACCGACAAACAAGCACCAACAGTAAGTTTGAGCCTTTGGTGCCAGTTGGCGTCAGGGACTTCACCACTTCACCACTTCAATAGGGTGCAGGTAGAAGTTGGGTGATGGTGGTGGTGCATCAACAACACACACTTGGCTTGTTCCCATTGTCCTTCATTTATGTGTGTTACTTTCTCACCTGCTCATAACTCCGCCAAAGAACTTTATGATGCTCTTCTTCAGCGACACCATCTGAGAAAAACTCCTCATCGTCCTCTCCGATTCTAGCGTCTCCATTTTATCTAGAGAATCTGCAAAAGTGAATAAAACACATTACCTCAACATACAGGTTGAAACTTCAGTCTCAAAAGTACACTGCCAGAAATTCATGCTCTCAATTACTGAGCTACAGTTACAGGACCAAAGCAACACTATAAGATATTTACAAACTCATTGAATCCCACCAGAAACGCTGCATTTTGACCAGTTCTTAATATATAAACATAAAATGTACCATTAATTGTTATTTATTATATTTTCTCTTATTAGTAATGTATCAGCACAAACACTGGATAGAGGAACTGCTTTTTTATTGTTTGGATGAGGGAGAAGATATATTTGTACATGCAGACGCAGTATAAAGGTACTTTGACGACACATCATCCCAGTACACTATAGGGATCACATATTTGTATACTGCAACAAGCGGGTGTACCATTTATCCAGGGACCATCCTCCCTTGTAGCAATTAAAAAATCCCCGACTGAGATGAACACAACACATTGTCACATGTACAAGTAGTGTGTTGTTATCAGTTCTCTCTCAGTGGTCTGAATGGTCCCTTAAGAGTCGACTTAAAGTTGATCCTTTTTTTTGTTCTGCTATTTCCTGTCCTTTAAATTCCTCTCAGGCCAAAAATTCTAGCTGAGCAGGACAAATCCACTGCCTGTTCCCCCCCGGGGGTCAACCGGACTGATTTATTATTGCCACTGAGGTACATCCTGTAAAGTGCAAGGATTTCAGCCGTTTCTTCTCTTTCTTCATCGCACATCAACTGAATTATTCATTCCAAAATAAAACGCAGAGGGTGAATACACAGCCCACATAGGGAATGGCATCTACCACAATTAATAAAATAAGCTGAAAAGATAAACACACATTTTTTTTTCTGGGAAAAATTCAAGACGGAGAGAGTTGAGCTGCAGCCCCCAGCGGAAAACATTTCATCTCTTCCTGCTTTCGCATTCTCTCTCATCTTTCAGGATCACTGTTTTACTCCCTCTGTTGTACATGCATTTCTTATGTATGCAGTTTTTGGGGTAGTGTGGGAGGGAAGGGGGGGGGGTGGTTCTTATATAACACACACTCCTACCTCCAATTCACACCTTCACCATTCAATCATGTGTATTTTCAGATGTCAGCTGATAGAAAGAGAAACCTAAACTCAAAGAGGTACAGGATCATTCACCATAAAGTGATGAAAAACTGAAAAACTCAATTCTGTGGACGTCCTCCAGAATTCATGTCTGTAAACGGCTTAATTTAAATAAATAAAGCCGGTTCCAAAATAAATAATCCTACTAAATCAAGCTTCCAGCTCTTTCTGATGGTTTCACTGCAAGAAAAGAAAAGCTGACATGAGGAAAACTTTTTTTAAAGTCTGGAGAATAAGTTGCTTGGGAGATATAAAATAAATAATAATGAGAGAAAGGCATGAACAAAAGTAGGTTTATGACTTTGAACTAAACATTTAATATCCAGGGCTTGTCCAATTTGTGTCATTAGCTAATACATAACCTTCTGCATTAGTCTTGGCCGAGCCATATAATGTGTATTTAAAACACTAATTTCATGGCCATTCATACTCATGGTTTGTTCCCAGGTCATGAACCTGTGCTACTGTTATAACGCATGCAGCACCACTCACCTACAAAGCTCCCACAGTTATCTTTTACCTCTTCATCTTATTGACTCTCTCTCTCTCTGGGGGGAAAAGTGCATTTCCTCTTCCTGTTTCTTTGAAGAGTGTATAAAAGAAAACAGTTTTGCTTTTGGGGCAAGAGGCAAACAGAGATGTCACCTAACATTCGAGCGGGATATATTTTCCGAAAGCTGTCCTCGTCACGGCGTTCAGCCGTCTGACACACGTGCATACTCGAGAATGGATGAGCACACACACACAGACTCACACAGACTCACACAGACTCACACAGACGCAACGATATAGACACTCCAGCAAGGCTTTGAAATGGAAATGTTTCGGCCGTGTTCCAGTGACTACGGAGCCGAGCGGGAGAAAAACACTCCCCTGACACAAGCGCTGGAAAACAAAAATACACAAAAAAAGAAGGGAATTGAAATGACATGAGAAATTCTGGCACATGCAAAACAACTCCTGAAGTCACTTTGTGAATTTATAAGATTTGCAAGATTTGTTTGTCAAAGTACAGTACGCATCAGGTTTGCGATGATTCATCGGAATATTTAGCAGGAGCTGAAATAAATAACTGAAAAGGTCCGTGGGCCCTGAAGTGTCAATACAAACTCCAAAGCTGGTCATCCTCTAATTTCTCCAGCCGCTAATAGAGGAGTGGGCACCGCACTCTCTTGTGGTGGCAGAGACTTTTGGCGTGTTTGACTCTACACAGTGTGAACAAAGTGAGAGTGTAACAGTTGTGTAACGCTGTCGACATCTCGCATTGTGAGAGAACTTTGAACAGAGCAGTCGAGACGTTGCCCTCATCTTACCCTCAAACTCTGCTTTGTGACATTTCTTATGATGTTGATGTGGATTGAAATGCACTTTTAGTCCCTTGG
Organism: Pseudopleuronectes americanus; assembly: GCA_038501795.1. NCBI lineage: Eukaryota > Metazoa > Chordata > Actinopteri > Pleuronectiformes > Pleuronectidae > Pseudopleuronectes > Pseudopleuronectes americanus. The sequence goes on along the minus strand of CM076734.1, from coordinate 10,333,141 downwards.
CATTTCAACGCTGCCTGAACAATTTGAGACTCTCTGTGACTTTATATACACAGTACATAATTTGATTAGTCATTATACTGTCAGGATCAAGAGATCACGGGTAATGTCCCTTAAGAATATATGTACAATGTAAATTACTTAAATTTTCACTTGATTTAGAAAAGTACTTTTGAGGGAGAACACACAACACACCCGCTGAAATCTTTGAAGAGAATACTTTTAATTGGTTATTCCAACAGGTTATCACCACCCTGACATTAACTTAGTGTACTATGTACTTTTACTTTTTAGTTTGGTCCAAGTCCCATCCACTAACATGCAGGAGGTTCATTATGTTTACTGCAAGGGCGTGACATAGAAACTTTGGCCTCAATTTAGAGGAGTCGTTATGTCGTCCATATTTACATATAATCTATGGTCTGAACATCTCAATGATGCAAATGTAAGCACACTGTAATAAAACTTCCATGAAGAGCAATTAGGAACTGATAACTGATAACATTCATATCTGTTGCACTCAACCGATTATATATTTCATCCTTTCGTTAAATTAATTTCTTGGAACCTGCAGAAACCCAGTTTTAATTAGTTCTCCTGTACTGATAAGACTGCAAGGTGTATCAAAGCAGCAAAACCATACTAACCACTGTGTTTATAACATCTGCTCACCTTATCTTACTGGCATAGTTCTTAAGGTCTACACTGGAAGAGAGAGCATTTGACCCCTATTAACCCACAGAGAGTCCAGAAGTACAGTGAACAAGGCCCCAGATATTGCAGATGACTTTAACCCACGAGGTCAGTGGGACTCCTGAGGAGATTCTTTCTTCTCCTTCCACCATTAATAGGAAGGGAGGAGGAGGAGGTAGAGAGTGTAGCACAACTGCGTGCTGATTGTTCCAGGTGCATCAGTAGAAGCATTACATTATATCTAATATGTCATTATGCAGAATATTATCTCTTTTTCTCACTCTGAGTGTCCACAGTGACACAAACTGAACATTTTGTACAAAGACAGACCGGGTTTAATATTGTTTGGACCATTGTACTCTCCAGGCTCTCTCTCTCTGTTTCCACACGCCTAACTCGACTGCACACACACACACACATACACACACACACACACACACACCAATGTGGCCATAAAATACTGCTGCAGTGTCATTGGCTGAGGCAGTACATCCCTGCAACCAATGACTGGGCTGAACAGGTCTTTGGATCGGTGGCCTGGTGAAACTCCTCGGCGACTGAATCATCTTGGTATGCAGATGTGTGTGCATGTACACAGCGAGCGCGTGCACACACACACACACACACACACACACACACACACACACACACACACACACACACACACACAGTGCAGATGAGGGGAAGTGGGATACGTCCTGCATGCAGATCAGCCACATTCGTCTGAAGGAGAAGAAGCGATACAGATATTTTGTGGACATCACTGTTATTACTAATGACTTCTTGACTCTATCTGCATCTGTGTGTGTGTGTGTGTGTGTGTGTGTGTGTGTGTGTGTGTGTGTGTGTGTATGTGTGTGCTCCCCGTCTCCTGTCTGCTCCGTCTCCTCCCATTTTCCTCCTCCTCTCATCCCCCCTCACTAATTGACTCCTCAATGTCAGCAGCCATTTCTCTCCTTCCCCCTCTGTCGATCTCTATATTTCTCTCTCCCGGCCTCATTTTTCCTCCAAATAGTTTATTATCTTGGCTCAAATCCTCCCTATGTTCTCCTCCAGCAGCACGCTCCTCCCAATAGTCATTAGCTCCTCAGTCATTAGCTTTTTTTCGGTCCGATATATTTATTAAATCTGATTTATCCTGCCCTATATCTTCTACCTACAAATTTCCCATTTCCCTCTCCTCCTCTTCTTCCTCCGCCTCCTCCTCCTCCCTGCATCTTGCATGTTGCTTCCAACCGTCTGAGTAATGAGCGTCTCTTCTCTGGCGTTCAGCCCATGTTCCCAGCGAGGATACACACGTTCATGATTCAGCTTGTGTGCCTAGATCTGCAGAGGAAACCCAGATAGGGGAGATGAAACTGCAGAGGAGCAGATGTAGGATGTGAGGGAATGATAGAGTGGGAGAGGCTGAACGGGATTAATGTGTGTGTTTTATTTTGTCAAAAGGAAACAATGTAATCTAACTCTTCTTTTATTCATCACCTGTCTTTTGGTTCTTGTAAAATCCCATTTGATGCAAACAAATGCAGAAACCCCACTAAATTATGATGATATTCAAGCTTAATCATTTAGTCACTTTGTCCCTCTCCTTGTTAGTTAACACTGTGGTTTTGAAATGGCTGCAGTTACTGTAGCATTACATCACTGCCCGCAGGGTTGCATCATGGGCGCAGGTTGGCTGGGTCTCGGGTCACAGAGAGGCAGCCATGTGTCTACATATGTCTGTGGAAGACGGAACAGACACAGCGCAACAATTTGGCAATCGTGCCGCCTCCATTTGTCTTAGTCACACGCTGGTACCACTTTGTAATCAGACACCATCTCTGAAATATTTATAAATGTCAAAGCTCTTAACATCTACATGACAACAGCTTTTATTAAGACCTGTGTAATGTGTAATGTTTTGTAAGATGAAAACAAATTATATAGTGCTGCGAGGATCGAGTTGGCTGTTAATAATAATAGTTATGATCTAGTCAGTCATCTGGAGAAATCCTGGGTGAAGAGAAACAAAAGCTTTTATATGCAAGAGTAAGTTTATCTTTCTTTTTAGTGGGTGTCTTTTTCCCTAAGTGTTAGGGAATCATATCTTCTTTGGCAAAGGTGACATTAAATTGTGTTCTTCACCTATAATGTTTGCTTTGCCTCAGTCGTATCACAGTATTTTTCCCATTGTTGCTTAATATTGAACGTATTATATCATCAAGAAGTTATGAAGCAGTCACATGACACACAATCTACGTTACATTTCCTGCTTAATAACAATCAGCCTATTGAACAGTTATCAACATTTCTCATGTTTGTTCAATCAAATCAGTAACTCAGCTAAAAAGTTATTTCCTCCTGATAGCCTCGACCTGTTCCGTGTGTATGTGTGAACGACTGTTTGACTACTGAGGTCATTTTTAAACCAGCTGCCAAAAAGGGCATAGATGCTATTTTCCCATTCTTTTACAAGCTTCCATTAATCCTCCTCATGGTCCAGGTGGGGGACAGTTTTCTTCTCGGACATTAACAATGAGTCATAAAGACGAGACAATCGCAGGAAAGCGCTAAATAGTGGATTTATTTATCACACCTTTCTTTGTGCCGGCACTCAGAGGAGATTTAAAAAGACCCTGAAATGAGTATTTCAAGTGGAGCTCGGTTCAGATTTGAGTGGCTGGTTTCTAATCGCAGGATGACACTGCTGTCCGGCCGGTTTTCTTTTTATCTAATCTCAGAGTGGGGGACAGGCTTCTGGATGAAAAGACACTTTTGTAACTCAGTAATCCCCCAACATTTTCTATTTGGTATCTGCTGGTGTTTATGGAAAGATTTGAAATGGTGGCACACACGCACACACACACACATACACACACACATATACAAACACTGCATTTCGGATAGTGTGTGTGTTCTCCACAATCTTGCCACTTTTAATCTCTCACTCCGTTCTCCTATCTGCTTTTATGTCAAGATATAGAGCTGCTGTCCCAGACTGCACAGTCACTGGACCTATGATCTATTAGTTATATAAGACCAGGGTCATATGAGTGTCAGTGTTTAGGTAAATCTTCGGGCTCAGGAAACTCTGCTCGGCTGAATCTTGAGTTGAGTTTTCTGCAACATGAAAAAACAACAACATCTCTTGCTGCTGCTGCTGCTGCTTTCGTCAAAAAAACTTTTGACACAAACTTGTTCGTGGCCCCAGGGCCAAACAAGAGAGGACAGATTCCGAGACAAACGTACACAGATTCTGAAAGGAGAGAGAGAAAAGTCAGATAGCCATCAGCACTTCTTCTCCATCCGTCACAAATGTCAGACAGAGAGCTGCAATATCTTAGCCGCTCAAAACTCAGAGCCTCTGATGGACAGAGGGTATTTTAAGGATTTACGGCTTCAGAGGCGAACCAATGGGCCGGTGTCCTGCAGGTGTTTATATATATTGTGTTGTGCTCAAAAACTAATTTCAGATTTGAAGAATTAAACTTAAGTTATATGATACGTATCACTGAGGCCCTAAAGAAATATTAAGTTGCTTATAAAACATCTACAAAGTCAATTTTTTGGAAGAATTTGACACCAACATTGTTCGCTGCACTTTTCCACCACTTGCTTGGTTTGTGTGTTTGTTTGTAAGAAAGTTTAGATCACGTTCAGGGACCAGATCCAAGATGTTTTTTTCCTTTTTTTTGACATTGCAAGACTTTGGCAGGTATATTAATAGCAGCTAATATCTACGAGTGTGGGAAATTTGAGTTTCTTAAGGATATTGTTGGGCGTTGGCTCAGGTGTGCCCATAGCGTGCCATTCTAGTTTTAATCTGTGTTTGCTTAGTAGTTTTCCTCTGCCATGCCTCGTGTCACACGTGAGATTAACGAGTGTGTGCTTGAGATTCAAACAAAACTCAGGGTAAATCTCAGTTCGACAAACACAGGGGACATCTCAGTATTCGAGCAATATGAAAAAAGCAGGTCCATTTCAGGGGAAATGTTTGTGGGTTTGGACACGCAGCACTGTGACCGAGCCAGAAAGCCTCTTACCTGCCGAATCAAAAGTTACAAAATAGTTTTGATGCTGCAAATCTGCTTTTATGCATGTGCTGTGTGTGCAGGTCATGTAAGCACCGACAATCCATGATGATTCCTGTGTGGAAGGTTCCAACTTCAAGTAGGAAAGGTCATTAGCATTCCTAACATGCCTCTGATGATGATTCATCTTCAATTCACCACGGGGAGAAGGGGTCAAACTTTGGACTGATGCTGAAAGAAAGATAGTGGATGTTGCACTTGTAATACACTGCTGCAGCACGGTTGAATGCAACAACACAGTTATGAAGACTGCATGTACAATAACTATAGAGACTATATACTAGTTTGCATGATTCGAAACCTATTAAACATTATAAAAGACAACAGAGATCTTGAGGTAGATAAAGACTAAGGAAGAAACTGTCTACAAATTGAATCACCCTCCTATTGTCCCTTTGCCAACGTCTAACAACAATAGCCATCCTGAAAGAATAGCGCGCAGCACAATAGCTTCCCCCCCTGGTGCCTGTGTGTCTGCTGTCCACTCGGTGTACTGCAGGGGTGTGGCGAGCAGGGGAGGGCGCAGTCCGCTGCAGGAAAAGAACAGACACTGGAACGGCTCAAACAATGGCTTTGGCCTGCATTTGCTATTTCGAGAGGCTTCCTCCACCTTTAGCCTCGCCCCAAACTTCACCCAGCCTCCGATGCTTGACTCGGGCGCTATCGCTCTTTGGTCTCGTGCGAGCAGGGGGTCTAATCTCGACATGTGGGTGAGTCACAGAGCGGCCTGTGGATTGAAGTGGCTTCCCGGATGCTGGTTCTGTGTCCCCGACCTGCTGCCACGCGAACAATAGGGTGAAGAACTGACAGGGTGGTTTCTTGGATCAGATTATCTATTCAATCTGCTGATGCATACTCTCCTTAATCACATTTTAGTCCCATATTAGATTTATTTTCCTTTTATTATTTATAAATGTGCACATTTCCCTTCTCTGGTTCTGCAATGTCTCAAATGGGAGAAATCTACTGTACACACACCAACTGTAACGGCACCCTCGACACAGGAAGCCCAGCTTTTCCGATGACAGGAAGCAGCCCTCGCCATGGAGACAGCAGTCTGAGCTGGTGTCCTGCAGGTCAAACACGAGCACACACATACACACGCAATCTGACGCCTTGTATGGTCGACGCAGCGAGGTAGAAATCTATGAAGCGAGAAGGACTCAGGAAAGGACTGATGCACAAATCCCTTCCCTGTTTATACAGACCATAACCTTTAACCACTGGAGAACACACAGACACACACACACACACACACACACTTTCACTCTGACACACTCTCAACCCTGTGGTCAACGCGGGTGCTTTAAATAGACAGGAAGCACAGAGCCTCTGTCAGAGTATCAGGATGTGATGACCCGCTCTCCATCCTCTGCTGTCTCATTGTCTTTTGATCTTCACTCTGTTAATCCTCACTTATTTTTTTATTACATTTCAAACTGACTGCATGAGGCCATGTGGCTTCTGTTGTTAGTCAGATGACACTGCAGCCGGGTGCAGGACACGCACATGTTTCCCTCAGCATCTGGGATGACCGGTCATTTCAATTACGGACGTGAAAAACTCAAATAAGGAAGTCAGTAATATGTCCCTCCAAAATTAAGATTTAATTAATGAGACAATAAACTGAGGTTGATATTACATTACCAGCCAGCAACACAACAGTACACTATACCATACTATGCCACAATATTCTGTACCATGCTACTATATAAACATTATATTATATTATATTAATACCAGAGTTATTATGCTACTTAGGAATACACAATATAGTAGAAAGAAGTAACAAAGGAAGAAAGGAAGAAAAGAAAGAATTAGGTTGAAACTCGATAGAGCCTACCTCCTCCAAGGCTGAAGAATCCGACGTATAAATGATAAATCATTCTTGATCTTTACCTTATTCCATCTGCACCCAAATTGTATGGTTCTTCTCAGGCCGAGGCCTAATCCCTCCACCAGGTTTAATCAGAAGACTGTTCAGTAGGTTTTGCATAATCCTGCAAACAGATGAACCAACAAACCGATTAGAAGGAACCATAACTTGGGCGGGGGTGGTGATTCAGGTGACTAAGATCCAGATTAATGTCATATTCCTCATATTAAACCCTCACAGCTCCTCCAAGCTACAGAATAGCTGTGATATCATAGTAAATCATTCCCTGTCATTAAATGCACCACCCCACTAAAGTTCTTCATACCTCACCATTTTAATAGTGTATGATAACATATATTTAATTTGCCTATATAGTACTTACATACTGTGTAAACAAATTTATGATCTAGAGCTATAATCTGGAAGCACAACTCACAACTTATTATAATGCAACTTGTGATGTTGCAATAAACTTTCATTCTTTCTCTCTGCTGCCTTAAGCACTTTTACTTATGTAACAAAGTCAATAACTTGATGGAACATTAGCTTTAAATTAGAGTAAATGATTATGTGTGTGTGTGTGTTGGGGGAGGGGGGGGGGTTGGATTTGCCCTATAGTAAACTCAGGCCGGTGTTCATTCATCCCTAAATAAAGGGCGTACACACACCGTTTCCTCCGGCATGTTTATGCTCATGGCTCCACGCTGACTCCCGAACCTCACACACACTTTCCTCACACTCCCTCAAAACCAAAACACTAACCTCCTTCTCCTCCTCCCTCTCCTCCTCCGCTCCTCCTTGTTCACCTCCCTCCCGCTGGATCCTCCCCTTCCACCTTGAAACTGTTCTCCCACACACGCAGCAGCTCATCACTCAGTGACGTCAGGGCTGTTATTTGACTTCTTCAGGGGAGTTCTGGGTTGTTTGCGATGCAACAGCACGTAGCAGACGCACCACGTTAATAATCTACCTGGTGTCGGGGAGGAAAAGCCACATTAAGTCGTATAAATAAACACAAACTAATACGAAAACGTGTTCATTTATTTGGAGATCGAATCAATTCGAGACCTCGCTTCAATTAGAAAACACATGATCATGAAAGCAAGCAATGGGTTCAAAGCATGGGAATCTCCTTTTCCGATGTTATTGGTCAAGCCCAGCCAATCAGAGCGGAGCAGTGAGGGGGAGTCAAGGAACAAGGTCAATTGATTGTAACCTGTGTGTGGAAAAACACGTTTAATGCTGTGTCAATGATGAGTGGAACGCTGTGGAAATAACAAAGTAGTATAAACAGAAATGATGTGACGGGATAACACTGTTGCATCAGGAAGAAAAAATATCATGTGATGTGCGTTTGTCACAGAGCTGCACATCACGCTTGTGATGTGAAACAACCAATATCAAGAGTTAACCACACTTGTAATAGAAGCGAGTGGTTGATTTGACCTTCACTTTACATTCTCTTTCCTTTCTTACTCCGTCTCTGTGTTTGTTGCCCACACATCCCTCCATCATGCTCACCGGCACCAACAGTGACATTAGAACCAAAGCAGCTTTGTTCATCTCGACCTCCAACAAGCAGAGATTGACACAGCATCACACCACAGTGCAGCGACTGGCTACACAAAGTTTCTGTTTGTACTCTGAGACACTGATAAGTCAAAAATGTATGTAAAAAACAAACTAAATATGACTTAATGCCTCTGAAAACCTTGTATTTTTGTATCCTTTGAGGGTCACCCTGGACGGATCGCCAGTCCATTACAAGGCCAACATTCGGAGACATACAATCATCCCAGCTACAGTCAATTTGGAGCAGTGGATCCTGAACTAGGGGTCTCGGACCACCTGAGCAGTCTCTAAACTGGATGACATTGTGGCAGTGTGAGCCAAACCTAAGCTGAAAAATGCTAGTTAAACTTCAAATGAAACCCTTGTGTCTCCATGTGACTCCTGAGGTGATTATGACAGATTAAAACCTACATGTCGATGGACTGTAAGAGGAAGCTGGAGAAACTGTGATCTCCACACAGAAAGACGACCCCAGCATGTCTGCCCCCAGAACATTGTAGCTGTGGTTGAAAAAGTCGCCCAGACTTCAGTTCGTCACTCCTCTGTGTGTCTCTGCCACTTCCTCCCTCCCTGCCTTCCTCTTCCTCTCCTCGTCTCCCCAGCTGCTCCTGCTGTATCCTGAGCTCGGCATCCCGGTGGGCCGAGGGACTGGCAGGTCTACGGGTGTTGTGACGCCCTGCTGTGCATTTACACAGCCTTTTTGTCTTTCTGCATCTCTCCATGGATCATCTCTGTCTCTTTTTGCGTCCTTATTTAATCCCAAAGATGGTTGAAGTGACACGACTGAAACTGGCTGTTTTCAAGCTCTCCTCGAACAGAGGGTTACGCAATGAACACACACAAACTCAATGAGGACCAAGACACATACAAATGTCCAACTAGCTGCAGAGAGGAGAAGAGATGATTAACATTTTTTATTTTATAGTAATCCACAGCTGAAAATAGTCTGTAGTTCATTATATAATCCTGTTTGAGTACTGCAGTGCCTGGCTGTTTAGAAAATGATGTAATCTTAATAATTATAAAAGAATGGTGTATTTTCAGTTATTTAAGTTTTTTATTCATTAGAAGCATTGAAAAATATGTAAGAGTGAAATATAGAGTAACAGATTACATCAGAAATTAAATGCGTTAAAGTCGTTCTGAGCAGCCACAGCAGAGGGGGATGATAAAAGTTGCCCGTTATAAAGCAAAATGGACAACAGAGCATATTTTCTCTTCAGGGGAAACAAACAAAGTGAGTTAGTTGCTCACATTGAAGTACAACAAGAAGTTGAGTAACAAATTTAAAATAGAGCCAGAGAGAGGAAAAGCAACGCCTGACTCTTGTCTCGTCCTCAGCACAGGTAACCAATGCATGTATCATGTTATTTTCCTTTACCCTCCAGCCATCATCAAGAGTTGTACCAGTGAAGAGTATTACAATTTTAGATGAATCAATTAAAGGCAGCTAAACTAAATTTAGCTAATATCAGAATGTAGAAGCCAACTCAATTATTAGAGAGCTGGTGTGACACCAAAGGAAAAACCAGAGTTGAGTGAGCATGGAACACGTAGAGGCTCTTTGTCCATCTACAAAGCATCTGTGACGTCATATGACTCATTAGTGAAATTTAATCAAACCATTTTATAGTCCCATGGGGGTGTTCAGTTGTGGGCCGAGAACAAATGTGTTTGCGTGTGTGTGTGTGTGTGTGTATGTATGTGTATTCATGTGTATGTTTCAAGGCCAATGCAGCTGAAGAATCCCCGGAAAGTGTCCCTTTCTCTCCTCAGCGAGTCAGGAAACGCACAAGACGAGGAGCTATTGTCACGAAAAGACGCTTTAACAAGCTGGCGAGGTGTGTGTGCGCGTGTGTGTGTGTGTGTTTGTGTATGCGTGTGTGTGTCTATGTGTGTGTGTGTGTGTAAGAACAATACACTTGAAATAATATTATTGAATTGACTTTGTGTGCAGACCATCTCCTGTGATCATGAACCAATACAGTGTGCTTTCTGGCCTACATATTAAAGAGATTATATGTAACAATTCTCAAGGTGAAATGTCTAACCCACAGAAACCTTCAATGTTATTCAAAGTAACAGGAAACTAGGTCTTTTGTTATTGTTTTGATTCCGAGACCCCCTGTGGCCTGTCACGTATTGTACGTTTAAGTAACGGGTTGGACACGATATTAAATTGATAAATAGGCAATCATTTACTTGTGTGCTTGGATAGTTAACTCGAGTAATGTTAGGAATTTCCGTGTGTTCCTCTGCCTGCGTCACCCGTGTGAACAAGGATCGATCTTGTCAGACGGAGCCCTGGTCGTACTGTCGGTCATGGACGAGAAGCAAATGTAAACAGACGGCGAGGTCACACAGTGCTTCTCTTGCCATGTGTCGGGATGGGTCAGGAGCTTTTTTTTTGTGTGTGTGTGTGGTTAGGCATGTGTTTGATCTCTTATGGCTGCGTTCCCAGGGGTGGTGTGTCACCGGCTATCCAATGAAATGGCAGGAAAGGGGTGCAAGCCACAAAAACAAAGGACAGGAGTGGGGTAAACTAACCTGTAGAGGTTTAATGAGGGAAAAAGAGGAAGTGAAGGGGGGGGGGTGACAGGCACAGGACAGGTGATAGGAGAGAGACAGAGAAGGTCGGGCTAAGGCTACATATCAGAGCTCTGTCCACACCAGTGTATTGGCTCAGTTTTAATCCCCGTCAGGACTAGCGCACCTAAAAAAAGGATATTATTAATGTTGCGTTCTTCACTGGCAGCCGAGGCTAATGCTATTGTTTTCTTCCAGATGGGTGTCATGTGATAGGAGACTGACGAATCAGCGAAGGCTAAGTGTCGACCAATCAGCAAACGGTTGTGTGTGTATACGTCAGACTAAAACTTCTCAGTTTTAGTGCTTCTAAAACTCCAGAGAAGTTTTTAAATGAAAATGTCATAATGTGGAGGTAGCCTCATAACAGCACTTGAACACACTGAACCCTATGCTATTGATTATGTGGCACCATGAAACTTTCCTGGCACCATATTTTCACGTAAGTAAACACTTGACCAGCTAAGTTGGTCAAAGAGGATCAATAGTTATAAATTAACTAGTGACATGAATTTACAGGCAGCACCCACTAAACATTTTTGCCCTGAAAAGATATTTAGCCAAACAAGGTCTCAAGCCCGGGCCTCTGTGCTACATGAGGATGTATGATTTCAATTCTCCACAATGGCTTCTTTATAAATATACTTCATGGCACTGGTGTCTCTCTAGAAATAGACTCGCAAAGCTTGATTTGATTTTCCATGCACAGGGGGAAGGATGACACCGAGTCCTCGCCTGGAAGTAGAAATAACGAAGCCAGCATGTCACGGTGGAACAGTGCGCTGGGCATGTCGCCTCCAGCATGGCTGCCTCACAAAGGCCATCAGAGCTCCGCTGAGACCGAACAGAGCCGAGGCCTGTCTGTCAGCACGTGGGTGGATGAGTGGATGCAAAAGGCAGCGGAGAGGGGGGGGGGAGTTGCCGACTTAATGCTGACTGGTCGGTTACTGGCTGTGGTACCATATGGCCCAGTTTGGCCTCTGATTCCCTTCAGGCCATAGTCCAGGTGGACATTCGTCTGCAAACACACACTCGGGTGGAAATGTTTAGAAACGCACTTTATCCTAGAGCTAATGTTTATTTTGTTCAGATTGACTGTTCAGATTAATCATGGTGAATAAAGAGATCAAAAGAATAACCGAAAATTGAACTCTCACACATAGACACAGACACACACACATACACACACATATCGAGCTTTATGTCGATATGTGTGTGTATGTGTGTGTGTCTGTGTCTATGTGAGAGAGTTAAAGGCTCACAGATACTGAAAGTAAATGGAATATCTGAGGTCTAAAACTAATAAAAAATTGTAGCATTTTACTTTGAACCTGCAATTTATTATTTATAAGCTGAATTCAATCAATACTTTTTATGACACACTATAACTTAGTTACATGCATATATATAAAATGACCTTTTAAAGTGTTTTATCGAGGTTCAATGATAACGATTCCTGTGATGCATCTTTAAAGATCTAAGAAATGATTGATTAGTCAGTATAATGTGATTTATCATAGTCCTATGTAATTAAACCTACCAGAAAAAGTTTTACTAATCAGTAAGTACACATAATTATATTCGTATACCCAGTGGGTTATAGCAGAGACGAGCAAAACCACAGGTTAAACAGATATGACACAATTAAATGACGACCAAAATGAAAAGTCAGGAAACAGGACACAGAACGCAAGTCACAAAAATATAAAACATAAGTCTGTTGTTTTTAGAAATTTTAATGATTTTTTTTTATATATTATATATTTAATGTCGATATGCCTCTATCTTCAATTAGTTTGAATCTAAGAAGAGCGGGTACAAAGTTACTGGGGTCATGTGAGTGAATTATAATAAAAGAGGTACATCTCAAAACATCTGCAAATCAGTGTAAAAGATATGAAAGTATTTCTGGTCTTTATAATAATCCTTTTTTCTTATCATCTTATATCATCCTCATCAACTCTTGTATCTTTCATCTGCTTTCACCTTTGAAGAGCGACTAACTCCCGAGTGAAAAGACCACCGAAGCAAATATACTCACCTGAAAGGTCAGTCGTCTGCTTCCATTCACACTCTTTAATTAAGGCTCAATAAATCTAGGTCACGCAGGCACCCAGGGCCACGGGCTCAGCGCTGAATAGATCCAACTGGGTTCGACGGATAAGAGACACTGATTATTGAGAGACTGAAACACTGAGTCTCAATGGTATTCTTTTATACTCAGATGACATATGCTGCGACTAACAAAGAGCAAGACCCTCAAAAACTAGAGGGTTTTGAGTCCATGACACATTTGTCCAACTCCTCCATCCTCTTATATGAGCCTCTCATGCACGGTTATGAAAGCACAGGAGTACCAACCATAAGGGTTTTGTGACAACCTGTACTGACATAATAGTATAAAATGCAGAATATAAGAAAACAAGTTTATGGGACTTTGCTCACACACACATGCATACTTTTGTTACGTATATGGAAATATGCCCAATAATATCCATAACTCTACATCTGTATATTATAGGCTTAAATATCATCTAAAGTTCGTTGTCCAAATCTCACCTGAATTCTCAGGTCCCAAATGTCTTGATAGCTCCTGACAGGCTCGAGTCCGGCATCCACACTCTTGACCCAATGGATACCCTGAATCAAATAGGACAATCATTTACTAATTGTTCAAAATCAAGGGTGAAATTATATGATTTTTCTTGTTGAGTTCCCAAGATAAAGACAACCTGTGGAGACGCCCTCTACTGGTAAACTGAGAGAATACAGGTTTCAAGGCACTTATGCATTGGTTTCACTCTGTGGAACTGGAGTCTGTGGTATCAACTCAAAATCAGTTTAGTTTTGTATTTAACTTTTGTTTGTTCATCTTATGTGAGACAATTCTTCTGTTACCTTACTTTTCACAAAAATAAGAAAACCTTTTCTCGTCTTTCAGATGGACCGAGTATCTTAAAAGCTCTTTTGTGCTTCCTCGTTTCTGGACTCGTCTCTTATTTCAGACTGAGCCTTGTGTCAATAAACGCCCTTGTGTAACCATCTAATATTTCCATGCTGACCTGGTTTCTCTCTATTGTTTACTCTGCTGTGGCTGGTCCATGCTTTTGTGTCCACTTGTTACCCGATGCTATGAAATCTTCTCTTATGGAAACAGCCAGACATCCTTTGAACTGGAAATTAGACAACATGGCTGCAAACCGACAGTCTGTGCAGTGAGTGTATAGACCTGGGTCAGGTCATTCTCCCTTTGTGTGATGTATGACAAAGATGGATATGAGAGCATGAGGGAGATCAGAGCCCGAGCTGCACCACAGCTCAGTTCAATCTCGTATAGCTTCCTCTACCTGTTCCTCTATTATGGTATTGAGAGAATGAGATATTAACTAGCTCTTCCTAAATGGCTGTGGGAAATTCCCAAAGGCACAATGCTCGAAAAGATAATGAGCGGGGGAACCTTTAAGATACAGGAACTATTTATCCAAGCATGAATCATCGCCGCCTGAGGACTCTAAATGAAATGCCTGAAAATGTGTTGGTGAGTTTCAGTTGGTGGTGGCTCAGTTATAATCTTCAATCCAATGTGGACATTTTGTGATCTGTTGTTCCTAAAGCCTTGAATGAATTGGGTTTCCATGTTGACGTCAACCAACAGTAAATAAATGTATATACATGTTGAATCTTCTACTTATATTCAACACTCAGAAAATAATATATATTTACATAAAATACCCCATGTCACTGTTTCCATGTTCCACCTGTAGGCTATTTTTTTATATATTTTCATATATTTGTATCAGTTTGAATAAGTTGGATTCCTCTTCTCTGTATAAGAATTTTCTGATTTGTGTGAATGAAGCGACAATAAAGGAATTCAAATTCTAATTTGAGAGTTGGTGTTGAAAAAGAAAAACTCAGTGTCCTTCTCCTTTACAAGTCAATGGAACATCATTGAGTTCAACATCATTAACCTGAACCAGTCACCAGTGTTTGGAGTCACAGCAGCAACCTGTTCAAAACCAATGGTCAAGTTAATTTAACATTTATCCAAAGAGACTTATGTCCCTGAGGTCGTGGGTGTGGGGGTCACGCTGGACTTACATTCAGCAGGTGGACAGAAACACAACATCACACATTAGCTTATGAGTCTACATGTGTGCTCTTGTTTGTATGTTACAATGTGTTCCAACTGCTCTCAAGCGGACAAGTAAGAAGCTAATGTAGGAAAATGAAGAACAATTCAACTTAACAAATGCAGCCTGTTCCTGAAAAACTGGTTTAACAAAAAAAAGAAAAGAAAAACTTGACTGTTCCCTGAGGTCTCTGTAAGAAACTATGTGAAGGAGCAATGTACAGAATGCTGAGGTTGCAGATACTCCAGGTAGCTTTCCGGTGGCTCCAGGCCAAAAACAAGTCTTTACGCAATACAATAAAAATACCTGAAATAATTCCATTTATGCAGTTTTCAAATTCCAGCACAGTCAGAGGATGTTTCCTCTTTTTCTCTTATCAGAGGAAGCAACCACTGCAACCAGTGCAATTTATCTAATCAAATTATCTTGACTATTTACTCATCTTTTCATCCATGTCCCATTCAGGTTCTGTGTGTGACTCCAGCTTCAGCCATCATCTTACCTTTCTGGTAAATACACAGACACTGACAGCTGCAAACATGTGATTCTCTGCTGCCAAGTAACACAGACCCAGAGAACACTGGGTTGTCTTGGCTGAGTTTGCTTAACCTGCTTGATCTGCAGCGTTTTCTCAGGATTCCGCTTCGTGCAGGGCTTATCTGCTCAGGCCGTCCCCGCAGTGGAAAATTCCCTGAGCCCTGAATGCGAGACAGGGGCTTGGTGGTAAGAGAGAAAGTCTGTGATACGTGACATTCAAAGAGACATGAAGGGAGAAGGAGAAGTGACTCAGACGGGATAAAGGAAAGAGAAAGGACGACTGGATTTGCTGCTTTATAGAATTCTCAGCTAACAAAATGTGTTTTTTCCTTTTTGTTTCAGGTACTGAACTAATAGCCCCAGCTGATATCCTACTGGCCCCTGAAGTGCCCCTGAAGTCTCTTACTAATAATACCAACAATAAATATGACAGTTTCCCAATGTGCTTGAACAAGGAACAAATTTCTTAATATATTCAATTACGTGTGGCTTTGCTTAAAGCTATAGCACTACAAGAAATGACGTAAATGTGAACCTTATTTAATCAGGAATTATGAATATGTGTTGGATATATAATTGGCCCCCCTGAAAAAAGGAAATCCTTGATCCACCCCTGGAACTTGCTCATGCTTTCGCTATTTTACTTTCTTTCTCTTTTCTCCACTGTTGTTGCTCTCTCTCTCTCTCACACACACCCACACTTTTTTTCACATTCCTCCGAACGTCCCTGCACACCCATAGAATTAAAACGAAGATAACATTTCACTTATTGCACTTGGCCATAAGGAGAGAGGAAACGGCTGTTGACTGTGGCCGCTCTCTCCACATACATATCAATGAGACAGAGTAACAGCCCTGCAGCCAGCATGAAAACAGATACTGATATATGCCAGTGTCCTGATGGATAGAAAATGGAAGGACGGCCTTCTACAATTCCTCCCTGTGCCCGATAAAGGAGGTGAAAGCTAAATGCTTGGTTTGGCCGAGGCCCCTGGCGGCGTCCTGAAAGTCACGTAGAGCCGGGGAGACCTTCTCAATGAAACACTGTGGACGTTTCATTGAGAAGGAAAAAAGATGAAAGATAAATGAAGAAAAAGGGCGGAAACGGAGGAAAATGAGAGAACTGCAGAGCTGCTTTGTTCCCGTGCTGAAAGATTTTAACTTTGTGAGTGTGCTGCTGCAACAGAGCACGTTTCTTCAGACCTGCCTAACCTGACATTTGGGTGGTATCCATTTCATCACACGCTATCTTAAGAGGAAGGCACAGGAAAGTGAGTGAGTGAGTGTGTGTGTGAGTGTGAGTGTGTGCAGCTTTACACAGCACAATACCCAGTCCCTAGCCAAAACACAGAGGGTGGGACACACACACACTTGCTCTGTGGTAAACGTTGCATAAAGCACAGATACACCGGCAGGGACGTGATTGTACACACTCGCTCCACACACAGGGCGCCTCCCCACGTACCCTCGATTTCCTTAACTGGCCCAGTGGCTCACATGAGGCAGGGTGACAGCATGTGCTCATCTGCATGCAGGGTCCGTCGGCCACATCAGTCTCGTCTCACACTGCATTAATTCATGATCAGATGTTTAGCAGGGAGAGGAGGCCTGTCTAATAAGAGAGCCAAGGGAGGAGGGCTGGGCTGCAGCAGGAGACAAGAAACACTTCATCATGAGAGGATGAACCAGCTGCTGAGGACGTCTGCGTTGAGATAATTCAAATGTAAAAAAGAAGTTCAAATTATTTCTACTATAATACTTTCCAAATAATATTTTGGGGACTTTTGTAGAAGATTTTTATTAAACCACAACGTCATCTGTCAAGCTGTTGATCACAACATTGGTCCATTCTGATATACATCAACTGCTATTGCATGGTTTACATTGAGGTCCAGTTGTCCAAAGGTCAGAGATGACTGTAAGTAAAGATGGGCGACACCATTGCTCCTGCAAAAGTAAAGCCAAAGGATCTTCACTGCCCTCTGGTGGCTGTATGCAGTATCTGCAACTTCTTTTTGTGTATTGTTTCATGTCACGCTGCCATGTTTTCCATCTTTATATACAGTCTATGGTTTATACTGTTTTAATAGTTATAATGTTTAACATCTTGCATTTCCTCTTTGCTAAACATTTCTTTGAATCTTTACTCGTCTGTGTAGTTTTCTTTAAAATCTCTCGTTTGATCGATTAGTGTTTGATCGTGACGCTCTTCACCTCCGTGAAGAAATGGTAGGAATCCTTCCCCTCCCCTCCCTCCCCACACCAGAGTTCTTCATCCCTCCGAAGGGCAGGTTCAGATCTCTCACCATCCAGCAGTTGGTCCACACTAAACCCACCTGTATCCGCTTGGCCATCCGGTGAACCCTCCCCACGTCCTGGGACCACACGGTGGCGGCCAGGCCGTAGCGCACGCCGTTGCCCTTGGAGACAGCTTCGTCCTCTGTGTCGAAGGGGCTGACGCAGGTGACAGGGCCAAAGATCTCCTCCTGCATGACGCAAGATGACTGGGATATGCCTGAGATGACAGTGGCCGGCATGAAGTAGCCGGTTTTGTTTTTCTCGGGCAGGTCCAGCTGGTCGACTCCCTCGCCACAGTGGACGACGCCACCTTCGCTTTTGGCCAGTGCTACGAAGCCTCGCACCTGGGAATCAAAGGAAAGAGTGATTTCATCTCAAGGACATAAAACTCTTTCACTGTGTCTGAAACTTCATTCAACCACCTTCTCCAGGTGCTCTTTGCTGATGAGGGCCCCGTTGTGGCTGCTGGGGTCAGAGGGCACGCCGGTCTTCCACTTCTTGGCTGCAGCCACAAATCTTTCCAGGAACTCAGAGTAGATGCTCCTCTCTACGTAGATCCTGCTGGTGCACAAACAGATTTCTCCCTGAAAGCAGGAGAACGATGAGGGAGGATGGATCAGGAGAGTGAGTCCATGAATGTTTCACGACAAGATGTGGGCTATAGTACCCCCATGTGGATAAACACGCCACTGCAGCCTCGTCACATACAGCTATACTGTAAGTTCTTCATCTGTATAACATCATTCAATTCAAGTTATTTAAGAGGATGTAAAACTATTTCTATTTATGTATGACTTTCAAAATACACCTTCATAAAGAGATACATTGGTTAAAACTGAAAAATATTAGCTGTTATTATTATACTAGAAAAGGTCAATGACGTTTGATGTATTATGAGAATCATCTATTTCACTGTTTCATGTCTATTTGCAAAACATTTTACAGGAGCCACTTGAGACCTGGAGCTTCAGCTCTTTATGAAAGAATCCATTCTTTAATATTGTGTTTTTAAAGTCTTCCTTCTTTCTCACCTGGTTGGAGAAGCTGGAGCGAACCGTAGTCTCGATACACTTGTCCAGGTCTGCGTCGGCAAAAATGATGGCAGGGTTTTTTACCCCCCAGCTCCAGTGAGAGCTTCTTACAGTAGGGGGCGCTGCGCTCTGTGATGTGCTGGGCGGTTGCTGTGGAGCCAGTGAAAGGAGACCAATGGGACGTCAGGATGGCCCACGAGGGCGTCGCCCGCTCTCGGACCAGTGCCAAACACCATGTTGACAACTCCTGGAGGAACGCCTGCAGAGACAAACCACATTTATCCATCAATTATTTATTAATTATTACCAATTTAAATAGAGGTAACTTTATGGATATTTAAAAAAAGTATATAGTAATGCTTTAAAGTTAGTTTTTATTATTTGCAGAAACAGTTTGATGGCCTTTTATGCATGATCAATCTGTACAGTACTGCATGTGAGAATTCTTCTAACTTCTGTGTGTGTATGTGTGTGTGTGTTAGTGGGTTGCTGTTGCATCCTGGGAATTGCGGTCCTACCAGCCTCCTGCATCAACTTGCACAGCATCCAGGCCGTCACAGAGGTCATCTCACTGGGTTTGGCCACCACCGTGTTTCCCATGGCGATCGCCGGGGCAATCTTCCAGGTCAGCAGGTACAAGGGGAGGTTCCAGGGGCTGATCAGACCAGCTACACACATACAAACACACACAGAGTTTCAAAAACACAACTATAACATGAAGCAGGTTATAGTTACAGGTTATAGGTTAAATCTCTCACCCACTCCCACTGGGCAGCGGATGGTGTAGTTGAGGCAGCCCATGTGGTCCATCTGGCTGCAGTCAGTGGTGTGGTGCTGCACCGATGACGCAAAGAAGCGGAAGTTGTGCGCTGATCGGGGAATGTCCACAGTCCGAGCAAATGTTACTGTTTTACCTGTCAAAAAAATAATTCAGCAGCTGTTTAACACTTTACTCTACTGGGAAGAATTTGACATACAATGCATTGTGCTCTGTGTTTGTGTAATGTTCAGGTTATCAAGATTATTATTGAGGTTTATTATGTTTCGCTTTAGTTGGTCTGTGAATCTATATATAATACTTACAAAACAAAATTTAAGAAATGGGGGAATGGGGACATGATCAGTTTAAGCAAATGAAATGTGATGAATTATCATATTGACCAAACAACTGTAAAACATTTTATCAGCGATTGGTGACGTCTGCACTGGAAGAGAAACTACAGTATTTTATTCTGATGGTCTGACTGAAACTTGGGTTGATGCAACCAGTGTTAAAGAACCTTGGTCTCTGGACTCAGCCTGGGCGAACTCCTCCAGATGGGAATCGAGCAGGTCGGCCAGCTTGTTGAGGACCTGCACTCGCTGCTCCACGCTGCGGGCGGACCAGTCGGGGAAAGCATCTTTAGCTGCTGCCACTGCTGCCTCCACCTGTACAGGGTCATACACTGGGAGATGAGAATACTGTGTGACTCTGAGTTTTATTATTATTATATACAGCCAGGGTTTGTGATGTCACAAACCTAAGAATCCAATCCTTTCAACTTGTGGGTGGGGCTCAGTAGCTGTAAAGGCTCCTCGGGCCTCAATTTTTTGTCTGAACACGACCACGCTTAAAAGAAAAGTAATCATGCCCGACCCAAACCAGACACGTGCTCTTTCTTTTGTGTCCAAACTCCACCTGAGCCCGATGTTTTCCAATCCAATAGCACCAAACCCATCCCGACAGATCAGGTCTCTACAATCTGGCTCCTACAATACAGGTAAGCTGTGAGTGCAGGGTGAGAGTGGGGAGATGGTACAGGGGCGGGACCATATTGGCATATTCCTCGACCCTAGTCACTAAATAAAGAAGGAAGTTACATTCAAGCCTTATAAAGACCATGAGGGTCACTTTTTCATTACAGATCATTTAAATATTTTATACATTTTAGGGTGTATATTAAGCTGCTGGAGGGGGACTTGTAGTATGGAGTTGGTTGCACTACACATCAGACACACCAGGGGGGTCTCAAGTAAAATTTGTAAAAGTAAAGAGCGAAAGTGCACAGAAATTGTAAAAGTTGCTCTCTGATGACACACTTGTGACATTCAGCTCTTACTACCTCGTAAAAACTAGAATGAAACATTAATCTACACAATTCACTTTGCTCTGTGGTCACAAGTAGAACACGCATTTCCTCTATATGTACATACTGACTCAGTATGTACATATAGAGGAAAGCACACACAGACACACTCAGTAATACTGAGTAATACTGAGTGTGTCTGAGTGTGTCTGTGTGTGTGGCTGAAAAGTCTGATTTCACAATATCCTCCCTACAACGGCCACACTCACACAGTAGCACCACCTAAAACATATTAAGGGTTAGTGATGTGGGTGTACAAGTAGGATGGGTTAAAGGTCTCTGTCAGTTTATCATGTGTCACATGGAGAAGCACTGTGCTCCAACTTAGTGGTTCTGACAGAACTGCAGAAAGAGGTGAATCTGCTCTTTCACTGTGTTTGCAGTGTTTTGTAAGCCTGTGCAGGTTTAATGATTTCTAGACTGTCAACTCTCAAAGGGCAAAGGTCAGAAACTAATTTGAATACCTGAATATGACAGAAAACCACTTAAATGCTGCACTACTTTAGCCACGAACTGATTTGAACAAAAGTCTGCCTCAGAAAAACAACATACAATAGAACATTGAAAAATAATGATTCTAATGGTTATTCAATCAAAACGGGATAAATAATTGAATATAGTTAAATATATTAACTTAATAGAAACTGAACATAAGTAATACTGTGTTTCAAAATGGTCTCAAATATTAAATCAAGTGCATAACCTCATGTCACTATAAATAAAGTGAGTGCACGCTGCAGTATAGGACAAATAAATTCATGTTATCCATATCCCACCTCCTCCTTGCCGCTGTCCGGGACTTTGCAGTACACCTCGCCCGGTGGACGGGTCGAAGGAGTCGATGTGGCTCCGACAGGAAACAAACTTCCCGCCGATGAAGTTCTCCAAGACCAGGTGCTGACCCGATGCCTTCGCCATGACTGACTGCTGCAGCTCACTCTTCTGACCGAGCACAGACCGTCAGCACGCCGCTGCAGGCACAAAGTCCAGAGGAGCAGGAAGGTAAACGGAGAAGTAAACTGGGCCCCTTGCACTGAACCTCCCACTGCACATTTCACGGTAGCACACACTGGTGCACAGAGGTCATTATTCTCCCAGGAACAAGTGTTCATGGCTACCGGAAGGATAAATAGAAATTCCAAAGCAGTTATGTTTGTTGGGATGTATTCTGTTAATTGTGTTCAGAAGGTGTAACATGCTCCAACTTGGCCCTATACATATTGTGTTAAACTGAAGCAATGACCATGGATCCAAAAATGGACGAGAAGTCAAAATATTATGATCATGAGGATATAAATCCAATTTGAAGCCGTCCTCACAGCCGGTTTCCTCCGCACAAGTTCAGGCCTCTCTCTGCTTAAAGCCTCTTACCATTCAAATGTTAAAGATTAAACTATTTAAAGCACAAAACTAAATTCTGCATCGTGCATTCCCAACATGCTAGGACACAGTGGAAAGGCAAGAACTAGACAGGCTACGGTGGCTATATTTACATGGACATAAATACAAACAGCTGATAAATAACAGATTAAGACAATAGTCTGAATAAGACACTGTCATGTAAAGCCCATTTTCTGATCACCCTAAAACCAAATGAGGTCATAATTAAACTAATTCAACTACTTCCTTGACCCCTTACCTTATTATTCAGTAGTTTTAGCATAACTCTGCTAAAAGACAAACAAATAATAAATGCATGTGTCCAATCAGTGTGTCGAAATTGACACACAAAAATCTTTGTGAATTGGAGATGTGTGAAAAATATATAATTGTGATTTATAGCATAGTTTTGCAAGGTTTATACCTGAAGCTCCGGCAGTTCAGACATTCATTCATCAAATAATACAGAAACTGTCGTGTGAAATCCACCACCTCATAACACTACTTCACACTTTGCATTCGGGAGGTGAAGAGGGTGTTCACTTTGTTTATCAGATCTGACACCTACGTCAAACACTTGTAACCGACTACCACGTAAGTTATATCTGAGAAACACACAACTGCAAACACACATCTGTAGATATCAGACTAGATAAAGACGGACGACTTGACAAAGTGAAGCAAAAGTGTCTTGATTGTCCCCTAGGGGGTGGCTGCAGAAGGTCATAAATCTCCTCCTCCATGTTAACAGAATGGACATGGACCTAAATAAAGTCATAATAGATTTTTTTGTCATTTTAGTTACAGCACTGATGTATTTCCATGTGCAGTCTGGCTTTAATAGTTCATAACATGCTATACAAATGGGGAGAAACGTCATGATTGACAGCTGAGACTGACTCACGATTGGTCGAGCTGTCTCTACTTCTACTTCTATGTCTGTGTTTCTCCAATACAGGAGTGTGTGTTTTGGGACTAATTTATTTTCAATGACCTTTCATGTTTTTCTCACTCGAACAAAACTGAGAACTAGAAACACCTGTACATTTTCACTGTCCACTTACTTTCTGATGGGGATTTCAAAATTGAAAAACCCAGTTTGTGTTCACTGTAGCGCCAGAGATTTTAGTGGCATTTAAAGATTCTCATTTTCACCGACCGCGCTTTAAGGATTTTCACGGGGTGGGGGACACACGGGACACTTCAAAGTGCTGAAATCAAAACTCAAACCACAGATTTCTGATGTCATGTTCATTTCGCATCATCTTTCTTCACCAACATGTCCAGTTTAACACAAGAACAAACACAAATACAGCTCCTTTGACCTCCCACCTCAATTCAGCAGTTCCTTTGTCTGAAATAAACGCCCAAAAGCCCTTTCGACAGCATGTAGCTGCTTTCCTGAAACTCTCCTTTATATGAGCATTTCAAGTTATTATCTTCTGTTAGCATAAATCTTATTCCGTCTATTGATCCAGATGGAATTAAAAAATGTAGTTTCCCTTTTTTGTTCGCAAACTACTCTACATCATTTAGAGTAAACATTTAAATGTGTTTGTAGACCTTTTCCCTCAAGCTATGGAATTTGAAATGAAAACATTAAATGATTTAAAAAATATAGGTTGCCCTCAACTCCCACATGACACATCACATTCTTTCATTTCTAACTTTAAAATTAATTTCTTGAGCTGGCACTTTTGATTAGAAGAGCCCTATCGAAAAAGTTACCTGTAACTGAATCCTTCTTCTTTGACTTTAAATACAGTTAAGGAGAAAGGTGGACTTTTAAATTACTTAAATATAGCAGAAACACATTTATTTGTCCTTGCTTCGTATCTTTCAGCCAAATTCATAACAGCTCCTCCAAAGAAACAGTGAAAATAGCCACTGTGGAAAACTCAGTGTGGACAGATTGTCTTCCAGAGTCCGATCACATTATCAATTTGGTTTGATCAGACTGAGATTTGGGAGCATAGAATTTCACTTTCACGTGTGGGGGTGGGGGGGATAGCTGGCTGCTCAGCGTCACTGTGTGAAGACCTCGGGCCTCTCGCCTCAGGCTCGCTGTCTGATCGGAGCTGTCGGGTGAAGCAGCTGCTGCGCTGGATGGAGAGATGGAGGGATCGGTGTGATGCTCTGAGTCCATGAGCGACATGACTTTGAGGAATTGCACTTTGTCTCTGGCTGCCTGCAGGCTCCAGAGCGAGGCCTGAGCAGCTCTGTGTTCACAGCTCTTCATTCTTTGATCTGAAAAACAAAAAGACACACGAGGACACGTGAGCTAAGACGCTAGTGACATCTAGTGGCCGTTCTTGATAGCAAGAGATACAGTGAACAGTAGTGGTTGACAAATATGGGTTTGATGCAAACGTAGGTATTTAAAAATTAAATATATAGCCAATATTGTATTTGTATTATTATATTTTGTATCTTTCAATAAAAATTACAACATTTAATTAGCTTTAATTTAACATTATTATGAATATCAAGTTTAACAGTTTACACCGAACTATGAATGGTATGAAAGGGGCCTCAGACAAAAAATTTGTGCGACAATTAAAGGTGGTCTCAGTCTGTTTGCAGTGTGAAAACACGTTTTGGAAAGTTCATACTTTGTAAGTTTTTCCATTCAAACTGAAAGACTATTATTAAACATGTTGAAGTCATGCCCACCCGTCTACCACACAGTTAATGTCAAGTGTAGGCAGACGCAGACGTTTTTGTATCTAGTCATTTAAAACACCAACTCGTTTTGTGGAGTAACACATCTACAGGACAACGTTTGTGCTTTATCCTTCTTCAAGTTGCTCTTTACCTCGGTGACGACCCCTGCAGCAATGGTGGAGCCCACGTATCGCAGCATGAAGCGACCCAGCTCCTTGTAGTCCTTGTACAGCTCTAATGACACCGGCCGCTGGGTCTGCACCTCCACGATAGCGTTCATACCTTTACTCAAACACCTTGACGAGAACAATGTGGATTCTTACTTAGTAAACAATCTGAATAATATGAAGCACTTCTTTAAAAGGAACTATCTACTGTTTTATGTGTTTAGATGACTTTTCCATTTAAGACAAATATATATCAAAACTATACCTAAACACAGTATATCTGAAGGGAGATGCTGACGTACATATTCATTTAACACCATGTAATAAATGTGCCCCCCCTCCTAACACTCACTTTGGTTTCTTCTTGAGGACTTCACCGCTGCTCTTGTGTAGAACACTGATCAGTTTCCTAATGGTGGCTGGTTCACTCACTGTCTGGTAATGCAACAACACCTAAATCGAGCAAACACACACACACAGCACCCTAGTTAACAAACATAGACATACATTAAAAAAAACCTGCGTGCGGTTATCATGAAAAAGTCTTCATGTATTAGTGTCAGAGTGTGTTTGCCTGGACTCACTGGGAAGCCTTTTGTGATGGGCACCTCGATATTGAAGAGGAGGATTCGAGCTTTGAATCGAGTACAGACTCGAATCGGCTCCTTGGGATTACAGAACACGCAGCCCACGCTGGAAGGAAGCACACATCAGAACATATAGCAGATAAACAACATCTAAAGAAAAACAAAACACCAGATCACATCACCAGAGAAATGTTAAAAGAGCAAAACAACTTACTGATTACACTTGTGTGTCTGGTAAAGGTGTCTTATACAGTAATACTGAGTGATGTTGTGTAACTAGTAGCATTCATCGTCATCATGTTTAAACAGAGAGGAAAGTACTTATAAAAAAAATTACAATACTGTCATATGTCACTTGTTTACTTCATCTTGATGATGTCCATGCCGGTGACCGTCAGACTGACATGGTCTCCTGCTGCGGCCCAGTCCAGAGGCTCGTCATGGAGAGTGATACCTGCAGTGGAAGAAACTCAGTCACTACAGGTGTTCACCACTCACTCAGTGTTTTATTGTAGCATAGATTAGTCTTTGTTTCATATCCTGTGTAATGAAATGCAAAACAAAATCAAGCTTTATTTCAGACTCAAGTCCATGTATTATGAAAAACTAAAGTAAATAAAGGACAAAATGCAGAATAATATATGAGAAGTACAATCATCCCGCTTTACAAATCCACAGGGATGAAAACTGTTTGTTCCAGTGTTGCTAAAAATAAGTTTTATAAACTACTCTCATTGGTGACACTCTGAAATCATGGCTTTAGAAACCTCATTGGCTTCAATAGAGAAAACGCGGTACATAGAGATTAAACCTGTAGTACCAAAGTCAGCCTCAACATGATAAAGGGCAGCAGAGACACATGGGTGTGTACCTTTGACAGTGCAGGTTTCATTGGGAGGCATGGCCAGTATTCTGTCCCCAGTCTGAACATAACCCGCCTCAATCTTCCCCGTGACACAGAAGCCTGAACCCTGGTCTGAAGGAGAGAAGGCCACATCAGTTACGACTTTAATTTAAAAGAAAAAGAGAAATGAAAAGGGACATGATCAAAATCGTATGCGTCAGTGACTTTACCTTTGAACACATCCGAGACGCACAGTCTGAAAGGTTTGTCTACAGACCCTCTGAGGAGCTTTGAATGCATCTGAAGAAGAGAGGAAAAATACAGAAAAAGAGGAAGAAAACAGTGAGAAGTGCAAAGGCCAGTAAATATTCTGAGAAGTCAAGTGAAGGGCGTTATGAATCATTTTAACTGGTACAGGATGAATAAATCTTTATTCGTCTTCCTTCTAATGAGTCCAGATGATCAGCTCTTTAGTGGTGTGTGAAATACAGACCGTGCATTAAAATATATAGAAACTAAAATCTGTTTGTTTACAATTATCCACCTGTCACTCTGCGCCCTAGTGGATAATTTTCGAGGAATTATACTTAAAAAAAATAATGTGGGATTATCTGCAGCATTTTTAATGCAGCTAAACATAGTTAAGTTAAATTATCCTTTATATATTTAATATCGATCAATGTGACCGATTTGTAGAAAACTCTCTTGAGTTGGCCAAAAAAAGGCAGAAATTGTTTTTTTTATTTCCTCACAGAAAAGTTTCAATAGGGTTTAAATAATTTTGTGCAGCGTCATCCATGCCAGTGTGCATTACCAATCTGCTCCAGCAGGCTGAAACCAGAGTACCAGGAGGTCAGCTGGGAAACTGAACTCCTGATGGCAAGGTTTTCTCCTGATAGGCCGCTGGTGGGGACGTAGAAAACATCAGACTCCTGCAAAAACAGATAAACACCAGTTTAGGCCAATGCGTCTTCTCCTCAAATATGTAACAGACAGTTTATAGAGGGACACAGTTAAAACACGTTAATATCATAAGACTGAAATGGAGCGACGCCGGCGAGCTAGTTCTGGCAGGCAACTTGAGCTGCGCTGCTTCAATCATGTGACATACATCATGTGACATACTTCACCCGCTAGAACCATCCACAGTAGTCATCCACTTCATTAGCAGTCTATTAAAGCACAGGGAATTCCCATCACTCTCTCTGCTCTTTAACTACTACGCACTACTCCACCACCCCAGAATCCACCTGTAGGCTCCAATGGGGGAGGTAACTAGTATTTGCTCATCACTCCCTCATTCCTGTGTAATCATATGGGGGAGTGAGAGATTAAGTTGGAGCCTAGACGCCAAACACTAAACCAGTTCTACTGTTGAATAAACATTCGAACGTGAGTTGTATGACTTTTCCTTCCAGGGAAAGGCTCTCCCATCCACGACCTGCCTATTACCTTTGACAGCCCCCACCCAGACTGCTAGGAACCTGGGTGTGACACTCGACAGTCAACCCTCCCTTACTGCAACAACCTGTTTGTGTAGATACATGCTGCACAATATCAGGAGAATACGTCCCCTTCTCACTCAGAAGGGGGCACAGGTTCTGGTCCAGGCTCTGGTCATCTCACACCTAGACTATTGTAACTCCCTCCTGGCTGGTCTACCTGCTAGTGCCATCCGACCTCTGCAGCTCATCCAGAATGCAGCAGCTTGACTGGTTTTTAACCAACCCTTAATTCACCGAACCTATGGATCGCGTCCAGTCTACGTGCAGGACATGGTCAAACCTTACACCCCAGCCTGTTCACTCTGCTCTGCATCTGCCAATCGGCTTGTTGCTCCCTCACTGCGAGCTAAACACTCAACAACTCTTTAATGTCCCCATTGGCATCAGGACAGCAGAAAGTCTACACATCTTCAATCGCAAACTAAAAACATCTCTTCCGACTATACCTTGAATTAAAAAAATTAAATATATATATGTATAAAATAGTAAATTTGCGATTTAGTAGCACTTATATGGCACTTACATATAGCACTTTATAGTTTTGCTTTCTTGAAGAAAATGTATTTAGTCTTGTTGTTCTGGGTTTGTACCCTCATGGTTGAATGTACTTACTGTAAGTTGCTTTGGATAAAAGTGTCTGCAAAATGAAATGTAATAAGATGTCAATGTGTCCTGTGACCCGACTCACCTTGAATCCAGCCTGCTTGAGAAAGTGGCCGAGTTTGGAGATGATTTCTTGGAAACGCTCTTGTTGCCATGTCACCTGAGGATTGTACACATCAAGAAGAAAAAAGTTTCCCCTTCAGAAAGGCTTTGAAATGGAAATGTGTTCACTTGGTTTTAACAGCAAATCCTGAGTTCTTAAATCTTGGGTAAAAGTAAAAAAAAATTCCACAACTGCTCTTAAATGACTATACTATATTTTGCTCAAATAAGCCACACAGCATACTGTATATGTAGCATTAACATTACATTGCCCTCCCACTGTGAGTCGGTATAGTGTAGCAGGTCTGACCTGGTCCATCTTGTTGACGGCGACAGCCAGCTGGGTGACGCCCAGCGACCGCACCAGCAGGGCATGTTCTCTGGTCTGACCACCCGACTCGAATCCGGCCTCAAACTCTCCTCTGCTGGCATCCACCACGAGCACGGCCACGTCTGCCTGGAGACCGAGCAGACATAGGGGAAAGATTAGGGGGTTTCCTCCTCAGGAAGTGAAATGCTGTTCTTCATGCATTAAACCTTAATCTACGCTGAGATAATCTGCAGACACCTTTTTTGCTCTGCTTTGATGATGATTGGTATTTTAACTTGTGATATGTGCAGCAGTGAAGAGATGAAGTACATTGGAATTCAGTTCCTCTTAAATGAATGAACAAGTTTTACTTACTAAATACAGGCTTATAAATATTCCTCTTAACCTTCAGAGCGTATGTCTGACTGTTACACGTTTATTTGCCTACAATAGAAACCCCTTAGTCACTACATGAGGAGAATGAAGGTGATACAGTCATATGGTAAAAAGAGAAATTACATTTGTGTCCCAAAAAAGGAGACAGACGCACACGCCCATGTCGATAAAGACACGTTCCGACACCAACACCCAAAACCACAAATGTTACTTCAAATAATGCCGATGGGTGTGTCAGGCTGAAGGTACAGTGAAGGAGGGAGAGGATTATTATCAGCTAACTATTACCAGTATATGCAGAGGTACTAGAGGAATCTCAATGTTCTGTGAAGTAATTGTAACAGCCGATATCGATAACTATCACGATAAATGTCACAATATAATTTTTGTTTAAAGTTGTTTAAAGACTGATATTTGCTCCTGAGTGTAGGTTGTGCTTTTGAACTTTTTTATATGATCAACTCCTACACAGTCCAATTAATGTATTAGGTCAACGTAAATTCTCCTGTGTGGTTAAAAAAAGTATAATTTTTTATAAAAGCAACACGAAAGAGTCTTCATGCAACAGTGCAAGCTGCTGGACTTTGACATAGTGCACCTGTGCAGCTCCAGTGATCATGTTGGGGATGAAGTCTTTGTGTCCGGGTGCATCCATCAGAGTCACCACCTTAGAGTTGGTCTCAAACTTGGTCATGCCGACATCCATCGTCACACCTCTGGAGAAAACACACAAAATCAAGATAAGTATTCTGCCAAGTAAAATTAAAAAAATACATCATCTTTAGAGTAAACAATAATTCAGTTTGAAAATATATCTTGTGGATGGTGAACTGAGTACTGCTCAATCAGAGGATATAAATATGAAGCTTTGGTCAATTTATGGGCAAAACTGTCAGTCTGTCGTCGTGCTGTGCATTTGCTTCAGAAGATGCTGAAAAGTGAATTGACACTAGATTCCCACCAGTGACTATCTGTTTCTGGCATATTTCACTGTGGTCACAACAACAAAGAGGGGGAAAGGGACATGTATTCTCAAATGTTAAAATGTGTACAGTTACTAATCAGCCTAACACATAAGAACTAGTGTAGGAATGACTTCATTCTTCTGAAGAGGAAACTAGCGCGGGCAAACCCTTAATTGGAGAAAGGAGGAGCAGATAATGAATTTCCCCTCATGCTTGTTTTTCTGTTTGTCTGTGGCTTCACACTCAAATTGTACCTGTCCCTCTCCTCGCCAGTTTCATCCAGAACCCAAGCGTAGGCGAAGGAGGCTTTCCCCGCCTTCTTCGACTCCTGCTCGTACTTGTGCATGGTGCGTTTGTTGACGTTGCCCAGCAGATAGAGCAGGTGGCCCATCAGCGTGCTTTTACCTGCGTCCACGTGACCTGCAGAAAAGGGAATGATGTAATTCGGGGTTATCAGGATGTAAAAAGAAAGGAACCGATGAGAAAAGGGGGCTTGGAGGGTGGGGAGGACAGGAAGACTGTAACAGGAATGATAAGACAGGTATGGGGAGAGATAATGTAAGATATGGCAAAGGGAAGCCCCAGATGGGAGAGGGAAAGAGGCAGAATTGCTCAAGTGGAGGGAGGCAGACGGAAATGGGGGAAAAGGATGGAGGGTGAGATGGGGGAGGGGGAGGTAAAATGAAAAGGTTTCACAGGCTGTAGGAAACTAGAATCATCTGCACTCCTGAAACTAGCAAGTCACTTTTTCTAGTGTAACTGAGAATGAGTGAATATGATTGAGCAACTGCACGGGTCTGTCATTCAACTCGTTGCACTCAAGTGTATTCGTACCAAACAAGGAGATTCTAAATGATTCAACATTACGTTTTAATATCAGAATAATTGAATAACGTTCTCCCAAATAAAGGATATTTAATATGCGGTCTGATTTTTTAACCACACAAACCTTGTTTATTTGAATGTGTACCAGATACACACTGTTAAAAAGGTTCGTAAGAGAATGACTCTGGAAGAAATATTAATGCAGGATAGATTCAGATAATATATGCTGAGGCTGCAAGGAGCACAACTTAATAATACAAATTAAAAAAAGAGCGTTTAAAAAGCTTTGTAACTGTATTATAACATGCTTACAAACTTGCTTATGGTAAATAAAAACATTTGCAATACTTCCTCAATGAATTTTACTGTAAGCCAATGTGTCACTGTAGAAAATCCCCTAAACTGCTATGACATGTTGAAGTGGTTTTTACAAGTGCTGTGAACTTTCTTCTTACCTATAACCACCAAATTTAACAGAGGCTTGCCACCCTGTCTCTTCTCCAGCTCGGCCTTTACGTTGATGGATTGCCGGGACTTTCCAGCTGAGCGGCCTGGCGTGGACGTCTCGTCTCCATTCGACCCTTTGGACGGGGTCTCGGGACGTTTGGGGGTGCCCTCTGTTGCATTTGTTGCATTTTCCGGACTGCCGCGGCGGCGAACTGAGGCGGTGCCCACGCCATTCTCGATTGTGCTGAGGAGAGAGAATGGTCGAAACACGACAGATGATAATTACTACTCCTGTAATTATTAGCAGCACTGACGTATTTCTAAAACAAGATAGATGTTTATCTAAACTAACCCCACTCTGGCTGAAGTGTCAGAAATGCCTTATTTCAGAATAAGAAATGCAGAATTTATCCTAGTTTATCAACTATTTTAACAAAGGCTAAAAAATTATCAGTGTATGTAGATGAAGCTTTTTAATCATGTCTTGAATAAAAATTGTTTTATGAGATCACTGAGTTTGAATGTAGCAGAGTTTTAAATACCTGGGAACGTCGAAGCCCATGGTCTGCTTCTTGCCAGAGACGGTCATGCGAGCAACTTTAGGAACCACTTCAGGGTCCAGTGTACTCTGAGACACGTCCCTGCTTTTAGCTGAGGAGGAGAGAGGAACAGAACGCACACTTGCTCACAAACAAAGCAAGTCATCATTCAATATTGCATAGTTTATTTAAAATAGGCATAGTCAGGACCTGATACACAGGACTGAAAGGTTCCTTCAACTTTTGACACTTGCAAGTATATTTTTCAAGTTCGTACGTGAGACTCGCTTAGACAAGGTTTTCTGATTTAACATCGTGCAGATGTAGATGTTCACTTTTCAAATAATCATATTAAAGTTGAGTTGATGAAGCAGCAGATTGAGCACAAGCCTCAACTTTTTCATTACTCTTCTGTTTAAATTGCCAGCACCTGCATCTGCTAACTTAAAATACACAAAAACAGCTTATTCATCCATGCACACCACCAGAGGATAACACACTAACGCAGCACTTCTAACTTTCTTTCCTGGTGATAGATGCCAATTACTGGCAGGCAAAAGCATTTGTACATTCTTCAGTGTGATAGCATATGATCCAATCAGTTTCACTCTCACATGCTGCAGCAGTGAGATTTGCTGAGGTCACGGCTTTGTCATCCCCGTCCCAAGTGGCCACAAGTCACAGTCATATAGAACTGCTACTGATTCATTTAGACTGGGTTGCATAGCTCAGCCTGCTGCACCCTGTGTGCGCCTGTGTGCATGTGTGTGCGCGACGCCGTCATCCTGGCTCACGAAGGGTTAATTTCTGAAGTGGCCGTTACATCCCATCTCCACGTAAAGAGAGCGGTGTGACGCAGCGTTTTTTCAAAATGAATCTTCCAAGCAGGTGCTGCCTCAGCGGATTGCAGGGCTGACAGTGAGTGTGTGTATCCTCTCACACAACTGATTAAATGAAAGCTGCAATTGCAGGAACAACGAGGGGTACAAATACCCCTAAATGGTTGATATGTAACAAATTGAAATTGTTGTAAAATGTAATTTCCATAGGTTTTCTGTTGGATGGTATGGAAACAGAACAAACTCCCACACACTACACAACACATTTCACTTCAAAAACTTGTAAGATTTACAGATATATAAAGTTGTGGTGTTAAAGGTTTGGTTAAGCATGCATTTTTATGATTAGCATAATAATGCCCCTGCAGGCTTCATGCAGCTTATTAAATCTTTTTTAAAAAAAATACCCTGGGGGAAAATGAGAGGAAATGGAGCTATGAATCAACAGAATTATTAATGGACTTTCTCTAGCTGAGCTATTCTCTGAATGACTGGCTTTGCAGAAAAAAAAAGTCCCTGTCATTCTGAAACACTGATATACAAGCCTGGCAGCTCCCTGCACGCTCAAGACGCTTTAGCGCCATTTGAAGACAGTTTATTTTCCATGCAATGATCCAGATCAGTTAGAAAAGCTGGAAAACAGGGAAAATAAATGCAAAGCTGCTAAAATATATTCTCCTTATTTAAAAAAAAAGGTTAAATCTTTGAAGCTTCACATCATAAACGGTGACAGATAAATACATTTCTACACAGAGAGTTTGGAAAACTACCTGAAATTGTAAATGATGGACCCACGCAGACAGGCACTTAAAAACAGCTACAGCTCTTCAACACCATCCTCATCATCACTGAATTCTTCATCTGATGGTGTCCTTCCTGCTGTAGACCACAGCATGACGGGCAGCGGCAGTAAGAACCCATACTCCTCGCCCCTACGACAGTGATGTTCAAGATTCTACAATCTCTGTAAAATGAAACACCAGCCGCCAGCTTTTGAATATATATTAATATGTTATATTAATATGTTACATATAACATAATAAAGCAGTTGGGATCAGCGAATCAATATTTTAACCTGAGGTCAAACAGACAGGTGCTTTATTACACCCCGCTGAGATCTTCATCAACAAACACCTAACCTTTGAACCGAAGGGAAAGGCTGCTCTGTCAAAACACTAGAACACTTTTGCAAACAATCGACACGCAAGATAATCTTTCTTCAGTCCTGCCCCGGGGCAGCGTTAACAGTGGGGGTAGCCTCTGAACGACTTAACAGGGCAATCAGGTAGTAAGGCTCGGAGCAGGATCTCTGCACTGTTTAGATTGGCAGGTAAACAGTTAGCGTCCTCCCATCCAGGATTTCTCGAGTATGGTGGACCCTTGCAGTGACAGGCAGTGAGTGAGTCATCTGTACACCTTAGCCCGAGGGCCCAACTGAGCACAAAATAAGGAGTCCGCCCAGGATATGCAAATACGAACACTTTCACCACTACCCCCCCAAATACAAACAAGTGTCTCTTAATCTCTACTTCACTGTTTCAACAGCATCGCCCACACATGCTCCAAATGTGCGGGAGAACACATTTTCTTAAACCAATATTCAAAACACAAATTTAACACTTATCTGTGAATTAAAAATTAGATATTTTGGATTGTGAGACTCCCCACCACTTGAGGCCGCTAAAGGCTGTGAAAGGTAAGGTTATTGTTGCTAAGTTAAGATGTCACAGTCCTCATTTGGGGGAAAAAAGGGGAAAACATTTCAAATGATTCAAGAATTATATCTGAGCCAGAGCGTTGCAACATGACTGTGTTAGAATAAGCCTCAAGTTCAGAATAGTTATATTTCACTATTACAAGGAATCTTCTGGTTCAGTGTAGGGGGGAAAAAAAGGCATAAAATAAAGCTTTGACAAGAATTAGACCTCAGCCAAGGCACCAACAGTCCTCTTGTGAAAGCCCTACTTGCCATTCCACAGTCCCGACTGAGGACCGAAGGAGAACAAGCCTTTTCTGTCAGGACGCCCACGCTTAGGATCAATCTCCCTGAGGAGATGGCAAACCCCTTATACTCTTTTGAGCCTCTCTTAAAGACGCATATTATAAGTCTGCTTTTTCCTAGTTGTGATCTTACAATTTTTGTTTTATTTTAACATGTCTTTTCTCTTCTGTACCATTTTTTGTTTTTGTATCTGTGCTGTAAGATCTCCAAATTGCTTTGAATTGTCTCGTATTGTCTGCTTTTTTAATAATTTATAAATATCAAAAGTACCCCACTGTATTCCAGTTGTTCTTTTGTTGTCAAGATCTATTATTTATTCTCTGAAAACTCAAGGAAAAGGATGAAAAACGCAAAATGTTAAAGTGAAATAAATTCACCCCTGACCGACAAGACATCTTTAAATAAAATGTTGTGCTATCTGACGAGTGATTTTTGTGCTACGACAAACTAAAACAAGTGAAAACACAACCTCCTCGGCAGATCATATTATTCCAACTGCTCCTGTGCCAGTCTTTCACTAGGAGGGACAAAGAAGGATCGCCTGCTAGTTTTTCTTCTGAATTATCAAAATACCAGTCAAGCGAAATAGTTTTTAAGATTCCATAATTTTCTTTAAATCAAGTCATGACTGAAAATGATTTTAAAAGGATTGATAAGCAGCTGAGAGAAAATCTCACAGTAGAACCCACCAGACCACTGTCAGTGCCACCACTCACCATTTCATAACGTATCATCTCATGCTCTAAAAACACCCTATCAGCCGTCTTGAGTCACAGCAGCTTCCAAAGAACTCTCACCTACTGTTGTGTTTTCAGACACGCTACTATTTAAAAAAACAGCTACACTGAAGTCTCCGTTCACCCAACCACAGCACACATTTCTATCACGTAAAAGGCACATTTGGATTTATATTGTCCAGCAAATTAATTAAACAAGTCAACCTGTTGTATGCGACACTATGGTGCAATCACTTTGCTTTAATCACTTAGATTAGTGGTGGCTTTTAAGAGTGACACATTCAGAGCTTTAAAAAAAAAGCAAGATGACTGGTATAAACCAAAAAGATGATGCTATACCCATCAATAATCTTTAATGCTTGTGCTCTCAAACAAAGCAGACTGCATTCTGGAAACTCAAGACAGATGTATCAACCAGTGAACTACATTTCCCATAAGGCACAGCAATCATACCGTGGGATTTTACTTTTAGTAGCTCTGCAGAAATATACTGTTCCCATGTACAGCACGGCTGCAAGGTGAGTGCTACTGAGATCTCAGTTTTGACTCATACCTCTGTGTAATCTCATTTCTACGTAGCCACGTCTCAGCCGCAAGAACCATCAGAAAATCCCTCTAGCCTGGAGAATTTTACCCTTTCCAGTTTACGGGCGGACAAAGGAAGACATCAGCTGCTAGTATTTTATAGACAAGGCTTCAATTCCTGTGATAAATATTACAATAGGGACTTTGCAAGATAAAACTTCAACTGACGGCTTTAGAATAATATTTTTAACATCTAACAACCTAGAGCTAAATGCTTACTCAACGCCATTTCATTGTATTCAGGTCAGATATGTCATAGTACAGAAAAATCCCCAACACGAAACTTAAAATCTAGTGGTTTCTGCTCTGACAAGTCACTGCTTGGTCTTGGCTAGAAATTAACAGCGTTAATAGGGACCTTCAAATAATGGTGCAAATGATTAAGAGGGTGACCAAAATCTGAAGTTACTATCTGTTGCTGTACACTAACTCTACATATCGGGTGTTTACGATGTAGGGGAAAGTGAACAAGTGAATAAATGAATAAGGAAGCATGTCTCTTTGAACCTGACTGAAAATCGACAGAATTGCTATTCACGCAAAAAATGTAAACTACTGGGCCTCTACAAAGTGACTTGTGTACTAATTCAATGAGATATATCTCTAAAGACAATGTGCAAAAGGCAACTATTTAGATAAAGAGCTTTATCTCTTTATTTCCCCATAAACATACGAAAGACTCAAAGCAGTCATACTGTTGACTGTCCTTATGCACCTGCTTTCTTTTGACCATTTGTTGTGACTAAAGATGGTATTTTCCAGTGTCTGCACCTCTTTACCAAAAAAAAGTTGGTGTAACAAGTAGGCCTTGTTAAAGACACAAAACCATTTGATCTGTCAAGGCCTCTGACAAAGCTGTGAAAGTTGAGATGTGATCAGATTTTTCCTACGTAGGTGGTGTCAAAGAGACGAGGGGAGGAGGATGATCTACTGCTGTGTCGAGTCGACGTGTGTGCTTGGGGTGACATTTTCTCCAAGAGTGCAGCTTCCTGCTCAAACCCACACACTGGCTCGCCTAAAGAGAAAAGGGACAAAACTGTTTATGGGCAAAACCACAAGTTAAGAGTACGTGAGCATTTCTAGATTTTCCCTAATGCCTAATCCAAAAATACTCCAGATGATGTCTTCATTCTGAAAACAGACCACAGCATCCCTAATGCATCCGATTATTTCCAAATATCATGATGCTCCCAGGGCTACACAGAGAAACCAGTTTGACTTCTAATATTTGACTTGTCATTATTACTATAATCAGCCCTTTGTTAACTAGCATTTCCTCAGGCTCTTCAGACTTTGTTTGACACCCTGAGGGTCCACTCCACTCACCTTTCTACACCTGAATTAGGTTTGCACACATCTGACTCCAACCTTTCCACTCACACAGTATTCTCCGTACAACAATTTGAATTCCTCTATTCTTCTTCTGCTGCCTTGTAACTTCAGTATAATTGTACCTTATTAAAAATAAATATATATTTATAAAAAGTAACTTCTTTAGGGGCTAGATACTACATTCAAACCAATACCAATGACTCACACCAGAAATATGAGATGACTTAAGAAACTCTGGCCTCACCTATAAAGTGAAAACACTGCACCAGATACATAATGCAGGTTTTTGATCTTAAAAATACCCTCAACTCAACCCCTAAAATAATAGGTGTCATAGATATTCTGTCCATGAGTTTAACAAGTAAGAAAGAGAGTGATAATTTGACTGTAGGATCCAGTTAACATAAAACAATATGCTTTCACACAAATGCAGACTGACACACAACCGGGGGTGGGGGAAAGGGGGGTGGGACACCCAGACAGAGAGTACATAAATTCAGTCATCTTTATTTCAAAATTAACAAATTAACCTCCGGCAGCAAGTGATGACAAACCCAGTGTTAATCAAACCAATATGTACATTGTAATATAAAAAGCTGTTAAGAGCAAAAAGATCTGAAGGTATTTATTTTTGACTCATTCTGTACACTCTTTATTCATAGTGCTTGAATTCGTATTCAACTCAGTCTATTCCAAGCAATAAAAACATGCCTGTGTGCAAGTATGTGTGTGCAAGTGTGTGTGCGTGTGTGTGTGTTCGTATTCTCAGTCTCTCATGGGAAAATCTCCAGGTGTCCTCTAAACCAAAAAGTCAACCCCATGATCTCAAACACATGCAGCAGTAAACCAGTACAATGGTTAACTGATCCATATTCCAATCGCTGCAGTGCACCTGCAAACAAAAATCAACCTCTTTTCTCTTTTGAGGGTTCATGCAGCTCAGAGTGAGAAAAAAAAAGAGTCCCTAAGAAAAAAAACATACATTTTCTTTCATTTCTGCAACCTAAGATTAAACTAGTTTACTATCATACAAACATTTAAAAGCCCATGGCCATTTAAGCATACAAAATAAGACTGTGTTTAAAATATAAAGAGAAAAAAAAGGTTATCTACAGTAAATTAAGAATCTTTCTAAAAGTTGTTAAAACACTTTAAAAAATATTAGCTGCAATTCATTTGAAGCTGCCAAACTGGTTCTGAGGAGTTCCATTATTGACCCAAACATTGTTGTTCTGTGTGTAATACAATAGTAAAAACTTGTTTCTGCGCCTCTATAAAAAAAATGCATATATTCTATAATAATACGGTTTGTAGCAGTTTTTTGCATTTGTGTCTCACAGTTGATCACAAAAGTTTATACACAACACATGACTGATTGAGGGACACAGTTACAAAGACTGATGAACCCGAGTTTAGTTCAGTTCAGGAGCAAAGGCTGCCAGAAAGATTTAAGTTTCTCATCCCAAGTAGGTCAGTTAACACCAACCACCAATGCATCTCAGTTAGGTATTTTTATTTCCGCTCCTCTACCTGGTGAAAGCCTTTTGCTGATTGGCACGGACGATGTCGTCGGGAGACAACGTGTCGAAGCTGAACGGTACAATTGGTGAAAGTGGGGTGAGATGCTCTTTGGATTTTTCCTGCGGTTTACAGAGGAAGGCCTGGTATCCACTTCCTGTCCGATGACATCCTATTTTTCCCCTTAATCCTTTCCTCGTCCTCTTCTGTTGTCTGCGGCTCTGAGTCGACAACGTGATCGCAAACACTGAAGCTGTTGCAAAAACAGAGGAATCTAAACCCAAGGCAACTGGAGATGATGAGGATGGGGAAGGGAGATAATTGTCGAAGAGACTAGGGCCCACTTCATGTGATTGAGCCATAAGTGTGCTTAAATCAATGGACTCGCCCGGTTTATGCGGTCTGGAGTTCTGGTGGTATGGTTTGTGGTCAAGCATACACTTGAGGCCACCTTCTAAAGTACTTTCTGGCGACATATCCGCCCTCTCTGGTTTTGCTGGTGAAAGGAGGGAGCTGAGGGAGTACTGTGACCCATATGAGGTGGTTGAGGTTTTGTCTTGGTGTTCAGACGCCAAACATGAGAAAGATAGCAGCTCGGAGAGGCCAGGTGGTTGTTTCATTGCATTTGCAGGAGATTCAGGGCTGATGGGTTGAGGGGAGGCTGAGGAACTGTTAGTTTGATGCGGAAAAGCTAGCTGCGCCTGAGAGACTGTCCCAGCCAGGAATGTAGAAGAAATGTTGGTTGGTTTAGAAAAGGTAAGTGTGTATGCAAGGCGTTCAGTGTTCTTGGACAGTGATGGACAGTGAATGTGTGTACTCATGTTTTGGTGCTGAGAAGCTAACTCAGACAGTGACGTACCGGCACAGTTTCCAGAAACAATACTACTGTGCGGAGTAGGGAAAGAGTCACCGATTCTTGGGCTGTGATTTGAGTGCTCCTGGATTAAATCCGCCAAAGATGGGCTTCCCTTAGGATCAGCTCTTGTGACTTTGCCTCCAGTCCCTGATGCCCCTAAGAGCTGATTGTTCTGGAGGACAGAACTGAGAGTTCCAAACCCAGGAGGAACAGCCATAGAAGAGCTGGACGTGGTTAGTTTAGGAAGGTTTAGTGACAGGCTACTAAGTGAACCTGAAAGGAGCGAGGGAGCTGAGCTGTTAGACGCTGAAGATGTATTTAAAGACGCCAAAGTTCCCAGTGAAAGACCACTGGGATTTAACATGCTGGATGGAGGGGAATTAGGTCCCATGCCGAGAGCACTTAATGAGGGGAGACCCAAACCTTGCTTTGTGTTAACTACTGCTGTTCCCTTACTCTTCTGCTCATACTCAGACATGAGCAGTGCCAGACTGCTAACACCTAAAGCAACATTTTGACGGGTGACATTTTGATTTTCAGAGCTGCTCAACACTAGG
The DNA here is from genome assembly GCA_038501795.1 of Pseudopleuronectes americanus. Lineage (NCBI taxonomy): Eukaryota > Metazoa > Chordata > Actinopteri > Pleuronectiformes > Pleuronectidae > Pseudopleuronectes > Pseudopleuronectes americanus. The sequence continues at coordinate 10,292,459 of CM076734.1, read as the reverse complement.
TCAGGCTTAGGTTGAGATAAGAGGTCATGCAAGCTTGGTAAACTTGCTGGTACGCTTGGTGTTGTACGTTTGCACCCATCAAACTGTGATTTGTGTTCCTTGGGTGTAATGTCAGTGTGAGAAGCAGACAAGAAGGCTCCTTACCTTACAAAAGCCAATTTCAGGTGTCGTAGAGGAGAGACAGGAGGCCAAATGAATCACATTATAAAAGTGAGAAGGGAAAACAAACAGAAAGAAGGCACTTTGTTAATTAATTGCATTTGAGTGACTTCAATTCATCATCGCATACATTTGTGTGTGAACAGTGGTAGCTACACTTTCATATACACAATGCTGATGAATGCAAGCTTATTGTAAGTCGCTTTGGATAAAAGCGTCAGCTAAATGAAATGTAATGTAAAATGCTATTTCTTCAAGTATCTTCTGAAGAACCCACTAATATTTAGTCAAAATATCATGATAAAGTATTCGATTTCATATGACTATCTAAATCACAACAGTGATTGTGAAACAGTCAAGTTCTTGTGTTTCTCTTGTGTTCGTAACTCCTGATTTGTGAGAAATAATTCTTTCATTCCTCACAATAATAACAGTTTCTTTTAACTTGCAGGCTGGACTCTAAAAGTCAGACTGTATTGTTTTACTTACATGTTTCTTAATTATACTTAATAATTCCTATCCTTAATACTTAAGTGAGTGTTGTTTGTAATAAAAAATAATAATTATGGGATATTCAAAATCATTAGACATGAAATTTCTATATATACTGAAATGCTTTAATGCTGACTAGGTGATTAAAAGGCCTTATTGTGCAAAATTAAGTACTGGTATTATTCTGTCACAGTAAATTAGATTGATCATTAGCCACATGACAAGAAAATACATTTATTATGAGCTAACCAGCTGTGAAATATCTCAATTGTTTGATTGGATGAAATGTTATGTAGAACTTGTGCCAAGTTTAGGAAATTCTCTGACCAATATCGAATCAACCATTCTCTAATGATAAACTATTTTAGACAAGTCAGGGACCAATAAACTCCAGGTGTACCTTTCTCAGCCGTGGCCGCTTGTTTGGTTCTTTGTGGAAGTGGAGATTTCTCCTGGCCAACTCTTGCTACCACATCCATCTCATCATTAACTGGGGCTGTTTTAGGGTCTTCAGACAGGACTGCATCCAGGGCCTTCTGTGGGTCAAATCCATGTCTTACGGCAGCCTGGCTCAGGACTGAATCTGGTACTGCTTCTCCCAGCACAGTCCGCATATGGTCCAGACACGAATATAACTTGGCTACAAAGTCACAGACATAAAAGTTGTAATCAAGAAATGCATTACATGGTAAACAAGCATTATTGAATTATTAAACCAAGAAAAATAAAAAGATACAATAAAATGATCTTTGTCATTTTTCCAATCCTCGCATGAACTCAATAACATTACCTTGATCAAGAGGGTCAAGGTTGTGGATGACAGTAGGGGAGATAAGAACCTCTTCATCTTCTTCCTCTTCTAGAGGCTCCTCCTTTGGCCCTTGCTTCTCTTGACGTGAATAGATGAACTGATTTGCTGAATAAACCAAAAACATTCTTACTTATTTAACAATGGGATGTTTATATTATTAGCTGTTCCTTTTACTGGGAGGAAGAAATAACATCCTCTTGTGTATAATTGTTGACAGTGCAACAGAGAACATTCATACTTGTTGATTTCATTCACTGACACCAACCTGTTGCTGGGGATATGCAGCAGTAGTCATCGTCCACAGACTGTCCGTACACATCGTCATCATCTAGGTCTGGAAAAAAGAAATGAACCTTAGCATCAAATGTTTCTTCTCCCGTGTCTGACACAAATTTCCACGTGTACAAATGTATTTGTGGTAAAGAGAAAGACTCCTTTGTACCAGCTGTAACTTTGCCTTGTCAGCAGTTTAACAGAATGCACAACATAGAGTAAAGGGAGAGCTAGATGATTATCTATATTCAGTACTTGTACAAAATATGAGGCCTAATAAGTCAATAAAAATAGGGAGTGTCTATATATATTATCTTGCAATGAATCATAACCTACCACAACCCTTTAAAGTTACCTAGTTAGCTGGCTAGCTCTCATTGACTTTAGTAAACAAATACATAAGCTACAATAACGACTAGCTTATTATGCTAGCTTGAGTTACATAAACACGTTAGCCCAACAGCTTCGATATTTCAATGTATACTAGGATAACAGAGAACATTATCTCGTGCCAGGTGCCAGAAGAGACTCGACAGCAACATTATGTAAACCAGCTAGCGTTAGCCGCTAATGCTACAATTGAGGAACAGCGTAATGTAGCTTAGCGGCTAACGGGCTTAGCACTTGGAGGCCTAGCCGTTGCGCGCAGCACGTCACCAACAGCTCGCTGAGGTCGTCTACCTTCATCGTAGTTGTAACCTCGGACATTTCTGTGCCGAGACATGTTGGCTGTGTGTCCTCTCTGAGCTCCTGTGACAGTGTGGGGCTCACAGACTGTGGGGACATGTGTCTCACTGCCCGGCTGCCTGAGCTACTGCTGCTGCCGCTGCTGCTGCTGTTTGTGTGACGGCAGCAGCCAGGAGAGAACTCCGCAGCCTCGGACAAGAATGCATTAAATAAATTAATATTTTAAATTGATTCCTTTTTGATTAGTATCTTTGTGCTTGGTGGACAGTTTAATTATTAATACAATTTTAGAAACTTTTTTTCTTCTTCGATGACATCACTTCCGGTTGAAGTTCCAGCAATGTGGCCTGGGTCTGCATCTCTATCTATCTATCTATCTATCTATCTATCTATCTATCTATCTATCTATCTATCTATCTATCTATCTATCTATCTATCTATCTATCTATCTATCTATCTATCTATCTATCTATCTATCTATCTATCTATCTATCTATCTATCTATCTATCTATCCATCTATCTATTGCCTATTCCCATTGTTTGTACATTGTAAGAAATTAATTTGTGACTAAATTTGATTTCAATAGTACATATATAGACTTTTTAAAGACCTGGGGAATTACCTTTATGTAAAAAAATGTAACATGTAGAGTGTCAGTTGATTTCTGATGAATAAAGTTTGTATATTTTGATACATTTGTGTGTAACTCTTGGGTTAAATCCGTGCAGAAGCAGAGTGAGCGCGAGGAGTGCAGTGAATCCATCCAACCAACAAAATATCTGAGTGCAAGCTCACAGTCTGAGCACAAGCAGAGCCAATCTAAGCACGAGCAGATGATGTTTTGAGTGAGAGCATTACAAAACCTGAAATTAAATCAATAAGTCCTGCTCTCAAACTGATAGACCATGCTTTAGATAGAAAAAAATACCTCTGTGCTGAATACGGTTGTAAATTACCTGAATACATAGAAACAAACCCTGGTCCTTCTTATGAGTAGACAGTTGAATTTCGTATTTGTGACCATTTGTTATTAATGTGTCAGAGGAAGCACAATATCACAGGTGAACACTGAAAAGTGTCCCCCTCTGCACAAACCTTATTTCAGTTAAATAGTTCACAATCAGGACTGAAAGACACTTACAGGTTAAAATCCTGCCTGTGATCTTGGAGTGTGAATGTCTCAACCATTTTTTGTTAAAGGTTATGCCCTATGGTTAGAGACCAGCCCATCTGAGCCCACACTCTACACCTCACACACACACACACACAAAATGAGTGACATCATGTTTTCCTCCTATCTTTGTACCACAAGAAAACTAGAGCCCATCTACCACAAAGAGGAAATATACAAGATGTGTGTGCTTGTGCATTCACACAAATGTTTGTGTACACATGTTTTTAACTCTTTGCACATACATGCACCGTTTAGTCACACAGAAGAGTGCAAATGTACAAAAGTAGGATTTTTGAATCCATTGTGTCATACTGAGCTCATCTACAGTGGCTCATGTGCCAGTGAAACAGAAGAAGATGAAAATGTCAAACATTAATCTGATACCAGTGGTGCAGGTGAAGTAGACTTACGTATCTGCACGGGGGAAAGGAAATATGAGGTTTGGTGTGTCTCCCCGAGCTAAAAATAGAGCAGAATAAAGAAAGACAAGTGCTTAGGTAATTGTAAAGACCTTTTCATGATGAATGGCTCATATTGCAAGTGGCAGTTTGACGGAGAGCAACTTGAATTGAAAACAGAAGGGTATATCATTCATATCAGGAAGGAGGGACGTTAATTGAGGAGCTTCTTTATTTTTGTGCCTTAAGTTTGACTTTTGGGTAAGCGTGTGCGTGCCTGTGTGTCTGCGCGTACACATGCGTCTCTGAGTGGGTGGAGGTTTCCCCTCCAAAATTCCACTTCCTGCGTTTTGAAGTCTATGTTGCACATCTACATGTCAAAACAAACAACTGCACATGTACACATGGAACACACACAAAACACACACACAGACACACAAACACTCACACTGACACACACACACACACACACACACACACACACACACACACACACACACACATACACACACAAACACATAAAGATGCTCATGTTACAGGGTCACACAGGTGACAGAGAGGGAACTCTTTCTCTGCATCACTTAAATGTTTCTGGGACATTTTAAAACCAAAGGCCTCAAACGGCATCTGATCTGCAATGGAAATGGAACATTTTGCTTAAAGTAGAAACAGTCTCGCCAATATCAATTGGTAAAGGGTTAGTCGATTTTCCCTTTCACTGTTCTCTTTAGTCTCAAGTGACCAAAATAACTTTTTTTCTGTTTTTTTGTTTGTTTTGTCTATTGATGAAGTCTCTCTGCTTTCTTTATGCTGTCAATTGTCGAGATGAATTGAAATTGTGCTTGTGCAGCCGGAGGGCTGATGTGTGATTTTTCACACCTCTACTCAGGATCTGAACATTTGTTTCCTCTGAACATCTTTGAGGCGCACTCTGGTCAAATCTGTGCTGCGGCCGCAGAGGTTGCAAAAGTCTGTTCTAGAGCGGAAATGGTGGCAGGCAAGAAGGATTTAAGAGATAATTATTGTCGGACCGATTAGATGGATTAAACAGATGGAAGGACAGATTGATAGAAGAATGACCGGATCAGTGGATAGACGCTTAAAAAAAATAATAAGTATATTATATGAATGTATGATGAATAAACCTGTTAGTTTTTAACAATCACATTTTCTTTGTAACTGAAGTCTATGCAGTTCAAGGAGATGTCAAAACATGGTTGCCAGCAGTTGGATGGTGATGGTATCTATGGAAACAAGTGAAAGCAAAGGATTGTAAATCTGTCAACAACAGCATGTAAATCTGAAAAAAACAGATTAATCCTGCTGTAATTGTAGGAGACAAAGCCTTGAATACAAAAGGGGGTGAGGGGTGAGCTCCTGTCCCAAAAGTTGGCAATGGGTATGAGGTAATGCTTTACATAATTTTCCAAAGGCCCAAGGCATCATGGGAAGAGGAACTCACCTCCGGGGGGAAAATGCAAAACCTACACCCTGGGTAGTCTTGGACAGGTGGTTCACACAACTGGAGCCAATAAAGAAACACATGTGAGGTCCTTAAAGTAACATGTTGTTAAATTAAATGTAATCAAAATCAAATATTGAAACTAAATTTATATCAGTAGTGATTTGTTTGAAGTCATTTCAAATGTTTACTTAAGAATAAAATAAAAAAATATATCCTGAAGAGTTGGATTCTTTTTTTGTGAAGTAATGTATTTGCATGCACATAACCATACAGGATCACATTTACTTTGTTTACTATTCACGGGATCAGGTTTTTGTCTAAGTGCAGGCCTTTACATACACACTCACGAGCAAATACGCACAGCACACGCACTGAGGGCCTTCCCTGGATTTGAAAGCCTGAAGGTGGGAAGACATATCTCAAAAACCCAGGGGCCGTCATTAAGAATCATTCAAATGAACCAACCTGTGCACACAAAGCTCTACAAAGGGGGCAGCCATCCCAGTGCCTGCCCTTAACCTGTCCAATCGCGCCCATGCAAATGTCCCCCCTCTGGAGTCAATGGGTCTCAGGCTTCCTACTACAACCTAGTATGAGGGTATTTGCATATGCTGACTCCCTACCTTTTATTTGGTTTCAGATAACCTGGAGTTTTTATCCTCTCCTCGAGGGAAAACACACATCTAGGGCCTTCTGGAGAAAACTAAAGACCAATAGGAAAATACTGATCACATATGAAGTATGTTCTATTACATGGACCTATTTTTCTCTCTACATGGGTAAACTTTATGCAATGCTGTCATATAAATAACATTTGATAAAATAAAGATTAGAAGTGCTGCAGTATTTCAGGCAGAAATGACTGCAACACTGCTGAGGGTTTGTATAGGATTTGTAGGCGCAGGTTTGCAGGCAACCATCTCATGCCAGAAGTTGTAGAAGCAGCACTTAAAGACCAACAGGCTAAAAAAGTGTGTTAAAAATGAGTAGCCTTAGAAAACTAATATGGAAATGACACATTTTACAGCTATATTCTTAAAACTGCAATTATAGTAAGTATCTTTTTGTGCCATGTCCAGTCCTGAAAATCGTCCTTTTCCTTTCTAAGTGCTTCACATCAGTGATCACCCAGTCCACGCTGTGGCATAAAATAGGGAAATGTGCAGTGTGTGTATGAGTATGTGTGTGTTTGTGAGTGTGTGTGTGTCTTTATCAGGCCACTATTATGATGACTGCCCTGGGACAATAGGCTGGTCGTGGGCGATAGTAATTACAAGTGACCAGGACAATACGGTCGCGTATGGAGGAACTAATACAATAAGAAGACACATTTATAAAGTATTAGCCCCCCTCCTCCTCCTCCTTCTCTTCCTCCTCCTTCCTGCAATGAATGGTTCATCGACTACAGTCTCGGCACAGGGAGGATGGAGAACTCAACCAAAACAAAATAATAATGGTAACCTGCTGCACAGTTCCCTAAATACAAGACTGGAGAGCAGTTTTAACTTCTCATCTTTAAAAGAGAGTTGCAAAAGCAGGTTGAACTTGTTCCTGATTTCTATGTGGCCTGTTAAGAATGAATTCATCAGGGGCGATTAAAGAAAGACAAAATGAAACTTGAGGAACAAGTTGGATGTACTCAACTTGCCCTTTATCATTAGTGCAATAAATCCACTCGCACAGAAAGAGCTGGAGGGCCCGTGCGCATTTCTTTAACTGTCTTTGTCTGGACGAGCACAAAGGCTCTCTTGGACGATAAGAGAACGATAATGCAAAGTCTTGTTGTGTGTGCTTATATTATCACTTGGGCACATCTGTATGTTATCTGGAGCACCAGCAGGGACTCCACGCGCAGCACAACTTCGCTTTCACCCTCACTTGTAAAAAAAAAGAGAAAAATTCCGCAATTGAATAGATTGTCCAGACACAGGCTGCGTTTCCTTCTGCTTTTTTTTTACCGCAGAAGAAGTTGCTCACGAAAAGTTTAGCGCGGACGGACGGGCAATACGCGCCTTCAGCGTGGAGGACACTGTGTTGTGTTTATGCTGCGTTCATGGACGCCTCGTTCATTTTCGTTGCATGCACTTGGAAAGCATCAGCTCCGAACGGTGCAATACTTAAAGCAACTAAACTAATCTAACCACTTTCAACTGATTAATAGCCATTTACAGCATATTACACCATTGCATCTCTTAGTTATTTTAAGTCTAATCCTGGTTGTTGCTTTGCCTTTTATTATATAAATATTACTTATTACTTACACTGCACTGTTACTTTCACTCTTTTCTGGGGGTTTTTGTAACACAATAATACAATAATAAACTTTATTTATACAGAAGTTTCCAAAAACCATGTCTACTAAGTGCTCGGCCAAATAAGAAATGCTGTACATTTACACATTTAAACCCATTTCTCAATGCAACTCTTTCATATCTATTTTTTAAATGATTTTTCTTGTATTTTGCCACTTGCCTTAAAGTATGTTTTTCTCTACTATATTAAGTTATTTTTGTAACATAGATGCTGTAGTCGCCCTGCTGAACTGATCTGTCCTCCTCGTCCAACACTTGTCAATTACCTCCATGTGAGAAATAAAACTTTTCTCAGCCATGGACCAAAACGCTGGCGTCCGACGCTCTTGAACCGCTCAAACCTCGCGCAGGCGCACATGAGGAGCGCCAAATTGACCGGGATGCTGGAAGGAGGGCGGAGCAGCGGCGCAGGCTCCGCAGTTTAAATGAATGTCAACCTGCTGCTGCCGGGACAAGTCACTCAGAGCTCAAACCTGCACACACATACACACACGCACACTTCTACAACATGGCCCGGCGGCCGAGAAACAGGTACGTTCCAACACACGCAACTTTATCTTTCTCATCTTCTGTGGATCTACTTCGTTCCTCTCGTTGCTCCTGGAGACGCGGGGTTGACGCGTTAAAGCCGCATGTTGTTGACAGTGTGTGTTTCATTGGTCACGTTTCTTATTTGTTTCGTGTTGTTGTTGTGGTTGATGTGGTAGCGTTTGCGGAGTTGTGTTGCCTGGTCCCGTTAAAGCGCAGCGGCGGAGCGGGTGTCCTCGCTCGCGCGCTCATGACAGGTGGTGGTCATCTGGCATGTGCGCCGCTCGCTGCTGTCAGTGCACAGAGAGAAAGGAGCCTCACACAAACACACACACACACGCATGCATATACACGTACACACACATGCATATACACACACATGCATATACTTACATGCACACGCATTACTATCATTAGGCGGGTGGACAGGCGCGTGCCGCGTTTGTGCGCTTCCAAGGCGCGTGGACCCTGGTTTTAATAGGAGCCTATAATAAACACCAACTAAAAGCAAGAACACACTCGTGCACTTTCCCGACAAGCGATCTCACATCGTAAAATTCAGGTTTGTTAAGGTTTAGAAAAATATCCCTAACCCTAACCCATTTCATTATGTCCTCTTGAGGATCCACATCCTCAGCGATCCACAATGAAACACTTTTTATTCTCACTTTTTAGAGCGGGATTTGATCTCATACAAAAAGGTAAATGGGTCATCTAGATGGTATCGGGGCTGAATGTGGTCCCAGATGGACGCTCGCACTTATTTGGGAAACTGCGCTCTCCCCGCGTCCTCAGTGTGCACTTGACCCGAGAAGAGGCTGAACGGGCGTCCTCCTCTTCGTGGACTTTACTGAAGGGGAATCGGTTCGTCTTTACGTCCACACCCTGAAAAAGCGCCTTAAAGTCACTAAAGGACGCATCAGGTTGGACTGTAGCTGTAGCACCAGTTTGGTTTTTGGTTTATTCTCATGCTTTGACGCAGGAAACCTGAGGAGAGTTTGAGTGAAATGTCTCAACTGAAGTGGTCATGATGATTTCCTTCGATGGGTCATACTTTAGAGTTGAGTTTGTTGTATTCAACGTGTTTTATTTCCTCATATGTACAAACTACAATGGCTTATTCTGTAAGTAACTTTTTGGGGGCTGTCATAGTTATTGTAAAATAAATACGTATATATATAAATATACATAAATGTACATATTATATCTCTTTTAATTCTGAAATACACACGGGTTGTGTGGTGCTTTAACATTTATTTTTACATTTGAATCATCTTTGCTGCTTTTATTCTCCATATGGTCATGGCATGCTGTCGCTGAGTTAATTTACAAAAATAAGGAAGATAATCCACATTAAATATCATCTTGAACACATACACACACACTCACACGTACACACCTCAGTGGGGTTCCTGTTCACCTGTTGCACTGAACCCTACCTAACTTCCACCTTGCGCACACTCTACATTATCCTTTAGTTAAAAAAACTGTGTGTGTGTGTGTGTGTGTGTGTGTGTGTGTGTGTGTGTGTGTGCACGCGACTGTGCATGTGCCTGACTGTGCTGTACAATGCCACTGCAGGTCTGAACACGCAAGGGTCATGAAATTATGATTGCATGTGCCAATCCCAGTATCTGTGGAAACTAAAAACATTGGAACCTGTTCATCCGTACCCCCCCCTCCCTCCCACTAGTTGTTCTCTCACTCATTCGCTCCCTCTCTCTCCTTCTCGCTCTCTCTCCCCTTGTGGGTGTCTTGGCGAACAGCCCGCCTGCACCCAAACCTTCAAGAATGACTGGTTCTGTCTGTGTTGACACCTGATGAGTTAAAGAGTAGGCAGAGTTCTTTATGCACTCTGCAAAGAGATGATTAGGGAGCAGTTATTGTGCTTTTATTTGCCTTTCACTGTTCTTTTTTACACAGCCACCACCTCTTTTTAAAAATGCTCTCTCTCTCTCTCTCTCTGTGCGTGCAGTGTTTACAGCAGTGAGGAGGATGAGGAGGAGACCGAGATGTATGAACATGATTACGATGGATCAATGGCCAAGGCAGGGAAACGCCACCTCGGCAAAACGCGCTGGACACGAGAAGAGGTACACACACATTCAATATGTCACACAACACGCCTCACTTGTTAAACACAGATGACGTCACAGGAGAGATCAGTCCCCACCAACTTGGCAACCACCTTTTTTTTTATTAATGTCTGGTCAAACCACATTTGCTGACTGTTATACTCCTTTTTAAAAGTGCTGTGGACCATGTATTTCTTTGCAGCAACATATTTTATATCTAACAAAGTGCAACATCTGCTTTTTTTCAGGATGAGAAGTTGAAGAAACTTGTTGAGCTTCACGGATCAGAAGACTGGAAGCTCATCGCAAGCTTGTTAACTGTAAGTAACAGATCTGTGGGAACATACATGCACACACATACTACAGACACACAAGCTTACAGACAAGGGGAAGTTAACACAAATGTAAACAAAACAAAGTCTTGCGGTGACAAACTAGGATGTTTTGCTTCATTTCGGCCAGTTCTCTGTGAGCACCAAGCTTCTGCTGATTTATAGTTTTTATATATTCACACATACATATGCGTTTTGACCTCCCATAGGATACAAATGATAATTAATTTCCTTGTTCTCTGACATACCAGAATCGAACAGATGTGCAGTGTCAGCATCGGTGGCAGAAGGTGCTGAACCCAGAACTCATCAAGGGGCCATGGACTAAAGAGGAGGACCAGAGGGTAAGAAAACCTTCTTTTAGAAACAGGCCACACTGTACTATAGTAGACACATGAAATTGTGAATATCCATGCAAAAAAGTATATGTTAGGGTCAGGGTGCACAGTCAGCGCATTCCTCCACCGAGGCCCAACAATCGATTCATGATTAACTGTTCTTTGTAGCAGGAGGGGGAAAAAAAGAATTGTTAAAGAAAGTGAAAGAATAAAAGTGTTTACATGAAGGTGCTTCTCTCTGGAGTGCCACCAGTGGTGACCTTTAACACTAGGGTTAGTTAACTTTAGTGTAACAGAGTTGAAGACAAACACAGGAAACAATCAAGTCCACATTTCTATATGTTCCTGTGTGATTAAGGCAACTATTCTGAAGCAAGAGCTTTGGATCTGTTGCACATTTTGGGTTTCCTGAAAATTTGCTCTTACCCAACGAGAAATGAGTTTAGTCTCCTGCAAGCTGTGCAGTGTATTTATTGAACTAGTCTGAAGGAGTTGTATTTCCACCCAGATGCCGCTGTAATGATTAGCAGAGTGGCTAACGTTCCACTGGAAACTCCCTCGGTGCTCACCAAGCAGGTGTTCTCAATCACCTCCTCAAAGTGGAGAGATAAAGAAAGAGGGAAGGAGGGGAAAAGAGGAAAGACAAGAAGGAGAGGGGATGTGTCCAGTGTTACAATGTATGGAGAAACTAACGAGTCTTACTTTCGTTTTCTCCCTATCCCGTCCATTCTACCTCACATTTACCTTTCACTTCTCCACCTTATTATCTTTCTTTCTTTGTACTTCTCCCTCTCCTCACTGTTATTGCTCCTTCCTTCCTCTTTGCTCATGCCTTTCTGCCATCATTCACTTCTCTTCCCTTTCAACACTCTTCCTCCTCCCCTCGTGCCTTTCCTCTTTTACCCCCCCCCCACCCCCCTCCGAACACACACACACACAAACATTTCCACCCCAGGTGATCGAGTTGGTCCAGAAGTACGGAGCCAAGCGCTGGTCGGTGATCGCCAAACACCTGAAGGGGCGGATCGGCAAGCAGTGCCGCGAGCGCTGGCACAACCACCTGAACCCGGAGGTGAAGAAGACGTCGTGGACGGAGGAGGAGGACAGAATCATCTACCAGGCGCACGAGAAGCTGGGCAATCGCTGGGCGGAGATCGCGAAGTTGCTCCCTGGCAGGTGAGGCAGAGAAAACGATTGAAGGATTAGAAGCTAGCTAGGCGAGGAAACAAAAGCACTGAACATGAAATAAGATGGAGGAATACAGGAAGAATTACCCTTATTTTGAAAGATAGGACTGAATAGGATTACAGAATAAAGGAAGTATCAAATATCAGAACTGGATGGGGTTTTTATTTAGAGGAAAACCTAGAATCAAACCTGGCACACAGATGCTGTCGTTACGGTTGTAATAACGCTGTACTGATCAATTGTATAATCAATAACCGGTAAGTTGTTATGTGCCATGCAGGACTGACAACGCCATAAAGAACCACTGGAACTCCACCATGAGGCGAAAGGTGGAGCAGGAGGGCTACCTCCAGAGCGCAGCCAAGAACGGCAACTCTGCCCTCTCCCTCGGTCACGGCTACATCAAGGCCGCCAATCACATCATGGGTTTCCCTAATCACTCGTCCAGTCAAGCGCAGCTGCCTCCCCTGTCGCCACACAACTACGCCTACATCTCCAACACACACAGGGTGAGTGGGCTATTCAAGTGGGAATGGCGGCAGGAAAAGTGAACGACGTAGCGGCAGGAGATTCATTCCTGTGATTTGTTTCTGATTGGGTTTTAACAGGTGCCTTTCCCCATGGCCTTGCATCTGAACATCATGAACATTCCCCCGCACGGGACCGCTGCTATACAGGTAAAGGACAAGCAAGTGAATGTAATCGATCCCTATGAGGGGACAAGCGACGATAGATTGACGATGACTGAATAGGCACTAAACTCTGGCTTCTACTCGTAGAGACACTATGGTGAGGAGGATCCGGAGAAGGAGCAGAGGGTGAAAGAGATCGAACTGCTGCTCATGTCAACAGAAAATGAGCTGAGAGGCCAGCCATCACTACCAGTGAGTCATGTGTGCGTGCGTTTGTGTGTGGGTCTGCGTGTGCGTGTGCGTGTGTGTGTGTGTGTGTGTGTGTGTGTGACCCTGGCTTTAAGGACAGTGGTTAGATGTGTATGTGTGAATAAGGAGGAGGAAACATCTGGGGGGTCTGTTTCTGCTGAAGTGATGAAATAGGACTTTATCACCACTTGCGTGTGTGTGCGTGTGTGTGTGTGTGTGTTTGTGTGTGTGTGTGTGACCCTTTGTGGAACCTTCCACTTTACATTTCTGTCACCCACCCCTGACATTAAAGTTCCCTTTCTCCTTCCTGTACGATTTGACTTGAATTGTGTCTCTTGTCCTCCTATGCTGCTCATATTCTCAGAAGATTATTGCTCGTCAGTTATTTCCGGCTCCTCAATCTTCATATTCATTTTTCTCCTCCAGATGACTTTGCCCTATCCAAGCTGGGCCAGCCAGAGCTGCCTCAACAACAGCCCGGATGGTGTGGCTTTGTTGCTACCCCATCACCAGGCTGCTGCCCCCGCCCTGCCCCTCGACCAGAGCTGCCTGCCGGAGGAGAGCGCCTCTGCAGCACGTGCCCATACCAACAGCAGCAGCAGCAACAATAACAACAACAACAACAGCAACAGTCACCACAGCAGCCCAACGTTCTCGAATGCTCTTCCAGAGTTCATGGAATCTGTCATTGATTCAGTAAGTATCTGCATGTTTTAAAAGTGAGTTTTAATCTGTCCTCAGGCTTTAAGATAATTCTGTTCATTTTTGTGTAACATGTATCCAGATGAAAAAAAAGAAAAAGCTCAGCAGTTAGTAACATAAATCATTCCTAGCGGTCAGCCTTGACCCATATTCTCCACGCCCTTTCCCTCAGAGCCTCTCCTCATTGGGTGAGGCCACTGCCAGTGAGCTCATGGATAGGAGCACTATCAGAACAGACAGGTTCTCGCCCAATCAGGGCTCCAGAACTGCTCACGATGCATTGGCTGGTTTCATCTGCTCCACTCCCAAGCCTTCGCCAGTCAGAAATCTTCCCTTTTCACCCTCGCAGGTAGTTCACGTAGCCAAATGTGGTTAGAATCCATCCAATCACCAAACTGCCATCCAATGACAACAACCAATCATTCAGAATTAGTGTTCCTGCTCCTAACTTCAATCATTCCATCCGTAAATCATCTTTTGATGGACCACTCTTTTCTCTACTCTCCATCTCTGTCGTGTTCAACTTGAGAGTCATCGCGTGATCCGCCAGATAATTATTATTCTCTGAAACTCAAACTGTTGACTGATCATCTCCCGTCCTTTCCTTTCACAGTTTCTCAGCCAGTCGATGAGCCCAGGACACTCGGACAACGACAGCTTACCGATGGAGTCCAAGCCTCAGATCGACCCCTCGCTCAGGCCACAGAAAGAGAATGAAATGTAAGCGGCTCTGTCTCTAACCCATTTGAAATCACATGATGCAGATTTTTCCTCTTGAAAGGGTTTTAACAGCTCTCTCTCTCTCTTCTCTCAGGTTCAGAACGCCAAACATTTGCCGTTCTATCATGGAGTCGTCACCTCGCACACCCACGCCCTTCAGGTCGGCTCTGGCCCTGCATGAAGCCAAGTACGGCCCCCTCAAACTACTGGTAAGAGAAACCTATAAAGTAGACTTCTAAACCACTGTTGTTCGTGCTGTAGTTTGCTGGAGACTTACTGGGGATTTGTCTCTTTTCCAGAATACCCATTTGGAACATCAGATGGTCAACTCCATCAAGCAGGAGCCGATGGAGTGTTCCATCGAGCAGCCTCCTCTGAAGAAGATAAAACAAGAGGTAATTATCAATGACACAAGATATGTGACGTAGGAAGTTTGACTTTTTGATGTCGCGAAAGCAAAAGAAATAAGTGCAGTATTCTTCAGTTTAAATTATGTTAGTTTTAATTCCGTACGTAACCGTGATGTGTTTTGTCTCCTAGGTGGAGTCCCCGTGTGAGAGGAGCCCGTGTATGCAGTGGGAAGCACAAGACCTTCACACGCAGCTCTTCTCCCCAAACGGCCCCGCACAGGAAGTACCTGTAAGTTTAAATCGGACCTTTAACACCACAATACATGTTTGCTAATGTGAAACCATCCCTGGTCACACATTTCCTCAAAACTTGATATTTGCCTAGAATAACACTTAACGGCTTAAAAATAGCTTAAATACATCCCCCTTTGCAAGTTTGGACTTGTTGCTGACGTGTGTTTTGCATTTTAATTCAGGACCTACTTTCCAGCTCAATATTGAGTGAGGAAGGACACAAAACCTACGCCGTCCCTCGCAGAACCCTGGGCAGCCCACTACAGGTATGTGTATTTTTTTTTGCATTTATAACTACTTATTCATGTGTAATTGCACACTTGCCAGAAAAACTCATGTTCGTCTTTCATCCTTTGCCAACAGCAGCTCAGTACCTGGGAGCATGCGACCTGCGGGAAAACAGAGGAGCACGTTCTGGCGTCAGAGCAGAGCCACAAGTACATTAACACTTATCCTACAAGGACACTGGTCATGTAGACACATGTGACACGTGTTGATCCGGAAACATCAACACTCAGCGCGCTGGACGCAGCGTGGCAGGGTTTCGTATTTGTTGTGGTACAACAGTTGGGAGAGGCTCTATGCCACTGGTGTTTTAACACTCACACTTGTTGGATTTCAACCAACCAAAGACTATAACTCTTTTTTTATGTCTTTTACATAGAATTTGATTTGGGTTTCTTTTTTTTATTTTATAAATGTTCATCCTATCTCTTTTGGTCTTGTCATTGTATCATTATGGATGTTATGTATCATAAATGGGATATGGTGACTATATAATTTGCGTTGGGCTGTATTAATAATTCCGAATTTTTATATTAATATAAAGAACAAGTTAATTAATTTATTTCTTTTGTTTTTATGATGACTTTCTGATGTTTTTTTTCTATTCCAATTGGCCGACAGAGCAGTGTTGTAAGTTAAGTATTTAAAGCCCTATTAGCATTATCGTATATATCTAAAGGCATAAAACTGACCTCTGAAACTTCTCTGTTGCTTTTTATCTTTGTCGTTAAATAGGATATAATGGGTCTACTGAAAATTTCAAGTGTTTGCTCTGTGCCACCTATTTTCTAACCCCGAACTACTGAGCGAGAGAAGCTACGTCTGTTGTTACGTCATTATTAAATTATGAATTATAATGAGTCGCAATAAAAGGGGCCAGACTTATTAGTATTACCTGATTACCACGATGGCACCTTTATTTCTACATATATATATACATATATATAAATACATAGTATAATTATGAATTCAAACTATGTTAAATGAACTACTGTTTGAAATCATGAGCTTTTACCCAGTAAAAGTAAGACCAATCTGCACTTGAGTTTTATGTTCTCCATATAAACAAGCCAAGACTACTAAACACTGATGTTTTATATGATGCTACAAACAAAAGCCCGATTGAAACCTATGTGCTGTTGTCGTGTCTTTGAATAGTTTTGTACTTTTTTTTTATATAATGCATATTCAATCCGCGTTGTGTTTTCATACTAAGACTGCAGTAACCCATTTCAGACACTTAGCAGACAATCCTTTTTTCTACATGTTTTTGATGCCTTGTTTTTATACTAGCTTTTGAGCAAAAGTGATTTTATAAAAAAGCATGCCAAGTTTATATGTTTTTTTTATACTTTTCTATCCTGCCTATTAAATAAAGTGTGTTGTTTTAATACAGCCTTGTTTTCAGTGTCATATCATTTTCAAGAACACAATCCAGGTTGAAGCTGTAATTCAAAAGCGGCCCCTCTAAGACAAACACGGTCACATATCTTTAAGCTTTAATTAGTCAAAACTTGCACAAATATCCCGCAGTGGTTTAAGTTGCAGTGTAAATAGCACACAGAAGCTCCACTATTGGCTGGAAACATTTACTGTTTGAAGTGAATGAAGTTGTTGTGCATAGTAAATCGTAAAACTTTCTTCCTGATCTGTCAATTACTATGCCTGTGGCATTTTATCAGCCAGTGAAGGTTATAGGCAAATGTTTTCAACCGTTCCCCATTTCTTACGTGGATAAAGGGGGCTACTTTGTGCCTTCTTTTATTCTTCTTTTATACATGCACAATTTGCATAATACACAAAATCAACAACAACAAAAACTGTGGCTGTTGCAAAAGGCATAATGTCCTCAATGGTATACTTCAAGTCATAAAGGCTCAAGGCCAAAAATGGTCTCAATTCCTTTACTTCCTTTAGAAAATACTAGAAGTCATAACTTCAACTAATATGGATTTAGTGAGAGAAGTAATAGACTTCCAAAAACCTAAGGTCAAAATTTTCCTTCGCCTGTTTTAGTTCTTTGACAGTTTGATGAATGATCTTTGGAAATTGTATGCACCTTCATGGGAGTGAGATCAAATGTATGAATACGCTTGAAGTTTGCTTCTATCACTTTATTATGTTAACATGTATCCTTCACAGCGAGCTTGACACTTAACTTCAGAGCTGTGCACATCTAAAAGTAATTTATCTCCAAAAACACACACGTGGGTAAGAGCTCCATGTTCAGTCTCTTGAGGGACACTTGTTTTTCCTGTGAGGCTGTGAAAGCCAAGGGGCCCAGACTTTGAGTTATATTTAAACCCCCCTCCTCTCCAGCCTGCACCCCCACCTCACATATATCCACCACAGTGCCCTCAAACATAGATTCCCATCTCAAGTGGGGGTCTCAGGGGGACACATACACAGAAATGATGGTCATTTGGACAGAAATAGTTTCCCGAGGGGTTGCAGTTATACTTATTGTGTCAAGTGAAACTCATACAGTATAAAATCCTATTCATATATTGCAACATTAATAGTGTAAACTGATAGTTGATAGATGATAATGAAGATTCTATGTGTGTGTGTGTGTTTGTGTGTGTGGGTTGTGTTTGTGTGTGTGTGGGAGTCAGTGGGGTCGTCTTGTGGACAGAAGCCAGAACAAGCAGCAGACTTTCACATTGGGAATTTCATCATCTTTTACTACACCCAAAGAGAAAAAAGAGAAAACCCCAAACCCCACGAGATTCACAGACACCTGCTTCCACTGAGTGTGAAGGCAGCTGCCTGAGTGTGTGAGTGTATGTGTGTGTATATGTATGTATGTGTTTGTGTGTGTGGTTTTTTCATTGGCAAAAAACAATATAGAGCCAGATGAATATTGTAAGACACAACATGCTGTAGTGTAAAAAGTGATGGATGTGGGTCCGGGTATTGCAGGATTTAAACCGAACACATCACATTACCTCATTGACTGAACCATTAAACTCACAGTTCTTCATTATTCTCTGCTTTTCTATCAAGAGACAAATGGAGCAAAGTTTATAAGGAACCTGTTCATGTTATTAGCAGCATAGCAGACATTTGTTTTGGGCTCTGTAGTGTTTTCCTTAGAGCTGGTGAGATGCCGCCACTTGAATCCCCGGATTCACTCAGATTCTGGTTCAGCTTTTGGTCCGGGCTGCCGTGGCAACATGGATTTATATACTTTATAATGACGTATGATATATAAGTGAAAAACGACAGGAGCTTAATGAGGGTGTACGTTTTTTAATGCAATCCTTGATGTCAGCTGCAGGAATGGCCCCATGCATCCCCCCTACAAGCCTAGGATAAGCCATATAAACAGCGTAATGAATGAATGGATGGAGACTTTGTTGTACTTTGTTAACATTTTACCACACCATGAAAATGTTAAAGGGTAAACGTCTTTCAAAGTGATCTTTTCAGAAACATTCAGCTTCAAATGTCACTTTCACTTCAATTTGTTTTCCCTTTTCAAATCAAACATGTCTGTCGCAAGCAGATTGGCTCATAAATTCAGTTTGACGTGTCACAATAGATTTATAGCCGGATGTTGCAGAAGTGGCGGGCTTCTGAACATGCGCGTGCATACTCACAAAAACACACACACACACGCGCGAGCACGCTCCATGCACTCACATGGTGGCCAGCGTTCTCTGGGCCCGCATAGATTACTCTTGCCTGATTTCCCCATTCCCTGGGTGATGTTGTGGTTGGAGATACTCGGGCAAGAGCAGCCGCTCCCTGCTGGCAGCGGTCAGGTAGGAGGGCTGGGCTGGGCTGTCCGGGCCTGATAACTACCCTACCCATCCATGATGAGGAGCCGGGGGCAGAGAAGAGGACAAGTGGTGAAGAGACAGAGAGACAGAGAGACAAAGAGAAAAACAAAGGGGTTCACTGGGTTTGACACTGGGTTCAAACCCTGGCGAACCTAGAGCCGCCTGGTGTCCCTCCACATAGTATTCTGCACCAACAGAAACTGAACCAGAAGTTATGCATTCAAAAGAGGGGTAGAAATATAGGGTTATGGGTCAAAAAGGTGCTTTTGATGTAACTCAGCAAATAATACAGCTTGTTTTAAAGGTGTAGATTTACGACATTTTGAGAAATAAAACTATGCCCAAAGAAGACTGATACCACTTTTGTGACTGTGTGAATAACAGATTTAAGAATTACATATTCTAACATATATCATATTTAAATGCTCAATTATGCACATTATATATTTTTTGTTATTTGCTATCTTTATCTTATTTTTATATATGGGATCATTGTTCCACACACTCTATAAATCAATTGTATTCTTATTATTCTGGGATTATATCTAACATGCCATTGTTTAATGTGGTTTACATTCAATTATTCTTTTTTATTTAAAGGGAAACCAAAAAGCTAATAATACTAATAATAATCAAAAAATAAGACTCCATACCAAGATACCGGGAGTCTCAGTCCATAGTTAAAAGATTTGGCAAATTTCACCACCAAAGCTCACGTTACACACAATCATTTGTTTGAAGTCATTGACCTGAGTAATTCTCAGTAAACAACAGGTGCCAAACCTTCTGGAGTCTTGTTGACTCTGCCAGGATAGATCGCTCTAAAATTACAAATTCACATTTTTATGGCTCTGTCTGTGTACGAATTAAACAAAAGAAATGAATCATGCTTAGTAGAGAGATTTTGAATTTTATTTTTTTACTTTGAAGAGAACCAGACTAAGGTTCCATTCCAGCTCTACAGCTTTATTCTCATGGCAGTGGTTTCAAACATCTCACCTAACTCTTGGCAAGAAAGCGAAATCAGCCAATTTCCCAATGTATGTAAAGTATGAGAATAGCTAACAATATGAAAATGAAGAACAAATGAAGACCTGCTAAGGCCTTGTAAACCCTGTAGGCTAACACACATCATAATTCCAAATATCATCTCAATAGCTACACAACTTGAGTAAATTAGTGTATTTTGAAGATAATTCCACTTGTTAGTTATGACTGTTCTATTGAAGTGACCAAGTATAGGCCAGATGTCAGCTGGCACATCTGGATGGGCGCCCAACTGGGGCAGCTATGGCTCAGGAGTTAAGTCGTCCACTAACCAAAAGGTTGGTGGTTCGATCCCAGTCCGTTCTCTGTGCCTTGGAGTGTCCTTGGGCCAAACATTAACCAGCAAAAAATAAAACGTGCTGTAGATAAACAATAATGTGCAAGGCTGGGTTAAGGGTATTTGTCCAATGAGACCAATTCTGATTCTATATGTAGAGGTGTGTGTGTGTGTGTGTGTGTGTGTGTGTGTGTGTGTGTGTGTGTGGTGTGTGTGTGTGTGTGTGTGTTTATGTGTGAATGTGTCCAGTACAACAAAATGGGTTAAGAACAGTGTTTTCTATTGTCAGTTGTCCGTTTGCAGATAGAGGTGAAGGTGCAGGACCCCCCGCTCAAAACGTCCAAGTTTGTCTGCAGCCACGTGACGACCATAACACACAGAGGGCGTGCAATAGGAGCCACACATGGCCATTGACTTGCAATCACAAAACGCACATACATACACATGCATCGACTCGCACACAACCAGAACACACAGATTGAGCAGATAGACCCCTGCCATGTGGAAAGAGAGACTGAGGGTGGAGAGATAAGTGGTGAGCACATCGAGAGAGAGGGAGGGAGAGAGAGAGAGAGCTACAGAGAGATGGGGACTGTTAGAGCTGCTGCTGCTGAGGTGATTAGACTCGTCGCTAACAGTTACTGTGTCCCCAGATTTGGCTGCCACTCGTTTTGGCCGTTTGTTTGTTGTTGTTCGGCACCGAAATGTATAGAGCAATGTGCCTGCCGCAGATAGCCCATAACAATAACTGTACACATTTGAAAAAAAAATGGGTCAGGGCTGCTGAAGTATTGCCAACGGTGTCAAAGAGCAAAGAAAAAACAACCACAAACGTTTGGACATGTGACAAAAGACTGACCGAGAGGGTAATTACCAACAACGAAGTGTGGAGAAGAAAACAAGAGAAATACTTGGATTGTTTGTTTACTTACTACACAAAAAGTATCAGATTACTACTCATGGTTGTACACATGGTGATGACGTATGTAATTGTTTAGTTAAACCTAGACAGACTTCTACCTCAAGTTTCCTCAAAAGATTTCCAAAGAAATTTTTGGAAGTAACAGGTTTTGGATGAAGAATAAAATAAAATAACAGTCTAATCATAATCATTGAATGCAATTGTTTCCTTTTTTAACCATAGTTTAAATTCAGTCCAAACCCAAAAGATATTGCATCAATGAGCTTCAGAGACAAGCACAATCAGCATTAATCAATCAGACCAATGTTCAGATTTTGTGCTTTGATTATACGTCTAAACTAAAGTGAAAAATTTGCAATACATACACTTATACTAAGAAATATCTATTGATATAAGTAATTTTTTAAGAAGAAAAAACGCCAACTACACTATTGGTTCAAGATAATAACATATTGTGGAAATGTATTTAGGGCTCTCATTTATTCCCATTCCTTTATATAATTTAGCTGGATTACAGCATAATATCTTTTAGTGGGATAGACATCACCAGGGCACAAAGTAAAACTGACTCCATTATCTTTTACATGCGAATTTGCTACGATATGCATGTATATTATTTTGTATTAATATTCATATCCTCTGATGATAATGTACTTGGAGTTATCTGGCATGTTTGTAGGTGACAGAAAGACTAGAGAGACTTTAGTAACCTGATGCTTCTTCTACAACTTTCTCTTCATGAATCGAAAAGGTGGATTCAACAATCTAATTCATGGAGGCAGGTGTCGTGAGCTCTACAGGATTAGTATAAATAACCACAAACACACACATACACCGAAAACTTCGCACACACACAGGTATCCCCCCGCAGCCGTCTGGTGCTGAATGTGTGGTCAGGTTTATCACCCAGTTTCCTGACTAGCTGGGGCCTTTTCCCTGCAACACCACACCACTAACACATACACACACACACACACACACACACAAACACACACATGGCCGACACTATAACCTAGACCTCTTTCTGTCTACTTTCACATCTCAGTTTTCTTCGTTACGCGCATGAAAACAGAAAGACAAAGAGAGAGGAAGAGAAGGAAAAAGAAAGGCACCTAAAAGTAGTTTCATGGATCCAAAACATGTCTGGGAATTTCTGTGATTCTCATGTTTATGTGTGTGTCTGTTGTGTGTGTGTGTGTGTGTGTGTGTGTGTGTGTGTGTGTGTGTGTGTGTGTGTGTGTGTGTGTGTGTGTGCCTGCAATTGTTTGTGTGTGTTTTTGGGTTCAACATTGGAAGTAGGGGGGTATGGGGTCATATGGCTCACTTTTTGTCTTGAGAACTTGTGCTTACATACAGTCACAAGTGCTTAACCATTCTCCCACACACTCACACTCACACTCTCACACACACACACACACACACACACACACACACACACACACACACACACATATACACACTATGTTTTCCCGCTCTGGCTTGGTGCAGCTTCCCTATTCACCTGGGTAAATAGAGCAGAAGGAAAGGAAGGGCCTTTCAGCGGAGCACACACCACACACACACACACACACACATTCACACACACACACACACACACACATACACTTACAAACACAAATACACACATATCCCCTAATTCCACCACTTACCAACACTGCAAATATATTGAAATACTTTAAGTTCTTACTCAATCTGGCATCTAAATAGCACACATATTCATTTCCTAAACCAACTCTCTCCTTTCCTCTGTCCTTTCCTCTCTCCTCTCCTCTCCTCCCATTCGTCCACTCCATTGTTTTCACTAAGTGATGCTGACAGGTCGATTCACATGGCACGATCACGCCTGACCGCCCCGATTAAGGACACTTGTCACCGGGCTCCCCCAGCCGTCAATAAATCTGCCCTCCACCCCTCCAAAACACACCCGCACACCCCGTTAAGATACACCCCCTACTAACCTTGAACTCATTTGGAGGGTGGGTGTGGTTGGAGGTAACGGGGTGAAAGTTGTGTGCATGTGTGCATGTGTGTGCGTATAATTGCACCAATGAGATAACAATACTCAGACCTCAGGCTTGTTTGTGGTCTGTAGTTCAAAACACAGACAGGCTGGTAAAGGCAAACACACATTCACACTCCGATAGGCGCAGACACTTGCTCTTTGTATGTATGACACCTGTTGTGGAATAAACGGGTGAGCGGAGCCGTGACCGTCCCGTTCAGGCATCATCGTGGTTCCAAGTTGGACAGCTGAGGCAGACAAGAGCTCCTCTGTGCGGCCACGTTCCCCTTTTCCTCTATTGGACAGGACATATGGGAGGACAGTGCACCAGGAGGCAAACAAAACAAAACACAAAAACACAGTACAGCTGGCAGTGAATGCACCACACAGCTTTATGGGACAGTACAGGAGTATTCAATGTCATTGTTAAAAGGGCATTATGAATAATCACTTTGTTACACATGCATAAAACAACATACTGTATATCACACAACTTTATATATATATTCATATGATGCTTGATACCATCTATGGCAGATCATGAAGCATTAAATATGGCAATAATGACTCATCCTTCCATCGAGAATAAACTGTAAAGATGAATATTTATGACAGCCAATTGTATTCATGTCAATCTAAACATATTTCTACAATCTGATGTTGTTTTGTTTAAGGATGCTGATATTCAATATTTATGACACTGTCAAAAAAACAACAATTTCTTGGTTCTTCTCTCAAAACGTTGTGACTTCCCCTTTCTGTCTGTGGCTAACAGTGCGAAATCCATTCTGCCTACTGAAGATGTAAATCTATGAAAGCTTGTTTTTATAGAGCGCTCTATTAGGGACAACTTGATTGTATTGGTCAGTGGCTTCTTATAATGTTTAAATCAAATGTCAGAATGATGAGAATGTGGGACAAGGACAGGATCTCAGTGATCTGGATTGAGGCGTGATGAGTCGTCTTGTCACTGATTTCCATACTTAACAGTCTCATTAGAAAGTTGATGAGAGAGGTCGGAGATTGGTTGAAGCTGACAGAAGAGGCTACAACCGTGATGAGCACAAAACTTTAACCATATTGAGCTATAGTACGTTTTTTCAGCTTTAGGATGGTATACGTTGAGTTGATGTACAGTAAAGTGTATATTGAACGGATGGATGGACCAAGCACACCCAATTCATCACCTCTCACCATGTATGCTGATGTAATTTAATTTCAATCATGCCATTTCTATGGAAACTAAGAGGAAGAAGAGCAAATGCTGACAAAGTTCAAACTGGCAAGAGTGTGAGTGTGGGTACAAGTGGTAAATGCCAATCATGTTTTTCTTCCATGTGTAACATAAGAAGAAAGGAGGAAGAATAAATTGAAGTAAATAAAGAAGCTTATTGCAATAAACCTATTTTCGGTGTCAAAAATTGTGCCTGAAAGAGGCTTTGGAATGAATTCATATACATTTAA
The DNA here is from genome assembly GCA_038501795.1 of Pseudopleuronectes americanus. NCBI lineage: Eukaryota > Metazoa > Chordata > Actinopteri > Pleuronectiformes > Pleuronectidae > Pseudopleuronectes > Pseudopleuronectes americanus. The sequence continues at coordinate 10,267,496 of CM076734.1, read as the reverse complement.
TCTTTATAGATGCATTCTTGTAAAAATTTAGGGAACAGGAACGAACAACAACTTGCATATGGAAAATTATCGAAATTACTTTATCTCAAGCATTGTTCCCTGCGTGTGTTATCAGTACCACTCCTGCACAGAAATGATTTTATCAATGGCGGGAACTTCTGAGCAAACAATTCTGCATGTGATTGTGTGTGTGTATGCGTTTATGATAAATATACTGAGTGATGCAGACGGCAGGTTTTTTTGCGACACCTGTCCCCCTTAAGATAAGAGCGTCAGATATTAGAGAGGTGTGTTTCAGAGGTCTTATCTCTGCCTGTGTAGTGATAGTGCCGACACATATATGCAACGCAACGCACAAAAGATTATGCAACATGGGGATCTACCTATCCATCTAGGAATGAGCAGCTGACAAATGGTGGAAAGGTTTTAGACGTGATGCAGAAACCATGAGACAACAACCCAAGGGTGTTCTGAGAGGAGAGGGAGGAGCCATCCACAACTGCATGGTGTTCCTAATAAAATGCTCAGTGCATATAATTCACACTGGCTTATGGGGAGGTTATTTTAGACTGAGAAAAACTTTTGAGGACTGTTTATATAAACCCCTACATATCCTGGACACTTTAAATATGACAAATATTATTATCTACAGATAATACCAATACATCAGTGCTCAATAGCCGGTAACTTGACTAACATTGAGAGTTGTATGGATTTGATGTGTGAAAATGTCCCGTATCAAATCCCTCAGAAACAGATGTGCTTCGTCAACATCAGACTGATGAACAGGAGATATCAAAGTGAAGAGAAGTAAAAAAAAATCTCAACAAAAGTTTTATATTCAAATCCGTTTATTAAAATCGTAAATTAACAGCATCAGCACATTGGTTCTCTCTCTCTCTCTTGAACTCACACCCACAAACACATAAACACACACCCTCACACACACACACACACAGAGAGAAAACCACAGGCTTCACCGTGTAGTTATCTGGAAGCAACATTGGGGTAATGTGACCAAACAGAGGCATCTTAGCTCATCAGCAGAATAAGGGGTTTGAGGTGTACAAGTGTGTGTGTGTGTGTGTGTGTGTGTGTGTGTGTGTGTGTGTTTGTGTGTGTGCGTGGATGTGGAGTGTGTGAGGGCAGGGGGGTGGGGGGGGCAGGAGCACAGCCGTGTAGTGAGATAAGAAGTTGTGGGATTGTAAAGTCGAGGAGGAGAGAAAAAAAATGAGCAGAGACAACAGATGGATGAAGAAATGTGTGTGTCAAATGGATGCGTGTGCGAGAGAGAGAGAGAGAGAGAGAGAGAGAGAGAGAGAGAGAGAGAGAGAGAGAGAGAGAGAGAGAGAGAGAGAGAGACAGAGAAATAATCCATACCACAACTTCAAGGTCCCATTTTGATCACTCAGGTATAATAACCAACTTATTCCTGTTATAGAAAATAGTTATTGTTGGACACAGTTACACTTGAGATCCTTTAATGATTCCTGTGTTGCTTTCATAAACAGAGAATCATTGTTTACAGTCAACATGAAGCTCAGAAATGATTTTTGTTGCGTACACAGAAGGGGATCACTTTGTAGTGGTTTTGCACATCGATGAAAATAAAGGGAAAAAAGAAAATCCACTTGCCACTCCAATAAATGTTTCAAGCCTTTTATTCTGCAGAGCACGAGTTAATAATGTACAACTGTCAGCCTCACCACGTACCATCTGCTGAGTGGGTGCAGCCCTCCAGCTTTCCTTTATCACAAAAGCCGTTAGCAGGGGGTTCCCAATTCCTGCCAGAGTCTTATTCCTGTGATTTTAAGGAGGAGAAGTCCAGGAAAGCTGATGGTGGGTAAAGATGGTGGTGGTTGGCGTTGAAGAATATTCCTCGTGGAAGAGACGTGTTAGAGAGCGGGAAGCAGAGCCTGATTGCAGCTCCACATGACGCTGATATCCAAATGAGCGGTGAGGCTTATGGTCCAGGTAGCGCATGCGTGTTCTCACTGTTTCTACAAATACATGGACACACATTGGTGTAAGGAAAAGCTCACGCAGGACGCTGTAAGTGTATTCGCACACGCACACACAACAGGCGAACAGTCTCACACCTGCTGATCGTGTTCATGTACAGTGATGCTGTAAAACCAAAATGTGAGAAACAGCACAGCAGAAACAGTGACATGCGTTCACACGTCTTTCTCACCAAACCGAGACCCGGAGCACGGCTCAGCTGATGCAAGCACTTTTTGTCTTTGCTGACAGCCTCCTCACACCCCACAGCACACACACAAATACACACAGAGTACCTTTAATTTTCTGTCCTCCGGAAGATACAAAAGCTGAGTTTACCCCTGAAGGATGGTCCACACTGTCGCACACGCAGTGGACACTCGGGCAGCGGGCGCCACGAGGAGCGAGACGAGAGCATGTGTGAGGAAAAGAGAAGCAGGAGTTATGCAAAACCAGGCACGCGGCACAAATTCGTCACACAATCAGCATGCCACTATTTGAATGAGCTAAATTGGCAAACAGTACTTTTTGGATTGTGATTTTAAGTGTGTGTTTACTATGAATGTGAATTTGTCCAAAAAAGTGTAATGACACACATTTAATTTTGTGTCCAGCGCAAGAAGTCAAATCATTTTCTGAAAATGTGCAATTTTATATGAGATACATGTGCCAAATGTAATATAGAGATTAACAGTATACACACACATGGTACACACAAACACACACACACATTCTGTCATAAACAAATAGTCCTGTGGGAGGAAGTGCGACGGAGGGAAAGTACCTCTTCAAGACAACAACAACAGCAGAGGTGCAGGGAGTGACAGCTGCTCACTGAGAGATGGATCCCCTCTGCACCATAACAACAAACCCAGCGCTGTGCAGCCCGGCTGAGACATTTCACCAGGAGGCCAGGCAGAGAAAGTTGTGTGTCACTTGGACATTTGCGTTCACACGTGCACTTCCTGACACATACTGAGGAGCTGCAAAGTTCAGACACAGTACACGCCACACTTTTTGCACTTTCTTTCCGCGACTTCACGTTGCTGCTTTGACCTTTCACTTTTGATTTCTCAGTAAAGAAGACCCAGTCTTTTGTGGGTATGATAGGAGCAAGAAGCCCTGCCCTGCCACACCCATCCTGAGCACAAACCACACACGCACACACGCACACACGCACACACACACACACTCACACACACACACACACACACACACAAACACACACACACACACACACACACACACACACTCAATATCTGACTACAGTAGGTACATCTCTTGGCCACAATTGACCACAATCCAACCTACCCCACCGTGGACCATGGCCACACCTAGAACCCCCCCATCCCTGCTATTATGCGACACAAAAGCAATGGCTATTTAGAAGTGATATTTCATTCGAATGAGGGTATACATGTTTTGTTGTAACAATGGGAATCCCTGACTTGATGTTTAGCTGCATGGACATTATGTGTGTTACATAGTCATTTAGTCATTCATAAATGTGGACTATTGATAAGCGAAAGTTGTAAACTACTTACCTCTGGGGAACTCATGAGTCAGTCTCACACACATATGCAAACAGGCGCACACCTGCCTCCAGGGGAAACCACCTCAACGTGCGTGGCCTTAGATAAATTGACAACTCATTGTAATACACAAAATGGCTGCAATAAACACGGACAGGAACCCCCCCCCTTTGCCCATTGCTATATCCAGCAGTGGCCCCCGCGTAGAGGTATTTGATCTGACTCAGATGTCACAAGTATTATTGTTTGACGTGTTAGTCATGTGAGTTATAAAGTTCTGATCCACAGCCTTCTGGACAGATCCCTTCAGGGCACGGAGGAGTTTTTCATATGCAAACACACATGAGCTCATTCTCATGCACAGGTGCTTCCAGGTAGATAACACAGTGTCTGGCAATTTTATCATCTAGGACGTTACAGTCTCTCACCTGCCAGTGTGTGAAACTACTTTCCTCCCCATTCTTTACAGCAATAAAAAGGAAAATTTCATCGGGTCTCCTCCATCGTCAAGTCCCAGATAAGACCTCTTCCTTTAAAGGGCATTCTCATTTGGTGATGAGGTTAGTGTAAACTGGAGACATTTATTGACATTTATACATTTTGAGCACATTAACTTCAAATTTGTTTTTATTGAAGCCGACTACTTGATAAAATGAACTGATTTGGATGATACCTGTCTGTCGCCAGAGAAAATGCAGTGTGCCCTCGAAGCATTTTATTAAAACGTTATCATATGAAACCTTTTGTTAAAAGATGGACGTTTAAGGAAGCTGCATGAATACAGTTCATGTATCATCGTGCTAAATGTCCCCTCTGAGGGGGGGGCAGAAAAACACACTGTTCCTGAAGCAGCTAGAGGCAGACGTTTTCTGGAAGGACATGGTGAGGATTGCAAAACAGGAAACACAGGGCCTTGATAACACACACACACACACATTGAGGGCACATACAAAAAGTGTGTGGGGATGTTGCATAGGGCATTTGGAAGGAGAGTGAAAAAAGTGTTTATATGTGTCACAGGGGGGCCCTATCTGACACTCCACTCTACACGCCTCAGTAAGTATAGTGTGTGTGTGTGTGTGTGTGTGTGTGTGTGTGTGTGTGTGTGTGTCTGTGTCTGTGTGTGTGTCTGTGTGTGTTTAAGATGTGTTCAGGGCCTACGGTCGGTGCCAAGATGATCACTCGTCCTGCAGGACGAACAGGTACCAAAGGAGGGAGGCCTGTGGGTTAAAACAGAAAAACATGAAGGACAAACATCAGAAACGAAAGAAAGTAATACGAGTAAGTACACAATAAGATGGATGAGTACCTCCTCTTCGTCTCTGTGGAGTCATACACATGAACATGCACATTTGACAGGACCTTGTCTTTTCTCCGAATCGTGGACAAGTTTGAACACGCAGCCGTCGGCCCGTGATGACACAGTACACACAGATGCTGAACCGGTCAGGCAGCACTTAGAGCCGTGTAACACTTCATCGGAAACATGATATGGTTGTGTCATGAGCGAATTATTGTTGTTTGTTGCGACAAAAGTTCCTAAATCCATGTTTGTGGCCACCGCTTGTCCATAACTCAATCACACTTTGGAGGTTTCCTCTTTCTTATGGCCTCTTCCTGGCTCATTTCTTTCATCCCATAGGAATTATTGTTTGTTGGAAATGTATTTTGCACATTTGTTATTGTTCGTCTAACATGCAGGAGACTTTCTGATCTGCTTCTCTTGCTGTATTTCAGTGGAGCTTTTAGCTTAGAATCTGGTCCCTATTCAAGTGTTGGAGTTGTTCTGATGAAAATAAAAAGGTAACCTCAAACTTGGATTCATTATAAACTTAAATTTTCAGATTAAGACCTCAGTAGATAAGTCATCACGTTCTGCAGCTGCTTCACAGTCAAACACCCTTAAACATAAAAAAAAACACACAACAGTAAAAGAAATGGCATTTTGTCCTTCAGACATTGCTATCTGCTGTATAATTGTTTGTTTTGACTTCATCCAGACACGACAATACAGATTCCAGAAAGAGCCACACCGCACATGTGATGTTTGGCACATGTTTGAGGGAGTGGTGTCACTGCTGGAAAACAGCTGTGATGAGGAATGATTTATTTTTTCTCTCAGGGTTGAAATGAGGTGTGAAAATGTACAGCCAAAACAGTCAGGCTGGTACAGCTTTCAACTTGTGACTCATCATGGCCAAATGTGGTCCTGGAGACACCGACTGTAGCTGCTACAGAGGGGGGGTTAATAATAATGATTAGTAATAAAACTTAACAGGTGTGAAGCTGAGATCAAAATGAAGTCGGGAGTATTAACAAAGGTGTGGTCCACTCATGCAATAATGTAGAAATGTCTACTGATATTTATGAGGGTGTTCCATCGGTGGAGATCCAAACAAAAGTCTGGATCTAGAGAATGCAAATGTGCTTTTATAAGGGGACTGTTGTGTCTTGGCAGAGGTATGAACTCTATGGAGTGCCATTCTAGTTAAGTATTTTATCAAAAATGACATGCTTTGTATAATGTAACAAAGATATCTGAAAATTGCTAATGCTTTTAAATCAGCTGCAAAGTATAAAAAAGAATAACTTCATAAGCTGGGACTCGCAACAATATTGATATGCCCACTGTTACTTAAGAGAAACACTATATGCAAATTTAGGGTTTTGTCTTACAGTATGCTGTGGTATGGATCCATGAATATGTGTGCATGTGCGTGTGCGTGTGCGTGTGTGTGTGTGTGTGTGTGTGTGTGTGTGTGTGTGTGTGTGTGTAAGTGTGTGTGTGTGTGCGTGTGTGGGGAGGGGGGGTTCTTTGGAACAGGATGTAGCTGTGCAAACACCTAAATGACTCTTTTGCTTGTGTTTGCACAAGAGATGAAGCAGCAAAAACAGCAGATCCTTCACTGTGCGCCTCAGGTCCACAGTGTACCCATGAGGGGGACTTTACCACAACCTGTCAGTCTGAGGACCAGGAGATTCAAATCTGAGTTTGGGATTTAACTTATCATAAGATAAACCTCCAGGCACACGTTAAAAAAAGGGTTCAATAATTTTACAAACTTAATGGATAAGTTGGCAAGCAAATGAAGCAGAATGCAAAACTATGCAAATAAGATGCAAAGGGTGAGTCACTGCTGAAGATGGAAAATTTCTTTTTGGCCCTGAGACTTAGAAATCATTCTAAATGTGACTGATCTTAATGTTTCCATTATGATTATGATGAATGTGATGACTAACTAAGTAACGTGATGAGTAACTAAGTAGCTTTACTCAAATACTGTCTCAGTACTGTTTCATGCAGTGTACTTGCTTTTGTACTTCTCAATACTCTACTCCACTACCTGACACCACATGAATTTAGATAGCATGTGACCCCTGACCTTTTCAGTGGGATGTACTTTGTACATATTGACACATCACTATTGGTCCTAGAGGCACTTTTTCTGCAAAATTTTGTATATCTTAACCCTCCAGTTATCCTCATTTTACTAATATTGTTTATCCTAGGTGTCATTTAGATTGGTATCTTATTTTTCAGCACAGCATTGACTATACGACAAACAATTAGCTTTTCACATTGATGAAGTGTATCAACACATTGCACCCAAAAACCTGATATCAGATTTTTTTTAAATTATGTGGCTTTTTTCTTTGTAAAAACAACAAACATTTTGAAAGTTAAAAGTTTTTGAAGGTTGTGAATTGGAAAATAAAATTGTAAAACTTGTTAAGTAATCCATTTACTATTCAAAATAACGAAGCAGGTGTAATCAAACCCATTTATGATGTCCTGAACCAGTCATTTGATCACAGAGGCCTAATCTGCGACCCCTGAGAGTTAATCACACACCAAGAGCAGTTTTGTGCATCTCTTACACATAGCTTCACTCGTATTCCTACACCAGGGTTTTTGTTTCAGTTGTTCCCTCCAGAGAGAGGTCAAAGGTCAGGATCAGTCACAGTTAGGAACCTCGCTGTAGGACATGTCGGCTGTGCATGTGTGCGTTTCATCAGCTCAACCCCTTGAAGGGTGCACGTGAATTATGTGATAAACACAAGTACTCACAGGGATTAAAGATCTAATCAACTAGTTGTGCTCCCACTCAGCTCATGACTCCACTGTACGTTCCTCAAAAATAGGAGGAAGAGGCGATGGAGGAAATACATCCCTTCAGATCCAGCTGATAAATGGTGACAAAGAACAGGTTTGGCAGCTATGACTTTATCCCCGCAGCCAGGCATGGATGGATGGAGGCGTTGGTAGGAAGACAGGAAGACGAGACTGGCAAGTCCATGTACTTTAGTGGGTCACATGAGATTCAGCAGGCAAACCACACCTTGGCATTTTGTACAAATATGCGTGTCTACATAAAGCGAGGGTGCATTTAAGCTTTTGTGCTAAGTCAGTTGTTTTCTTGGCATTAAGGTCCTGTCTCCACGCTGAACACACTCAGTAGACAGTTATGGAAAGAGGTGGCCAGCCGATGCCTATCTGGCCTTTTTTCTCATGAATCCCAATCTTAATCCCTCTGACTATCAGTCTCTAGATGTCAGGTTGCCAAACACCCACCCTACCCACCTGCAATTCATCGAAACATGCCCCTAGTGTTCCCATGCCGCTCCATACAGTATGTATCTATGTATCCATCTCCCCGTCTCCCTCACCTGTGCCGTTCTTTTTTTTTCCTGGACCGAAAAACGCCTGAGGTTTTTCTCGTGGGAAACTCTCGGGCAGGTATGTTGCTCCGTGAGCAGGGAGTGAGAGTGGAATCCCGTTTTTCTGGGTTTAAACCCATCACTCCCTGTTCCGTGATCCCATCCCAAGCTCGGTGTCACAACCAGCATCGTGTCAGGACTCGCCGCGGTGTTAGGAAACTCTCGCCCTGTTCTCGCTCAGCCGGATCTCATGGTTTTGGTTGCACATAGTAACCTCTGCACTATTTCACTCATCTCTGATCCACTTCAAAATCCCTTTGTGTTTTTCTTCTCCATAATACAGCAGAATTTCCGATCTGCACTTCCATGGAGGGAACATATTGACAATAAAACATTCCAACTAACCGATTCATGCAAAGGTTTTACTGTCTGGGAAGCGGTTTACAAGGATTTTGAAGAAATAAAAAAGTTTGTATTGATGAATATTGAATAACTTAAGCTGTAGTTTTAACAGAAAATAAGAATAATTTATTAATAACTGAGAACCTTCCCTCTATTGTCAGACCCACTTATGAAACTCCCCATTCAAGTCAAACAAGGACTTTTCCAGAAGTCACATGGTTTCCAGTAAGGAGGTTTATTACTAAGGAGAACAAACAATTCTGCTGCACTGTAGGGTTTTAGATATGGATTTGTTTTAGATTTAGAAAAGATGGTTAAGGTCACATAGTGTCCATGTAATGATGTTTTTCAAGGGATATTGTCAATAGGGTAAACAATAAAAAAATTAAATGCGCATGTAACCACCCACTATGAAGAATAACATATTGCATTCGTTTCACAATGGTGAGAAAAGCAAGATGTACAATGTATGAAAAGTACAATAATTCATTCATTAAGGGAGAATAGATGAATCTTCTTCAGTGAGAAATAAGATGTCACTGTGTGTGAATGAAAGAATAAGGAAAGAATGAAGATTTTTTCTACAAAGATTCCACTTCCAAAATCTTTAAGGCAGATTGCACTGAAATGTACTTTTACCATTTGAACAGTTGAGTGATTGAAAAAATCTGGATTAGATGATTAGATTTACATTTAAAAGTGCCTGCTTCTGCAAATGGGAACTTTCTGATAGTTGATTAAATCAGACGTGTCAGTGTCTGAAAAGATTAAGATCTGTAAAACAAGACTTGTACACATCATGTCAACAAATATGGAAAAAAGGATGATACAGTCTTTCCAGCTAACTTCCTCATTCCTCGTCTCCTCTAGTTTCCCAGAAAGTCAAACAGAAACGAGGACAAACGATAGAGGAGGATCCCTTGTGTGTGTGTGTGTGTGTGTGTGTGTGTGTGTGTGTGTGTGTGTGTGTGTGTGTGTGTGTGTGTGTGTGTCTGTGTGTGTGTGTGTCTGTCTGTCTGTCTCTCTCTCTTTTTAACACAGATTTGTTTGTGCATTTAATTATAATCAACCTTGAATACAAAGCTTGAATACCAAGGTTGATTATAACCTTTGCAATTGTTCTGGATTTTTTGAATGCTATTTATCACAAAAGGTCACTGTAAGTTTAACACAACTGAAAGGAGACCGCAGACGTTAGCCACTGATGTGTTATGAAATACATTCAATCGAAATTTCTTTTAAGAAGCAGAGCCGGTTCACATCCCCATACTACTTTCAGAATCCAATTGTGTGTACGCAGATAAACTATTAGTTTCTGTTTAGCCTCAAATTTATATTAACCATGATAGCAAGGAGATAAACAACCAATCAGAGAGCTAAACACTGAGACACAGACAGGTTGAGCGGCGAGCCAGCTGAACAGCCACATGAGTTTGGACACTGGTCCAAGCTCATGTGGAAAGTGGGACTCTGAAAACTCAAAAGGAAAACGAAGGAAGGAGCCAAAAGTGAGGACGAGGATGAGAGGAATGAAAGAAGCGAACACGACACAGACTCACACTGAGATGACACAACAGCAGCCGACGTCCTCTCGCTTCGTAGTGCCCGAGATGGAAAAACGGCAGGAAACCGAAAAAATTACTCCCTGGCCTTGAGTAGAGCTGCGGATGAACGGACGAGTAGAGAGTGGACAAGAGTAGACAGCAGGAAGTGATTGAAATCCGCTGGGGGAAGAGTATGACGGAGCAGCGCTTCCTAGGTCACTCACACAAACACATGCGTGGGCATACATGCGCGTTTTGTAGACTAACACGGCCGATGATGCAAGCAACGCCATGGTGACATAACCGCAGTTACACATCCAACTTACATATTATAGGAGGCGTTTTCTCCTTCTGATATGATTTCACACATTTAAATATTTGTCATACACTCACATATTTCACGTGTAGACCGGAGCCCATCGAGGGGAAGGTCACAGGAAAGGTCACGTGAAGAGCTCGGGAGCTGTTGGGAAATACAAAATAAAACTCAATTAAGGTTTTATCTGGAGGCAGTTTGATTAAAAAGGGGGAACCATTGATTTGATTGTTTAATCAGCTTGTGGAGAAACTCTTTTAAGAGGAAGTTTGATACAGGGGGGGAAGAAAAACTAGACATCCAGCTTTTTTTTTATATGTTTCACATTAGCAACGGAGTATTGGGTGTATCCATCTTAATGCAATACGCACGCAATAACAATACACACACAAGTTCACCCGCCCTGTGGCACATGCACAAAAGAAAAAGAGGAAATTCACTTTCAATGAGGTGAACAATACTTGACATATCTTGACATACTTTTACTACACACTTCCCCTCTTTGTGTCAACTTCCCCACAGTTTTCACTACCCGTACTACTACAAGCTGGATATGAATGAAGAAAGACGCACGCACACTTACACACATATGCAGAGGGAGAGAGAACGAGAAGAGTTGTTTTGCAATTGGAAAGAGGAAGGTGCATGTGTCACCCATTCTTTTGTGATGCAACATGCACCACTCAATGAACGCACACACACCCACACACAGGCACACATTATCTCCGTCTCTTATCCAATCTCTTATGCAAAATTTAATGGATCCCCTGGGTACACTTTCATGACAAAACACCCTTGTTAGCCCAGGGACAACGAAGAATCTGGGTAGGCATGATGGAGCATGCAAGTAGGAATCCCTCCACACACACACACACCCTCGTTTGATTTGACCCACCCCACTGTGTGTGCACTCAAGTCACACATCACCGTCTGTGTCCACCTCACGGGCAAGGCAGATTTGCATAGAAATTTGCAAGTGAAATGAGATTCATGGAAAAGGAGGAGTGTAGCTTTGTGGAGAAAACTCCCAGAGAATTCCCCTCATCCAGAGGCCATTTCTTTACAAACAAAAAAAAACACTGACACCCACTAACATCTGGCTTTTGCCTCCATTGTGAGAGGGCACAACCAGCAAGACTGCAGTATAGTCACTGGTATTTATCAGCTCCAGACTTGACCTGCAGTGAAGTAAACATGACGACCCATGTGATATTAAGCAGGAATTGCTATTATCGAGGAAACTTCAGGTTTAAATCGTTTTAAAGTTTTTAGTCCTACAAAGCTGTTCCATTTCTTAATGGTATCAATCTCCACGGTAACTAAGGACATGGTCACCCATATGCTAATGCATGAGTGGCAAACCCTCCACTCAGCGAGAGGGCAAACAAAACCTCTGCTTCCCGCGGCAATGCAAATGTGCAGCATGTCCTCGAGTGGAGTTCAAGTTTGGTGATCTTTGACCTCACTTGCATTCCTGTATTTGTTACCGTGCCCTGATGCTATGACCAATCAGATCACTGGAAAACCAGAGTCATCAATCTACAGGATCTGTCAGTAAAGAGACAAACAATAAAGAGCAGCAGGTATGTTTAGAGATCATTGGACTGGTTTGGCTGTTCAAGACTTTTTCGTGTGACCTTGTAAAACAGAGCTCCAGGTAAACAGAGGGAGCGGTAATCCTACTCATTCAATAAATATGATATCTTGTATTTAGATTGCACCAACATTCTCTGTATGTCTTTCTGTCTGTCTGTCTGTATCTGTCTGCCAGCTGCTCACCATCAGTGTGGAGGGGAAGACAAACTGTGTCCATCAGGTCCATCTCCTCTGCAGGTTTACCAACATGCATGAGCTCATTTAGTTTTAAAATGGTTTTGAGACGAATAATTAAATAACAGGGATGGTACAAGTTTATAACTGTCGGGATTGGTCTAATCTGCATTGACACTAAAACATGCATGGCACCTGCACCCGCGCATGCAGGAGTTGGAAAGATCAACATTGCATCGCAAGCTGCACATGTTTGTTCAGAATCAGTGCAGAATGATTCACTGAATGTATTGAATGTATTGATATAGAGAAGGAAGCATCATCCTCTTTGTTTCCTGCTAGTTGACCCTCGTGGGAGGTCGAGAGCCCACTGTCATACACTGGCTTTGATTTCACAGACATTAATCCAATGAGATCAAATTAGATCAAACTTTATTGAGCCACAAACTGGGGAAATTCAGTTGTTTAACAATTTAAAAAGAAAAAAGGCAATAGAACAAAAATATAAATAAAGTAAATAAAAAATGCTGACTATGTACATTATATACATCTTTTCACTGTAGTTGTTTTGTAGGAAATGTTATAAGTAAAACGCAGTGACCCAGGATGATTGTACATAAGGTTTGTACATAAGAAAAACCCGAAAATAGACAAAGATATTTTCTGTGGGGTTAATAGTAGACTGACATGACCAGTCTTTTATATTATTTTATGTCAGTGGCTGTGATCATGGTTTTAAAACTCACTCTAGTTTATGGTGTTCAAATTGAATACTGGGTTTTTCTTGCATTCGTCTGAAAGTGGATGTTATACGATGACACATTTACAAAAGTTTATTTTACTATCATATTGATCAGGCATTAAAAAAATGTACAGACTAAACTGAATTTAGCAAACTAGTTTAGTTTACAAATTAGTTTGATCCAAATTTGAACATTTAGACATTTAGTTCTTGTTTATCCACTTTAACTTTAACTTTGTTTTATAATAAGCTGAGCTTCTCCTCAGTCTTTCCACATGAACCTGCAGCAACTAAGTGCCCTTGTTTGTGAATCACGGCAGTAGTCTAATGATGTGCGCCACCTTTTATTGACTCAGATATGTATATAATCAAATGGGTAACAATTACAATACTGCAAAATAGGAAATTATAAAAACCACATCATCTATCCATCCACCCACGTGTCACAGGAGGAGCTCATTATCATTGTACAACATAATCATTGTAGACATTTTATGATTTTATTGGATCCATATCAGTTTGATGTTGAAAGTGTTTGTGCTGCGGCTGCCGCCTGCTTTCATTTCAAAGACAATCCCTTCAAGTTTAACGGAAACACATGATTCACACCAAGTGGTTCTGCTATTTCTATCCTTGAACAAGCCATAAACAAGCCATACACTACAAACCCAACCACAAATAAAACTTGGCCCCTTCAAACCACAAACAAACATTACACATCCCCAAATCCCCAGAAATCTAGACAAAATAAACAGAGGTGCTCACGGATGAATCCGAAACTAAGCGCTATGTTTACAGCAGCAACAATATAGCTAAGCCTGTATAATTGTAGGCTTTGATGGCAATATGATTTGAATGATGATACAGAACTGGAGGAACAGGACGAGCAGGCTGGACTGAACTTGTAATAACAAGCGGTAGTGTGACTTATAGGAAGCTGTAGGTACAGTATTCCCTCAACAGGCCTGAAGAGGAACTGCACGTTTGGCTTTATGTACAGTATGTGGTGAACACTTGCAAAAAACACTAAAATATCCTCTTTACATTGATTGTTTTGCATCATTGTTTTATAGATGTTACCTTTTGGAGGTGTATTGAGAGATTAGAAGAATTTCAAAGTCAAAGTTTCTTAAATATATAGAAATAAAGTAAAGGAATCTTCAATCTGCCCATTTCTAAGATCTTTTCCCAAACTCTGGAATAAGACCTGGGGAATATAAACCTTCGAAGTTTAGATTTTGACAGTTTTGAGTATCCCAACTTTATGAAAGTCCAAAAATAAATCACAAAGGTTATCCTTCATTTCACTTTTTATTGATCAAAAATAATGTTTATAGCCGTGCTCAACCATACAAAGGGTACAAGCGCAAATTTGTGAGTTGAACCATAAACATCAAGTGAATATCAGTGTCTATAATGATAATACTACCTGGGAAATTGAACAATGATGAGTAATTTGTGAAATGCCATAGCAAAAAATGATTAATTTCCTTCCATTGTTTGTTTTGCTTTCACCTTTATTCTAAATGTACTTTAGGAGAAATTATTTTATTTAAAAGACTATGGTTGACCCGAGAGAGTAGTCTCCGGTGTAGTATACTACTCCTAGTATAGGAGTAGTATATTGTCGCTTTACTAAACCATGATGTTGGATAGATACACCCAGCTCTCTATATATGGAGATTGATAGAGCTCCATATATAGAGAGCTGAGTATAGAACCTTGTGGGTAGCTATATGTTGCCTCAGAGGTGAATCTTGGGTCTCCGGCTTGACTTCAGATGCTGGAAGTCTTTCAACAAGCCAGAAATGATCATATTTGTCTCCTCGTCTGTTCGTCGTGGACACAACAGTCACACCACAAATAGTTGTGTATAGGTATTTGGACAGATTTGCAGTAAATGTAACAAAATACCTCTGTTAAATGATCAGAGCCTAAAAAGATATTTCAGGTTTGACGGGAAATGTTAACCACTGCAAGCACATACATAAACACACACACAGACACACACACAAAGACAGACACACACACACACAGACAGACACACATAAACACACACACACCCACTGAGCAGGTGAAATGTGACAGGTGTGCTTGGGGTTGTGTATCTTTAGGGTCAGACAGCAGAAGGATAGGGGTTTAGATAGTAAGATAAGAGATATTTACACAAACACACACACACACACAGTGAAGGGACTGCAAACAGGTTCTGCTCCTGGATATTGATAGTGTGCCTATTTGTTTGCAGAGTGTTCGCGAATGTCTGGTTGTTACATGTTACATACTGCATGACTAATTAACCCTTTTATTTCCCCTTACATCAACAATTTAGTCATTCCACTACATAGCAGCATGGAAACCACCTGCCTAGACAGCTACAGAGACAATCACAGGAATCTAATGGAGTGTAAACCCTCTCGAATCCAGTGAAATGTTGTCAGGGAATTGAAGGTTTTATCATAACAAGCCTGTTTGTATGCAGTTCAACCTCAACAAAATATTATTAATTGCAATTTTCCTCTGATGATCAAAGTCTGTAGGTCAGATGTCCCATTTTTTATTGTATTTCTCACCACTTAAATAAACGTCAAACTAAAGTGGAATGACTCTCCAAATCTTCAAAAGAGATCGAAATAATTTGGCTTGAATTTAAACATTTAAGGTCTATCCAGGCCTGTCATGCTCAAATAAATCACGAGGACAAAATGTACCATTGGTGATGAGACGCAACACATCATCAAAGACAGGATTTAACTGCTCGAGTGATGAAGGAACAGTGATCTCGAGCTGAATCTGACTTGGAAAATTGAGTATTGGGGGAGGATGGTCGTAGAGCGACTCTTAGGGGCACCAACTGTAAAATACACACACACACACACACACACACACATACACACAAGATGAGGGCTGCACTTAAGTTACGGCTCTTTTTTTTTCACAAGAGGTCCGAACAGATCATCCTGGAGGGGATCTTTAACATTTCAACTGCCTCTGCCCCTCTGGCACGACTTGGAGGCGGTGGGGGTCTGTGACAGTTCCTCATTTCATGAAGTTGAAAATAGAATAGCTGATCTGCTCTATATGGTGACAGACAGTGTGCAGCATGTACTGTGAGTTCCTCCTTAAGAAGAAATAAGAAACATTCCTCAGAAAAATAGTATTTCCGCCGTTTTCTTTGCTGAGGTATGACGATGGGTTGCTGTATTTTGATATGAATTATAATTTTTTCAAAGAAAGAAGGATAGAGAGAATATATCAGGCTCACAGACTAATGCCTATACATTAAACCTGTCATTACAGACCAGGGTTCAGCCAGACAGACACAGTGAGACAGAACATGAGTTTCACTTTTCACTTTCCAAACAAACACTCATCACTCTTCATCCTTCAGCAGCGAGGCCAGGGAGGCGTCAGAGTTCACTGGACTTTTTCGGCTTGAATTCTGAAGAACAAATCAATAAGTAAATGACGGTGAGTTCTGGGTAATGCAGCAAATTATTCCTGCCGTTCTCTCACACACTCACGGCACAGCCATGAGAAATGCTACATGAAAATAAGAGCGGCCTCCTCCAGGTTTTGCATTTGGAGGGAGATGGTTATCAGCACAAAGGGCTGGTGGAGTGAGTGTTTTCACAGGGGGTGTGGTTGAATTGGTTGACTGTCATTTCAGGGGAAGGAGAGGGGGCTTTGTTTGCAGTGTCAATATTTACAGTGACACATGCTGGATGAGTAGTCACCGACATGGGATGAGTTGAGTCTGTGTGTGAGAGAAAGTGTTATCTGTATGAATGGATGTCATGCTCTGATGTGCAGGGTCTTAAAAACTTAACTCCTATCTTGTCTAGAGTGACTCACGTGTGTACCTGTGTGTGTATACGTGTATGAGTATGTTTATATGAGTTTGTGTGTATGGTTTTATATATGTGTGTACATGTGAAAGTGTGTTTATGTGTGCAAGCAAGAGTGTGTACATGTGAGTGTGTATGTGTGTACGTGTGTGTGTTTATATGTGTGAGTGTCTGTATATGTGTGGCGGCAAAAGTGGTTATTTGTGAGTGTGTATGTGTCAGAGTAAGTGTGTGTGTGTGTGTGTATGTGTGCATAAGTGGTTGAAAAAACAGAGTTGTGGCTTTTTAAACAGGCCCCTGACAAGATAAAGTTTTTAAAAGTCAATGAGTTCTGTGTAACTTGATTTAATAGGTGACCAATCACAAATGCACTCTGTCACAATCTACAAACCTCATTTACAATGCAAATCTGAGATATGCAAATGACGGAGACACAGTGTGTGTGTGTCTGCAGTCTCTGTATCAGTAGTGTAAGTGATATCTATTGTATTTACCCCCCCCATAACTCCTCCTGACGTTCCCTTTATCTCTCCCCCACTTTTGTCCCTGTCACATCAAATTCCGCTTTATAAACTTTTTTGTGTTCAGTAGAAACTACTTCCAGGCATCTCAAAGAAAAGGAAAACACCTCAGTGTAGAGTTAGATGATTCAACTGTGACTCATTCAGCTTCTCAAATTATCTTGTTTGTTCAGCAAAGTGCGACTGAACACAACTTTACTCCGTGTGATGTGATGTCAGCCTGCGACTCCTCTTACTCTATCTATATTATTACTCACACTCACACACACACAAAAACACACACACACAGTGTGAGTGCATATGAATGTGTCGCCATCTAGTGGGCAATCGCTCTCAAAACATTTTACTGGAAGACAGAACACAGTATTATGTGTTTGACGTTAATTGAAAAAAATTTATTGTATAGTTCACAGTGCTCAGAGGTTGTTATCAGAACAGACGTATACAGTCAATACATCAGAGCTTAATTTGAAAGGTTTCATTCAAAAGTTCCATAGTAATTATTAGGCTGATTATTACTTTTCCTTCAAAGACTTTAAAGCAACACTATGTCACTTTTTTACATTAAAATAGTAGCTTTAAAAGTAACGATTTTTCTAACTCTGTGTAACTTTGGTGAGCGGGTATGATCTGTAACTAACAGGTTGTCAGTTACATTCCCCAGAAACTTTAACCAGCAAGTTTGCCGAACTGTAGATAAGTTAAAAACACTCAAACCAGAGTTTATCTTTTCAACTTTTAAAACATCTGGAATTCTAAACAAAGTTTGGTGTATTTGTTACAACGGTGGCTCCTCTGGTTCAGGAAGCCGGGGATCATGGGTTAAATCCACCATTAAGTTTTATTTCAGTCCAGTGAACGGGACTGTGCAGTTGGAGCCCAACATAATTGATCCCTACGTTTGGCTGCAGAGGGCGCTGCTGCTCAGTACAAGTTGCCTAGTGTTGCTTTAAGTCCATCAGGTAGTTAACATGTGCATGGAAAGTCACAAACTGCAACTTAAAGCCAACATGGACAAACAGAATATTAAACCCATTCAGAGAAGATGGACATAGGAACATTTAGGTTTCCGTGACAACCGGACTCATGAAGACCACCTGATATGATGGAGAGCCACTACAGGTGCTGCTTTGTCTCACAGTGACATGCTCAGTGTCTCCCATCAGTCTCAGTGTTTTGGCAGCAGGTCGATCAAAGATAAACCACTGAGCAAAATACAGAAGAAAAAAAACCAAACATTTAACTTAAACTTATCTCAGTAACAGTGGCTTTACATCGAGTCTAAACCATTTAGGTCAAACAAGATATTTTCCACTTCCTACTGGGAGCTGTGGTGAAACGTTGATTAGTGGATGACACTGTTAAATCTGGGGTGGAGCAGCACCTCCAGATTGGTTGATTGAGCTCAGTGGTTACTTCTGAACATGGATGACACATTACTTTAAAAAAGGAAAAGATCTCAGTGCACATGCATAAAAATGTTCATAGCTTACAGACAAGTTGATATTTCTGCTAGGTTTTTTGTGTCTGATCTCATTATGGCACTGTTATATATACATATACCAGTTGAATCTCTATTTGACAATCACAGTCAGACGTCTTCTTAATAAGATGCTACTTATCTGATATTGAATTAATAATAATCCCTCTGGTATAAAAACACTTAATAAAGAGTTGTAGTACATATTTGTTCTTGTTATTAAAACCAGTATGGCTTATACACCCTGTATCATCGCAGAATCTGAGAGGTATTCAAATACAAGGCAGCCCATGCTTATCTAGAGGTCAACACTACAGCAGAGACGTGTAAAAGCTGCGTAGAGTAAAAATACTGCAGTGTTTTAGGTAGTATTTAGTGACGTTTCACGCCGTTCACAGGTTAGCTCTCGACACTGAAAGCTGAATAGGTCAGTAGGTAACTACAAGTGACTGTATATCCTACAGTAAATGTTCTCAGAGAGTGTGTGTGACCTGGTTACAGCAGAGACATCAGAAACAGTGCCAGCAGTGTTCACTTCAGACATGTGGCTTTACGTATACTTGGAGTTTCAGTAAATCATAAAGTCAGGATGGAGGCATCACTCAAACAACCAGGGCCATAGATAGATATGAGCATGGCCTCTTTCTTACAACTTGGCCAGTGACTTTAACTTTATTGCACCACACACCTCACAGAAAAGGTGAATATTAGATAGTGTAATGTTTTTTTCTCTTTTAAAAAAAACCCTCACATATATTCATTATTATATCATTGGTTTCTCCACTTCTGAATAGTTGAGCGGTCTATAGAATAGACTGTGTGTTGGACTGGGAGGTTAGAACCATTAAGCTCAGGGTTAGAGGGAATGCGTGTGGGCCTCTGCTGGCACTGTGCACTCAGCCTCCACCAAGGCAAAAACCTTACGTGTACACATTACAACCCAAGAGGCAAAATACTACTGTTATAAATCAGTACGACTTACAAGTGGAGCAACAAATATTTACAAATGCTTTGCTTCAAGTTGCATCAGCTCCACATGGACCAGTTACACCACTCAGATTATACATTTAAGTACCATTTTAGGCAATGACTCTTACAAATTTGAACAATGAACGACACCCTTATCTGTAATATTGACTCGATACTTAATAATGAAGAGGATGTTACAATTAAAAGTATCATTAGTTACCAATTGGCCCAAGATAGAGTGCATACAGTGCCTGCTGCCAGTGTAAAAAGACAGTGATGTAGAAAAGCCTTAGAGAGGTAACAGAGCAGTGGGTGAGTGTATCAGAAGAGTACGTTGGCACCTTGGTACTGAGTGTGTGACCCAGTCGGACCCAAACACTGGCTGAGAGATCAGATGAAAACAAACAGTGTTTCATTCTGCTGGTATGGCTGAAGAAGAAACAGGCAATCACAACTTAACCATGTAAGAAAAGCTTTGCCTGGATTTCAAAAAACAGTATTTTCACAGAGAGACCAAGAGTTAAGGCTCGTAAAAGTGAGGTTATTGGATAAATAAGTGCACCCATCGAGTTGCTAGAAAGGTAGGAGAGAGTTTTGTTTCACGATATCCATACCCAGTAAAAAGGTTTATACATGGTTGAATATTTTGGCATGTGAAGAGCTGTGGTCGTACATCACAGAAGGTACAGATGGCTCTCACTTGGATAAAAAAAACAAAAAGGCTCTGGCCTGTGTTGTCCAGAGCTGTGGGTCAGCCGGAGGCCGCCGACATCCTGGTGACGATTAGTTTGAGAAGCTCGGCTAAAGCCACTTTGTGTCAGTGAGGAAAAAACAGAATACAACTTTACGGTTCCTTGACATAACAAATCAGTGCTCAGAGTTAAAACCCACTTCAGTGAAACGTGGAGCATCCAACCGAAGTGTGAGCTGTACAAAAAGAGAGAAGTGAAAAGAGGTGAATATGTGTCGTCTAAAAGATTAAGAAACACATTATAGTCGATATAATCCATATATTTCATGACACGTGTTATAGAGCAGTCCAGCTGACTTGTTAGAATCATATATACTTTTGGCTTTTCTTTATTGTTCTGGCAGCAATGTGCAAATTTGTCCCTGCTGATCCCTCGTCTGACATCGGCCGGTACCTTTCACTTCTACAACCACGTCTCAGAAAATGTGAAGCAGATTTCACACAGTTTCAGAGCCTGACGTTCATTTGTCAAATTGGCATCTATTCACCAAAATAATCCGTCCTTCTTTCCTCACTGGTGGATTCGTCCCAGTCTTTTTTCCCCTACAGTGCTATAATCCTCTGCACCAGCAGAGGGAGCCATATCTCACTAATCCAGGCCAGACTCCCATCCTGTGCTCCCACTGTGAACACCCAGGAGTGGGAGGAAATACGCTGGAGGACAAACAAGGAGGTTTGCCAAACACTCCTCTGCTCCACTGACAAAGGAAGATGAAAACACCCCGAGAAACAGGAAGAAGATTAAGGGATGTTCTCTCCACCTCCTCCTTCGGGCTCGTCGTCAGAAGGGTGTGTCAGTGTGTCTGGTGTTGTCTGTGCGTGTCGCAGGCGGCTCCAGCGGGCTTTGTTCTTCTGCAGGTGACCCATCATGGTCTGGCTGAGCAGGCTGGTTTCTGTGAAACGCTGCCACTCCTCAAACAGAGGCTCCACGATGTAGGAGATAAAACCTGGGACACAGCAAAGGTATGGATGGTGAGATCTATGTGCTGAATGTGAGCTCACCTGCAGCCACCTCTCTGTGAGTCCTTAACATCAGGGACATGCATTAACATAATGACCTTGGTGTGTGTGTGTGTCTTATGTTCTCACCTGTCTGTATGGCTGAGACAGAGTCCATCTGCTGGTTACACAGGGGACTGATTTCCAGGTCAAACTTTCTCTCCAGGTTGCCTGTTAAAAAATACAATAAGAAATTATGACCGTTGAGATGGAAATGTCAAGGATCCCAATATTGGCTTTATACTTTACAAAACAAAAGTATTCAGTTTCTCATTTGTAGCTTCAAGTGTCATAAAAAAGGTATCACAATTAATAGTTCTCAATATCTTGATTTGAAAGAAAACGCTTTACTCACCCTGTCTGTAGAATTCCTCACACACTCTCTCACTCCACTGTCTGCTAAGGTCCCAAGCCCGACAAGGGTTACAGATGTCTGCACACTTCAGAGCAATCTGAGGGCAGAGAGATTCACACGTACTGTAATAATTAGAAATTGTGGTGGTTGGATAAACTCTGTAGAATATTTAGTGGTAGCGTATGACGGCTGAATATCTGATTCACTTTCAGATTCCACCTGCAGTGAACATGGACGCATTGTGAGGTGGGTGTGCAGTATACCTGCAGCATAAAATGCCTGTGTGATGCCAGCTGAAGGTCCAGGTCCTGGCTGTCCAGATGTTCTCTGAAGGTCGACAGGAACTCATTCTGCCGGCTGATGTCTGTCGCCAGAATGAGAGAGCCCAGCTGCTGCTCCATGTCCAGCCTGCAGAGCAGAAGGGGTCACGCTGAGGCCTGTGCTAAAGTTCAACTCTAATTGTACAACAGCAACATTTTGAAAATATACAGGTAAGTGAAGTATAGTTGTGATTTATCATGTCCCAGTGTAAACTCTACACTCTCTACTGCTTCCTGCAGCGATATGGTAAATGAAGAGCTCCTGTGTCGGTGTCTGTAACTGACCCTGACCTTTGACATTCCTAAAGAGATAATACATTACTGGATATATCATTTTATATGTTGGCAAATACGTTTTTGAGTATTTGCAGCACAGGATTACAAAATATGTGTTATAATAGTCCTCTTCTCTTAAGATTTAAATAGAAACTGACTTCTTAATGCAACTAGTGGAGTCGCCCTCTGCTGGTCATTCGAGAGAATTAAGGTTTCAAGTACTTGTAAATTGGATTCACTTTCTGGAACCCAGTTTTATGTCCAGTTTATAGTTTGCATGGAAAAGCAGTGCACAACAAGCGGTAGAAATGTCCCACTCCATTTGCATCTTGTCACAATTCTTTAATCCAGGAATGACAGTGTGTGTGTGTGTGTGTGTGTGTGTGTGTGTGGTTGTGTGTGTGTGTGTGTGTATGTGTGTGTGTTCTTACGACATGTCAGCAGGCAGGTGAGACAGCAGTCCTGACTCTCGCAGCATGCCCACTGTCGACCTCCAGTGGTGACTCTCCAGCACAGACGTGTTCTGTTCAGGACGAGTACGATAAAAAAAGTGTTTTCAAACAGATTTTATTGCTTGCAATTGTACTTATTACTTGAACGTGATTTGATTGGCTGATGCTTAATGAAACACTCTGATGCACAGCACCCCCCTGTGGTGTGTACCTGGTAGAGAGATGCCAGGTGGTGTCTGGTCTTGACAAGGAAAGGCTGGTTGACTCCGGGATGGTCGACATCGTGGGCGGCTGCTGCCACCAGACCCAGGAACACGTCCTGGAGGCTCAGCTGCTCTGCCAGCTGCAACACAGACACGCGCCCTCATTTCAAATGAAACATGATAATCTGCTAATCTAAGACTCTGGAGAGCCAAGTCTTAATGCCAGAGAACAGTGTAGAGTATGGAGATTATGTTTGCGTGTTTTCATTGTTTTGGCTGCGGCTCAACACACAGGATTTTCCATCTAACACTCTCAGAATAAAAATGAAAATAAGATCTTCATCCTAAAAACTAGGTTCTGGATTCCTTAGCCTCAACGAGTGTCTCCTTATATCCAGACTGCGGATGAATGTTGTTGGGTTAAAGTGAGCAGGAATTACCCTCAGGGAGAGAAGCTAATAGAATATGTCGGAAGAAGAAGATTGGGCCTGGGGAATCAGTGACAGGGTAGGACAGGGTGTGTGTGTGTGTGTGAATACAGTAATGTTCATTACCATGGGCTCCTTCAGGTAGCAGTACATGGCTTGAGTGACGTCAGCAGCATGAACGGCGTTATGATAGGGATTCTGGGAGTGGTAGTCTTCCTGCACCATACCTGGTAAAATAGGAGATGAGGTCAAACCAAAGATGGATGACAGGACATTTTCTCTTAAAGGTTAACATCGTGTCAAAATAGCAAGATGGGGATGTTCTTATCCGAAATATTTTAGCCCCATCATGGCCAAGTTTCTCGCAGCTTACCCAGAAACCTGTGCAGCTTGACCATGTCCAGCTGGAAGTGATGAACTAGACCGTAGACATTGAAGAGATGGCACATCAGAGTCACCAGGCTGTTTCCTATACAACACACACACAAATACTCAGATATTAAAACCCAGGAGTAACAACATGGTTTAGAAAATGTCATAAAAGTCAGTAGCAAGGTCATTTTACCATTCGTTAGACGATCGAAGAGGAAAATGTCAAAGGTCCATGTGCCAACCTTTGACAACATGTGCTGTAACAAAACACAGACAGTTGTTAGAGCTGATGTGTGATTCCCATGTGGTGTGTATGAGCTGGGAACACCTGGATCCTTGCACCACAATGTGTGCACGTGAGCCTGCGTCTGTCTTACCTCAGCCTGTCCCAGGTAGTCGTCGTCCAGCAGGTGTAGGGACCCGGGGGTGGGGGGCACCAACCCCCTGAGCAGCCGGGAGGCGTGGCAGTATCTCTGGAAGCTCAGCTGACGTGTGACTTTCTTCCTGGTGCCGGACTCCACCTCCCCCCGCTGGAGACTTGCTGCAATTACACAGACATGGTTTGTTTCAAGCAGATCTCACATAGTACCTGATAAATGTTGGACACACGTGGGTGAGTGGTGCAGTGGTGACAGATACATGTCTGATTATTGCATTTATAGTTTTTCTTAAAGTGTGTGCGACTCTGTGATGTGCGCTCTCCACCAGGTAAGTAAACAACTGTGTGACCCACTTATGATAAACTCACTGAACGTAACCTACTTTTAATACACTATTACACTGTTTCTGTGTATGAGCTTTATTCAGACACAAACTCATCACAGTCAACCCTCAGTAATAATCAACACAAAGGGTTCTGCTTTATTTTAATCAAATGCTGAATGACAACAGCTGGATAAATGTGTCATAAATACATATTGTAAGTATATCTGTTGTAGAAATAAAGACTGCATCTTATTATTTAACCTTGATGCTTCTATTTTGACAATGATAACATAATGAATGTCTTTTCGAGTCTCTTTAAACTTGTGTTTATGTGAAAAAGCATCAGAGCTGGTGCGACTCATATCCTCCTGTTTGTTTGACCGCATTAACTACGCGTTTGCCCGTGTTCTCTGAAAATCCTCCACATTTACTATCTGACTGTTTGATGTTGCATTTTCCACACGTGCGTCACAGTCCTGTCTGATTCAGAAACGAATGGAGAGTGAACAAAGAACGAAATGAATATGCATTTATTAGAAATAATAACAAGGAGGAGAAGAAAAATAAGGGGAAGATAAATAAGAAAATAAACAAGAAACAGAATAAGATAAATTTACAAAAATAATAATAATAAGATAAGGAGAAGAAGATAAATAAGAAGAAAAATAAGAAGGGAATTGAGGAAATATATATTAAGAAAATAAGAAGCATAAGAGGATAAATAAAGAGATGAAGAAAATGAAAAAGATAATTTATAAGAGGGAAAGAAATACTTTATTGACAAGAAAAATAAGGAGATATGTGATAATGAGAAGAAGATGAAAAATCTTAATTTCTGCAGCACTTTTAAAATCCATGTTACAAGATGTTTCACACTGTCTGTATTTACATGCAGGTATCACATATACACAAGCACATATTATAGTGTTATTGGCTTTCACGATAAATAATTTAGCTTTGTTTGTCCCTGTATAAGCAGATAAAAATATACATTTACAAATTTAATAATATTAAAATTGGTATATATATTTGGAAATACTAGAAAAAACCCAGTTTACGTTAACCACTTTTTGTGTAAATGGACTGACCAGCACTGATATGTCCAACTAATGTCCGCAGAGTTGTTTTTCTTTGGGTGTGTGTGTGGGGGGGGGGCTTACTTTTCAGGCAGCGGAGGTCGATCAGAGGGTAGGAGCCTCGTCTCTCAGCCAGCAACACACCAGCATGACCAGTGCTCAGTCTGCCATCATCTAAAGAGAGGAAAGAGGCAAAGATGGGGGAAGAAATATCAATATTTGATGTTTTTTTGGAATGTTTTTGTTTTGCCCATTTTTTGGCAGAGATGCCACTGTGATACATTAATCAAACAATCAAGGGGGAGTGAGTTTAGAGGAGGAGAGCGAAGGGACTGACCAGGGCGAAAGAAAAGGAGGGGGAAAGTGCAAAGGAAGGGGGTGATGGCTGTGGCCTGCGGGGTGACCCGAGGACAACAGAGCAGAGTGTTCCAGAGATTTTCAGCATCATCACACTCATAAAACTAGATTGAGGGTCGTCTTCTAAATCAGCTGCTGCGAAACAAGAGGATCTTTGACTTCTCGGGATCACCCAGAGATTCACGCATCTGCTGCGAGTTTGACCAGGGAGAATAGATTTCACGCCACGCTGCAGCTGTTGTGCTGCGTGTCTGGACATTTTATTATTTATCGAATCGCTGCGGCGATGTCCTGCGTACGTTCTGTTCCTGTCGTGATTATTCTTGTTTTTCGCTGCGTGTCACACAGCAGCGTGATCGTTGGATATGTCTCATGTCAAACAAAGATTATCTGTGTGCCCTATAAAAGTAGTTATTCTGCTACAAAACAAGGATTTTCCTGTTTAAAGAGTTCGATTGTAAAACATGAAATCCACAATTTAAACCGCTGACGAATGTTTTCTACGGATATAATAGGAAATGTGTGTCACTCGTACACACGCTCCTGATGCCAATGTACTGTAGTCCTGACATGCTGACAAGGCATTTTCTCCTAAAAAGGATATTAAGTATTTTTGTCTAGTATACGAATTCTTTCCACGGGATGCGTCTCGAGACCCTGAGGTGACCTTGTGGGTTCTAATCCTCGCTTTGTGAGCAACAATCAGATGGAAAGGGGGAGCACAACAGAAACAACAGATCCTTGAGCCTCTGTTTAAAATGCACCCTCCACACACCGTGAGGCCAGCCAGCAGCGAGACAAAACAAAATCTACACTGTAAAGAAAAGTACACCAAGACCCTATTTTTTGTTTTTTTTTATCCGTCAGCTTCACCCACTGAAACCTTGCGCACTGAGTTAGAAGTTTTTTACTTATTCTATTTGTTCACTTTGGAAGATAAAGATAAAAAGAGTTGGGCAGTGGGGATAACTTTGTGGCCCTTTAACCTCTTGAAAAAAGAGAAAGAAAACATTGGGTCCATCCAATCCTGAAAAGCCGTCAGGAACGAGGAGAATTTTATTTTCTGATCAAGGATCTGGGAATATTATCCCAATCACTCCCAAGTCTATTTCAGGATGTCAGGGATCCAGTTTGTCGGTCTACTGGCCACACTGGAACGCCTCCTGCGAAAAGACATAGCAAACCTAACCTGTTCCAAAATCTTTAATGTCACGGGAGGAAAGTTTCGAAATAAGCACTTAAACGTGATTGACACAACGTGAGGTGGTATATATTTTTATAACAAATCTGGACTAAACTATGACCTTTGTGAGAGACGTTAAGCTTACAGTGAAATTACAGTTAACAAATATATATTATTCTACAGACATATGTATACAGCAATAAGATGTGTGAATTTTCGTATATTTACATGGAACTCAGTGAAATTTAACATCAAGATCTTTGAGCAGTTGAATAAACATTTTATATATTTAATAAGATGTTTTTACTGTATTTTAAACTTGATTTAGAAAAATGTAACTAGTCACTTTAAGTAACTTTTGTTTTTACAGTGTAGCCCCTCCAAGTCACAGCAGACAGCATTACATTTTACACTTGAATAAACTAAAAACTATGGGAATACTAAATAATTTACAGATCAGATGTGAGGAACTGGAGCATATTATGTCCCGGAGGTTGCCACATCACATCAGGACAGCCGGGAACAAGCCCTGCTAAACTACCTGTTAATGGGGCTGGAATCTCGGTGGTCGCCGTGGTTCTGGTAAATGCATGTGTCCGTGTGCTGTGTGGGGACAAGGAGGCTATACATAAAAGATACGCTGGAGAAGTGGCATCATTCCCTATTTATGCATTTCATAGTCTGACAAACAAATATAAACCGTTCGGGGCGAGTGACTCAGGCTGTGGGAGCGAGGCAGCAGAAGACCCCTGTCGGCCTAGTTCGAGCAAATAAATGGAGAAAAAGCCTTGTTACTTTTTTCTTTTCTTTTTTTTATCCCGTGAGCTGGCGAGGAAGGAGAGGAGGAAATACATCATCTGGAAAGAACCACTGCAGTAACACACACATCGCCCTCATCTCTCTATCTCCCTCTCCACACACTGGCTCACTTCCCTCACTCCAGCTATCTCTCCATATTTCTCTTTTATGTGTCACTCCATCCCTCATTCCTCCCAAGCTGGATCCCGTCTCTACATCCTCCGCTCTCTCTCTCTCTCTCTCTCTCTCCCTACATTACGATCCCCCTTCATCCTTTGTTCCTTCCTGTTCAACAACAACAATCCCTCTCCCCATCTAAACCATCTTTTCGTCTTCCCCTCCTCTCCCTCTCTTCTCCTCCTCTTTCCCTTCCTCTTCTTTTAACTCTCGGTGCGGTAAATAGGTCATTGTCTCCACGCTGAGCAGAACTGGGTCATTTAGGACGAAGACATGAATCAGTTAAAGGGTGTTTAAAGAAGCGGGGATGCACACACACCACTCCGTGTACTAGCACTCACACACTGAAACACACCCACACAGTCACTTGCAAATGAGCCATAATCCCTGATTCCAAATGCGAAAACACGATCGCACACTTGGCACACAGCCCCCCCACCACACACACACACACACACACACACACACACACACACACACACACACACACACACACACACACACACACACACACACACACACACACACACACACACACACACACACACACACACACACACACACACACACACACACACACACACACACACACACACACACACACACACACACACACCACACACACCACACACACCACACACACACACACACCACACACACACACACACACACACACACACACACACACACACACACACACACACACCTTCACTGAATCTTTGGGTGTTTACGGCACAAATCGGGCTTTGCGGCTGTTTTCCTTCTCAGAAAGAGACGGTCGGACACGCTGCTGCCATATGTATCGCCAACACTCCAATACAAACACATGTTTTAAACTCACTGTGGCAGAGGTTGTTTTCTGCTGCCTGCAGCTGCTGCTTTATCTGGATATATGAAAACATACAGTGCATCCAGCTGTCAGGAACCTCCAGACCCAGTTAACTCCATGTGTTTGCATTAAAATCCGCTGTTATCCAAGTGATGGATGGTCAGATGCTTAAAAACATCGGCCTCCGTGTATGTTGGTCTGGTCTTTAATACTTTGTTCACAGACTTTCTAAAAGTCCACGTTTTGGATCAGTTAAGGTGAATTATATAATAATGTAAAATAAACTAAAATATGGTTTCATTGGGGGACTGTTCAGCCTTGGGGAAGGTAGTAGCTCTACACGCTACTGAGTTTCATTCTAGTCTGGTTGATAAAATTACCAGAAAATAGTAAAAAATAGTTTGGCTTGATGGCTTCAAAAACAGTTTGAATAAATGATTTAATCAAATTAATTTACGGACCCAAATAGCTCCCTACTCCATTGCTTTGTTATGATCGATAAACTCCCCTTTTGTATAAACAAATATATGATAATAATTTAGATCTTTTCAGTCCTTGTAACATGTCAGAATGAGTCACTATCACCACAGACAAAGTGTCTCTCTAATCTTAAGGGGGAAATCAAACATCGAGCAGACAGACTTTCACCTTCTGTGAAGAGTCGTCAAAGGAATGAGATCATCACGATTCAAGGGGAAGGTCACAGGCAGTGACATCAGCATACGATGTCCATTTTCCACCTGATGACTCAGTACATGCACAAAGGTAATTCCCGACAGTAAGAATCATCTCTTCAACGGCGCATCAAAGAATTTCCTTCTACCTTGTTTTGTTTTTTTTGGGGTCAGCTGGTTACGTGTTTATGAAACTCAAATACTCAAATCACTAAATGAGATGATCCAAAACCGGTTGACAGTCAGTCCTTGTGTCATTCTGTTATTAACAGTGATAATGATATGAGACTAAGCATCCCTAGTCCACGGACGAACAGGGGGTCGATGATGGCCTCACGTCAGTGTCAAGAGTGCAGCTGCGCCTCAGCAGATGGTTACACAGCTTTATATTAATGGACACACTCTGGCTTCACGGCCCAAATCCCTCATGTCACCATCTACCCTGACCCAGCCTGACCTACTCAGGGCTGCGTCCTCTCGACCCCCATCGCTTAACACAAACACCTGCACGTACGACCGGAGGTGCACTGGTCAAAGATAATCTGTCACAAATACACAAATTTGTCAATTCTGACTCCTTAAAATAGGTCATATATTCAAATGCAAAAACAAAGAACACAGCAAAGATCAAGAACACAACAAAGCAAGGTCAGGCTCACTTTTCCTAATCTTTCAAGAGACAACTGAACAACAAATTCGGCACAAAATGTTCCCAAAAAACACAGCGTAAAACTGCGCACGCATACACACACACACACACACAAAGAAACACACACTGCTCTCTGCTTCCTGCCATAAATGGGTTTTCATGCAGAAAACAAAGCTGTTAAGTCAAAGTGAAATAAACACGACACATTCAATTAAATCACTCTCATAAGCTTTACTCTACATGTTTGTGTACTCGACATGAATTATGTGTCAGTTACCTTCCAGATCTGCGCTCCTGTCTTCTACATCCTGCTTCAACTCCTCAGTCTCCTCCTCCTTATCTGCCTCCACCCAAGAGCTGGCCTGGCTTCTCTCTGACCCCCGGGGGCCTCCCCTGCGTGCCCTCCAGGCCGCCCTGAGCTGCCGTATGAGAGCGGGCAGTTCCAGGGCCAGCGACAGGCCCCCGCAGGTGACCGGAGGAGTCCTGAGAGGACCCCACACTGGAGAGCCGGAGTCTTCGTCCGGACAGACCCCGACATCGACCCCGACGCCAAGACCAGAGTCCCGCATCCTGAGATCTGGGCCCCAGAGCCCCTCTAACACTGGCATCCTCACAGCACACCAAGTCAGATGGATCACGAACAAGTGCAAAGAAATTGAAAAATAAAAAGAGAGAAAAAGGAGAATGGAGGGAAAGATAAACAGGAAGAGGAAGAGAGATGACAGAGGTGGAAGCTCACTGTCAGGTAGTCAGAGGTTGGAAAGAGGAGGGAGAGGAGAGAGCAGCAAGTCTGGATGTAGGACAGAGGAATAAATACTGCAGGGAGAGAGGGAACCAGCAGCTGGAGGAGGAGAGGCAGAGAGAGATCTAGAGCAAAGGTGTTCAGAGTGATAGAAGCGATGAAACCAAACACACAGAGAGGAGAAGAGCCAGAAAAGAAGAGGAGTGAATCCGTCTGTATCCCCGTCTCCCAGAGTTGGCCACTGACAGTCTGCTCGCTCCTTCTGCCGCATTCTCTCTCCCCTCAACAGTCTCACTCTCGTTGTTGTGGAGTCTGAGAGCCCCTCCTCCCCCCATCCCCACTCTGAGCTCACCAACACACACTCTCTCTCTCTCCCTCTCTGTCTTTCACTGTGTCGCTTGCTACCCCAACCAACAACAGACCGGGAGCATTTGAGCAAGTGTTTACGGGGCTTTGGGTTCACAGACGCATCCTCTGTCTCACGGTCAGATCAGCGGGAACGGGGCTGTGTGAGGTGAACACACACACACACACACACACACACACACACACACACACA
This sequence comes from Pseudopleuronectes americanus, assembly GCA_038501795.1. Lineage (NCBI taxonomy): Eukaryota > Metazoa > Chordata > Actinopteri > Pleuronectiformes > Pleuronectidae > Pseudopleuronectes > Pseudopleuronectes americanus. The sequence goes on along the minus strand of CM076734.1, from coordinate 10,235,807 downwards.
CACACACACACACACACACACACACACACACACACACACACACACACACACACACACACACACACACACACACACACACACACACACACACACACACACACACACACACACACACACACACACACACACACACACACACACACACAACACACACACACACACACACACACACACACACACACACACACACACACACACACACACACACACACACACACACACACACACACACACACACACACACACACACACACACACACACACACACACACACACGACAAACACATGATCGCAAAATGGAGAAAGATGTCAATAAGAATGCAACAGAGTCCAAGGTTAGGTCTTCATATGACTTAATTTGTCTTTTGCTAATTGTATTATTCACGTGCATTGTTTATTTGACCTATGATAAAAATAAGCCCAATCTGAGAGAACACAATAATGGTGTTGTTGTGCTTGAAGGTAAAACGAGGTGCTCAGCTTGAGTCAGTCTTCATTAAGGCCTCACTGGAATAGAAGCAGATTATTTTGATGTTTTTGTTCAGGTGAATAACTAAGCAGCCTTGGGCTTAAACACTATGGGTATTTCAGAGGATACAAGCAGAAGAAAGGGATTTGAAGACGAAATATCAAAGAAAACACCAAGATTGTTGAAATCAAGTCAAGATGTGTATGACTTTTCTGTCGAGGTGTTCCCATATCGGTAGGTACAGGCTTTTATGTTGCTGAAAACGCCAGGTCAGGTATCGACAAGTATACAAATCTAATTTCCAATCTGATGCCACGTCTTTAAAAGATATAGGTTTCACCCAGATAAGAGCTGGAATTTTCTTTTCTCAGATTTCACTTCTTCAGGCTATTTCACGTGGAACACGATGTGCGCTTTGACGGTTCATCACAACATTTTTGCAGGAACTAATTGTACTATTACCTATTAAATATTTCTCGGGGGATTCAGACACACACAACATGTGCTTTTGCTCCATTGATCATTTTGTATCTGGCTGGCAGCTTCATTTCTACTGCTGGTAAGTAATGTTTTCACAGCAGTTCTGCAACTTATCAGACTGGAAAGTCCCACAAGAAAAACAGTGACATGTGCCGAATGCTGGAAATTTAGCTCTGTGACATTCATTCTATGAAATTCATTATGCATTTGTTTTTCAAAGGAACCAGAGCAAAGCCATACAACAACGGTAGAAATCACTGGCAGGTTATCTGGATATGAAATTACCTCCATCCGGAGACACACAGGACTCAACATTCTTTAGGGAGTGAAACCACTTTTTCTTTCGTCCTCAAAATGCCGGTGACTCAAAGGCTTTCCTGTAGCTGCTGAAAACCAGACATTAATTATTGTACTTCAATTCAGCGAGGAGAAGCAGATCTATGTGTAATCAAAGAGGATGTAACCATCACATTATTTCCCCCCTGAAATGTTTCCCCAGAGGAACAGTCACATGCTGACAAAAGTACCCACACACACATAATGCAGTTTTCATGTACACACACGAACACACACAATCACACTCACACACAGCCTTGAATGTCACATATCAGACACAAGAAAACAACGGTGAGCAATCACAAGACAAAGAGCGTTTAGATAAAAGATAGAAGCTGTGGGAAACTGTGGGAGGCAGACAGTGAGGATATGTACCGTGGATATGTACTCAGTGTACAGCTGCTTTGTTGTAGCTGTGATCAGCAGCTGGTATTTAGTGTAAAATATTATATTTTCCTGTCGGGTGTCGTGACATCATGAGACACAAATGACTCTTGATAAATCAACAACAAGAACATGGTGTTTTCAGACTTGTTGACCAGAGACAGTTGTAAGAGTCTTATGATGAATGAAAACTACCCTGGGCTATGTTCACCAACATACACAGATATATGTTCATTTACATTATATACAGGACAATAGAGAACAAACCCCTTTTCTTTCTGATAAGACCCTGTTCTATATGAGCCAGTTCTGATATTATTAAGGAGTAAACATTTGCTGGTATAATTAAATGCTAAAGTTGTTTGACTCAAGCCTCCATCAGTGGGGGGGGCCCACACTACCCTGGGAGCATGCGAGGGCCCCATCTGCCCCAAAATTGTATGATTTGTATCTCTATGGTCTGTTACTTCATATCTTCAGTCCTGATGCTAAATCCTGATTCTAATCAGCCCAACAATAATGTTTTTAAATTTCCTTTTTTCAGCCCTATCAATAAGTATGACTGTATAATGCAGAATTGTTGGCTGACGCTGCAAAGAGACTAAGAGCAGAAAACAAAGATTTATAACTGTGTGAACGTGTGAAAAGGAAGCATGAGACCCGTGGAAACAATGATGATGTCCCAGAAGAGAGAGAGAGAGAGAGAGAGAGAAAGAAAGAAAGAAATTCGAGAGTCCATGAGGTCAGTGGGCATCTTGACAAGTGCACTTGGAGGTCAGCCAGTAGATTTCTGGCTCCACATTTGTTTCCATTGTTTTTACACATTTATTTTACTACTTTAGGATTTAAATCATCCCAATAACACATGGGATGATTTGCCTGGTTCTTTTTTGGGACTGAGGATTGTAGCACCCTCATTAAATGTAAACGACACCCAACCGAACCTTAGACGCTCAATGAGAACAAGGAAAAGCTAAAAAGGAAGAGACCTTAATATTCAGATCCAATCAAATGTAGAATTAACAAACACTATTATTAACCGCAAGCATTTAAATCAGCTTTTCCTCCAACTTGCGACACAAGCAGTGTCCCCAAATTGGCAGGCAGGTGTGAATTTTGTCTGCTTTGTGTGTGTATGTGTGCGTCTATGTGTGTGTGAGCGAGCAACCCTCTTACTTCTGATTCTCATTATCGATGCCACTGGTCACGTTCTCTGGCAGGTTGCAGAGGAGAAGTGGGTCAGCCACTGAATGAAGCGGTCTGTCCAAAGAAAAAAAAATTGGCAAGTGTTTGTGTTGTTTGAGTTAGTGTCCACATTTCTGCTCGTTTGTGTTTGTGCAGGATGTGAACACGTCTGTAGAATTATTCTTTCCTTTTTCCACACTGACGATTTATGCGCTTTATGGCATTAAAATGAGAAAAGAAAAACGTGTTCGGCCAAGGACTGAACAGATCATATTGTGGGAACTGTTGGTTTCTCTATACATTCTAAGGTCTTGAAATCATTATGTTTTGATTTGGAGCTTAAAATTGAATTGAATACCTATTTTAGTTCATTTTTCCATGGGTTTTTGTGAAGCACTTTCTAACCTTGACAAATAAAATAAAACTTTTTTTTATTTGAAAGTTTAAATGATTGCTTTCATTTATAAATATTCAGTCGGGCCATTACTTTTTATTCGAAATTTGAACATTCATTGTTTGACCTGGATTGACCTGTTTGATTTCACAACATGGATTGTAGAAGCACATTAGACCTCATGATGCAGCAGAGGGCAATCACTGTCAGCTCGACCTATGACATGCCCTCTTCAGCTGTTAGTAGCGTTAATCAGAAATTATACTGTTTTTGCCACGAACATGGAGGAAGCTAGCAAGCAAAGCCGTCCTGAACAGACCATCACGACACCAAAGCATCTGAGAAGCTGCTCTTGGAAGTCCTTTGGGTTCTGCACCTTAGCCTGCAAAGTTACCATCATAAGGCTGCTTGTCATTTTCGTACCATTCAATCTGTGGGCTCACTTGTTTAGCTTTCCACCAGAGCAAGGCAGCAGACGAGGCACCACAGACGAGCATCCTCAGGTGACATGTGCGGGGAGGGAGTATTCTTATATATTGTTTTTTAGACCAGGCTCCAGCCCTAACATTCAGTGTATTTTCATGATGCTCAAATGTGGCATCGATAACAAGTGTTTACCTCCAGCTCTGACTGACTTCCAGCGTCCATGGCTGTGGCTACATTTCAAGGTCTGAACCATGAAGGTCTGAAACTGTAGCTATGATAAACCGCTACATTTTGCTGACACTAGTCCAAACACTGCTTCCAAAAACATGACTGGGAACAAAAGCAACCCTTCCAGGCTTCTGAACCAGTTGAACTTTTACAGATTTGTTAATCTTAAGTCATTCAACTGGACAGTGTGTAGCGAGACGGCCGGAATAGGCTTCTGTGTTTGAGAGAGAAGCGTATTCCTGCTCAAAGGTCGGAGAAGGCTTGAAGCTGAGTTACCGAATATTTGGAAACCTTCTCCACCAGTTGACTTCATATATGAACAACCCTCTGCACCGAGCTATTCAGGTCAGTTAGTGTTCTTCTTACCCAGCATGCGAAGTTGAATGGCATTCTCCTCCGACCTTTTAAAAGTGACAGCTTCACACCTCTGCTGCAGAGAGAAAGAGGGAGAGAGAGAGAGAAAGAGATTAATATTACGACGCCCGAAAATACACCCACAGACACACACAGCTACGAAAGAGCATTAATGAACCTGGACAAGAAATAGAAACTGTGCTAAAAGTCATAGTGATCCTCTTCGTGAACTCTATTGCACCGATGTGACAGCCTGCACTGTTTTCCCACAAGCCCTCAGACCTCAAACTAAATGTTTAAAATATGAGATATTCATTCAGATTATTGAATGTGGGTATAAAGCTAATAAAGACATGAAATCTGAGACTGTGTGAGTTTAATTTATTGTGTCACATACTCACTCTATGTAATTAATATGAATATCCCAAACTGAATCATGGATTTGGAACAGTATGACAGGAATCTGTTTAAAGACTGTTCATCGTCCTAGTGAATGAGCGAGTAGGTGAATGAGTGACGTGTTTGTGCGTTGGCTGACAACAACACTGAAAAAGTGGGTCAGGCAGCGAAACTGGCATAAACTAGCGACAATTTGCACGTTATTACACATGGCTGGTCCTCATGGTCAGTGGCCTTTTTTGTCGTCATTTTCTATCGAAGGCATTTGTGTCACGTCGAAATCCTCTTGTTTGTTTTTTTTGTCAATAAAAGAGACATATTGCCAGAATTGTCCAAAACATAATAACCTGATCCTATGAAACTTAAAAGAAGGGGGGAAAGTTATTTCTTAAACACGTTGTATCTTATTAGTTTATACGCTGTTCACATACCATCATAGATAATATTAAAATAACCTCTGTTTGTGGCGATCAAAGGACTATAACAAACACAACCACTTGTAAAATTTAAACAAATTAGTGTCCGAAATAAAGCTTCTTCTTATTATTATTATTTATTTTTGTATGTGTCTGTCTTTAAGATAAGATCAGATAATCCTTTGTTAGTCCAACTATGGGGACGTTTTCTTTGTTGCTAAGAGGACAGTTAAACAATTTTTAATCAGTTCAGGTAAAAAGTTAACATGCAATATAAATAGAAAGTAAATATACTAATATATAGAATAGAAATAATATGTTGAACCTCCAGGAGAGGAGGACTAGACCTGTTCAATCTAAACAGTGTTGACAACAGTAAGCCAGGAGTAAACAGATGAGGTGAATAACGATGCAAGCTCGGAGCTGCGGATCATGGAAAGACGCGAGATCCATGTGGGCTGGATGAGCGATCAGTCATCCTGGCCTCTGGTTTGTCTCCACCCGCCCGTTTCCTGCCCGCCAGTAAACAGCAGTGAGCCAATTCAGATGGAAATCCTCCTACTCAAGGTGCATGTTAAGGACTCTGTTCCTCCAGAGGGGAAACGATGAATACTTAGTAAAACCAGATAACATCAGGTCACCTAAGGTACCAGCTTTCTGTCAGATGTGTACGTGTGTGTCTCATGTTCCCTTAAACCAACACTGCCTGGTGCACTCACTCAACCCCTCCCCTTGTCCTCTCCCCACACAGACAGTGAGCCATCATAACTATTATAGCCATTACTACCCATTATAAATAGATGACCCCAATTGGAAAATCTAGCGAGCTGAGTCTGCCTGAACTGCACCGTGCCGCTGTGGATCGTAATTAGCTTCAGAACTGAGCTCAGATCAGGGCACAGAGGCAGCTCTATCAGTTTGAAGTCATCAGACAGAGATGGGCGAGGTATTACTGCTGCTGACTCAGAAGAAGCTGTCGATGGAAAATATCTGTCTGTCACCGCTCATGTTACTGTGCGGGGGGTGAGGCTGCAGAAGTCCTCATCAGCCAGGAGTCACAAATAGAGTCTTTAACGTTTCTATTCAGAGGAGAAAGAATTTGTCAGAGAATCATTAAGATGATCTTCAGAAAATTAATCAGCAGCTTTTTTTGATGATACTTTAATCAATTAAGTCGTTTTTCAAGCAAACAATTGATCAGTTTGTTCCAGCCTCATAAACATCTATGGAACATAAAAAGTAAGGGATACTCAGTTGTATACAATTATATTATAAGTCCTTAATTAAAATATATAAATATAGATTGAAATGAACACTAAAAACTGTATATCATATAACAATATATAAGTGATGACAATTGCATGATCTCCATGACAACCAAACAAACTATATCCGCTTAAGTCAATGAGACGTCTTAGAAAGCTCCGGAAAATGTTAGTTGGTTGATTGTTCTAGTCGGACTGTTTCCAAGTTGAGGAATAAACTCTGTTTCACCGCTCTGTAAAATGCAAGTGAGTGGAGCTTGAGTACTACTTCTAAACTGTACTTTTATACTTGTTTCTACAATAGAACATTTTCTTATTAAGCATTCAGACCTGTTTCTAACACACATACAGTCATATACAGCCCATAGCTACCTCAACATACACACACACACACCACAACACATCACCACATGCATGCACGCACCTGTCCTTAGTTTAGGAGGTCTACAGTACCCAGGCTGTAGGTCTACTGCTCTGTATCAGACAATACCCTGACATGACACGTTGCAATAATGCACACAATAGCAAGGCCTATATTGTGCCTAACACAGCTGCTTGTTGAATACAGTGTATGAACAAGTACACGCAAAAACTAGATCCTAACCATTTGACTCCAATGTCACAATGAATCATGACCAAGAATCAAAACATTTAACCCTTATGGGAGGACGATATATAGTTCTATATTCTGTGATATACACAATAAACTCTGTTATGGACACTAAAGACAATCCAGGATGAAGTAATTTGTGTGTGCGTGTTACTGTACTTATATCTTTGTGAGGACCACTTAAAGCACAGACCATGCAGAGTTTGGACATTTTTGGAAAGTGAGGCCATTTGACCGGTCTTGATTTTCCAATGTGCCATTTGATAGTTAAGACTTGGTTTTAGGGTCAAAACTAGGGTTAGGCATTTAGTTCGGATGGTTAGGGAATGTAATATATCAATACATATCTCACTAAGGTAGAAGTGAGGAGTGTGTGTGCGTGTGTGTGTGTGTGTGTGTGTGTGTGTGTGTGTGTGTGTGTGTGTGTGTGTGTGTGTCTGTTTACATACCTCGACCGTCAAACAGGACATTTAACCATCGTGGCAGCGGCGAAAGGAGGCGCGTGCGGCGTGCTGTCACGTCACGGTGACGCGGGACCGGAGCTCGTGCAGCGGGATGTAAAGGTGACCGTGTCTGACACCTGTTTATTTGAATATGAGTCTTAATATTATTTAAAAAGAAATAAAATGTTTTCCTGCTCGGATTGAGTGTGACCTTACCTGTCCTGTGTGAGCGTGCGTGTGTGTGTGCGCGTGCTGCCGTGTGAGCCGCAGCGAGAGGAGAGGGGAGGGGGTAGTTGTAGCATCACAGGGGCGGGACCTGCAACGGGCTGGACCAATCAGGGTCGATAGAAATTACTCTTATAATTAAATGAGTATCAAACTTACAGTTAAGAAATCAACTTAAATACCCTGGTGTCAACTCAAAAGTACATTTATAGTATCTGTTTATTTCTACTGGTGCAATTCAGTGGCTAATGTATATGTTCTGTTTACATTGTGTGTATTATTTCTCTTCTATTTATATTTCCTTGTAAGTAAGTATGTAAAAAAGATAATGTCTTCAATATAGCTCTCAGACCCAAATCATAAATCGCTTCACATCAATAAAATAACACCAGGAAGAAGTAAAACACAGCAGATATATGCAATAAAAGAAAGTTAATATGGGTTTGAAAAGTTTTTAAAGACTCCAATAGATACTGAAGTGTATAACTCTATAGAAAAAGTTTTCCATAATATAATGTCACATTATCAACGTAAACATTATGTAATTTTTGCATCATGCTCAGTTTTCATGTATTCATTCTCTGTGTGACCATGAGGAACAATAAACTGCTCACTCTTTCCCTAAGGTGACTGAAACAATTCCTGCATGCACTGAACAATTAATGGTAGAAAAAAGAAAAGGAAGTATACGTTTATACCATGGAGTCACAAAAATGTAGTCAACTGACCCAATGAGTATAGGTTTTATTCATGGGAAATGCTGACACCTGCTGTAGAAGAGGTTAAAGTTGAGGCTCTAAATATTAGGGTCAGGACATCAAATAGATGTAGTAGTACTTAAAAGATAAAAGAAAATAAATCAATAAACAACACATTCATTGTTCTATATTGGTCAAAACAGATTTGAATACCTGGTGATTGAAACTCTGGATAATTTCACAAATATGCAGCGCCATTAAGCTAATTCAAAAAGTGCAATTTAATTTACCCCAACTTGTGTAAGGAAGATTTAAAATAATATTCTGGGTTGTCTAATGTTAACCTTTTTTTAACTCTCATTTTATGTTTATTTTTGCCTTTGTTACTCTGATATCTCAGCATATCTTATTTGGCAGGATGTGGGTAACAGCAGGAAACTGCAAACGTTGTGCTTCTGTACTTTATAATATATATCCTGTTATGTAAAACAAAAGGCAGTGGTCTACATTGGGCTTATATAGAGACAAAACTGTCCTATACATCCATCCACTACATACATGTTTCATGACAGTGCTGCAAGAAATGTAACCCTCTCTTGTACTGTGCTTCCTAAATGGAAATACAGGAACTTTACCATAATATCGAAAAGCTATAGTAACTATAAATATGAATATGAAGATTAAGTTTGTTAAGATAGCACAAGGTTAGGCACAGAGGTAAGATTTGAGCTATACGTTTGGTTTTTATCTGCCATATTTTCTGTAGAAAAATAGTTACATTCATATGGCAGATAACCTCTGACAGAGCAATCAATTGCTTTCACATAGAAATCTTTTTTATGTGCAATTTTTACAAATATACTACAAATGGTATAAGTCACAAATAGTCTGAAGGAATATTTTATTAAGCTACTGTAGCCATAACTTATTACAGAGAAATTCTCATAGATTTTGATTATTTCCATTTTTTATCCTTACCAAACACCTTCAGGTGAAATTATGTTTATAACCAATGACATCAGGGCTTCATCAAAAGTCGCCTTCTGTCTGTTCATGACCACTTTACTTCATGATAATTATCTTCAACAGAAGCCCAGCATGAAGTTACTATACAATGCAAAAAGTGATGATAAAATACGTCCATACAAAATAAATGTAAAGTGAACTCAAACATCAGCACGAAGTTAACATCCTGTGGCTTGTGGGCGGCTTAACAATAGTTGAAGAGATATGTTTCCTGTGAGAATGGAAACACTTGTTCATCGATGACTTTCAAACCACAAAAGAGGTCTGGCTTTGTTCTTGTTCTGCATCACAGGTAACGCAGTGAACTCTTCGTTTCACTTAAACAAAAAGATGATGAGAAGACCACATACTGGAGCTGCTTCACCCAGCCAACAGGGATGGATGATATGTATCTTATTTGTTACGGTCCAATGTGAATCAACGTGAAAAGAAGAACAATTCTCAACCTGTTGAAGAATCTTAACAAGGTAGGATTTATTTCTGAGGGCTCTGGAGGAAATCAACATATGTATGTGCTGAATTTGTAAATGTAGATTCACGTGTTGTGAGCATACAGGGAACACATGGCTGGAAATGTGCTAAAAAGTTGGCAAGGGTTATGGGGGAACAGAGGTATCTTTATGTTTTTTGTTGGGTTTTAGTTTATAATGGGTAATTATAGAAAATCTTTGTAAAATATAAAACAAATATGTTCTCTAAACACAATTAAAAAACAGATGTCAGAAATAAACCTGGGAAAGCAAAGGGTTTCATGGAATCATTGAAACAGATCATTTTGAGTTGCTCAACATTACTGCACGTGTACTGGTATAGTACATATATTAAATGACCAACTTTTGTGACGTATTTCCGATCGAAAGAAAAACAATGGCGACCGTAAGTTAAATTGTTTCAGGGCTAAAATGTACATGTACTTGTATTTAAAAATACCTGTTTCATACAAAGTATGCAGACGTTGAACAAATACTTGTAGACATACTTGTACTTGTATTTGGAAGTGGGTTGACTTGCTTTGACTGTGCTCGTTTGTTTGATTAGCATTATTAGCATTTAGCAATATACGCGGCCCAAGTACTCAAGTTTTGTTTTGTAATGGGGCCATTTGATGATGATATATTTCATTTCTCGTTAACTTTAAAGGATTTGCCGATCTCGATCGAGTGTGTGGACAATGCAGCTGGATCTCCTGGCGAAGTCATTTATGACGATCTTACTTTTCCCATTTCTTCGGATCAGGTGATGAACAAACAGCCGTTTAAAAAGTCACGTACATAAGGAAACAAAAAAATCGGAGTTAATGCAATGAATGCATTTTTATGTACAATAGTTAGAATGGTGTTTTCTCTCGTTGCTTGGCCAGGATGCTGCACATGAGACGGCCAGAGGTGATGAACAAGTCCCTGGCAGGTTAATGTAACAAATTTTCATGTGCACAAGTAACACTTTGCATATTCAACATGGGAACTTTCTAATTTCTAATTTTACTTTTTCTGTAGTTCTGTGACAGTTTTCCAATTAGACTGTTACACAGGTGAGGACTACATCGAGACGTTGGAGGATCCTCGTGAGATCGTCACTGATTCAGACGCAAGGTAAATAAGAAATACAATTCTAATGAACATATTTACAATTGTTTAGCATCACTAAACATTTCGATTTGTTGGTTGATGATGAATTTAATTTTGATATATACACATCTTTACAAATGTTACCGTTTGTGTATGTTGATTCTAATTCCTAATTATCTAAGACTAGGTACTGTACAACTGCTGAACATGGTTATTCTATACAATTAAGACACAATGGTATTCACTATAAACTTTTGTTCCATTTTCCACAGTCTTTAGGACGAAGTCGATGAGGACGAATAACTATGGAAAAAACATCAATGTTGTGTTATTTCACTTAATTATTTAAGCTGTTAACTTATCAACATTTTCTAAATATTTGAGGTTTAATTAAACAATATAACAGGTCTAAAAATTAACCTGTCAAAATGAATACTAATACATACTTAAGGAAATGTAACTGTGACCAGGAAACTTTATACCCCTACACCATGTCTGAATATGATCTTTCGCTTGCTCATTAAAAAAACATTTTGGTCCCTTTTTTTTCATTTTCAATATGTATTTTGTTGTTGGAGTAGTTTATAGTTAAATGTATAATCTGAAAACATATTTTCTAGGAGCGGTCCCTGTTTTGGATGAGAAATATTTGCTTAATTGGCGTACAACAGAGTTTGTCACTGTTTTTATGTCTGTACATATCTGCAGTTATAGTTTCTTTAAAAAAGGTTGAGTATAAGTGTAGGATTTTCTTTGCACAGCTGTTCTCCATTTTTCCATTGTGGTCTGCGAAGCAAGTAAAAAGAATCCTGCCTCCTCCATGCGAGTGGATTGGACATGGACCAAACTAAAAGTCAAATTACACTTCATATATACATTTTTGTCAGTATGGTTTGTGTCTGTATCTAATGTCATGTACAGGTCCTGAATGTGGATAATTCCCAGATTCATGAAGGAGGCCTGGAGTTGTTAGAAAATTTATTACATAGCTGAACACACAGAAATTGATGTTCTGAAACTGGAACAACAAAATCCTATGCAAGTCAAGGCTGTTTATATATATATATGGTGGGTTGTGGCCTCCTGCGAGAGAACACTGGTGCCCCGAGGAGAATAATCTTCATTATGACAATGGACACTATTTCAACATATTTTGGAATCATTATTCAAGCTAAATTCATTCAAACATCAACATCATCTGTAAGTTAGAGACTTACACGATAATTAATCCATGTTACGATTCATTCTGGTTTCTGCTCCTGTGGGATTTCTCGGCAGAGACAGGCTTGTGTACTCTAGCAACAGCGTCTGATAATAATTAAAAAAGATTTCCTCTTCCTCGTTTTATCGTGCCTGGACAACACCAACTCACATATGCTTAAAACGGTCCTGAATGCAACAGTGTAAAATTACGTCGTCGTTTGCACAATGTTCTGCAGCAGTTTGAGCCTCAATTCAAACTATAAAATTATAACATTTACAGGGATTAGGACACACATCAGGAGGCACAACAAAAAAAACATTAGTGCAATTGAACATTTTCACAAAACAAAAATACCTGAAACTGCGGTTGCATAGAGTAAAGCTACATGAGTCTTAAAACACAATGTTGTTTATGTCACTTGTCTGAGATTAAAGCCTCATAAAGCGATTTGAGATACTAGAGGGCAGGTAGCTACAAGCTACAGTGTATAACTGTTTAAAGGAGACATGTTATCCTTTCCATAGTGTGAAGGTTTTTTTGTGCACGTAATCAGCATGTGACCCCGAACAAAGACAGGTCAAGCATAGTCGTTTCCTACACACGATGGAAACTGTTCACCAATCACAATAGAGGTGGCCATCAGGCCAATCAGAGCAGGCTGGGCTTACTGGGAGGGGGTTCTTAAAGAGACAGGAGTTAAAAGCAAGCGTTTCAGACAGAGGCTGAAAAGAGGAGCAGCAGCGATGGACAGTATGAGGAGTGCGATTTGTTTTCTGAGCATTCGACAAGGTGAACCTTTTCAAGTAACACCTCAATTTAGGAGCAAAATATGTCTCCTTTAAATACATTATCTCCTTTAAAAAGAAGCTCTGCACACAACCATACCAGTTTAAAAAACACTGGAAACATATGAATGGAATTCACAAATAAGACAAAACAACACTATTACCCTTGCTTACAGCATTAACCTTAACAAAGACATACATTCAAACCTCCCAACAATGAAAAAAACAAGCCAGCATCAAGCGTTTGATCCAATCTGTGGCAGCTGTGATTGGCTGATGGGCTGTCTTACGTTTGACCTTTAGGGTTCAGAGGTGATCATTTAATGGGACATCAGGTGGCGTCGTCCCTGACTGCGTCTGGCGTGGGGAGGGACCTGGAACAGAAGTGTCCGGTTAGCAGCCGTTAAAACTCACACACCCGATGTTTGCCACAACATTTGAAAAGTCCCTTGTGATAAAGAACCTATATGGACCATAAACTGTAAATAAAGATGAATGACACGTGTCCCAAATGTCCAAACATCCAGAATTTAAGCCAAAATATCCGGGATATGAACCATCCTTTGTCGTCTTTGTGAATTGGAGCTAGAGCCAAACTAACGACTGTGCCGATACACATTCTCAGCTAATTTAGCACCAATCAAACATTAGTGTTATTACTATCTAAAATGACATAAACCTGATAAAAACAAAGGTGTCTCTGTGGACGACAAACCTTAGGTGTGTCCGGGCTGCCGAAAGGTGAGAGTTCGAGGGAATTCTCTTTGTCGGACGAGTTGTTATGGCGATACTGGGAAAACTTTCTCTTTAGCACTTCTGCGATAAGAGCTGCTGGGTCATTGAGCAGTGCCTCCCCTCCCTTACTGCGTCTCCTCCTGACTGGTGTGCCCCCTGGTGACCTGGAGGGAAATTAAGAAAAAATACCAAGATTATACCGCATTCACCAAATAAAATTATTAAAGGAAGGTACTGTGCAATTCAATGCCTAATGCGCAATCTGATAAGACTGTAAACATTTTGCACTGTGTATAAATATTTATATATATATATATATATATTTCTATATTTACTTGTCTTTATAATTTATGGTTAATTATTTATTACTTTTATTGATGCTTATTTTTGTTAAGGTCCTCTTTGCTGCTGAGACAAAGCAAATTTCCCCTATTGTGGGACCAGTAAAGGATCCTCTTGTTTTATCTTATCTCTATGGATGTTCCTGATACATCATGTTAACAAGAGCATGAGTTCACTGTGACCTCGACCTTCGACCACCAAAATGGATTTATCTTTGAGTCCAATTTAAGAAATTTTCCCAAATTTGAAGAAATTCCCTCAAGGCATTCTTCAGATATCATGTCACAAGATTGGGAAGGATGGACGGCAAACCTGAACACAAAATAATATAACACAATAAAAGCACTCACATGCCTACATATTCTGTTCAAGCTGATGCTTACCTCTCCACTGTGCGCAATGTCACTTGGCTTATGTCCTTGAGAACATCCAGCATGGAGGGGACCCCTTTAACTTCCACCCGCCTGCCGGGGGCCTTCTCGTTATTCTTTCGTTGGCGGATCAGGTCTACCATAGACAGGGTCTCAGTGGAGGTGCCAGGGCAGGGAGGGGGAGGAGGAGGAGGCGGCGGAGGAGGTGGTGGAGGAGCAGCAGTGCGAGGTGTGGAGGTAAGACATGGATGAGCACACATTTGAGGGGTACCCGGGGTGTTCTGGAACTCGGTAAGACCTAGAACATGTTGAGAGGTTGAAAACAAAACTGCACATGCTTGACGTACTGAGAATAATTGTGATGAGTTTGAGGTCAAAGGATCAAAGAGTGAGCACCTGAGGCTGGATCAGCGGTAACAATCATGGCTATCTGAGCTCGTAGCTGAAGCAGCTCGCTCTCCAGTGCTGTGATCTTCTTCAGGGCCACTGGATCAGCGCTCTGTCTCACAGCTCTTCCTCCTCTCTGGGTTTGCCTTGTGGCCGGTCCCGGGTGTCTCACCACATCTCGATTTACAGTGCTTTGCTGCTTCGGAGGTAGATGGTTCCTGCACATGGACATTTCACCGCTTTATACTTGCTTAGCAACAGAAAATACAGTTTTTCCCTGAAGTACACAGACACTCATCATTAATCATGCAGGGGAATAAAACTCTGCATACTAATCTAAATGAATCATAAATAAACACAGAAGCTAGTATTTGCAGCATATTAAAGAGATGCTGCATCTTAAAAGTGTTTTTTGATCTGTAAACTAAATCCTATGACTGTTCTTTAATGAAACACTTGATTTAAATATAATATTTTAAACCAAATCTTAAAACACAATATCTACATGTATGGGTTGAAGATGACTCAAAACACCACCCAGTGTTTAAAACCATCCTGGAACTTGCATTGCCAATGCTAACACAGTTACCCCCTTTTCTCCTGAATATAACATGTGATTGAGGAGAAGGAGCGTGAAAGGAAAAACGGCCCATGTCTGTTTGTGTTTACCTGGTCTTTGCAAAACTTTCCCCTTCATCATCAAACACCCACATGACGTCAGCGAATGAGGGGATGGCAGGCGTTTCCACGGTGACGTCAACATATCCATTGGGCTTAGAGCTGAGCAAAGGGACCTGAGGCAAAACATGGAGGTTACACACTAAGATGCTGACAGCTCCAAACAATTGTAGATATTCACATGAGTTATGAACAAGGCACATAGCTCGACAGCTGCTTAGTAGAAGTGAAAGTAGGTAATTTTATATTATAGTTTTATTGATTTAATACATCACCCAGTTAGAAAGTTGTACAGTACCTGAAAGTGAACGCGTGGTGTTGGTGTCAGTGGGAGATTTGTCCCAATCATCCGCACAATGCTGCGATACTGACCGCACTGCTGACTGTCCCACACTGGGACCAGCTACAGACCAGGCGACAAAAGACACAGGAAATAAATGGATTAAAATACAAAAAGCAACCACTTTTAGGGAGTAAACTATACCGATTTTTCTTAGCCACATAAAACAATTCTAGGGATGCACAGTGGCAGCACTCACCATGTCTGGCTCCACGCCAAAGTACTCCAGCACGACACGCAGCACATCCAGAATATCCTCCACTAAAGACATTGGAAGGACTTTTCCCTGCACAGGCTGAGAACTGCAGAGCTCCTCTTTCTGCTGACAGAGTTGGTGAGAGGCCAACACAGGGAGGATGTCACTGAGTCACATACTTGGCACCTGGAACACAAGATGCAACACAATTAACTATAGAAAAGAACAAAGGACAGGTGGACCTCAACTTTAACAGTATTCCGATAATCGAAATTGTTGTTATGGACATCCACATAAGGACAATTTTCTAAATCGGCCGCATGCTTCCTTTATACTATTGCAAGAAATTCGATCTCAGCAAGACTTTGACAGTGCAGGTCGCTCCAGACTTTGACTGATTAAGAGTGCGTGTGTTAAAATTTTCAAGGGCCACATTTGTGCCAGTGCGTGATGGCTGTTTGTGGAGCCCGTTCCTCACTGACTCTGCATTAGACACTGCAGTTTACAGTTTTCTTCCTCTTCTTCAGCGACCCAGTCTCTCTTCCTGCAGGAGAGAGGAGGCCCGCGGGGAGGGAGAGCCAACGACCCGACTCAGACTCCAATGGTGTTGAGAGTGCGGCTGCAGCTACAGAGAGATCCTAGCTGCAGTGTGAGAAGGAGGGAGGGTGGGGGGTGCTATGCTCTGTGTTTATTGTACACAATGTGGCAGGCAGATCTGAAACTGTGAGAAGGTACCACAAAAGGAAATCAACCTTGCATTTTCCCAGAGCTCAAGGTAAAATCATAGAAGGTTTTCAGTGGACATTACTTTTTCCTCTTTGTAATCTAAAATCCAAAAGATGCTAGATTTACAAAAAATGTAAGACATTTTAATTTTTACCTGAAATGGACTCAAACCAGTCAGCACACCCTGATGAAGGCATAAGCCTGATAACGCGTTGGTGTATTGCAATGCTTCAAACCCATTGAAATTAATCACTTTGAGTGCCTGGATCTGAATTCTTCATTGTATTATTGTTGGAGATACGTTTCCCTCCTCCCTCCACCGCTCTCTCTCCTGCACTTACATATATTTGTTATTATTTCACAGTAAAATCTGTGAATTTACAAACATTGATCACATCTGCAAGAACAGAAAACACTCAGAGGGACAGTGTAGGGCTGGAGGTGCTTCATTCAACTCAAAGTGATCTCACTCACACAGACACACACACAAACACAGCTGTCTCCCTCTGTACCTCTGGATACTGACTCGGCTGATAAATCCCATTGGATCAGCACAATATATGGTACACACACGCTCACACTCTCTCACACACACACAATAATGGAACCCCGCTCGGTTCAACACAATGCAGGTAACACTCCGTAGAGGAAACACGCAGCAGCAGAACATGCGGGCTGAGCAGAAACACACTTGCACTCACCGTGAACTTGTTTCCTTATTGAAACCCGATCAATACATTGATCAGAGTCTCTCTTCATTCCGATCAACACACACTCGAAGCTGCAGATAAACACGAACACACGCGGATACAGCCTCGCAGCTCACGCGCTCAACAGCCAGCAGGACTTCTGCAAAGTCAAATAAAGCAGAAGCAGCAAAGCCTTCTCTGATTGGCAATCGATACCGAATCAGCAGGAGAAGCCAATAGGAGCGCGCGACATTGCAGCGTCGGCAACTGCTATTCGACCAATCACGTGTCGCGTAAACTCCAGCCCGAAATTTGTACTTTTGTCACACGAGCGGTTCCTCGTTCTGAGTAAGTGAAACCAGTTCTGTCGCTTCTATGGCGCCTTTGTGACACC
Organism: Pseudopleuronectes americanus; assembly: GCA_038501795.1. Taxonomy (NCBI): domain Eukaryota; kingdom Metazoa; phylum Chordata; class Actinopteri; order Pleuronectiformes; family Pleuronectidae; genus Pseudopleuronectes; species Pseudopleuronectes americanus. The sequence continues at coordinate 10,218,054 of CM076734.1, read as the reverse complement.
TATTACTTTGATATGTTTGTTTATGACTTTATTTAAAGTAACTTTTTAGTTTAAAGTCCAAACAATGCGACGGAAATATATTTATCCTAACGGGGCAAGAGTACTTAGCTCCCCTTAGCTAGCCACAGCGCTAGCTTTAGCAAACAGGCTAACTTCAAGCTAACTTTGACAAATGAGCTCCTCCCGGCAAAACTACCGCGTCCCCTGGATGTAAGTCCATCCTTTTGGTTCCCTGTTGATAAAGTGTCTCGCCTCCGCTCTCAGGTCCGGTTCGGTCAGCAGACATGATGGACGCTCTGTCAGTGGTGAGTCAGCTCCGGGACCTGGCCTCGGAGCCGCAAAACCGGGAGGTGATCGTCCAGGACCAGGGCTGTCTCCCCGGGCTGGTTCTCTTCCTCGACCACCAGAGCCCCGACGTCCTGCTCGCTACTCTGCAGGTGAGCGGGAGAATCTGATCAGTGTGTTTACAAACCTCAAAGGATCAGACGGTGGTTGATAATAGAAAAATTACTGATCTGTCATTCAGTAGTCTTTGCTAGTAAATACATGGCAGGCTAATATGATTTACTGGAACACCATTCAAAAACAATGACTTACAACAAAGATAGAGGAAAATTAAGAATTGAGAAGATATTGGTGATTTTGTAAGTCTGGACTTTTCACTTACTTGGTCAAAGCAGATTTAACTTCTAAATCTACTTATGTATATATTAATCCATGTTCCATCTTTACATTTTCAGACACTGCGTTACTTGGCTGATTTGTCTCCCAACATCCCCACCATGAAGAATGAACTGGGTATGATGGTGAGCTTGGAGAATCTCATGGAAAGGTGAGGGGATCATGTTTTACATAACCTCTCCTGAATAATTTGACAATTCGTGTTACTGTAAAGAAGAAATGTTTTATTTTAATTTTGTAATTCTACATTTGTTGTCATGTCTGACATCAATTTATGCTTCTAAATACAGGGAGGCTCTGTCTGTTGACATCACAGCCTTGGCCCAGGAGGTGTTCAACATCCTGCGTACACCTGCTAATCCTGCACCCAGGACACCAGAGAGGGAGAAGAGACAGAAATCCCAGTTCTTCATCAACTCCTCCAACAAGAAGGCCAAGTCGGTCACTCTGCACATTCAGGGACTGGACAGCAATGTGAGTAGACTGGATGACAGTCACACTGTTGCTTTTAGGTCCGGCCTAACCCAAACTAAATACCTCTCCCTCTGTTACCCAGGACCAGCGGGGCTTGTGTGAACAGGCTCTTCTGAAAGTCAGAGGAGTGATCAGCTTCACGTTCCAGATGGCCTCCAAGAGGTGCACTGTCCGTATCCGCTCCGACCTGCCTACTGAGGTAACACACATTTACTGTTAATGTTTACTTTCAAAACATTTCCTCTTAAAGTATTAAGTACACAAATCGGGTAGATGAGAATGGTGCATCTTGTTTGATTGTCCTGCTGCACTACTGTCTTGAATAGTTTCACGTTAATTTGTTAGCTTATTTTGTAGTGTGTTTTTTACTGTATATCTATCGGTGCAAGTACAACATGAGCATGATTAACACCTGAGTCAAACTCCTAGCATGTGCACACATTCATGGGAAAACAAGTTGATTCAGATTATTCCAATAAGCCCTGACACTACCTCCCCTGATCTCACTTCATTTACAGAGTCTGGCCTCAGCCATCGCTGCCACAAAGGTTCTGTCAGCCCAACAAGTGGTGAAGAATGAAGCAGGAGAAGAGGTGGGTACATATTTTTAAGTAATCTGTTGGAAAATGTATACTGTGGTTGTAAAGGTCACATTTAACATTTTTTAAAACATACATTTTTAAAATCTCCTTTTTATTAATGGTTTATTCAGGTTTTGATTCCTCTGAGCTCCTCTGGAGTGAAGGTCGAGCAAAACTCGGCAATACCAGATTACCTCCCGGAGGAAGAGGAGAGCCCAGAGAAGGAAGTCGACCGAGCAATCTCCCGCACCACGGCAAAGGAAGACTCCAACGGAAGCTGGCTCAACGCTGCTGCCGGCTTCCTCACAAAAACCTTCTACTGGTGAAACTGGAGCAGTTTGTTTCACTCAAGAAATTGTCATAGAGTTGAGCTAAAAGACTGCCCCCTGCTGCTGTGTATGTGACATACATGGATGTGAGCACGCCACAGGACTGCATTCGGACTGTTTTCACGGTCAGAACTTCGAATTGCCATCGATCCCTGTGACTAACTTAAAGTATCAACTTGCTCCAAAGAACTTCAGATTCGTGGGCTCTAGATCTGCTCTGAATTGAATGGAGGCCCTCACACTTGAACAAATGTCTCAGGACTTCAATGCTTTTTTCTATCCACTTTTGTCATTTTGTAAATATTTTCCTCATCTTTCCATGTTAACTTCAAACTTTTCCAGTTTCTCTTTGTGTTGAAAAAAGTTTGACAATTCTTGGAATCTTTAGAATCTTTGATTGTCTAATAGTTGAAAAAGTAAATACTAAATATTACTGTGTTTTCATTTTTTTGCTGTTCTGCCTTCGCTTGAAAAAAAAGAAAAATTGTAAGAGCACATCAGTGAATAGGTAATCAATTCAAAAAGTTTTATTTTCCTGCCACAGTTGTACAAAGATTTCAGTTTTACAGTGGTTCAAAGATCCTATCCCACAGCCTCATCTCCTCTGAAGTAAAGGACTTGTTAGTTTCCAGAACCTCATGGTCAGTCTTAGTAAAATAGATCAACTTTATATACACAATTTATACGATATATGTATACTATACTTAAGAGGAGATGTTGCTCGTGTTAAAGCAGTTTCTTTGCAAGTCAAGTCAAGTTTCTATGGCGATAATGACATGCTATGTACCACAGGCTGAGGCCATAACGTCAGCCAAAGATGTGGATAATCTCTAAAGTTTCCTTCCAGTTTGGTGCAAGAGAGAGTTAGAGTTAGCGGGAATGAAGTGCAAAGGTTTGAGAACCAAAAACCGAGAAGTTTAATGAAAAAGATGGAAACAAAGATCACGTTAGTTAACAGCGTTTTACTAGAACACTCCTTCTCTTTTTAATCAGTCCTCTGTGAAAAGCTGTATTAAAGACCCAGTTACTTGACATTACAGCTCTGACATAACATTTCATCATGATCTCTTAAGACTTCAACATAAATCCAGAAAAGGAAGCTACTGGAGAGTTTGTGGGCAGAATGTCAAAAGCTCAAAACTTGGAATGCATATTTAGAATTAAAGTTCCAAGTATAGACAAGACACCTCATTCTTCCTATAATGCGGTAAGGCAAAGGAACGTCAAGAATTAGCAGCATTTCATCATAAAAAATAAAAAGATCAAATTAATGAGATTATTTCAAAATTAACAGAAGTAAATTGTTTTCCTCACTCGTTCAGAATAAAGAGTGAACTCAGAAACAATATTGCTGAGCTACCGCATGCTCATCGGTCGTGATCACCGCCTCAATCGGACAATGCGACAAGACATTGATGCAGCTTTGACAGGGTAAACGGGTGAAAAGAAAAAAGGGGCAGGACTTGACGTCAGAGCAGATTTCTTTCTCTCTATTCGAACAGAAAGCAAAGATAGGAGGAGGAAACAAAGAATCACATTTTTATCTGTACAGCAATTCAAACTAAACAGAAATCTGAAGTTTACACATTAATCCTCAGTGTATTCATAATTTAACTTAAACTCCACGATACTCCAACGCTGCCCCAATAATAACCTAATTTTAAACACTAGACACAGCAAAATATATTTTACATGACAAACCTTTACGGTCTTCTGATCCTGCGGTGTGAGGTCCAGATATAACTTTAATGCTGATTCAGTCAATCTGATTACAGTATGTTCTACACAAACAACTTCCAAGTATCACGACTGATCGCATTTATATCACTTTAAGTCTCTCTTACTCTCTTTCTCACACACACACACACACACTCAGATGAAATGCTCAATGCCCTCCCTCGCCTCAGGGCACTCGGGGGTAGTTGGGGCTGTACACAGAACAAATATTATGGCCGAGTCTAAACGTGGTAAGAGAAAGAAAGACTGTTCCCCCAGATGAGTCTTGTTGAGGTTAAAAGAGAACTTTTCTCTGGAGATGCTTTTTTTTTAGGGGAGATCTTTGGGAGACGCCATCTTTGGGATGCGTGCTCTGCTGTAGCGTGCCAGGGTGAGAAAGTCAAACCTCCAGGTGCTGCGAGAGCTTCCTTTGGAATCAGTCCGGCAGCTCTGATGTTTCTCTGACTGCCTCCCTGCCTGTCTCTCTGGGTGCTGAATCATCTCGGCCTCACGGTGGATTCAGGCAACATCTGAAAACCAAAGAAACAGGGGAAAACACATCAGCTGCTGTGTGCTATGCCCCTCATGAAAACTTCAAATTCAAAAGTGTCCAAGCTCATCTACATAGTGAGGCAATAGCACTATCTGTTTAGTAATGTCGATTTACCACAAGAGATACGTCCATCTAAACATTTTACTGTTGCTTCCCACATACTTTAATGGTTTGTATACGCTGGCATTGTTGTTATGCATCATGGCATCATCCACTAGAGGGCAGCATAGAGTCGAGACAACAGAAGATTGGGATTGGAAGAGGCCGAGGGAAGTAACGCCATAGAGACGCATGAGTCTCTCCTAGAAAAGTGAAATCTCGTCCTTGTGTCTTATTTGTCTCGCTTGAGCTATTCGCTACAGTGCCCCCCCATGATTTGCCGTGGTAGGGTTAGGGTTAGAAAAGGACCAGAAAGCAAGGCAGAAATAGGATGTTTGTTGACCTGGTCCCTGCTGGGCTGATATTTCCTCTATTCCACTCAGAGGCTTTAGGAGACCGTTCTCCCTGAAGGCTATGACAGGAACTCTCTCCTCCTCCAGCTGCTGCTGCTGCTGCTCCTCTCCCTCAGGAGGAGACAACCTGGAATGGGAAGGCAGTACGATCACCTCCTCGAAATCTCCGTTCTCCCTGAGAAACAGAAACAGGGATGGAATACAAAATAAAATAGTGCACTTTTTTTTTAAAGTTTTTTTTTGTTATTGACAAAAACAAAATAGAGTAGAGACTCAAATGGTCCAGCCATCCTGGGACGAAATCATGCTGCTCCGTATAAATCCTAGATAACAGTAAGACAAGATTTTGCTATTAATTATATTTGTCATGTTGCAGGCGTACAACCTCTGGTCAGGATGGCTCAGTGCTGCGGTGCTGGGGTTTGGGTTGGGCTCAGTTTGTTGCCCGTTGCTGTTGTGTGTCGGTGATGTCATCACTGCTGACGGAGCAGGAGAGGCTGACGATGAGAGACAACCAACACAGCAGTAAGACACACCATCATGGCAAAAGCTACAGATGTTACTCCAGCGTAGATGGAACTATTTATTTCAAATGTTTCTAAATTATAAAAATAAATATGCATAGGTTTGGTTATGGAAAAAACAGTTTTCACTGACCTGCACTGTCTCCATTCCTGCTCGGAATAACTTTCTAGAGGTGGGACGTGAGAAAAAGAGAATGGACGCTCAACAACAACAAAGATTCTCCACAGCTTGTGAGATGCCATATTTCTTCAAACCTTTACCTTCTCTGATGCATCTGAACGTCTCGTTCTCTTCATAATCTCCTCCAGGCGCTGGTGGTGAGAACAACAAAGGGCTTTTACATTGTACAGGAGGAATATTATGATACCTGTGCGTGTGTTAGTGTTTGAGAACCTGCATCACCTTTTTTCTCTCCTGGCGTTCGGCCTCCTCTTTCTGAAAGTGTTTCTCTCTCTCCTGCCTCACTCGCTCTGCCTCCTCTCTCTGTCGAGACTCCTCTTCCTCTTTCTAACACACACAAACACACACAAACACACACATTTTATGTCGTAGAATCATCAGATTTCTTAGGGGTGTCGTAACTTCACTTGTACCTTTTCTCTGACCTGTATCTGGAGTTTCTGGGCCTCTTCTCTCTCTTTCTCTAGCCTCTCTTCATCTGCCTTCCTCTCTTCCTCCTCCTTCAATCTCTTCTCCTCCGCCTGCCGCTGAGACTCCTCCTCTCTCTTTACTCGCTCCTCCGCTTTTCTGCGAGCCATCTCTTCCTGTGCTAACCTGTAACACAAATGATTCAAAGTCAAGGATGCACATACACACAGCTTCAGTGTCCTCCACTGGGTAGAGATCATAGACATACTGTACCTGGCTTGCTCCTCCTGTAGCTTGCGCTTCTCTTCGTCTCTCTCCCTCTGCCCGCGGGCCAGCCGTCGGTTCTCAGCCAGGATACGACTCGCCTCCTCTGGATCTGTGGTGCCTGCTGAAAGTCTTTGTCCTGGAGGACTGCTTATACTCTCTAGAAGACATAAATTAAGAATTCATCAGTGTTTATAAAACGTTAACCATCCATGCAGCATGATAATGTGGATGTGAAAGTGGCTGAAGAGCAGCGACGGACCGCTGGGAACTGCTGGTGCCGTTGGCGTCTGCTCATTCGAGGTCCTGTTCTGACCCAGCGGCTGAGGTCGCGGCTGAGATGGGCTGAGGACCTGTTCCTGCTCCTCTTCTTGGGGTTGGGCTCTCTTTGGTGTCGGGGAGTGGGGTCTCTGGTGTGAGATTATGAAAGGCCGAAGGTTACCAGGATCTTCTGCCCCCGGTGACTTAAGCAGCTTGGGGGTCGGAGGACGCCCTGCTGGGTTCTGTGGAGGCCTGTGCAGGAAGAAAAGCTGCAATTGTCTACACACTGATAACCATGGGTGAACATTGGACATTAGTCAGAGAGACTAGAGAGGCGGTGGACTAGTGGCAGAATAACTGGATTATGGGCAGAAGGTTACGGATATCGGACTGGAAGGTCACTGGTTCGATTCCTCGCGGTGACAATACAGCACACCTGCCAGGACAACACCCCGGATCTGGTCCAAAGAACACTATCCCTACCCCCACTGTCTAAGTGCCCCTGAGCAAGGCACCTTACTCCACAAACATCTGCTCCCCGGGCGCTGTGCACGGCTGCTCACTGCTCTGTGTGTCCTGTGATGTTCACCAGATGGGACAAATGCAGAAGACTAATTTCCTACTCTGCATGTCGTGTGATTGTGCATGTGCTTGGACCAATAAATGTATCTTAATCACCCATTTTCACATACTGCCAGCCATCCTGTGTTAAGCCTGATCAAGGAGTTACATCTTCCTGCTCTAAATAAGCTAGAACTATGATCTGTCACAAAACTGATTATGGCCCTTGTACTGTAAGCGGTTATAAAAACAGTTCTCCTACCTGCCAGGAGAAGGTGCTGTCGTTTTACTGATCTTTTTGCCCGTAGAAGAGGAGTGTTTGCTGGGGGGGACCATCACAATGGGGACCAGTGGGAGTGACAGGTTGCTCCACGACTTCCTGACATTGTCACAGTGCTTTCGCTGCTGGTGCACAAGATGAATAGGAAACAAATCATTATTTATTTTTACTCAATCAGGAGCCTGGTAAGCCACGACCATAACGGTTAATCCTAACCCTAACTCATACAGCGTCATATGACTGGATTGTGTCTGGTGCGTCTGTGGGTCAGTGTGTTGGATAAACAGTGCAGAAGATGGCCTCCTCCTAAGACCTTAATGGCATAAGCTGTGAGACAGCAGCAGACAAAAGGACCATGGTTGCAGCGGCATTTATTTAAGCGTGTGTCTGTGGAGAAAAATGTAGTGCATGACATCTGTGCTTGAGCACAATATAAAAAACTAAAAGAAAATGGTAACAGGAATATATACAAATATTTAATAGCAGCAATGAAGAAAAAAAAGTTGTATGATAAAAAAAAAGCTCTTCTAGTCACCAAACGTATCAATTGTAACATCAATCACACAGTTTCATGAATTTCTTCTTGTATTTAACCTTGCTGTTGATATAGTGTTTCAAAATATTGAGGGATTTTTACTTCCGGAACCAGGCTGTTGAGCTCTATTTGTGCAGGTTAATGACATGACCTACCTGTGTGGTTCCGGTCGTCCTCCGGCGTGGGGTGGTGGAGGAGGACGAGGCCGTCTCCCTGCTGAGGCTCCTCTCCTGGCTGCGGCAGTGAGGCAGCGGCTGCGCCTGCAGGGCCTTGAAGGACATGGAGCCCATGGGATGGCAAGACACTGAGCGAGGACACACAGGCATGGCTATGGTGATGTACGGGGTGGGAGTTTGGGGTTTTGAGAACAGTCAAGGATCGGGATGGTGCGAGGAGTCGTGAAACATCGGTAAGGGTTTGATAAATGGCAGTAAAATAGCAGGAAGGAGAGGACGGAGGGAGAAGGATGTCGGATGAATGAATAGAGAGAAGCAGAGGAGGTGTTGGGAGGACGAGCACAGGTGTGGGAGGAATGAAGAAGTGGTAGAGGAAACAGAAGAAGAGAAAGAAGACGTCAGTGCTCCCAACTGGAAGAACAGGCTTTAAGGGAAGGATTTATAAGAGCTGAAAAATCTGATTAGAAATTTAAAACAGAGAAATCAATCAACTTGTAAAGCAGAATACTTTTTGGGGGGATTGCACTTGGAGGCAAAGCATTTCCTGCTGTGAGTCATCCACTTTATTAATAGGATATTTTTCTGACTAAATGACATTAAACTCAACACCACACACAGAACTGAGCAAACAGCCAAACACATGCAGCAGTTGCACCTTCACATGCTGTGGACAATACAGACTGTTTAAATGTGGGCAGTGGAGAAAAAAAACTAACAAGATAAGAGTGTGATTGTGCTGTCTCTGGGTCAGTTGGAGAGGCAGAAATACGAGTTCAACCAGGACCCAAGTGTGCATGTGCAGAGCGTTCCTGATCCTTGAAACAGGTACAGGATGTGTTTCAAATAATTATGTTTCAGTCATATTCGATATTGAAGATGAGGTGATTGATCACTTTCACATTTTGTGATGAAATGTGTGCGTCAAACAGAGAAAATAGTCAAGCCTCTCTAGAAGATCAGCATGGCTTACAGCTTCTACAGTAGCGCGAGTGCTCTGAACTTATAACATGGGCCTCGAAATGAAAAACAAGAAGTCCCGCGATGTACACACGTGTCGCACATCCAGTAACACCTGGGTGTTGGCCCAAGTCAAACCTAACCTGAACCTTAAAACCAAGTTTGAACGCTCAAATATAACTTTGAAGATGTGCCAAAATGTCCTAACAGTGACACACACAGGAAATAAAGGTTGATATCAAGAGATGAATACTTCCTAAATAGCTTATTTGATTATTTACCCCTGTGTGCGTGTGTGTGTTTGTGTGTGTGTTAGCTTTGAGTGCCTGACACAGGCTGGTGAAGAAAGTTTCAGACGGTATAATGCTTTAAGACCCTCCAAATCTGATTAAACAGCATAAATACTTTGAGCAGAGCTTTAAAGTTTTGTGTGTTCGTGAACTTCCTCTGCACACGACACGAGCCAGGAGGAGGGGGGGTTTTGTGAGGGATGCATACGTGTGTGTGTGTGTTACCTGCTTGATCTCCAGACAGACTCATGGCACTGCGACTGCGGGCCAGGTAGGAGTGTGTCGGCTGCTGCAGGCGGTTGACCACATTGCTTTCCCACGGTGTCAATGGAAGACGGCGGAGGCCTGAACACACACACACACACAAGTAATGTTTGATGACAACTAAAGCTATTAACTGCCCACTGATAAACCTGAGAAATCAGTCACGGCAGATTATAAATGATGAGTTATTACTGTAGCTGCAGCCTCTTCCCTCGCATTGCACAGCAGTGAAGGCAAGCGCTTAAATAAAGTCGTAGGCATACAAAACAGGCTGTTATGCTACACCTACACCTGCATGCACCACATTGTGAATTAGGAGCGGAAGCTGAGAGCCAGAAGTGGAGCCGCAACCAAGAGCAAACACAAAGGAGAGCATTCAAAATAAACAGGACAAGTTGCGTCTGCATTTTCACTGCAAATTATTCAAAAAGCACAGAAAGCTTTGATGCAAATAACTTATATTTGGCCATGTAGAGTGCTTGGTATCTGGGTGGCAAGGATGCAAAAATGAATTTAACCAGATTTTCCACTTCAAAGAGTCAAAGGAGAGTTTATCAAGGAAAACATAGAGCATTGCTGTCGCTGATAATATAGCAGAGAACAAGGTTGCAGGTTTCACAATGAGCAAAGATACAACTGGGCTGGAAACTGTACAAAGGAATTTGATCGGAACTTAACACTGAGCACTTGTGATCTGATCACTCAAGAGTTATGTTAATACCAGGTCTGAATGGGGTCTACCATGCACCACTCAGTAACTGAACGAGTTTCTCGGCGTGTGCCCCTGAGGTGTCTTTATCTACACGTCCCTGGAAATGTGGGTGCCGATCTTTTCAGCTGGGATGAAAATCGTTCCCACAAAAACAAAAAGATTATCCAACAGAGGATTAGAGAAAGGGGGTCACGCTAGGGGGTAGGGGGGGGGGATTCTTTATCCCTCTGACGAAACACACAAGTGCGAACACATACAGTACATTCTGCTAGCCGAGTTTGGACATTAAATATAATCTCAGATCACATCCATTAAATGGCCCAGGACTGTTCAGCCAAACATTTCATTATCATTCATGTTTTCTTGATTTCACCCAGAGATTAGGCAGAGGACTCATTGTTTATTTATTTTTTTAATTCCTTGTGTTTCCAGCCCATGATCTTTTTGCTTTGTGACATAGTCCGTTGCGTCCGCAATGACGGACCGCGCTGCAAATAATTTCCCAGAAAACACCTGTGTCTCTGTGCGTGGTGGTCTTTCCTGGATGTAGGCGGAGTTTGGACTGAGCTTTGTTAATGACAGGGGAGGAGGCTGTTCTCATCTGTAAACCTGTCAGCAACATACGAACATCAGAGGATACAAACTGTTTGAATATCACTTCTAATACATACATACTTAAGAGAAAGACATTTTTAAAATGAATGTTTAATATGAAGATATAGTTGATTATCTTATGACAAGAGTAAAGATTTAGTTTGACTCTGTCCCACAGTAACAAATCCCACCTACCAGAACCTTTAAAGTTCAATTATTAACAGGCTAGTTGTTTCCCCCTGTTTCTGGTCTTTATGTTAAGCTAAGCTAGTTATCCACTGCATAAACCTTCATATCTGCCATACAGACACTGATCTTGTCATCTAATTCTTTTATTGCAAGAAAGACAATAAGAGTAACTGGAAGAAAACAGTAATGAGTGGTTACAAGACGATAAATTAAGAGTCTAGCGTACGACAGACACACACAATGGCACTAGATGCAGTCAAAGGCAGATAATCACGTGTGAATAATGTGATAAATAACAGGAGTTTCCATTACCTCGGTCTGGTGAGTGCAGGAGTGTGGCGGAGGAGTAAGAGAGGCGCTTGGTGATCACAGGGTCGGCATGTTTGGATAAATTCATTGTGGACACTGACCGCCTGTCACCATCTAACAAAGGAGCAGCATAATGATATCAAATTAATGAAGGACTTCAAGACAGAGAGGAGAAAGAGAGCTAGAGACAGTTTCACTCTAGTCTAAGAGTTCTAGTTGAGTCGGATTAGATGTGAAAAAACTACATGTATGTCACTAATAGGGATATTATAAATATAATATTAAAACATGAATTAGTGCTCAATGGGTCTTTTGTAATCTAAAATGAGACTAAATGGTTTGAATGAATGAAGATGTGTGTTTGAAAACTTCAAGACAAACTGGTCTGCTACACGAAAAATAAAACACACACTAATCGCGCCATTCATATTGGCCTACATTGACACTAATGCCACTGTGCTGAAAAGTAGCCACCTAACACTAGCCAGCTAACCGACAGTGCTTTAATATTCACATTGGGAGGTCATTCCGTATCTGTGGCAGAGACTGAAAGCACTCTGCATGTGCTCCAGTCCAGCAAGGTCGAGTGGATAGAGGAAAGCCGACTCGACAAAACCTGGACCAGGAGGTGGGAGGACAATGGCAGAGAGACAAAGAGCGGAGAGGAGAGAGATCCCAGAGAAAGGAGGAGAAAGTGAGGCAGGCACAGGTTGAGAATGAGGGAGAGACAGACAGAGGGAGGGAGAGGTAGAGAGGTGGAGCAGGGTGTGAGTCAGCAGTAACAACAGAGGGCAGTGGATCTGAAAAGTTCAAATATAAACAGGGCAGAACAATACTGACACGCAGAGGCAGGCAGTCATATTTACACAAGAGGCACGCAGCCAGACATCAGGGAGACGAGATATCAACAGTGTCCACTGAAGCTGAAAGAGCTGAAATTCTCACACCACACGAGTCCAAGAAACTCTAATGACTGTGGGAGAGGGATGTGGGTCTGTGCAGGTCATGTGTGTTAGCGTGTGATGTGTTTAAGTACCGGCCGGTGTGCTGGGAGTGTTTGTGCTCAGGGCCCCTCCCCACGACCAGCGGTTGGTCTTCGGCCTGGTTCTCTGGCTCCTCTCCAGCGTCCGACGCATCACTGCCTCATTACGAAGCTTCAGTCAGAAGATAAAAGACATTATCAGCATTAAAAAAAACAAAACAGTGGAACAATTCTGGTCTGAATGGACATTTTTAGTCAACTTGGATGGGATTTGTTAGGTGTGAACATTTAACAAATCCAATAAAAAATTTTGTCACTGAGGTTTATAACAACATCATTCCTTGCCAAATGTTTGTAATACATATCTGCTAATATAATTATCTGTTATATTTTACTTCGATATCTGCCTCCAAAATCTTCATTCATAAATGTAAGAATTTAGTTATGCAAGTGCAAAGGCTTATCAAGATTAAGGGTAAAGAGTTGTTTGAAAGAATTCGTTCACTTTTTGCCTTCATTTCGTAAAACACTCAGGCCGAAGGAGACTGTGATCACATGATCGATCACTGGATCACAGGGACTCGATCTTTTAAAGATTTTTTCAAACTCTGTAAAGCTGTCGACTTGCACTGCCTCAGAATCATGCAGTGGATTTCTGACTCATCAATGTCACAGGGTTCATTAAGTCAATGACCTAATTAGAGCCTGAATACAACTACCTGTAAAGTTAGACACTAAGTACTGAAGAAAAAGCATACAATTCCTTTAATAAAATAATTACTCATAAAAAAAATCTCATATATTAATTAAAGTCAATTCAATATTTCCCAACTTCTCACTGGAAACATGTATTTAAAGCTTTTTTTTAGCCATGAGATTTGCCACATGGTTTGCTAACCTCAACTCCATCCGAGACTTTTAGCCTTAGAAAATATTTGTATTTTATAGCTTGACTATCAAAATCCAACCCACGCTAAAGCTTTAAAAGATAATTTTACAACACTACAGGTGATAACACAACACAGACACTGGGAACCTCCAGTCTATGACCTGGTGTGCAGTGTAAAAACAGGAAATAGGGGTGCAGACAGGATATAGCAAGAGAGTTCAAACTCCAACCGAGTAAAGAAGGAAGGGGCACATATCATGTAAATGTTTTACTAAAAAAAGATATTTAGATATCTATAGTTATTCTTGAGGATATATTGGTAGAATTTTATGCATGACACTTTGTCATACTCAGGGGCGTGTGTGTGTGTGTGTGTGTTTCTATGAGGCGTTGATGCACAGGTGTGTACATGACGTGACAGTACCATGTCCTCTTCCAGTTTCTGCCGTCGATGCTCAGCTACGGCAACCCGTCTATTCATCTCCTTTACCCGCTGCTCCTCGAGCCTTCGCTTCCTCTCCTCCAGGTGCTTCTCATATTGCTGCCGGGCTCGCTCCTCACGTGCCTGCCACTCCGCCTTCTTGACAGCTGAGGCGTGACAACCCCACACAGTAGATAATGATTTAATGTACATGCATAGGTGCTCACATCATAAAAACAAAAATAAATCATACTCCTGCACAGTACACACAATCACGTGCGTACACACACGCACAAACATGCCAGATGAACACACACACACAGAGGCTTACAGCAGCAGTGTGATGGGTCAGCTGTAGATCATGTGACTCGGCTTTAGCTCTCAACACAAAGCAAATCCCCCGGCCCCTCAACTGGGGCCAGAGGAATGACCACTGTACACAAACACACTAAAAACAGACAAACTGGCCATGATTGCCGAAAACTGCAGTATGTTGTTCACTTACACATCAAAGAACACACTTTAACTGTCCCTAAAAGTTACCCAATGGCCTGCCCCATTATCTAACATGGATGCCATGGCAACGGGGGGGAGTGGGCTTTAGCCAAGATTTTATGTAACAACCAGAGAAACAAGCATTTTGACCATCGATACCAACCAAGTTTCCAAGTTCAGTTGTGAAAGTTTGCAGGAAAGACAAATTAAGAATGAGGGAGCATTTAAAACCCCTACACATTGTAAGGTCTAAACTCTGCCCAACACACACACACACACACACACAAGGTGACAGAGTACACACACCATTCTGTTTCTCACGCTCCTCCCGGCGCTCACGGGCCAACTTCTGTCTCTCGTCAATCCTGTTGAAGAGTAACGAGTCTGCAGCACAAACAAACAATTAAACAGCAGAATAACAACAGCGTACAAAGACTGGTGAAGACAGACAATCCTGGATTATGTCAAATTTTTACATGACAAAAATATTTCCCCGTATACCAGCATGACCTACCCATTTTAGCAGCAGCATTGTTACTTGGGCTGTTGGTTGTGTGACTTGGGGTTGGAGTGGGGACAGGAGTGGGAGTGTAGGTCTGCCCGGAGCCTGAGGAGCTCCGGCGGAAGGTTGATGACACTGTGCCATCCTCTGATCTATACTGGGAGTAAGAAGCTAGAGAGAAAGAGAACATAGAAAAGTGTCACTGGAGTTAATTCAGCAGCATTTCCACAGGACAGGGTGCCCATAACAAACCAATTAAAAAAGGAGTTGCTCCACAAAATGATTAATCATATACAACATCACAAAATGGCTTGAATGCATTTCATATACTGCTCAGCACACACAGAGCATTTAAACAAGCCCATTCTCCAGCACATTACACAGTATCCATAGTGTACCTTACATATTGAGAGAACAGAGAAAACAGTTTGAAAAATGTCTCTCCAATTTCATGTCTCTTTTGTTTTAATGAGACTACAAACAAAAATCCCTGTTTCTCTAAGTCATTAAGGCAAGATATTTGTATATTCAGTAATATAGACTTGAGAGTTGAAGAGGTCGATATGTGCATATCGAGGCAACATGTATACAGGTGTAACACAAAAGGGTTTTGAATACAAGGTTTACAAAAGAGTAAAGCTGCACACACTTAATCTCACAATAGATAATTGTTTTTCCTAATGAATGTGATGTGATGTCAGGGTGACCTTGATCTTTGAAATTGAAGTAAACGATTGTGAAAAATATAACGAAATTCCCACTCGGTGTTCGGGATATATAACATTCACGAGAGTGAAGTGACCTTGAACTTTGACCTTTGACCACCAAAATCGAATAAGTTCACTGTTGAGTCCAAGTGAATGTCGTTGCCAAATGGTGTTCCTGCATTCACAAGAATGAGACAGACATACGAACACATAATGCCCCCGTCCTCGATGTTCGTAGTGTGTAGGCATGAAAACAGTAGGTAATGAAAAAAGAAACTGCACATGATAAAGGATAGAGACGTAGAAAGGAGGTCTGGATTCTGTATTTTCTATATTTCCAAGCTCTGCAGTTTATTCTGACACTGTAGTGCAACTATATATCACGTATTCTCAAGTGCTCCCGGTGTGTTGCCTTGTTTCCACTCAGCTCGGAGCTAAAGCTATTGATTTATGGCACCGTCAGGCTCAGGGTGACTCAGCACTTTCAGGTCAGCCTCCTGGACACAGACGCACATGCAGCTTAACTTTGGGCTTGATGCAGAAACAGATGGGCCTGTCTGAAATGTGCCAAAATGAAAACATGCACAAGCCTTTGTGCTCTGGGGAGGAGGCTGGCTTAATTATTCAAAGACCCAGGGACGAAAAGTATTATGGTGGCAAATGTTAAAGAGATTTTTGTGACAGCTAAATAAATCAAGCATGCAGCAACATACATGATAAATTAAACACAGGGATGAGTATTAGCTGCTCTTTTTACAGTGAGGAGAGAGAGGGAGTCGAATCTCCACTGAGACCAATGTGGCCTAGAATGTTGAAGACCAAATTAAACCAGTTCTTCCGACCTAGACTAAACTGACAACGATCAACATTACCTGAAATAGCAGCAGGCACACACCCTCATCCACATTTTTCTGTCACTTTGTTTCTACATGGCGTCTTTTCTTAGTGAGCAGAAGTTACCATTAGAGTACGAGGACAATTGGTGTGGGGCGTATTTAACAGCAGGTGAACAGTCACACCTTGAAGTTGATGTGTTGGAAGAAAGACAAATGGGCAAGTATAAGAAACTGAAGGACTTTGACGAGATTCAAACTGTGTCAGAACTTCTCCAAAATGACAGGTCTTGTGCAGTGTTCCTAATATGCAGTTTCCAGCGACTACCAACAGTAGTCCAAGGAAGGACGGCCGATTAATTGGCTCAGTGATTAACCTGGAGGGCAAAGGCTAGATCCTCGTCATCGGGGATCTAGCTGTGTTCGTCATACTGAACACAGCTATGGTAGAAAGCTGCAAGGATGCAGTGTATCACAGTTTGCTGGCATTCATGTGAATGTTACTTCTACATGTTTCACCATCCTTATTGTGTTTTCCCATAGTGAGACACCAAACGAATGCTAGGAAAGAGAACCCTTTCTGGGACAAGTCAAATTAATCAACTGTCCCAACCTGCAAATGACCTCACTTAAAGGATCTGATGCTAATGTCTTGGTGGAACAGGAAACCTTCAGATCTCTGATTGAGTCTGTGTCCTTCCAGGTCAGAAGTGTTATGGTGGCATGAAGGGGACCCACAAAATATTGGGCAGGTGATATATAATGTATCAGTGTATAATATCAAAAAAACTTACTACTAATAACAGAAATCACTAGGATCAGATAAAGGTCTATGATGGACCAAACATTTTTTAAGAAATGATTTGTTAACTCAAGTTCAACTTCCTAGCTTATCCCTGGATTTCAATGCATTTCATTGCCTTCATTGTTGCATGTGGAGCTTGTTCTGTAATGGAGACTTTTTGAGAAAGGAGCGATCATTTTAATTCGTGGTTTGTGAAATTTACAGAAAATAAATCCAAGCTGTCGGTGCTGCCTCCAACCAAACACATTCAGATGTCACAAAGGACAAGCTGGACAAAGACATGAGGTCATAGCTGCAGAGGTATTGCATGTCACAGACTGTGGGGCAGCCACAGAGGAGTTTAATCAAGTATTAACAAAACTATCCAGCCTCAGGTGCAACGGCCTTGGAACAGGTTTCATAATGGCTATTGTTAACACAGGTATGGTTCGGCTGGGCCAGGTTACAATAATGTCTAGCCCGTCTTTTCATTCACCTAAAATCATTCTCAATTAAAAGATTAGCTCACGATAGAGGAGTTAGATAATGTCCTGCAGCCAGAAATCTGAAGTTGGAATTTGTGAATGGGCTTTCGATCGAGTACTATAACAGTATAAATGAGATTAACTCTGAATGAGAGTCAAATGGACATTAATTAAAAAGACAAAATAGGGAGCTCATTTCATGCCACTTAATTTCTGAAGAGTGATGTAGAAGACACTCTGACAGACGGAGAGGGAAACTACACAATAAGCCAGGGACGACCGGCTGAGAGCAGAACCACTTCATTTAATTCCACTGCTTGAACTGAAGCACCTCAATGAAAAGAGTCACTTATAACACACAAAGCAGAAACTCTTTCCTTGCTTTAAAATAATCTAGACACAAAAGCACAAAGAAGCATAGGAGAACAAGAGGGAGAGAAGAGATGAGTGATGGAGAGGAAGACATTTTTTTTAATGATTGATCAAAACATTCAAAATAGCCACTTCCACAGTAACTTGCTTTAAAGATTTGAAGGAAACTTGGAGCAGGAAGCAGTTTTGTGATACATCGAGAAAAAACAGGTGTGTGTATTATGTGTTAATACAGTGCAGTAGGTGCAGTGCAATATAAAAAGTGACCCCTATTCACATTACCCTTATTTGTCACTTCATAACAGCCAGTTGTTTACTTTTCAAAATATTTCCATATTTGACGCATGCTGAATTCTGAGATAAAGCATTAAATGTGAGTTATAGGATGTCAAATGATGCCGTGTCAGGTCTGATGCCTTGTGTGTATCATGCATTCTGTGACTAGCATGTGGGTGTTTTAGAAAAGTTTCACATAGTAACGATTTCTTTATCTTAAGGGCAGATTATGCAGAAGAGAAGAAAAGACTCAGCGTTATTACAGAGAGTATTCAAGGTGTGACTCTTTCTTGACACCAGCAAGGGAGATTGTAACAGAGTCAGATCGATGTCTGTGTTAAAGGGAATGACAGTGATGGCGGCACAGATGACGCTGTTGTGTTACAAGCTGTGTTGTGTTGTGTTATTGCCTCTGATTCCAGAGTACTGGTCATCGTTACAAATCCCACACACCGGTGCAGCGATATGCCAACTTACATGTAAACAAGCATAAATATATGTCTACTAAAGGCAATGCAGTGGGATCTTTGCATAAACATAGGGTACTCAATCCTGTGCACATATGCACATACTACATTACAATATGATGTAGTATGAAAATTGAAAATGAAAATTCCCAGACATCACAACTCATTAATAACACAACAGCCATCTCAGCTTAGTTCTTCACATGCTGGACTTCACTTAAAAACAAGTCTATGGACATTGAGCTTGTTTAAGCTTTACATATCCCAGAAAAAGCAGATACTGGAAGATGAATCTGCATATAGGCAATCAAAGGGCATCCTGCCACTCAGATGAGGCTGGTTGCACATCTGGACTGCAATGGTTATGCTATGGGGACAGAGAAATGAAGAAAAGAAAAAAGCAATGCAGATCGGAGGATACTTCACAAACCCTGAAACCGGCAGGGATCTTGAATCCAGTGGAAATTCATATCACCGTCATGCAGCAGGAAAGAAGTACCTGTGTATTTATGTCCACAGTTCCATACAGTTCACACGATCCCTCAAATGTTCTAGCGCAGCAGCCAAAAAGGGTCATTGGCCTCGTTTCATTTTACTCCATCATCCCTTCTTCTTTTGCCCTCTCATTTGTTCCTACATCATGTTTTCACAGGCAGTATAGCAGCGATATGACATATGATACATTCAGCGTTGATCAGTGCAGTTAGCACAAGGTGTTCGACTGAACTTATTCAAAATAATTTACATAGTATTGTCACCTATGAATACACACTGTGACATGTGAGGTTTCCACCGTTAAATGTGTTTGTTTTCTTCCTGGTGCGGTTTTATCTGCATCTCACAGACTGACCCATCTGTTGTAGAGGTCATTAAACAAACAAACCATGAATGGCAGCGAGTATATTTGCTCATGTGCACTAGACAACTGTTTAAGAGCCTTTGCAAACAGACCAATGGCAATTTATTTTTGGGTATAGTGTATATAGATCCTAATGATGAAATATAAAATTACCTCCACAGACCCTGTGCCATGTCTGCACACATTTCCAAATCTGTCAACAAAAAAAGCATAGAGCTCATCTGAATCAAAGAAAGAGACAAACTCTAAAGCAATAGAAAGAAGATGTGTTTTGTCATTTTTGGCTCTGGTCTGAGGAAAGATTGAAAATACAGCAACGGCTTTAAGATCAAATCCCTAGATTTTAATCTCATGGTAACTGTTATTTCAAATCCAGTGTGCTGGAGTACAAAGCAAAAGCAAAAGCAAGACTATCCTGATATCTACATCCTGGAGCACACCTGAGTTCATTGTCACCCTGCATTTTGTTCAATCACAATTGGTCCACCATGTCTCAGCACAAGTTATTACCTGAAGTTTGGTTCATGATTCCAAGAGAGTCAATCCCAGGATGGGACCTGCTGAACCCCCGGTTAGTGTCCCACTCCGAGAATCAATGTTCCTACTTCCTGACAACATCCTACACAACGCGAGATAAGATCAAATCCAAAGTCCATGTTGCAGTGAGGAGTAGGTGGTGAAGGGAATAGCAAAAAGACAAAATTCCACCAAAACTGAAAAGGTGACCACCAAAAGCTCAACTGTTTCCAGAGTAAAAGGGAAAGCAGCGAGGGAAGAGGAGGCAGTGGTCAGTTGTTGTCGGTGTCAGTTATGGGGAGCCGACTTAGTGTGAGAAAGGTTGTGGTCTATCCCACCCCCATCCTCTTTTCAGTGTGTTTGTGTGTATGCGTGTGTGTCTGTGTGTGTGTGTTTGTGTTTGTGTCTAAAAGAGACAGAGAGTGTGACATAGGGAGAGTGTTTAATCTGGACCTCCCTCCCCTCATGCTAGTGTGTGCGTGTGCGTGTGCGTGTGTGTGCGTGTGCGCTCCCCACCCCCAATCTATCTGCATTCATTGGGAGTCAGATTAAATGGTCAGAGTTAGCGATTAAAGCTGTGCTGTCCGGGCCAGTGGGAAGCAGGCAAGCAAGCTGTGTGTCTCCTCCTGCCTCCTCTGCAGCCTGAGAGGATTAGCCGCTGCTAATGCTAAGCTAAACGCTAAGCTGCGGCCAGCAGAGGCCCTACAGGCCTAGATAACAGGTGCAACAGGGGTGGCTGCTACTTTATGACACATCCGTCTTTGTTCGTTGCACATGACACTTCAAAGTTTCAGTTCAGATCATTCTGTGAATGTCTGGTGTCTTCACTCACTTCTGACAAAAGGTTTTTACCAAAAAGGGCCATAAATGATGGAAATGGCTGACATCCTATGTTGATTTTTTTTAACTTTGGGATATTTAACTTTAAGAAGTTGTACTGATAATGACAATAATTGTTTATCAACCTTTGATATGATAAAGAATATTCATAAGTTTAGAGTTTGCTTCCCAAATAGATTTGAGGACAAATTTGGAGAATAAGGACAAATACAAATAACATAACAAATTATTGTAAAAACTCAATTTGATCCATATGATTTAAATCATTTATCAACAAAAACATCTTTAAAAGCTCAAAAGAAGTCCTTTGATTTAACTGATTTAATTTCAAAGAGAGAAAAGCATACAAATGAAAGGTTCATGAAAGAAATAATCATAAAAATTAAACTTGAATTAAATCTTCGAAGCACAGCTGAGTAAAACAGCGATACTGAGGATATAGGTTTTCTGTTTTCATAGCAGCAGAGTTCTGTCCAGTCAGGAAATATCATTGGAAATATGCCACAACTCCAAGGTTTTAAATAAAATAAGGAAAAGTAAATGGATAAATAACAACAGAGAAACTTAAACACAAGCTGTAAGATTCCTGAAGTTCCATTAAAAAGAACGAAGACGATGATAGAGAAGATAAAGGGAATGTGCTTTTTTGATCCCAGCAGTGACTGCAGACACTTGCTCTCCAGTTGACTGACTGATCTCCTTACTGATGCATTAAAACCACACACGTGAGAAGCGGACTGCACCTTCACTCATCTGCTGCCCTTGTATTGACCTGATCTTGACCGGTCAGCAGTTTTACACATGCACCCACATACGCACACACACAGCTTTCTCATCAGACCTGTCAGCCACCTGTTTTTGGATGGCTGAACATCCTCTGCAACAGGAAACCAGACACACACATATATAAAAACAGCAAGGCAAGCGAACAAATACACACACATACACACAGATTGAGCATGTAATACAATCATTTCCTTACTTTTCAACATATTCACTAAAGCTGTTAACAAACACATACACTCTCTACAATTTCAGATTAGGCTTAATTGTCCAGTGCTGTGGCTCTCCAGAGAAACATCCCAGTAGCCTCTCTGTCCCAGATAATACACACACACACACACACACACACTCACACACACCCCCCGATAGATTCAAGAACCTCACAAATTCATCTTTCAGTTTCCCTCTCCATACCTTTTTTCTTCCTTCTGCAAGCATCTCTCCGCTTCTGTCCCTCGTCTTCCTCATTGATGGTGAAAAGTGCGGGGATGGCCGAGCGGCTGCCTCCCTTCCTCAGCTTCCACTTGCCCTGCGAGCACCCGCCTGTACCTCCTCCTTGTCCTCTTCTTTTACTCTCTGGCATCACCCACCCTGTTGCTAACCCTCGAGCCCCTGGCTAACTCACCCAGTCCCCTGCCCATATCACCCTGCACTCGTTGGGTGGATGGGTTAGGGGGGGCTTCAGGTCAGTGAAGGACCACAGAGGATGGTGGAGGACGAGGTCACCCCTAAAAGCCTTCCTGTCAGTGAAGATGCAGAGTGCCCTGAGCTAATAGCTGACGCTAACAGCTAATTTCCAGGCTGCACACTGCAGCCCTGTCTGTGACAGCAGGAAAGACACAGAGAGGAAGAGAGAAAGGAGAGGATGGAGCAAAAAGCTCTATGGAAGAAATAGATGATGAAAATGTGGTAGATGACAAAAAAGGATGGTGAACAAAAAATTAAGATTAGTGTGATGCTCAAGAAAGAAATATGAATGAGACAAACAGAGACACTCACTGTGCCATATCCTCAGTGCCTGCGATGGTGAAAAGAGGGAAAGATTTAGAGAGAGAGAGAGAGAGTGCTACAGAGTCTGAGGATGAGCTACTGTAGCCTGGCTTAGAAAAGAAGACTTAATCCACAGGACTGGCTCGGGCCGAGAGCTGGAAGGATTGTACCTTTCCTGACTCCCTCACTCCTCAGGAGATGCTGCTGCTGCTGCTGCTGCTGCTGCTGCTGCGGCTGTCACTACTGTTGCTGCTGCAGCCCCCCCCGCCTTCTAATCCCTGCTCGACGCTCTCTTGCTAGATCTTTTCTGAAACTGCAAACTTGTCGGAAGAATGCATCACAAATCCACAGGCTGTACGGTAAATGCACAAACGCACACATAGACTTTAGATAGAGGGCTGCAGGGTTGTTAAAATATTCAGTGAGAATCCAGCAGTGGAAGCTGAGCCGGTACCGGTGACAGGTTTCCCTAACAACAGCAGCACATGGGCCAGTGACGCAGTGGGAGAGTGGAAGCCAGAGAGCAGAGGACACACTTTAATGAGAGGACACACACACACACACAACTCGAGCATCATCTGTAGAAGGGGTGTGTTCATCGAGCAGCACATGGTATATGTCCCCACCCCATCCCTCTCTTAAAGAGCCACCACAGCTGTATATAAAGCTGTACACAATATAAAAAAGCTTCAGTGCATGTCTGACTGGTCTTTGCTAAGACAGAGGGACACAAATATAACACACGTGAAGCAGAAGCAGCAATTTCAGAACACTCGGACAAACTAGAAGTATAAGATCAGGCTATATTCATATATGTTTATTTCAATATTTCTTTTAAAACAATGCAGAAATACACATCTTCCTGTGCCACTGCACTTCACTCAATTACATCTGTCTACCTGTTATATTCCCCCTGAAGTAAAGGGTTTTTATTGTATTTTATACTTTTCACTCTTGTCATTTTGACTATCTGCTGCTGTAAGTGTTTCCCAGGCATGGAATCAATAAAGTTTTGTCTTATCTAATGTCAGTCTATACTTCATACAGGCAATTAATCAATTTATCATAGACATTATTTACAACTTAAATTATCAATCATCAGTTGCATGCCCTTTACTATAGTAGTCTGACTTATGTTTTACTTTCATTTAAAGTATGTGCAAAACATTCCAGTGTATATTAAAGATAAAGACCCTGGTAAAGAGATATAAAGTTATCACTCTTTTTGGAGGCCTTATTATTGAGGGCCTGTTCAATTACAATGTAAACACCGGCCTGAATAACCTTTGCTAGTGGTGTGTGCTTGCGTCCGCTTATCTCACATCCACCAAAGCAAATACACACAGAGATTAAAGAACCTGCATGACAGCTTAAAATCTGAAAGCGTCTCAGAGGCTGCGCTCGAAACATCAGAGTGACAAAATGATTACAGACACAAGTGTTGGGCACCTTTGCTCAAACACACCATGGAGCTGGCCTTAAAGTAACTTTTGCAAACAAGCAGTCTGAGTTTCTAATAATCATTATCAGAGATATTTAATATATATAGCTCCTCAGGGCAAGACTTGCTGTCTCCTCTCCTCAGGGAGCACGTGTTGTACAAACACACATATTCACCAAAGAGCAATCTGATCTTTGTCCCTGCAGGACAGAGTAATCCTACACTCAGACTTTAACCGGATAGGCTGGGCTACACGCCCTTCACACACCTATTGAATTTGTGTGCGAGTGACACAGATAAATGGGAAACGAATTAACTATTGTGACCACAGTTTAGAAATAATAAATCTGAATCTACAGGTAAACAGCTGTATTCGTGATTTTGTCAGGTCCAGCAGGTGATTATCAGAAACAATGAAAATATTTGAAACAGCATTGTCTTGGCTATATTTGATTATTTACATGTTAATTAAATAACATATTCCTACAGCACTTTTATAGTGCATTGGTTTGCCTTCAGTTAACACACCACTAAATCAATAGGTTCCCCGAGTTACCTGGAATTACTTTCTCAATGACTGCTTTTATGACATAATTCTGGATGGATTGAATGGCCGCATAAATCAACTGGCTAATGGTCACTTTTAATCATTAACCCATGTTTGTATCATATAGTTAACTGTGTGTGGGCAACGACAAAGAAATGCAAGATGGGCACTTGAAAAATGGGTAGAAGACATAACGTCAGAGCAATATAGTGGTCTTTACCGGGTTCAGTCCCAGTACCTTGTGGGGACAAGATAACCCAACAGAGGGGTCCACCCAACACAGTCACTTCACCAGAGAAGCCCAGTACAGTCAAAAAAGCTGCACCTCTCCACTAGAGTCAGAGACAGCCAAACAGCCCTCCAGGATGGGTACTAGTATCATCATGGCAGGTGAACAAAGGCTGCAGGGAAGGCAAGTACAATACCGAAAGAACGGCTGCAACAAGGAGCAGAACACTGGATGGCTCAGTGTGGAGAACATCTCAAGGGTTTCTCCGCTGAAGAAAAGAAATGGCTGTAGGCCAGATGTCAGCAGGGTGAAATAATAGACGTGTTAAAGCTGTCGTTCAATAAAATAAGGGCAAATTGAAAAGAATAAAAAGGTAAACATCCTGATTGAAAGGAATCGACTTGGCACCTGACAACTTGCTGGCAGTAGAAAACCAGCTGTGGAATTCATTAGTCAGCTGATGGGCAAGGAGATAAAAACTTGTTTTGCCTCGTGGGAGAAGCATTTTTACGCAGGCACATTGCGGGACGATCCCAGAATGTACTTTAGGATACGGTGATCAAACCACATAAGCCAGACTAATTGTTGTGCAGTTAGTAGGGTGTGCATCTTGTAGAGCTCACTGCAGCATGGGAACACGAGATAAATAATTCATCTGAAAGGACGTTGTACGGATACAAAGCGAGCGAAAGGATTGTGAAGCCTGAAATCACAATGTGATAGAAAATGGATGCTGAGAGTTTGCAGCAGTGGAAAATATTGGACGTACAGACTAGATATCAAAGCTTCCATTTGGAAACTGAAACTTTTTTTGTATGCATGCTAGCATCAAAGAAGTGTATGTCACAATGGATTCTTTAGCTAAAATGTTTAGGCCTCAGTAGACCTAAACATCCAACTGTCAAGAAAAAAATGTCATGACAAATACATATGTTCTTTAACCCTAAAACTCAATGACTGTAAATCCCTCAAACAAAGTTATGAGCATATTTCCCAACCTGCAATTTGCTAAATTCTCCGACAGAGCGTCTGATACCAACAAGGGTGTGAGGTTATTTACCTCATAATAAACTATTTTGGGCTTTGCCCTCTGGACACCCACAGCACTGATCAACATTTGAGTGTTTTATAAGCCCCCACCATTAAGCTTTGAGAATTAACCACAGAAATGATATATAACACATTACATCAGAAATAAGCAGGCTGTAGCACTGAAGTGAGCATCGACAGTTTACAGCCCGATGTAAAACATCTGTTAACTGAGGAGTGGCCACAGAGGAAGCGTGCAAACATGCTTCAAATTTTAAACCAACAGAGAATTTTACAAATGAAACATTGCGCCCATTATAATAAAATACAAATTACGATCTCTGCAAAATAAATACCGAACTATTCTTATTTCTATGATTGTTTTTCCAACACCTCTGGCAATATTTATTTGATGGTTTGTCCCATAACAATGATCGTTGTGTAAATAATCAACACACATACAAATGTAATAAATAGTCGAAGTAATAAAATTAATATTTGATGAATATGATAAATACTGACATAAGCTAAACTAAAGAAACTCCATTCTACTTTCACTTTAACATTTATTTTACAATGTCAGTGAAGCTACATGAGTTGTCATTATTAGTAATTTACTCAGGTCATCTGGTGTTGTAGAAAAATTAATGACAACTCAGATATATTATTTTAAAAAGACAAAGCCATTAACCAAAGTAGCTGCTGTCACCCTGAGCCCGAGCTGCTTCCATTCACCTGTCACTTCAGGAGGCACAAAATGTCAGCAACAGGTGTTTTTCTGAGGAGCTCGTTCACTTCCACCATCAAGACGCAGCGAAGTTAAACTCACCAAATGTTTAGTTTACACAACAGGTCGCGTTTAATGGACGTGAAGGAACCGGTTGGGTGAGTCGCTGGAAAGTTAATCCCATTCCCGTGACCGACACACCGGCTCCGAGGACTTGAGTTTTCTCGGTAACTCCGCCGTTCAAACGCGGACACAAACAACACGGAGTCCCGATAAAAGCCCGCATCGTTTAAATGGAGCTGGGCTTTGTTTAAAAAGCAGTTTAAAAGTGTCCGTAGTGGGAGAAGAACTCACCTTGAGAGTCTGGAGAAGATGCGTCGCTGCCGTCCAGGTCCGCCATTTCTCCTGACGTCAGCTGAGAGGGATCAGAGGCAGGAACCGGAGCGACCTGCCGCCGCCGCCGGACTGATCCCTCCAGCTCAGCCCGGAGCCGCACGCCCTCCCCCGGACAGGTGGGGGCGAGGACACCGGTTTTACGTGCAAGCTAACCTGCTAACATGCTAACATGACCCCACGTCACGTGAGAGTTGCAGAATAAACTTTGCATACCTTTTGTTTTACCCTCACAAAACCCACACAGGCCTTTATCTGTCCCCATGCACCAGTTTCATTCTACTACAAACTTTACTTCAAACCTTTATTTAAACCTTATGATGTCTATTTTTGCTCACGTCATGATATTTGTACTACTTGTATACGTGTCTTTTTAATGAGCTTCACATGAGGGCAAGGTGTTCAAGTGAAATCACGTGGTCTCAGCTCTGTGAGAAAGTATTGTGCTGACATCTACTGGGAATAAGACTACAACTATATGGTGAAATCATTCAGTTCAATACAATTGTCTCATCAACACGTTAGCTTAAGTTAATTATTAAGATAATAAAAAAAAACTAAAGTTTTTATTATCTCTTTTTATTTATACATTTTTTGTTTTGTTATTCCTCTGTAAAGGGCCCCCAAATGCTATCTAAATACAACGTATTGTTGTTGCTGGTATAATTCAGTTAATATGATATACATATATATATATGATATTATATTAACTGAATTTCCCCGATGTATAGATCAAGTTTTGAGACGAGTCATAGCTTGTGTTCACCGCAGCACGTGATACGGCTCTTCAGGCTGTCGCTCATGTCAGTTCAAATCTTTTTCTCAGACGACAGGTGCTAACAACAACATTACATATGGCTCTGTTGTATTCAAGCATATTTACTATACAACACTAGGAATCTGGAACTAAAGGAGCCAGCTTTCATTTATTATTATTTCATTAATATAACACTTCTTTTTTCTTACTGTGACATGACAAATCCTCCCTTCATGAAATATAATAACAACCCTCAAGTTTATTAAGTTTAAGAAGTAGGGGGCATTTTTCTGTATGAATTTAGAGGGACGTGATTTTCTCTGGATTGTAAGTTATTGTAGAAATAAATAGTTTTAAGAGGTTTTTGTATTTACAAGTCACAAGTCACAGGTCGTTCATGTTGATTGTATTGCTGTTTTGTTATAGCACCAGCAGAGGGAGCCATCTTCTTACGTTGAAAATATTTGACTCATCAAAACTCCATTCAACCTTCATGGGAGATTTTTTGCCTTTCTCAATATGTTTCAATGATACATCAATATGATTTTTAATGAAAAGATTCAGCTTATTTCAGGACACTTGATTGTTTAAGAATTATGCAATTTCCGGGGGAAAATGTATGGTTGACAGCTGCAGCGGGCACCACGAATCAATACAAATGACTCAGTTTAACACTAAACGCAGATGAATAACAGAGTGAACAGAAAGATTCAACCTTAAGTGACCAAGAAAGACACGCAAGTCAAAAATAAAAGATGTTGTCTTTATTTCAACTAACCCATTGATATTTGAGACAGGATTTACTGTTGCTGGCTGAATGTTTGCTAATCTCCACTCATATCGTTTCTATTTCCCAGACTGTGCAGACATGCAACCCCCCCCCATCCCTCAAAAGACCCCCAGTAAAATGTCTACTGAGTGGTGATTGGTTCACAGGAAACTGCAGCCATGGCAACCAGCTGTTTGGCAATTCCTGTGATGGGAGAAGTGGAGGGAAGAGATACTGGCCTGTAGGTAATACTCACTGACTGAAAGACAGACACACACCCACACACTCCTGGACATCACTGGAATGATTTTTTTTTCAGACGAAACCCCCTCCAGACAAAGCCGCCCCCCCACTTCTCCTCTTTAACGTCTGTTTGTGCTCGATGTCTGTGTTTGTTTTTCTTTTTGCTGCTTGTGTCAGAAGCCTTGAATGTTAGCCATGAAGGTTAGCACAGGGTTAAGTCAGTAGGAGGTGGTTAAGCCGAGGGGGGAGCGAGGTTCAGGGTTATGTGTTTCTGAGTGTGTCCACATGTATTTGATGAAAGCCGCCCCAAACCGTATGTAATTGGTTCCCAAGGGAATAAGATCTTAGGATTATCCCCGCTCATCAATGAATGCTAACGATGAAAATATACACATTCAGAGCATCTGCATGACATCGAGTTAGTGAGGGACGACACTAAGAAGAGTCTTTGCTTGACCTAAATGTGTAAAAGATTCTAAAAGGATGGATGTCAGCCATTTCCACATATACTGATCCTCTGTTGATTAACGCTCACAGCTCGTCATGGAAGACTATAATCAACTGAGAGTGTGTGTGTGTGGGGGGGGGGAAAGGATTGATTTTGAGGACAAGCGGCCCTCTTGTGCCCACTGATTCATTTGGTTTAATTTGTAGCAGGAGCAGAGGCCGGCGAAGATCATGGTGGATGTCAGATGAGTTTCTAGATTAAGCAGGCTGGTTTAACAAGCTGGATCATCAATGCAGGAAAAAATCAAGTTTTCCTAATTCTGTAACGGGGCCCCAAGAAAATGCTATTTAAATTCAATGTATTTTTTGTTGTTGGGATTATTATGAATCCATAAATAATCATCCAAGACAAAGTGAGCAACAAAATGGGAAAAAAACAGGTCAAATCCAACTTTCCTTTTGTATTCAAATGTCTTCAAGGTTATTGTCATCTGTCATCGATTTGATAACCGAGGCCAACCAATCACTGTTTTGTTGTAAAAAAATATACAGTATTTAAGTCTTGTTTTTAATGCGATAATTATTGGTCTGATTAATGATTGATCGAGTCTTTAATATTGCATGCAACCTGTTTCTCTCCTGTTAAACATGTCTGTTGTTGTTTGTACACATGTGAGACACTGGGGTGTTGTTTTGGTAGCACGATGCTAATAGCCCCTTTAATTATCTCGATCTCTACATAATTCACTATACGCAGATGGTATAATGGAGAATGATCTGTACTCACCCCCTGTAGATAGACAATCCGCCGGGAGGACTCCCCCCCAATTTTGTCTGCATAGACTTGCCCTGCCTTGAGCACACACACGCACACACACACACACACACACACACACACACACACACACACACACACACACACACACACACACACAAATGCCGCTGCATGCTGTATCTAGGTATGAGACCGTTCACAGCTGACCAATCTCAGCCCTCTAGGTATGCACAGAAAGGACCAATCACAGCAAAGACAACAAAGCTAAAAAACAATGACTCCACACACAAACAGGCCAGCCGACATATGGCTATGTGACTCAAGTAAATAGTGCTATTAATTCTAAATCCCTGCAATTAATCCCCCCGGGTGGTCACAGTGGTATTGTCCACATAGTGTTTATAAGAGCAGTGTTTACAGCCTGATATCCAGGCATGTATTGTGTTGGACAAGCTTAGGGGGTGACTGTACTCCATTAAATCCACAACATATAGGCTATTCATACATCCCTGCTGTTATTTTCTTAAGCCTGTCTGTAATAAAAACATAGACCCTAAAGACCACTAATCACATCTAAAATAATGTAGAATATGTTCATAGTCATGTATGTACATCTACTGTGTTTAATAATCCCACAAAGGAGCAGGTTGTTCATTGTTTCTATGACAAATTCGAACTTGACTATGGATACCTCTGTGCTTTACTTAAATTACCTGTATGAAGCATTTTTTTATTGTGGTGTTCGTATTTGTAATTAAGTGAAGGATCTGAGTACTTCTTCCATCACTATAGTACACAGAAGATACACTCTTCTTTTGCCCAGCATATCTCCTATTACCGTTAGAAGTACGGGACTACTACTGCATTTTAGTCTGAAATTTGTACTTGTTCTAACTAAAACTGCCTCACACAGCAGCACGTTTATAGTGAAATCTCTGTGTGGCTGTATATGAGTAATAGTAGTCGTAGTAGAAATGGTCACAACGTTTGCAGCAAAGGCTGCGTGATCATGTACACGCCCACATTTTTTTATGCTTGAAGAGCAAAGTTGTAACATTTATGTCTGGAGTGCTGAAAAATTGAATGAGCTCAGTGTAGCGAAATTAAAGAGATTTCCCACGAGTTGCTTTGTGGGTTAGCGCTGCACACACACACACACACCAACACACACACACACACCAACACACACACTAAAACTCACACACACTTTTACACACTCACACATATTCCAGCAGAACACATGCATGAACATTATATAGTATTTATAAAGTGAAGAAAGAAGGTTGTTCCCAGGCATGTGATTGCACTTAAGGTTACAATAAAATATTCAGCGAGTTTCCAAAACGCATAATCTCACTAGGAGTTAAAGGCTAACTTCTTCAGGCCCTTCTACATGTATCACATTCTACTGTTTTCTAGTCACTTTTATTACGTATATTCTCAAGCTGCCAGCCCCCTGCTCTCTGAAATACTGGCATGATGGATCTCCTCACCGACAAGGGACCACAGAGGGAGCTATGAAGAGTAGGGGGGGTGGAGAAGAGCTTGTAGGATCCAGAGAGGGAAAGGCAAAATGAAGAGGGGGGGATGGGAAGACATTCAATTTACAGTAGGATCTGCCGGGCTGTATCACATAAGGAAATGTGATGTATTGCTATTGTATTTCTTGAACATTTCCAGTAGCTGTATATCACTATCACTCATTCCAATCTAAGATAACTTCATACATCCATACACTTCCCTGTCTTCTGTCAGACAGCTGCCTCCATTCTCATCAGTTCTAATATTCTGAAAAGGCATGACTGACAGCAGCTCGGGGACTGGGCTGGTGTGAGACTTGCTGGTGTGCAGCCAGCTGACTGAACGCGACCCACTGGCTGGCTGGGGAGGGAGGGTTATAACAGCTCCCATCCTCAACCGTTCTCCTCACATTCACCTTGCAGTCCCAATTATTCAAGGCAGCGTGCACGAGCGCTCCCTGCCAGCCAGCCCCAGCTGTGAAAAGTGGGTCATGGAATTTAAAGGCACACGCAGCCTTGTCATGCAGCACGCTTGCACTGGCACCGATTTGGCTTTCCGGTTCCTTCCAACACGAGGCAGCAGCAGCAGCAACAGCAGCAACAGCAGCGGCACTTTGTGTGTGTGTGTGTGTGTGTGTGTGTGTGTGTGTGTGTGTGTGTGTGTGTGTGTGTGTGTGTGTGTGTGTGTGTGTGTGTGTGTGTGTGTGCAATTGTGTTTCCTGCAGTGAAATCCAAAAGGCTGTTTGGGAATGTGTGTCAGTGCATCAGGAGACATTCATTACCACGTTCTCTGTGGGAATGAAACCAGTGGCGCATTCACTGAGTGCCTCTCTCTGTCTGTCTCCTCTGTAAACTGGCCTATATTCTTCCACATGACCAGCCTTCACAAATAACAATATATGAGCATTGATTTGCACTGAGGTTTACTCACGTTTCTTTATGGCTATTCTTTCTTATAAAGCCCACACGATGGCCTCTTAAACAACCGTATGTTGAATCTTCCTCAGAGATCAGTGAAGACTTTCTACCTAGCAACAAGGTACAGTAGGGCAGTAGGTTGTTCCATATGGGGCTAGACATGCTGCAGAGGAAGGCTACTCATGCGCACGTTGAGCAATAATGTCATACCCTGATGAGATCTGTACAGAATCACTCAGTGCACAGGAGTGTCCTAGTAAACCGCTGCCCCACAGTGTGGCACTGGGAGGGAACACACTGGCAACCATCATGCGCTAATGTGCCCCTTATGCAGAATCCCAGGCACGTGAAAGCACATGCACACCAAGGTCTACTCTCTCTCTCACACACACACAAATCGCAACATGTTTGAATAATGAAACACATTCAGCCACACACATGCATATGTATGAATTAATAAACACTTCCCTGCCTTGTTTGAAGAAATAGTTTGGACATTTAGTAAAAATGCACTTATTTTCTTCTTGGTGAGAATTAGATGAGATGATCAACACCAAACTCAGGTATGTGCTGGGAATATATGGTTATTGCTGGCAAACAGTTTAGCATTAGCTTAGCATGAAAACTGTAACTGTAACTGTTTTACATTTCACACATTCACAGAACTGGATACATAGTGTTTATTACTGAGCTTTAGAAGTGCTGCTAGGTGGATGTTGTGCTACAGACGAGGCTAACCTCTTCATCAGTCGTTATGCTTAGCTACCATTCGTGCTTAGCTTAGCTTAATTTAGCCACAATGCATTTACCCGCCCTTATCAAGCGTAGTAATGCTCTTCTCATATAACTCTTGGCAAGAAAGCAAACAAGCTCTTTTTCTCAAAATGTCTTCCTCTAATTAAACACAGAGGACATCATCCTTTATCCATTAAAAATGTAAAACAAAATACACAGGGGATATACGTTTAAACATTACAGAGTCGTTCTGCATTTTTATTATCAGCAAAAACAAACCACACAACACATTACATTTTAAAAACAAGGACGCTCATTGTGGATGTACAGAGAAACAAAAGAGAAAAAACAGAATATTTTATTTATCTGAACAATAATTGTAATGATAATAATAAAAGGTATAAAAAGGAAAATGTTTATTTTGTGAAATAAAAACCTTCGGGCCAACAAAATGTTCCCTTCAACATGCTACTTTAAAAATACATGCAAATGTAAAGCTTTCTAGTATGGACACTTTCAAAATACATGAAATCCCATAAATTATAAAATATCAGCCTTTTGAACTGAACCACTTCTTGACAGAGAAAATCCTATGGAGGACCTTGACACGAATCCTGGATGCATCTCAGCTGCCTGAGATGGCTTCCTCTACGACTTCTCTTTCCTATTCATCTGATCCAGAAAACACATGACGTTTTATAAATAAATCCACCATAGCTAGTGTGGTGACACTGATCCATCCCAGCTCAGACTGAGGAGAGGAAATAGAGAGAGGACGCTATACTTCAGACTGAATGCACTCCATCCATAGAGTCAGACATATTTATTTCAGACACATTTCTCTGGCATCAATCGGACAGTGAAAACCCCTTTTATTAACCGAAACCTGGGAAGAACATCAAAAACAGCACCATTTTAAAATTTCCTGGAGTCTCTCCAACGTGACGGTCACGTTGTTTCAACACAAAAAGTTCTACAAAGTCATATATGGTAGTTAAGTCTAAAAAGTATTTTTTTGCTTGATTACAAGTTTATAATATATATACTCTTCATTAATGTTTTTCTCTGTTGTTAGCATGCAAGACGGGTGGTTTGGAAGTGTTATGTTAAAATCAAACATTGCCCTGCTTTTATCGTTGGAAGCAGAGGGTATAAACTGTATATATATATATTTCATATGGCAGGTTTAGCTCTGCTCCATTCCAGTTGGTTCACGATTGACTGCCCTGAAATGAAACTGGGCCCAACCCCATAACAGAGTCATGATTGTACCAGAGCTTACAGCTTTTTGAGAAGTGGGTTGGTGCACAGAAATTCAGTAACAGATAAACAGTAAGTAACTTTTAAACCTGGGATTATTCGATTACAACTCATTTTCTGCAACTTGGGGTGGGAAAGTTTTGAAACATCCAAACAAATTTGACAAACAGTCTCTGTGAAA
This sequence comes from Pseudopleuronectes americanus, assembly GCA_038501795.1. Taxonomy (NCBI): domain Eukaryota; kingdom Metazoa; phylum Chordata; class Actinopteri; order Pleuronectiformes; family Pleuronectidae; genus Pseudopleuronectes; species Pseudopleuronectes americanus. Next base: position 10,183,591 of record CM076734.1, on the reverse strand, counting down.
ATGCTGTGTCACTCTAACGCCTCCGTGACCTGTAACATTTAGGATGTAACAACCCCAGGTTTGGCACACCTTCCCTTGCAGGACCCGACAGGTTTAAGTGTCAACAGTTTCAAGTTGTCTTCAGGTTTTGACTCCACCAAATTATTGTTTAGGTGGTCAGTAGTTAAGGTTCAGTGCTTAGTAAAAGGTGAACTGATCCTGAATGTCCTTAAAGGCAACATCGACAACTATTAGAGAGGCTAGTTAGTAGAGTTAAGTGAAACCGGCTATGACAATTGCTGTTTGGGCTTTGTGCTTAAACCTATACAATCAACTGATATGTATTCGGATGAGGGACAAGCAATGAGCAACACCGCGTAACGTGATAAGTGAAAGACTGCCAATCATATAGGCGTTGCAGAGAGAACTGCAACACCCATCATGCCTTGCTGTGGTGGAAAGTGCATGAGGAACAGTGGGTAGAAAGTGAAACTCTCCGCTAAATTGTCGCCACTCTTTACCAGAATATAAACTGACAGAATTGATGTATTCACGCCTTGTGCCTAAAATAAAACTGCAGAGCTCCCTTACATTTGCGCGAACTGACAGAGGAAGGATAAATAGGTTGACTTTAAAGAAGGACAAAAAAAACGAACAGAAGACCACATATGAATCCTGTGAACAACATACAGTACTTTTGAAAATGAAGTAACAGCAATACATCTCAGTAAAAAAGACAAAATCATTAAGCACTGGGTTTACATAGTGCTACAGCTAATTTAACACCTACGTCAGTACAAACTTTTTTTTTGCCACCTCCCTTTTTGAGATTTATCGGTGTCTTAAGTCTGTATGGCTGTTGGAATTACAGCAGCGGTTTTAACATGGCTCTGACATGTAAGGTCATATCAGGTGGTATTCATGATAAAGCACCGTTGCAGTTCTGGCACGTTGCGGGGTTTTACATTTTCCTACGGCTGTATGTATGCGATTACACTATGTCGCCTCGGTTTGGCTAACGTACCTTTCAACAGTCAAATATTATAATAAACCTTGTGGTGCTATATGCATGGGTTTTATGGTGCATGATTGCATTGGCTAATGTTTTGACAACTTATTTTCCGTGTGATGACAGTCCATGTGGAGTGCGGGTAAGCAGGTGGTGCTGAGATGATGTAGTTGATGTCTGATTGATGGCCGACACGGCGGCCATTATAGGCCCTTCTTGGAGGGAGCGCTGAGTTTTCTCATTCCCCTTATCCTGCCCAGCAACTCACGAACAAAAACCTGCAGGGACGAAAGGGAAGAATGAGTGAGATTGACAGCTGCACACGCATGCACGCAAAATAAATTGGTGAGGCAAATTAGAATAACGCAGGCCGCCACAGTCCAGAAAATTAATGCAAATTTATTTTTAAAGGGGGAAACACTCTTGGCATCAGTTCAGGGTGTTAAATGGGAAATTGGCAGACTTCCCACCCTATAAAACTAATTCCAGGGAGATCCCTTCATCTTATTCTCAGTTAAATAGCCTTTTAGTAAAGTGTATTTCTTACAATGTTAAACCATTCTTTTCAAAATCAGACACATCTGATGCAATTTTACAAAATATTGACAGTCAGCCACTCATTCATTCTGATCCGACCGATCTAGACTTTTTGGAATCGCTAGTGCCGCAGGGAACTATGAGAGAGCAGGAGGCCTGGATGTTCAAGCTGATTCAGAAATATCCATGTTTTGCTGGATGGATGTAAAAACAGCCAGAGGTAATACTGAAGGGAGGGGGAAGTTACACTGAGAAACAAACTCAACACATGTCGTCTTCTAAACGAGAAATAAATAAATACTGGATTATGAGACAAAATTGAGGAAGTGGGGCCAAATCATTTCTTATCTTGGGTCTAAATCCATGATAGTGTGACTGTGTTGGAGAATATGCTGGAATATAATCTCTGTCGTTACATCAGGGGTGACACTGCTCATGACCTAATTACTTATGCGTCCCCCTCCTCGTGTACCTCTCCTCCTCCTCCTCCTCCTCCTCTTTCTCTGGTCTGCTTTTCTCCCTCTAGCTGTCTTGTCATATACCCCTCTCTTCCCATCTCTTTGTACAGGCTTCTATCTCTTCATCACCTAATGTGCTGTGCTTTTTTCTTCCATCCCTCCCCCCATCCCTCTCTCCTTTTGTCACCTTCACCTTTTCCCTCCATTATCTTTCACTTTTCTCTTTCGCTGCTGATGGTGTTTTTGTTGGAGCGTGTTCAGAATGCCATCTTTGCTGCTTACAATGTGTGTGTGTGTGTGTGTGTGTGTGTGTGCGTGTGTGTGTGTGTGTGTAAGTGTGTAACACATATCAGCGGCTGTCCACTACTGTTGCTTTGTATATCACATTGACCTTGTAATAGCTGTAACAGGCTGACCTAATGACACACACACACAAACACACACACACGTACGGATGACAGATGGGGAGTCCTGGCATCGCCACCTATTATCACCAAAATAGCCTAACCTCGCCTCACCTCAAAACAAACACTTAACCCCTATACACACACGCAGACACACACCCAAATAAATTGTAAAAACACACTACACACACTGAGTAAATAGGCACAGTGTGTCTATACAGTATGGCAAATACACAGTGACAAACAGTGTTCTTTGTGTTTATGTGTATTTTTTAAGTCTTTTTAAGACTTTGTTGTACTATAGTCAGGGTGTCAGTGACAGAAAGAATGATGTGTGTGTGTGTGTGTGTGTGTGTGTGTGTGTGTGTGTGTGTGTGTGTGTGTGTGTGTGTGTGTGTGTGTGTGCGTGTGTCATCAAACGTTAATTATCTACAAACATATGTCTGGGACATGGTGGTTTAACATACTCTTTTCTATGCGCAGCTAATTGAATAAAGCATGTGAGCATCAATAGTGTCTAGGTCACTGATATTGACTATTTGATTGTTTGTGTGGATGGACAACATACTAACCTCTGTTGGTTTGTAGCAGTCTGTTAATGATTCCTGTTCAGAGAGGAAAAAGAGTGTTGTTAGACGTGTTTCAGTTTCAGAACAAAACAACAATTGTGTCTTTCAATACGCAATTATTAAGAATCACATCAGGAAGAATCTACACAAACTGCACAAAATGTCTAGCACTCAAACTTATGAATTGAACACTGTGATTAGTTGCTTCATGTTTTGTCCTGAACCATAGCCTCGCTATAAAGATGCACTACAGCGTTCCAAAAGTGAAGCCAAAACATTTTTAATCCCCCCTGGTGGCTGGCTGTAGTATAGGTCATACACCCAGCTGATGAGATATGGACCAAACACATTTTGCTTAAAGATGTTTGCAGTTTTCAACAAAGTTTGTTTTTAATTAGTTATTTGATGTCAGAAAAAAAGTGTGACTAGTGGCTGAGCACAAGGTGGCATACCCTGGATATTTTAGCTTTATTTTTGTACAATGAAGGGGAGAAGACATGTGTCATATATCTTTATATACAGTCCATGATTTGTATGCTTTTATTATTTATTATAGGGCTGTGTGCTTTATGAGACATAGGTACAAGGACAAACATTTACACAGGGTAACATACCAGCAGTTTGCTGGCTCTCTCATCGTCACTGGTGACATCGAGCAGGTCATCTATATCTATCTCCACCTCGGGCATCTCCTCCTCCTGGAACAAAGAAATGCTCTTGGTTAGTGAGTGGCTGACACAGAGGCTCGTCAGGCAGACAGGAACATTGAAGACGATAAGATGTAAATGGGAAACAAAATGAAATTGAAAAAACTATCACCAAAACCAATCGCACACCACCCTTTCACTCTCATTTCCTTCTCCCCATCTCTCAGCACAAAACCAAGTCTTAATTCAAAACACTGCTTCCACATCTCTGCACTCCAAACAGCCCAGACATCTATTTGCCTATTAGGAACAGGCATCACATGGAAATGTCATTGTGCTGGGGAAGGGCCATTTAGTGGCTTGGTGGTTAGAGGCTGTATTCAGCTCAGCACGACTTCAAAGGTCCTGTGCTCCTTCGGTTCATTTTACTCCACCACAAGGCTTGTGCAGAACAGCCTTGCAGGGAGGATCAACCTCTCCCTCCTTGCTTCCGCACCATGTCCAAAAACGCTCCCTTCTGGGAATTAAAGCCTCTGCAACCATGTGCAAGTGCAGCTTCTTCGTCCAAGTGGTGGCCGGCACCAACAGCGAACTGCTCACTGACATCATACTGGAATAAAATGGAATCTACTGCTGCTGCTGTCCCACCCCAGTTTACCTTGGAAAAATATCTATGATTACAAGCTTCATGATTTAAGTCCAACGACAACATTAAGTGCCAGAGTGAAGGGTGTGAAGGTTGGGACTTTTATGCAGGGAACCACAGTCTGAGTAACAGGCCTGTAATTTTTAGTCTACTTTTTATTAACAGCTGTCACAGTCTTTTCCCATATGTTTACAAAGCTTTTTAGTTGCACAATCTTAACCGCAGTTTGTACGTGGGCATAACATAAGAAAAGGGAGGGAATGACTTCAGCGATTCCTCCCCGAAAAACGATGGTACTACCACAGCTACAAGGCTCAGTCTGACAGAGAGAACCCTCTTGATTTAGCATTCCTGGACCAGCCACGATGCTACAAGACCAAAGCGGACTCTAGTTATAAGTTGTATTTGTATTCAAGCCTCTCTGAAGACTCCTGTGTGCTTTAGCCTGGAGCTCGCACTGGTATTTCTACGCAGGAACATGGACGGTGGAAGGATGATTTGATTTTTGCTCTCAGCGTAGAAGTTCAGTCACTGTGATTCAAGTTTTTCACGGGTGGGTTGATGTGCACAGAAGGAAATTAGCTCACGATTACAGTACCGACAGAGGAAGGCATGACACATTAAGAGCTGTGTGTTTGAAAACATGACTACCGCAGATGTACTGTACCTAGTGAAGATGTGCAACGTGGTGACCTAACCTCACGAGTCTTAAAATATCCTCTCGACATCAGTGACACATATCGACGCTATCTCAAATCTCATCTGAATTTGCTCACTAGCACACATAAGGCTGGCCCACCTATATCCTTATTCCTGAGCCGTTAAGAGGCATTTACATCTGTGGCATTTCAAGCATCTCCGCGTCTCCACAGACTAGCCAAGCGTCCCCCTCGACCTCTGGCTCTGAAATCTCTCTCTGTGTCTTAACGAGAGGGTCTAACCCCCCCGCATTAAGGAAACAGAAAAGTATAGCAGAGAGACGGGGGAATGTGGCAGGACATATGAAAGCCTGTCATCATTAGAATTGGCGTGTGTGTGTGTGCGCAGTGTGGAACTGAGGATATATGCAAATGTTCAAACATCATAGGAGGGATACATGGATGGAGAGAGAGGTTCAAGAAAGGAGAGGAAATTATTATAATAATGTTATTACATTTCTCACGCTACACCTTTTTTTTCCCATTTTGACTATATACTATTTGGAATGATGTATCATAGAAATCTGCATTTAAAAATATAAATAAACATAATTCGCAATAATAAGAAAACAGAGGCTTACGAATGCACTCGTATAGCTCGTATAGCTCTTCGTCTTTTCCTAACAACTGCCTGCGGCAAATGAAAACTTAATTTGATTCAACAATATCTGACTAATTTAGTTTTACGACATTAATAAGGAAGTAGCAAAGTCTAATCATTAAATTAGATAAACTGGTCCTGCTAAATGGTAATTAACCTAGCTTGGCAGAGAAGCAGTAATTGCCATCTCATTGCTTCTGGCTGTGTTCAAATTCACGTGAATCGTGGTGGTTTAGCTAATGATACCTTAAAATAACACATCAAATGCGTCAACTTACGTTTATTAAACGTTTTTGTTGGTTCAAGCTGACAAGCTAGGAAAAAAGATCACTATGTGTCTTAGCAGTGTGCCATAGGTTTTTCAAGAGTTCTAGACTACAGTCATTTTAATGCTAATCCTAAACAGGCATAAACTTAAGATTTAACTACCTATTTTCTCTCAGCCTCACTATTTTAGTTTGTAGTCTTTTGCATTGGGGTTAAATGGGGAATTAAAAAAACTGTATTCTTAATTTAGATTCTGGAAAGCTGACTCACAAGTACGTTTCTTGCCCTCAGGACAGATGAAACCCAAAAACTAGATCTTCAAGAAAACACGGATGCTTCAACTTGTTGACTGCACCTGACTGAGATCAGGGATCATGGCCTCAGTTATTTATGGTGAAAAACAACAGTGAGTGGTGTTCTATTTGCACACTGTGGTATGTTGTTTTTCATTCAGAGAGCAGACCTAACCTAATAATAGAGATGGATAAGTGAATTAGAATGAGCAACAGAGTGAAGTGAAAGTCAGCCAGGAGGGAGAAGTTCACAAACTGACCTACTTCTATCTATCTATCTATCTAACCATCCATCTATGCACAGTTGTCATTCAGACTGCCTATAGAGATTGTGTTTGTGTGTGTGTGTGTGTGTGTGTATGTGTGTCTGACTATTCTACTTGTCAGCATGCAGTCCATCACCCTCTGTCACAGGGATTGGTGATGACTAGGGCAAGTATGGCATGTGTGTGAAGCATGACTGCAGGCAATAGTGGACGACATGCAAATCTTCTCTCACACGCACACACACACACCAGCCACACGCAGCTTTTTCGCAACCATCAATCCTTTGCAAAGAGACGCTCACCACTGGGCCTCGTCTTTCTCTGAGGTGTTAGATAAGTCTGTTAAATATCCAACGACAAGAATGGAAACACACTCCCACGCTAACACTAACATTCCGATAAACACTGGGGTTGCTGTTGTCTGGCTTGTGATGGAGAGAGAGCCTAAAATAGTTTGAGATCACAGCCATTACCCGGGGGAAAATCATTTTCCATCTCGCCAGCAGTGGAAGGATGACAAAAATGACAGTGTGCAATGTCAGGAGAGATGGACTCGCATAAACACACAAAAAAATACATTCCAAATAATGCACATACAAAATCTGACTTTTTTCAATGATTTTCTTAGACAGTAGGTAGAGGCATGGATACTTGGATTGAAGTGGTTCATTCAAATCCCACAGATCCTCTCCAAAATAATGTTTGGCTTTGGTTTGAATATGTAACCCATGAATATTAAGCAGTAGAGAGAACAATATAAACCAGACAGAAATAAAGAAACAACAATAGAAAAGGTGACAGAGCCTGTCACTTGTAAAGTGGTTATGAATAGTGTGAACATAAATCAATTAGTTTTTTGGTGAAGTACACAGTACTTTGTTTAGTTCAGCCCTTTATTTATGACACCATGTGCATGAAATTAAGTTAAACAGCTCCTATGATGCCTCCTAGAACATCCTCAACAAAATGCAACACCACAACAGTCCATTCACAATGGCCACACAACTGAGAGACTATATTAAGAAAAATGCTAGCATGAAGTTATCCCCACACTATTTGCCCACCCTGCAGTTTATTGAAGAAAGAAAGAGGCTACTCATAGGTCAAATCCAGAGAGGCATACGAAAAATAAATAAATTAGGTATACCACACACCTCCACCAAGGCCGAACATACTACTCATGACTGTCGGGAAAAAGAAGTGGCCTTATAACCTTAATTATTTCTTCGTCATAAAACAATGTCTTAAGTAAAATAAAATTGTGTTCTTAGGCTACTCTTTGTCACTTAGTACACATATCAAAATTACTGTTTAATGTATAATGTGTGAAGTCAAGCAATAAGTAATCCTTTGTTGTGAGCGTAAAAGCAACTTTTGCCGCAGATCCGATTGCACATGCACATAGTAAAATCAGGAAAATAGAGTCAGTGTGTAAATCATGTGTCGAGGATAGTGTGTGCAAGAGAGATGACAAGGAGCTAAGTGTTTGTTTGCAATGAAGGCCACTTTGTTTCGACAAAGCCCGCGAGCCAGCGGGCAAAAGAGAATCTGAGGGAAACATAGAGAGAGAGACACCCGTCCAGTGTGTTGTTGTTGTTTTGCGCAGAGAAAGTGTGTGAGTGTGTGTCGGACCTGTTTTCGCCCACAGTTAAGCAGCTGCAGTGTTTTCAGCCTGGTTGGCCTTATGAAGTGAATCAAAGCTAATGGAATTAGCCCGACCTTGTGACTCAACACAAACTCTATTCAGGCTCAATGTAAACACACAACTCGGAACAAAGAGTCAAAGTGACAAGAAATCATCACTCGGCCCGTGATTCATTTTTATTTCCGTATGAACCAGAACTACCAGTTCTTTATGTTCTCTCCATGGAGTTAATATCCAGCTTAGGTTCACCATTGTTTTATATCGGTTTCTGTCACGCTCTGATTTCTCCGTTGTTGTTGTTTTGCCCCGGTAGAGTTTCCACGGTTACTCCAATCATTCAGCTGCCAACCATTTCCGCTACCTGAAAGCTAACGATAGCTAGCGGGGAAAGTCAACATCCAATTTGTTTGCACAGTGGCAGACATAAATTTAGCCTCAATCGTTTCATCAACTTTTATTCCTGGCAGCAAACAGAGTTACACTGACAGATTTTGTTCTCATGCAACTAGTTGTATCATAAAAGTGAGAAATTATGCCATTAGTTTAGCTCTATTCAGTAGCGCTACTGCATTTGACAAGTTAGGCGTGAGGCTGGAGCTAAAAGGTTTTGTCTGAAAGGATCATGGCAGCTGTCAAGTGCGGATGCTGGATATGGGAGTCATAGCAGTTGACATCGTTGTCTATCAGCTGTCATTTCCTCTCTGGTCATTTTCATTGCGTGTGTGTGTGTGTGTGTGTGTATAGCTGCTTTTAGACACGCTCCGAACTGCGGATACTAACATACACCCCCAAGGAAGTGGGGGTGTATGTTAGAATCCTAAGGATTTACAGTGATCAAGTGGGCAAGTTGATGAAAAAAATTAAACAAAACAAATATCTTTGGAGGAAAAGATGTAATTTGCAACAACAGCAAGATTCAAGAGCTTTTGGCGATAAGAGCTGAACGCGGGTGTCATTGTGTTGTAAACAAACTAATAGTTCCTGTTGCGAACGCATCAAACTTAGAGAATCTACTGCTCTCTTGATCATTTATGAGAGGCAAGTTGTCAGAAAATGGTTTGTGTATTTCAATGCTTATAATGCTCCAAATGTGAAAAAAGTACAGGATGGAAAAGTACTGGAAGTACAGGCTGACATTGACAGATCCCACACACAACATAGATAATACTGTCTTATCCGCTTTCAAAGAAAAGTTAACTAGTAAACAAGATCATAACACCTACGCTACTTTAATCACAGCTCAAGTTATAAGATGTTGTGGGGAGAGAGTGAGAAAAGGTACATAGCAAAAGAAAAAAGGCTTTAATAAGTCAAATAATGAAATAAAAAGAGATGTGCATTAACGTAGGGATGGTGTAAAGATGAGAGTTACCGAGAGGAGAAAAAGGGAAATGAGGGGTAAGTATAAAAGCAGTAATTATAAAACAATAGAGGATAAAATAAAGATAGAGGTAAACAGGGAGTGTTCTGATAAGTGGGTCACTGTGGTGATGAGGCAGAGGGGAAGGAAGGAGGAGGATTGTGCAACAAATAACATCCTCACAGCTCAGTTTTCTACCTCTCTCCGCACTGCCATGCTGTGTCACATCAAAGCGGCGAGGAGGAGCTCAGGGTTGGATGAATTCATCTTATGAGACAGAGTGAGACGAGGGAGAGAAAACTACAGCACGAGGAGAAATACATGGGGAGGGACGGGACAAGAATGAAAAGACGGGAAACCCAGAGGATGAAGGTGAACAAGAGGACAAAGGCAGGAGACATGATTAACAAAGCGTGGAGAGAGGGAATGAAAATACCTGGAACAGTAACGACAGATTAGAGCGACTGTAAAAACATGTGTTTCATCAGCTCCTCATCCACCCCCCGCTGTCTCACAGCACCTCCCTATCGCCCCTCCGGCGATGCAATTTGCTGAAACCATGCAGCACAGATGAAGTGACTTCACTGGGTAAAGTTAGCTGCTGCAGCAGGCGCTTTCCCACGCTGATTCAGCTGTACTCTATAGAGGACAAACTGCCGCATAACAGAGGGAGAAGTGGTTGGAAGAAAAAATGGCCTGGAGGGAGAAATTAACCCTCAAAGGAGCATTTTGGTTTAAAATAAGAGTGACTATGAAGGATGGTTATGGGAAGTTAATTGTGATGTAAATTAATCATTTGTTCCCTTCTCATTGCTCACTCTATCTGGATAAAGATACCTCCACATTAATACATTTTAAGATAACACTTTTCTACATTTACATCCCACACTGCCCACACTACTCTGGAGACTCTTGGAAACACCGATTGTAAACTCTGAACACCTCATGTAAACTCCAGGTTTTGGTTGAGAATCAATGACTCCCATCTTGCTTTGTGATTGGATCCTATTGTCACAACTCCACTACCACTGATGAATCCAAATCATTGCTCGCATTTACTTCCAAGAATAGTTCAATCCCGTCATCGGCCCAAGCCAAGAAAACCTTACTTACTTTCGGCCATTTTTGTTCATGTTATTATGCAACTAAGCTACCAATAATGATAGTAAAAAGTATTGATGTCTATTATTTCTGAAAGGGAGCTGAAGCACTCGTCTGGACAGATTTTCTGTGGACGTGTCCCAAAAGGTCCCCTATTCTTGGGAGATAACCAGCTCAGACTCAAACTAGTGGCTCAGGATTTAAAGTTAATTGTTGTATTTCTTGCATTATAACTACATGTAAAACCTTACTGTGCTTTTATTATATTCCCTGATGTTTTTCTTTACTTCATTAAAAGAGTGAAAGCTCACTATGCACCTATTATGCCTCAGAAGTCCAGGACGGTCAAGTAGCTTCAGAGATCCTCACACCTTTCTCCCATCAGTTGATGGGAGGTTGTGTTTCAACATTTCTGTAACTTACTGAAACCAACAATCCAACATTCACACCAATTTCATGCTATGACTTGCCAACTGTGCAAAAATAATAAATAACAACTGCAAACACTTTTGATTTCCTACATGGCTGTACAAGTTTACCAAACAACAGGCTCTGATTGAGCACAACCCAGACCTTACTTACACAGCTAGAGTAACGTCAACTTCCATTTCATCGTATCTCCTATAATTGAGACTATCACCTTTCTTGTAACAGCAACTCTGTGTGCATGTTCTCCCATGTCTGCCGGGGTTTTTCTTTGGGTTCTCCGGCTTCCTCCCACAGTGAGGTTGGGTTAAATGGGGATTTTAAATTGTCTCACGGTGTGAATGTGAGATTACATGGTTGTTTGTTTCTTTATGTCAGCGTTGTCATGGTGACCTGTCGAGGATGTACCCGCCTCTCGTACAATGTCATCTCATCTGCCTTTGGGAAGAAAATCCTGATTTAAAACCTAACTATAGTTGACGATTCATGTCACTGTATTAACCAGACCAACAGTTTTCTCCCTCTGGCTGATGTATTGACAGCTGAGGTCCATTAGGTCCTTTACCCTCAGAGCAAAAACCACAGCTCCAGCCAAACTGGACAAAAACGTCAATAGCATCAAGGTCACAAGCGGTCAGCCAATCAGCAAACTAGCATATCAAGACTCAAATGGATTTATTCAAATTACAGCGACGATTAGAAAACCTTTTGTTGTGAAGGCAAAGAGAATTAAGCAGAGCTGCAGTAGCAATAAATCAAAGCTGACCGGGTGTTTTCAGTCTCTATTTCCATTTTCTATGAAGTGATTTGACTGTGCAACTTACAAAATGTGCCGAGTCATCCCGCACATGCAATGGTAAGATATTGAATAAACAACACACCCTCAGCTGAACACACCTCTGACTTTGAAAGTCAAAACAACAATCTTCCCCCTTCTCCCTCTGTCTCAGGCACGTGTGAATGACGACAGTGTCTTACATCTGTTCACAGCGCCAACCCCAGAGAGTGAGTCAGTGTTTTGTACACAACCAGTTTATAAACGGCGACAGTGAAACCAGTGATTAAGGGGATCATCGCGGGATGGGGCGGAGATGTCATAGGAAGACACGAAAGTCCGTGTGTGAGTGCGAAAAGTCAACATGTCTTCCCTTTCACAGGCTGGGCAGCTTTCCACTCTGCAGCTGGTTCTGCGTTTGACCATCGAACTAAATAACACTTTGAAGCTGATATCCCCCAAAAAATCTAAAACGGTTCAAATGTGAAGTATGTCGCCTGACTACGCTTGCACCTGCCGATTCTCTTGTACCACTTTGTCTTGGGACTCCAGGGGCTATATTTGCAAAACCCATAATTCAAGTTTATAACCTACAGACATTTTGTTCTTTCCCAATCTGTTGCCAGATCCATCTTTATTTCCTCCAGCCGGCAGACTGATATGCCTCCCAAGGGTTGCCAGTAATATCCACTACCTATATGACAGCACTGTGCCATCACAGCTCAGCCCATAAACACAGAGTACGGGGTTAATAGAGTGGGAAACCACAAAGGACGAGGAGGAAAGGGGAGAGGAAAGAAGGGAAAGATGGAGGCTGACAGCAAGAACAAAAAGAACGTTTCATTTCATCATTATTATTTTATTTTTATCATAATCTTTTACAGGACATTAGGTTCTCTGGAAATGGAGATGCTTTGGCTTCACTTCATGGGACCCGTCATGTTGTTCATCTTTATAAAACCCTCAACTGTCTGGTTTCTTCAAGCCTTTAACCTTTAAAGAATTAACACTCTAACTTTTATGATGATAATTATTGATATAGACTAATATAGATATTTTGGAACCACTCCTATGATTATAAGTGTCAGCAACAGACCTATTATGATTAATCCATATTCATGTGAAAGCCACACCGGCGGTATGACAAACACTGAAGGGAAAAATCACAGAGAAAGAAGCGGAGGAGGATGAAAAGCAGGTGGGTGGGAGTCTTGACGGATCTGAAGTTGAGACGAGGGAGAGGAGTAAAAGAGGAGAGAGTGACAACAGGATGTGAGGGATGACAGGAAAAAAGGGAACTAACACATTGCAACCTTTGCCCTTGGTTTTGCATTTGCGAAAAGACATTTGACACCTTTCTGCTTGCCGGTGTGTTTATATCCGTTTCAGCAGCTGGTGGCTATCTGCCCTCTAAACGGCGTCCATGTCAACACCCCCGATTTGTTTAGCAGCAGACGCATGTGTCTGCAGGTGTTGTATGAAATGTGTCAACGCGTGCTTGGACACAGACGCCAAGCGAGAGTCTAATTTAGTCAGTGCAATTTAAATGGCTGATAGATGAAATATGTGCCTTCCCACACACAACAAACAACTGTGACAACTGTGACCTTCTCTCAACCGGATCCATTAACGCATCAGGGACACTTATTCAAACAAACATCATCTGTATCATATTCCTCTACCTGCTTGTTTGCAGTGTGTTTACTTACCCGTGACAAATGTGCAATAATGTATATTAACATGCACTTATATAGAATAAATTTGTCACTCTGTATTGAGCTCTATTTTACATTATTTTATTTAAAAGTTTCTTATTTAAATTTCTCATACTTCTTCCAACAGCACAAAAGTGTAGCCAAAAATCCCCAAAAGGGGTGTCACCATAATGTGCTTTTGACTTCATTTGGATCCAGAGTCTGAGCAGTAGTGTTCGTGGTGTGGAGCTAAGTATCAAGGTCCCCTACATACATACGTTCATATTACAAGAAAAATATTGATCGCCTCCTGTTGGCTGGCTGCAGTACAGGTCATAAACCCCACCTCTTTTTTCTGAGTGGATGGGACATGGACCAAAGTTAAACGTCAAAGCAAATGTTAAATTTTCTTTTTTTCAAGTGTTGATTCTACTGCAAAATTTGGTTTCAATTAGTCATTAATTGCTATATAAATGGGGTGAGATGTCACGACTGACAGCTGAGACTGACTCGTGATTGGTCGATTGCCTTTATCGGCTGGACCTACCATGCCACATTTTCATCATTTGATCGCTACATCATAGACGCTGACTCCAAACAACTTCTGTATACGAATATCCTCTTTTTCTATTTTCTATACTTATCCACACCTTCTATAATGTCTTTAAATCTTTGTATGATTTCGACCGTCACACATTTTGAGGGCGAGGGTCTTGAAAACGAATTAAGTAATCACGCTTACCTCACTTCCTGCTATCACTCAAAGTGAGATGTGCTCGATTGATCGCATCCATCAGCTGTCAGAGGTGATGGATGCACATTAGAAAGAGACAGTAATGAAGACGCCTCCTATATACCCGCAGCATGACCTACACTATAAAACGTAGTCTTCTTCCACCTTTATCTCTGTAGTATGTGTACGTACAGTATATCCAGTAGCATTATGTTTCCGTCTATGTGTGTCATCATGTGTGTATTTCCCCCCAGCGTGCTATTCCTAAACCTATTGAACATCGATAATGACTTGGCTTGAATTGCACTGTTTACTCCTCCTCTGCTTTCCTACGAGGTTCACATGATACACGGTCGCTCTCCTTCCCAGCAAGAAAAAAAAAGATGTGAAAGGCGAGGATGGGGGAAGGTTATTGACAAGGTCGCAGGACAAAAGAGGTGGGGGGTGGTGAGGAGGGTTGATTCTTTCTTCTCATTTTGACGCCGAGGGGGAACAGGATTCAGCCACAAGACCAACACTTCATTGTCCATGACATACATGTACAAACATCGCCTTGAGACAGACCCTTCAACACAAAACAGTGGGAAACAACCCACCCCCACTTCTTGTGGTGATCATTATCCAGAGGGAAAGAGAGCAACAGACAGAGGAGCCAGTAGTATCCGCGAGAAGATGCTCTTGACGATCTCCTACTTCCCCTTTGCTCCACTTGCTCCCAATATGTACGCTGACCTGCGCATGTGTGTGCACTCATCCATTTATGGAAAAGACCCCCCGACCGCTCACCACCCCGTATCTGACAAATAACAGCAGAAATGAACACGCATGGCCTTATCCACACACACACACAAGGCCTCGGGGCAGGGCACTGTGTCTGCGCTTGTACACATGAGTAAGCTTCATTGAGTGGGGCTCTATTGAAGGCCGAGCCGGTGAAAAGTAGGGCATTACAATGTGTCTTTCCCCTCACTCTGCAGCATGCGCCCCAACAACACGCAGAAAAACTGCAGAGTCCGCGAGCCGACATCCGATTTTCAACTCTTCATCAGTTTCTGTTCGCTCTGTGATTCTCTCTCTCTCTCTCTCTCTCTCACACACACACACAGGAAGCAAAGGTCTTTTCCTCGACAGCCTCCATCGATTGTGTCGCGGTGCTCTCAGACAGACTGACACAGCTCTGCCTTTTAATCACCTGGACATGACCTCAGCAATAAACTGCAATCCTCAACAGCCCAGTCTGGGACAGAGTGTGTGTGTGTGTGTGTGTGTGTGTGTGTGGACTGTGCTTCGAACTAGGCGAGATTACATGTAAGATTTACATGGTGCATGAGCGGAGAATATGAACAAAGAGTCCCTGGGCACAGTCAGGTAATGAGCCCACCTTCCTACCTTTCTAGGACCCAAAGAGAATGAACATTATTGTGTGGTTTATAGTCATTTTGTTTCTCCTTCTGGTTTTTATGTTGGTTCTTTTCATTTATTTATTGTCCCTATGTGGTCGTCTAGTTTCTTTTAACGAAGCTCTGTAAAATTCAAACAAGAACTTTAAAGAGAGGCTCCGGCAAATGGGTCTGCTGCGTTCTCGGGCTCCTGGGCCTGTGTTAAGTAGCTAGACCCACTTGACCATCAATCAATGGCCCAGAGTTAACAAGTCTTATATTATAATCAGTCAATCAATGAGATAACAGAAAATCAATCTGTAACATTTTTGATATATCGATTAATTTACCTATAATTTTTGTTCCAAGTCAAATTTTGGGTTCACTACAGTTCACTATAATATATATTTAGATAATCTAATCTTCATAGCACAGTTACCTGATTTTTTATATTGTTTAATAAGTCAGTTTGATGCTGCTCTAGCGCTGCACTGGGAGCACTTGGATGTTTCGTGATCTCCCGCTCCCTCCCTCCCTCCCTCTCTTCAAGTCACCCCCTCCTCTATGCTCTCTTCCTCTTCTCCCCCCTGTCCTCTGAACAGAGAAATGAACAGAGGCTACATTTCTCAGGAGAGCACAGAGGGATCTGTCTCTGACACATCTCACCCTCTGTCATCCTATAGCCCAGAGAGAGGGCGAGAGAGAGAGAGAGAGAGAGAGAGAGAGAGAGAGAGAGAGATATATGATATATCGATTAATTTACCTATAATTTTTGTTCCAAGTCAAATTTTGGGTTCACTACAGTTCACTATAATATATATTTAGATAATCTAATCTTCATAGCACAGTTACCTGAGAGAGAGAGAGAGAGAGAGAGAGAGAGAGAGAGAGACAGACAGAGTAGAGCTTCAAAAGGGAAGTAGCTTTCTATTTAAATGTCTTGTCTGATAGCCTTGAGGTTAAATTAGCTTTTGGATATTTGGAGAATTTGATTTCAATCTGTAAACTGAATATGAAGCTTTGTATATTTCACACACACACACACACACACACACACACAAAAACAACGTCTGCGATGTCATCTAGTATCAGGTTTTCTTATGAAACAGACACAGAGGCTGACCTTTGAGCCAGGTCAATTCAGCCAATCCCTCTCATGCTCTACACACACACACACACACACACTACACACATTAAACACCTTTGTCCACCTTATGGTCTAAACGTGGAGGTGTAGCAGGCATAAAGTAGGTCCGATTTACACATTTGTGTGCCAAGACATCACCATCAGAAACAATAATGATCTATTCTTCTCATCCTCTGAAATCCTGCCATGCCTTTCTACTGCCATTCAGTTCGCTCCAGCATCCAGTGTGTTATCAGATTTTAATCATGCTGGCAACAACGCCATGGAGCAGGAGGATTATCATATGATCTCATCCCATTTGATGTGCGAAAGTCATAATGTGAGGAGGTGTCGTGCTGCTGGGAATATCTACAAGGAAATGTGGGTAAAGGGAAGTCGAGACAAGGGGGACGACTGCAGATAATAGAGTGAAGGCTTTTTCCCACAGTGGAGCCATGATAGGTGAATCAAAGATTGATTTCTGTAGTTCAAGAAATCACAGCAGGGAACGCAGAGGCAAGACAAAGGCGAATGTTGCCTGGCCGCCCGAGACATGACTGTCTGAGATCAACACTGGGACTGTGCACGCCTGCTCTCTTTGAAAACATCAAATAGACTGGTCGAGCAGTGTGTGGGGAGGCAACGTTCGACTTGTAGATCAAGCGCACCTCCTGACAACGGACCAACGTGCAGCTAAGAGCTCGTCCTGCTTTGAAATGTAAACCAGTCCACCCTTAAGACAGACTGCACAGTTCTTTTTTTACTGAGTAAAAACCACAGGGTTATAAAAAGAGGAGGAAGCTCACAAACAAGACGAAAAGACATGAAGACAGCAGCTGAGGGTCAGACGGCTGCAAGGAAGATTCATCTTTACTGATGTCTTAGATAGAAGCAGATTGGAGCTGCAGGAGACCACACAGGCTCCATTAGAGAAGTCTATTTGCCTTCCGTATTTGCATTGGAATACTCTCAATGTTTCCTGATGACAAGCAGTGCCTTGCTGTGATTTGTGCACGTGTTTCTCCTCTGCACATGCACACACATTGCAATCAATCTTTGGAATAACCTGAATTTCAGCATGCTGCACTAATGAATAACCACATGTGCACCAGTGAGTACACAAAGCTTGACACACACACGCACACACTGGCACACAAATGCATCAAAATCAAACCCATCCCCTCAGCTATTAGTCTGACAGGTTTATGTGAGCACGCACGTGTTGTGTGTTCACGCTCACACCGCCCGTTCCGTCTCCGATTGGCTGAGTTGGATGTGACAGACACACCGAGGCTGTGCCCGTGGCGTGCACGCGTGCATATGTGCGTGTCTGCGTGCGGCCCCTCTGCTGTGAGGAAGCGGGTCAGAGCCCGAGGAGGCGATTGGCTGGCGAGGAGAGTCACAGCATCAGCAACATCCTTAACCCACTGCCCTTCTTTCCTCCTCTCCAGCCCAACACCTCCCCCCACTTGGCTTCGGCAGCATACTGTTTATGTGTGTGTGTGTGTGTATGGTATCGGGCACGCGCACGCACACTTCCAGCTCTCTCTCCCTCTCTCTCTCTCGCACTCTCCCCCTCGGTCCCCTCCTCCTCTTCCAAACGCAACCCCCCATATCCCCTTAAAATGTTAAAGCATGCGACTTGTGGACGTGAGAGCGCCAATTAATTGGACTGTCAATATCGTGTGGCGACAGATCCTCCCTCTAAAGGTGCAAAGGGTTTAAAAGGTCAAATCTCTGCAACAGCAAGGATGCAGGGAATCCTTCCAATGCGCTCCTTATGTCCATCATGCGTTTAGGATACATGTGACTCTAAAGGACATCGTGACATAGAGACTAATATGGTTCAGGGAAAAAAATTACAACCAATGCAACAAAAAAAAATACCGCATTTTCTCAATCTAGACAAATTAGATCGAGTTTGATTAATGGCACGTTTTCGGTGAAACACCGGTGCGTAAAAGGCGCAGACCGTGCGCTTTCTCTCGCCCTCGACCTCGTTTACACCAGCCGTCCCTCTCTCTCTCTCTCTTTCCCTTCGCGACAGAGACGGTGAGAGATGAGACAATGCATCGTCAAGCAGCAAGGAGCCACACCATCAAACCAGACAGCTTTGTGTCGCTTAGACTCTGCAGCAGCGACTCAGCGGGGCCGCAGGTATCAATGTATCAGAGGACAAAGACACATAAACCAAGGCTATTCACTGGAGGGGGGTTAAGGAGATGCATTGCACAGCTTGGCACATCTAAAACATTACAGATGAGAGGAGAACAGCTGCAGTCTGGTCCAGAAAACCCAATACATTCCTCAAACAAAGGACGAATCACCGATCCTGTATCAGATTGAGTATGTACATTTGATATCCGGTTATATTTGAGTCATCAACTGATAGGAACCCAGGAGCAGCATTTCTCCACCTGCCTCCATGTGCATCTGAGGGTGCCTGCCTGTGCCAAGCGCTGAGTTGAAGATGTGCGCTCCCCACTCACCTCGCAGTCGTACAACTCGCTGAGCTGCTCGATGATCCACTCCTCCAGCACGAGTCTTTTCCGCAGCTCCTTCCTGTCGTACTTCACCGTCACTTTGCCCTGCCGCTTCTGCACCGGGTCGTCCCCGGTGATGGGGCCGGAGCCCACGCAGCTCACCCCGGACGCACCTTGGAAGAAGACGCGGCTGCCGGCGGTGGGCAGAGGGGCACTAGTCTCGGTGCTGGCGGCCGACATTGCGGGATGCAGGGGGGGTTTATTATAACGGAGAAGTGTGTGTCTGTGTGGATGAGA
Source organism: Pseudopleuronectes americanus (assembly GCA_038501795.1). NCBI lineage: Eukaryota > Metazoa > Chordata > Actinopteri > Pleuronectiformes > Pleuronectidae > Pseudopleuronectes > Pseudopleuronectes americanus. The sequence goes on along the minus strand of CM076734.1, from coordinate 10,164,198 downwards.
GGGGGGGCTGCTGTGCTGGGAGGATGTGGGTACTGCGCTGCAGACAGGAGACTGGTGAGGGGCTTTTAAACAGCTGCTATTTAAAGCGCAGCGCCGGAGACAGTCGAGGAGGCGGAGCCACACTGTAAGAAATGGGGTGCCTGTCTAGTTTTAAGATAGATGTTAATATTTCCATAAATAAGATAAACAAATGTTCATACCCAGAGTAGAATGAAATAACTGAGTGTTCTAAAGGTGTTAAGGTTAACTTCATGTAATAAAACATGACATAAAAATGTCCAACTAAAATGGCAAAACATTTGAAGGAAGTTCAGCAAAAAATTGAATTAAAATCTCTTTTATTACCTTTAAAGATATATTCAGCAGTTTGTGGTTTAAATATCATTATAAGGTGTCTATTTTTTGCAGTGTGTCAGCTAGATTCCCTACATGGTGCTCCTCATGTGCACCAGCGCGCACTGGAGAGTTCAGCTCCTCTTTAACCATGTGTTTTTGATTTCATTATCTACTAAACTATTCTTGTTGGGTATGTATGTCTTGTTGTGTGATGTGCAGATGTGAACAGGATTGGATATGCACATCTGAAACTGGATCACCAACATGTATTGATATGCTGATCGTGTCTGAACCCAAACACAACCAGACATTGAAGGATACCTTAACGCCACCTTTTGGTCATGTGGAGTATTTTTTCCTAAAAAAATAAAAATATAAATCAGGCTACTTGATCAGTTTGTTACAGTGTTCTCTCGACAAAAAACTTCACTGAAACATGCCACATGTGCTATTTAATTGAAGATTTCTTCTAAGATTGTGCAAAAAAAGTGTGGGTAACTCTGCGTGCCGTACATTGCACATAAAACTGAATATCTGTAGGATTTTCCCATTCGGAGGTAAGATGCACTTCTGATCTCCAGCTCAAGACGCATTTTAGCTCAAAGCCAAACCTGAAAACCCCCCTGAATCTCATCATAATCACTACCATCTGACCTCAGACATCGTCATATTGTAATAATCTTTACTTAAATGTGTTACAAAGGCTCATGAAACAAGGGAAATTTCCAGATTACAAAAAAACTGAAGTTCATAAAAGCAAGTTGTAATCTAGTGTAAACGTTATACTTAACACTATAACAACAAGGTGAATAATTAACACAGACTGACCTTAAAGCACAGTAAAGGAATTTATGACAATGTTGCTTTTATGGTGGCCATGCAATCGATATATTGTGCTGCTATACATCAGTCATGTGACTTAGCACCTTAACCAGCATCAGGGCTGCTTATAAATGTGTTCAAAGTCACAACACAGGGAAATGACAAACAACATGTTTGACCTCATGCAGCCGCATGCACTCACGTCAGATAACAGCAACAGTGTTTCGTAACATCAGGTCAGCTGTGCCAGACCGGAAAAAGAAAAAAGAAAAACAATGATCAAATACCCGTATCCTCTTCTCTGCACTCTGCCAGGCAGCTTGTCATGGCTCTCCTGTCCATCCTCACGCCTGCTCTGGTTGTGGTCCTGTGCCTGGTGATAGGCTTCATACTGTTCAAGCCACAGGAGACCACGCAGACCTCTCCGCCACAACCCACAGCGGGGTCCAGACCTTGGGTGGATCAGGACCTGCAGGATGATACAGAGATCACAGCAACGGAGGACGGTAAGAGAAGAAACTGGGCAGGGCTGAACTTTCCTTTTCAGTCCCAAAAATACATTAAAGTTTACATTTGTTCCATTTAAGTTTCACAATGATAGAAAATGTATTTTACACAACTTACCCGATTTAATATACTGTGTTGTTGCTTTATCTTAAAACCTAGATGTCTTTTAATAAACAAATTGCCAAACATTGGTAAATATTTAACATGATTATATATTAACGTCTGAGCTCATCACACATTAACTACCTCTCTTTCTGTCTCTTTGCTTTGGCAGCAGAAACAGCTTGTTTAGCTAACCGTCTAAAACCTTGTAATATTCAATGCACTGTCACATATGACAACGATGAAACAAGATCTATTGAGAGCTTCGTGGGCTTGATTGAATTTAAGGGGATGGTGGGAACTTAACGGAGTATAGTGCCATTCTAGTTTAGCCCTTCTCTTTAGTTTTACTCTACAACACCTCACACTACACTTCATACTCCTACACAAACACTGCTGATGTCACTAAACACATCTTCTGCTCGTCCTTCTGGTACAGTAGCTTCTCTAGTGGCCTTTTGGCTCTTTTCCTGTATTTGGTCTTGGCCTGAGGGCCTGGTTGTGACTGCTGCACTCACTGTGGTCATCTTATTTGTAATGATTTTAGCATGAATAAAAATCTGACAGAGCTTTATTGCGACAGTGAGAAAACTGTTTGTGGTCTCTCTCCTCCAATGTAAGTGACTTGGGGCTATACAAATTCATTTAAATTGTAGGAGGTGGAGGACCGATTGTTTTCAAGGTGGAAAACAATTAAATTATTGTGTTATTGTAGAAGGCAGTTGTGCGCCACTGATGCTGGAGAGAAATGTGCTGAGAGGATGTAAGGGAGCGAGGATGAGTGGGTGGGAGAGGTCGCAGACTATGCAGAGGTTGTGGAGTGGGAACAGGTGGAATGAAGGGCTATTCCCCCACAGATACATACAGTGAAGTGAATAAAATAGTCTGATCCTATGTCAGTTTATGGCACAATTCTGGGTGGAGAATCCCTTCACCTTCCTATTCATCCTAATCTGCTCCCAACATGGACTTCGCCCTTTGCTCTGAACATAATTGATATAGTTGGCACAGGTCACCTCATAACAAATGATTACTATAGGTTGTAATGCTGCAAAGAGAACTTCTGCTATATATCACATGAGGACAGATTAAGTCTTCATATTGTGACAGAAATGTTTTATGGCAGACAGTTGCAACCATTATTTGTGCATTATTCAAGATGACGTTAACTCATCAAAACACATCCAAGAAGTCTTTGCAGATGCCCTCATATTAATGCCTCTCTTGCACCCAAATAAATATCAGAATTATTGACCTGTCGTGCTCTTGAATGCTAAGAACAGTGGATATAGCCCATGATGGTTACTCACTTGGTGTCAAACAGTGATGGAATGTTTGATATCAGAGCCCCAATATGGATTTTGCTCCCTATTTAATGTAGGCAGACTACTTCTATTCTAGTTCTTCTTTTAAGTTGCTCCTTAAACATACACATAATCCTATTTATGTAGTGTATGCATTTTATTCTCTTTCCTCTGCTCATGTCTCCTTTTATCTACTTGTCTGGTGGAATTTCGTCCAAGTAAAGCACTTTGTAACAGTAACCAATTTTGAACTTTTATATTAGAATCTTTTCTGTCATTGTTTTAGAGGATGTTGATCTGGCGGACAGCCATGATGAGGAGGAGCTTCCACATGTGGCCTTCTCCCTGCCGCGTCATCCCGAGGAAGCAGCTCTGAAGAGAAGCAAAGATTTCTACAATCTGATGAACCAGCGGCGGTCTGTTCGATTCATCAGCCCAGAGCCGGTCCCGAGAAAGGTCATCGACAATGTCATACGCACTGCAGGCATGTGAAAAAACTGACCACCGTCAATCTTCCATTAATTGAGTTAAGATTCTGCTATGTAATGTATTGTCTTTCTAATTTTTTTCTTTGTATTGGAACCTCTTTTCCCTCTGGGCAGGTACGGCCCCGAGTGGCGCCCACACGGAGCCCTGGACATTCGTTGTGGTCTCAGACACAGAGATGAAGCATCAGGTCAGACTGCTGGTGGAGGAGGAGGAGGAGATGAACTACCGTCAGAGGATGGGGGACAAGTGGGTGCAAGATTTGGCCAAAATAAGGTGAACACCAACACTTGCTCCATAGTGAGCTCTGTACCAAAATTCATACACAATGATTATTAAGACCATGGTAAAGTTTAAACTCATCTAATTTCACCATTTCCTCTGTTCTCCTGCAGGACGAACTGGATAAAGGAGTATTTGGATGTGGCACCATACCTGATCCTCATCTTCAAACAGACCTACGGAGCTCTGCCAAACGGCAAGAAAAAGACACACTACTACAATGAAATCAGTGTCTCCATATCCTGTGGAATCCTGCTGGCAGCACTGCAGGTAAAGGATTGAATCAAACCTCCATCTGTTGTCGCGGGCAAGATAGAAATGCCCAGCAGCTGACTACATTTTGTCTCTGTCCATTTGCTCATCAGAATGTGGGTCTCGTTACTGTCACATCGACTCCCCTCAACTGCGGCCCCCGGCTCAGGCTGCTCCTCAAAAGGCCGGCCAATGAGAAGCTGCTGTTGCTGCTGCCTGTGGGTTACCCTGCATCTGATGCCACCGTGCCGGATTTGAAACGCAAGCCTCTGGAGGAAATTATGGTGCACGTATGACATGATCAATCTGCAGAGGAAATAAAGTGAAAAAAGCTAATTATATGTTTCTTCATCTTCTTTGACAAGGCATATTTGATATGACCCTCAAATGTTTTTATTCTGCTTTGAGTCTTGCAATCAAATATTTATTTAAGAATGGGATGGATTTATTTCCTAATGTTTATAATAACTGAACTACAGAGACCACTGTGAAACAACACATACATTAACATAAATCGCCTGGGGGAATTATGTGGGCAGCATACTTACCGAAGAGAGATTCTATCGCAACCTCCAATAGACAGCAACATGTGAGCACACTGATCACCCTTCAACTTAGGCAGCAAGGACAAACAAGTCTCCACACTGTTCAAGGGACCACCACCCTTCAGACCTACCATGCAAAGTGCTGTACATCCAACGACTACTCCCTGCAGGTCTTCCAACTGCCTAAAGAAAACAAGACTCTGGGATTCTGTGGAGGCCCTAGACTCCACAAGCTCCTCCAGTGAACTGTCCTGGTGTTCTGATAGTATAATAGAGTTCACTGACACCGCCTGCTGGCCAACTTTCACTGAGACCAGTGAACTGCTCTCTAAAGGGTCTGACGTGGAGAGAAACTCCAGGGCTACCTCAGTTTTGTCGTCCATCGGACATGATGAAACCAGTGAGGAAGACTCCTGGGGTTTTGTCGAGGCCGCAGACGTCAGCGCTGCAGCCACAGCCTCTGAGCTGTCAACAGTGTCCACCGACACCACCTGCTGACCACCTTCCAGTGAGACCACCTGCTCCCCACCTTCCAGTGAGACCACCTGCTCCCCACCTTCCAGTGAGACAAGTGAGGAGGTCTCCTGGAGGTCTGTTGAGGCTGCAGACTCCACCACTGCAGCCACAGCCTCTGAGCTGAAGACAGTGTCCACCGACACCTCCTGCTCCCCACCTTCCAGTGAGAATACTGAGGAAGTCTCCTGGAACTCAGTCGAGGCAGCAGATGTCACCCCTGCATCCAAAGCATCCTCGGGCGGGAAAAAAAAGAAAAAGTGGCTGAAAAGAATTAGAAAAATCTTCAAATGCCTAATATGCTGCTGCTGTCCGCAAGTGGAGGACTAAATTATTTATTTATTGGTGGTTTTATATACATTTACAAATATTTGTATTGCTCTTTACTACTTTTTGATACATTAAATGGTTTAAAATGGTTGTGATGCCTCTTTCTGCTATGGTTCCTGTAATTACCTGAAAAATGTCCTCATCATTGCCTGAACCTCGGCTGGTATGTAATCATAAATTACTACGATAAATCCAAGGAAGGCCGACCCAGGTGGGTACAACTTCCAAGGGAAACAGAGAGAGTGAGGTCCACTGTGATAAATTAAGTAGCATTGAATCAAATAATAATTTAACAGCAGGATTAAAAATGTGTGGACAGAGCTTGAACCTTACTCTCCAGATTCCTTGATGGGTTGGATGGTTGAAAGTGCACTACAATGCACTTAACCAGTGCATCTGACCGTGATGTCATGGTGTAAAGAGCCACCCTTGAGTAATAACATACAAGTTGCAGACAATGTAGAAATACACACATACTCTTTTTTTAAGAGGTACAGATAGTGTGTCAAGGAGATGCAGCTCAGGTCAATTCTGAAAATGACTCTTGTAATACCCTGATCCTGATTTGATGCTTTTTCTGTGATTGGACGTTGTGCTTGTCACTCCATCGATGCTCAGTTTTTATCGGCTCACTGTATTTTGTACTGGAGTGAGGGTTCAGGCTGTGAGATTGACATCAATGTTTTTAAATTATACAGATTTTTGTTTTGTCCACTGGGGACAAATAAAGGTTGTTTGAATTTGATTTAAATATTAAAAAAAATCATCAAAGGACATCATTTTGTGAGGTCTCATAGGCAGAGCTTTGATGGAAAGGACTCATTTCACCTTTGAAGAAAAGGAGAGCTTGATGGAAATGACTCAGTTCACCTGTAGTGGTTGGATAGTGACACACTAGCAAGAAGACTCTGGATGACAGATGGATTCTCAGCTTCTTGTTACTGAACTGCAAACACTGGACATCATGTCATCCTGGGAAACTCCAGAAGATTCTTCTGCTGACTCACTGACAGCACCTGACACTCAGGACTGCATGACGATGAACGGCAGCTCGTCCACATATTCGGTCCTGGACCTTCTAGGGGAAGGCGGCTTCGGTACTATCTTCTCGGCAATGAACCTCAGCACAAAAGAGATTGTTGCTGTAAAAATCATCAAGGACACCGAGTTCACCAAGGACGCTGAGCATGAGGCAGGAGACTGAAATCTTTGTTTATATTCCTGTGCTCAGGTGTTGTCTGCTCCATCAGAAAATGTCGCTGCTCACAAACGTTTGATAGTGTTGTCTTATCACGTCTCCTCTTCTCTCTTCAGGTAACCATGCTGAATGTCATCAGTGTCCTGGATGCAGACCTTATTAACGTAGTGAGGTTCCACGAAGCCTTCCAGCACATGGACCAGACCTGCCTAGTGTTTGAGCGGTTGGACGTGAGTCTGTATGACCTGCTCGAGCAGCGCGAGTGGGAGCACCGTCCTCTCGACGAGATCCGCCCAGTTGCCAAGCAGGTATGTAGCAGCGATCAATGCATCATGAAACCAACACTCTTCTGTTAGAGAGATCCCCAAAACCTAAACCAAACACCTATCAATAGCACATGGAAGAAATAATTCTAAATGTTGTGTATTCTTTGTGTCCCTGCAGCTCTTGGAAGCCTTGGATGCCCTGAAGGGTCTCGGGGTCCTGCACTCCGACATTAAACCTGACAACGTTATGTTCGTTAACAGGAAGGATCAGCCCTTCAGGGTAAAGCTTATTGACTTTGGCTGCGCCATGATGGTGTCCCAAGTCCAGCTGGGGATGTGGATCCAGCCGTGTGGGTACATGTGAGTTCCCACTCACATGAGTTCCCACTCACATGTACCTGTTTAGCAACATTATTTTCTCTGCCTTGAAATGTTCCAACAGATTTTTCATCTGCGGCCCATGTCTTTCCTTCTCAGGGCTCCAGAGATCTTGCTTGGACTTCCCTTCACCGAGGCCGTCGATGTGTGGGGGGTCGGTTGTGTGCTTGCATTCCTCTACCTGGCTCGGAACCTGTTCTCAATTAAATCTGAATATCAAATGGTATTTATCATCTAACCAAACATAGTTTTATTTATATTTCATATTCATAAAGAAAGCAAGTGGATGTGATTCTCATGATGTGTATTCTGTCTGCAGATGAAGAGCATGGTGAAATTGCTGGGCCTGCCGCAGGACCACCTGCTCCGTGCAGGCAGGTACAGCTACCAGGTCTTCATTGAAGAGGAGGCTGAATACAGTCCATCATGGAGACTGATGGTAGAGTAAACATGTTCTTTTATGTTTGAGAATTCTATTGGATCATTTTTAAATCATACTGCCCTGTTGTGATGCATAATACTTTTTGTTCCTTCAGACGGCAGAAGAATTCACTGCCATTAGTAACATGGAAACAGAGAAAGAGGAGAGTTTCCTCGAGCAGCCGAACTCCCTCAACGGCCTTATTCATGTGAGTACTCTCTCATGTGTTGAACAAGTGAAGACTGGATTTGTACAAGTTAGTTATCTGTCATTCGGGAGCTGGATCATCTGACCTGAAACCTGTTTTCAAATCCAGATTCATCCAGAGTGCGGGGCGGCTGAGATGAAAGACCGCTTGGCCTTTGTGGCTCTGTTGGAGGGGCTGCTTCATCTTGACGGGGATGAGAGGATCTCTCCTCGTCAAGCTCTGGAGCTGCCCTTCATCTCCATGAGCCACCTGAGGGGGGACATCAACAGCAGGGACTAGTAAGTGTCCACATGTCCTTTCACAATGGAACTAAACACATCAGGTTGGCTGGACTGATGGTTTTAATTAATTGACAGTGACTGATTTACTAATTGATTGTCTTTCCTCATCCAGTCTGAACGACTCCCTAGAAGCAATGGGGTTCTGCCCCACTGAGGAAAGTCTACACTTTTCATCGTCAGACAGCGGCTCCTCTGACTCCATTTACCCAGACTCCTGGGATTCTCTGGAGGCCCTAGACTCAACAAGGGCCTCCAGCGAACTGTCCTCGTGTTCTGAGAGTATAATAGAGTCCACAGACACCGCCTGCTGGCCAACTTTCACTGAGACCATTGATGAGCTCTCTGACGTGGAGATAAACTCCAGGGCTTCCTCGGTCTTGTCCTCCATCGGACATGATGAAACCAGTGAGGAAGACTCCTGGAGTTTTGTTGAGGCAGCAGACGTCAGCGCTGCAGCCACAGCCTCTGACCTGTCAACAATGTCCACCGACACCATCTGCTCACCACCTTCCAGTGAGACCACCTGCTCCCCATCTTCCAGTGAGACCAGTGAGGAGGTCTCCTTGAGGTCTGTCGAGGCTGCAGACTCCACCACTGCAGCCACCGCCTCTGAGCTGAAGACAGTGTCCACTGACACCTCTTGCTCCCCACCTTCCAGTGAGACCACTGAGGAAGACTCCTGGAACTCAGTCGAGGCAGCAGATGTCACCCCTGCATCCACAGCATCCTCGGGCGGAAAAAACAAAAAAAAAGTGGCTGAAAAGAATTAGAAAATTCTTCAAATGCCTAATATGCTGCTGCCGTCCACAAGTGGAGGACTAAATTATTTATTTATTTATTTATTGGTGGTTTTATATGCATGTACAAATATTTGTATTGCTCTTTACTACTTTTTGAAACATTAAATGGTTTAAATACTTTTTATACTGTGTAATATTTTACTACATTTTATTACATTGTCCTGCTTGTGTAAATGTATACAAGCTGTGGAACACAAATATACAGTTCATCCAGCAAAGAATGGATTTTTCTTCTCAGTGTGGGGACACCAGTTTAACACTGCTGGGGGCTGCATTATGTCAATGAGTGTCCTCACAACTACAGAGAGACGTGCATGTGTGTGTGTGTGTATGTGGAAACCGACATCAGGGTACATTGACTTTTTCCACCAACAATCACTATGGAGTCATCAACACACACACACACACACACACACACACACACACACACACACACACACACACACACACACACACACACAAACACACACACACACACACACACACACACACACACACACACACACACACACACACACACACACACACACAAACACACACACACACACACACAAACACACACACACACACACAGCTTGTTATTTAAAAAATAGCATCCTCAATCTAGCTGTTTATGCTGTAAACTTGTCATACGTCCTGAGGAATGAACGAGCGTAACGAAAATCAATGGGATCCATTCCTCACTGTGTCACTGCGAAGGAATGTGTAGACTCAGACACATATACCCCCCACTCACTGTATACCGGTACATTAGGAATGTGTCACCTTCGCAATCGCATCAATGGACGGCCGGACTCATCTCAATCTCTCACGCACCCACATTCAAGCTCCGTTCTGTCTCCCTCACCGCCGCTAGGTGTCACTAACGCTCCCGGACGTCGTCGGGTCGGTCGCAGTAGAAGAAGACGGGAGGCTCCAGTGCGCGTGCGTAAACCACGTACACCGATGATCAGACACTCTGCTGGATGCTAGCTGGCTAGCAGGCTAGCTTACGGTCTGTCAAGTCGCACACATTGAGCCAGGAGGGGAAGCGCGGCGGCGGAGAAGCAGAAGCAGAAGCAGGGCGACCCCAGCGCCTGCGACGAAATGGCCGGGCAGCAGTTCCAGTACGATGACAGCGGCAACACCTTTTTCTATTTCTTGACGTCCTTCGTGGGACTCATTGTGATCCCGGCCACATATTACCTATGGCCCCGGGATCAGAATGCTGGTAAGGCCCGATGTCTGGCTCTGTGCTAACTTAGCTAACTAACTAAATAACCTCGTAGCGTGTGTGGGCAGCGGCTTGACTCGGACTAAGTCACCGCCCGGCAGTCTGTTGTCCAGGCTTAGCTTGCTAGCTGCTACATGCACAAGCAGCCACGACCAGGCGGTGCAGTGACTTCACGTTCGCCAGAGTTCACAGCCCGGTACAAGTCGAGCAGTGTTGACACGGTGACCAACCATCCTTCTTTACCAATTACCAGCCCATTAGCTGTCCCCCTGGCTTCACTCAGCCACAATTAGCTGCTCCTCCTGCTGTGGGGGAACGTGGATGCTGACGTGCAGTTCAAGCTATACCAGCGTCCTGTGTCTTTATCGCCCTCCCCCTGGTGTAAGCTTATCTCCGTAGCTGTTTGTCAACAATATGTCTAATCACATACGAGTTGTGTAACATATGCTAACAAACGTAACTCAGCTGCTCCACTGGGAATGGCTGTATCGCCACTGAGAGTGTGGCTAGTTCTGATAGCAATCCACGACATGAGACTACACATAGCATAGATATTGGGTTATCCAAGATCAAATCATGGCATTAACACATGATCTTTCATCCATGTTGCATTGCAGTGAATTAAATCTCATTTCTATACTTTATCACTTACTGAATCCAGCATACACAATCCACAATACTGCAATTTTCTGTGTGTGGACAGGACATGGGCAAGTTTGAAATGCCATTTCTCTCTAATCCCCAGTGCATACAAGTAGACAGAACAGTACACAAAAACGGAACATACAAGACCGCAACACAATAAGTACTGCAAACACAGCATAGTATGCAGTCATAAGGGACAAGGTGGATAAGATGAGAGTAGTGCAAACTGGATTGAGAGTTTCAAGCACTTTCAAATAACTATACAATCCCCATTGCTGATCATGACTGGTTAAACCATACTTATGTGTCAGTAATCCCTTTGCGTCCGGCCGTCCTCACAGAACAACTGCGTCTGAAGAGCCTGAGGAGGGTCCACGGCCGGTGTCTGTGGTACCGGCTCCGGCTGATGAAGTCCCAGCAGAGCATCGTCCCAACATTAAAGTGAGTCCCATCATATTGGGTTTGTAGTTTGTAGTTGAAATCAAATGTGATGCTGACTCCCACTGTGTGTTGCGAGAGTGAACGTCTCGCAACACACAGTGGGAGATGAAACAACATTCTTCCATAGAGCTTGGAATCCCCTGAAAGCTGATCACTCTTAGTTAAAGTTGGCACCTGAACTATTTAATTGTGGGAATATGTCAACTTGTTGTCTCTAAACCAAGTGCTACTTCATATAGATTACAAGGTACTTTCATGTTTGGCCTAAACTTGTTCTGCGTTTTAATAAAGGGTTAGGTTGCATCCCCTTTGTTGCCAAATGTCACGTCACCTCTGTTGAGTGTGAGATGTGACTTGCCTGAGCTGAAATGTGTTCCTCATAACTCGCTGTTTCACTTGAGTGTAGCTGGACAGAGATTTTGCAACTGCAGTGTGAAGCTGGGATATAGGCTTCTCTCCTTGGTTTGTAGACAGACTCAGGATTGCAGTAAATACATATATGGAAGTTTTGTGTTGGTTCTCTTTTGGCCCAAGTTTGGTTGATGTTGTTTTCCTGCATAAACCTCTCAGGGATGTGTGCAGCTTGTGTAAACCCTGTGTTGCGCTGTTTAACGTTTCTCTTAACAAGTCCCTGTTTTTTCTTAGTGTTGTTTACCCGTGCTGTGTGTGTGGGTTAATGGGAAGACGTGTGTTCGAGTGCTTCCCGCTCGCTTTTCTCTCTCGCTCCGCTTTTCTCTTCTCGCTCATTAGATTCCTCCTCACAGAGCGTCTCTCTGTGCATCTCCTCTTTGTTCTGTCTCTGCCTTCTCATCTGTTCAGCTTCATACTTTCAACTCTCGCTCTGTTACTTGAGTAAACCAAAATCTATATTCTTAATTTGCAGCGTTGCGTTTTGGACTGAAGCTGCTGGAACATGTTTTGTCAGTGGCATGAATGACAACGATTTTCTCTAATCTCAAGATCGTTGCATTCAGTTCCTCTTCACAACTGTATCATAAAGATTGTGTTGATGATTGAAATCTATCTTGTATTTTTCTGCTTGAGCTGCTCAGACAACTCTTGAGGCTTGTGAGTGGTTGGCATGGCAACAGATGCTGCAGCGCAGGCCATAGGGTTTTGCCATTGTCATGGAAACAAGTTCAACTTCGATGCATAAATACAAAACAATAATAATGTCAGGCCCGGTCCCGTCTCTTCTGCTCGTATTCAGCATGTTCAAATGAGATGTGTTTGAAAAACAATCGTGTTTCTAGCTTTAATCTCCAGTGGGATCGTAAAAATGAGACAGGGGACTGAGGATTTATATATTTGTGTTTAACATTTTCTCTGTGTGTGTGTTGCCTTTTTCAGGAAAGCAGCCTTGTTATTTGGGTGGGCTGTGTTTCTGCTGCTAGCCTACAAGGTATCCAAACTGGACAGAGAGTACCAGGAGTACAATCCTTATGAAGTCCTCAGCTTGGACCCGGTAAAAACGCACAAAACATATTCTATGCTTTAATCCACAGAACCACTGAAGTCTTTAAAGTTTATGTATTTTTATCTCCCCTTAAGATATTAGATCCATATTTGGAACAAGATATACAAAAAAAGTATCCCTCGCATTTGACTGAATCAGTAATGTGTGACTAATAGTTCTATTTCTGTCTCCAGGGTGCGTCTCTGTCAGAAATCAAGAAGCAGTACCGTGTACTGTCACTCAAGTTCCATCCTGACAAAGGTGGTGATGAGGCCACATTCATGAGAATTGCCAAAGCCTACGCTGCGTGAGTGTCATTCATAACCCAGACAGCCAAACCGCATCTGCAATCAATAATGAAAGTAATCACCTTCTTCTGCCCGGCATTCGGTTTCTATTGATTACTTGTGTCTACTTGTTTTTCCCCTCACAGTCTGACCAATGAACAGTCGCGAAAGAACATGGAATTGTGGGGTAATCCAGATGGACCAGGAGGTGAGTTTAAACACGGAGTAGATGGTTTTAAATGGTGTAGATTAGAACGGTAACAGTTGAACAGTACCAAGAAGTTATCATGGGTTTAAGATCCTTACTTGTCTTGAACAGCAGTATGTTAATAGGGGTTTCTGCCATTTTGTTCCATCGTCTCTTGTGTCTCTCTTTCCAGCTACAAGCTTTGGCATTGCCCTGCCTGCCTGGATCGTTGACTCGAAGAACTCAATGCTGGTATTTATTCATTGATTATGTCAATCTAGTTAAGAAAATTGTTTTACTTATCTTAATTTGTGTGTTTTTATATTTGATGAGCAGAGAACCAATGTGATCAAGAACCCAAAGATCTTAATGTTTTCCAGGTTCCTTATTAATGCTATTCAGGTCTTATTTAAAACAAACTTTGGTCTGATGGTTTTTATTTTCCTTTGCAGGTGCTATTGGTTTATGGACTCGCCTTTATGGTCATCCTTCCTGTCGTTGTTGTAAGTCGTCATGATTTAATGCCACTGTCTCTTGAATAGATTGGGTCCCATTTCTTCCCATACCCTGGATGTTTCATTTTAATTTCCTCTGTCCTGCTTTGTTTCTCTCTGTGTATCTCAGGGCACGTGGTGGTACCGCTCCATCCGCTACAGTGGAGACCAGATCCTCATCAACACTACCCAACTCTTCATGCATTTTATGTACAAGACGCCAAACATGAACATGAAGCGTGAGTTTAACCCTTTTCACTTTTATACCCACAAATTGGCTGCACCAAACTATCTTGAAATACAGTGTATCCCTGTAGTTAATATTGTTGTTTGGTTGAAAGACTTCTATCGCCGATGTGGTCATTTTCAATGTGGGCCCATCATTTCTTGTCAACTTCTTTTTCACATGTATTTATTCTTGACTCTATACGACCTCCAGGGTTGGCCATGGTGTTGACGGCGGCGTTCGAGTTTGACCCTCGCAGCAACAAAGAAGCTACAATACGACCGACAGACAACATAGAAGTGCCACAGGTATTTACAGACATTCACACAACTTGCTTTGACTTGTGTGTGGATAAAGATAGATTGTCTAGAATTCAAAGGGAACATTCTTTAAGTGTTTGGAATAAACAACCTGTCCCTTGTCTTCCAGTTGATCCGTGAATTAGGAAACATAAACGTGAAGAAGAAGGAGCCTCCGTTCTGCTATCCCTACAGTTTAAAGGCCAGGGTCCTGGTGCTCGCTCACCTGGCTCGTATGGATGTATCTGAAGAGTTGGATGAAGGTAGGACACTGATCATTTAAACACTTTGCATTTGATTGATTTGTTACATTTGATGATTTGGTACTGGCTTATCAGGTATTACGTTTACACTGTGCATGCTCTGTTATCGCAAGATGCCTGGGAGTGTCTTGTTTTGCTGTTTTTACATGTTCAATAAAACACATTGGAGAAATCTGATCTGTACAAGTTAACATGATAGCGAGTAGTGTAGGTTCATGGAAAAAACATTTAATCTCTCATTGTGACTGATTACACATGTCATGTGTTTGAACAGCTTTCTGGAATGATCTGCATCATAGTGTTTTTCTCTATTTTTGTAAGTAACATGACCCAGGTCAGGAACATGTTATTCAGAACATGTTTATTCTGTTTCCAGATCAGAGGTTTGTGGTGAGAAAGAGTCCGCCCCTCCTGCAAGAGATGATCAACGTCGGCTGTCAGCTCACTATGATGGCCAACAGCAGAGGAGGTATATGTTATAATATACATGTATTAATGTGGTCAAAAGTAGCACATTGAACTATTTAAGAAGTGGTTCAGTCAGTCATTGCTCTTTATCTCTTGCTGTGTAAGAGTAAGATCAAGCTTGAGCCACATTTTCCCATGTTAAATAACCATAGTCTGTGAATGTTTAAAAGCAGTGAAGCTGTGTATCTATAAAAATAAACACTGTCAAAGTAAACTGTTTGTTGTAAACATACATATATTTTTTATTTCTGTGACATGCCAATGCATTTGGCACATCCTTTTTTGGGGATAAGAAGCAGCCCCTAATTACAAACCCCCTTCTTCAGGGATTAAAATGTTCAGAGCGTGGGGTGAAAAGTCAGTAAAGAACATCAAAAGTAGTACAATTATTATTACTAATTTATATCTTGTATGCAAACGCTCCTATTGAATTGATACATTGTGATGCCGTGATATGTTTCTCATGAATGCTGACATATGCACACCTTCATGTCTCTGTGCAGGTTTCCACGCTCCTCGGCTGGTAACCATAGAGAACTGCATGAAGCTGACCCAGATGTGCGTGCAGGGCCTGCAGGAGTCCAAGTCACCACTCCTGCAGCTGCCCCACTTTGAGGAGGAGCACCTCCGCTACTGCATCTCTAAGAAGGTACCTACAGCCTGTCTGTACGTGCACACATGCACTGCGTTTGAGCTGCTTTTAAAGTAACTACATTCTGTTTCCTTGACTCTTCAGTATAAAGTTCGGAGCCTTCAGGACCTGGTGAGTCTGAAGGACTCGGACAGACGCAGCATGTTGCGTTTCCTGGGGGAGGAGAAGTACGATGAGGTCATGTCTGTGTTGGGCAGCTTCCCTCACATCACCATGGATACCAAACTGCAGGGTCAGTCCTAAAATCCATACACAGAAAAAAAGAACAGTTTGTTTGAGATTGTTTTGACTTAAAACACTCCCATTAGCTGTCACTGTTTTCTTTTGTCACCTGAGGAGAATTTACTGTGGTACAATTTTTTTTTGTACTGTAAATGTAGATATGCTACTGCTGGCATCAAAATGTAGCAAAATATGTAGGACATGAATAAAACTTCGATCTGAAAATAAATTCTTTCAAGCAATGCTTAGGCAATAACTTATGCAAAATTAGCTTGAATTGAATTAACTCTGCATAGTGTCAGACAAACCAGATGTTAGATGTTGTCTGTCTATTTTAAGACATTTCAAGCTTCTTTTATTCTCTCCACAGTCCTTGATGATGAAGACAGCAATAACATCACCGCAGGCTCTATCGTCACAGTCACTGTCACCTTAACCAGAAAACGGATGGTGGTAAGGAATCAGGGCATTAGGTTAAACACTGACATAATTGTGAGTTAACAGAAATACGTTTCTGTGAATAAAATGTAATTAGTATGTTGCATGCATTTCCATGGAAGACCACTAGAGTGTGCTGTTCACTGTATGCATGGTTGAAAAACTTGAATTTGAATGTTGTGTATGTGTGTCTGTGTGTGCCTTCATAGGACATGTTTGAAAAAGAGCAGGATTCATTACCGATTCAAGGAGAGGAGGTTGCTACTACAGAGGAAGCAGTAAGGATAACACACATAAACACTCAAACACCAACTCACACTGATTTATAAGTTTGCATTAGACTAAGCGATTAATAAGTTATATTTTTCAGACATCTTATGTTCACCCAACCTTACTTTTGTGTGTGTTATCTGTGTGTATATAAAGCAGGCAGACGCAAGTAAAGCCAAAACCAAAGTGTGGCAGAACAAGAGTAAAGGAGCCAAGAAAACAGCCAAGTCCAAGAAGAAAAAACTAACGAAGAAGAAGCCCGTTCCTGTGCCTGCCAAAACCAAACAGGCCAACGGCAACGTGGCAGGAAACGTATGTCTGCAGTGACAGCTGACTTGGAATGTCATATTAATATATAATATAAACATGCTGCCTATTTAATATATTCCTGTTGCCTGTTGATGTTGCAGGAAGTCGTAGCAGCAGCAGCAGCAGCAGCAGCAGTAGTAACAACAGCAGCAGCAGCAGCAACAACAGCACCAGCAGCAGTAAAGGAGGAAGAGGACGAGGCATCAGACAAGGGCAGCGAATCAGACGAGGGCGAAGCCACCAAGGACTCTCCCAGTGAGCGAGACGAAGACAGCGACAAGCAAAGCGACACAGAGGTGGACGAGATAGCTGGAGACGACGAAGAGGTCAGAGAACTTAATATGGGTTCATCTGCTAGTAATGATTTACATATTTTACGTTTAATGAGTGTAAAGGAAACATCTCCTGCATCCTCCACTGTTCACATCTCCCCTTCAGGAGTGGGAGGCGTTGCAGCAAAGCATCCAGCGGCGAGAGCGGGCCCTGCTGGAGACCAAGTCGAAGGTGACGCACCCCGTCTACAGCATCTACTTCCCAGAGGAGAAGCAGGAGTGGTGGTGGCTGTACATCGCTGACCGGCGAGATCAGACCCTCGTCTCCGTGCCCTACCACGTGTGCACGCTACAAGACACAGAAGAGGTAAGCATGTGTGTGTGTGTGATTCCTTGTGGGGACTTTTAACTGATTATACAGCTGTTCATGGAGACTATTATAAATTGAAGTCCAGATTACAGTTAAGTTGAGTGTCTGTGTGTGTGTTTTTGGTGAATCTTTCAGTTCATAAAATGTGCATTATATTTTCGAAGAGCCCAAGGTGACTTCTACAAATCACTTGAGTTCTCCAAAATCCTTGAGGAGCACAGAGTAAAGGTGTGTGTATGTGTTCACACCTTATTAATTTAAAGTGTGTGCTTCACAGTACCCCCTCACACACCCTGTTGCTAGGCAACCATTTGCACTTGTGTCGCTATTTCTTCAAGGGGTGTGCGAATGTGTGTGTTTATTTTGCACAACCTGCCCCTCTGATCCTGCTGTCCTCCGGCAGCAGCACGGATCGACGGTGAGGTAAAAGCTTAACGAGGCTGCTCTGCATGACCAGCTGTCACCGCTCTGCAGGAATGTCGGAGCCAGAGGTGACCCGCACGTGCAGAACAGTTCAATCAATTATTGTCACTTCAACAACCTCCTGTTGTCGGTTCTGATAGAACGCTGATTCGCCGTGTGCGTCTTTGACAGACGTGTTTTCTTTATCTGGATAGCGAGGGCAGAAGGGTTCATCAACATGGCAGAGCTGTGGATTTGCTGCCTTGTTCACAGCTCATTCTCACACACTGAATAGTGATTAGCCTCATTGTGCTGATAATTAGATGTTTGCCATATGTAATTGTACGACGTGGTAATCACAGCTTGAGGTAATGCCGGTCTAATATTTACAGTTGGACCCCATCATCGGGGTGATTGATGTTGTGTGATTACCCCCCGCACTGCATCCCGGTGCAGCTAGATGATTAGATAGACCTGTCATCAGTAACAGCAGACATGTGTTGAGGTTGTAATGTTTAACCGTGTTCGCGTGTGTGCTTCGATGAATAAAAGACGTCGAAGCCTTGTTAAAGGCTGATGACACCCACTTTGTTTCTTGCATGATTTTGTCAGGAACAAGTTCTAAAATCCTTTTCTTTAATTTAACGTAATACTTAATATGTCAAGTTATCATGTTGCCTGCTGGATGATTACATGTTGAGTGACTCTGTGATTAGATTAAACAAGAGTGTGTGTGTGTGTGTGTGTGTGTGTGTTGTTTTCCAGGTGGAGCTGAAGTTCCCAGCTCCTTCCAAAACGGGGAACTACCAGTATTCAGTCATCCTCCGCTCTGATTCCTACCTGGGACTGGACCAGATCAAACCACTAAAGGTATCAGTAAAGCTGTGTGTGTGTGTGTGTGGTTTCACTAGTGGCTCCAGTAGTTTGCGCGTCCATTCCATCAGCCAAATCAGTGTTAATTGTCCTGGATGTGATTGTATCTTTTGTGCCAGAATATCTGAACAATGGTGCTAATTCCTGCCGAGGTGTTGGGAATAGGGGGAAATTGTTACATGCCGAACCAGTGAATGAATTATATTTATTCTTGCAGTATTTGATTTTAAAACCTGTTAGACATTTAGTGCAGTGCATGTGTGACTCAATCAATTTGATAACTGAAGCACAAAAATGTTTCTTAACATTTGGTTTTGAAGATTTAACTGGTAGAAGCATGTTTTTCTTCAATTGCTGATCAAAGTGGCGTAAAGTCTGCTCAGGTAGTTTCTTAAAGGTTCAACTTTCCGTGTCCCTCGTGTTTTCTCAGCTTGAGGTCCACGAGGCCAAGGCCATGATGGACAACCACCCCCAGTGGGACATCCCCGACACGGAGGAGGAGGACGAGGAGCAGGAGGACAGCGACGGCATCGAGGAGAGTGAAGACGACGACGAGGACAACGACTGAGCGGGGACACACACACACATTCGCGCACACACACACGCTCAGCCTTCTCCCATGGACTGGCCACACACCCACCCCTGACACCATGAACGGCAGAGAGAGAGAGATAGAGCAGCGAGGAGCAGCGATGCCCTGCCTGACACACAGACCAGACACACACACACACACACACACACACACACACACACACACACACACACACACACACACACACACACACACACACACACACACACACACACACAGATCCATTAGGGCAAGTGATACACACAGAGCCCTCCTGCTCTTCCCCGTCTATGTTACCCTTACAATGACATGGACTGTGACCATTTTCTCTTTTCTACAGACTCGTTCCTTCGCTTTCCGTCGCTGGCGGAAGAGAAATCTGTGAATACTTAACCAGGCCCATGTGTGCGAGTGGGTGTGCATGTGAGGCGGTGTGCGTGTACGCTGCGCTGTTTGTAGCCTTGTACGTGTTTGTACAGGTATGAAAGGGTGACACACTGTGGACTGGAGGACCTATTAATCTGGGCTCTTTTCTCGAAGGGGGCCAGCTAATTCCGTTTTTTGCAACACTGACGAGAAGAAAACAACAAAAAAACACCCGACCTCATGACTTAACTCACGCTCCAAACTTTAAAAATAAATCACTCATGCACCGATATTTTCCACGTCAATGATACCTTCTATTGTACACTTAGACTGCAGATGTGTGAGATTTAGCCCTGTTCGTCGGGGATCACGTCCAAGTCAACACTTTGGCAGGGGCACGGTTAATTCTTTTTTTTTCTTCTTCTCTTTATTTGGTCACACTAGCCAGCCAGTCACGTGTATGTACTTGTAATTACTGTGTGTTGAAGGGGATGGATACTGGTCTCCTGTCAGTTCTGTCCATGATCCACATCTAATAATGAATTCTAACCTGAAGTTAAATGAGGCGATAATGACAAAACTTGCAGTGTTATGATTTTTTTTTCTCCTCCTTCTTTCGTAAACTACATAAAAGTTGTGACGGATAATGATATATATAATATATAGATACATACTCGTGGCTTTTCGGAGAAGTGACTTCCTTTCTCCTCCATCTTGTTTGCTGCACATTCCAGTGTATACTCATTGTCCAAAAAGGCCTTATGAATACAACTGAAATACCACGAGATAGAAGTCTTTGGGTACTAATGCCCTGGTGAATATTGGGAGAGGAGAAAAAATATTTTTGTTTGTGCGTTTGTAAAATAATCTAGAGTGTTTTCCCCTATTTGTTTAAGTTTAGAATGAGTCTCCATAGGAACCTGTAGCTCTGCAGTCTTCATGCATATCTGTGATCTCTCCACGAGTACAGTCTGGTGACAGTGGGTTAGCGGTCGAGTGGTTCCCTGACACACAAACACAAATACACACAAACAACACAATCAGAAATGTGTCTCGGACAAAAACCGGTTGAAAGCACGAGACATTTCCGTGCAGCACCTTCTCTCTCGAGTCATTCAAGCAGAACAAGCTTAGTTTTGTAATTACAGCCATTTCAGGTGGAAAATTCCTCTCCACCGAATCTCCTGTCGTATTTTTTATTATTTTTATCCTTTTGTCTCCGTTTTTTGTCTCCGTTTAACTGTAGTTATAACAACTGTATCACCTAGGTCTTTTTTTCCTGTTTTCTGCCATTCTAACCTTTTTTCATTTTTGTTTTTTTTCCATCTCTTTGACTCATGGGTGGAGAAAAAAAAACAAATCTGAGCTTCCTCATGCTGCTCTGTGGGCTCTCGCCATATGTTGACAACTTGACAGTTCAGTTTTCAAACGATATGTATAGAACAATGTCTCATCATGATGGAATGTTCAACAACATTATGGCATAGTCATGTTAGTGTGGGAGCGATGAAGGTTTGAATATCTGTGGGAACGCGCCCCCCGACAGACACACACTCTCACACAAACAAACGGACACTGTGCGCACTATACCCTCCTGTAATTATCTTCAAAGCAGGTGTACGCTAACAGGTTATATTGGACTCTGAGTATTTATCGCTCTGCAATAGAATGTAGCATCAGTGATTTTACGCTGTGTGGAAAAAAACAAACAACTGCAGTGAGGTTTAAATACGACACCATCTCCCCCCCCCCGACAGACCTCGTCCGGGCGACTGGCCAACAGGCCGCCTCCGTTCGGACAAACGACCCAATGACTATCTATCTGCCACTTTTGTTTACAAAGGAACTGTCATTGTAAATGGAAAAATATATTATTTGTATTTAAAATCATTTCAAATAAAAACTTTTAAATTAAGCGGTTTTGTCGACTTTCCATACGCGCTGTGGGAAGCTGATTCAACACTGGCTTTTATTTGGGGTGCAGGTTAAAAAACGTGGATCAAGCTCAAATGTCAAATATCATGCCAAAGATGGTTTCAGACATTTTTAAGAAGTTCTCACACTGATGTTTGTTCAAATGCAAAATTTCTAATAAATATGGTTTTCATTACGTATTTGATGCTATGGAAACGGGGTGAGACCTCATGATTGACAGCCGACATGGACACGTGATTGGTCGAGTGCATGTATCGGCCGTGGCTCCATTCCTCTAAGCACCACTGCGCAGACTTCTTAAATGGACAGTTGTGCAAATGTGATGCACACTATTAAAGCTTCCTTCTGGTGTTTTACTGTATTTGCCAATTTGCCAGGGAACTTGCACCACACATTAAATATCAGTTTGGCAAAATTAGACATGAGGCACCCTTCACATCTGATATTTTGATATTTGGAATGAAATGAATAGTGAACGTCAAACGTGGACTGTATCTGAGGAGGAGGAGGGGAAGTTAAGCAAAGTGTAATTTTTGGCAGGTTTAGACTAAATTTCTCAAGATAACTTCACGACAAGCCAAAAGTCTTTC
This sequence comes from Pseudopleuronectes americanus, assembly GCA_038501795.1. Taxonomy (NCBI): domain Eukaryota; kingdom Metazoa; phylum Chordata; class Actinopteri; order Pleuronectiformes; family Pleuronectidae; genus Pseudopleuronectes; species Pseudopleuronectes americanus. Next base: position 10,141,918 of record CM076734.1, on the reverse strand, counting down.
AGAGATAATAGCAACTTTGTAAAATAGGGAAAATAAAATGAAAGGAGAAATGGCACATTTGTGATGCAGGTAAAACATCATGTAAATATGAACACAAGGTTAAGAGTTATAAAAGAAGTAGCAGTATTGCAGCAAACTTCATTATTTCATCTGGTTCCAGCCCAAACAACCACCCCACCTTTATTACCTCTTCAGCTTCATACCGCTCCCTCTCTGTGTAACAAACCAGCAGCAGACACATGGAAAAATTATACAAACTAGGAGCCCAACTCCCCCCCTCTCCTCCTCTACCTGCGCCCCTGAGGACGCTCCTGCCCCTAAAATATAAAACCTCCGGACAGAAGCGTGCAGGTGAAACTGCGATTGCTCTGCCTCCAGCACCAAGCGGCTCTGTGTGCGCTGCGGTGCCGCATGTGCAGGAGAGGAACCCGGACTGAGCTGGTCCCCTCACCGGGAGCCACCGGGCTCACGGTCCGGACCGAACCCGCCACGGAGCAACGGATCCAATCGGTAAAGACACCAGCAATGTGATTATATAACTAATTCGTGGCTGTTGATATCGATTTACTAGTCTTACCTAGAATCAGGTCATAATAACCTCACCCTAAATGCTCTGTTAAATACAACAAGGTCATTTTAGACTCCTCGTGTGATTGTTTTGTATAATATATATATATTTTAAACCTGACTATGCTGAGCTTCAGGAGACTGGTCCCTTCTTATTTCAAACTGTGTTTTTAAGACTACATGAAAGCAGTGGCGGATCTAGGATTTGTATAAGTCGGGCCGGGGGCTGCAATTTACACAGTGGGGAGATAACAAATAAATGTCCAACATCTGTGCACAATTCCTGATTGTGTAAGGTGCACTAAAGCCACACATCAGTGACTATATTTTGAAAATGTTTCCCTTTTCAAGAACCCATCAGGGTGCTGATTATGCTTTTGCATGCTGGGCTCAGCTCAGCTTCACATTTAGAAGTTAACTGGTGAACCTCCTCTCTCTGTTGAACCAAATCACTCGTTTCTCTCCAGAAAAACTATATGTAGAAATCAGAAAACATCAATGATCATGTGATATAAAGTGTTAATTTGACTTTCACTATGACTGTGCCATTTTTTTTGTTTCCAAGGCGACCGAACATGATGATCTCATCATAATCCAGCACTGCAACGTCAGCTCCCTGATGATGTCACCATCACTGTGGTAATAACTGAACACACCGTGCATGTACCCACAGCCAATCAAATATTTTTATTTAACAGCACCGTAGATACGACAAATTACTTTTTCAACTCATCACATATGAGAATATATGTGATGAGAATATATATTTTTCATCCTTCATCATTGTCATTATCATAATTTTTTTTATAATAAATATTTCAGTTTTAACCCATTCCTGAAAATAACACAAAGACAGTTGTAATGGACCAAAGTCTCACGCAGACGCCATATGACTGATTTCCTTTCAAACCTCTTCAGTGATCTCTCCATATAGCTGGTGTGGGAATAATGAACAGCATGTGTGTGTGTATGGTTGTGTGTGTGTGTGTGTGTGCTAGTTGGGTAAAGTGGAAAGATAAAGTATTTTGTTCTTTTCTAAGGCAACCCAGAGCCTCTGTGTGTGTGTGTGTGTGTCTGTGAGAAAAATAGTCTGTTTCATGTTTTTAACTGTTTCATGTTTCAGATTTTTGGTAAATATGAAATATCGGGGTTGAGGGCAGACGATTTTCAGACAGTTCGCAGATGAAAGTGTTTTATTTTCTCTTTACTCCTTTCTCTTATTGACCCATTTCCTTCTTTACTGTCCTTATATCTCTTCTTTGATTATATTTAGTCACACACACACACACAAACACACACACACACACACACACACACACACAAACACGCACACACACACACACACAGACACAGAATGCTAATAAACAAAAAAACACTGCATCTCTTTCAAACAGAAAATAATTAGAATTTTCCTCCGTTGTCATTTACTCTCGCCATTTTCTAGTGTTTTCTTTTTAACCATCTCTCAACCCTCTCCCCTCCACATCTATTACTTTCTCTATTAAGGCCTTTTTCTTATGATTTTGATTAGAATAGTCAATGCTAGCACAATAACACAATAAGAATTAGAATTCAGTCCAACTCCAAAAGTCACTATAATGACTGCAGTAACTACAGTCATTATAGTGACTTGTTTTTATGGATTTACACTGCCAAGACTTTAACAATTACTACCTACCACATTACATTATTACCTCCACCAAGGCCCAACAGTAGCATTATATTCAAGTTCCCAAAATATGCATGACATGTTTCATCCAGATCCATTAATTATTCCCTGGAGAAATGGTGAACATGAAAAATTACTTATTTCGTTAATGTTTCATTATGTTAGAAGCGGTGAAAGAATATTCTGGAACGGCACCTAATTTGAATCACTTCTTTCGTGTCATCTATCACATCCTTCCACCAAGTTTCGTGGAAATCCCTCCAGTTGTTTTTGTGCAATCTTGTTCACAGTCAAACAAACAAACCAACACTAATAGATTCTCATTTACATTCACCTGAAACGGCAGCCCTCTCTCTATCCTCTCCTCCCTGCTGCACTGCATGAAGAACACTTAATGGGAGTGTGTGTGTGTTTAGGAAATCACGTCGCTATCAGGTTACGTTTTAAATAAATTCACTTTGTCAGAGGAGCAATTATGTTTCACGATAAGATTCCTTCCGTCTCGTCAAACAGCATTTGCTAACAATCCATAAAGATCTGGAATGAAGAAGTCCTCCTCTCGACATTAGTTCCAGCAGGACGAACTACTGCCCGGCAGGAAACAAGATGGGCTTGTTCAGCAGTGTAACAGGGTGATAATGTGAACATTTCCATCAGCTCCAACAAGCCTCAGCGCTTCCCTCTCTCTCATCATCACCCCTCCTTTGTTCCATCCAATTCAGAGGAGACTGTGAGCGCAGTTAGTTCAAGTTAATCAGTGAGTCCAGAGCCCTAGAGGCCAATTTGCATTCACTTTACAGCACAATAGACACATTCTCCCCAACACTTTTATCATTAGTGAAGCCATATTCTCCCATTAGCCCTCAGTTTATTTCTCTGACCTCTGAACAAGCACGCCCTGCTGTAATTAGACAACCGCCAATTTATTTTGGTGATTAAATATTCCTTCTATACCCTCCCTATTCTTTCTTTCTTTCTTTCCTTCTTTCTTTCCTTCTTTCTTTCTTTCTTTCTTTCTTTCTTTCTTTCTTTTTTTCTTTCTTTCTTTCCTTCTTTCTTTCTTCGCAGTGATCAGGGGATGGAGCAGCATTAGGTACCTCTGACACATGCGCTCAACCAATCAGGAGTCCGTCTCAGCTGTCAATCTCACCCCATTTTCACATAATCCAAAAAACCAATAAAACCAAACTAACATGAAGAAGTAAGAGTCTTAAAAACATCGACTTTCCTACAATATCTAAAAATGACAGGAACTATCTTAGAGAGAAAGTTATTTGATTTTTATTTTGACCCATTATTTTGTTTCTGTGTCTCCTCCACTACTAAGGAGGAGGTGGGATTTATGAGCTTTGCTGTAACCAGCCCGACAGTTTGGTTTTCTTTTGGGGAGCAGTCATGTCCTCCATCTTTTGGATCCAATCTATGGTCTCATTTTTTCCCAGTGTGATGAATTTTGCTCTGTGCTGGCGGGCTGCGAGGATATGAGCCTGAGAGGACGCTGGTTTTTATAAACCTCACTCCCAACTGGATCTGCCCCCCCTCACCACCTGTTTCCTGGTTTCCCCGCGTCCTCTGCAAAGTCGTGCGGCTGTGTCTGCGTCTGGATCACCGGGACCAGCAAGGACAGGGCTGCTGGCACCTGGTCAACGTGGAGGCAGAGCCAGGGCCAGCTGTGCAGAGAGCGAGGAGCTGGGCCCCTGATCAGAGTAAATATTTATCCTAGTGATTCTCAGCACTTTATTTTGAACTGATTGGGTGAAATTTAATTAAAAATATTATATACATTTATATTCTTCTTATTATTATTTTTCTTCTTCTTATTATTATTATTATTGTTATTATTTAACAACAACAACAATAATAATACAATTATAATATATTGCATATAAGTCATTACAATACTAGTACTCAAGTAAAATACATTTACCTTAAAAATTCAAAATTCCTGCACAGTACTTGAGTAAATATACTACCTATGTTAAACATCATTATAAGGCCAAGAAAAAAAGGAAGATGAATTTTATATTATCTATTTCAGCTGGTAAAAGAGTGCAAGTGTATGTGTGTCTGAGGACAAGGTCGTCTAAGGATTCTTGGATGATATTTATCACATTTTCCTTTTTGTGTGTCTGAGAAGAAAAGAGCAACACTCCTCAGCTTCCCTTTCCTGTGGAGTGTGTTGTGTTATTAACGGCCTCAGCCGAGATAAGGCGGGACAATGTGTGTGTGTGTGTGTGTGTGTGAATGTGTGATTGCGCCTCTTTAATACACACATAGCTGTTTATGTGTTTATTTATTCCCACCTTATCACATGACTTTGGTGCAGAATCCGATTCTACTGTCTGTTACCATGGCGACGCCCTGCATGAGCTGTAAATAAATTCGGGGTGGGGGGGGTTGTTACATTGATTAGAGAACACACACACATCCACACAAGCGCACACACACAAGCACACTAAAGAAAGGATGTATAGTTTCTTGTTTGAACGCAGAGGTGTCATGCCAGTATCTTGGTGTGTGTGTGTGTGTGAGTGTGTGAGACGGTGTTCACACAATTTGTCCGTGTGTGTGTAGGTGTAGAGACGCATTAGCATAACTCACTTCATTGCAATTTGGCCCCTTCACAAGTGAAAACAGATACAAAATTCATGCCCTGTAACTAGTGATTAAGTTATGCTAATCAGGGCTGATCATTGTTACTGCGGCCGCCACCACACCAAGTGCCTCCCTCTCACATTCAGCAGATGGAGGCAGTGGAACACAGTATCAAATGAAACTGGTTTCACTGGTCTGTGAATTGCTCAACTGGCCTTAAACAAATGAAGCTGCGATCCCAAAACGTCTTGGTGCAGCCGTGCAAAGCTTTTCTCTTCTCATCCGCCCCCCCAAAAAATTTTTGAGGGATAGAAAATGTGGGTGTTAATGGCAACCCCCCCCCCGTTCCCATCCCCCATCCCCCACCCGCCCCCCCATCCCCCACGTCCAATTCTTTATAAGCAAAAGATGATTATCTGTTCTCTCTCTCTCCGTCTGTAATGTGATGCATCGTAATGGGACAGGACTGACTGAGGAGGGACATCAGGACTAATCTCACTGTGTAATTACTTTCTGATTTATGGGCCGCCCACACACACACACACACACACACACACACACTACCTCTCACTTCACGGTCCCTGTAGATTAAGTGTGTGACTGCTTGCCAACACTCTGTATCATAGCCTTATTGTCCCGACCCCTTTATTGTCCCTTTATTTTATCTCAACGTCTGGGCTCCGAGCAAAGAAACAATAAATTGAGCCTGGCCTGTCACATTCAGTGTAGAAACATCTTGTGAGTCAACCCTTCACGTCCGACTCCTTTACAAATCTCTTCACTCGCTGGCAGCGGCTGTGCGAGCATAGCGAGGCCAAGCAGGCGTTTGATCCCCCCCCCCATATGAAAGGTTAACCGGATTTTGATTGAGTGTTAAAACCCCACAAACTCGGCTTCAAATGGGAATCGGCATAGCAACCTGTAGCTAATCGATATGTGGAGGCAAGCGGGTTAAAGCCTGAGTTGTACCCCACGCTTTGTAGCCTATGAGAGCATATAGGCACCAGCAAGTCTGCGTTTCTCTTTTGAATGGTGAAACCAATCATACACAACCTATTATTCCTTCCACGTGTTTTTTTTTATTAGACATAAAACAAAAGCCACATACATGAGGTGACACAAAGAGAGAGAAACTCTATAAATAAATGGGAAGGCTCAGGCAGAAAAATATTTGATCCCAAACAACAACAGCAGAATAATCCTGACGAGATTCAGCTTGAAGCTTTTGACAAAAGAATTCATACTACTTATACTTATATATTATAAATTCAGATTTTGTTGCAATTTTTATTTGCTGTAGTTGAGAAAATGCTTCTCGGGCAGAACATTCCTGAGAAATGATTTCACTTCTCAGTTTGTCATCCCCGGACGTGTGTAGTGCAAAAACTCTGCACAGCTTGATTCCTCTGTCACTTGTTCTGAGACGTTTTTTTAAAACAGACAAGGAAGATCCTGAGCTGCTATAATTACATTACGATCCCCTACACACACACACACACACACACACACACACACACACATCACACACACAAACACATTTTTTGTCACATTTGGGATTTTACATAGACTTTCATTCATTTACTGTAGAACTGCTTTATTAATAATAATCATAACCACCACTTACCCAACCCTAACTCTAACCCTCACCTTAACATTTGTCCCCAAAGGTAGCCTTTTACAGAAACACACACACACGCATGCACTTATAGACGTTGCTTTGAGCTCAGCACGTCTGCTGGCTACCGCGGGATGTTAGAAGCGTGTTGCCATGGCAACCCAAAAGGGACACAGAGGGAAAAGGGGGTTAGGGTAGAAGGGAAGGGGGTAGGAGGGGGATGTTTTAGAGGAAGGTGGTCGGAGATTGAGGAACAGACAGGGGGGGAAGGAGAAGGGGAGGCAGAGCGTGTGTGAGAGAGAGAGAGAGAGAGGTGTGCAGAGTTGCCGGTGTCTTGAAAGTGTGCAGCAGCAGCAGCAGCAGCAGAGAACAGTATAGAGGCAGACGGGCTGGAGATCCATCGGGGGAATTTATCCAGAAAGCTGCTGGTGGGGTGAAGCATCACACAGGCAGTGATTACCAGACGGCTGTGTGCATGGTAGGCAATGCAGCACTCACATTGATTCATGTGTATGTGCGTGTGTGTGTGTGTGTGTGTGTGTGTGTGTGTGTGTGTGTGTGTGTGTGTGTGAGTGTGTGTGTTCATGTTGAGGCTTTCTCTGTGTGATTTGACGTAAGGTGGAGGATGGTGGGGACACCGCATGTTCACGTGCTCCGTCTGTCTCTGTTCCTGTTTCTCTTCTGTCTGCAAATGACCCGAGTGTTCTTCATCACAGGAAGATGAATTCATTGTCCACTGCTCTGCGATGAGGCAAAACCATGTGTGTGTGTTAATTAGCCAAACAGAGACAAAAGAATAAGGGTACGAGACAGACAATTAGTGAAACATCCTCTGCTGAACTTCTGCGGTGCTGCTCAGCTGGCAACTCACATGCTTGCTCCTAACACAGGCAAAGGGTGTGTGTGTGTGTGTGTGTTGTGTGTGTGTGTGTGTCTTTGTCTGTCCCTCTCTGTGCAGTAATGATATTTATTGCAATCTTTGCAGCTGCAGAGGGGGGAGGGGTGTGGCAGACTACAAAGCTTTATGTTGCTTTGTTTCTATTTCCTATATTTTCTGGGCGGGTGTGAGTGCACATGTGTGTTTGCATGTGTGTGTGTGTGTGTGTGTGTGTGTGTTTATGGGGTAATAGTCTGACATGTACATCTCAGCTTCCGCTCCACTTTGACTGAGAGGCAGTGGTGCGCGCAGTTTGAAGCCGCCACTTCCTGTTACTCTCAGTTTAATAATCTCTCTGTCTCTGTCAGGTCTGATGAGTGCCCTGTCTGTCGGCTCCGAAATGCAGTCTCCAGCCCCCGGCCCACAGTTTACAGTGGGGCCGCCGGGGAAGGTGCCCGGCAGGAAGAGAGGACGCCCCCCCATCCGCAAGCTGGAGTTCCAGAGTCACTATGTCGAGCCTCTGTCGCAACTCAAAGTCCCGAAGAAGAGAGGCAGGAAACCTGGCTTCAAGGTAACATTCACTTTACTAAGCTTCCGGGGAATCTGTCTATGTCTGCACAGGATGTGTTCAGGGCATTAAGTTGGGTGTAGGTCACAATGTGGTGTTATATATATATTTGATATGGTGGTTCTGTTGATAGTGGAATTACTTGGACAGCCTCCATTTTTATTTAAAGGGGGATTCTGGTGTTTTTCAACCTGGACCCAATGTTTATAAATGTGAGTGTATAAATTAATGATGCTTACAAAGACCTTTTGAATCGACTCAGTAGCAGTGGCTGGAATCTAATCTTATGGGGCAACTGCGACCGTCTATGGAATATCAACTAATCAATATTCTGATTCCAATTCCAAGGTTTTTGTTTACCATTTATTAACATGCGCTCATTTATAAAATAACAGAATCCCCCTTTAAACCCTAGTATTTCCTTTAGTGGACCAAAGGATATATTTTAGGCCAAAGACCCAAGAATGTTCCTCAATACAAAATATTGTTTTATTATGTGCTATCAGAATCACAATTATAAATAGACATTACTGATTTGTGTGTGTGTGTTTGCGTGTAGCTGAAGCCTAGGATGGTGATGTCCTTGGCCCACTCTTCTCCGAACAGCACACCAGAGCCGGAGATGGGCTCAGTCCCACAGGACGCTGCCATCGTCCCCCACTCTACCACACCACAGGTCCTAACAGGTAACACTACGCAGACACACACACATACACACACACACACACACACACACACACACACACACACACACACACACACACACACAGTTTGACTTCTACAAGGCAATTAATAGTGTGATTAATTAAATGAGGGATATAATGTCAGAAAGGTGAAGTGTTTTCTAAGCTACAGACCTGGGGCTCTTCAGTCTGAGGAAGGTGCTCTTAACATTTCTACAGGTATTTCACACTCAGCTTGACTTGTTAGTGACTCTCTGGTATGAGATGTGCCCTCCCTTCCTCTCTTTTATGTTTATATCTCATCTTTTTCATCCCCACTGACTTCTTTATTCCGCTCAGCCATCGGTCCTCTTTGTTCCCTCAATACATCATTCCCCCGTTCTCTGTGAGGAGATATTCTTTTAGATGTAGAACATTGACTCTTCTGCATGTCTGCATGTTAAATCAAAACCCCCACGAGTGTCTTAGGGTTTTTCTTTGTATGTTTACATGCTTTCAAATGAGAAATGCATGCCTTCCAACTGAACCCAAACACATCATATTTCATATTCTCGTCTGTCTCACCACATAGCTTCCCTCTTCTGTGTTGCCTCTGGAGAGTTTTTTTAATCTTTCACTTTCACATACAACCATCATTTCTGTCTTGCTCTTTTTTCTCTCTCTCTCTCTCTCTCTCTCCCCCAAGGTCTGTCCTGCTCAGAAATAGCAAATATTTAAAGAATGCCTTTAGCGTATTTTAGGTGGGAATGGGAATCTCATAAGGACCAGCAGTTTGCTCTTTGTTCCAAATCATAAAAAGTGTTTGATGTCACACTGTAGACATACAGAAGCAAAGCGCTAAAAGACACACGCACACACACACACACACACACACACACACACACACACACACACACACACACACACACACACATACATACATCAAACCCAGTTTACTCCCTGTGGTGTGTGTCGCTTCTCTGGTAGAATTGGAGAAGCCTTTCAAACAGACAGTCCCTGCATTTTAAGCATACTATTTGGGATACTGTCTATGTTGAGCGCATTCCTTTATAGATTCAGTTTTTTTTTCTGTCATATATTCTCAAACAATGTTTATGCAAGAATAATTGAAGGATTAGGATTCTAAAATTGAAAGAAACGAATGGTATTCCTATTAAAATATGAAGGTTTACTATAAGATTTAAAGGCTTGTCTGTAAATAACCTTCCACAAAAAAATACATTTGACTTTTGTGTAGCACAATGTTGATATTTTTCACATCCACACAGTAACAGACTGAGGGGCTTCAAAATGTAGCTTATAATTATGAATAGCTTTTATCAGTATTCAAACTGCTCTCTATTGCAGCATGTAAGTCTGCAGATGTCATATTGGTCTGTAAGAAAGGTAAATTGTTTGTGCTGAAACATTAGACTATATCGACTGTATTTTTAAAGATGGATGACCAGAGATGAAGCAGAAATATCCCAGATATTGCATTTGGAACCCAAGTCTACCTGAAATGATGTCGTCCAGCTTTATGTGCAGTCTATAATTTGGCTTCTATACATTTGTATGGTCATCTGTTGTACAAAGTGGTTATTTTAGTGCTAAATGGAATATACATCTTCATGGTTCTACACCCTATCTCCATTTTAGAGTCTCTAAGACATTAGCATTAGCATACTGACACAGTCACAAGTATAATGCTAACAAGATGATTTAAAGCAGATACAGCTCATTCATCCAATAATGCCATTGTCATTAGCTTTACAGGTATTAAGGTGTTACGTTATAAACTAAAGTTTGGGCCAAATGGCAAAGTTGATCTGATAAATGAAGGGCTAACTCAAATGTTAGGTGATTTATCATCATCCTCAAGGGGGACGTGGATTTGTGCTCCTGATTTCATCAAGAACCATCCTTTGAGTAGCGTGAAAATATTATATACTAAGACAATATTGTCCATATGATCTTTAATGATGTCACTTCCTGTTGTTTCTCTAGCAGAGACACCAATGCATGATGACTTCTTGTGTGACCCACCAGTGGACTCCAAGCGCTACGCCATCGATCGCAGTGACTCGGCTTTCAATGTCATGACGTCGCAGTACCAAACCAAGCACTCGTATGGTTACCGTGGCAGTATTTGCTCTACCCCGATGGCTTTGTGCAGACAGGCGTCAAGCCCAGCAAGCTTCCAGGAGGCAAACAGAAATGGTGAGGCTGCGGGGGAAACCTTTGACCAGGAACAATGCATAATCCTTAGTATTGTTTCCACAGAAGAAGGAATAAAGATAAATATGAAAGAATTTGCTAGAAATCTCTTCCTATGATGTTAAGCATTTGGTCATGAAATCCTCTCTCGGTGGTTCATAGGTTACAGCTCAATGCCGGAATCTGGAGAGTGCAAACGTCCTGCTGGTAAGGACCCATCGAGCTGGGGTGTGGAGGAGGTGGTGTGGTTTATCAAAGACGCCGACCCTCAAGCCCTGGGACCTCACGCCGATGCCTTCAGGAAGCATGTGAGTCCTAGTGACTTTAGATCGTAGTCCATTGCCATCGAGTGATAATGTCACACAAAATTATTGCAACAGATTAAATATTTGTATGATTTTACTGTTCCACATGTAAAGTTAACCACACAACCAGGTAAAATGTGTGTAAAACTGTAGATTCTTAATAAAGTGGCTCTGCATGTGTTTCAGGAGATAGACGGAGACGCTCTGCTCCTGCTGAAAAGCGAGATGATGATGAAGTACCTGGGACTGAAGCTGGGCCCCGCGGTCAAACTCTGCTACCACATCGACAGGCTCAAACAGAATCGGTTGTGACTTTCTGCAAATGGGCTAAACACCTTAGCAGCGTTCACTAAAACTGAACCAGTACTTTATCTCTCAGACTTTCTCGACCATCAGCATCAGCTCATGAACGCCTTCCGCCTGGGATTGCATACTTGACGGCTTTTACTGCATCTGCACCACATTTTGTCGATAAATTGGACACATTAACTGTAAATAATAAGACAATTTACAGCTGAAGCTTATAGGAGTTTTTTTTAACCTTTGTTTACTGGTTATCTGAGTGGTTTTACATTGTAAATAGTTCGGCTCCACGCAGATGGCAGCTCTGTTTTATTCAAATGTGACTCTGTTTGAATGTGAATCATGGACACTGCAGCTACACATCAAGAGACCAACAGAGACGTTGTTCAGACCTGGTGTTAACTTCCATCCTGAGTGATCTGATCACAAGCGTTCATTTCTGAATATAGACGTGAAAGCATCCAAATGCATCCTCAACGTGTCCTGAGGGCCAGACACTCAGACCCCATGCGGATTAGTCTGTTAGGCATGTGGCCATATGAGAAAAAAAAATCTGGACCCATGTCATCCAGTCACCCATGTGACTAGATCTCTCAGGACGGATGTTAGTACCAGGTCTGAACAGGGCCAAAGACAGAGATCTTAAAGAACTTGGTGCTTCTTTAACGTCAGTAACATGTTGTAACTTCAAGCTGTCTTGCTGCTGATTATCTATTTTGTTCTATATTGATGATGATGGTTACGCAAGTAACTCTCAAACTCTTTATGAAGTTGATGAGCAGTTAGTAAAAGCTGCTGTCTTCGGAAATCTAAAAGAAGGCTGCACAATTTCAAACCTCTATCAGCTGGTAACATAGAAGTCCTTAGACCCATTCTCTTTTTTATCCTCATAACAATTAACATAAGTCTCCAGAAAGAAACAACGTATCTCATCTCCTAGAAAAGTAAAATCAAAATGATTGGGACAAACCTAAGTGCTGAGGTATTTCACTATGCTGGTGAGCTGCTTATGGGATCACTCTCTGTTTATAAACATGGAACAGGAAGAAAAGAAGATGGACTTTCACCATGTTCACATACATTGCAAATCGTGTTACACTCGCTGGTTTCAATATAGAGTAACAACCTTGCAACTGTGTCAGAATACTGCAAAGTGATGTGAGCAATAGCAACTGGTAGCAAACCCATAAAAGTTGATGTTCAATGAAACCATGACTGCCACAACACTGAATAACTCTTCTCATACACTGTCTATGTGTGACTTCCTGATGGGGCCAGTTTATATTCCTCTAATGCAACTTCTCTCCAGTTTTGTTTTGCATTAATTCATCTTCACGCTGTAAAATGTGTGAGGTAAAAAATCCTGAGCATTAAGAGTAACAGCATTAATAATATTTGAAGCCATCAAACACAACAACTTTTAAACTCATCGATTAATCTCATGCAGTTTATGGCAGACTTGTATAATTTGTGATTTAACAATGCTTTTTTAAATGTATATACAGTTCTCAATATTAGATATTTTGTGTTTAAGACATTTTTGTTAATTTGCTAAAAGAAATGTGTGCCACAAAACAGACTAATGTGAATTACAGCATGTATGTTTATGTATGATTCTTTGTGTATTCCACGAGTGTCTACAGCTATGAACTACTGTCACTTCAGAATAACTTGATCTGAGAACTGATCTAACGATTTGTAAAAACCATTGTTTCCAAAAACCAAATAATTTTAAAATGTCTTTATTATTATTTGACTCATGTTAAATCATTTTGACTCCCTCTTTACCTTTCCTTCCTTTTAACAGGAATGTTTTTTTTATAAAGCTCTCTTTTCCCAGAAAAAAATAAAATGTTTTTAAATGAACTCTGGATACATTTCAATTTTTTATCAACCATTTGTAGTGTGGGTCAAAAGCAACAATAACATTGAAAACCCCATTTTCATTATTATAATTATAGTTATTATCAATATTAGTAGTAGTAGTAATAGAAGCAGGGTGGTAATAATAATACAAATAATAACAATACACTAATTAATAATATAGTAGTATTATTAGTAGTAATATCAGGGTGGTAGTAGTAGTAGAAGTAGTAGTAGTAATAGTAGTAATATTATATTGACAGTGTGTAAATGGTTTCCGGACTTTTATTTTGGAGACCACGAGATTATCGTTGCCGTAGTATCGCGGGATTTGAGCGGATCACTTCCTGGTTGACTGTTTTCATGCCGCCGCCTCCAACGTGAGCTCCCCCGCTGTCCGCGCTCCAGAGGTGAACATGTCAAGCGTCTCGGACAGGTCGCTGCAAGTGGCCGTGGTGGTGTCGTTCGCCGCCGGCTTCGTGGCGGGCTGGCAGGCCAACAGGATGAGGAGGAGGTTCCTGGACTGGAGGAAGAAGCGGCTGCAAGACAAACTGTCAGCGACTCAGAAGAAGCTGGATCTGGCCTGAGAGGTCAGGACAAGTACTCAGCTGCTGTGAGACTACAGGCCTGTACTCATAGGAGAAGTAATAGTACAAGTTATAGTCAGTATACATAACAAACCATGTGTACTGCTTTACACAACAATATACTCTTATATAACCTGTTTCAGGTACTTTAGTCCATCTACTTTCACACAATCTTTTAACTATCACTTCTTAAAACCCACTTTTACATCACAGATCTATATTTATTAATTTAATTTTAACATGCACATTTTTATTTCTCTTATCTTTTCGTGCTTCGCTAACTAAGCCCTTTGTAAATGTATTAAAAAGTACTATGTATATTAAGTTTATTATTATTATTATATTATTTCCCTCCTGCTATTGTTTCCCTCATGATCAATGTCTCATCACTGTGCTTGTCCTTCGTTTGTCAGATCCATGGCTCAGATCCGGAAGAAGCTGCTGATTCCTGGATGAATGGAGGAGACGCCTCATCGTGATCGACCTGCTCTGCCTCCCTGTTCCTGCCACACCTTCTGGATCAAGACTGGACTTGATATTTACTATATGGAAACACAACCATACACATGGCAGCTTCCTGCCTGCCCACAGACTCTAGTGCGATCAAATATATGAACTGTGTCTACAGGGATTTTCCTTCTCAGCGTGTCTCTTGTCTACATCTGGTCCAATAAATTATTGTGTTTTTCATGTTTATCTTTTGTTGCTTTACTTTTCATTTGGATGACCAGGGACTTCGGCCTCATTGAGGGGACAGAGTGGGTTTTAAAAGTTCCTAATGCAGGCGGGGCAGGCAACAGAAGATGTTTAGTGAGTATTAGTTAGTAATAATTAGTTAGTTAACTAAACAAAACCAAAAACTAATTTGAGGTGATTCAAGATTCATAGACTTTAAATGTATAAAACAATGTCATTAGGTAGATATGTAATACTTTCTCATAGTGGTGGTAGTTCAGTTCCCTGATGCTTAACCTGAAAGTGCATCGTGGTGCTGCCTCAACACTGGTGTATAAATGTGCGTTTTTGACACATTCATCTAGTTGAGAATGTGAGAAACTAAATACTTAAAACTGTTCTCTATAAATGCAGTTTATACACCAGCAAACATTCCCTCGTCTAGTCTTCGTTATAGGCGGGCGTGAACCTGAGCAATTCCAACTTATTAATGTTACTAATATTAAAAGCTCAATTTACAGTTTTTCTGAATTGATAAAACACATATCCTCTCAACACAAATTCAACACAAAACTCAAGCTACACTCCAAAAACTAATTTGACTTTTTTCCAAACCAAACACTGCCGTCAGTTAACACACCCCTGCATAAACACTACACCGCATAAAAAGATGCAAAACACTGCCCTCTAAGCATAGCAGGAAAACGCAAAAAAATCTATATTTATTGTAGGATATTTGCATTATCCTGCAACTTATATGCAAACAAGAACACCTGCAGCAGATAAAACTAAAAACACAGTAAATCATTGTGTCAATCATTCTGCCTCAGCATCGAGCCTCAGAGGCCGGGTCAGGCCACAGGACTTCATCTACAGGCAATCCTGAATGAGGTCGACCATCCAGAAGCATTGATGACATTAAATGGTCCTTATATAACCTGATTGGTCGTGTGTGCTCAGTTATGAGTGGTTGTGTGTTACCGATAACAACAGGGTGTGAGCTGTGTCTAACCTTTGGGAGCTCTGGGTTTCATTCTGAGCTTTATTTCCAGTCTGTGGTTCAGAGCAGACATTGCAGGTTTTACTTTGAGCGAGGGCTCCACCTGCTGGCTGAAAGGGAGAATCACAGCCTAACTCTGCTCTATCACACACCAACCACATTGCTGCGTCAGATCAGACACAGCAGTTTGTCAGTAGTATGACTTGTATGACTTATATCACCTGTACTATTATCATCTGTGATTTTAAATGGTAAACTATGTAATGAAGCAAGACATGTGAGGTGAAACATTTAAATGTTCAGTGTGAAGAGTCTAGTGGTGAAGGTGCATGTTGCAGCTGAACGCCCCTCACCTCCCCCTCCCCTTCCAATCAGGAAAGAGAAGCTGTAGTTGCCTTCAGTTGTCATAAGAACTCAAAATATGTTAAATTTGTCCAGTCTGGGCTACTGTAAAAAAACACATAACGGCCCCCGTAGAGAGGTGCCGCTCTAGATGTAAATATAACGTTTTTAAATAAGGTAAAGAAAACAACAATTCATCAAATTTAGATGAAACACACTAGTGAAAACACCACAAGGATTATTTTATATTAAATATCTGCCAGTACATCCCTTTCACCTAAATCTTACACACTGGACCTTTAAGTTGAGGGATGACTGTAGAAATCTCTGTAACTATGATGCATCATCAACTTAATAAGTTGTAAAAAGATCCACTCAAAGTCCACCCACTACTTTTTAATTCATCCAGATCTGACTGGGATGCTGCTGATAAACATTTTGTAAAAAGTTAAACAACAGATTAAAGAGTGATGATTAGCTTTAAATACAAAATTATAGTTTAGGTATATAAGGTTGAGTGTGTACATATTCACACAGTGGATTTTTATTGTCATGATTGTTATTTGCACAGAATTGTACACATACAGTTATTGTCAATAGGTGGCGCTAGTGCACTTTAATACTTTGTACACACATAAAACTCAGTGGCTCTGAAATTAGATCCTGTGAGCAGATCTCTCTCTTTCATCATCAGCAGTGTAGCAGCCCTATTACGACCCCTCAGCCAGCTTAAGATGTCCTTGTTCCTGTAGCTTTCCCTCAGCGGCGCTATGAGACTGGAGACGGATCAGGAGACGTTGAGTGATAGATCCTCTAAGAATCTGTCCATCTCCATTTTTTTAGTGGGTGGCACAGTGGTGCAGTGGTTAGTTACGGTTCCAACCTGGCCAGGCCTTTCTGAGTGGAGTTTGCATGATATACCTGTTGGTCTTGAGCACTCCAGCTTCCTCCCACACTCCAGAGAGATAGGGGACACTCATTGGGTTTAGTGGGGGTGTGTGGATGGTTGTTGGTCTCTGTTTGTTGGCTTCTGTGTTGGTCAGGTGACCTCTCGCCCAACGACGGCTGGGACTGGCTCCAGTCCTGCTCAATCCTCAAAGGATGAGAGGCTTAGATAATGGGTGGTTGGAATATATTTCAGTTTTAAGTGCACAAAACAAAGTGCAAAACGACCATATGTCAGAACAAAAATATTTTGTCCTTTGCAAACATGTACAATAGAAAGGAAACGGCAAAAGGAACTTTTTAAAGGTAACTTAAAGGGTTGAGCTCTAACTATTTGCCCAATAAACTGAATTTCAGATCATGCAACAGTTAAGTTTATGGGAAGGAGGATTTTGAATATTTATCACTAGAAAAATGTTATGTTAAACACTAATTCATGACCAATTCATGCCTAACACTAACCTTAACCTAACCACTATTCACATCTTACCACTTACCCCAACCAGGACCTCAGAAATTACTTTGAGTCCCATAAGGACATGGCTGTAGTCCCCATGTGGTCTACTGGTCCTGACAAGAGCAATGTTTACACTGGGAAAGGTCCACAAGAGGTAACACAAACAAGTACACCCCCCTCACTAAGGCATAGCTAATAACAACACCCTCCTGCGTAAACTTATTTTATGCCATTTTCATTATACCTGAATACAGAAAACATATCATCACTTAAACTAACACAGGAAAAACAGATTACAGAACACAGTACAACAACAATTTGTAATCTGGTTTACATTATACATGGATTATTGTTACAAAACAGCGTTCATAAGCATTTTTCAGTTTCACCAACTTCCTTTTTTAATTCACTTTAATGTCAGAGCCGAGTTTCTTAAGGGGAGAAAAAAAAAGGATGACAGACAGCTTAGAAGGAATTAAAAGATGCGAGAGGGTGGGATGACAAATGGAGGGGGAAATGAGTGTCATGGGAGGAGAAGTGTGTAGCTGTTTGTGTTTTGGATGCTAGAGAGGGTGTTTTCTTTGGTCCCTCGGCGTCTAATGCTTCGGCTAAATTGTGATGAATAGCTGGCTGAAGTGTGTGCAGCGCGAATGTGTGGATGGCGACTGTCTCTTCTCTGTTTACTTTGCAACAAGCTGTGCGCGCGATTGTGTTCAACAGCCGCGCTGGTGCTTATGACTTAGAAGTGTTTTCATAAGCGGACGAGAGGGATGGTGACTAGAGGAGATAATGTACCAGAGACGGGGAAAAAAGAGTGCAAGAGAGAGAGCGAGAGAGAGAGAGAGAGAGAGAGAGAGAGAGAGAGAGAGAGAGAGAGAGAGAGAGAGAGAGATTCACATTGACTGCTATGATGGATCAGATTTTTCCTAATTGGCACGTAGACCTCAGAGCCTATGTCCTTCGCCTATATTGAGTGTGCTCAGTGAGTGTCATGTTTAATAAGCTTCCCGATTGGCTTTCTGGTTGTGTGATTGTGCCCTCTGGCTGTTGGGTGACTGCGAAAACGAGAGGAAAGGGAGAGAAGAGAAGAGGAGCGAGAGACAATTTACACAAAATATAGGGGGTGAGCAGAGAAATGATGAAAGGCCTCAGCTTGTAATGGTGGAATATAAGACCAGATGTTCCTGCCATATTAGCGGCTCAGTGAGTGTCCAGAATTGACGACGTGTCTCCACTTCCTTTCACTGTCCAGGGATGAAGCTAAAATATCCCAGATACGAACGCTGCTACCTCTCGCATTCGCAACCAGAGTCTGCACAGTAGCAACCAGGGGGCTGTGGCCGGGGGGCAGCGAGGTCCCATTGATACACATATTCAACAAATCCCGTGTTTATAGCATCGAATAAGTAATGAAAACTACAATTACTACAAAAACAGAGGCCATCTCTGAGAAAGATTAATTTGACTTTTTTAATTTAGTCTATGCCTCATCCATAACCATGGAGGAGGCGCGGTTTATGACCTATGACCCCTCAATCTTTCATGTCTTCCATCTTTATATGCAGTCTATGCTCTACACATCGACACGGCTCTGCTATGAGCTAACTGCTAGCATGAAAATGCTCCCAGTGACAATGTTGAGCATGTGAACTGTTTACCATGTTCACCCACGTATTTGTATGTTAGCATAGCAACCAGCAAAACGTATACCTACGTATTTCAGGAAAATATTCCTGTATGGGTCAATATGCAGGTTCACTGGAAATACTCCACGATTATGTGTAATCTTTCTAATGCTTTCCATATTGCAGCAAATGTAAATATTCCAAAACAAACACACACACCTGAGCTATGATCCGATACACACGGCCGAGTGCTCACATGTTTATGTATGACTAGGACCTTGTCTAGGACTGTGGACTGAGGCTTTGGAGGAACATGCCGGAAAGACTTCCATTTAAAGTGATGTGATTATGTTTCACTCGGTTTGATCGAGGCTCATTTTGTGACACGTGCTCCAGACGCATCCATCTTACAACCACTGAAAGAAATATCTTCTGAAAATATTCAGTCTCTTAGATATTTATTCATAGTGGATGACAAGAAGAACAGGCTTTTGTTTTGTTTCACATTTTTAAGGTTGAAACCATACACTGTACTGTGTACTTTTCGTATCAATAAAGTTATATCTTTAAGATGCCTTGTTAGATATTAACCGACATCATCAACCTTTTAACAAACAGTTCCCCATTTACACCATTAGATAACATGTCAACTCACCAAGAGTGAAGCCAAATCACCTTGATCGCCACTGAGTGGTTTTGTCAAGTGTTTATTCTTCAGTTTAGTTTTTTCCTAAGTAGTTATTTGATGCTATAAAAACCATGTTGAAACCTTCTGATTGACAGCTGAGACTGACTCGTGATCAGTCAAGCGACTGGACCTCGCGACCGTGGCTCCATCACCTGATCTCTACTGTGCAGACTCTGGTTCCAAAATAAATCAAAACTGCAAGATGGTGGTAACCATATCTGGATATCTTGGCTTTATCTTTGCACAAAGAGATTCTGTGAAGACCTGCTGTCCATCTTATTATACCGACTATGATTTACACATCCCATAGACACTTTATGAACAAAAACGATGTTTTCGGGCTTGTTTCTGGCCTTCATGATTCACACCAAACCGATTTTTCTCCATTGAGCTGGACATTTTGCTTTCCTGTCAACCTGCTATTATGTGAGCGTGTTCTCAGTGGTGTAATGGTGTGGTGGTGGTGGCGGCGGGGGCGGCGGAGGAGCCACTTCAGGGTTACAGCCTCATTTCCCACTCGGAGCGTTCATGCTAAATGGATGCTCTCAAGATGCTGTGTATGAAAGCACCAAATGAATGACAGATGTGGCATTAAGCTGGAGCACACACACAGCCCCCGCACACATCCTCTTATCTCTCTGTTTCTACTCTACTTCCTCAATCTGGGCTCGTTCGAGTGGGTGTTTGTTGTTTACGCTCCTCAATTATGATGACGTAAAAACATATGTACTTACTGTTCTGTAAATACTTTAAAGCAAGAGCCACAAGATGTACATTTCATACACTGTTACATACACTTAAACCTGGAAACCAAAGTTAATGATTTGTATCTGATCAACATGTTCTTATCCTACCACCAATATTTGTACATTCATACTGTGACCTTCAACGTGTACATCTCAGAATAGTTGGATTTCAATATGTAATAATCATATATAGTTTTCATCCATAGCAATATAATTAATGTCCAATATATATGGATTTATGTTAATGCATGTTTAAGCACAGTGAGGGGTATAAGACAAATTATAAGATGTATTACTGTTTGTAAAGCGTTGGTCATTATCTGCTCATAAAGACAAGTTTAAAGGTACAACCTTCACTCAGGAGCAATACTCTTCAATTTCACCGAAAATATAATTGATATTGACTGTCTGAACAAATCGTGATATTATTTTAGGTTGTGTTCTTACAGCTTCATCTGAGGCGAGCAGGCCAGACAGAAGGGAGAAAAGCAGCTGACACTTTGAACTACGAATTCTTGAGAAATACTGAAGAGCCGCTTGAAAGACACAGTTTTGAAGTTCACATCATATGGTCCAAGAAAATATAAACTGACATCAAGGGGACTGCTTTTGAAAGCACTGCAGAAGAATAAAAAACAACCTTAAAGTCCACAGCTAAGCTGGTGGCCCTGCAAGGCCGCAGTGCTAGTTTCCCACTCATTGAATCCTCAACAGTGGAGGTGCATTGACGAGGGCCAATGTTGGAGGACGATGAAAATACTACAGACTGTATATAAAGATGGATGATATGACAAAAGTAAAGCTTAAGTGTCTTGATCGCCCCCTGGTGGCTGGCTGCAGGGTAGATCATAAACCCAGCTTCCTCCATGTTGGTGGATGGATCACTATACTCTTTTCAATTATGGTTCTGTTATTCTAGGTAGTTCTGATTTGGTTTAATTGGTTATCTGATGATATAAAAACAGGGTTTAATTTCATGATTGACAACTGAGACTGACTCGCGATTTGTCAAACATGTATATGGGCGGGACCTCATAGCTCCCCTCCCCCGATCGCTATGGCACAGACTTCAAATAAGCAGGATGGCGTTGTTCATATCAGAGGTGTTAAGCATAATTTCTGGATAGTGAGAGGAAGAAGAAACACATTGTCTGTCTTCATGTACAGTCAAGTACAGTTGTATTATGCTACAAACTTCTGTATTCTGTAAAACAGGTCGTGTCACTTCCACTGGGCCTGCTTTAGTCAAGATGCCTTCAGGGACTCCGGCCCCCTGATATGTGGTTTGTTGTAAGATTCCCGTTTTTATGTTGCTTTAATTCAAATGTTTACGCCGAAGTTACGTTGCTACATGATGTTTTGAAAACTTGTCACATGAAGTGTTTCATCACATGGACCGTCCGCCCCTCTAAAGTCTCTGCACGGCCCTGCTGCACACTCAATCTGAAGCTGCAGTACCGCCGGCAGCTTGTTCACCGTTTCTTTAATGTATGGAAATATCATTCAAAGTATAACACTGTCTTTTTTATTTGTGACCATAAATGCAAATAAGACATGAGGACATGTTGACAGGAGCAGACAGTGTCATGTAAACACAGCTGGCCTGGGACAGAGACAATCTGAGTGTGGTGTCTAACTTTGCTTTAATTTAAATTAACGTAGCAGGATCTAAATGCACGCCCGCTCCCAAAGGAAAATCCATCACATCTAACGTATTCTGTATTCACACAATTACGCCTTTTTGAGCAAGGTGCATTGTGACACGGGCAATAACCTTGGTACAATTACCATAGTCCAAAATAAAAGGGGAAAAAAAACAGAAAACGCAGATGACAGTGCGTGCGAAAGCTTAGATTATGTTTTTTTCTCTCATAAACATGCCACACACACACACGCACACGCACACACACACAGTTCCAACAAGTGCAGGACGCTCACAAAATCAGCTCGTCGGTGAAAACTGCTTATTCCAGCTGATGGAGTGTATAATTCCAACATTGGAATAATAATGACCGCATTGTTATTCAGATGGATAGAATAGAAATTAGATTCTGGGGCCTTTTTTGCATATTGTCATTATTGAGTTCTGCCCCATTCTCCTCCTGAAAGTAAAATGAAGAGAGAGCCGGGATGAGTTTACATGTCTGACTCGCTGAGGGGAGCCACAAGTCTCACCGAGCAGCAAACTTGAGGGACCGGAGTGAATCTAAAAGTGCATCTTAATTATGTCCTAGAATAAAACAGTATATCGCGCACCCACAGAGAGCCACCCTGTTGGTAAATGCAACCGGGAAGTAAATGGCTGCAATCACATTAAAACACCCTGGCAAATGCAGTGAGAACAAACAACCTTTCTATACAGCATTTTCTCATAATGCCACTTCACCGGGTGGAGTGGCCTAATTGTGCTCTGTTTGCCTATAGGAAACAATCCGTGTCACTCTCGCTCGGCTTCAAACCGGAACCCAAACACTTATCAAAGAGCTAAATGTCCCTGTCCCTCCTTCACTCAGGGCTGTCGAGTGCCTGCGAATGAATACGGAGGAAGAACGAGAGGTTCCTGCTTTACCCTTTCACTTCTGCAGTCTGTCGCTCGAGGAGGTGGGATCGCCCGAGTAGAGGGGCTAGCTAAAGGAGAATTTCACAGTGCGGATCAATAAAGTATTGTGTTATGATTATTAATACTCAAGGGAGTCTGCTGCCTTTTTTTCTCCACACGATTTACTTATCTTGCTCTTAAGGAAATTTGGAACTAGGGGGGTAAATAACTTTTAAGTGAACTTAAGGGAGAACCTTTATTTATCCTCCTAAGAGGAAATTCACGAATGACAGCAGCACAAGAAAGTAGCAGTAAAAGGAGAAAGTAAAAGTCTGACCACAAATATTATATAAAATTGTTTTAATATAATATTTAGGTATCAGCAATTGCTTGAGATAATATATGAAACAGGTGAAAATAAAATAAAGCAATTATTCAATACTGATTTTCATATTTACCCTCCACACCCCACTGTGCTTTCTTTTTTTTTGTCTTGCCTCTTGTTTTCATCACAGTTTAGCTGGTTCACTGGTGCATATAGAAGGAGAAAATAGAATTAATGAGCGTCTCAGTAAAAAAATTGATTTGGGCGTTCAGCTCCCTCTTTTCCTTGCTCCCGCTTTCACTGCAGTCGTGACAGTTTAATCAGTCCTTTGCTCAATGATTTAATAAACCTTTAAGAAGGTATTTCCCCCTGCCTAACTCCTTCACTTGATAGCCCTCTGTCCTGATCGTAATAAAATAAGTTCTGCTTAATGGGGAAATAGGTTAAAATAACTTGAAGAGAAAATAAATTTGAGAAGGTGATTAATGGTGCCAATCTAATGAAATCCTTACAGAACCATTTGTGTCCCTGTGTGGTTCCCAGCCCATTCACAGGCATTCACAGGGGAAGCCACTTAACTTAACACAATACTTTAACTTGATCCTGGTCATCTGTGAAGATAAAACAATCTCAACTGGGACAAAGAGCATAATAGTGATCGGACACTTTTCGAACGTCTCTGGTGCCAGTAGTAAATTTCCTCATTTATTTTAACCATTGACATTTCGATAGTTGTTTTAAAAAGAGTTTTAAACCTGGAGCATAAATATTATTGGAAAATCTGACATCAAAAGCTAAATGTAAAAGACTGTGTACAGAAATATTTGAAGAGTGAAGAAACTACATAACCAATAAACCATTGTGAATGATTTGTTTCCAACTTTAAATTTGTTTCCCCCTAATCTCTAAAGCATCATGGTTGCTCTGTGGTAAATGTCACAAACATAATAAACATTTCCAAAGTAGCAGCAAACTCGACACATCAGAGATGTAGCTATTACATATGTGGATTGTGGGTAGTGTAGTATTTCTGGTCGACTTTGATAATAAAACATGCATCATACAGACTTATGGCTTCTACATGAGCATTTCAAATCATTTCACAATCTCATAGCTTGTGGTAAGTGCAACTTGGATGGTTAAAACATTATGGGTCATAATCTAAATCTCTATTCATAAAAATGAACCTGATTTTCTCTTCTGGAACCACGTAGTTGAGCTGTATTGTATTGTGGATTACGTAAAGTTTTTGAGAGATAAAAAGGTCGAACATAATCACTCGTTGGACATTTATCCTCAATTGTGTAATCACGATCAGACATATTGTTTGTCAGGGGGATGAACAGACTTTGCACCCACACTGGCTTTTTTAGCACATGCACAAATCCAAACTCTTAATGGTCTATTGCAAAACGTCCGATAGTCACAGATGGATGAGGAACATTGATGCCTGAATGTGAGAATACCTGCCCGTGAATGCAGCATGTGGAAACCCACTCCTCTCAGCTGTGCTCAGCCGTGTTGACCTCTCTCATCTTCTGTCCCCTCTTCCCTTTTTGACTTTGATCTTACATGCTGCGACCCTGCGAACCCGCTCTGCCGCCGCACTTACACCTGCAGACAAAGAGGGACGAGGGAGAAAGTGTCGGGCTTTTAGGGAAAAAATTGTAGAGAGACACAGAAACGCACACACACACACACACACATTCAAGGGCGCATATATCTGACATCTGCACAACAGCTGTTCGGCATCAAAAGTGACATCAAAGGCCGCTTGTTACTTGGACTGCATTAGCTTCCTGATGCTTCGGTTTTGATAAGGCGCAGAATCACTTCAGCGGCTGACACATCCTCCTGCACCAGTGTCTGTGCGTCTATACACCACACACTCACACACACACAAACACACACACACACTTAGTCCTTCATGTCCCAACAATGCGAGCATCTTTCTGGCTGTCTGCATAATCAAATGAAGACAGATGACACGCCAGAACTCCGGCAAACATCATCTCTCACCGAAAAAAGAACTCCTCTAAAGTTAAGGCCGTATCACTGCGCTGTTACATCGCAGGCTATTACAATTTGTCCTGATTTTCCATAAGAGAGAAGGTGAGTTTAGGCACGCTTATCAGTACTGTCACTGGAGCGGCAGACATTTGATTTTTTTCCTCACTCAAGGCGCTTAAAGGTGTTTGAGCGAGATAAGTGGAGCCGTCTCTTCATGTTCGGCACATTAGCAATCTGCTGCCGCTCTCTACTAGTCGCTATTATCTAAATTAATTTTTTTGTTTATATATTTTATATGAAATTAGGAAGTGATTAGGAAGTGATACCACTTTTCATTATGCTGAATGGCAGCGAGTGCCCATTAGATTCTGGCAAGTCTTTCATAATGTATATGCACATGGATAATATATAGATGAGAGGGTGATATCTGTGATGATGGATATTTCTCAGTTACTTCATGTTTTAAGTGTCTGGGGAGAGAGAGATGCTCTGGTGATTATAAAGAAGTGTTGATCTCTGAGGAAGGAAACATGTCTTCTATCGGTAAAACGTCTCAATTTCTGCAGAGACTGACTTTCTATGCATAAGCTCGTCAACTTGACACATGTCAAATTCCTTCAGATATTTCCCTGATTGAAATCACTTTTAATGTCCTTCATTTTGTTAAGTGTGCTATCACCCTAATGGACACACACTCCTGATCTCCATCATGTATATTCATACACATTTACAGTCATGGGCATTAATTTATGTGATGTAATCAATATGAAAGCCAATCGACTTATTCCTGAGATTTAAGGGCTCCAATAAAAGTTTTATTGAAACTATACTGAGTTCAGTTTTTAGTCAGAACACGATTATTCGGACCAGATACTTTCAAGGCTGAAAACAAGTTGGGTGTGAGTTAAGCTTTCATACAGCGTGGACACCTAAACAGGGACGGAGACTCTGTTTGAGAAACTGGTGAGAGCAGAGCTGGTGGTATTCCCATTTTCCAGACTTCAGGCTAACAGAGGGCTTTTCCACACCACTGATGATATTTTGCAAAACTTAAGATGGATATTTCTCGGCTTCCAAAGTGCTGATACTCAGTGTATCTGTGTGTAAAACAGAGCATTTAGGAAACCATGACTTCACAGCTTATTTTGCACAGGAACCAGAAAAGTCTTGGCCCGTCATACTGTAGTCGTTTTTGTGTTCTCATCGGGATGTAGATATTTTGTAAAAAGAACAGCAATTGGATGGTGATCATTTTTTAACTAGGGGAAAATTTCATTTCAAAAACTAAAAAGCAACACTACACAACTTTTTCAACTTAAAATAGCAGCTTCAAAATTAGTTAGAAAGTTCACTGACTTAGAATAGGGGCCATGCTGCCTTTTTTATTCCGCCTCCTCACCCTGAAGGTCTGTTCTTGCTCTATGTAACTTGATAAGTGGGTACGATCTACTGTGAGAAGTGTGGAACCAACTGATAGTCATAGCTTAAATTGTCAGAATCTGGTCCAGCAAGTTCAAGAGTGATGCTGAACTGCAGTTAAAAATGCTTAGAAGCCATTAAAACCAGGGTTTATTTACAACATTCTGAGAGGAAACCTTTAAATACCAATAATCCTCAACAGTTTGGTGTATTTGTGACAGCGGCAGTTCTTCTGCTTCAGGAAGCCAAGGATCTTCAGTAATATCCACTGTTCAGCTGTGAAAGACTAATCAGTCAGAGCCCAAGAGAATGAATCCCCACATGTGGCTGCAGAGGGCGCTGTTGCTCAGTAAACATTACATAGTGTTGCTTTAAGTTCATCAGCTGTTGGACAAGAAAAAAGCAAAAAAGTCTGATTATATTTATGGTCAAATGGGAGAAAAAACACTAATAATTTAGTCCCTAGTCTCAGAAACAAGGACTTGTTTATTTTACTAACCTCCCTTCTGCTCCTATGCAGATTAATCAGTTTGAATTAGATTGTGGTGTTTGCAACTCGGTCCCTTCCGACCTGATTGCCTCGATTTTCTTCTCTTTTCTTTAAGTCTTTGTTTATATTGATCCGTGCTCTCCGGCTAATCACAAATACCACCATTCACTGAGCATGTGTATGAAGAGTAACCATCATACACACACAAAGCTTATGTGTGAGCACATCAAAATGCCAGTGCCTGCTGGGGTTCCGCTGGCGAGCGCTGCGTGTGAAGTTATGCATGGTAATTACATGGCTCGCTGTGCCCTTTACCGGCTTGTTCGCTTTTACATTTCTATTTCAATATTGACACGAGCATAGAGGCCACAGCCGGAATGGGTTTGCTCCGAGGCTGCCAAACCGGGATTAGCAGGATGTCTTCGCTCTAATATGTGAGTCGTCCATTAGCTGTCACATTCAGGCTGTTTACTCTGTGACAGCACTGCCACCGGTGCATGTGTGGGTTGAGGTAATAACGGAAGCAAGAACATTAATAATGTGGAAGAGCTCAAATGTTTTTATTCCTCTATTTTTTCCTGTGTATTGCCTGTCAAATGTTCACCTTTCTTTAGTTTCAATTTAAAGTCATTAAATTTAAATGTTTCTCATTGTTTGGTACATCGTCATCATCAGAAAGTACTGTTACTGTTTTATTTATTTATTTTTATTCCTAAAAGTAGTCAATATTTCAATAGGCCCTTGTTGGTTTCTGTACTGATGAGGCAGAAAACAAAATATTCATCAACAGACAGCGGACTGTGGAGGTGTAAGTGTTAGATTGTGTGTGTGTGTGTGTGCGTGTGTGTGTGTGTGTGTGTGCATGTGCGTGCGTGTGTGTTTCTCCTGCAACATCAAGCACCGGAACAGCAGAAAGACAGACAAAGGCGAAAATGATGAATGCACCACAGAAGTGGAGGTCTAATTTCCCCCAGTATGCAGTTTGTTTGCCTAATTAATTTGCTTTGGTTCAGGCACTTTGCCCAAATGCAGTTAGATAAAAAACACCCGCACACACACAGTGAGGGAGAGAGAACGAGAGAGAGAGACTACTATCTTGCTTTCTTGTCTGTATTTGAATATTCGGCCATGTGTGTCTGTGTTTATACTCAGGAGAGTTGACTGGGTTTTTCCCTCCGGTCCAATAATTCACTGACAATTAAACACGCAGATTCATTGATAAATCATTTTGCAGGCTTTGGTCCAGACTTAAAATAAACAGGCGCCACCACAGTGAGTTGCTCTGTCAGGATTTATGCTGTTTGATTCTTTGTGAGAAAGGGCAGATTGATTGAAACAGGTTCCAGGGAAAATTAAATGCCAGGCTGAACTGAATTAAAATCAAATGATGCCGTAAAACAAAACCTAAACTTACCCAATTGCTTTTCTGAAAGGACACGGCATGAGTCACTTTTTTCAAGTTTCATTTAATTAGGCAGTAAAATTAGGAATTTTCTTCATGTACAACACAAAGGTCGTTTTTCAATTTTCAACATCATTGATTGTGGCCATTATGGGTATGAACGGGTTTTGAATACTAGGCTGAATCAGAGTTAAACACCATCTACAGTATATTTATATATAGGGATCTGGCTGTTAAAAAAGAACCACAATGTTTGAACCAAATAAAATCAGTTACAGAACGTGAGAGTAGCAAAGTCCAATCTAATAATGAAGCCACAAAATAAAAAATAAAAAGTGAGCTGAACCCTGCAGGCAGCAGAGGTTGAGAATTGAGTGCAGTGTTTTCCAGTAGCTGAATAAATCATTTAACAGCAGCACTCACCAAAATGAGCAGAATCTCAAGTCCGCACCGAGAGTTGTCAGCACCACACACCTGAGTGTAGAAAACCTGTTTATTTAATGCAAGAGGGAATCGTCTCATTAACACTCTCACAAACACAAGTGCCATCAGCTGTAATATGTAACGGATATGATAAGGGCTTCACCATATTAGGTTGAAGATAATAAGTCGGCCCTGGGGTCCTCTGCTCTGTTGGCAGCTGATCTGACACCAGTGCAGGAGAAGAAGAACAAAAACATCCTTTAGTTAAATCTTTGTTTTAAATGAGAGAAACCTTGTAAGTGAGACATCGTAAAAAAACACTGCTTTATTTTGAATTCATGAAAAACCCATCTGCTACTACCATATATTGTAAATAAAGATGGGCGACATGACTGCTCTAGAAAGCATCTTGATCGCCACCTTGTGGCTGGCTGTAGTAAAGGTCATAATCCCTGCCTCTTCCATGTTAATGGATGGGACATCGACCAAACCAACAAGTCAAAGTTAAATGCATTTATCTCAGATTAGGTTTGGATTATTTTAAGTAGTTCTTATATCAAACTAACAAATTATTTGATGCAATGAAAATAAAGTGAAACATCATGATTGAGGCTGAGTCACGATTTTTAAAGCTTGTGTATTGACAGGACATGGCTACTACAGCTTCACACCACGTTCACCACTGGGCAGACTGGGCTCCACATGAAGTCGTTTTATCTCGGATATGTTGGTTTCATTTCTGGACAGTGGGAAGAACTGGAGATGCGACAACCATCTCTATAAACAGAGTATGTTTATTACCTATGTTGAATTATATCAGTTTTGTTAATTCTAACACAGAATCTCCTCTTTTACCGCTGAATGGAATGTATGACAGCTTGTGGAGATTCATTTTTAAATGTCACTCTCACACCATGTTTACCGCATTTATGAGGCTCACTTTTCATCAGATGGGTTTTTAATCTTAAGTACAGTTAAAGTTTGGGCCAACTCAACATGGCTCCTAATGGGAAGGAATCTGCATGAAGCCAGATTGTGAGATTTCATAAAGATGGAAGAGGATTCAGGAGAAGCCAGCAACTGAATATGAGGCAGAACGTAGTTGCAGCAGTGGAGGGGGAGAGGGGGATAGGAGAAGCCATACGATTAATGACTGTGGTGCAGCAGCCATCTTTGAAAAATGACACAACGCATCTTTAACTAGTTACGTAAGCTTGCATTGAAAAACAAGAGGGTAAGGTGTGTGATGATATGGGGCTGTGTGACTGCAAAAGAGTTGGCATTCATAGACGGCCCAATAATTGCATGTCTCTGTACTGAAATGCTGCATGTAGAGTACACACATTCTGATTATTACACAACTTTCATGTGCCCAAGTATTTCCCCTGACTTGAACCAACACAACACCTGTAAAGTATTTGAAAATTTAAGAAAAATAAAAGTCTTATTCATCTCACAAATGAAGCCGACTTTTGTTGGAGCTGGTTCTTGAATATGAATCTTTCATTATAATTTAAATTAGGGGCAAGAATCGCAGAATTGGAAATACTATAAAGAGGTAAACTGCAGGATTAGTGTATTTATCCAATGTTATTTGGTGTCAGTTTCACAGACACAATTTTGTAAAGAAAAGTCTTATCTGTCAGCCTCTTAAGTCTTTTACAAACATTTCAACATCTCCGTATTTTTCATTTAACTTGATTTTTTCCTTGGCAAAAAACAAAATAAAATGGACACTATTTGGAATCACTTAACATTTCCGTGACTTTGACCAGGCGTGTACTCGTGTTGTTGTGTTGCTGTTGGCATGTTGCTTGTGCTAAATCCTGTTTATCGTCCTCTCTGTGCTCCGTCGTCTCCCTCCAGCCGCCTACCACTGAATTGCTCCGGCTATTGATTCTCCTGCAGGGGATGATTAGCCTCAACCAGTGTCAGAGCACCGAGTCAGGCCAGTGATAATGCTTTCACTCAATGCACAATAACAACTCAGGGGCCCCAGGAGCGAGCCCGGGCCGACCGGCACATGCTAGCAATGCTAATTTGCGGAGACTTGTGATAAATGCTTGCTGTCACTCCTGCTGAACAAAGCCCGCCTCTCAGCGGTGCTGCAGTGAGGCCGATCCGATAAGCTACATCAAACAAAGAGGAGGGATGGGATTGTTTATGCAGAGCTTTCATGTTCTACTGTGCCGGTTACTGCAATGCACACACACGTCTATACATACTTTTTCTATCAACTTAGCTATAATCAGCACAACAACAAAACACACTTGCACTACAAACACAATCCTTAACAGCCAGTGCACAACAAACATGCCTCTGACATCTCATTAGTCTTCATGTACCGACGGGAGAGACCTGGAATTCCAGCTCCAGGCCAACTTAAATTCATCTGAGCCTGAGCTCGGCCAAGACTGAACCTGAACAAAAGACAATGTTTTAATGTCCCCCCCCCCATATCTTACACACACGCAGAGTACCACACACAAAAGCTGCAGGGTAGACTATTCACAATCCAAACATTCATTTGATCTCAAACTGTACATTGTGCCTTGCTGCATCTGCCCATCCATCACGATGAAGAGGAAAGTAAACGTGTGAATAAAGAGACATTAACAGTGGTAATGTCGTTCACTTAAGTTATTCAGCTGGCACACACACACACACACACACGCCACATCTACACTGGTGAAGCTCACTCTTTAAAAGTCATAATGTTGAACAAGTGAGCAAGTGCTCAGTAAATCACGAGTGACTGACCACTTAACCTTGATGTGTGTAAACGCGGTGACAAAAGCTAATTGACACGTGTTTGCCGGAACTGTGCCACCCGTCTATAAATCTAATGTAAAGTAACATAGGCAGCTGACACATGACAAATGTGCAACTATTAAAAGAAATCCCCTCTTTTTCACCTATCTGACATATATAACTATTTATAGTTCTCATGAATAACAGCCCAGCGCACAGGCAGCAGTCGGGACAGAGGAGTGAAGACATCTGCTGGAGGAGATTAAGTCTGATGTCTGAGAATCGTTGTTGAGATTTACGGTTCTGAAATATCTGTCTCTGAGACGTCTGCTGCCACAACATTACAAATTAAATTTAGAGTTCAACAGTAACAATACAAATTTAGGAATTAAACAAATTTAATCATTTAGTCTCTAAGTGAAAATAGCTTCGACACTATAGCACCCAAACTTTTAATTCTCCATGACTTTAAACTGCCATATCCATCATTAGACTGCAGGTCCACTTTGCTATATAAAAACATTTATTGATATTTTTCATATGAAAGGCTGAATGAAAACACAATAATCCTATGTTTTAAACCAATCAAATAAAACAGCAGATCGTTAATAACTATTGTTATTCACACTTGTCCCTTAAAATAAGTACTAGAATGTAAACATTTATTACATCCAGGAGATTAGCTGGGAAATTATGGGATCCATGAAACATATTGTTAAACTAACTTACAGAAAGACAAAACTTTTGAGGAAGTCAGGAACTAAACATGAGTTTTCACCAGAGGAACCAGGGACTCAATGGAGCTCCTGCAGGAGAGTTCCAGGTGTAATATAAATAGTTTATTATGGTTAGGGTTAGGGTTAGGGTTAAGGAAGTATCAGGGAACAGAGTGGGAAAGAGTAAAACATTGCTTTGGCTATAGTTTCATCGTGGTTACATGTAACTGCAGACATTATAAAGGGGTTAATTTGCTCATAAATCTGCTAAAACGTCAAAGGTCATGTGACATCAAACACAAAGAAGATCATCATGACTCTTTTGAAAAATAAACAAGAGATCTTTCAGTCCCAAATTCAGCTCCTGAGTTCCTGGAGAGGTTTGGTCAAAAACAGCAGATTTTCCACTTTGCATTACAGTCTCTGCTGACTTTGGTGTAACTGGAAACCTGAGCGACGAAATGTGCTGTAGCTTAATTCCAACTGATTCCAACTGATAGCTGGTAAAGAAAGAGACCTACTGACCTTTCGTGTCGGCAAAAGAGGAGGCCCGGGGCACGTTAGTGTAGCATGAAAGCCGGCTAGGTGGTGTGTCCCAAGCATGACACTCGGTTGTCATTATGACGAGCAGGCTGCAGCACTAGGCACGCTCACCACAGTGTTATCACATACGTGTAGGTCCATGCATTATCGATCAACTCCATGTGTTCACAGTGAATTCTAATCTTCATGTGGCACTTGAGTTTTTTGCTCAATCACAAAATCATCTCGGTCTCATCTATTTGCTCTGTCTGACACAAATGACACAATTGTATGCATTTGAGCCACAGGAATTCACTTTTGTATTAATTAACACAACATTAGAAATCTCAAATGTTGAGTTGTAATATGTGTTATTAGAATCATACAGAAAGGTCCCTTTCATATAGTATTGTTTCCTGCCGGTTGCTATAGGGGCGAGTTATCTCCACAGCTCTTTCTAATGCTGCAACCTCTCTAATGTGCCCGCTGGCTCACTCCTATGGAAAAGTCTCCTTGACTACGTGTGAGTCAGAGTGTGACACACTGAAGGAGTCGAGTGAACGCAGATGCTCAGAGGCCACGGGGGTCAGTGGCTGGTTTGATGAGGATGATTGAAATAACATGCTGGAGCCTACGCAGATGTCCAGTTGAAACACCTATGGGTGATTCTGGACCGCTCTCTGACACCATCACCAACCGAGGGGGTAATCTTTCAGAAGAGAGCTGTTTATCTGTTCAGAGACACGGAGCTTTCAAGATGTTGACTCTCCATGTTTGTTCTTCCCTTTTATTTTTCATCCATTTGTATCAAAGCTATTTATTTAGCAGCAGCTCCCATCATCCACAGGGTGATCCGGAGAATCCTCAGCAAAACACAGGCTTTCCTTTGCTCATTGAAATCGGACAAATGTGTTACAAGGCGTGCACTGAAGTTGCTGCGTAATGTGCGAACGCAGGGTGTGTTTGTGTGTGTGTGTCTGCACAAAGGCGTTAGATACAAAGAGGATCTGCTGGCAGCGGTGGCGTCAAAAATAAAAACCGCAAAGGAAAACAGGCAGGGAAGCTTTTGAGGGGGAATCTGTGATGCTCTCGCTTTCACAAAACACCACAAATTCCCACGCAAACGTACACACACAACAGCGAGTATGAGGGCTTTATTTGCCCATGCTGAAGTACACAAACACACACGCACGCACACACACAGATGCCATCCTCTTTCTTCCTCACGGACATGAACACATGTCTACAGAGGACTGATACACACACCCCTAATCAGAGATCCTCTTCTTGGAATGGCTCGCACATCTGAAATGAGACAAAGAGGAAGAGGAGGTAGAGGAGAGGAATAAAAGCAGATTTACAAGGCCTGTTCCAGCGCCAGTCAGCAACTTCATTCTCTCCAGCCCCAGCGAGGCTCCACAGCAGTGACAGACACACACACACACACTCTGTACCTGTCATACACACACACACACACTTTGATGTATTTTTCTCCGACGTACAGAAACAAATCGTAGAGTTTCTGTAGGGAAGGACTTCTCCCCGTCTCTATGTCGCACAGCGGGGACGTGGGGATTTGTTTGGAGATGCATCTGCAGGGGAACGGTGCAGATAAATGATACCGCGCGATTTTTGTGTTGCTTAGTCATTATTCAAATGTGCAAAGTCGAGGGTGGATACACGATGTGGGCACAGTTTGGTTTTAAAGAACATCCACCGCAAACATCAATTACATCTCTTGATCCGTGACAAACTATTTTGTCAATATCATCTGCATTTTTACCTTTTACCGCTTCACTCGCGGAAAACAAAACAACAAGTGTATTTTTACTTTGCTGCACTGCGGCTTGTCCTCAAGGTGCAAAAAACAGATGTCAATAAAATAACTTCTCTCGTGTGCTTCAGTGATAGAGAAACTTCTCGCTGTGAGAGGAGGAGCAGGACGTTTGCAGATTTATCTTCACAGCTGAAAAATAAAAATTGCTTTTATTTCTCCAGCACCGTTTCCATGCCCGAGGCCGAGCCTGTGCGTCTGTCTGAGCTGTGCCGCTCGCAGAGATACAGGGATCAGATGGTTTGAGTCTTTTTTTTTCTTCTTGTGGCTGAGCTTCACTTTTGTTTCCAGGGTTGGGATCACCATTCCCTTTTGAAATGAAAGATTGAATCTTTTATCCTTGAAATGAGTTTGCGTAAAGCACTTTCTTAAAAGGTTCGAGACATGTTTCCGGAGACGCTCATGAATATGTAATCAGTGTTTATGGTAATGTTTTCCGTTATGCAATATTTAGTAACATGCTCCTGCTGTCAAAATAAAAGCCATGTGGACCAATTTTATTTGTGATTCAGACTGTATTTAAAAATGCATTTAATATATTTGCTATGGGGATAGTCAAAGCAAATTAAAGACAAATCATCCATGGATCATGCAAGTTAAAACTTTCCTGTGCAAAATAAATGAATACAAATAAAGTTCCTCAAGCCGCCACAACTGTCATGTTGTATCTACAGTGTTTGTGTCTCGAGAGAGAAGCAGCAATAACTTCCCTGACAGCGTGCATATATTCCTGGATCTTACAAGATGCTGTAATGCTTGTGTGGCGACACAATGCTTCAGTGTGATCCAAGTGGGGGGGGGCATGCTTTGTTTCGATGCTCAATTTAACCGTCATCTCGCGCAGATTTAATCTTGTTATGGTGGCCGAGACTGGCTGTCAACAATTATTCTTAGATATGATAATCACCATGAGCTCACTATGAAAGTTTATATGAAGTAATAAAAGGAAAAAAGATTTCTCATAGATCCTCATGAGAAATGGTTGCAAGCTCAGGAAACATATCAAGGGGATCCATCAGGAAAATAAAGATATAAAAGAAAAGAAAATGAAAAGAAATCAAATTGATGTAAGCTGCTCATAAGGGATTTGTCTAAGAAATGGTATATCATGTATTCTAATGGCAGATATGTGCACTCAGATTTGCACATTAGCTGATCAAATGTAGAATTTGATGGAGGCTCTGGTCCGTACACTGAGTTCCCTTTGTCCATATTTCTACTTTGTCTTCTGAAAGCTCACAGACGAGACAGAGCAATGCCACTGGAAACCATGAGGGGGCAGTTTCTCCAATAGTTTTAGGCGAGACAACCGTAGGAGAGGAAGAAGGACTTTCAACAATGGCAGAACTTTTTGAGGACTGCCCTCTTATTGGTGTCTGTTAGAAGTCTATAGGCAGTCGAGGTTAGATTGTTTGAAACAGACATATCTCCTCTCGTACCTAAAGGCAGCATAAATGAGCCTTCAGGCATTTATCTGGTGCCTCATTAGGCTGTAGGGCATTCTGTAACCAATGTGTGCCTCCTCAAATATAAAACACGTGGTACACAGCATTCAAACACAAGACTATTTTGTATTTTGGCCACACAGTGATTCAAACTCCGCCAAGTTCAGAGTAAATATAGCTCAGATCCTCTCCCACTGGCTTTTCCCCCCTGTCCAGCTGATTTGGTGTGTAGTCGTAGCGGGCCTGCGTCAGTGAATAGGCCCTCGCCTCGCCAATCAAGCAATCATTAGAAGCAGATTGAGTTTGTGCTTGTGCATTGACAGCACATTGGACGGGCTGAATGGAGGAGGAGGCAGAGAGAGGAGCCAGGCAGAGATGGAAACCGATGGCGAGATTCGATATTGTGATGCGCGTCAGCTGAATCTGTCTCAACCAATTTAAGAGATGGGAAACACTCATATAGTTTTGTTCAGTTTTTTTTCTTCCAGAACACACCCACAGACGCTGTATTAGTTTATATTAAAGGACCAGTACGCCGGATTCAATGAGGTCTGGAGGTTGAAGATTGCATCCACTCACTCGCCCTTTCCGAGCATCTCTCTCTCCGTCAGCAGCCTCTTCAGCCCCACTTATCCCCCTTATCTTTATAATGAGTGTCCATAGGAGGCGTCTGACGTCACCAGAATGCCAGTGGTGACCATGTGAACAATTTCATGTTATATATGATGTTGGTCCGGAAGGTGAGATTGATGCAGCAATCAACCTGCCTGCTGAACAGGATGAATCACTGCCTGGTGGATCCAAACAACCATCCAGAGACGATGAAAATGAAGATGAAGATGAGGATGAGGGACAGGGGGAAGTAAGAGGACAGGATTTGAGTGGTTGGAGGACTTTTCAGACAGGGACTGGGACAACTCCCATGACAACAATCATGAGGAGTGTCTCATATGAAAGTGAGGACAGCGCTATGGTCCCAGAAGAAGAGATGGACCCACTTCCTGCAGCAACCAGGAAGAGGGAAAACAATGAGGATGAAGGATGTGCCAAAAACAACAACATCCAGACGGTAATGGTATCAGTCACAGCCAGGGTCGGCTGGTCAACAGGGGGCGATAGGGCTACCCCCTCCCAAAGAAAAAGATGATAGTGATGCATTTTTTTAATTATTATTATAATCAACATTATTACCATCATCATCATGCTCTGGCAACACTGGGATTTGTGACTCAGAACACTGTCAAACACTTAGACCACTTCTAGCACCAGCTTGTAGCCCCATGCTAAAGTAACCACTGGACTCTTTGGATCTCCTACTCAAAGATTGCAACTTATAATAGCTGTAAAACAAACAAGCTGCTATAGACTTTTACAAAAAGGTTAAAACCAGGGAAGCTCAGATTGAATATGTACCTGTTTGTCAGAGCTGAGTGATTGAGCCTTGAGCTTGAAACGAATAAAATGGTGGATATAAATAAAAAAGAACATTGACACCTGGTGTAGCAAATGTAGCATTTGTGAGCGCTGTATCATAAGTTATCTCCAACCATACCAACACTCCTGAAATACCACGTGACCATTCACTTACACTATTCAGGCATGTGCTTGGAAAGAAATTACATTTTAGCGACACTCTGCATTCACCACCGGTAACTGAGATGTGACTAATAAGATCAGGAAGCAAATGTTCTTTCTGCCCATCCATATCAAAACACAACCCTAGGCTGTTTCATTTTAGCAGCTCCTTCAAATGCAGCCGACATATGCGTCCTTTCATCACCGAGCGACGCAGGGCTCCATCAGGTGGATCCTGCTCAAGCCAGCCTTTCCCAGGATTCATTGGGGTTCTGTGACATTTTCGAAGAGATCATCACTGCAAGCGACAAGACCAAAATGCCTGATGTTTTCTATTATAAGGCTTCAACTCAATTGAACAGCTTTAATATCATGTTTAAAAAACCAAGGGGCATTGAAACATTCTCATCATGTCCAACTGCAGCTTAGCCAAGACCAGGTGGTCTCAGTTCATCTCATGTATGCATCTCACAATTTTAGAGGCCAAATTGTGGGATGCCTACGTTTTGCCTAGTGGACCAACTTAGCTATTACACGTTTTTAGATGAGCAAGGGTTGTCCTCAGCAGGTGGCTGTTGTTCTGTTGACCATCTACACACTCCGATCAAAGGTTATTTGAAGTCATTCAGGTCACATAACAACCCTGTATGATTCATCATGGTAGGTGAACCAGCTTTAATAAGAAAAGTTGTATTTCTTGCATTATTCATAGAAATACATAAAAAGAAATTGGTGCTGGAAAGGGTTTCACATGAGAGTCTAGCTGAATTGCTCACAAATGCTCTTTCCTCTTCTTGGTGGATCTGCCATGTTGAGTCACAGGGAACGAATGTATATAACTGTAACTGGTAAATTCTGCTGGACGTTTATTGTGTCCCTCGGGTAGACTTCCTGTCTCTTTCCTGAGCAAGCTATTTTACCTTTTTTAATTCCAACAGCTCACTATACAGAGCAAAATATAACGTGTAAAGTGTGTAGCTCTACAGCTTGTTTTACCATGATGCAACCCAGCATGTCTCAGTCAATGATATGTAACCAATATCAGTGTTTGGACCTGTGCCGTTTCACTCCATCACCTCTTTTTCATGTTCCATTAAGTGTGAATCCAATTTTAACATTTGTGCTAGCGCTATCTTGTCCCCTCAAAACCAGTAATTTATATCTTTGTGGATGTAATGGGCTTCACAGAGAACACATCCTGTGCACAACAGCAAACCTGTGTGGACTGGAGACACGCGGTTGACACGTTCGTTTATTACCTTTAGGATTCGTACTATCCGTTCTGCAGTGTGAGCAGGAAAACCAGGCACATCTGTTCCTTTTGGAATTGACTCGCGTAAAACACGAGTAGCCTATGGGCATGCTGCTTTATCTCTCTCTGTCCTGATTGCCGGGGACTCGCAGCCACGTGTACGCGTTTACTGTCACAGATTCCCTGGATGATGAAGGACTCGGAGCACAAAGGGGAAGGAGGGCAAGGAGACAGAAATTATTAATTTCATTCTAACCTTATCTTTTTTTTCCCACAATGCATTATTAATCAAATGTCAGAACCATGTAAAAATCCTGGGCACAGAAACACACACAGCAGCTACACACAAGTACAGTATTCTGGGTAATATGGTTACGGTAGAAGACATAAGGATACGTAGATAGAGATCTACAAGACCGTGTGTTGAGCAGCACCATTTATTTACCACCTAATCTAAAAATGCTAGCTGTGAGTCTGCATTTGTCAGTGGTTTCTTCACGAAGTCACATTCCCATATTTCACTGAGATACACCAACGACACCGACAGCGGCATTATTACATCCCAGGAAACGGCCCCCTCTTCACTGATAACGTACGCCGCCCTACACTTTGACTTATAGCTTGTTCACACAGAAACCCAATAATTTCTAAAGTCACTATTAGTCTCGACAACAGGCTAATTGGATGGCTGACCCTGCTGATTGAAAAAGCCTTCTCAGCTCTTTGAAAACCAAAATCTATCAGGGAATACAAAGCTTCACTAAGAGCCGTCAGCTGTCAGTACTTTACACATGGGTGACTTATTATAGGGAAACTAGGGGAGGATTTATTCCACCGTAAGCCCTCAGAACAGATTCAAGGTTCCTTCCTTTAGATTTTCTGGAAGTCTTCTGGTAACTCCATTCTTTTATATGTGGATTATTTGACACAAATTAAGTTTGCACCTGTACGAGCCAAATACCCACAAGTCCAAGCCCGACAAGAGCTTTCACCTTCTCCTGGTTTGAGGCCTGCTTTCCCAAAGGCTTATATTGCTGCCTTTACATACAAATAAAGTGTCTGTTTCAAACAATGTAACCAATACGTGTATGTCCGTTAAGCAATACATCCACAAGAGTGCAGCACATAGTCTTAGAGTTTCTGACAACAACAAACATGCTGGAGAAGGAAATTGTAATAATGTACATCTAAAGAGGCAAACACGACCTCGCTGTAAACAGATGAAGTATCATCATATGCAGTTTCTTACCAACTCCCAAAGTGAAACTTCCTACTTGTGTGTTATAGTCATCTCGCTTTAACTACTGGTTTCATTGCCCCCCTCGGTTTCTGGTGTAAAAATCCTACAAAACCCTAGAACACACTTTATATTGTCCTCTAAAAGTTGGACTAATGGGTTTTCACGCAAGCAGCATTATATCTGCAGACATTCCCTTGACTACCCTCCTCTCACTCGCCGGCTGGTAACTTACCTGTACACAAGAGAACACATCTTCTCAGTGAGTTTCTTCACCGGCATCTCATTATCTCCCATCACAGCTCTATCTGCCGCTGGAGAGGAGTTTTTTTCTTTTTTTTTGCCACAACCCAATCTCAGCAGACAACACCGGAGCTTTCAGACCCTGCTGTTCCAGCTTTACTGCAGATTCAGTGGTGCTACGAATTTCCTTTCATATAGCTTGTCTACTTTGCCCTTTCATGGTACCCTGAGCTCCAGAAAAATATACAGTCTGCTGCACTTCTGCCCCCAACAAACAGCAAGTCTGACTTTTAAGGTAGTGCTCACTATTTCCTGAGAGATTATCAGTCCCCCAAGCCCCAACCCCCAGAATGTCCCTGTGTCGGCTGTCATGCTCACCCTGGCTGGAGTTCACGTGGAATATGCAGCATTAGAAGACTCTGGATTATGGTGACGTGGATAGTTTCTAAACCCTAAACTGAAATGTCATGTATGATATATCCATCCATCTATCTATAACACTTAAGGGGGGGTCCCAGCCAAGCCCAGCTGACGTTCAGGTGGGGTACACCGTGGACCATAGACTGTATATAAAGACGGATGACATGTGTCCACTGCTCCCCATATCCAGAAATGAAGCCAAAATGGCCCGGCCACAAACACACACATCTTGCACATGTGAAGCCAGAGTCTGCATGGTAGCGATCATGGGATGGGGCTGTGTTAGCAAGGTCCAGTCATGCACCCATTAAATAAAAAATGTTTACACTTAAACATACATCATTGAAATAACTCAAATGGAAAAACCCTCTTTGGGAAAATATTAGTGTATTTTGACTTTTTGTTTGGTCCAGGTCCCATCCACTAACATGGAGGAGCCAGGGTTTAAACACTATACTTCAGCCAGCCAGAAGGGGGCAGTAGGGGGATTTGACAGCCATGTCATCTATCTTTATAAACAGTCCAAGCCCTGGACTGGTCGGCAGTTATTCACAGGGCTGACATACAGAGACAAGCAACTGCTCATGCCTCACAGCCACAGGCAATTTAAAGTCTCCAATTAACCAAATCTGCATGTCTCTGGATTGTTGGAGAAAAGCCCTGAGGGCTCAGTGAGAACAGGCAAGCTCTCTTTTGTCAAATGCATGCTATCGGGCAAATATTTTAAAATGAAAGTACAAAATATGGCAAATTCTCTACTGATTTGTGGTGAACTAATCAGAGGCGTTGGCGGTGCTTTGGTGAACTGGTCAACCTTCTGATGCCTTCTCTTTCCAGCGTGCCGTTCCTCAGGAGAAATACCAGATTCAAAAAAAGCTGAGGTGATGGCACCATTGCACTCAACAGTTTTTATAACAAGGCATCTTCAGTTGTTGTCTGGCCTCCATCCATGGCCTGGACGTTCAGTTGGCTGGCAGAGATGCCCGTGCAGTGAAGTTTTATTTCATTCTAACTATTGTCTACTCTTATTGTAGTTTGGTGAAATATTTTGAATGTAGACTTGTTGCAATTTAGTTGTTTGTGAACTTCAGACATATCACTGCCAGTGTGCATGTGCATTCAGGAGATCATCTTTTAGCCCAGCCTCCCCCTCACACCTCAC
Organism: Pseudopleuronectes americanus; assembly: GCA_038501795.1. Lineage (NCBI taxonomy): Eukaryota > Metazoa > Chordata > Actinopteri > Pleuronectiformes > Pleuronectidae > Pseudopleuronectes > Pseudopleuronectes americanus. The sequence continues at coordinate 10,099,847 of CM076734.1, read as the reverse complement.
AAATCTCGATTTAGCTCACTGTCAAAACACTGGGAAGATCAAAGCCCATCTAACTGCAGGTGTAATTAATAGAGTTTGGTTTCACAGGTTTTTTCAGCCATGTTTCTTCCCTCTTGTTCTCTCTCAGGTCGTGCACTGACCCTGCTTTACTTGATCGACACGCTCCGCACACACCCTTATCTCGCTGCTCCTGAGATCTATTTTTTTCATGGCCATCTCTCTTCTCCTGACTGACTCCATCAAATTTGCTCTATGCAGAGCCTGAAGCTCCCCCACTCTTTATTGCATCTGTCCTGCAATATTACTCTCTGGCTGTGCCAACAAGTTTTCCTCTACACTTCGATGAGTCTTAAGATTGTGTCGGCTTGTATTTCAAAGCTTCAACATAGTGTAGCATCATCCTTTAGTTTTTTTCTCTTTATGCAGGATTTGTGTTCTCATCTCTGGAAGATCTTCCCTTCTACTTTTTTCCCTCGACTAATTCCTGTATTTACTCAGGGTTACATTCGTTGCTTGTCATCAAATCATTCATTTCTGAAGAGAGCCGTGGATTTAAGACGCAAGAGTCGTCACATTGTCTGCCTCTGTGTCCCTGCTGGCTTGCTCCGACTCAATGTGCATCAAATCACTTTGATGGCCTAAGGATTACTGTTGAGAATGTATGTGGGGATTTCGTGCACCGTAGTAAGAGGCCCTCTAAGTTCTGTTTTAGTCAATCACATTTGATGTTTGGGATATTAAAAAAGTACTCCAAGCACCAAGAAAAAAAATCGGATATTTGAGCTTTTTGAGTCAATTAATATGTATCATTTCAGCCGGGTAAAACTTTCTGTTATCTGAAAACAGCTTTGTTTCAAAAAAGATTCTCTTCTTTTTGAGGATTTTATAATTAAGCCTATTCCGCCCTGTTGACTTAAAATACATTCATATTACCAGGAGGAGCTGAATGTTTGGTCTTCACACTCTGTCTTGTCACATCTATTGCAATTTGCCCTATTCCACTTGCAAGCAGTCACTCGGGGGAAGGATTATCTGGTCGTCTGCAACTCCAAATGGATGATGTCTAAGAAAACTCCTCCTGCCACCCTGTTTCTTCTACATCTCTGTTCACCTTTTATGTGATCCTCTACAACCTGTTACTTATTTTTCTTTGCCTATTTGAATGTTAAATGATAATATCAGAGTGCCATCACTGTATCTGTGTGTGTGTGTGTGTGTACCTTTGCAACCTGTGCCATAAGCAGCAGGTGATTTCAAACACCTGGCACAGCTGAAGCCAGAGGGCAGCCGCCACGCTGCCCCGCCATGTGCTCTGCACAAGCATTCAAAGTCCCTGACCATCAACAAACACACACATACACATACACACACAGACACACACACACTCTTTGTTGTAGCTGGGAAGCGCCAGTTTTATACGAACAATTACTAAGGCTGCCAGACGGAGTGGGGCTAGATTGGATCTAGACCAGCTGTCAGACTGACAGTTACCCCCAGCAGAGAGATCACCAACACACTGGACGGCTGGGTCGGCACTCTCCGGCCTTCTCAATCGCCTGCTGCCCCAAAAACTTTTTCCATTTTCTCCCTTAACTGCTGTTGTTGTCCTCAGTACAGACCCTGACACACCACACTGAACTTGAAGTACTAGCACATAGCAGCGTGTCTTTTGTTTAAAGTTGTGTTCCTGCCGCGCACCGGAAAAAAAACAAGGCTCTGCCACTTATTCCCCTGGGTTCATGTGGTGCAGTTGATATTCACATACGTCATTCCAAGATCCCATTATCTTTAAAGCACGTGTCACACAAGAGAGACGATAAAAAGAAAGTGAATGGTCAAATTGACATTAACGTTTCATTGACTGATTCACGTCAGCTCATACATTAAGTCACACGGAGAATAAAAAAAATAGGCATAGAAAAATGTTTTATGACGCCCTGTTCCCTACAGAAATGAATTCCTCAGGTTCTCCACGTGGCTGTAAACTTGATGTGTGAAGGTATCACCGTTTTGACCTTGTTTTTGATTTAACTCATTACTTGCTCTCCCACTGCTTTGTTTGCATCATACTTGACTCAGTCTTCTCTTTCTCAACTCGTGTTTCCTAGAGTCCCTAGACAACAAAACTCGCAGTAAATCTCCAATATAGAGGATATGTGAAGTAATATTTAGAATTGATTTGAATTTCACAGCTTCAAACCCATGCAGCTTTTGCAGTCACAAACCAAAATCAAACTTGGAAAACAAACAAGTAAAGTTTGCCAGCAGGTATCAGAGTTCTCAGAGTTGTGTATGTGTGTGTGTGAGTGTGTGAGTATCTTAAGCTCCATGACTAGTGCACTAATCCCCCCTGTGGCTGCCTCAGCTTTCTCATGGACCGCGGACAGAGCAGGAATAGGTGAAGATCTTACAATGCAGGGGAGTCACAGGAAACAACCATTCATAATCTGGAGCAGAGAGGTGCTGCTGTGGAACCTCTTCACTCTGATGATATTGCACCAGAAAGTGATTTTGTTCTGCATTTCTGAGATTGGATAGTTTGTCTCTGTGTGGACAGCAGCGGAGTCGAAAACTGGATTTCAGGAACTTTCCTGCTCGGATACGTCTATTTGAAATGTGTTGCTGCTAATCTGTGTGAGCGCGTGTGTGTGAAGGAGAAGAAGTGACCGATGGTGAGAAACAGAGATGGTGGGAAAGCGAGAGGCTGCATTGGTGCGTGGCAGGCGGGTTATTACAATAATGAGGATGGATGTGTTTATCATGAGTAGTGTATTCCATTCCAACCCATCCCTCCCTTCCTCCCTCTCCTCCTCTTCCCTCCATCCCTCTTTCCCTGCCCGGCTCACATGAGTAGCTCCGTCTGCGTCCTACATCTGGCAGACCGAGTCCTCATCTCGACACTCCTGCCTCGCCGTTGCAGCTTGGCTTGAGAGGAAGGTGTGTCTGGGTGTGTGCGCCTGTCACCCTCCTCCTCCTCCTCCTCGTCCTCCTCGTCCTCCTCCTCAACCTCCTCCTCCTCCTCCTCCTCCTCCGCCACCCAAAGCCACCCCACCGACCTGTGTGCCTATGGGCAGGTGTAGCCACAGGGAGATAATGGGGCGTGGAATTTGGGCAGGGAAAAAAAAAGAGCCGCTCCGTGCTTTCTCTGACAGGGCCCCTGGCGATAGTGCTCCATCAACTCTCCCAGCCCCCCCGCCCCTCGATTTTTCATGTTGTTTTTAGCCTCCCTGGTCTAAGAGGCCGAGGCACGAGAAATCCAATTTTCAGGGCACCTTCTTTCACGCCTCCCTGTGCACATCCAATCCATCTGTCCGTCCACTTTTGAGGCCCACACCACGGGATTTCCACCACAGGTCATGGCATCCGTAGAGGATTAGGACATTTGAGTGACAACAACAGACCCAGAAATAGCCCTTGTAAATAATGGGAGTTGATAAAATGTGCCAGACCTTCAATCTGTGTGTATTTAAACTTTTCTCTCACGGGGAAAATAGAAGAAAGTTAATAGAAGAAAAATAAAACCAGTAAAAGTTTCAAAAGCACATCTCATGAAACACTGTTTCTGACAACAGTAAACTCTCTCGAATCTCACTCGGCGAGATCAAAAGAGCCAATCCGCCAGGCGCTGGACTCAGAAATACTTTGCCCTGGATGCACCTCGCGGATTTAATGATGGCTTGGTTGTTTTGAAAAGGGCTGCTGAACTAAACTGAACGGAGCGTGACAGGGCCGGCTAAGAGGAGGAAGGAAACTGAAAAGGGAGAGGGATACTCTGATCTGCAAACGTCACATTCTATCAATTCAAGAGCTCCCAATTAAATCATGGAATCTGGTTGAACGGAGCGACACTAAATCAAAGTGATCACGGGTTCAACAGATCAATACCGTGCAAATCTTCCTTGCAAACACCTTGTTTGTCAATTCCTCTCCCTTTCTATCTCTCTCTCTCTCCCTCTTCATCTTGTTTCCACTCACACACACAAAGTTTTTCGTCCTCCTGTTTAACATTGACTCCGTCTTTATCTCTCCACCCCTCTCTCGGCAGATCAATTCAGGCAGCTTCACTGGTTCGAAAATAAACATTTGCTTAATGGCACACGAGTAATAGGGAAAGCATGGGTTTCTAACGAGTAATTGATCTCCAGTTTCGCCCTATTTTCGTTGACCCTTTATTCCTCTGACACGCTCAAACAGCAGCTCCGGCTAATCTCCAGACACCCGACAATCAGTGTGACTGACTGATGGCTCTCGGTGTCAGAGAAAGTTCACTGGGAAACTCAACATCTCTCAACTCCCTTTTCTCCCGGTCTGTTTTTTATGACTCAGCATGACAGCTATCGTTTTTGTGTGTGTGTGTGTGTGGATTGTGTGTGTGTGTGTGTGTGTGTGTTGTTGTGTCAGTGCTTTCTTTGCTATTTTCCCAGAGCTGGCCTCCTCATTCCTGGAAATGAGCGTGACCAACCAGAGCAGGAACTGAAGAGCTCATCAGCGCCTCTGTGATTGGCTTTGGCTAATCGTTACAGAAAATTGCTGCGCCGTCTTGATGAGCCGAGAACTGACATGTCCTTGAATGGTTTGTTTGAGATATGAGTACAAGTGGTTTGTGCTTGTGGAAAAGAAAATACCCATTTTAACACAGTTTTTTAACTTCTTTGCAGTACTTAAATTATTAAGTCCTTTGCAGTATTTAAATTATTAAGTCAAATTAAACTTCTGAAACAAGTGGATAATCTCCTAACGAGAAGAGATTATGATTCCCACTTATTTTGAGGGATTTCATAGGACAGAATTTAGAGTGGTAATATATTGCATCCAGATGATGCTTTTACATATTTAAATACCACTTGATAATACCCTCTTCTAAAGTCTCTATAAATGTTTTATAACAATAAGTTCACTTCTCCAACACATTTTCACTGTGCAACTTCTCCTAATTTTGAGTGGATGCATAAAGATGTAGAACTGAGTCTTAAGTAACAAGGCAAAGAGTCAGCAGCCACACAACTGTGTTACAGAAGAGGTTCAAGGTCAATCACTCAAAATTGTTTAGTATGCTGAGACTTGCTGATTAGCATCAATTAACCTTTATGTGTTAGTTACTGTGTACACCTGCATGCCTACTTGGGGGAGGTGTCTTTGCCCTAATGTCAATCCCCTAATGTAAGGTGTATTTATTACAGAAAAGTTGATCTAGTCTGCAGGACGGATGTTTTCTGCAATTTTTGTGTTTGAACTCCTGTGAAATCTTCTGTTAACCAATAAGCAGGTCTATAATTTCACCAATCACCTTAAAGGAGGAAGCTTCCTTGTATATGTTGCTTGCCCTGCCTCCTAAAATGTTATTGTCTTAGTGTCTGTCTTTCTGGAGAGCTAATGGGCCTAGATCCCCAAACCCCTCTTTGTTGAACTATCTATGTATTTTATGCCAAACTGCAACCAAAACAAGTATACAATACTTACATATACTACTCCCAAGGTTGATTGGACTGTTGAGGCACTTTTATAGAGACACACTGTTTTACTAATAACCAACCACTTGTGTAACTAATGAGAAGGTTTCCACATCTGTCACCCCAGCGTGAGAGTGAAACTGAAGCCGGAGCCAGAGAGAGAGAGATTTTATTCCAGCCTGAATGAGGGCAAAGAGAAAATTGTTTCTGAGCCAAGCTAATAGAATGGAAAATAGAGAAATATTGATCATACCAGTTTGCGAAAAACTCTCAATCTGATTCAGCCATCTTTAAGCTCTCATCTTGCGTAGCACGCCTTTCTCTGCCATCTTTGCCTCGTCTTCATCATGGCGTGTGATGATTTTTCTTCCATCTCTGAGTGATAACAGTAACCACTCAGGCCCAATATTGTTGGAAGAAGCCGATTTCATTTCATTCTTGATCAGCCGAAGCAGGGGTCTGGTTAAAAAAATAAAAAGTCTTCAGGTCAATGGTGCAGTATTTTGGGAGGGAAATTGATTTATACATTTTTAACCAGACAGTGATGAAAAAACATAATATATCAGCTTTTGGACGGTGAGGACACCCACTGATGTAGCCCATCATCACAGGTCTCAATGTGTGTGTGTGTGCGTGTGTGTGTGCGTGTGTGTTATGGGTAATGGAGAGTAATAGCCCGCCCTGTGGAGAACTGCCCTAGCTGTCGCAGGATGATGACAGATAAAGCCTCATGTCCCCTGATGATGATGATGACACTAATGCATTCACAGTCCGTTTCCCTCGCTCTGATCGCTGCATGATGGAACCGAGGAGAGAGGACGCCGGAGACGGAGAGTTGTGTGTGTGTGTGTTTGTGTGAGTGTGTGTGTGTGTTTGGCAACAATTGAAGCAGAGAGGGAGAGGTCAATAGCTGCAGCCAAACATTAGAATATGAATTGTCCGCCACCAGTCGCACTCTTTCTCCTCTTCTTTCCCTCCTTCTCCAGATTTCAATCCATCAATTTTTTTCCACATTTCAGAGCTAACGGCTTTCTCGGCCCAACTTCCTCCCTCTCTCTCTCTATCGCTTTCTCCTCAGTGGGGAGGAATTAGTGGTCGTTAGCTGGGGACTGTGATATAATGAGGCTCATCTTCTCCCACATGAAGGACAGTTTAATAGAGAGTGAGAGCTGCTTCATCCGCCCAGGGGCGAGCACATTAACCCCGGCTCACATTGCGGACGCCCCAGAAGTCCGCGAACGCTGGTACACAAAAACACGCTCGCACGTATACGCACAACAGTTCGCATGTTGCATGGAAAATTATGCACACTCCAACTCTGGAGGGCACACTAATGGAAATGCATTCATAAACCAAAGGCATTAAACCCGGACAATGTATATTCAAGCAAGATTACACGTGTGTGAAGTGATATTAAAGCAAACATACATTAGCAGGGCCTATTTTTTATAGATTGGGAACCATTAACATTAGATGAATACATTACACAGTCTGCACACACACTCCCAGTCCCAACTCTGACTGAAATTTACTTTCCTCGATATTTCCACCACATCTCCCCTCGCTTTATTCTTTTGCCGTCTGAGCCAGAGCTGTAGGTGGGTGTCAGAAGTCTTTTCTGCTGTCCCCCTGCTTCCGGCTGAGAGCTCCATCTCCTGTGAGAGCTACCTCTCTGAACATGACAGATAAGGCCTCCTCAATGCCACAGCCTCTACCATAAGCCAGCAAACAAACATGCACACACACACACACACACACACACTCACTCACTCACTCACTCACAGACCCGCATAACACCCCTGCTGCATATTCAGAACACACAGGAAAGCGCTGGTGACACGCACAGCTGGATGCCTATAAACTGTCGGTATAGACAAGCGCTTAAACACACATACACAGCCACGGGTGGTGACACACACAAACCCAGGCTGAGCACAAAAGAAAACATGCAGCAACATCCGCTCCCACTGCTGCACCACCGTACGACCCGATCCCACCGCAGGCCCCGAGTAGGCTTCCTCTCATTTGGTCTGGAAAGCAACGGGTGGGTTTGAGAGGAACCAGGAAAGGCCAGATGGTAATGAGTGTCTATGTGTGCGTGTTTGTGCAAAATGTGTTTGACTTTGAAATGTAAATGGTGTTGAGCAGATCCGGTGCCAGGTACACTGACAGAGCACACAGCGTGGGGGGAAGCGTGCTGGATGTTAGTGCGCGCGATGAGCCACTTAAGCGAGTCTCTGTACAAGCTTCCGAACTTTTGCATGTGCTAAAGACACAGGCGGCTTCAGATTAAAGAAGCATTAAGGCAAAGGGTTCGAGGATCAATGCTCGTCTGGAATCTAAGCCGGAGATAGGGGTCAGATCTGGGGATCACTCCTTTCACTGGTTGTATATTCGGTGCGTGCGTGCCCCGAAGCGGCAGCAGCCACATCTGAGGGGATTGAAACATGCAGCCCTGTCTTACATCATGGACTGAATCATCCGACATACATGCCTATCAGTGCAGGGACAGAAACATCCAGTTGTGTTCGGTGGTGAGGATCATGAATTACAGTTCAGTGGTAGCATTGGAACCTGCAGTAACCACACTAGACTCTACTAGTCTGCTTTGCTGAATATGGATGGTGGAACAGGTTTAAGGTTCATGAATCATGAATATGATGAGAACGTCCCCCCTCATAATGAGGCTGAAAACGTACAAAGCACAGTTTTGTTTTGCAGATATACTAAGTTACGGTATTTTGTATATGGAGTTAACTTTTTGCACAAATGTTCTTCTTAAGCACGTCTTCAATATGTGAATAAAAATCACTGCTAATTAGTTCCATAAAGTATGAACATTGAGTTATGAAACTTCGGGGGTGTTGCTCAAAATTTGCGAACATGCTTTCTCGAACATATAAAACTCGCACACGGTTTATCTTGAACTCAAGTTACACTGTGTCGTAAAAAGCCGCCCACTTCAAAAGACACACACATCGGAGATAATGACGCACAAACACACGCCCTTTACAATACCTACTGGCAGTTTGGAAATAAAGCAAGCTTGAAACTATGAATATGCATGACGTCTCATTTCCAAACCTTCATTTGAGGCATACACAAGGCAGAGAGGGATACAAGTGTTCATGTTTCATGTCGCAGTCGAGCAGAATTTGTTCATTTACATATAGCATGCTCTTAGATGAATAATGGAAAGTAGCAGATGCCCTGAAGGAAATGAATGTTTAATGTTTACTGTATCTTATTAATTTCCCCTTTTGCTGAACACACTTGACTTTCCCGGGCCTTGCTGACTGAGTAACTTTTTTTCTTTTTACGAAAGGAGAGAAGAGAGAAAAATATCTTTGTCTTTAACTATTATCTTATTAATAATGTACAAGTACAGCATCGACAACAGCGGCAGCACATCTCACACGTCTTGTTAAAGAACACGGGTGTGTGAGGCCGAATGAGAGACGCGTGTTGTCTCGGCTCATTTCCTTGTCTTTTGTGGAGTTGACCTTGTGCTGCCATGTTCCCTGTTAGCCTGCTGTGTCCTGCATTGCGCCCTCAGCCGAACGTGTTGCGCGGATCAATACTGATGAGATGAGGCAGTTGCTCCCGGTCACTGGGAACCATCGGCGCAGACATGAAAGCGCATGCAGAGGAAGACCGAGCACATCTCTCTGATAAGCTGCATTAAAAACCCACGCAGCTCCTTCTATCCATTATATCTGAATATCTCTCCCGACTCCTTCCTCGCGCTGGACGACACCCACAGACGCTCTCGTACAAACAAACTGTCTCTCTCAGTGAACACACTTAAAGGCCGCCTGTGCATCTGAGGAAAAGTTACGTTTTGACAGGATTTCAGAGAAAACCTCATGCCTCCGTTGTCAGATTTGCGGTCTGCCAACTGTGCCATCTGGAAAACCGGGCGAAAGACTGTCAGTGGGTAGAATGGGGGGACGGGGGGAAGGGGGGACGGGGGGACGGGGGAGAAATGCACATTTTATGAGGTGCAAGATACGCAGACGACATGACCAGAGATGAAGGAGGGGGATAAAATCCTTCCCAGGGACACTCGGCTGGCCTGAGATACACTCCGGCGTGCTATCTCGTCTCCTGCAGTCTGGAATAAGTTTCATAGCGCAATAAAACTCAATTTTACTGCAACAGTTACAGAGCTTTACAAGCCATTAAGTCTCACATTCAAATGTAAAAAAAAATAATTCCTTAAAACTTGAAAAGTTCTGCCACAGGAATGAGACAATTCCGGTTTCTGGCGGCTGGACCTTCAGATTATGTCATTAAACAAGAGAAGAAGAGGCAATTTGGATTTATTAGTATCATGAGGAGAAATTACACCTGAAGAAAACACTCGAAGGAAGATCATTTGCTCCACTGGAAGGAAATTAACTCATCAGCAGATATTTTTTTCTTTTTATCAAATAAATATTCAGTAAGTATTTTCTGGATTGGGTGACTCACTGGAAGAGATACTTTAAAGCATGTGGAACAGATGTCAACTTGGAACAACAATGGGATTTAGAAGCTTTTAGCGATAAAGGCCAATGTCGGTGCAGATGTGCTGTGAACAAAAACAAGGATTTCACTTCCTGCCACTTGCATGCCCCCAAACCCCCTTTCACCTGAATACTCTGGAGGTTTTTGTGTTGTTTACACCTTTGACCTGGACAATCTCCTGCTGGGTTCTTATGTGTAACAGGCCATTCTCTGAAGTCTGGACATTTTTCAGATATGAGAGGAGTCAAACGTTTTGTCATAGAGCAGCCAACCCATGTCCGGCCCTTCTTTGCAAAGGTTCTTCCATCACTGGGGGGGATTTTGTCTCGACTTCCACGTCCATGTGGATACGGACTTTTTCTTAGTTCACGTCTTCAAACTGCTTCAGTGATAACAGAACAGTGAGAATCCAAACTTTCTGTCTCCATCCTGGTGCCCAGTAGATTCTGTGTAAAGTTAGAAGAAACCGCAGGAGGAGGGTCCCGTCAGTGCACTCTCATCTGAACATGATCCATGCACTTTTATTGATTTTGTTATAAAACATCCATACAGCCTTCGCTCAGCCGCTGCACTGAACAGAGTAAGTGGGGATTAACACCCACATCTCCCCTCTGTTGTTTCCCCATGTCCTTTCAGTCACATACACTAAATGCCTCTGACCCAACAGACTTAAACTGCACTGATGTTAAGCCCGGCCATCTTTCATTCTCTCCCCGTCCCCTAAATAGGTTACCTCTCAAGCATTCAGACACAGGGGAGCGCCGACTTCCCCAGGAGTGTTTTCGTCCTCCTCGAAACTGAGCTGACGTGAGAGAGAGAGAGAGAGAGAGAGAGAGAGAGAGAGAGAGAGAGAGAGAGAGAGAGAGAGAGAGGAGAGAGAGAGAGAGAGAGAGAGTACAAAAAATGGGTTATTGTTTAGAAGTGGGTCAGAATGGCCAAAGCTGCAACTGTTTTGGCCGGAGAGGTGGGGAGGACGGCCCCAAGGATGGACTGAATTATGTGTTCGGACTTGCAGCAGAGGTCACTGATAAGACAAGGGATTTAATAAGAGACATTAACAACGCGAGTCTGTCAAAATGCACGACAGAGACAAAAAAGTGACGACGAGTCAAAGGATCACTCGCATTTCAATACATTTCCCGCTTTTCATTCTCAATTCAGTGAAATCTTCTCTGATATAAACCAGTTCTCCTCTGTTTGGTGTTTTCTGTCTCTCAGGAGAAAGTAATGACGTCTTCAGAGGTCCCGCAAATTAAGTCCATACTTTTCCTTTCTCTCACAAACCTTCTCTAAAGCCATCCCACTGCTGTGGCTGCAGATAAGAGCTGGGACAGAAGCTTTTGAATGGTAAGACTTTGGGACTCTTACTCAAACTTTGTGTGTGTGTGTGTGTGTGTGTGTGTGTGTGTGTGTGTGTGTGTGTGTGTGTGTCTGCGGGGCTGTATTTTAGAATATACAGCGTGCATTCAGCTCTGTGTGCAATGGAAACTAAGTACATTAACTTAAGTACTGTGCACAATTTACATGTCTGCCTTCTACAATCACAATGTACTGCTATTTTACTTTTTACTCCACTTCATTCACTGTGAACCTAGAGTTTAGAGTTTTCCTTTGGATCAGGATTTTACACAATATATTTTTTTGTCACGTCAACTCGTGCAAAAATCAGCAACAGGTTGAGGCCACTTGTCGTATTTCAAATGTGAGTCGGCACAGCTGAGGTCACAATAAAGACAGGTCTAACTAAGATATATAGCTGCACATTCAACACAATCCACAACACAGATCGAGACAAACAACTCTTTCAGCTTCATAACAAGCTGCAAGATACAAAACCAAAATAAATTCAGCTTTGATGCAGTAAATCGAATCTCCCTTCAACGTCAACCTTCCTTGAACAAACGCCGAGCTACCTGAGCTTATGCAGTGAGCAAAACTTCCAGTTCATACAGACCAGCCAGTGTGGTGAACACCCTCCTCCAGTGTGATTCAGAGCACCTCAAGGAGTCACCAGTATAACGGGGCTGGGGCCATGTGTGTGGGCAGGAACAGCTCTACTCCTTCACGCCTCGGGTCCGTGCAGGCAGACAAACACTTTACTCAGATCCTGATTAGTGGAGTGTTCTCCAGGCGCTATAGAGCATGGAGGGATAATACACACCGTCCGCAAGACTCACTCTAATTTAGTGTTATTTCAAAATTAGACCGAAATACTTCCGTGTGCTGCAGGATTGAGGCTGCTGCCTCAGACTGGTAATTTTACCACCATTCTTCCACCGGCACAAAGTGGCTCCCCTATAGGGAGCGATTGTTTTTCAGCAGATGCAATCAGTTTGTGTGTGCATGTCTGAGTGAGTGTGTGTGTGTGTGTTTGTTCATTTACACACTCCACAATCCTGGGATCTAGGAGTCTGGTTACTGTGAGTGTGTATGAGTGGAATTTAACGGGTTATTTAACACGTTGATATTCTCCAATTATGAGTTTGTGACACAAGCATCTGTCTGTCTCACACACACTCCCACCCACCTGCAGCCCAACATGGAGATTGCTCTGCTGTACAGCGTTACTCATGCTAGCACGCACACATGCACACGCACTAAACACACACACAATCTTGGAGGTGTGTAAAAAAGTGCTATTTCAGGAAAACCCTGCTCTAAGAACAAGTGGTTGAAGAGAATCTCTCTCTCTCTCTCTCCCTCTCTCGGTGTCTGTCTGTCTCTTTATCGAGCTCTCGACTCGTCCGTCTGTGTTGTTGTCTTCTCTCTGCCATCCTATTTTTAAAGTCCACAGGCATAAACTCCTTGCACCATGTTTACCAACTATAAAACTATTCATCTATCACTCTCTTTTTTGTCTCTTCCCCTGCAGTTTGCTATGTGCACAGGTTAAAGTGAGGTCATGTGAATAAGAGACCAGCATGAGGTCTCAGACGATTCAGCCAATCGACGTCATTGGCCTCACGGGCACGTAATTAAGACGTCTAAGAGGTGATGAAACCTCTGAATTCAATTTTCAGTTAATTTCAGATCTCTATTTGGGGACAAAAGCGTTTCACACATGACAAAACCCACGCAGCAGGAACTGGTGGGCCGATTTTACAGGCATGACTATTTCTAATTCTTCTTTGATCCCCCCGGTGAGGAGCTCGGGCCCGGACAGCAGGATTCAGGCTCAGAAATACTAGATCAAATAATATGCTATGTGAATGTGCCCATCAGGTTTGTTAATTCTGGTAATTATTGTTGGATACACACTCCTCTTTTGTTATTTCTTCAATCGAATCTCACAGCAGGAGTTTTACTATAAATCACAGCTGATTTTGTGAAGCTGGGAAATGTTATGATCATCGTGGGGGAAACCAGTTCTATAGATGTGTAGGTTGTTGCTGCTGCTCTGATCAATGAAATTTTTTAAATAGCATCTTTCACGCAAGTTAGAGCAGTTCAAAATGGTTCACATATGATCGACAACGGGCTACAAAGTAAAACATATTTGAGATGAATGCATGCTCTAATATCAAAAATAAAATTAATTTAATTAAACATTTACATTTTAATAAGAGTGGTAAGAGTGTGGAATAAAACAAAATTAGGAAACTAAAAGAAAAGAGAATAGAGTTAAATAAGTTTTTACTTTTTTTACATTACAAATTGCTAATTTCTAAAAGACTATTCTTAGTTGTAAATAAAATATTAAACATGGTTGAGAGGCCCACTATTATAAATATACAGAATGAAGTGAGTGAGCCCACAGTGGAATCCTATTTCAGGCTTTAATCTCTTGCTGAATATGAACATGTAATTATTGGTATTATCAGTCCATGCAGGAAGTAGAATTCTTTTACAGTTGATAACTGAATACATTGTAATGGTGTTCATTTATTGACTCCTCTCTCCCAGTCATGTTCTTTCCATGCTGCTGGTTTATTTATTAAACATAAATGTGTACTGTCACACGTTCATTTGTCTGGCTTCACTGGATTAGAGGCTCTGCTCTCTATCCACCCGGGGCCACAGTGAATCGCAGTATCGCTCCAATGATCATGGCGTTCATCTGCGCGCTTTACTCACACTGATCTCACTCCAGAGTTTATTGAAGCCACTTGGATCAGCTGTTCTGGAGCAGACTCTTATCCCAGGGTTCATCAGCTTGGAGTCCAGGGTTCAGCTCAGACTTTGTTAAACCGGTTATACTCAAACAAGCGGTTTCCTTCCCCCCGTGTGTTTTTAGGTCTCTATCTTCCTGTTTTTGTTCCCGTGTATTTTCCAGAGCCGTGTTATTTTTTTTACAACCTGTCAGTACACTTTGGACATTCTCTGTTGATATTAAAGAACCTTCACTGCACCTGCCTGCCTTCGTCTGACTTTGGTTTTTCCAAAGAATCACTGAAGCGCAACAGATACACAAGTCACGACGCTCCTGTTATATTCTGCCCATAGAATATTTGTGATAAACTATGTTCATGCCAAAAATAGGCCAAGGAACAGAAGTGCGTCCCCGAGAGTACTGCCGCGACACAGGCTGTAAACTCGACTGATCCCATAAGCCAGTGTGAGGAGCCAGTGTGAGGAGTGCAGCGTCAGCTCCTGAGCGAGTGAACCAGGGATTCCTACTCTACTCGTTTTCCGAATTAGTTTTAACGGTCCTCAGCAGATTTGAATCATCAGCCGATCCCATAAGGCATTGCACTGTTTTTGGCGGAGTGCAGACAGTGACGGCATTGGAGCCAATGAGAGCGTCGAGCCAACATGGGTTACTACTTTGTAACGTATAGTAGTAAGTCAACTTTATTTGTATAGGGCACCAATTAAATTAAAAGGGCCCTCAGAGGGTGCACATCTCCACAAAGGCCCAACATTCGCCTTATTAAAGCACAGTTACGTTCAATAGAACTCAATAAGCACGCACAATATCAGTCCGATAAACATGCCTGTTTCTTCATCAAGATCCATGAATTATTCTTTGAGGAATCAACAGATATTTGGAAAAACACCATATCTCACAAAGTTAAAGAAAGTGACTAAACATTCCTGGAACAACCCCCTAGTCCGCATCCCCAACAGAATCTGTTTGATTCTTCCCTGACCCGAACTGAATCCTTCCATCGTATATTGTGCTAAGCCCTTTGGCTGTTTTTGCGTTACTTGCCAACTAACAGACAGACCTTTGTTTAGCATGAATGAGTGTCTCACTATGGGAAACACATCAGAACACTAATAACATTACACCAACTCTAATTGGCTGGCACTGTTGTCAGGAGGGGATTGGACCCTCCTCCTAATTAACAACTGACCATTGGCTACTAAACTGAACCGTCCACCGATTCGAGGGCACAACTCGGTCACTGGGTGCTTTGTTACCAGCTGTACACTTGTATAATAGTTTGACAGCATTAGCAAAGCTCTTTGGCGGCGTTTAAAAAAATAACAGAAGTTGTACCAAAGGGCTTGAGGCACATATTTGGAAAGGCTACAGTTGGATGTATAAAGATAAGAAATAAGAAAATGACTTGACAACCAAGATAAAGTTTATTCCAGTGTTCCAGGAGCTGTACCAAAGTGCTTCTGGCACAGAGCTGGGGCGATTAGGCTTCTGTTGACTACATAAAGAGATAAGATAGGGATTGGCATGTTGATGAATGCTGTAATATAGTTTACTCCACCATCACCCGCGAACACAGACATAGCTCAGACTTTAATGGCCCAGAGCGGCGACGCGTTCTTTTTTATACGTGTGAGACACCAGAGGGTGTGAGGAGGACAAAAACAAGTTGCAAACAGAAGAGATAGAAAATAGAAAAGAGAAAAAAAAAGAAGAGGAGAAGAGAAGAGTGACAGACAGTCTTTGTCTTCTGGCTATAGAGGGAGGAAGAGAAGAGAGGGAGAGAGCGAGAGAGTGGAGCAGAGAGATGGGCTCAAAGTTGTGGCTAATTAAGGCTCTCTAATAAAAAAAATAAATGAAAAAATGAAAAGCCGGACATAGCGCTGGGGAAGACGTTATTAAATCATAGCCGGTGGTGAGGGAGAGTATAAAAACATTAGTGCGCACATTCAAAGCACCACCCTGGGCCTATTGGCTAGAGTTAGATTTAAAAAGTAACTAATATGAAAATTTAATTAGGGCTCTTTCATCGTTAAGGGAGGCGTCTCTCTCTGTCTTCTTGAAAAGGAAAACCAGAAGCAAACCTCCAGGTGACCCAGCTGAGAGTGCCAAGAAATAATGGACTGGCTTTATAGCCAAATTTAATACCTGTGACCTGTCTAAAGAGGCATAAAGATTTAAGAGCGCTGTTCCTCGGTGATGTTATTTCGGGATGTGCTGCTGGAAATATGTGGACGTGGAGAGGATGCATCAGAAGGAGCAGCTTCGACAAATAAGAACATTGCTTGTGAGGAGGTCTCAAAACAAGAAGTTGGTTTCACAGTTAATATATAAGATACAAAGAATTTATCTGATTTAGCACCGGTGACGGCCCAGTGACAGCTCTGGTTCCAGAAGTTAATTTTCTCCATTGACGTTTCAGAGTTTTAAGTCTGGATCCGGGGTCGACCTGTTACAAGATGAATTGTGACCATTCAACATTTCATCTAGAGCAAAAAAGAAATATTAGAGAATGGAAAAAGACTATCTACATGAGCAATTATGATAATTCAAGCTGTCTCTTCTTCAATATAACCTTGTTGCCAGTATAGTGTTGTGCTGCTGGAAATATGATCGTAGCCGACATGATTTTTGAAGATGTCGTTTAACAATTCCATGGTAACCACAAGCTCCACCAATCAGAGAGGTTTATTACGAGTGTAGTGTAGTACTCGTTGTTGACCTCGCAAATAAAACAAGTTTTTCTTTAAACATAGAGACTCGTGGCTTCTACAGGAGCATATAAAGTCTTTTCACCTTGGAGGGTGACAATGTTGTTGATGATCATCAAAATCTCATTTCAGAAAATAAATGGGATTTTAATATCCAAAATGTAATTAGAATTTAAAAAAATAGACAAATATGTTGCTTAATAAAGGAAACTTTAATGAACCCTGTCTTTTTTTCCATCATGAACGTACTTCCTTCCTTGAATGGCTCAGTTGCATATTTCAATCACCTTTTCTGCAGTGATTCTGAAAACCAGCAGTACAGCCTGAACACACTTGCAAAATTGCAGATGGACCCAGCTGTGCACTCAGGAGGTCTGGTAGAATACAGTGCAGGGAAATAACATGACTGCAACAAAACAAGTTGACATTTAAAGCCACTTCACATAAAATGCTACCATGCTGCTACCAAGTCACCGGTGAGAAAACCACAAAGCAGAGGAGACACCTTAAAGCACAGCACACTCAGGTGACCCAACTCAACCTGACATGTTAAATTAAACTAAGCATATTAATATTATTATTTTGTAACTTTTGTCTTTTAGCATCTCACAACAATGGGACCATTGTTTCCGACGTATTTTAGTCTCAGTGAAAGTCGGGCACCAAGTCAGGCACCATTTTGCTTATTATATAATATAATGTATAAAAGATTGTTTTGGGCTTGAATAGTCATATCTTGGTTTGTGTTGAAAGACTTAAATCTCCATTAAAATAAGAAATTTTGTCTTGTAAAACTAAAATGTTTATGGTGTATGGACTAAGATGAGACTCAATAGTCCAGTTTTATTTCTCAACTCATTTGTAATTTATATCTAAAATAAAAGATTAGAGATTTTGTCAGAGAATGACATCTTGCGCTGATTTCCATTGACTCTTTTCAATTCTCACCAACCCATATCAACTCTAGTCATGCAGTGTCTGATGTTGGAAAATAGAAATTTGAATCTAATGAACAGTCACATCATTAAAGAGCGCTGAGGTGAGCGTAATGAAAGACCCGAGGGACCAGCATTACCCCTCTGTGCAGCAGCTTCCACCCCCGAGTCGTGAAGTCCACCATAAAACGCTCTGGTTTCAAATGACCTACACAAAGAGAAACAAGGCGTGAAAATGATGCAGCATTACGGTGATGTTACCTCACTGATATCATCCTTAACTGCACAAATACATGTTTTTTAACCTTCATCCGGTGGTAAAAAGAAGTTCGGACATTTGAGGAAGGAGCAGAAATATACATCTCGACAACGGGGAAACAGAAGTGATAGGTGAAAGTCAAATCTGACAGAGAACGTTTAATTATTCAATGCATGAGCACTTCATGATTTATTGATCATTTCACGAGAGGAGAGCTGAAATAAAAGAAAAATCCTGGCTTTGCAAATCACGGCCTACATTTGTATCGACTGCATGTGTGGCTATCAACCTGCTCAATGCCCTTTTAACCTACTTTTTAATTTCCTCATCTACAGTATATGAATGCGAATCACGATATCGAATGAAAAGCTGCGGGGTGTCGTGGCAACAGCAAAACAAGTACTCGTAAATAAAAGCTACCGAATAGAATCTTTCCTCCCGTCTTCTGCTCGGAATGTTTGTGAGTTAGCAGGTGTCATCTCTGCAGCTCTCGGAGTCACAGCAGCAGACGTGGGATCCATGAACGCTCACTATTAGGGGAACAAAAGAACAAAGCACAGGAGGGAATCATACGTTTTCCATTGTGTTGGAAAGAGGAGGAGAGGAAAAAAGAAAAACAGCTCCCACTCTCATCACCAGGTCCTCAGCAGCACGGAGGCTGATGATCCAAAGAGCTGCTCTGGAATGCCGGGATAAGCCGCGCCACTTGGGGCCGTCCCAGTAATACCAAGACAGCACGGCTGGCGGGGTGGCGGGGGGGGGGTAGCATCAGGAAGGCACAGACGAGTCCAACACTCAGCAATCACGTCTCCCCTGACCAGGACGTCTTCGTGCACTCTGTAAAACCTCTGCATTAGTGCTTTTCATTTCCTCGAGAGTTTTTTTTTGTAACGCCTCGTGTATTTCTCGCCACAGGCATTCTAACTGAATTATCCAAGCATAGCCGCAAGGCATGCTGGTTATTTAAAATCTGCCAGAAAAACAGCACTACCTTGTTAAACGCAACACCATACTAATAATTGGTGAAGTATCCGTCTTTCTTTTCCATTCATTTTCTTTGACAACCGCTCATCCGTTCAACTCCAGTGAGTGCATTTCTGAGTACACATCGATTGCCAAGTGTTTCGGACGAGGGGTTGTTGAGACCCCGACCTGAACTGACCCCAGATAAGATCTGTCAAGTCTTAGAAACAGACCGGACAATTCAATTTATGGGCACTGAGATGAAAAGGGTTCAGTTCATTGTGAAACTGTCGAGGGTCAGAGGACGTCAGCCGAGTAGCTTGTCCTTCATACGGGGCCCTGGACACATTTTGCATTCACACAGCGAAAATAATGCGGCCACGTGTCCCGCTCCACCTCCGAATGGGGTCTGAGTGATCTGATCTCATGGAGGACACGTTTGGATGCGTTCAGGGTGGATTTGGACGACTCAGGACAAATATTTACACCGGGCTGGACGGTTTTCTGTGATCCACATGAGACAAACTCTTCTTCCAGTTCTCTCCTTGAGTTACCGCTCGTACCGCTGTGCCCGGTGGAGCTGTGAGTAACTCACACAGTTCTTTTCAGGATGAGGTACAGACGAGCAATTTCATTTGCTGCACAGGTGACTGGGAGCATTTCCAACGCTTTGGTGGGCATGAATCTCTCTGTGCTGAATCATCGGGGAAAAAAACATAAATAGGAAGGTAAAAGCAGTAAGCCAGGGTTTTATCAAAAGGATAGGTGAACCATTTTTTTCTCCTAAGAAAATTCTGACTAGAAAAACAGACAGTTTCTATCTTTTTTTAATATTTGATTGCATTTTTATAAACTCCTATAACTAACAACCCTGCAGAGACTGGTGATTCTGATAAATATATGGGACATATATACACTTACATAAATATATATTCAAATAAATACATCAGTGTCAACCTATTGACTGCCCACAAATTTCCAAACCTCTGCCCTGGATAAAAGCCAGTTGCAACAGTTTCCAGTGTAACCTCAAATTAAAATGTAATTTTCTAAATTACATTACACAAATATAGAATAATGTCGCTGTTGTTTTGAAGTTCTCTGACTTTGCTATTTTGAGGATTTATGCCAATAACTTCTTCTCCATAGAATCATCCGCTGAGGATCATGGGCATTGTGTTCTTTAGAGGAATTTGCCAAACTGAAAATGGAAAAAACAGGATTGCTGTTAAATCAAGCTGAAAATAACTGCTGTCTATGAATCAAATAAATGACAAATAAAACTTAAATCAGTTAATTCTACTGACTTAATCTAACTTTCAAATCGTTTAGTTTTTATGTTTTTTAAATTCGATTTGTGTTTGCTGAGCCCTGTTGAGGAATCTCTGTCACTGATGGGACAGACGATAAACAATTTTAGTCTAATGATAGATAGATAATCTTTATCTCCAGTAATTATAGCGAACCATCTGTAACATGTATGAACATGTAGTAAAACGTCTGTGGGGAGAGAATCAGCAGTCTGTCCATGCCCTCCTTCCCCATCGCCCCCTGGATGACCCACTAAAATATCATACTGAGCGAGCAGTGGGAACGAGTCTCCCCAACGGAGGCTGAAACACCATCTCTCTCTTTCATTTATCCCCTCCTCTCTCCCGAGACTCCTCTCATTAAGCAATCGCACCACGTCACCAGTAGAACAACGTTAATAGGAGCTGATGATCAATCCTAATTGGTCTCTTCAGAGCGCCTGTCCGCTGGTGGAGGATCTGCCTCGGCACCCTAATGAACTATTCATCTAGTATCGGCGAGCCCAAAGGTCAGCCTCCACACACACACATCACACCGGCGACACACACAGACACAGCAAAACTTCAACAGACATACACTCGTGCACGTGAAGCCACGGGCACGGGCACAGGCTCAGTGAGACCAGCGTCCCCTTCAGGAGCATCGGTATTTTCCTGTAAGTTTCATACACATACTAATTGGAATTCCTCATATCTTCTCATGTCTGCACATGACACGTCGTAATGGTGCTGAAGTCGAGTCAAAGAGAACCACACAGATTAACACACATGCATAATATCTGTGTTAATAAGAGTTTGGGGCATCTGCTGAACATCCACAGAAAGGGCAAATCAAGATGGCAAAAATGCTAATCTCGCCCTTATGAAGTTGTTTTTGCTTCATGCACAGAGTAGACCGATGGCATTGAACTGCTACACACACACACACACACACCATACATTCAGACACACACCCACACACAGAAAATGACAGAAAAGCGAAAAACGTGTCAGGCGTTGTGGGAAGTCAGTGTGGTCAACCATGAGAAAAATAACATCTAAGATGGAACTTGCTGATACAGGAATGGGGATACGGTCGTGTGTGTGTGTGTGTGTGTGTGTGTGTGTGTGTGTGTGTGTGTGTGTGTGTGTGTGTGTGTGTGTGTGTGTGTGTGTGTGTGTGTGTGAGATTGAAGCTGTAAGTCTGTGGCTCCGTTTCAGCTTGGCTGGTTAGAAGGTTAGAATAAGGATTTGATTTAAGGGAGAGCTGCTCCCAGATCTGTGTCCATGAAGGAAGAAATCCTCCATCTGACTTAAATCCCTTCAGAACTCACACACACACAATCACACACACACACACACTCACTCCTCAGTTAATGTAATGCTTCAGCAGGATGAGCATTGGGCGCCGAGGGCATGACCAGCAAACAGGCTGCAGGTTTTCTTTTACTGCAGAGGAAGGAGGGAATGAGGGAAGGAGGGAGGAAGACATATTACCTTCTCTGAGCGAAGGAAGGTGAGGGCAGTCTCGTGACACCATCCCTCATCTCCCTTTGTCTCTCTGCCCTCACCGTCTCTTTAATACCCATTTTAATTTTCACAATCCTGAATGTAGCAGCCACCTCTGTAACCTCTTCCTCACTCCTCTCCCCCTGATGTCTTCCTCCACCCCTCTTTCCTCTCCTCCCCCCGCTCTTCACCACCCTCCAATCCCCACGCATTTCTAAGTTATCTTCATCATCCGTCCACTCTATCGCCACGCCGACGAGCATCATTATCCGTCTCTTCTTGCCCCTCGGTGTCTAAGATTGTAGGAGTGAGGACTTTCCGCTGAGCGGGTTCAACGAGTATGCAAACGCATTTGTGCCTCTAAAATGCAAATAGTGTAGACATGTGCGTGTGTGTGTGCACGTGTGCAAACGAGACCATGGAGAGGAGGGAGAAACTGAATGGGCACTCGTATTCATGTGCAGGCACTACACTACAAAGAGACAGTAATCAATACAGGAAGCCCCGCATCAAGTGGTTAGTGTAAACACATATTCATGCATAGGAAGCGAGGTTTGGTGAGAGCAGATTCTCCATTTATCATTTTGATATATGTGTGAGCATGCTCCAGAGCCCACACACATGCAGCACTTGAGCAGACGCATGAGCACCACTGCATATACATGTCCTCAGGCAATTGCCTTTTCTCCTGTCCCCCGACTTATCGATACCTACAGTGCACAGTGGTTCGTTCTCCGTGACGGGTCAATCAGGGGTAAATCAAATGCAAAAAAGAGTAGAAGCAAATTCATAAAAAAAGAGAAAACATGTACAGATAGTTAATCAAAAAATGCAATATAAAACTGAATGTTTCGTCATAGTAAAAACGTCTTTTCAAACGACAGACAGTGAGACAAAAGGCAGCAGTAATGTGGTTATACACAGAGCGGCTCTGTTTGCCCCCGAATCTCTCGTGACATATCCGTCACTTTACTGAGCCATACATCCCCTGTCTAGCTCCTCCTCCCTTGTTTGGGCAAAGCATTTTGCATGAGACCATAATACAATATGCACAAAGAAAGAAAAACACAAGGTCCTCAACAGAAATGCTGTCAGACATTTTAAACTTTACTCTATTTGTCCGATTAGGTTGCATCTAAAAAAAGTTCAATTTTCTTTTTAAAAGATTCTTCAAATGGCATCTAAGCCCTCTGCATCATTGAAAAGTCCTGAATCTGCTCATGCTAAAGGGATTTCAAAAGTTTAATAACTTGACTCGAGAGGTTTCCTACTGGGAAAAAATCATCTTCAGCTTTAGTGCACTGGAAGCTTCAAGTTTCCACATCACACCGTTTAAATGTTGAATTCTTGACCACGATTGAGTCTCAGTTTGTGAAGTCGCAAAACGATTTTCATCCACACAAACTCAGGTGGGGACAGAAAAGTTTCTTTCAACAACATGAATGTGAAATCAGCCTTCAAGTGAAATGAAAATAGGAATTGATTGGAGGGAGACTTATAAATTGAGAAACTCTTAAAAAGATATGTTGGGCTCTGGTAAAGTTATTTAAAAAAAGTTATTTTTTGTGACGTCCAATGTTTCATAAAATAGTTTGTTATTGTTATTTTCAAATACCTTGAAAATACTGCAACTGAATTTGTGTTTAAGTTTCAAAAAATGTATTTAGCGTGCATCCCCGAAACGTTTTCTCAAGATCCATTAATTGCTGAGAAATCTGTGAAAAAACCACCTTCTTCATAAAGTTCAAGAGACTGAAACAAACAATCCTGGATCCTCTCCATGATTTGAATGCATCGGTTATTAAAAAGTGCCCCAGACTCACACAATACTATGGTCTAACAAACATGGTCGGTGGAGGTTTTCTGTTGTCAAATAAATCCCAATGTTTCAAAACCACAATTTGAGATGTATTGCTGGGAAATAGCTTTATTGTGTTAACACTGAAATTGGCTCAAACTGTGCGATTTCTTCTGTTAACTTTAAGAATCATAGTATTTTCCACTACAGGGTCAGTTATGGTGACTGAGAACCAACGATGAACGAAAATGACCTAGATCTGGACTGAAGCTGAATGAGCTGTTACATTGCCACAGAACAAATTCAATACAGAAGCGAAAATTGTAAATACTTATCGCTCCTCAACATGACGTGATGTATCAGTAAATAAAAACATAGAGGGGAGCCAGCTGCACACATGAGGACATGCGTGGGGTTATGGGAGGAAACCGGGCGTGCACGGATCTGTTCATGCGTTTCAAAAAGGTACGAAATTATTCTTGCTTCGCGTGACATTATTCAGATTCCAAAATTTGCATGAAATGAATTAGTTTGAGGTTATCCCCTATAGCATTTTGGATGCTGCTTTGACACTGATTGCAAATGCGGCTTCCACTGAATCATGGGGCCGACGCCTGAAATTTCCCCCTGTGCGAAAAGCTTTTTACAGAGATGAAATTAGATCATATTCTTACAAGTAAAAGATCGAATTCACCAATTGTAATAGTGCATCTATATATACACATATATTTTTTTAAAAAAAAGTAAGGTTTAGAGGTTTTCTTCCAGCCTGACATGAGTCGAGGCGTCTCATGGAAGCAGTATTCAAATGCATGTGCTTTATTTGAATGGACAAAAATAAATATATAAAAGTATTGTCACAGATGGACATTCAGGGGGAAAGGACGAATCAAAAGATGTTTATAGCTGTTGCTGTGCACGAGCGCTTCTCCTTCAGACTCAACATCGCCTCTGCAATAATTCCAAGGTAATAATAGAAGAGGTTTGTCGGTGTCATTGAAAATAAACACGTCTCCAGTCAAACCAATGAGAAAAGGATATCTGACGGGAAAATTGGATTTCACCTCCGAATCTCCTGTGGTTTGTTTCTTACCTTGCTCATGTAGGCGTTCTGCAAGATCGGCGTGTTTACATCCGTTTACTCACACGTAACTCAAGTGGATTAAACATTCTCCAGGTTTGTGTTTGCCTTAAACAAACTGCTCTTTTCAATTTAAAATTCAGTGTGTTTTCTCAGCAAATTGTAATACAAACAGATTTCAACACACCAAGAAGGAGGTGGTCTCTGTGAGCCACGTTGACCAGGAAGGCTGAACCAAAATGAGTCTGTCTGGTCTATAGAGGATTTCCTTGATCAGGTTATCCCACCATTATTGCTGTCGCCTTGCATGCTGTGTGTTAACATGTGTACCGCTGTTCGGGTGAGTGAACACGTGATTACCAAGCGTCGGACATCTCGTCGCTTGCGGGCACCATTACCTCTTTGAAAAGTCACTGAAGTGCAATGAATCCTGGGATAGGCTGGCCCCGAGATGCCTCCACACATCGGAGATTTCATTTCTCCAGGATGGAAGGACACACACCTGTCGGGCCACATCTGTCGGAGCTGTCGAAAGTTGACCGGCTAGCCGCGGCCACGGATCGCACCGTCCTTCAAATGGAGCCTCTAAAGGATGCAGGCCCTGAATGATACAGAAAAAAGTATTTTAAATTTAAGAATGTGATTTTGTTACCTTTAAGTTGAACAAAATGAATATGCAGCAGACTTGAAGTCATTTCTTTGAACCACCCATATTTCTCCAAGATGTTTTGACACTAATTCAGTTTGACAATAGTGTTTGTAATTTATCACAATGAACCTTGAAAACATTGTCTCCTGCACACACACTGTCTACTCCACCTACTCCTCTATCAGGAGTGACACTCTCCTCTTCTGTATTGTGGCTACTTTAATTGTTTATTTCCAGGACGTCCATTCCGTAGATCTTGTTATTTCTCCACCATGTTGTTTCATGCTGTCAATTAGATTCACTTATCCAGTGCAGTTTTGTCTTTGCTTGTCATCTTGAATTTCGCTCTCGTCTTGATTTGTTTTTTTACAGAGGAGATGTTTTCACGGGGGCCTCCCCAGGTTCCTTTTCCAAGCCGCCCATCACACGCGCACGTTATTGATCTCTTGCTTCTGTTTTATCTCATTTCTTCACAGGGAAGATTTTCTTTGTCCGGCAGGGGAGATATATAAAAGAACATGTCTGTTCTGCCTCGCCGTTGTGTCGACACTGCTAAACTGTAATACCATTCATGGTTATTTCAATGTTCAATGTCCTGTTTTCTCTCATCCGTCTGTTTTGCTCTCACTGTCCTCCGCTTCTCCAGGTCCACTTCTGAGCCATCAGCTATTTTTGTCGAACGCGAGGAAGGACAAACCGAAGTGCACTTCAGCTGTTCCACGAAAAAAAATAAAACATTCTCAAATGATGAAGCGTGTGTGTCACCGGAAAACAAACAGCACCAACTCATTCTCCATACCTCTGTGCTCTGCTGTTTGTGTCCCTTGGTGTGTGAGTAACTCATGAATGGGCCTTTTTGCTGCACTCTCTCATTATTACTGGTACAAGCTGCAGCACCCAGCACAGTGTGTTCTGCACATTCTACACTGGTGTGTGAGGCTGGAATTCCTGTTTGTGTCCGACGAGAATGAAAGCTCTTCGTAGTTGTTATTTAAAAGGATTTGTGTACGTGTAACTCTGTGTGTGTGTGTGTGTGTGTGTTTGTGAATGTGTGTGCAAAATCTAAGCGATATCAGCCGTGGATCCCTGTGTTTACAGAAAGCCTTCATGAATTAACCAAGATTCTGTATACACGAAGAAATGGAAAGATCGTCTATCTCTGCCGCTTTTCCTTCTGTGAGCACACACACACACATTTGCCAACACGTGCCTGTACACAAAAACGAAAAGAAAAAAAACACCACAAAATGAAGTGCCGATCCTCAGGTGAAGGGCGATGTACAGGCAGCTCAACAGTCAATTATTTGGTATAATGAAAAACATTTATACAGCTGATGATACTCTGTGCAGTCGAGGGCACAGAATCCAATAACTGTAGGCCAGAGGAATCTCATTCTGTTGGGTGTGTGTGTGAGTGTGTGACCATAATTGGGTTTTGATTGAAACCCCCTGCAACCCAAATAAAATGGATGTGGGGGGGTGTGAGAAACATCGAGCATTTATGAAACAAGACCAACTCTGGATGTAATAAATATTTGGGAAGTTTAAGGTGATAGACACATTGTCCGTGAAAGCTCTAGTTCGAATGGGAACTGAATACAACAGCCCGGTCAGAAGTGTCGTTAGCTGATGGAGTGGTAATGACAACAAAGCATTGAGAGAGCCTGATGATGAAATGAGCTGAGACATTAGCGGTGGCAAGGCAATTGAAAACCACTTTGAATACAAGGCAACAACTGCCTGTGTCATTAAATGATGTATGAGTAATGAAAAATGATATTAATTCACCACCAAAATGAACCAGGCTGACACGGGGGCAGCGAGGGAACAGTATCTAATGAATGGGTACGGAAGTGCGACACTGAAATACTTGGACTACCTGTGATCTTACAAATCATATGAAACAGCACTGGGTCAACGGGTCAAAATGAACTGAACACTGTGATCAGGGTTAATTACATGTTGAGAAATTATCTTTTTAAGAAGTAAAAAAACATAGACAATTTTTTTATATGGAGAACTCTTAGAAACTTTGAAATTTGGGCTCATACGCACTGCAACTCAAGAGAACACATGCAGTTAGGGAAAACATCATCAATTTGACACATGCGGCAAATACAAAAATGTGTTTCGACAACATGACTAAATAATCCCCACACCATCAAACCCTAAAACACAACTAAAGTGTTTCCAGTACCTTATTGATGGACTCACTAATAAGGGCAGTTTAAAGCATATAGATGATGCACTCTTCCAAAAGGCTGAGGTTGACCCTTAAGTTGGATCAAGCACAGTTTATCGCTGACAAACTATAATTTGCATGTGTTTGATTAAATAATTAATATATTAATAAATGAATATGTATTGAGAACACATTTCAATTCGTCATCTGATAACCCAGCCCCAGTTGTTCATTTATAAAGAAATCAGATATCTCTCTCTCTCTATCTGAGTCTGAGTAATCAAAATAGGATCATGGGCGGGATGAAGGAACATTGTTATTGGCTTTTCACCACAGAGAGGAGACAGCAGGCTACAGCTGCCAGTCCCAACCGACTGCACGCGACAGTGGAAAACATTCATTTTAATTCTATAAGTCTGAATGAATAGTACGTGTAACTCATAATTCAGAAGCAATAAGGAAGAGCTGGCAACTTAAGAGAAAAACACATGAAAGCCGAACACTCCGACCAGTTAGATTAGTTAATTCATTAATTTCAATTATTTCCAGGCTGCTGTGACAGCTGAGGCAGCAAGAGGGACGGCTGTATTTAATGAAGACAGAGATGTAGAAGAGGAGGAGGAGGAGGAGGGGAGGAGGAGGAGGAGGAGGAGGAGGGGAGGAGGAGGAGGAGGAGGAGGAGGAGGAGGAGGAGGAGGAGGAGGAGGAGAGGAGGAAACAGCAGCAGCCAACATGTTGCTGTGGGACATTCAGACCCCTTGGATTGTTTGGTACTGAAACTGTGGGACTTTTTAACTTTGTATTTCCAGGTATCTATGGGACTGGAGACATGATGTAAATCTTATATAGATCAAAACATATTTCACGATCATATGGTAGAATAATGACATCCTGCTTAAATTGTAATTTGGTAAAAAAAAAGGTAAGCATTCTCAAATAAGGATATATCCAGCATGGACACAGGGTATATGCAACCTTCCCCTCTTTTCCATTCATGTCGTTATAGTGTATAGATTAGACATAAGGCAAAGACTTTGCCAGTTTCAAACAGTCAATGTCCATCCTGTGTGTTTACCTGTGTCCTCTGTCAACCCCCGCAGCATCAGTACCTGTCTGTAATGTGCTGGGTAGGATTTGTTCTCATCACCAACACGCACAAGTGGGCAGCGTGTTAACAAATGCTCTGTGCTCATGTGAAGATATCATGAGCTTCAGCACTGTCCCTCAGTTGTAAGTTGCTTTTGGACAGAAAAGCATTTGCCAAATGAGCGAATATAAAAGTAACTGTGTTCATCCCGTGGAGAAGAACATGCCAACATTTACAAGAATAAAAGTCCAACGCTGTTCCACGTTCATCATGCATTAACTTTACCTGCAAACATCAGTCTGCTATTAAAAAAAAAGAATCATCCTCCGACTATTGAAATATTTCGAGTATAAATCCGGGTCGGTATTTGCATGTTGTATCTTCCCTCTGAACTAAATGAACAGTTTGAACACTTGAGACTGAGAGATTGGCCCTTTCGTGGATAGATGAGATCAAGTGGAGGCTTGAGGTGTACAGGGGACTTATGAGAAGGCAGGGCAGAAAAGGGAGAGGATATACGAGTACTGAATTGAATTATTCAACTCTGGGCCTAGCCTGTAGAATTACAAACCAGGAAAACCAATCACCGACTCAAGGTCTTCCTAGGACGAAACAACGGGGCTGTATGAAACCAATAGTGCTGAGATTGCGTTGCACGTAGGCAAAATGAGGCAAGATGATCTGATCTACAGGCCTGTCTTTAATTTGCTAGTTTTAAATGACAGACTCTCGACACAAGTCTTCTATCTCATGCATGAGCAACCGCCGAATTAAAGGAAAAGATTAAACAGATACTTGTAATTGGGCGTAATTACTGACAACCTCATCTCAGGAGCCAGGGCCTTGCTGCGGTGAAGGTCACACACATTTAAATGCAAATGGTCGCCCGGCGCCAAACAAGTGTACGTTTCAGGTTTAATTTTGCCTTTTGCCTCGGCTGTCTCTCCGAAGACGACCTGTCTGCGCACTGAGAGATTAGGACTGTCCCCAAACCGGGAGCCATTCTGTTCATGTGTCTGTTCCACTTCAGCCTCTCACGGCCTGTCTGTCACGTTCTGCTCAACTGGATGAACACAGCTCATGAGGCATGGTGCCCTGAGCACATATGATCTAAAATACAGTCTTCTTTTATAGGATCATACAATATTTGGTGGCTTTCAGTGTAGACAGTGGATATCCTGCTGTACAGTCCAACCAGTTTATTTTATCACACACATTTTTGCAACAAAAAAACTATTTTTAGGGAGTTTTAGGTTCAGATGGCAATTGTCTAAGCTTTATAAAAAAGCCTGGTCAAGCTAGAAATGGAACCCAGAAAGTTTCCCGCCCCATATTCTGCATATTCACGTCCAGAATCTGTCTCTCGAGATGAACAGTATCACAACGTAACGTGAGAATTACATTCAATCGAGAGAAGATGACATTAGATTGTACACACAAAGTTGTGTATTTGTTTGCATTGATTACTCTGATCCACTCTCAGGCGGCCGTTGACTGTATATTGAGAAAATCTTTCTATGTGTCTGACATGTTGTTGATGCGTTCAATATATAATTACTGCAATCCATAAATGCGACAATAACAATTAACTGTCCACCTACAAAACACAGAAATATGCTCGAGAAGCCATCTGCTCAGAACATACAATCTCTATCCACACACACACACCCACACCCACACCCACATCCACACACACACACACACACACACTACACAAGACAATATCTCCAGGGATATTAGATGGAAGCAGAGGGCCACACCGAGCTGAACTCGCTGTCAGCGGGGAGCATCAGTAATGAAATTGCATATGCATACAGTAGCATAGGCCACAGACTGGCTGAACTGACAACACAACAGCAAAACGCATGACAGGCAAAACACGGCAGGGAAATATCACAGGAGAGGAAAATAGGAGATGCGGAAAGAGAGGCGGAGGAGGGATGGAGGGCGATGTGGAAGGAGGAGAAGGAGAAGGAGGGCGGGAGACAAAACGAGTCCCTGCACACAGCTTGGAACAGATGCGTCTAATCTCACACAGGTAAAGCAAGACAACTAAACAAACAAACACACAGCGAGATATTAAAGGCGCCAGATGCAACCGGGCTCGCACAATCCCTTACATATACGCTCCACTGTAAACATATTCATGAGGTGTGTGCCGAGGAACCCTGTCAAGGCTCCATCTTGGACGTACATAAAGAGTTTCTGCAAACCAGCCGCGCTGAAAGGTGAATAGGAAACTGTGCCGCGGCATTCATCACAAGCATTCATTGCACATGACAGCTTGTGTGTGAAGTGCAGCCTACAGGCACAGACCACAGTATGAGAGAATGCTGCTGCAGCTACAGAGGGGAAACAACACAAGTCTGAATTTTTCACGAGGCCCCGGTGATTATTGTTTGTTAATCATTCACCCAAGTCCTCAGAGATACACAACAACACCATTAAAGAAAAAAGGCCAACGCAGGAGAGGCGTCCGACAAAACACACTGCGCATTCTGTTTGAAGACAAATCAGAGAAAGCATTTGTCATTTCATGAAATTTAATTTTCTACATTTCGAAAGTAAAAAACAAGAAAAGAGAAAAGGCAACTTGAAGAAACAATCAAAAGTAAACAAGGGAACAATTGACTGCTTTTGCAAGGATTATGGTATTTCGGCACCTTCTGCTTCATTTCCTGGATTTTATGTGTGTGTCTCAAACGCCGCCAACCAACGCGTCCTTCCAAGGATCCCCCCCGAGCCAACCTCTCCCAGTATTCTTTGCATTTGGTCATGAATCATTGTTCAGAGAGATAATAGCCCCAAAGGACAAGACATCCGACGCAATGTTTACACTCTTAAATGGAAGATTCAGACCAAACAACTAACAGTGGACATGTTTATGAAAAAATAATAATACCGGGCATTGGACCTTGAATAGCTACAGAGCTGTTGCTAGGCAATAGCATTAAGGGAGGGCCGAGCTGGCGACGCAGATCATCGGAATTCTCCGTAGACCAGATGTTCTCATTATGGTTCAGCCTTCACTAAGCCAGTGTGTGCTGCTGACTGGCCTTGACCCCTGGTTCCTGCTCCTCCAAGCACCTCCTCAGTCAATGATCATTCATTCACTCACCTAGAGTATTTAAGGGCCGCTCCGCACCTCCTCGCCAGAACGCCGCCTTACATTGTGGTGTTGTTACTCCAGCCAAACTCCTACCGATCTGCCAAAGCCTTTTTCTGTGGTCTTTGCCTCAGGATCACCTGCACACAAAACGTCTGCATAAGACCAGAGAGGAGAGGGGTGGAAATAATCTGTTTTGATATGTTGTGGTTAGAAGTTGTGGCCTTGTTGCTGCTACGAAAAATAACCTTTGCCGCTTAGTCAGACAACAAGAACCCCAATTAAAGCACTATATATCCTTAGAGAAGTTCAATAAGAATAGCATAAGAATATATAGTAAGGTATTATCTCTCGTTCAAATCATTTCTTTCTTTGAAACATCCCAGCCTATATCGACAAGGTGTGGATTTCATAAGTGAGGACAACTGTAACAATTATGTTAATCATTCATATACAGCTTTAGGAATCTACCCACTGATAATAACTGGTTAATCTGGAGCTGAACAGACAGAGTCAACTTACACTCAAGGAGTAATTTAAAATGCTATTTGTGTAACAGGCCGGCTAATGTTTTCACAGCCAATGTGAATAACACAATCACCGCAAACTATGGAGGTATTTTTTTGAAAAAGATGCCACTGTTATTCAGAACACTCGTGGATTTATTGTCTGGCTGAGCCGACGTTCACCTTTCGTGCTTATTTTCCTTTTTTTTTGCCGGCATTCACTGATTGAATTCTTATTCTGCCAAGTTCTCCGTCTGCTCCTTTCACACATTTAACAAAGGCTCCTTAACACAGCGAGAGAACAGGGAGGGGATTGATGGGTTAGAAGGAAGGAAACAGAAAAGTATTGAGAAATTGAAGGATACTGTATGACATTGCCAGATTTTCATTTTTTAAGCATATTCAGAGAGAGAAGAAATGAAAGAGGGGGGAATAGGAAATGGACGTAGGAAGCTGGAGGAGGAGGGAAAATGCTGCGAGAGGCGGACAGAAGCACCTCAAGCTGCAGAAAATTGAAGGCCATTTTAGATTCAAGGCACACGGTATATCCTGAGATTATTGACTCAAATTGTCAGCGAGGGGAGAGAAGGCGTTTGCAGGCGGACAGAGAGCGAGAAAGAGGAGAGGAAATAGAATGAGAGGCTTGAAGTAATGTGCTGAATGAAAAAAGAAAAGAGGGGAAAGGATAGAAAGGGTGTAAGTCAAGAGAAAGGTGAAGTGTATGCAAAAGTGGGATGAGGAGGAGGACAAGAGAGGGACGGGTGAAAGAGGAGAGGAAAACATTTGTTTTTCAAGATCAGGGGCCGGGATTGGACAAGGACAAGAGGTCTCGAAGAGGAAACACTCGAGACTTCATCTGCAGGACGACATCAGGGTCGCACATGCTCACACGCAGCGATACCTGTTAGACCAGAGGTGGACGACTTGGGAAATCACAGGAGGCTCGGAGCATCACGCCGCTGTGTGTGCATGTGTGTGCACCAGAGCATGTACATGTGTGTCTGCATTTAGCTTTTAGCAATTTTAAGCGGCAGCATGAAGCCCTGGGGAGAGCAGGTAGCTGCACTCTTACCCCACTAACTGTGTCTGGAATTAAACATCCACTCATTCAGGCCGTGTCTGACCTCCAACTGACAGTGCAGCCGTTTTTACCTGGCGGCTCTGTGGGAGGAGAGTTCTCTGCCCTACATCTCACAACCTCCTCCGCTCACTCTGAGGCTCAGCACAGGACACTGTCACTCTGACTAATAACTGGAATGTCCTGAGTCAAAGGTCAGTGGATGAACTATACAACAACTTTTATTTAAAAAAAAGTGAATGATTTCATTCACATCTGCTACTGAATGGACTATTCTGACTGGAAAAAATAATCAAATTTTTCGAGAAGGTGGATTCTTGTGGTGTTCATGACAATGACTTGCCATTAATCTTAATATAAAACTGTCCTTAGCTGTTCTGAAGATTAACTTTGTGGGTTGAAAAGCCTCCACTTACTAGAAGGTCGGCGGTTCGATATCGGGCTCCACTAGTCTGAATCC
Source organism: Pseudopleuronectes americanus (assembly GCA_038501795.1). NCBI lineage: Eukaryota > Metazoa > Chordata > Actinopteri > Pleuronectiformes > Pleuronectidae > Pseudopleuronectes > Pseudopleuronectes americanus. The sequence goes on along the minus strand of CM076734.1, from coordinate 10,066,170 downwards.
TGAAGTGTCCTTGGGCAAGACAAAAAAGGCAAAAAAAAATTGAGAGGGTTTGTATTACAGAGGATTGTGGGGTGTTAAAGCAGCGCAGATCAATCTGAACTGACTCGCATGTATCGCTATAGTTAATTTACCATAGATTGTTTGTAAAATCTCTGGCAACTTCCTTAGAATTTCCTGGTAGAGCTACTACAATTCTAGATGGGGATTAATAGCTATTATCATTTTATTGGAACTATATTGTTCGAGACGTTAAAGAAACAAAGTGATTGACAGCGCCCTCTGCAGCGTCACATGCTTGTAGAGACAAAACAAGCCTCACGTATCCCATTCCTGAACCAGAAGAGTTGCCAATATAAAACTCAGTTCGACATAATTCTTGAACTTGCTGCACCTGTTTCCGGTCACATAAGCTGCGACTCTCCGTCCCAAAAGTTACATTGAGCAAGAACAGACGTTCAGGATTAGGAGCTGGAATGACAGTGGCACCATTCTTCCCATTCCACGTCGGTGACATTTTTAAGCTGCTTTAGGGTGAAAAGGTTGCATAGTGTTGCTTTAAAGAGCTGGGATATGCACCAGACCTCCTCCTGAAACTTTAGTATAGTTTTTGTTTCAAAGGGACGTGTCCTCATTCTTCTCCTCCTACAATTTATCTGACGATGTGATTCTTTCAATATATCTTTGGGAGACACAGGTTGGAATATCCATCACAGTCGGTTGTAGAATATGCTAATCGTGAAGAGCAGACGTTCAATTCAGGCGGTGACATTTTAACAAAAAGTAAAAACAATTACAAAACACTTTTCTCATTATGTCTGTGGTTGAGCAGAGTCCTGTTAAATCCTGTTTTATGTGACTCCCTGTCCAGTTCCTTGTTTGACTTTCTAATTAACTAAAACAGAGAAAAACAAATGAGACGCCGCAGTAATTGCATTGGTTGCTGCTTGTACCCAAAAATGCATTGCATGCCAAACGTCATCTCAAAGCCCAAGTTCATATTTTGTATTTTTACTCAATCATTTAATCAAACCAACAGACTAAATTTGTCCACCCATTTCGGTGCTTATTTTCTATCTAAGGAAAAGATCAACTCCAAATAAGACAAAGTAAACAATAAAATCTGTTAAATCGACAGATAATCGACCATACAATGATAATCATGCTTATATAATGTGATTATCGCCTATACAAAGACACTTATAACCGAGAAAACCCGGCTGTTTAAGGAGTGATATTTCATATTGCTGAATGGCAGATTACTGGTATGTAAACATGGGAGTTTGTGCTGTTGTGAGGGTTTATGAGCGTGTGAGGGATTACAGCGTCTCGGGAGGTTAACTGAGGAGAGAGCTCTCTTCGGGGACAGTTGTGGTTTGTGTTGCTGCTTGTTTATTTTCTGATTCTGCGGTTGAGAGGGAGAAGAAAGGAGCAAAGACAAAGCAAAGAGGATTGAGTTTGTGACTCCGAGCCAAACGCCAGCCTCCCCACAGACACCAGAGGCGATCCAAACCTCCGTAAGCAGCATCAGAGAGCAGCAGAGAGCCGGTGAAGGGACAAACCCCGTCTCAACATCACAGGAAGAGTCCACTGTGCTGCTGGACAACACACAATCACAGAGGCATCCTGCAATTTGCACAGTTGATGTTTACTAACTGGCTAGTTTCCGTTTCCATTGGAGGATAAGAGACATGGGCAAGCCTCCTTTTTCTTTTAAAAATGTTTAATTGGCTGCCCAGCAGTCAGGATCGCCTTTAGTATCACAGGATTGGCCAAACTTCTGAAAAAGAAGGAGCGAAAGAGCCAAGTCAGAAACCAACATGTACCAGGAAGTTCAACATTTAGAGCAAGTATTAAGGGCTCGGTTCTTTCAGAGTTACAACGAATAATCTTAGTAGCAATGTCAGACTTTTATATAAAATGGTAAAAACAACAGGAGTTAAGTCCGAGTGCTTTACAGTCAAGACAAAGCACAAACAAGAAAAGATGAAAACAGAGCAAGAGAGGATGCAAAGTCACACAAGATTAAAGTGAATGAGATTAAATAAACAGAATTATAAAACAGACCAATGCTTAATTAAAAGATTAAAAGTGCAGGATTTCAATAAAGTAAAGTTTTTAATAAAGGAAGTTAAATAAAGGTCAAAACTGCACTGTAGGTTCAGGTGGGCACGGTTCTAATCCCTCTGCTTCATAAACTGCAGGAAAACAGTTATTAGCTCGTTTGATTTGTCATTAAATTGTGTAAATCAATGTAATTTCAGTGATTACAAACCGCCTCGACTGTGCAAAAAGCTAAAGACCATACATTTCAAAATGGAGGTGTTCCATTTTGTACGAAGGGTTTGACGAGAGTTATCTTTTGTAAAAATCTGTCTTATAAACCGAGAACTTTGTCACATTGTGAAAAACAGTCAGTCTTTATTAAAAAGACAACAAAATATCAAGAGGTAGTAAGAGATTAACTTCACTGACACTTCCTGGCCCTGATGATGAGGTGATACAGAAAATGAATTCAGCAGCCGATGTCAAGCTAATGCTACTTTAACGCTCTTGCTAAGCAATAGTCCCTTTTAATTCTCAGCTTGGATCCAAGTTCTTAAGGCGACAGCTTTGAGCTAGAACCTAAATAAATGTTGTAAAAGCTCATGCTACAGTTTCACCATCCCCAGTGAAACGGTGCTTGGATGCAGACTGTGAACACGAGGAGAGAGAGAGTGCGTTTGAGACGTGACGAAGGCCGAGAGGCACGAGCCATCCCAGGTTCAGCTCCTAAATGAACTGCTTCCATAACTGTGATAATAGCAACTACGCTCCTGACATATTACTGAGCCACCAGGGGGCTCTAGGGAAGGGATCGTATCTTAACCACCAGAACTTCACCACAGTGAAATGAACTAAACGCCCCCAATGCACCTCCACTTTTAATATATCTCTCTGTACTTGTGTGTGCAGGCATGCATGAATACGAATATGTGTGTGTGTGTGTGTACGTACAGTCTCTAGGCCCTACAATCCATAAGAAGAATGTTCCACCTTGCCCCTGATGTGAACCCCCTACATCACGCCTTATTGTCTCCCCCTTCTCGGTTCTCACACACACACTAATCAGGGCGAGGCAGCCATTGTACGAGGCAAAGGTCTGCGGGGCTGTTTGATAGCAGATTAGGTTGGCGTGTAAGACAAGGGACCGGGGCCACACAGGAGGGAGTCACATGCTAAATCTCTCTCACACACACACACACACACACACACACACACACACACACACACATACCCACACCCATTCAGTCCTAGTCCCATACTCGACTACATAGTACATGGGCACACTGAAAAGAAACACCTTCTGAATTTCCTCATCCTGAGTCATGTTACTGTTTTTGGCGGAAGCAGCTCAGATTGTTGAATATCACAGCACAGCAGAAAACAAAGCACAGGCTCGGTGTTGCTGCAAGAACCGACTTGGTAGATTCAGTCCCGAGTTATTACAACTGCTGAACAGCTTTTAAGATGTTGGAATGTGGGCAAAAATGGTGTTGGTGAGTTAAGCTGTCTTCAGACATGAACTCCAGGTCACGATAGAGGGGGAAATAGCTGGGTCACCTAGGTGAGGAGTGGGGCCTGGTTAAAGAATGCAAGAGAAAGTAGAAGAAGTTCCTGTGGAAATAAAATGTTTTTGTTTGCAGCACACTGCTCTCAGATCCTGTTGTCTCTCCGAGCTGACCTCTTGTTGGACACCTCTATTTCATCCCGAGTTATTTGTATCTTTTTATCTCAGTATTTCAGAGTGTGGTGCATGTTAGAAAAACAATCACATCAATCACTTGCTACTGGTGAATTCCCCAGACATAATCCTGCTGTGTTCTCAAATGGGCTTCACCCCGACATTCCCTGTAGTTTTCCCTCACCCTGACATTCCCTGTAGTTTTCCCTCGCCCTGACATTCCCTGAGAAACCAATTCTCACTCACTCGGACGTTAGTGTTGTCACAAACAATCACTCTACATGAATTCAGGAGCAAATCCGGAGTTCAGTGCACGTCTGAAAGCAGGTTCAGACAGCAGCTGCCATCGGTCATCATGATCAATCTCATTTTCTCTATATATACTTTAGATTTATGCTGCATAAGCTAATCATGCTCCATTTCCTGATGAGAACACTTAAGCGCATGTGTAAAAAAAGCCTCTCTCTCAAGGGGAGCTTCAAGTGAATGCACAGTACCTTATATTAAATTAACTGGGGAGAAGATAATTCTTTTGCCGACACTGGTGCTGTGGTTCAGTGGAGCTGTTTTAAACACTTTAGAGAAAACAACACAGACACAGTGGAAGGGTTTATGATGAGATCAAATCAATTATTCACATCACAACCTCATGAAGATACCAACAAATATAAAAAAACAATCTACAATCATGTGTACACAATGAATGAAATACATTTGATGATTTTGTTTGCTTTTCAATAAAGGCTTCACGTTCACATTTAAATAAAATAAATCCATAGCAACAGTATAAACTGCTGCCTCATTCTGTAAAACATAAGCTGTGTGCGGTGGACCTTGGGCACCGCATGCTTGACATCGGAATTGCACTGGGGCGCCTGATAATAACGGACAAACTCCCACTGTGCCCGTCCTGACAGTCAAATTCACAGCGAGTCAATAAAAACACAAACACATGGAGGTGAGAACGCAGCTCGTTCAAGAATCCAGTTCAAAACACCACTCCACCAACGTCCTGGCCGCGGGCCATCACAAAATGAGAGCACCCAGTACCATCCATCTTTGAAATTTTTTTATTTTATTTATTACAACAAAAACATAAGAGTTACGACACATCCACCTGTTAAATATTAACGATATAGAACGAAACAGTTCATCATTTAAACACCTATGTTATAAATTCCATTGAGTTGTGTACTTATATTGTACACAATGTTTTCAACAATTTTCAAACCCTGAGAAATCCCAAATTATATTCATTTTGGTTGTCTTTAAATTCCTTATTCTTATAATTCTTTAAATGTTATCCCGCGCTGCATCATCAAACTAGGTCTTCTGTTATTGTTTTGATAGTTAGATAGATATTGTATCTTCAATTTTTTTACATCTGACTATGCTGTGCAACTTTTATAGTTCTACCAGGGGGCAAGACAAATGTAAACTGTCCGATGATATAAAAGCTATCAGGCCCTGTCTGCTAACTCAGCCATTCTACTTCTGTGTTGTTATCATGCAATAGATCAAAAGTGAAAGGCTTTGTCCACTTTGATTCTTCGCTATAATTAACAATTGTATTTTAATATCAAATTTTTCAGTGTATTTGTTACAATTTGACTGTTTTTTCAAAGCCGCAGATCTTCACGCGACCCCTCAGCCATAATGAACACTGCAGTAAAGTAGCCGAGGCTGAAACTTGAAGAGATACTGATAAACAATACATCTATTATTAGCTTCACCATGAATCCTCCATCATCTGGACCAGTTGTCTCAGTCAACACTTGTCACTTTGCCAGATGTTCAGTCGGCGGCTCCAATCAACACAACTTAGCTGACAGAGATAAGGGAAATGGGAAACACAAACAGCTAATGTGCGCTAATGTGCTGGATGGTGAGCGGGCTTTGGTTTGAGCAGCGTAGGAGGATAATCAGAGTTAACGCCACTGATCTCCATGTACTAATGGTTTTAACCTTTATTTATCTGGGTGAAGTTTAATTGAAAACTCGTTGACATGCGGAGGAAGCTAGAAGGTCTTTCACACGGAGTTGGCTCATACTGAAACATTTGATGGTTTGATGCCTTGCTCGTGGGCTCTTTGGCACCAGAACAGTTCATAGATCTTGAGATCTCCTGTGAGAATAATGTCTTACTGTCATTATTGCATTGTTTTTAGCTTGCACCTCAATTTTTGTTGTGTTATATATTTAGGTCGATCCCTCTAGATGCAATGTTAAGCAAACACAAAAATAAAAACTGCATCTTGTGCGTTATTTTTTACAGCCATCCTCCAAATATATTTCACAACAGTCGCATCAGCTACAGCAGTTTGAGTCGGTGCGTTCAAGGTTGTACGAGCAAAATGTGTGTGCAGTGGGTGTAACAATCTCTGGATCGATTCCTTCTCCCGATTGATTCAGTGTGGTCAAAACTCAGAGAGGACTCTTAAAAGAGGGAAGCTAACCGCTACGTTTGGAGGGCTGCGATCGTATTGCACAGCTGGCTTTGTGCACAAGGAATAACATAACATTTGTGTCCACGGAAATGACCTCTGTCTGACCTCTTTGATACCGCACCCCCAATCTCATAGCGAGAGGCAGCTACACACCCACACACACATACACAGACACACACACACATATGGTCTGGTGGTGTTGCTGATGTTGGCACATTTGAGCTCTGGGACAAGAGCTGCTCCATTGGCACTGATTACCGCTTTATCCTTCCCTTGCAAACACCAGCCAACATCACCCTGCATACCAATGGACTAAACCAACCAGAGAGAGATAAAGGGGAAGAGGGGGAATTAATGAAGAGTGAGTAAAAGAGGGAGAGATTAAAGGTATTACAAAAAAGAGAAAATTGTTTGGCCAGACCAGCGAAGTCAGCAGGTAAAATAAAAAATAAAATCAGGAAAGGTATATTTCATAGATGAATTCTACAATAGTATAAATTCTTGTTAGTATTTTTCATTTTTAGAACCGGAACTCCTTTCTTCTGTTGAGCCACAGCCAATGAAGCGCTTTTGGGGAAATTGTGTTTAAAGCCCACTGAAAAAGTTATATATAAAAACATAAAGTTTTAAAAGGCAACAATATTATGTAATTATTAATTTCAAAAGGCTATCCCTCTTTTTGCGATTCTTTGAAGTGGGCCAAATTAGAAATTGTCGTTAGAGGCTTTATTCTTAGGCTTGCGTTTACATGATATTGAATGGTTTCTTACATTTCAGACAGAACCCAGGAGGTCCAGTCACTGCAGCTCTACATACGACTGGTTTGGAATTACTTCAATTCAGGGAATAGAGGTTATTAAACATACCCTGCTCACTTTCTTTTTTTCATACCGTGAAATTGTTTTGAGATAAGAATATCACTTCTTTTGACCACCCATGGATAAGGCTATTACATTCATTTAAAAGGAGAGCAACCTGATTTATGCCACCGTACATTTTAAGTGAGCTACGACCTTCTGGCAACTCAGCACATTGAACATTCACACTATTATTTTTTTAACTACATCAGATCAAACTAAACCATAATTCCCCTTTGTCAGTTCAGTAGAGAGAGAGAGAGAGAATTCAGCGGGCAGGCCTTTCACTGTGAAAGGTACAAGTCTTTTCAGAAGAGAGCGACTGTAGCAGCATTAAGTTGGAGATGGAGGCGAGTCGAATCCGCACAAGTTAACATTCACAGCCACATCGATGGGCTTCTGATGTGTCAGGCGAGGGCCCACTGAATGACTCACAGTCTGAGGAGAGCTGATAAGACCTGACGGCAAACCTGCTTCTCTGTGGGAAATAGACGGAGTTGGAACAAAACACATGACACACACACACACACACACACACTCACAAAAACCATCCACACACAGGATTGAAGTGGTGTTAGACAAAAGAAGAGGATTTGAATTAAATATGACATCTATGTTGGGAAGTCTCTGTCTGTCGCAGGGGGTAAATAGAACTAATGAATTTCGCTGAACGTTTCTAAGAAAGAAATAGACAAATTGGAAAATCAAATAGTGCCAAAGCCAAAATAAATCATTGCTTAATGGAAAATCTCAGCAGATGACTAAACTTTCAATCCAACTTTCAATCCAGTTTTCTGCCCCGGACAAAACCGTAGAATGAATGAAAACAGAAACACAACATCAAACACATTCATTCATTTTCAGATGGACATTGTTGCAAACAAAGATAGAGACACAGAGAGACAGATGAAGCTGTTATGTTTCACAATGGGAGGATGGGCTGCACTGGGATGGAGCATGGAGGGACACTTTTGGAACTGATGTTATACGGAAAAACGCTTGTGCCAATTCAATCCTCCCTCTTGGCAAAATAATCATTTCATGACCAAATCATTCCAATTTCTTCCCCCTGTTGAATTGACGCCATATGTGACTGCCTGGATGTAAACCAGTGTGTTTAAGACGGTGAAAGACTCAACTGCTTTTACGTTACTGAACATATATTAAAACTATACTGTCCTTCTGCAAGTATGCTTGGTCAGTTTAGGAACCTGAACAAACAAAAAAATTAAACTGTCATCTACAGTATTGCAGTGTCCACTATCTCTGGATGTCTCTTTCCTCTCGTTTATAGAAACAGATGATGCTCCAACACGGCATCTTCCAATTATGGGATAATTAATTTGCTCTGACAGCCTAATTGTTTACCAGTGGGATTTTAGCCATGTATCAGGTTGTTTACGCTGATTTGGACCAGTGTTTATTTTAGTCCAAATAAAGGGGGCTGACAAATAGAAGTAAGGACATGGACTAGACTCTGAAAAAAACAGTGTCACACTTTACAATACAAGTAGCATAGCATAGCATAGCATAGCATAGCATAGCATAGCATAGCATAGCATAGCATAGCATAGCATAGCATAGCATAGCATAGCATAGCATAGCACAACATGATATGACGTAACATAGCATACAATAAAATAGCATAGTTAAACATAGCAATGCAGAAAATAGCTCAGAATAGCATAGCTATACAAACAACATAGCATGGCATAGCATAACATAATATGGCATAGCAAAACATAGCACAGCATAGCTTGACGTGACATAGCATAGTGTAACATTGCATTAAACAGCATAGCATAACAAAACATTGCGGAGCAGAAAAGAGCAAAACATAGCATTCCTTTCATTCAATTACATATCATAGCATACCATAACTTAGTATGGCCTAGCATCATAACATAAAGCATGGAATAAAACAACACTTAGTTGCTTAACATAGTATAATATAGTAAAGAATAACATAAAAGACCACATTCTTGCTAGTAATCCTGGTGAAGACACCAAGCTCCACTCTTCTATCCCACCGAGATTAAGAGGCTCAAGTGAAGAAATACCCCCCCGTGGGAAAGTCTGGGCTGTGATTATAGATATGATGCTGATGTTGATGGCTGCCATCTGCAGCATGTAAGCACCTTCAATTACAGCCATAAAGAAAAGATATGCTGGAGGGTATAATTGCTTTTGTGCATTTTCTGACAAAAGCAGCGTTTTTTTTTATGTTTTACACATGCCCTAAAACAACAAATGAAATAAGAACTCTGGCTTTGGCAAATGCGTGAATATATACAAAAATTAACATCTAACACGACTCAAACACTTTGCAATAAAAACACTGTCAATTTGAGTCTGCAATATATCCATATCCATAGGAGAAAATACATTACACCAGCCATTCCACCTATGCAAGTGCTGCTGTGAATAATTTACCTAAGTGTCTTTATATACCATGACACACAAACAGACAAGGTAATTGCAGAGTAATTGTAGATGCAGCTGCAGCATTTTTGCTGCTGCCTGTTCCGTTTGGCTCTTGACTTGATAGATCACAGTTCTGTTTCTCACGCTGGGCAACAACTCTCCCAGCAACCAGAAAAACTCACTACCCAAGCACTTTCTTAATTGATGGCTCCATATATTTATTTCCACTAAAAATGATATTCCCTTTCCTCTTGGGAGAAACCTCTGTGGTGGATCTTTCTCAAACTTTTTCCCACTGTCACAAAATTGCCAGAGTGAGAAGACAGAGAGCAGTGGCTCTAAAGAGAAGAATACGCCGAGGGAGATTTTAATGGTTCAAACTGAAGGTGTGCGAGCTCATTGCTCCATTACCACCACTTTAGAATGAAACTTACCCAATAATTCACATCAAACAGCAGACCCCTGACTCAGTCTTGTGCAGCGTTGAGCGGGCTGCACAACTCTTGCCTGACACTGCCTCTAACTGACCCTGCTCTCTGACCTCCCTGAAACACACAGTCACTTAAGAAATCAGGAGCAAAAGACAGACAAACAGCAACTACACACACAACGAACAAGAGAGATGTGCTGCAAGTAATACAGACAACAATAAAAGGGTGTTTCAAAGGGTAGTAATAAACCCACCTGGATTACTTGTACATGCAGCTCATTTTCCAACACCACAATACTTAAATAAAGTCAAAGGCTGAATCATAGACCGTGTAGAGATGGAGGATGTGTATCTCCGCTTCCTCCCACTATCCAGGAATGAGGCCAAAATATCCAAGACCGCTGGATTATCATATGGAGCCCAGAGTCTGTGCGTTAGCGATCAGGGGACTGAACCACAGTATCATGAGTTTGTCTCCGCTGTCAATCAGGACATTTCACCCTATTTTAATAGCGTCAGATAATTAAAACCAAACTTACTGGAAACATGAACACTTGGACAAACATTGGTTTGATAGCCTAAATCCCAGAAACCCTCTTCGAGAAAAGTTTATTAAACGTCTACCTTGATATATTTGTTTGGTCCATGTCCCGTCCACTAACATGAGGAGCCTGGATTTACAACCTATACTACAGCAAGCCACCAGAGGGCAATCAAGATGCTTTGGCTGCACATTCAGGCAGCTGATACATCATCCATCTTTATATAGTCTAAAAACCACTGACATACTGAGTTATATGTGAGATATTGACATGTTTCAGTGTGCTGCAGCTCTAACACTCAGCAAAAGAGGTACATGCATACTCACGTACTTAAGATCTATAGGACTCAAACAAAACAGACGCACATAAGCCTCTTCTGATGTTTGGAGCCTTTTCTTCATAAAAGACACAACCTTCATATTGCAATTATAGGGTACAACGAAGACTGTCTCGTTCTCGTATTCAAAAATGTGTTGCGTATATGGGTACAACACATGTTACGGTATCATGCAGATATGTCCAAGAAAATTGTGAAGTGTATTTGTAGATTTGTGTTCACAGGAGAGGCGCTCTGTGAGATGCTGACACACACACAGACACACAGACACACACACACACACACACACACACGCACACACACGCACTGATGTTGAATGAATTCGTGGACAGCTGAGCGTGTGTTTTGTCCGCATGGTATGGCGCTGCGGCGTATATGATTTAGCTAGTAATTAGGGAATCGAGTCATATCCAATTATTGGGGTTGTGAAATATCACCCTGTCTCAGTAGTTATTCCAGTACTGTCTGCACACTGCCTTATTATTACACCAGCCGCATATATGATTAGGTGTGTGTGTGTGTAAAAGAGACAGAGAGAGAGACACAGAAATAATGTGAGGGAGACCTCGTTCTGTGGGTATATATGTGTGTGTGTGTGTGTGTGTGTGTGTGTGTGTGTGTGTGTGTGTGTGTGTGTGTGTCCAGCACAAGGGTGGCGTCTACAAAGGAAACTCATTTCTGCTCATAGATTATAGGTGGCGGGACCACATGGCCAAAGGAACTGCAGCCAAACGCGCTGCTGACAGTCCCGTGACACCTCGTGCATGTGTGTGTGGCTCTGTATTCAGGGGATTGTATATACCCTCTGTGTGTGACTTTTAGCAAATGGACACACACAAAGCACAACATCATAAACAGCTCCAGTTATTAATTAAAGGGCGATCAGCCGGATACATGCACACATGCTCCCTCTCTCTCTCTCTCTCTCTCTCATGAAAATGTAAACAATGCAGATGGATGTACACATAGCTCCATGAGTGTGTGTACCTGTGTACTTGTGAGTGTGTGTGTGTGTGTGTGTGTGTGTGTGGGGTGTTAAATCAACACAATCATATCTCACCTAGAGGGAAAGACGGCCACCATCCGGCTCTGCCTGTCACCAGAGGAAACAAAGACCAGGGACTGTTCCATGTCAGCAACTGGAGAGCTGCTATCTCCACACCATCTGGGTGAGGACAAGAAGAGAGAGATACGCTTACTGGAGATCTTTGGATGCTGCAAGGTGGAGGAAAAAGAAAATGGGGAAACAGATGAAGAGATCCCTGATGTGCAGTGCGACTCACAAAACCTTCACTTCCACATAAAGGCTGGATATTCAAAAAAAGGCAAGGTGGCTCTCTGCTCTGGGCAGTGGTGATTAAGGGAGAGGTGGCAGCAGAGTGTGGATGACACAAGTGTACGCACATTTATCTTCCAAGCACAGTAACACTACATTATGCATGCAAAAGTGGCTCGCTGGCTGAAATCTGATATGCATTTCATTCTAGTCATACTCGGCTCCTACACATGTCACCAATGCAAAATAAAATATGATAGAGTTTGTATTAATCTCCCGGAGTGTAGTCTTTTCTTTTGTTCCCACCTTGCGCACAAACACCTGCCTCCAGCCCCTCCCTCCAGCCACACACACACACACACACACACACACACACCTACACACACACACACACACACACACGTACACACACGCAGACAAACACATTGACAGATGTGTGGTAATCATTCTACTAGTGAAACATTCGGGCTGAAGGACAGAAGCTACTCGTGTATTCAGGAAAGGTGGAAACACATTTGTTATGTCCTACAGCAACAGTGTGCGCGCGATAAGGGCGCAGCTCTGGAGCGTTTGTTTTTCTCTAGATAGCACAGATGTTTATGGCACATCAGAGCGCAGTAAAAAGCTCCAGCTCCTCTCATATGCTCTGCTTGAGATATGCAGCCTCTTATCGCCGGTGACTGCAGCCTTGAACTTGCCCATACGGACTCCGCTGATCATGTAGAGAATTCCACAGCTCCCTCTGACAACAAAAACCATGCCACGGTAACAGCCGCCTATCGCCCCTTGCCGCCCTGCTCGCACTCGATTGGATCGCGTGCTTGACGGGCGTGCGCCTCCGAGGTTTCCATTGGCTCAGTGCGTAACGGACCCGCGACTGTGCACCAGTGAGGCCCTGTGAGGGCGGAGCTCGCCGGCCGAGGCAGAGCTCTCCTTGGTACTTAAACGGAGCTGGCGCTGAAAGAAGTGAAGTACTGGCACGCACTACAGCCGGAGCGGCCGGTACTCGGCGCGAAGCGTGACACCCAAGTGTGAGAAGAAAGAGGGAAGGAGGAGAGCAGGGGACCGTGCAGCCCTCTGTACCGATGGACAATAAGGATATTTAACCGCTTGCCCGGGGAGCGCACAGGTATCCTGTTTTTCTCGGTCTCGTTACATTCTGCGCCGTGCGTAAAGGCACAACACTGGCCTTTATTTACAGTTCCGCTCCATCTCCACGCTCTTTTTACGCAGCAACCTCAGACCATTTCTCCTCGCTTCATTCTCCTGCATGCGGAGCAGCCGTCTCTTTTTACATTCCCCTGGAACTAATGATTGGCTAATGGGTGTAAAGTGCGCAAGGGACCGAGGATCCTTGATTATGTTTGTGTACTCTTTCGGCTCAATAACAAGCGAGAGCTCCGGTCTATTTGGTGTCTGCTGGGAAGTGCTGAGTGCTTCCGTAGCCTACTCTCTTATCAGCTGCCCATAGGGATTTAAAAGCAGCCAGGGCTTTGTGCGTAATGTGTGGCGCCCCGTGAAAGTGACTACATTTTGCTCGACGTTGCATGTTACTCTATTGACACACGTCTCTCTATCTCTCCATCTTCATCCTCTCTTTCAGACACCGCAGTCCATGCCTCTGCCTTGCCGGGTCATTGATGGGAAATCAACTGGATCGGATCACCCACCTCAACTACAGCGAGCTGCCCACGGGGGATCCGTCCGGGCTGGAGAAGGACGAGCTTCGGGTCGGCGTCGCCTACTTCTTCTCTGACGAAGAGGAGGAGGTGGACGACCGCACTCCGTCTGACTGCGGCTTCACCAAGGACCACAGCCCGGCCGAGGAGGGACCGTTCTCGGTCAGCGAGGTGGAGTACTCCGCGTTCTGCTCCCAGGAATGCATCTTCTCCAAGCTGCGGGAGAACGAGGACTTGAATGTGTACTCGGCCAAAACTTTGCTGACTATGTGCAAACCGGGGGACCTGCTGGAGCTGGTGGCCACGGCGCAAGCCCCCCACTGGGCCATCTACGAGCAGGACGACCAGGTCATCCACCTGCACAAGGGCGAGATCCGAAAGGACAGCCTGCTTGAGATCAGCAGCGGTCGCCACGGGAGGATAGTGAACAATCGGTACCGGTACCGGCCGCTCCCCGCCGACCTGGTGATGCAGAACGCAGCGGGACACCTGGGCCTGCGCAGCGAGGAGATATGCTGGACCAACGCGGAAAGTTTCGCAGCGTGGTGTCGCTTTGGGAAACGGGAGTTTAAAGCCGGGGGAGAGGCGCACTCGGCGGAGCAGCAGTATTTCCTCAAAGTGCATCTGACCGGCAGCGGGGTGCACACGCTGGTCTTTCGCAGCCTGGAGGACATGATCCGGGAGAGGAGGCGAGTGGACGCCAGTGGAATTCTCAAAGAGCTGTCTCTGGTTAACGGGGGCAAGGAGTGATCAGGGATTCCGTTTGATATCCTCCCCACCACCACCAGCCTCTCCCCCATCTCCCCCATCAAGCTGCCTCGTCTCCGCCAGCGCGCACGGACGCACAGTTTATTTTGCGCACATACAAGCACACAGACGCACGCACATGCAAAAAAAAAGAAAAAAGGACCTGTTGGGTTGTTGGACTGTCTGCCTTGTCACGCACGGACCCCAGGCTGCTGTCTGGACCCCACGAGGCGCCCTGTGGAATTTCTCATCCAAATTGCCGAGTGTTGAAAAACAAACTGGGAGAGAGCGCGCGGCCACATAAACAGACAACGCCCCTTTCACATTCGAATTCGTGCCGAGTGGTGGTGGTGTGGGGGGGGGGACGCACGAGTTCGAACCAATCCATTGAACCCCAACCACATTGCGCACAAGGCTCGGTTTGGTTTTCTGTTTTTTTTAATTTCTCGGGATAATGATGGAAATATGAATAACATTAACGGCCCCTCTCTCTGCAAAGGGCGCCTGCTGCGGCAGACCAGACGGTGAGATGGGAGGTGGGGGCGGTGGGGGGGGGTGAAACATAGGATCCGGGTTGGCTCTGGAAAAGTCTCCCTTCTATTTTTTTACTGTTAGCTTTAAAAGACCATGCCACACAGACCCAAGCCACTAACACAGACTAGACCTCGGACAGTCCCAGGCTACACAGTTGCCTATACAGCGAAGTGTTTCTTGGCTTGTTCAAGCTCCCCCCTCTTTGGCCATATTGAGAGTATTGTCATTTTTCACAATGCTGTCATCCTCAATCCACAGCACTGGATGTATGTGTAAGCTGTATTCCTATTGGTTTGAGTCCCTTATTTTTGTATTTCAGTTTCAGTGGAATTAACCCTGATCTATCTCTCTCTCTCTCTTTCCTCTCTTTTGGTTCAAATAAATGGAGGTTGAAATACGAAAATGAGAACTTGGTCTACGCAGGTGTTGTCTGGTCCCACACATGCAACGCCACGCTCTCGCACCCTTTTCCCACTCACACATGCACACACATGTGGAGGTGCATGAATTATTGACGCTCTGGTGCCTCCTGACCTGCCTCAAGGCAAATAGGGTTCATATATCTCCACAGTATTTGGAGGCAATAAAATGGTCATCTGCATCAAAACCCGTACAGGCTTTATGAAAAATCCATACGGAATCTGGGAGCTACAGTTATATAGGGAGCTGGAGTGAATAGGAACATGCAGTATTTGGCCACAGGCTGCATTTCCTTGTGTGGGTTTTCTCCTGCTGGTATTCAGACATTCGCAGGCCTGCTGATCTCTCTTATGTGGGTTTCCATTCTTCACAACAGCACTGCTACAAGCTATGTTGCCTTCTTATACAGCTCATGCATTTTGAGCATGATGTACCCCGCGTAAAGCTTGTCACTGTGTATTTATGGCGCCATGTGTTGTAGGAGTCTGCAGTGGCTTTATCTCTGGACTGATGTTGCTGCTTATCTGCCGTGTGAGAGCCTTTGTTGTCTCGGGGCTGTGATCTGCTGTAGGATCAGTGAAGGTGGGATCAATCATTCAGCGGGTTGCATAAAGACGTCCGTCTAGTCTTCTCGCTCGTCTCCACACCTTAATTGAGTCTGAAAGGACCAGTTTAGATTGATTGGAACGTTTGGCTGTAACGAGGACGGGCTGCTGCACCTCCTGATTCATCTTGGATGTGTACTTGAATGGGCGGCATCACTGGGTGTGGAGATGGAGAGGTTTTGGAACTATCGTGTTGTCACCCCACAGCCTGACTCACTGAATCTGCACCTCCAGTTAATCTTGATTTAAGCCTCAGTGTTTCTGGTAAATAACAAAGCTGTGGTTGGTTTGGCTTAATCCAACTGGAGTGGAGGGAGGGAGCGTGTTTGTCTCCGCTGGGACTGATTTTGTTTGGTATAGGTCATGTTTTGTTGCACTGACAAGTTCAATCAGACAAGTCTCCGCTCCATTGTGTGTGTGTGTCTGTGTGTGTGTGTGTGTGTGTGTGCGCAGATGCTGCAGTCTCAGCCCCCCACATTTATCTTGTCAAAAAACACAGACTCAAAAGATTGTGAATCTTGTAAATGTGCCTTGAGAAGATTTTCTCCAGCTATTGACCCAAATACTTTATTCTATTGCCTTTTGCTGTAAATTGCACATTTCCTCTCTCGTTTCCTCCTTCTACTCCAAATCTCCATAGGCCACTGTTGGCCAGTATTTCTTCATTATTGCTCTGCCTTGCATTACTGTCTCCACCTCTCGTTGTTTCACCAAAGCTTAAATCTGTGTTAAATATCATGCAATCACTTTATAAAAACATCAATCATATTCAAACTAATGTTTCAGGTTGAATTGGGTGCTTTAGTACATCTTTTTAAACACATTTGAATAAATCAAAGATGTTTTTACTGCTTACAAAAAGGGTAAATGCTCATTTTCTGCTGTTTTATTCCCTTGATTTCTTCTGTTTCGCCCACTAATGACTGTTTTGAACATGCTCAATGGATAATTGAGGTTGTCTCAGGTGTGGTTGTGTGTGTGTTTGTGTGTGCTAACGTGTGTGTGTGTGTGTCTGTGCGCGTACGTCAGCCTCCCCTGAGACTTTGTAGAATCAGGGTACTGGGGCAGCTGGTGTTCGAGTTTGTGTGTGTGTTTGTGGTCTGTGACTAATAGGCCACAGAAAAAGGTTTACTGAGTGTGTGTGTGTGTTTGTACGCGCAAGCATGTGGTGTGTGTGTGTATGTGTGTGTGTGATACGGCTCCAGGCAGATGATGCACACAACATTTTTAGCTCAAGATGAGGCTCCTGCCATCTGACAAGACATTGTCTGCATGAGCATTTGGGTTTCAGCTCTATAGGCACTGTATACGAGTGTGTGAAGGTGTGAGACCAAAATACAGAAGCTGTGAGTGTCAGGTTGTTTGTGTGAGCTCAGACGGCTCAGGGATATGTGTCTGTGTGTGTGTGTACAGAGAATATTGGCCATATGCTGCGAGCACGTACTGTATACTTATGAAGGTTTGCATCTTGCTATCCATCAGCGACAGTGTGAAAGTAAAATGCTGTTACTAGGGAAACATGCGTCTGTATCCATGCGTGTGAGACTGAGCAGACTGCACATCTCAAAGATAGTAGTGAGCCTCGGTGGTTACTCATGTAAGACAAATGTATGACGACCATATATGTCTATCACCCTCTCTGACCCACTGTGGTTCCTTTTCGCAGTGACACGGATGTATTTTTGCATCATGGTTTGTCTTCAGTGTGTGTCTGTGTGTGTGTGTGTGCGCACATCTGGTCAGAGTGGATCACAGCTAGTCTGCGGCTGGCAGCTAAATCACTGGTCTCAGAGGAGATGTTCTGGGGAGGAGGGAACAAGACAGTCTATCCTGTCTGTGTGATGCCTTTAAGAGGATCTCCCTGTAATCTAGACACTGGCCTGAACTCCCACTAGACTCCAATGTCTCCTCGTCCGCCATTGTTCAGCAGGAGCCCGATATTTAACAGTGGCAAAAATAGCAGGTGGTGATGGAAATTAGGCAGCGGTTAATTGGTTACATGCTGTTAAACCATCGAGAACAATGGTTTCCTTCTGAACGCATGTTGTCAAATGTTAGCACACATCGGTTGCAGTGCGTCTGTGTCTGAACTTGCACCTACAAACTGACATTTAAAGTCGATTACATGCTGCGAGGCATTTGTAATCTGAATTACATGGCCAACTAGCATCCATTCAGTGTGAGACTGATTAAACCTGTAATAGGTTGGTAAAAACACGAGGAGTGAGTTCCCTCTCTGCTGTTGGGCACCGATTCTTTACAACATAAAATCAACTCGCAGCATCTTTGTCTGTCACAACTAGATTCTTTCACGTGATAATCTTATGATATAAATGTTCTGCTCTCCTTGTCAACAAATCAAATGAAAAAAAAATGGGGGTTTCAATCCCATTAACAAAATTCCCTGTTGAGCAAAGCCTCATTACCTCTTGTTCCATTCTATACGAAGCCATGTTGTCAATGGTGATGATTGAAAAACACATCAGTGAGCCATTCTGTTGAGCTGAGTGACACGTTTCTTAACACGACACACGTGGACATTGTGGTTAGTTCTAGTTCATCCAATTACACATTCTACTGCAGTAAACGTTCTCTAGAAAACTCAAAAGTTGTGTATTCCTAAGAATAAAACCTGTTTCCAAAAGTGCAGATGCCAGCCAGCTCTTTAAAAAAAAATCATACAGCCTTTAGTGAAATAAAATACTCTTGACATGTTTTTAGAACATTTAAACAAGTGTGGAAAGAGGCAGCGGGCTTAGAAAAGTGGGAAAGTGTAGAGTCAGATGAAACACTGTTGAGTTTTGTGTTTTCGTTGGATTTATAAAGTGTATTTCCCCCAAAAATGTAGGATTATTTCTTTAATGCCGTTTACACGATATGTCCACGTCTGTTGGGAATCCCTGCTCTGATAGGACACCTAGGCATAGTTTAGTGTTTGTGTTTGAACGCGGCATGCAAATGTCCCTGCACTTAAACGTCCACACCTATTCATAATGCCTCCAGGGGGTAAACAATGCTAGAAGCTTCTCCTCTACTGGAAAAACCCTGCATGCAAACACACCCTTCAGGTAGAACAGGTGCACCAACTGACACGCAAATAAACGTCTGTTTGAATAAGTTCTTTTGTCAGCATGTGACGTGACGCAGTCTGAGAGAGCTGATTCACACCGAGCTGCTTTCTCACTTCAAGTTTAATCTCTCAACATGCAAGTCAAAGGTTAAATGAGGGAAGAATATTTCAGTTTCAAAGGCCATTATTCTTTTATGCCCTTTCTTTTCTGTCAAACTGTGGATTTCTCTTTGTTTATTGTTGGCTTGGTTGTGGTGGGAAAAGTGTTATATTTTTAAAGGTAAAAGAAGATTACATGGAAGATTACATGGAATTTAGTAAGTTCTAATTAAAAGCTTTTACAGTGAAATTACTCTGTTAAGATTCTCAGTCCTCCAGGTAAACACAACTCAAAAGCAAGTCCACTCGCCTACATGTACAACTCCTGTAGATTCACAATATACATTAAATATCAAAAGTAACAATTATTCAATATGGAGAGTGCTTCCTGTCAATGATAATATATTAGTAATAATACAACAGTAATTTAACATTCATCATATTTTAATGTTGGAACTGGGCCAGGTGGAGATGATGGTGCATCATGTTTGATGGTTTTGATGGTAACTTTATCTGTATATAATATGTAATGGAGTAAAACACAGGATATCTGAAATGTAACATCTATAAACTGGTACAAATTGGAAGTTAACTTAAGTACAAACTAAGTTAAACAACTTGAGTAACTAAAGTAACCTTTTGTAAAAAATAAGATCAGTACTTAAGAACACTTAATTTTTTACTTTTAGCCATCCTTTTGTCGAAGTAACTGCTGAACCACAGATTTAAGAGTCAACGTGGAAGTCACAGCAAGTGTGAAGTTATTAGTGTAGCAATGTGTTTGGGCAGATTCTTAAAGGTCAGCGGTTGAAAAAAAAGGCTTTTAGGTAATAGCACCCAACAGCAGCAGCTCATAAATGTTCTATTCTACAGGCAGGTGCTCCAGCATTTGACTGTGCTTCACTGAGTTTAGGGACCGAACGCCTCAGGACATGTGCTCTGCCACAGCTGCAGTCTTCAGTGGGACTACGGCTCCTCAGTGAGGAGACGGTCACCGCTAAATGTCGGCAGCATGTCACCAACGAGCATCTCTGCATTAATTAATGTGAAATCTAATTTGGACTAGACTGAAAGGAAAAGTTGCGACCTACCCTCCCCATGTCTTACAAGCCATACACTGTTAAATAATTATATACAGATGCAAATATTTAGCCATAAGATGTGTATTATTTTTTTTTACATAGGATTCGATGTAATTTAACTTTCAACATCATTAAAGTATTGAATGATCCTGTAAAAATATAATTTCCCATGAAAATAATATATAGATGGGTTCATGTTTCAATCTGATATCCACACTTAAGTTAGACAAACTGTACAGTAGTTAGTTTTTACAGTGAAGGTCTCATGTTAATGTCGTATCACATCTGCTCTCAGCTCTTTCATATTATCAGTGTTTTATGGAGCAGCCCCCATTTCATTTTCCTTAAATCAGCTCAATTAAGCTGCTTTTTTTCCCACCATTATTAATTAATAGTTTCCAAACACACATTTGCACATGGTAATGAGTAATTTGATGATGATAAAACATTCATGCTGCCTGATTTTTCGTTTTAAATCCTGAGTGAGCAGTTTGAATTAACTTGGTGTGGCTCCCTGTGGAGAAACAACACCTATGCTCACAAGTGTGGATCCTGGCTCGACTGGTTGATAAGGACAAATACTGTTTTAAAGCCTCCTCCCTCCTCCTCCCTCCTCCTCCTCCTCCGCCTCCTCCTCCTCCTCCTCCTCCTCCGATCGAGTGGAGAAATTGCCCTCGGGCTGTGGCATGGACGCAATAAGAGTTTGATTAATGGGAAGGACCTAACACGGCCCCATCTTTTCCGTCTCTGTGGTTTTAACCCTTCTTAAAAAGTCACAGGAAAAGGTTACTGTAAATGTCATTATGGGCATTTCACAACCTTGCTGCTTGCCCTGCTCTTGATAACCTGCCCGCTAAATGTCACTCTTATAACATTTTGTCATTATGCTCCCGAGTGTTTCCTCAGTAAAGGTCCACATTTGACCATTTCCCCCCCCGAACGTTACTCTTTACTCTGGGAAATTTCCCTCGCATCTCTTACAATTGCACACTGTTGAATAATGCCCTCAGTGAATTCGTTTTCACAGGAGGAGTGTTGAGCCGAGATCCTTTTTCTTCCTCTCTCTCTCTCTCTCTCTCTCTCTCTCTCTCTCTCTTTCTCTGTCTCACACCGGAAAGGTTCATATGAGGACTGTGGTAATCTCTCTCTCCGTCCTTCTCTCCCTCTCTCCCCAGACATGAAATTAAGTGTGCAGCTAAAGACAAGTGCGGTTGTTTGACAATCTGTGTGTGTGTCCTGCTGAGGCTGCTTATCAGGTGAGGAGTTGGTAAATAAACATGAAGCTCATCCAGGTACATTAATCTCTGCTGATCTTCACTGTCACGGTGGTAGGAAGATATTTTGTGAGGAGCAGGCCTGTGGCAGCACACATAAATTATATATATATATTATCTTGATGATTTACATCCTCTGTCCTTCCCCCTCGGCATGGGCGTGGAAAAACAGAGTCACGAGAAAAATGAAATGTCCACAAACCAGTTGAGACTCCCACAGCCTTTTTAAATTACCTCCCAGGTAATGTCTAGAGCACACTGCCTCATGCAGAGTCCGGCCTCCTCCTTCCTCCTGAAGAAAGGCCTGTGCCTGAAAGGTTGCCTGGGAGGTAATTAAAAAAAGTTTGTGGGAGTCTCATCTGATGTGTGTGTGTGTGGACACTTCTCATCAAAGGTTAACTATGAGTCACTAAGAAATACTTATGTTAACCCGATGGTGGCAGTACTCGTGCTATGAAATACTTGAATGTGTGCAGATCTTGCCCCTCCCCTCAATACAGGATAAGGAAAACATCGACACTCTCTTCAAGACCAAGTAGCCAAAAATACTCGGTTTCAGGTGAAAAACATTTAATCTTTTGTAAACTCTCTGTTGTAGATTTTAAATGTAAAATAAACTCAAGGATGAAATGAGGACGTCTAATAAAACACCATCAAAGCCAGGAGTGTGTATCAGCAAGCAGCAGCAGGTTTACGGATGAAGAGGTCGAGAATGAATCACAGCTCTCTTGCCAATAACACCACTGACACTCGACCATTAGTGTTGATGTTGTTTAACTGAGCTTAATGAAATACTCAGTGAAGTGCATGCCTCTACACACACACAGGTTTGTGTCGCTATCCTTATTAGGCCTTTGTATTGACTTCTATTCATTGTGAACCGGTAACCAAACCCTTATCCCTAACTTTAACTATGACCAGGTCCAAAAACAAGTATACACGCATACAAAGTTCATCTGGGGACATTCAGTAACACAATGCATTGTATCCTTCTCTATACCCCAACATTACAATTCAATGCTTAACCCTAAACTCAACGTAACACCAACCTGGTCCATAGTCGTAACCCTCAAACGTCTATTTCGTTATAAAATAACCCCACTTCTGAGTTGCAATGAAAAGTAATCGTCACAAAGATAGAAGTAGAAGTACACAAACAGATCGCCAATTTCCTGATGAGGAAATGAGTGCTGCTTAAGCATAAACCGCATGATGACACACACACACCTGCCAAGCAGCTTCAGTACAGACACACTCCAAGTCTCACAATCAGAAACACTCATACAGACATCCAGGCTAAAAGAAGTTACTTTACTTTATTTGACAATTTGGTCCTGCCTCATATCTCCAGTGATGACACACAGGCCTGCTGAGAAAAACACCATTTTGAGAGGTGTCTTATTAAAAAAGAAAAAAAGAGGAAAAAAAAATCACTAAAACCCTCAAATATCCTTCTTTCCTGGTATTTTTCTCACCCCGTGCCTCCTCCGCACTCATTTAAAGACTGTCTATCACTTCTCGTCTCCTCAGTCTCTCACTATCACCTCTCTGTGACCCAGGCAGGTTTTCTATTCTCGCCCACCATCACACAAGAGTCTGGTCCAAAAGAACTGGCTCGGCTCTCTCTCTCCCTCCCTGCCTCTCTCCTTGGCTCAGGCTCCTCTTTTCACCGTCTGCACGCCTCCAAATAATATCCTCTTTTTCAGAAACATATGCATTTGTGTAATATATCTGGAGCAAAACAGGGCATGCAGGAAAAGAGACAGATGGATGCACTGCTAGAAGTGTAAATATAGAGTATAAGCAACATTGAGGGGGTGAAATTAATTCAGCAAACTAAAAATTTTACTTGAAACAATATTTTCATTGTGGTATTTGCAGGACATGTTACTGTAAACTAAGGCAAATAATACATCAGTTTTTACTACGACTGTGTTTCCCATGATGAAGAGGAGACTTTGAAAAGATGAAGCTAATGTCATTCACTGTCACAGAATCTTCAAACAAATCACTGACAAGAAAAGAGGAGATAGAAAAGGTGCTTGACCAATGAAGTGTTGGCAATATCCATATTTTGATGGAAGCGGAAGAAAGATTATAATTCCCATTAGTGGATTTATTTTTTCACTGGCTGTGCAGTAAACTGTAATTTTGACTTTATGTACACTAGTGCACAGTGGTAGAAAGTACCCTTTGTTTAAATGTATTGAAATGTGTACTGAAATGCAATTTTGTGGTACTTAAACATGAATACATAAGTATTTACATTTTATCCTACTATACTCCACTGCCTTTTCCTATTTTCTAAGCCACTGCGTCATTCTCACAGCTTTGGTTACTAGCTACTTTAAGATGACGACTTTCTCAATGGATGATGTAACAAGTTTTTAAACACAAAGTTAAAGATTTAACATGTGGTTCTGAACCTTTTATGTCGAAGTCTTACAAAAAGTCCTGTGTAGTCTTTCAGACATACAAGCTGTGAACAGCTCCACCAAAGAGTAAGTTTTATGAATTCTCACATGGTTTCACTTGTGTTAAAGAAGTGAAATGATTCAATGCCTCAAAACACATTACTCATCATGGGGTTGTGTGTATTGAGCTCCTTAATACTTTATGGAAACGAGAAATGAAACACTATCAAAAAGTAATGAATAACTTCAGTTCAATGGCTGACGTGTTTAATTAATAAAACATTGATTTCTTCGATGAATAATGAGAAACCCAAATTATTTAACCTGTTTGCTGCATTTCAAAAGTCACTTCACTGACCTTTCCCCTCCAGGACCTGGGATCAGGGCAGAAGATTCTTTCAGGATCCAGAATGACCTCCGACCTCCCACTGTTAGAATAACCTTTGGAATAGAGGAACACTTGTCATCGAACAGTTTTGTAGCACACAGATTATTTAAGCTGTTAACACATGGTATCCTGAGCGACAGCTGCTGCTCTTTGCTTAGTCATGTGTCAGTGGATGTCGTTTATATCCTGTGTAAAAGTGAGGAGCTTGTTAAACTGTCAACGCAACAGAGCAGGTAAATGCTCACAGCCACTCACAGTGTTAGGCAAAGGGGGATTAGTGATGTATTAGATTTGTCTTGTCTTACATTTTACTACATGATCAGGAAACACCGTTATGAAATGTGACAACTAGTGTAACCAAGCCTTTGATGAGCACCGCAGCCATGGGGCTCTGGCACAGACATAACAAATGAGACATTCACTGAACCGGACTCATAAAGCTACAACAGGAACAAACATTGGCAAATAAAAACAACAACAGGTCAATCCTCACAACTTCAGTGCGGTTTACAGAATGTGGTCTATGCCGTTTACAACACGTACACAAATGGTTAGAGCTATTCAACGAGGGCACTGGACCCTACAAGGACCTGTGGAAGTTACATGCATAAAGGACCAGTCGGCATCACCAGTCGGCATAAAGGACCAGTCGGCATCAGCAACACACACCAAGGAAATAAACAACAAAAGGTTAATAAAGGCAAATCACATTTTAGTTTCTGTTGGGCGTAAGAAGACAAAACGGCAAAGCAGCTATTTAGGACGGTTATTTTATTTAACAAAAAGAGGCTTAGGCTACAGTTATAGTTGACAGGAAGCAGGCAGACAAACTTATGCATCTGCCAATTCCCAAATTAGTTGCTAAGACAAATCAAAAGTCCATACAACAGAAAACATCCAAATCGTCATAATGCTTTTTCACCCAGCATCCACTTTGAAATCCGGTTCAACCTTTTCTGTAACCTATCATCATGTCATCCAGCAAGGTGTTGCCCTGGCCAATCACATGCCCACTAATGCAAAGTTCAAATGGATGACGTTGTTGTTTACCTGATGATTTGTCTCATCAGAGGGATGATGTCTCCCAGCACCACACTACCTTCTTCAACAGGCACGATATTCCTGATTTTTTCCGGCAGGCTCAGCCACGGAGACGCCTCCTTTAAGCAGCACGGGGCTGATAAGCTCAGAGTGGCCGTGTCAAATGTGAGGCATGTCGGCAAAGATGTAATCTGCGACTTCTAAGATCTCTCGCCGACTTGAAAAGAGCTGCCCTGCTGGCAGGACTCCTGACTTGTGCATTTCGAGGAGCAACAGGCCCATCTCCCTCCGCTGAGACCTGACAACCACAGGGAGGACGGTGGGGTTGGTTTGCTCTGCCACGCAGTGTGGGGCCTTCTTTCAAGTTGTTTGTGTTGAAATATTTATCAGTCATGGTCTCAGAGAAGGTCTCCATGTCCTCCTGTGAGTGAGGGTTTAACAGGAGGGGAGCGAGAGGAGCCGCTCTCTTTTCTCTTTGGCTGCGGCTCGCGGTCGTTTTCCTCCCCTCTTGTCCACAGTCAGCTGTGGCTTTTCATGCACAGTGAGCTCGGGCTGGGGAGCAAAGCCTGAGGCTGTATCCTTTGTCTGAGAAAGTCTGCAGTCAGTTTGTCCTTGGGATGTCTCTGGATCAGCTGTCTGCAGGGTGGAGGGAGAGCTGTGGGCGCTCTTTCCCTTCACCCAGGTCAGATCAAGCTCAGG
Source organism: Pseudopleuronectes americanus (assembly GCA_038501795.1). Classification (NCBI taxonomy): domain Eukaryota; kingdom Metazoa; phylum Chordata; class Actinopteri; order Pleuronectiformes; family Pleuronectidae; genus Pseudopleuronectes; species Pseudopleuronectes americanus. The sequence goes on along the minus strand of CM076734.1, from coordinate 10,040,084 downwards.
AAACCAGTTTCTCTGCCTAAAGTCCACTGTGTCCTTCAGCATGAGGGAAACCTGGATGATGCCTCCACTTCCTTTTCTTAAAAGACATCTATTCTGCCAAAGCTCAAGATGTTCTCCACATCGTTGCAGACAATCCTGAAGGGCTTACACATGCACTCAGAAACCCCCTCATCTGGGTTCTTTAAGAGTCTCCTGATACGACAGCACCGCTCAGTCTTAGATTTGAAGAGCTCCCTAATAATCACATAATATTGACTGAGCTTAGGCATCATCCACCTCTGGGTTAAGTTGCTCAACATTTTCGTTGACATATTACATAGAATCATTCATGTTCTTTCTGTGGTCTTTGTCAAAGTTAACACAAATTATTATTAGTGTTTTGATTTTCCACGAAGAAAAAACTCATTCTTTGTTCTGAAATATAAAAACAACCTTTGATTTCCAGAAAAAGAAAAGTATCTAATATGCCTCACCTTAGTATTGTTCAAACTCAGCGTGGTGGTGTGTGATGATCAAAGATTTAAGGCTGACAGCAGCTGTCAGGAGCATGTGGTTGGGACTTGGACCTAAAAAGGAGAAACACTACGAGAAAGCCTGTTTAAAAAAGTAAAGCTCTACTCAGATTCTATGGTAAAATACATTTATATTTGTATGGAAAGAAATTACTTTTAGCAAAATACAGAATGAAGAATTAGAGCCCGGTGGCCATAGAGCATGGATGAGGGTGGTCACAGCCTCTTTCATAAAGTCTCCTCTGTCAGATCCTGAAGCTCTGATATTGAATCCTGAAATATGAAGATGATCTTTGGGTTTGACCTGCTGCTCCTCCTCAGTTTACTCCTTCACACTCCCTCCGCCCAGTCCCCTTCTTGTCTCTTGTTTGGCCAAAGCTAAATAATCTGGTTCTGTTAGCGGTCTGTCTTCGTCCTCCCCTGGATGGATGAAAAATCCAAAAGCAACAACCCCTTGTGGTCGCTCCCAGGCGAAGGTAGAAGTCACATAAACAGCAGGTTGAGTGAGTCCTCTTTTTTGGCTCTTGAGATTAAATGAACTTTCATCTCTTGTGTCCCTCGAGGAGGCTGAGGGCTCGACAAGAACAGTCACTGGCATGACAAGTAATGTCATGTTTTTCTGCTCTGCTTTTGTCGTGTCTGTTCTGTGGATATCTAATAAATGGAAGTTGTTTTCCACAATGAACCAGACACAATGTGGAACATTGTTGACGTCAATAGGGATCTTGAAGGAAGTATATTTAATTAACTTATCAATTAATTGATCAATAAGCAAAACAAAAAGCAAACATTTAAAGAAAAAGTGCATAATATGATGACATTATTTTTAGGATGATGTAAAGGCTTAATGCTAATTGGTTAAAAAGAGGCCAGAAGGGAAACAAAGCAGACGTACTGTGGTTAAGGGGCTAAGCTGCCAGTGTGGTGTCTTGCGTAACTGGTTGTGGCGACAGCTGGAAATCCTTGGATGAATGAAAAACAGCTTGACTTTTAAAAGATCCTCAAAGGTTGTTTAATGGGACTTTCACCACTCACAGCTGATGCCATTCTTTTTCTGTTCTTATTTATAGCTGGACTGTGTATCAGGACAACCAGGACAGTTCCTGGTGGGACGTCAAAAAATCCATAAAGTTCTCACTGGCCACGTCAATCTCTTTGTGTGCGTGTCATTCGGGGCCTAATGGCCAATCACACATTCAAATGTTTGTGATTAAATAGTAATATAGGGCAGAAAACCTATTGTACTAGGAAGGGCAATCTTACTTATAAACCACCGCTCATTCACAGCAGATGATTGAAAGTGTTGGAAAAACTTTTGTTTCATAAATGTTAGACAAAATTAAAAAAATATATGATACAAATTTTATAAAATACAATAAAGTAGGACCCTATGGCACTAGTTTTCAAGGTCCTTTGGATGGAGCATTCCTAGTGATGGTGTCCAGTGCAACACAAAAATGTATGTCCACAACATTACAGAGATATTAACACCTTTCTGAACAGTCCTGTCAACACATTACACATGTTTTAATACTCAGGGGTTTCTTTTTAAGATCAGAGCAATGATTGAATCATATTGCAGGGGTTGGACTGTAAAGGATTTGTTAATGTGCATTGTTTTACCCTCTTTCATGTCTGGGTGCATGGCTCCAATCGATGCCATCACACCAGGTGCTGCCTCTACAAAGCTTCAATCATAATCATACTACTTGTCATTTTGTGGCTTATTCTCATTTCTCTTATTCCTTCAGTGTCAAATCATTTGAATGAAACATCACTCGGGAGCAGCTCGCGGAAGTTTGACTGACATGTTCATTTTTGATGTTGGCTAAAACTACATTAAAATGCACTCAACATTTTTGTCAATTCATCCTCTGATAACTTCTGGAAGACTTATTTACAGTCGTCTTATTCATTATTATTAAGTAGATTGACATCTTCTTTTAGAAGAACCGCATAACATATTGAACCAGAAAAAAAGGACTCAATATGTCCCTGCCAATTTCCCTTGCGCACGTAAGAAAACATATAGCGAGAAATTAGGGTGAAATTGAGAAAAATAACTCAGCTTCCCTTTCACAAAGTGCCTTTAAATCATCCATACAGGTAATGGCTTTTGGAATTGATTTTACTTACATACTAAAGGAAGCAATTCACTATTTAACTATCATCGCTATCATCCTCTCCTCCAGGCAAGCTCACACATTCACCATTCAGCAACCATTGGTCCAGTTACGACAGTGCACAGGAGCATGGGCATACTCAATGTGTGTGTGTCTCTCTCTGTGTGTGCGTGTGTACGTGTGTGCGTGTGTGTGTACTGCGAATATGTTTGTTCTTGAGCTCATCCATTAATAAGTGTGTATGTGCAAGACAGAGAAAAAGCGTAATCTGCCGGTAATGGAACATGAAACCGAGCAGAAAATTGCAAAAAGAAACGACTCCTTGGGAGGGTGTCGGATCCGATGAAATAAGGCGCTTCGTGTGTGGCCTAATAAAAGCAGGCAAAGGGGCTAATGCCCTCTATAATGGCACCGTTATTATGATACGCATAAGGTAAAAGATATAAAGCGCACAAACACACATGGCTGAAGCACAGCCAGGTTTTCAAAAGTGGACTGAGAGTTAAGCAAGCATTTTCTGTCCATTAGGCTGCTGCAGGGAGGGAGTAGGAGCACCTGCCACAGTATTTCCTGCAGGACTCAACATATAACTGATGAAGCAGAATTCTTTAAAAACGTGTTTGGAATTCAATAATAATGAAAATAATCAAGCTAATAGGTGTTCCTTCTTAAAGGGGAATTCTTCTATTTACCAACCTTGGCCCGCTCCACCAGCTGCATGTGGCTACCATGTAATATTATGGGGCAACTGCAGCAGTCCACAAAAGAGCTATCTTTACCAATAAAAGGCTCAATTTGTTTTTCTCTGTCTTTGCTAAGAGTCTGACAACATTACCAATGACCAATTAATTACAATTCACACAATGTACAATACAATTAAGTGCAGTGAATGTCCCACTTGTCCCCATAATTTAGGGGTATAAATTATTTTGGAGATTTCAATTGCAAACACTCAATATGTGCAGGGAAGTTGCCAAACCTTTAAGTTCAGTCAGGCCATTAATTGGATTAAATCACCTCACTAAACTGAAACATCAGGGCTCATGGCTCAATTATCTCATCATCTAAAAAAATAAGGTGAGCCGAAATGATCATCTCCAAGTCAAATATCCCTTAGGTTTGAAATTCATCCACATTTTTAAGATTAAAGTTGACGTACTTCCGACTATGCTTTTTCTTTCAGGGTTAAATTTGATCCCTCAGCATCTTCTTAACGATGAGCCTTCAACACATACTTCACTTCTCTTCACTTCACTGGACATCCAGCAGTCTGACACTGAAAGCTGCTGAAACAGGACAACATGAGAGATGCAACTCTCTCTGCTCCGGGACTGTTTGTCATATTTACTTCACAGAAGAGACCGTGGCTGAATCCAAATGTTTGGACTTCCACAGCTCGCACACTTGAAAGAGATTCCCCGGAGCGCCGAGAGACTGTCCAGATCCACAATTCATCGAGTCCGCATGGGGTCTTTGTGTCGACTTTCTGCAGACTTCTAGGAAGTCTGCTGGCGATCCGGCTTCACAGGACTTCGCCGACTGAACTGCTCGCGATTTATTGCCACACAAAGACATGTTTTTTTAATTGTCGACACAAAAAGATCAAAAAACTGCATGAAAACATTCAAAGATGATAAAACATTTCTTGCATCATGAAGAGCAGATGACACAAAAGCAACAGCATGATAGCTAGACTAGAGCAAGCCTTTTCTTTTGGGGGTTAAAGTAGCTTTCAAACTGGACCCGATGACAATGAGCACATGACATGAGTACCTCAAGTCTATCCTTCAAATGTGAGGGTGAGCATCTGAATCTAATGTGGACACCATCGGTCTGGAGTCATGAATCTGGTGATAGAGGTCACTGTCTATCGGAGCTGGAGCTATCTCACTATGTAAGTGTGGGGAGGGTCAGTGGTTTCAAAGGGAGGGACTCCCGTGCACAGGTACATGCACAAAAACAAATCACCAACCATAACTAGTGACAACACAAAGAAGAGAATGACTCAATCAAAACCAGACACTCTATATAAAGATAAAGGACGTGTCTCTGCAACCTCCAACTGTCCGGGAATGAGGCCAAAATGTCTCGGAACACGAAGCGAGCGCTGCCACCAAGCACTGATGACGTCTGTGCAGCCGCGATCGGGGGATGGACACACGCTCTCAACCAATTATTTGTCAATCTCAGCTGTCAATCAAGAAGTTCCACCCCATTGTATTAGCATTAAATTACTGATTAAAAATAAACCAACCAGTTACCGAGAGAAACCATCTTTGAGAAAAATTAATGTGATGTGTACCACACTGCAACCAGCCACCAGGGGGTGATTCAGATGCTTTGACTTCATTTTTCGGGAGCCATCACTTCATCCATAAAATTTATGGTAACCACAAACAAGCTGGACTTAAAACCCTCTCAGCACACCATGACTCCACCAAGTTTCTACAAAACTGTTTCTGGCTGCTGTGTATGTAACCTTTAACTTCATCGTGTTGTGATTAAAAGGAGTAATTCTCAAACACATTCTATTAAAATCCATGCTTTGACTCGCCCTTGCAAGAAGACCGACACAGAAAAGTCAAAGTGTTCATTCCACCTGCAGATCAATCCGTTCAAAGGTCAAACGTTTGCAGCTTTAGCTCCACTCGTAGCGTCTGCCCTGTGTGATCGGTATGGGGAGCATGCTGCGATTATGGTGCGCTACACTGACCCTCTGCTCCTTTAACTTTCCCTCTATCTCCCTCTGTCTGCGTGCTGCTATTAGCGTTGATGGGGCAGCACGAATTGACTCAGCAGGGGGGGATATGATTTGACATTCCTAGTGGGTGAATTGGACAAAACTATATTTAACTGCTACCATCAACTGACCTGCCCTTGACTGCCAAACGACCTTATGTCAAAAGAGATTGGTTTTCTCTGGCACAACTCCTCTGTGGAGGGTGGAGAACTATACGTGAGCATGTGTTGGTCTCCGTCAAACCCAGTGTGGTGTTAATAAAGGTTCAAAATAAACGGCGAAAGGATTGTTTGCAACCATCTGGCGGCGGCAGATTCTTTATAGCACCAGACACAACTCATATCCTCCTGACGGGATTCCAGCCAGCCCGTCCTTCAATGGCGTGTGGTGAGGCATAGATAAAACCTTATTCTGATACCCAAAGAAAGAGAGAGTGGAAGAGAGAGAGATAGAGGGAGAGAAAGAGGAGAGAATGGGGAGGAGAGGGAGTGAAATATTGATGAGACATGTGAGGCACCAAAATAGAGCGGTTCTGCATCCCGAATGAAGGGCAAAGGACGCACATTCATATTCACACACACACACATGCATTATATCGAAGTAGATGCGTAAATCACAAATACTCTTGTATGCACACGCTCTATGGCGTTTTAGTGCAAAAGCATGATTCAGCATAAAAATATCCCATCCACTTCCCAGAAGAGCTTTTTCTAAGTCTAAAATAGCGTCTGGCTATCGTCCAAATCTCTTTTCCCTGTGAGGCACTCCGTGTAGCCATCATAAGAAAAATGGATCCCCTTTCATTATTTTCAAACTGAGGTCAACCTCATGCACAGTCGATAATATAATATATGACAAAAGTGAATAAGACATGTTTTCATAGAGTCCTCCGAGACCGTGGGAATCTCACTAGAAGCTAAGAATCACGGCAGAACAAAGACAAACACTCAACCCACTTCAGCATCAGTGTGAAAACATGAACACAACACAGAGGAGGCGGTGACGGGGAAGTTGCTACAGCGAACCCATGCTCACACTCAACACACCTACTGTTGAGGCTTGCTCATAAAACATCAACAGCTGGTATATGCGCGTCATGAGTTTCATTTAATAAGACCCAGCTGGCCTTTACAGACACCGAACAATAACCGCTCTGAATGGAAATTACATGATAATGGAGAAAAACGAAATTAATCAAATTTTGTTTTATAAAATGATTTAACGTTTCCATTCCCGCCGATGCCCACAGCGACTCTCAATCTTTAACACTTTTAATTAATTTGTTTTGCTAAGGAGAAACACCAACACCTACACGACCAATCAGGTGTTTCTCCCCTGTGGTGCAGAGATCACACTGGAAGACAATCACAGCCAATTTAAAGCCTCACACACATTTTATCACCAGCGGAGAAAAGGCTTATTTTCCAGCCTACACACTAGAGGTGTGTTTGACCTTTAAATGTATTCACTAATTATTTTTCAATTTTTCTCTTCTTGTCCTTTCTTGCCTTCGGTGTTTTGGGAAAACAAACGTTATCTGAGATGAACAGAGTTTTTCAGTTGGCAGCATAAATAATAAATCAACCTAATTTAAAATAAACTTAAGGAAGCTGTTAAGGTTACACATTATAATAAATCACATTCGTTAGCTTAGCATAGAACTACACTAAATCGAGCGAATACCTCTGACTAAACGTCGCCTTAAATTCAACCAAGCTGCACCAAATTTCACAAACTCATAGATAACAGTTCCAAAAATGTGCTGGGATCTGACTTTATAACCATGAATAAAGTCATTATTAACCATGAATTTTGTGGTCTTTATAATATTTGGAATCTTAATGATGTTAAACATAACTCCATATTGAGTCACAGTCTCTGTTAAGTACTGATTCTTTAGCTAAAAGGAAAAAAGAGTGTCTTGCATCGAAAAATACTTCTTTGGGTTAGTAATCAAGACGTTAATATTTTTTTTAAATATTTGAAATCCTGAATTCTAAGGCTTCTGTGCACTTATGAAGCTTATTTGAGATCTCTTTAAATAATTTCTGAAAGGACATTTGTAATCATAACATTAATTCAAACAGTTCTGAACTAGAAGGGCACTCAGTAGAGCACATGCCTCCACCGAGGCCGAGGCCCCTTAAATTGAATCAAGCTGCACCAAAATGTTCACATTCATAGATATTAGTTCTATAAATATGCCTTTTTAATTTACATTAAGATTTATTAATTATTTTGGGGGAAATTTCAAAAAAACGCCCTATCTGGCAATGTTTAGGAAATGAGATGGATCCGCCCCATGAACCGGAGCGTCACCAAAATGTAATGGGTTCTTTCCTGACTCACACCACATCCTTCCACCAAGTTTCATAGTTATGTGTGCGGTGATTATTTTGTAATTTTGTTCACAAACATACAAGCCAAGCAACGGACGCGGGTGAAAACATCACCTCCTTCGTAGAGGCAACAGAAGCCTGAGTCCACGCTGAGCCTTTTCCTGAATGAATGCTGTGGAAAACATTAAATCACAGAGTGTCACTAGAGCTCACACTATCCCTCTCTCACACACACAAACACACAAACACACACAAACACATACACACACACACGCACACACAAACACACACACAGTGCACTATTCCCATCCAGCCCTTGCCAATTGCAGTTAATTGCTTCTCTGAATGACTGATTGGGTCCGGTTTTTTACTGCAACAGGATCGGAGAGGAGGAGAGGATGAAGGGAGGAGAGAGAGAGAGAGATATAAAAACAAAAACACCAACCTGTCACAGAGGGGCAATTAACAGGTTGATTAACTCCTAACAATTGCCAGACTTTCCCCCCAGTGTGTCTCTTTCCGTGAGTGTGTGTGTGTGTATGTGTGTGTTTGTGTGTGTGTGTGTGTGTGTGTGTTGGTGTTCCTGCCAGTTCTGTGCTCTAACAGGACAAACGGGACAGACTCAGATCTTACAAACATTGATAAAACACATGTTATACTACAGATTTGATTACGCTTTTAAATGTTCAGGTCAGTATTGATGTTTGTTTTTCTCTCTCTTTGCTCTCCAGGATCTTTACATTGGCAACACGGTTCCAGGTTTAAGTCAAGCCCAATATATCGGAAGCTATTAATGCAAATGAGTGGAAATCGGGTGTGTATTAGTGATGGTATTGGATCATCTCCCAGCTCAGGTTCAGGCTCATTCGCTGAAGGACCTGACTTTGGTCTCGTTTAATGATCTGGTCCCTGAATTAGGCACAAGAGGGACGCTCAGCATCAAGCTGTGGTCACACCACAGAGTGGAATTCACTCATTCATGCAAAATAGATGAGGCCAGATGCTTGAGGGCTCGTTGATAATCTCCAGAAGATAGTGAGCTAACCATTAGCTTCCAGGTTTCTCTTTATTGTTTAGATGAAGCTGAATTTAGGCAAAGCTCTGCGATGGCCTAATTTAAAATTCAATCAAGTTGAACCAAATCTCTCACACTGAAATCAGTCCCCTGATTATGCCTGATTTCCAGTTTATTTCGTGGGGAATCTGTGAAAATGAGAAAAAAAATCAATGTTGAAAATGAAAGTGATATAAGAAATTCCCTGATAAACCTTGTGATCCGCATCAAAATGTAATTGGTTATTCCCTGACTGATACCACATCCTTCAATTAAATATCATGGTAATCTGTCATGCTGTTTTTGCACAACGTTGCTTAAAAACAAAAAAACAAGGCGTGAAAACATAACGTCTTTGGTGGAAGTAATGATTTGTTTTTGAATTTTGAGAATAGAAATCATAGGGAAAAAATAGTTCCCTGGTGGTTCCCCTTCTTCTTGGTGCTGGCTGCCTGTTACCAGCATGGATTCAGCTGGAGTATCAACTCTGTTTGGCTTTTTATTGGTCTCTATCCGTTATGTATTTCCTGGTTCCAATTCTTATATAGTTTTTATAATTGAAAACATTTCAGCATAAACATGAATATAAAAGTACGGACAGTGTGACAATGGAGTGCCAAGCTGAAATTTCTAGGCTCATTTTATTTCCTTATTAACAATGTATCTGCAAGTTGCCTAGAGAATAAAACAAACCCTGAAAGCCTCGATATACAGATACAATCAAAATATGTAATAAGAATTCTTTGTTGTTCTTTTTGTTTCGCTTTACTGAGAATAAAGAATTCTGATAACAAATGGAGGAGGATTAATGAGTTATATTATGATCAGGAAGATCCCATCTGTAATTTGGTTCCCATCACATTTTACAGTAAGGTAGATAACCTCACACCCTGGTTATGATGGTGCCTGGTGGGATACACATAAACCAGGATAGTGAAGCGTGTAAAGACCAGGCTGTCGACTGATGGCTTTTGGATCCATGCTGGCCCCATAAGGTCCTCATGTCCTTTTCATATCAACACTCTGAGAGCGTTGCATCAGACAGAACATGTCAATAATTGTATATGGGTTCCAATAAACAAATTATTCAAGGTTCATAAAGTTTATTATCAATTATAACCCTCTACTGACTGGTTCCTCTGATTACCTCAGTTTAAAGTGGGTTTAATTTCCAATGAGCTTTTCATTCACCAACTACAGTGCGTCAACTTTCATTCATTCTGTGTCACCTTCTCTTCTTACAATGAAATACTAAATAACGCTAATAAAGTAAGTCCAAACTCTAAAGCCTTTAATAACATCTCATTCAAATCAATATTTTGTAATGCTAGAGTCCATCGGTGCTCTGAAAAGATATATTGCAACTCACAACTCCCAAAATACATTTTGCCACATGATCATTATCTGAATTATATTAAGATATAAAGATAATATGGACATAAACCTCATTGGCAGTATCACCGTAATATGTTTGTTTTTTAAATAAATAATTTGCATCATGATCATTTAATGAAGTATTCAGTCAAGGACTTAGCACTTGATCCCCATGTGAAAAAAAACAACTACCACTATGCTCTATAAAATAAACCATGATGAACTGGACTCACCCATATATCAAATTCTGACTTTAAAAGGCCATTAGACTGAGGGAAATATATCTTTTTTATATACGTGAGTATTTTACTATTCACTGGGGCGAGTCGACGTCTGCGTTTTAAATTCTTCCGAGATCATTAACTGCGAGAACGACTCATTTTTTCCAATTTCGACCCCAAACTGGCTCGTTGAACACACTTGTGACAGATCCCGGAATGATCGGAAGACTGGTTACCGTAGCAACCTAGCACCTTTTGGTTCCTTTATATCACTGTGAGAAAATGTTGGAAACAAAAAGAGAGAAAGAGAGAGAGAGAGCGTGCGGCAGGCAGATCGGCTGACGGGCGGGCAGACGTACAGCGGAGACAGGCAGACAGGTGGACAGATCAGCATCACTTGCATTTGTATCCCAATTAGTGTAAAGAGGAGCCCACGTTTCCGAAAACCAAGTAAATGATGCAATATCTAGTAAAAGTGAACGGAAGACAAAGATATAAATTTGAAAAAGAAGAGAGGAATGAAGAATAGGCAGAGAGAGAGCTGGAAATCAACCCCTGAAAACCTGCAGCACAGGAAAAGTGGATATGATCAGAGGTTAATACAGATGATACCATTTTTGAGAAAGATACAAATAATATGCAGATATATGAGGTCATGCAACAAACTTAAGAGAGACAATAAGACGTAGAAGAGGTGTTGCTTAACTTACAAACTGAGACACACACGTTCATGTGTGATTAACGTTGACTGGAAACACAGTTAACTTTAAATCAACGTCAATGTCTCTTCTCTCCCATAGTCAATTTTCTGTAAAGTAAAAAAAGATGGAACCAAAAGAGAGTTAAACTTCAGGGTCGCTCCTACTCCCATTCACATTGTGATAATCACTTTTTAGATTCTCCCCCTTTAGAATAAAATATTCAGTCCAGATGTGTTAAAATTCATTTTCACAAATGTAACAGGCCTTGTCCTGTAACAGAGGTTATGACGGACCAGTCTGACCATCACATGTGTCGCTGTTCATGTAATAAGCACAGTCTTCCTTCTCTTTAATGGAAACCAGTGAAGAATCCCGACACCGAATTGTCTGATATAGCAGAGATTGCTGTGACACCACAGGAGGAAACGATCTGGTACAACAGGCATGTTGCTGCTTGTCTACCTGTCAGCTTTTCGTGTTAGCTTCTCGTGTTAGCTTCTCATGTTAGCTCAGCAGGCGTGACACTCTCGCTGCAGACGAACAAAACAAGGCCTATTCTACAGGTCAGGGTTGGGCTCAGTGACACTGTGACTGGTAAAGAGATTCAAGTATATATAAATCAAGTAGAAGGCCAACATGGCTGAATCCATCCTGAATCTGACGGGTTTGGGCCCGACTGGCTTGTGCCGGGTATCGAACACTCTAGCGCCGACACTGCAGTTGAGATGGGAGTTTGCGGGGGGAGAGTCATGGGACAGGAAAGTACAGGGTTACATCCGACAAAACTTTTGAAGAATGAGGTAGAGTTTTTTTTGTAATAAGCTGCTTGAGAACCTAGTTTTACAATGACATTAATGTGGAATGGGGCAACAAGGAAGACAAGCAAGAGTGACTGGTTTCAAAGAGAATGGATGAGATGGTTAGACAGAAACACACGACTGGGTTGGCTGTGGCTGAGGGGGTAGAGCGTTTGTCCATTCTGCAAGCCAAAGTGCTGTTGGGCAAGATACTGAACCCCAAACATAGCCCTTCTCAAAGAAAAAGTGCTGCACATAGATGAATGAATGGGGGATTTTCGCGAAAACTGTTCTGTAAAGCACTTTGACTGGAAAAGCATTTAATACAGACCATTTACGTTGTATATTTTTCTCCACCCTTGCATTTACCAGCACACCCTGATACTCTCTCTCTCAAACACACACACACACTGACTGAATTCCCAGTGGACGACTCCCGTCCAGGATGGATCTCTACACGGCGCCATAAATCAGACAGCTCTCAGAGATTCACCACCTGGTAAACAACAGATAGGGAAAGAAAAAGGAGCTTGGGCCCGAAAGAGCAAAAGCAAACCAATAGGTTGGGTCTTGTGAAACAATAGCTACAAGAAAAAGGAGAGGAAAGAGGGAAAGAGCAGCAACATCAAACTGATAAATACCCCGAAGTACAAAAAGTGCATCTCTGCGGTTAAGAGGGGAGGACAACTCCATTTCACAATTTACATCCATTTCCCTCCCAGTTCAGGTTGTCGTGCGTGACGAGAGTGTGTGTGTTTATCTGAGGGAAATCATGCAGGGGATCCTTATAGCTGTAATCATACTTTCTGTTTCCTCTTGATCGAAAACGCTCGAGCCATAATAATAAATATTGATCCCCTGCAGGAAATTCTCCTCAGTGGAGCTGAATGTCGACCGGAGCTCGGCTCTTTGGTCTGAAGGATAATCTCCCTGCTCGTCACGCGACACCCCCCCACAACACACTGCTGCCTACTATCTATCGTCACATTTTATAAGGGTCGCTCCTCTTTTGCCTGAGGCCACGACTGCGGTGCATGTTTTACAGAGTGTACTGTCCTGATGGGAGTGCTGCATTCAGACTCTGCAGTGGAGCGGCTGCCACAGACGGCTGCCTTTCTTGTAATTTGACAGATTCTCATTAAATCAGGGTCTGAATGCGACAGGGGCGCTTTTGAATTCCGCACAATGGTGACGTCATCAAACACGGTTATTAATTTCAAAGATCAAAGTTGCAAAGGCTGCTGTGGATTCAAATCCTTTCCTAAATCTCCCCAAAGCTGCGACTGAATACAGTTTCCGTTACAACAGATCACATGCAGTGTCTCGGCTCTCCTGACACACTGACTTCTAAGCCGTTCCGTCGGAGCAGAGCTAACGGTGTAATTAAATCTCGACCAATGACGGGGGAGCAAACGCCTGCTAAATGGCCATCTTATCTTCCCCGCCCTGACACACTGTCAGCCCCTCTCCTCTATTTGTACATAATAGGGCCGTGAAGGCGATGACATAACAATGATAGGTAATCGTGAGGAGGCAGATGCGGAAATTGTCAGTGAGCAGACAGGGAACTTTTTTTTGTAGTTTTTAACAAAGTCAGAACTGATATGGCTCGAGTTTTACAAATAAACACGATTCAGGTTCTTATCTGGTCTTCACCAGAAAACAAACAGATCAACAACTTTAAGGTTTAACAGTAATTGATGAAGAAGACCACCATAAAGATGGATGATCTTTTATAGCGATCAGGGGATGGAGCCGCGGTGGCAAGTTCCTGCTGGTATGAGAGCTTGACCGATCATTAGTCAGTGTCCGCTGTCAATCTGGACGTTTCACCTCCTTTTTATGGCATCAAATAACTAATTAAAACCAAATTTACTGCACTTTTAGCACTTGAGCATACGTCATTGTGATATGAACTATACCGGGACTCCATTCACAAAACGTGTCCCATCCACAATCTTTATGACCTGTACCACAGCCAGCCAGCAGGGGCGACTTAGACGCTTTGGCTTCACTTCTGGGCAGCAGTGTGTTTACAGTTGATGGTTACCCCGGTTAACTTGATGAGTTTCTCAGTTGTCCTTAGTATAAGGCCTCCAGACGTCTCAGGACAACTAGAAAGTAATCTGTTCCCTGACCTATACAATATGCATCATCTCAACCTGTTAACCAGACTTTCAGAGATTCCTTAACATGCGTATCAGATGCAACAGTTCAATGCTGTATTTCGTATGACAGAGCTAAAATGTATAATCATCCCAAATTTGTCTGAAATGGCCCAGGCAAAAGTGTTGTCAAAAATTCTGACATCCCCAAATTTTGTTGTCGGTGTGATTTTTTTTCTTCTCCCCTCTCCAGCAGCAAAGTGTCAGAATTCATCCTCCCGTGTTTTCTCTAAATGAGACCAATGAGCTCTGAGAGGTAAAGCATTGTCTGTAATGACTAAATGGATTCGTCCTGAAAAACATCCGCCTCTCAGCACACGCACACATCAGCCCTGTAAAAAGCTTCTGTGTTAAATAAACCCTGTTATATAAGTCCCCGTGAACGTGGTGTGAAATCAACACTTGGTTTTTAACAACTTTGACAAGTTTGATTACTGAACTTTTGTCCTAAAGTCACACAGGGATAGAGTCAACGTTCTCAGCACTCATAATGTCACTGAAACATAAACACTCATTAACACCCACTAAAACTTAAGACATTCACAGTTTATATATGCACACACAAACACACACACACACACACACACACACACTGACACACACACTGACACACACAAACACACCAGCAGAGTTCATTTAACACAGATGATTTATAGCAGTTGATCTCTCTGTGTGTGTGTGTGTGTGTGTGTGTGTGTGTGTGTGTGTGTGTGTGTGTGTGTGTGTGTGTGTGTGTGTGTGTGTGTGTGCGTGTGTGTGTGTGTGTGTGTGTGTGTGTGTGTGAGTTATTGTAATTATATCTTTGAGAGGGACATTTTTTCACCTTACAAAGTGATGATAGTTTGGGAAAGTGAGGAGATATTGGTCAGGTTACGACTTGTTTCAGGTTTATGGTTACAACTAGGTATGGGGTTAGGTTTATGTTAGCCTCAGGGCTACAGCAGACAGTATTTCACCCTGCTCGACCTCTCGGATTTGATGCTGTTGTGGACGCATCTGTGCAGACAACCTCCCGCTGTTTTGTGCACGTGTGAAAGGCATTCAATTTTACCTGGAGGTCATGTCTGAAAACCGCTTAAGATAGAACTATACGCCTGTGTTTGTGTGTGCAGCCTTAGTGCCACCACTTGCAGCATATGGTCTCCACAATATGTGAATTTGCAGTAAAATCTCACTGACACACACACAACAACCATACACCAGAACATAGTCCCTGCGTGCATGGCCATAGAGACCTCGGTTAATTATTCACATTGGTCAATAATGAGCCACAAATCAATTTTTAATTGTGTTTGTCTCCTGTATTAATCAGAGAATCGATTCAGAGCACGTCTCCGGCGCCGGGATGAGCCTCTGGAAGCAAACGAGCTTCAGGATGAGAAAGGATGGAGAGAGGACAGAGGACGACAGATGCTGCTGCAGAGAAAAAAGAAAGAGGGGAAAGAAGGGCAATAATGCAGCATGGTGTGATAAGATATGATGAGTCACTACCTGGACAACCCAAGGGATTTGTTTTCGTTTGTTTCCAGACATGTGAGCTGTTACCTCTGAGCCTCTCAAGTCTGCAGGTAGGGCGATAGTTTGCACGGGTGTCCTACTCCATTTCAGTCTACAAGCTGATAGAGTAATGGAACGGTGCTGACCTACCTACTGTTACCACACACACACACACACACACACACACACACACACACACACACACACACACACACACACACACACACACAATACATCATCCAGTCTAATTCTCTTTCACCATGCTCTTTCAAAATCTACTTTTACAATTAGCGGATAAATGCAAGTTTTCTAAACTGTGGTTATACCTGCTAAAAAGTGGGAAAATGAATTTCCCCAGGTCTTTCATGCCCAAGTCCACAAATGTGCTGGGAAGCTCTCTTGCCGCCTTGCCAGTGTTGCACTTTGCACCATGTGGAGAAAGAAAATTGCAGCTGCACGTTGTTCCCAAGATGTTAAATACAATGATTACAACATCAGGAAGTCCCATGTACGTTAGAACGCTGCTCAGGTGCTCGGCTGCCAAAATAAAGAAGTGGAAATTAGCGCGTTGGCTCAGGTGACACATTTCCATCAGCTCCCCCCACCATGAGTCAATGCTGATTATAATCCATTTGGTCACCTCACATTACCTCTTGACAAGAAAACACAACTGTTAGAAACAAACACGCACAAACACATGTTAGAATCCAACACAACTGATTAAACTTTGAAGCCTCTGAAAGCAAAATCAAATTGCAGAGGACCCTGATGGGAAATGTCAGGCGTCTTTAAAGGCACAAAGACAGGCCATTAAAAGAGTTGGCGTGACTCGGCGTTTTAATATTCCATCTCCCTCTCACCTTTGGAAATGTCATCACTGCATTTGAGCTCGGCGTTAGGAAAAGGCACCGTCTTGATTACAGTTATCATCATTTCAGGCAGCCGAGACTGGGGAATACATTTAGGGAAAATCCGCATGAAAAAGTATGCACCCCTCCCACACACACACACACGCAAACACAATCTTAGAGGCACATATTCACACACATCAGTGCAAGGCAGGAAGATGGAAACATTCAACGCACACACACACACATACACACACACACACACAAACGCAAGCTTTAAGCCTTGGTAAGAAACAAATTTCAAATGACAGCAGCTAAGTGTCTTCAAGGCCAAAACCCCAGTGCTCTATCTAACCATTGGTTTCAAAGATTAAAGGGACCCTCACTCGCTTTCAAAACATGCGGAAGGACTCGAGTGGTGCGTTTCACTAAAGTAGAGAAGGACCCTAACATTACCTCTGTGTGCACACTCAGCCTTTGGCACTTGTGACACTGTCTTTGGTCGATAAATTGATGGTAAAATTGTTGTTTACTTGCATTTTGGCTTCTTATTTTCCCCAATCAGTGAAATTAGCGCACAAACTATGAGACAATTCGGGTTGTTGATGTTTTTCTACCTTTAGGATGAGTAAATTGATAGAAAGCTTTTATATTATTGTCTCCATTGTTGTGCTGATTGTGTACAAAGAGAAGCGTAGGCTCGGCCTGGTTGAATCAGACAAATAATCTTCAGGCGGTGCTTCACAGACAGAGGCAGAGAGAAGAAAGGGAGAGTTTCAGTCTCTCTGCAGGAAAGTGTGTCATCCATTAGTGAGCCTTTCATTGACTATTGGAGTATTGGAAAGGGCCTCACCACTAGAAAAAATGGGTTTCGTTGAGGGAATGAATTAACAAGTACACAAATCGCTTCAGATATCCACTTAATTAGTCACTGGAGAGCTGCATTAATCCGGCTGAACTCAATTAGAGTTTTCAAACTATATCGACACCGTACTTTCCTCAGAAAGCAGAACAAGCCAGAGTCGATCTTCCTTTTATTTTTTTCACTTGTCCTTTTTCGCTTTTCTTGAGACACCACTGAACTGGATTTGTAAAAAAACAGGTGAAGATTTTTTACCCTATATCATTCGAGGTTAACACCCGCTGATGTCTGCGGCTCCCTGTGGAACCAAGGTCACAGCCCGAACCAATCAGGCGGGCCGAGTCCTGGGCCACATTGATTGACGGCTGGTGACGAATGCGTTTGAAATGTGAACATGCATTGATTTGTGGTGGCGTGTGTTATAACTCTATGTGCTAACAGGAGTGTGAGCTGTGAGACGTGGCCTGACAGGTGGTGTGTAGGCAAACAGCGGTGTGGTTTTTAATCAGCAGCACCACCAGTGGCTAAACTGTGGCTGTGAATACAAATTGATTTTTACAGACACCATCTACAGCAGGTTCACGGTTAATTTACAATAAATGATATTGGTGAATGTAATTTAGTTTGAGGGGCAGATGCAGACGGTAGCCGTGTCTCAAGTCAGGGGCCACATCCTTCGTAGGAGCCGTTCTACGCAACGGAAATCAGCTGCATCCTTCATCGTCTGCGTATACTACAACATGATGAGATGATCCGGTCTATCTATTGCATCATCGTCTAGGAACAGAGCTATGGGCGAAAAAGTTCTTCGGTTGTTTAAAAACGTCGAAAAGAATATTTTTTATACATGTGTACCATTAGCTGTTGGGTTCAGTACTTACATTTTAAAGGTGACATATTATGCCCATTTACCGTAAGTTGATATGGTTCCTTGGGGTCTAGAAATGTCTGTAACATATTTTGGTCAAAATAACACAAGGATAATTTAAAACAGCACCCTTTTTACCCTGTCTAAAACAGCCCTCCTCAGATTGACCTGTTTTGAGTGCCCCCGGGCCGGTTGATCCTGGCTAGCGTTAGCTCGCTCGTACAAGGACACCATCTCAAGAGAGAATTTAGTCTTCATAAAGAAACCTGTATTTCAAATATATGTATTGACAATATGTACATATTGGCAATATATTACAAGAGTTATTTTCAGAATTCACCTGAGCTGCATATCCTTGACACGTTATCTGTACCTCTTAAAAAAAGAGTAAGTGTGTATTTCTACATTGTCTGCAACTTGTACTGTCTGAATGTGACACTGTAACCAGGTTACATTCAAAATTATAAATATTAAAAGTATTAAAATATAGTAAAATGAAGTTAAAATATTACACAGTATAAAAAAGTTTATTTAAACCATTTAATGTATCAAAAAGTAGTAAAGAATAATACAAATATTTGTAGAATGTTTATATAAAAAACACCAATAAATAAATAAATAAGTAATTTACTCCTCCACTTGCGGACAGCAGCAGCATAATAGGGATTTGAAGAATTTTCGAATTCTTTTTAGCCACTTTTTCTTCTTTTTTCCACCCGAGGAAGCTTTGGATGCAGCGGTGGAGTCTGAGGCCACGACAGAGCTCAGGGAGACTTCCTCACTGGTCTCACTGGAAGGGGGGAAGTGGTGTGAGCAGGTGGTGGTCGGGTCGGTGGACAGTTTGTTGACATGGTCAGAGGCTGTGGCTTCAGCTGTGACATCAGAGGCCTCGACAAAACTCCAGGAGTCTTCCTCACTGGTTTCATCATGTCCGATGGAGGACAAGACCGAGGAAGCCCTGGAGTTTATCTCCACGTCAGAGAGCTCCTCACTGGTCTCAGTGAAAGTTGGCCAGCAGGCGTTGTCTGTGGACTCTATTATACTCTCAGAACACCAGGACAGTTCGCTGGAGGAGCTTGTTGAGTCTAGGGACTCCAGAGAATCCCAGGAGTCTTGGTAAATGGAGTCAGAGGAGCCGCTGTCTGACGATGAAAAGTGTCAGACTTTCCTCAGTGGGGCAGAACCCCATTGCTTCTAGGGAGTCGTTCAGACTGGATGAGGAAAGACAATCAATTAGTAAATCAGTCACTGTCAATTAATTAAAACCATCGGTCCAGCCAACCTGATGTGTTTAGTTCCATTGTGAAAGGACATGTGGACACTTACTAGTCCCTGCTGTTGATGTCCCCCCTCAGGTGGCTCATGGAGATGAAGGGCAGCTCCAGAGCTTGACGAGGAGAGATCCTCTCATCCCCGTCAAGATGAAGCAGCCCCTCCAAGAGAGCCACAAAGGCCAAGCGGTCTTTCATCTCAGCCGCCCCCAACTCTGGATGAATCTGGATTTGAAAACAGGTTTCAGGTCAGATGATCCAGCTCCCGAATGACAGATAACTAACTGGTACAAATCCAGTCTTCACTTGTTCAACACATGAGAGAGTACTCACATGAATAAGGCCGTTGAGGGAGTTCGGCTGCTCGAGGAAACTCTCCTCTTTCTCTGTTTCCATGTTACTAATGGCAGTG
The DNA here is from genome assembly GCA_038501795.1 of Pseudopleuronectes americanus. Classification (NCBI taxonomy): domain Eukaryota; kingdom Metazoa; phylum Chordata; class Actinopteri; order Pleuronectiformes; family Pleuronectidae; genus Pseudopleuronectes; species Pseudopleuronectes americanus. The sequence continues at coordinate 10,020,300 of CM076734.1, read as the reverse complement.
AATTCTTCTGCAGTCTGAAGGAACAAAAAGTATTACGCATCACAACAGGGCAGTATGATTTAAAAATGCTCCAAAAGAATTCTCTAACATAGAAGAACATGTTTACTCTACCATCAGTCTCCATGATGGACTGTATTCAGCCTCCTCTTCAATGAAGACCTGGTAGCTGTACCTGCCAGCACGGAGCAGGTGGTCCTGCGGCAGGCCCAGCAATTTCACCATGCTCTTCATCTGCAGACAGAATACACATCATGAGAATCACATCCACTTGCTTTCTTTATGAATATGAAAAATAAATAAAAATATGTTTGGTTAGATGATAAATACCATTTGATATTCAGATTTAATTGAGAACAGGTTCCGAGCCAGGTAGAGGAATGCAAGCACACAACCGACCCCCCACACATCGATGGCCTCGGTGAAGGGAAGTCCAAGCAAGATCTCTGGAGCCCTGAGAAGGAAAGACATGGGCCGCAGATGAAAAATCTGTTGAAACATTTCAGGGCAGAGAAAATAATGTTGCTAAACAGATGCTGCAGGATGAACTCACATGTACCCACAGGGCTGGATGTCCATCCCCAGCTGGACTTGGGACACCATCATGGCGCAGCCAAAGTCAATAAGCTTTACCCTGAAGGGCTGATCCTTCCTGTTAACGAACATAACGTTGTCAGGTTTAATGTCCGTGTGAAGGACCCCGAGACCCTTCAGGGCATCCAAGGCTTCCAAGAGCTGCAGGGACACAAAGAATACACAACATTTAGAATTATTTCTTCCATGTGCTATTGATAGGTGTTTGGTTTAGGTTTTGGGGATCTCTCTAACAGAAGAGTGTTGGTTTCATGATGCATTGATCGCTGCTACATACCTGCTTGGCAACTGGGCGGATTTCGTCGAGAGGACGGTGCTCCCAACTCGCGCTGCTCGAGCAGGTCATACAGACTCACGTCCAACCGCTCAAACACCAAGCAGGTCTGGCCCATGTGCTGGAACGCTTCGTGGAACCTCACTACGTTTGTGAGATCTGCATTCAATTTACGGATTACATTCATCATGGTTACCTGAAGAGAGAAGAGGAGACGTGATAAGACAACACTATCAACAGTTTGTGAGCAGCGACATGTTCTGATGGAGCAGACAACACCTGAGCACAGGAATATAAACAAAGATTTCAGTCTCCTGCCTCATGCTCAGCGTCCTGGGCGAACTCGGTGTCCTTAATAACTTTTAGAGCCACAATCTGTTTTGTCCTGGAGTTCATGGCCGAGAAGATTGAGCCAAAGCCGCCTTCCCCTAGAAACTCCAGGACTGAATAGGAGGCAGAGCTGCTGTTTATGGTGAGGCAGTCCTGAGCCTCAGGTGCTGTCAGTGAGTCAGCAGAAGAATCTTCTGGAGTTTCCCAGAATGACATGATGTCCAGTTCAGTAACGAGAAGCTGAGAATCCATCTGTCATCCAGAGTCTTCTTGCTTGTGTGTCTCTCTCCAACCACTACAGGTGAACTGAGTCCTTTCCATTCAAGCTCTCTTTTCCATCAAAGGTGAACTGAGTCCTTTCAATCAAAGCTCTCCTTTCCATCAAAGCGCTGCCTATGTGACCTCACAACATGATGTCCTTTGATGTTTTTTTTAATTTTTTTTAAATCAAATTCAAACAACCTTTATTGGTCCCCGGTGGACAAAACAAAAAGATGTATCATTTATAAAACATCAATGTCAATCTCACAGCCTGAACACTCTCTCCAGTACAAATTACAGTGATCCAATCAAAACTGAGCAACGATGGAGTGACAAGCACAACGTGCAATCACAAAAAAAGCATCAAATCAAAAGAAAAGTGCTTGCTCGGTAGAAAAGACATCCATGAGATATTGTTAACACCACACGCCTCAGAGGTTCTTTTTTTATTTGCCCTGACAATAAAAAATAGAGCTATTATACATTTTTAAGTGGTTTGTTACCCTCTAATAGGCAGCTTTATCAATTACTGTCCTAAAACAAAGTTATATTAGCCTGTAAAGTGCACTTACATCAGATCTAAAATAGATTTTAAATTGCCCTTATTCATGTGTGTGCACGGTGGAGCTGGCTCTTCATCCCATAGTTGTCATGGTGCTCCCCCTCTGGAGCTTCACCTGCATGAGTGTGTGTGTGTGTGTGTGTGTGTGTGTATGTGGGGGGGGGGTGAACCCCTTTTTCTTGATCCACATCTCATCTGTCCATCTCTCTCTCCTCTGTGTAACACTCTCCCAGCATTATTTTCTGTTTGTACGTGAATGTGAAGCGTTTAGGAATGAAAGTGAGAAGTCGATTAGGTGTTGTAGGGACTGAGGGGCAGTACTGCAGGCACGGTACACGTGGATTCACACACACGCGCAAACGCACATACACACGCACACAAAGGTTTTGAGTGTGTTGATCATGGAAACTTCAACGTGTAGACTTAAGGAGCCAAGGATTACACCACTGACCTTCTGGTAGTGGACGACCTGCACTGTTTCCTGAACCACAGCCAGTGAAGGGATTTTTTTTATAAATGTATTGTTTGAAAATCTTTTGGAAAGTTTGCCAAAAATCCACAGATCCCCTGGCACCATTAAATACACGTGTTTGTGCTTTTAGATGCTCCAAGAGAGGAAGAACAGGACACAGCTGAAGACAACAACTAATGTGAAACATTCGGATGGTGGGACGAGATCATTGTCACTCAACATGACCACGGCAGCGACTGGGACACCTGTGACACACTGTGACAGCTGAAACTGCCTTTAAGTCATGCTCTGACTTCTGGAGTCAACAAGACACAGACGAACGTGTGCAGTCAGCCGGAGAAGACAGATGAAGAACAGACACCGACTTCAGAGGCAAGGGAACCAAGCAGTCAGATGCACAGAGATGGCTGCAAAACAAAGGATAAAGCATCACCAACTCCCAGTCTTTACACACGTATTTGTCAGAAAAAAGAATCAAGACAAAAGTCATTAAAGGTTTCTTATTATTCCTTTTCAGTGTTTATTTCCTCTTGTGTGTTATTTAGGGTTGTGTGCAGGTAAACTATCTGCAAAGCTAAAAAAAATCGCAGTAAAGGGAGCTCCTCTAACTTGACAAAAAACATGGCTCCCGAAACGCCACAGAAGTCCTGCCCATACTTGTGATGTCACACTGTCCGACATTTGCATAAAAACTAGCAACGATTCTGGCACGCCACCAAAGAAAGACAGGTAGATCGAGAGTGGAGGTTTTATTTTGTAAAACACCGGAAGCAGTTGACCAATTAAACTTGACTGAGCAAGCTGGCCACAGTGACTGGCATCCTTAAAGAGACAGCAGCTAAAGCCATGTGTTTCAGACAGAGGCTGAAAGGAGTAGCATCAGCAATGGACACTTTGAGGAAATTAATGCATTTTCAGAAAATTTGAGAATTTAAACCCTTTCAAGTAATAACACATTGAAAATTGTGACCTTGAAAATCCACATAATTATTATAATAAGTGATTTAACTTTGAGCCTAGAGTGGTTTTGTGAGCTCGGTTTTACTTATTTAGGACTTTATTATGGATATGGTCACTTCTGGTTTAACTTTCAAATACGATGAAATGACTTACGTTGTATTTGTTAGACCTATTGGCTGTATCCAAAGGGGAGGGACGTGATGTTTCCTCATTAAGTTTGGAGGACATGGTGATTGACGTCTCTTTGTGCCCAGACTGCAGCGATAATGTTGGTGATCACAGTGCTATCAAAACGAATGGGATGATGGAATTAAAATAAGCTTCAACAATTAAGTGGGATATCCCTTTAAGAACATTTTGATAGCATATAGATCACGGCTCACCCGACGTCATGTGATCCAAACTGCAATTCAGTCACGTTGAATAGAAATCAGCACTTTGACCCGACTCACAAGGAGACAATACTGTTTTGCTGCCGTCTTTGTAGCCTAATCCGCGGACAGATAGAAAACACACACAAACACACACACACACACAAACACACACACACACACACACACACACACACACACACACACACACACACACACACACACACATACACACATATATGGCAAAGATGAGATAGAGATATTATATCAAGAGAACAGGGAGAGAAAGGTGACATGAAGCTACAGTTTGACAAAAGAAACACAAACACTCAAACACACATCCATAAACAGCTTGTTATTCCACTCTCCTCACACACACTGTCACACACACACACACACACACACACACAGTCACACGCAGCCTCTTTCTTTTCTTAATTAGCCTAAAGCCCTGAGGTCTGGTTTCAGCTCTTCCTCTCAGTGTGGTGCCAGTGCTTCTGTTAGTTAAGATTTCAGCTCAACATCCTCCACTGCTCTCATCTCTACCTCACCCCCTTGCCTGCTCAGTCTCACACAGACACACACACAGTCAGGCGCTTCCCACTGTCATCTCTCTCACACACACACACACACACACACACACACACACACATACTCACACACACACACACTTTGCCCGTATCTCCTTTGCAGTTCTCACTGTATCCCTTTTCTTAATTTATCACTTCTCCTCGTCTTGCTCTGGCTCACCCTCCCACTCCGCTTGTACCAGGACTGTTATCTCATCACTGTTTTTTTTTATTTTTGCCTCCTCTCTTTTCACTGCCCTCTCTCTTTCTTTATCTTCCAAAGGGATTGAAAAGCGTCACCACCTGCCATTGTGATTGTTGCCTCGCTGGTTTGATATCTGCCCCGTCCTCACCCTGTGAAAGAGAGACAGTCTGAGGAGCATGTTTGATGACATCTAGCTGGTGGCAGTGTGACACACGTTCACCGTGCTGCATTAACAAACCCCCGATCAGGACTTCCCCAAAAAGAGCATCAGTCTAGCTTGCCTCTATGGAAGGCAAGACACACACGCACAAAAAAACTCACCAACTGAACATATATACAGTAATATATAAATATATATGACCAAATACCCCCCCCCTGCACTCGGATGAAAGTCTGTGTCAGAGTGTTGCCATGGTTACACCATTCCTTGCTGTTCATCATAAGGCCAGCAGAGCAGCCGCAGGTAGCCTGGGCTGGTATGAGTTTGTGTGTCTCTATGTGTGTGTATGTCTCTATGTGTGTGTCTGTGTGTTTGAGTGCAGATGTTTGGGGTAAGTAAGAAGGATGAGGGGAGAGAGAGAGAGAAAAAAAAATGACATTGAACACAACCTGATCCTCTCGAGTCCCCAATTCTCTCAGTATTTAAATGCTGTGATGTTGTTTACCCCGGCAGCAGCCCTTATCATCATCAAAGCCTGTAAGTGGCACTCTCCGAACGAAACAGTTTGTTTCCTCCTCCTCCTCCTCTTCCCTCTCCTTCTTCACCATCGCCATGGTAACTGATTGCCTCATTCTCCTCTGGCTCGAATCCCTCGTAAACACAAACACCTGTTGTTCCTGTTGTCGCTGCCAACCTTTCACTCATTCAACGTCTCACTGTGAACTATGGGTTTCATATTTTCTCCTATCAGCACCTGTAAGCTTAGAAAGATAGAAAGTTTCTTCCTCTGTGACAGCATCACATCCTCAGTATCATCTTGTCCCAGCCCTTAAATGAAATATTAAAACTGCCGAATCCATTATCTTTATGACTGCATCATTTTCAACACTGGAAATATGCTCTCAGATTTAAGCATCATTTTGCACATGTAACACACACACACACACACGTATTCCAGCCTGTAATATATTATATGTATTATTGAGATCTACACTATGAATTTGGAATGAGGATTTTCTGAGTGGAAGCCTTGAATAGGACGTGGCTGCACAGCATGAGTTTGTAAGGACTGACATAACAGTGTCACAGTTGGATTGAAGAAAAAAAGATAAAACAACAAACCAGATCCGCTTTGTACACCGAGGGGGAACCTTTTTATTTATCAAGGGCCTTTTACATCCTTCACAGGCAAAACTAAATAATGAAACACCTATATTTTTTATATCTAATCATTTTTCTCTCTAATATTGTTTATTTTGCAAAAAGCACTGTGGGATTTGTATCTGTGAAAGGGGAGACGCAGACACATTCTACTCACTTACATTCTACATCACACTCACCTCTGTAGTGCAGTGAGTTGGACTGCTTCTCTTCAGCGAGGTGTCTGATGTCAGATGGTAGTGATGGGGATGACGAAGATGCTGATTGTACTAAGAGCTGATTTTAGCCATAACAATTTGCTTAAAGGTCCAGCGTGTTAGATTGAGATGAAAGGGACCTATTGGCAGAAATTTCTAATAATAAAATGATTGTGTGTCTCTTCTAAATCATATGAATTTTTGTTTTCCTCACCTTCGAATGGGCCAGCTTGCAAAGACAGTGATTCCTCCTTAATATCAAACTCTGCAGTTGTCCTACACACTAAAAATGATTTGCCAGGTGGTGTTTGTAATGTCTGTTGGTTCCTTGCAGGCCAGAGTGAAAAAAACGGAACATTTCTGTCAGTGTCCTCCTGTGTTTTTTCAATTTCTTGTGCCATCTGCTCTTCGATGGTTCATCAAGACAAGAGGTTTACTGTAGTTCCAGCAGCTGTGCAGCAGCAACAAGGCTCCTTCACGACTTTAGCTATTAGCTTCTCACCATGATGCTATGAAGGACCACAACATTGTCTCCTTCAGAATGTGGAAACAAGAGCTTTCAATCATCCAGTTTTTTGTGTTTCAGGCGGTAATGAGGAAATGCTATTCAACTGTTCAACTGTATGCTATTGTCTTTTATTAGAGACATAAATGCTGTTATTAGAAGTTCTTTGTATTCCTAAATTGCTTCGTTTGTATCGAAGAATTGTTTCACCAGGCGGATCAAGTCTCGAGGAGGTTCCCCCCTGCTGAGTTAATTCCTGCTCTGGAGCTTTCAATTGTATCACACAGTTTCAATTTAAGAAAACAAATCTGCATCTGTTTCTTGAAAATCTCTATTCCAAGCAAGACCCGGGCTGAGACAAAAGACACAAAAGATCACAGAGAACATCCAATTAAGATGCATTCACTGTATCTGTAGAGATCTGCGCCACGTGCACAACTCAGACATTTAGGAAAACATACACAACGCAGCAACTTCCACTCACTTAACAACGTAATTTGTGATGATCCTGCGTGGCCCTCAGCCAGGTCTCCTAAACCTCACCTCTGCCTGTGTGCGAGGGGGAGTGTGGGTTCTGAGGTCAGAGGCTGAGGCGGAGCTCGAACACTGGAGCAGAGAAGATAACGGCTGCTGGCAGAGCCGGTAATTTGCTGCATTCAGCCGAGGAGATCGACATCAATGAAACCGTGATTGCAGGAGAAGAGATACTAAATGCTGCGCGTGCACACACACACACACACACATACACACATGTGCACACATTCATAAAGTGTGAGTAGCACACAAAATTGCACACAGAGAAGAGGAGAAGAATTGATATTCAGCACACGTGGGTGGAGCGCACACATGCAATCACACAGTGTACGTACATGCATGCACTCGTAGGTACAAGCTTCCCTCAGCCACACACACACACACAGCTGATGAAACTTTTACTCCACTTAGAATAAAGTATTATCCAGATTCCTCTCCTTTCCTCTATTCCCCCCCCCCACACGTGATGCTAAAAGATGCAAAGATGGTTTTCACTTCCGTCTCGTATCATCAGGCAGATTTTTGTAACGCAGCTTTCATTTCCTTCAATATGTCGAATATTCACGGCTCTGAACTTCTCCGATGGCGTCTCTGCACAAACACACCATATTGATCTATTATTAAATGTTACAATCCATCAGACTTTTCACCAGCTGTGGGAGTTAAACGCACGTGGCTCCAATGCAAATCAACTCGTTTCATCAATTCCATCGAATCAACTGTCAACTTTTTTTTTGATCCTTTTTAGCCGCGGCCTCATTCTGCCACGGTTCAACATTTGAGGAGAGCCTCACGCTGCCGGCAAAATGTTTCACTTGTTTTAAGAAAAATTTCGAAAGCTTTTAAAGTTGAATTTGACACCACAGATGTCGAGAGAGTCTCAACTGATTTTTTCGGAACGCAATCACAGAGACGGAAACCCTTTCTCCAAACTTTCAGTCGCACTGGTTGTGTTACTCTGTCATTTAGTGGCACCAGCACATCATTCCGGAGCAACGCAAACTTTTCACTGTGCGGATTATTCATTTAGAGTTAAACCCTTTTTTCAATCGTACCTGAGACTTGGAAGTTGAAGGTGACCCAATAAAATTTTCTACCACCTTTTTATAAGTTGCATTTTCGACAGCTACAAAACCAACCATCACATACAATGTGTCATCTTGGCAAAAAATAACACAAATCTTGACCTTTGTGGAATAATTTATCCTCTCAGAAGTCAAATGTGTTAACGAGGCTTCATTTTGGGTCATTTTAGCTCGACAGTTTGAATTATAAACATCTGACTCTCCCTTGGTTTGAGGACAGGATCATAAAGAAACCCCCACATCCACACTTTTCGGGAGATGCATGAATCAAGTGGTTTGATTATATTTGGGCAATTTCAGTTTAAAGACACTTAAATATTAATTACTAGATTAAAACATCACCTGACAGCTGTTAAGTGCTTCCGCCCATTTAACTCAGACACGGCACCTCAATTAAAACGGAATGGAGGATTTAAATGGTGCCATTGAACATTCTCTAATTTATCCCTTTTATTTTGATTGTGCAAATCTATCATTCAGTGATACACATATTAAAATATCAGATAAGGCGTATCAAGAATGTGACTTCTCTATCTATAAGATATCTTTACCATCGTTGAAAATGGTTAAGTTACATTTGCCCAATTCTAAATAGCAAACAATTTAAATCAATTAATCATAAATCAATAGGTGAGCACCAGGGCAACAAAGGAATAGGTTTAGTCACACTCGAAGGATTTTTGGATGCATGTGTAACCAAAGTGGCCACAACATGAAAACCTTTGTCCCAGAGATACTGTTCATATGTTCTCAAGTAAACTCGTAATATGATAATAACAGATTGTCAATTTTGTAATTTATAATCCCTGTCCTTTGTAACAAAGCTTCTATAAGGACATCAACACTCTCAGAGTGGGCTGGTGGGGTCTTACCTTGATTTAGCATCAGTGGCTGTATCTCAGGTGCAGTCGGGTTGAGCGGCAGCTATCAGAGATGTTCCTGTATAAGTTGTTGGTCAATAAAAGAAGCAAAACAGTCAGTTCAATTATTCTTTTTTTCCAGTGAATTTTCGCACATGACATTGTTCAATTATGAATAAGGGTTTAAAAGAGGCCTGTAGGATTGTTGACCACTAGCAGCGCTGTGGAGCAGTGTTTTTAAGGTGATCTGATTTGTGTTCACTTGTGAGTGAACAAGGAAACCATTAACACACTGGGTCTCTGAATGAAGTGATACACTCCTGCCCACTATAGCACCAGAGGAGGAAATAATGCAAAACCTATCAACTAATCTGAACTCAACCCAACCTAGCACACTGAATTCTGTTATACTGACACCCCCCCCCCTCATAGGATGCAAACCCTGCTATAGCATCCTCCTCCAACCCCTTCTGTTATTCCCTCTTCTTTGTCTCCTTCGCAACATTGTTTTTGACCTTCAGTTATTCTTTAGAGTCCATTCTACCTCTCTCTCTCTCTCTCTCTCTCTCTCTCTCTTTTCCAATCTGCCTCTGTTGAAGGGTTTTTTTCCTCCATATATGTGTATTTCACTGTACTACAGGTGCAGGAGCTGCTAGACAGACAGTGTCTCCGTAGAGGCAAAGGTCGCAGGTCAACACCGAGCAAGACAAGATGGATGCAGCATGAAGGCAGAGGGAACAAACGGGGCCTTGGAGGGGGAATGATTTCCCAGGACTCAGAGTGTTGACAGTGTGGAAGGCGTGTGAGGGATTTCCTGGAGTGAAAACACCATTTCTACCTGTTTCATGTTTCCTCCTTCTCTCGCCCCTGCACTTTCCACAGAGGACGTAGAGAACGAGGTAAATGCCTTTTTTTTCTCCAAGAGAAAACTTCGACTAAGATGAGGAGAGCGTTTGTAGGATCCGTTTTCTCTCACCTTCAGGATGGATCGTGAGGACGGCTCACACCGACGGCACCGAGGGCCATCGTCTGACAGATGAAGTTAGAACGCTGACAATTTCCGACATTGTGTTTGCTAAACCTGCGACAGTATTTTTGACGTTAAATGTTCATTTCACTATTGTCTCCATCAAACAGTCGTCATGTGTGAGTAGGACCCGTGGTTCATGTTTAGCAGCATGTGAAGGAGGAACGTGTCATTTGAGGAGGGGTCGGACTTGACTGCAAAATGAGGCTGCAAGTCAATAAAAGCGAAATTTTACCTCAGGTAATTATGAGAGGCTGAGATCCATAAAGACAGGCACCGTTTTATCCTCAGCATGGCTTTGTCAGCTTCAAGTAAATCCAGACGGGGAGAGAATGAGAGGCCGAGATGTGTGTTTGCTGATCATTGAGGGAATCATCAATAATCAGTACCTGTCTTTAAGAGTCCAGTGAATCTAAACACTGATGGTTGATTCATATGATTCATATTTCAGATCTGAAGCTGATTCCCTGATTTACCCTTTTTCATGAGTCCATTGTCCCACTGAGAGATCGTGTGTTGCCTGTTTTTATAAACATCCATCACAGGCATTGTTCACCCTCATCTAGGAGGTTACATTTTTGTTTGTCCGTCTGCGAGTTACTTATAAATCAAATCATCCGATTTCCATTAAATGTACAGGAGCTGTGGAGGAAGTAAGAACCCATAACATTCTGGAGCGCCTTTTGATTTTGAACATAGCAGGAAGGATGCTCTCATCTAATATGAGTTCAATATTCCCTCTTCTTTTCAGCTCTGTTATGGTTTCAGCCAGCTCCTGAGGAAAAACTCCCTTTGGAGGCTTTGAAACACTTTCTTCATCAGGCGGTTTCCAGAGACTCTAGGGGCCGGAGGCAACGAAACAAACCGACCTTCCACAAACCGCCAAGAAACTCAGGAAGCCAAACATTCCAATCTTCAAATGATTCCATCAGTCTCACGCTACATGCACATTAATAATAGTTAGGCAGTAACAGTTAGAACACATCCTACACACACATTCAGTCTTCAACTAGTCCTCGTGAAGCTTCTGGCAGGAAGCTGGTGACACGGGGCCCCGGGGCCTCAGATCATGGTGTCATTGCAGCCTCCTGTACTCATGGTCTCACAAAATGGTTACGGGGGCCTGTTACCCTGCCCCTGCACCAAAACAACAGACTGGAGTTGGTCCTGAGGAGCCGAGTGATAGATCTCAACTTAGTAAAGCATTGATTTTAGCAGCTTTAAACAGAACAGGGGCTGTGCTGAGTGTTGGCTGAGACAAAAGGATCCGAGAATTAAGACGCATGGGCTGTGGGCTGCTTGGCATTGCAGGTCTGTGTGTGTTTGTGTGTGTGTTTTTTTGTGTTTGTGCTTTAAACAGACAAGCGGCAGGAGCGGTCCCCGGAGTTTATGGGGGTCAACACTACTAATCAAGACGGGGTCGAAACACTCTGCCGGTGAAAACACTGCAGCGCTTATCGGCTCGGACCTCGTCTGCCCCTGTCCCCTTTCATCCGTCCCTCTTTCCATTGTTTTTTGGTCTCTTATGTAAAATCTTCAGACCTCTCGTTCTCTCTGTTCATCAGTATTTAACGTTTCCCTCCTCCTCAGCCAAGCTTTCTGCATTTTTTTGGAGCTCTTTCACACATTCATACAATTTATTGTTCGCCAGACACTGAAGTTTTTGCTCAAACGTTATCTGAGCTGTACCATGTAGTTAGAGCATTAAAACCAAAGTTGTGTGTGTGTGTGTGTGTGTGTGTGTGTGTTAGTGGAGGATCTAACACTCCAGGATTGATGACAACTAGGCCTTGTGTAATCTTGTTAGTTTGGGACAAAGACTTGATTTCACGCCGGCCAGAACCAAGAGTGGTCTCCTGTTGGAGCTCGAGGGCTCCAACCAATCCGGCTCGGTTTCCATCGGAGACCAATTTAATTCACTTTGCGGTGTTGATAGGAACTTGTTTGGCACCGGGGGACGAACATCGGTGGACTGTCTGCAAAGTCCAGAATAACTATGAAACATCCGACACCGGCGCGGCGTCGTGTGAAAAGCTCACAGCCGGAGCCGGTGAAATTGAACCATTAATCTCTGCAGTGTTATTTCCTTGTCGTGGTAAAAATGTTGACGCTTCCTGAGCTCAGCCGGATCTGCAGAGGGCCCGTTTGAAAGCTCTGTGTTTTTTCTTGTGGGCCCCATCACTGACACGAGCATCGGCTCCCCCCATCTCATCTCTTATGAATGGGTAATTTTACACCGGCCAGGGATACGAGCCGCTCTGCTCCGGCAGCTGCTCTAAACGCTCCACGCCACCGGGAATTACTGCAGTGTATTTCACAGTGCTGAAATAATCTATTTATTTATTTTGGCTTGTGTTAAACTTTCACAAATGGGAGAGGGGTTAAGCAGGGAGGCAGCACTGGGGCGCTCATGGGGAAAAATGATGAGGAAAACTCAAACAAAACCAGACTAAATGGAAACTTATCCGAGCAGGAATGAAAAGAAATGAACTTTTATTTTGCAGAAATCCTCACGGAGCGAACGCAGTAATTAAGGGATTAAGTGCAGCAGCAGAAAGTTAACAAGCAAATGTGGAAACATGATCTGCTTATTACAGCCTGAACAGATTCAAACAGGCCTTGAAGCCGTCAGTGCCACAGTTCCATACGGTGGCCATCAATTACAGTTACTGCTCATCTTCAACAAGCTGCATCTGGATAATTAACTCAATCACGATGTTGCTTTTTCTTTAAAGGTCACTGATAAGCTGTTTTATATCTGAAAGGCCCAGGAAACATTTTCCCCTTTGAGCTCATGTAAAGGCCCCATCGGGATGAGAAGCTTGTTTTTAATGTCAGTGACCGTAGTGTTGATCCATCTATTATCTCCACTGAAGGGTGTATTGTCTGATAATGGATATAGTGTACCTGGAGAAAACCCTGTAAAATGCCAACTCACTTGATAAACAGAGGCTGGAACCAGGAACCTTCTTGCTGTGAGATAACAGTGCTATAGCCAACATTACTATTAGAGAGTTATTGCTATTTCCTTTGCAATGCAATTATAGAATCTTGAAGAACGTCTACAAATCTGGAGGAAAAAGCTGATGTTTCATCTCATCTACTCAAACCCTGGGTTCTCCCCCCCCCCACTCTTCATTAACATCATGTTTCCATTTGATGGGCAGGTTCAATGTTGGGTGCAGACCAAACAAAACCGGCTGCTCTGGGGAGCTGCAGTCAGCACCCCCCCCATGTTTCATTTTCAACCTGGTCTTAAAAAACGCTTAGACAAACAAGATCATTAGACACTTAGATTATTGTTTCTCCCTCCAATTCTTTTACTGCAACTTATTTCTGATTTAAAAAAACAAAGCGAAATTTTTTTTATCAGTTTAAGGAGCTGGAAAGAAGAAACAATGTATAAACGGTTTGGGCCTCAGCAGATTTGACAGGTAGGTGAAAGCACTCTGTGTGTGTGTGTGTGTGTGTGCTGACGAGAGGAAACTCTTTGCTGAACTGCTCGGGAATGATTGTGTAACCAAACATGAGCATTCCAGGGCCAAGCTGAAACACAAATGATCAGAGGGCTGTAATTTCCCTGGAACAATGTAAAATTGCTGTAATTATAACGTGAACGATTTGAGTGCATTCAGAACGAGATGGAACTCATTCATTAAAAAGAGAAGTAAAAGACGCACACCCACAGAAATCCATTGAAAAGTGTTCATTTGAACACAATTGTGTTCGACCAGAACAATTATGATAAAAAAACTAATGTGACACAATTAAAATCAAATCACAGCTCAGTGTCATGTTATGATTTGTCTTTATTTCATCTCTGAATGGTGGAACAGACTAAAATTGTACAGCAACAGCATCACTGCATGCGTAAACACACACAAATACTATTAGTCCGCATCATCATTAGCACAACACGATAGCGACGGGGTGTCTGCGCTTGTGTACAGTATTTGTGCGTTTGCACAGGCGGGCGCGGGGCAGCTGCGGGGCTAATTTGTTTAGCAGGAATTAATTAGACATTATTAGGGTGGAAACAATGGAGCAGAGGCAGGGTGTTTAACGATGGGACGTCAAAGAGGCAAACCTGTCACAGAACAATAGGCTAATATCCACCCACTGTTTCCACGGCTACTGCTCAATTAGCCCAGCACACAATGGGATGCAGCGCATGCACGCATGGACGTATGCAGCAGAAAAATGCATTTTCTGATCAGCTCTGTCTGGATCTTCCTTCATGACAGCAGAGGTTTGTGTGTTTATGAATGTGTCAGTCTTTAATTGAGTGGATGTTTCACTATAGAAGGGATCTGGTCTAATACCTTGAAGGTGGATGCTGCTGCAGCTGCTCAGTTGATGAACCCTCAGAGGTAAAGCTTCATATCTCTTCTATTCTCCACTCATGCTCATTTCTTCAGACGCCATCCTGCTCTTCCTCCCTGAATCTGTTTCATCACTGTGGTCTGTGGCCGCGGTCCAAGCCGCCCCCCCACCTCCCGCTGCACTCTCCCCTCACAGCCACTTCCGGAGAACAGCCAAGGCAGTGTTGAAGGTGAACTGGCCCTGGTGAGTTCCGCGGTGAGCCAGCAGCAGGGAGCCCGCCTCAGGCCTGTGGCCCGCCGCCATCAGCTCAGCTGCAGCCTTCTCCACGTCCCAGCCCCCCTCCTGTTGGTGGGACAGCATGTGGGAGCTGAGCAGGGGGTACAGGGCCGAGGAGACGCAGCCCACCAGGAGCCCGGCGTCCAGGAGCAGCGACAGGAGCTCGGCGTCGCTGGAGGAAGCTGTCTCCTGGAAGGATAAGAGGAGACATGTGGTGACAGAGTCAGGAGAGATTTTTCTTTTTAAGTGTGATTGCCTTTTTTCATCACTGAGAAGAACATGTGCAAAGAAAATGTTTTACAAAGCATGAGGCAGCCCTGTCTCTGTGACTTTCACCTGTTTGCAGCCTCCATTATTAAGCTTGAACTTTACACAACTTTACACTTCATGCGAACACACACAAACTCACACAGACAACAGCGAGTCCCTTTCGGGGGTATATCTGGAGCTGAGGCAGATCAATTATAAATGTGGAGCTCGTGTCTTCTCCCTCTGCAGCAGAGAGCGAGAAGAGAGCTGAATGAGTTTCTGTCTCGACTCGATTCTCAAACCTCATCTCTGCCTCGGCCTCGCTCCATTTCTGACTCCTTGAAGCACAAATCACCATTAAAAACATAAATCCCTTGAAAAAGCATCAATTCCCTGGTGACGATCGAACCTGAGCGGCTCACGTGAGAGATGAGAGACATTCAACTGTTGTCTTTGGCAATGACGTCCCCCCGCCCCCCCGCCCCCCCCACTCTCACATCATAGTAATACAAGCAGAGCAAATTAATCGCTGCGTCCCAAGATTCATAGTTTCCGTAGGATTTTAATGGAATTCCCATTTTAATAAAGATTCATAAGGGCTTTGGCAAAAGGATGAAAATGAGACGGAGCAGTTGACACATAACACTTAAAAGGATACAGTACAGTATGTCATGCGTGACTAATCATTTAATTTCACCCTAACACTGGGAGACGGGTCCAGATGAATCATGACAAGCTGGGGGGGGAGGCCACGGAGAGAAAGACAGACAGAGATTTCGAGGAGGAGGTGGATGAGGAGGTTGTCCGGTTATAATGAGAATTAAGGGGGGGGGGAAGAGAGATGAGACAGACCGGAGGGCTGAGGCGTGTGGAAAATGTATGAAGGGGGGGAGGAGAGACGGAGGGAGCGAGCTGGAGAGGAGGAAGGCAGACAGGCGCTGAGAGCATCAGATACATTCATTTTTTAAGTGCACCAACTGCTCCCAAGAATGAAATGCAGCCTGGAACCAGGGAGAGGCCCTTCAAAACATCTTAACAGCTCCAGCTTCAAACTTCTGATTCCGGAGCCTCAGCAGAACAAATGTTCCACGTGGAAGTTGAGCAGCTCCAGTGAACACTGAGATTTCTTTGAGCTCAGTATCACACACAGACGTTTTTAAACCTGACGGGTAAAGGAACAAGTCATGTACATCTCTCAGTGTGGAGGCAATATTATCCAATCATTTGAATGTTTCCAGTTGTGCCACCAAGAATCATGTGATCATTTTTACACACACACAAGAGAAATCTGGCAGACACTCCGATCAGAAGTTATGCAGATACACAACAGGTTTGAGACATGACACATTAACAGATATCAGCTATAAAATGATGAATCCAATGTTTTCAGCACCGATAAAAACAATGGTCAGACAAACCAAAAATCCGGATATCTATAAGAAATACGCATGGCAGTCCATGAACAAAATATTGAGATCTCCAGAGCAACCTGCTAAAACTAAAATGACCAAGAACTGTTATTTTTTAAAAGCAGCATTAAACTTAAATGTTTCTACTTCCTTTAAAGTGATGTTCCTTTGGCCTTCGGGGCTGTTAGTGTAGTTAAAGGCTACAAATACATTGACTTGATTTGATCTGAGGGCAATGCTACATCACTGATATCACCTGCAGGAAGTGTCGTTCATGAACATGTTCAAAATTGGAGTTTACATACACATACAGTTCAATTTTGGAACTGTGAACTTAGTCCATTTTCATCTGTATGAACTGAGCTGTGCACTAGTTATTTTTAAGTGGGACACAACACTGCCTGCAGGTTTGTGTTTAATGAGAACTCACTCAGGATGTGGAACGGCAGGTGCCTGTGTCGTGAAGGCTTCAGATATCACACCTGTAACACTGCAGAGCGACCAGTTTAGAAAACATCTGCATACGAAATGAATTAGAGTTTGGGATGCGGGAAATATTTTTAGATTTGGAGGATGAGGATCGAATCTTGATGCCGTGCACTGGAGCCAATATCTGGACAGGAGTATGCACACATGGTAAACACACTGTCTTCCCTCGCCCAGTATGGAAGAGAGAAAAGCACCAGCTCAGGCCTGGTTCTGCACATACACTGACACACACACACACACACACACACTGACACACACACGTACGGCAGCCAGACTATTACAGTTTGATGTTGTCAAGACAGACAGCAGATTTGAGTCAGTCAGATTGACAGTGGGGCCGAAAATAGATGTGAAGGCACGGCAGGGCGATGGAGGGATGGAGGTTGAATCTTGATATCACAGCGATGCAGATATGTCCCTGTTACAGGAGGAGCGCCGCATTCCAGGCGCCGCCGCTCCTCCTGCAGCGATCACACATTCTGAGAGCATGAAATTAACGGCAGACTGCTGAGAACAGGGACAGAGTTCAGATGATCCCTGCCTACACATGCAGGCTGCCTGGAAACGGAAACGTTCCCATCACCACCAGTTTAATATTCTTGTGGACGTCACAGGAGACATTTTTCTGTCTCCCTCCGCTAAAGAAAACACTCAAGAACAGTATTTATTAATTGAATAACTAAATTACATTAATTAGCATTGTGGAGCTTTAATGAAAGTGATGGGTGATAATTCAATATGTTAATTTCCCCTCTTTCAGTGCAATCAAATTATCAAAATCTAATCCCATCATGCCAATGGTTTAGCAAATTGCTGCTGTCAAAATGAATGATTCTTAACAAGCTGTAATTAAATAAATAATTTAAAAAAAAATAAAAACTTTGCAGAAAGTTTGAAAAGAAAATTCAATGCCACTCTCATATCCATCCATTAAATATGCAGCGACTGCCGGAACGCGATTGGCTTATCTTGACGAACAGACTGGAAACAAGGGAAAACAGTTTGCTTGTCTCTGTCCGGCAGCAACAAAAGCTGTGCAGCAGCACCTCACTCATTAATATGGTTCAACAGGTTTATCAAATATATACAAAAACTGAAGTAAAAAAAAAGAAACTGATTTTAGTTCTGAGGCTAGTGGTTTCATTTCGTCTTTGAGTATTTCCTCTATGCGAAGCTTTAAGTCTCTAATTATAAATGTCCTCACCGAGCTCTCAATAACAACAACACATTTATATTTCATCTTTTAATTCAAAAAGTTTTTTTTTGTTTTCTTTCACTGTTATGTTCTCGGATCTAGGGAACTTAAATGTAGTTTCACAAGGGGACAGTTGGGCAATTCACATTTTAAATGTGTTTTGCCAAGGTTACTGATAAGAAATCTAACTTTTTAACTGCATCACAGCTGCTTCCAACTTTCACTTATACGACACAAGGTTTGCAAGGCGAGCTATGATTGGCTCGCCACATTGCTCCAATCCAACACATGAAAAGCAACATTGACATGCTTCTCTCATCCACTGCATGTATACACACCTCAGAAAAGTGTGAAGAGTGAGGTGTGTATTATTTTGTTTGCTTCCCTAATGGGAGGTAGTCACAGATGTTGACAGGTGCTGCTCTGACTTGTGATCCACTAATGTCTGAGTGTAGACGTGGGGCTTGTCGGGGTGAGATGCGTTCTTTCCAGGGACACCTCAGCGGTGTGAACCATGTGCTCGGGTTGTTGTCGATGTCATGTACAAAGCGGTTCTGACACAACCTCCAAGTCGACTCCGCAGCCCACCGTCCCATCTGCTCCAACTGACCTGTACATCCGTCTGCGCTGCTTCCCACCTCCAGAGAATCCTCCCTCCTCCTCCCTGCTCCTTCTTTCTGTGTTTTTTAGTTTCCTCTGCGGTCTGTCCAGGCCTCGCCATTTGCAAAGAGTTCAGCGCAAATAGAATCTGATTGAGGGGGGAATACATCCATCATGCCTACCTTTCTCTCACTGAAAGGTCAACGGCTCGGAGAACATGAAAACCTGTCCTGGGGTGAATGTATTTGAGTGTGTGTGTGTCAGGTTAAAAGCCCCTTCAGGTCTCCTCTAAAGGCTCGAACAACACCTGGTCTGGACTTTTCAGTGGAGCGAAAACAAGAGGCATCTTCTGCCTTTGTGTGTGTGTGTGTGTGTGTGTGTGTGTGTGTGTGTGTGTGTGTGTGGTGTGTGTGTGTGTGTGTGTGTGTGTGTGTGTGTGTGTGTGTGTGTGTGTGTGTGTGTGTGTGTGTGTGTGTGTGTGTGTGTGCGTGTGCTCTCGCAGCTGGCGTGTGCTGTGAGTGGATGAACAAACACTCAGCATGACAAGAGAACTGACACATCAAACTGAAGCCATACGATGTCCAACCCCCCCTCTCGCTCTTGTTATTACCTTCTCATTTCTTGCTGCCATTGAAAGACAGACAAGGTTGTGTTTCCTTCCTGTTTTCAGTGGCATCTAAATGTAGCCTGATTGGCCTGGTCAATCTTTCACACGCGTGTTTTCTGTTCTCTCGCTCCACGTCTCTCATCTCGTGTGTACGTCTCTCTCTGCTCTCGCTTTCCCTCCCTGATCTAAACCCCGGCTGAGAGACTAATTGGAATTACTATGCACGTACAATTCTTAATACATAATTCATGGCCAAGCCTTCCTTTATCATTTAAATCATAAAGCTTCTTCGGAATGCCAGACAACACATAACTATCCCCTCTCCTCCTCCTCTCACCTTTTTCTCTCCTCCTCCCGGGATCTTTCTGTCCCTCATCCCTCCATCCTAACTGTCCCTAGGCTTTAGTGGTGCAACAAACAGCTTGAACGCACACAAAACACACACATAACCCCAAACAGTCCTTGCTTACAGCGCAACATGATCGAAAGTGACAGAAGAAGAGGCAGTGAAGCCAAAAAATAAAAATAAAAGTGGGCTGTGACGCACACGAGGTAACACACACACAGACACACACACAACAAGCAGTGAACAAATCAAGGATCAACTCGCTGTGTTGCAAGCAAACACAGCGAGATTAACAGGTCCAATATGGCACCAAAGCTGTAAACAAGCCCACTTAAACAAGCAATTAGACACATAATCACTCAATCAAACACGCGCACACACACAGACACACACACAGGCCTGTTGTCTTCACTTCAGCGGGCAAATAGACAAGGTGTTTGAGATTGTCTGAGAGGCCTTGAAGTGGTTTTTAACCCTGATTACACACTCGCACACAAGGACACAAGCTTTTAAAAAACAAGTGATAAAAACAGAACCCGACAAGGAAAGGAAAAAATAGCAGTTGATTAATGAACCAGCAGATCCATAAACAACATGAATAGCTATTGTAACAAGACATGGCGACTCTGATAAGGTTCGGCTCTTCCCACATGTCACAGTGAGGAAGATGGTGTCCTTTTCCCCCCCAAAACTAAAAAAGCACAGGAGCAAAACTTGTCAGGATCTGGAGAACATGGCGTCTTTCTCTGCAATTTCAGATGGAATTTCAAAGGTGCAGATAAATACCTTACTGCCTATAGTCCGATGGTGTTATTAGATGGGTAGTTGCAGAATGATTGACATTATGACAGGTACGTATTTTCTCACAGTTTTGAAGCTGCTCCTTGTTGCTAGTGAGACTTTAGCAGCAGCTCTGTCTTAACTGGACAAAATCAGCCAATGTAGTAGTAGTATGATTTTTTTCAATTTAATAAGTCTTCATTCCTAAAGCCTATTCTGTTGCAATGTGAAAACCCAGTTTGATAATATAGTGCTAAGCACCAAAACAGGTACATGTCAGGGGCGGCTGTGGCTGAGCGGTAGAGTGGTCGTCCTCCAACCTGAAGGTCGCCGGTTCGATTCCCAGTCTGAACCATCTGCATGCCGAAGTGTCCTTGGGCAAGATGCTGAACCCCGAATGGCCCCCCCTTAGAATAACAAAGTGCTGGGATAGATGCACTGTATGAATGTGTGTGTGAATGGGTTAATGTGAAACTGTAATGTAAAGCGCTTTGAGTGGTCATCAAGACTAGAAAAGCGCTATATAAATGCAAATCCATTTACCATAATGAAATAAATAGACTTTACATTTTCTATTTAACTACCTGGCTCTACTTAAATACAAACATTACTTTGTTTTTACTGCTGTCTCTTAATTCACATACTTCTATACTTACACTTGCTATTTTGAGTACATTCACTAGTATAGTAACATGAGGTGCATTCAAATAAGTGGAAGGTGAACTATAAGTGGTCGGAAAGACGAGTGTGATGAATGGAGAAGGAGAATACATCCCTGGTGCAGGTTCGAGTGTGGATACCTGACCTGCGCAGGGATGAAACAAACTTTTTTTAAATGAAAAAACTGGTTAAGGTTGTACTGCATGGAGCTATAATCCGGCAACACATCAGGTTTGGGTCTTCAGTTCGTTCCCTCTCGGGCTCGGACAAGCTCAGATAGAAAATTGCTGCCTTGCACTCTTGCACAGATGGCGGCACAATTTCCATGTTGCTTGACAACCGGGGGAATACAAAAGAAATGAAAACATGTATTTTGGTGGGCGACAGTAGTGATGACATGTTACAATTGGTATTTACAGCGAGCGCAAAATGGAGGTGTTTGGATTTTAGACAACACAACACTGTAGGAATTCATGCACTGTGCAACCGAGTACACAGTGAACCAACTGTGAGGGTAGTGACTCAAGTATCCACTTTGAGAAGCAGCACATGTTGGCTACATGGATCATCCTCTTCTGGGGATGCTGGCTTTTTGCCTGAAACACAAAGCTTGAGCCACTGTCTTCTATTATGTATGAAGCCCTTAAATTCACATTTTGAAGTTTTCATTTTAAAATGAGTGAGATGGTAACTTTAAAAGGCCAATCGGAAAAGGTGTTTCCAACAGATTCACACATGACAGCCAGGCTTTCCACTGCTTATAGAAAGTCCTTAGACAAATACCGCCACAACATTGCATTTGTCAAATTTACTGCATGTACGTTTGCACATGCAGCAGGACCTATAGTATATATGCTGTAAAATGCACTGACAGCTCATTTATATTGGCAGGACGGCTTTTATCAGGCCTACACCTCTGTCTCCCATTACTCAGGCAGGTGTTAACCCCTGACTCCCTGCCTCCCCCCCTGCTCCCCCACAGGCCCATTCATCTTTGCCAATGAGGAGCCAAGCGAAGAAGGGAGGACAGGGAGAAATGATGGAGGGAGGGACTTTGTGGAAAGACCAGGGTGCTTTCTGCTTCCAGTGAAAGGTAATAAAAGCCTATCCACGCCTGCACTGTATTTACCTTTATCTTTGAGAACAATACAAACTATTTGTCCATTATCTGGTGTCTACACCACCACGTTTCATATCACATCCGCTAGTCCTACTTCTTTCTGTCTTTCCTCGCTCCCCAACACCCACAGCCGTCCACGCCAACAGAGCTGCTCATACCTACTAACATCATGTAGCAGCGAAGCAAGACGCAGTAAACACACAGCCAGATAAATTACCTTCCTTATACCCCCCTTCAATCCTATAACACCGTTTTAATTAAAAACTAATCTTCAATATTAATCTGTTTGTTTTTTTCCAGTCGTAATCTCAGGGGCATCTCCTCTATGCAAAAAACTAAAATGCGTTGATACTAAGGAAAACAATGTGCACAGTAGTCTGTGACTTCAGATACACTGCGAGGCGCTGGGGAGAATACACACGCACACACACACTCACACAGGGTGCTGGAAGATAAGACCTGTCATTCACTCAGACACTGACATGTTATTTTCACATACTTAATCAAGAGCGCAAGAGTTTATAAATTTATGGTGCATTGTGGGAAGAAATCAACCTCAGGCTTGTCAATGTAGACGTGAAGAGGCAGGTAAATAAATTAAGAGCGGCGTTCAGGGACCTTTCATGGAATTATTTTTCTTCATAAATTTTCACTGCACCCCTGAAGTTCTTTATGCTTTATAGTCCTAAAAGTATCAAGTCCAAAAATGAAATGCTTATGGGATTGAATAACAACATTCAGGTCATGGATGAGCGTTCTCATGCACACACAGTGAATATCTGATCAACTATGATGAATTGCATTAGACAATTGATGGATATGTGGATGGTGTCCTGGTTACAACTAACAATTTGAGTCCTGAATTGACTTATTGGAGAGTAAAGTGTTGGCCCGATGTCCCTAAATGTTGCCAAATGGGGTGAACAGCTCCTTTAAAACAGGCCCAGGCATTCAGAAACACTATGCTTAAAAACACATTACTCTCAAAATGAAATAGATGTAAACACACCTTGGCAAACGCACTCCCACTCAGACAAAGAGAAACCCACACAATTGAGGAAACGCACTCAGAGCACACAGCGAGCGCCATGCCAACACATTATCAGACATATTAGATGTGAGACAATTTCTCTCCGTCTCTCTCGATGTTATCTGCGGAGGAGCAGTGTTCTGTGATGCTCCCAACACGCCCCCTGCTCATTCAGCTCCGAGGTGGTGGAGGTAAGATTATTTCTCCAAGAAGTGTGACACCCCAAACGTCTCACAGCGTTCATATAACCCTGCTCCATCGCTCCCCGTATTATCTCCTGTGTCTCCAGTCCGGCTCGGCTCCGTCCTCTCCACCTCAGCCTAGGTCACTTTTACATTCTCATACGTGTGTGATCCCTGCTTCTCATCACACGCCTTCCGCTCCTCCATTTGATTTTGTCTTCCCACATCCAAATAACATATCCTTTCTCTTAAACCACCTTCAACCCCCTGCCTCCCTCAGCACCCCCCCTCTCCTCTCTGTAAGAGCGTGCGCATGTTGCTCAGGTGAACCAATACACAAAGGAGCCCTAACGTTTCACTTAATAGGGTTTCTGTCACTTAATAGTGAGGCTCTCTCTTATCTGATCCGGGAACAATGAGAAGGTCTGAGAGGCCTACTTTGTGATGGTTGCTTATCTGATCTGGAAACAGTGGAGAGTGGGCCCACACAGTCTCAAACGATTACTCTTTTATCTGGCTGTGGCTTCCCAAATAGAGGACAGTTAGCAAAAGGATGAAGGTGGGGTTTTTCAATAGTATGGTTCTTTTAGAGAACTTCCTTTTTATCTTACAGCAGGTAAGTTGTCTTACAATTTTTTACCTCAGCCAAGGACGGTAGGTGTTAGTCTGTTAGTCAGCCAGATGTAACAAAAACTGTTGAACCAATTTCAATGACATATTGTGGCTCTAGGAAGAAACCATTAAATTATGGACTGGATCCGAATGAATGGGTAGATCAAGTGAATGTTTTCCCTTTCTTAGCAGCATTTCCAATAAAATTTAATAAAGTGTAAAAACAATTGGTTTATTTAAAAAAAGAGTTTTGTGACAAATTATAATATCCACAGTCTAGATAATTGACGATAAACACTGCTTTGATATGACAAGATAGGGGATTAACCATGAGCAGGTGTGTTCTCATCAGTCATGTTGGGCTCTGAGAAGTTGTGATGTGCATTTATGTTTTAGGGATAAATATTTATTTATTAAGAAAATTGTTCATATGTTAATCGGTAGAAAAAAACCACAATCATCAATGTATCCATTTAGGATTTTTTTCAATCCAAAATGGAGTCGACTTGTTTATCTGAATATGTGCAAGACTTTACAACAACACTTACTGGTGTCATGCTGTTGATCTGCTCCAGAGTCAGCTGCAGCAGTTCCTCATCACCGGTTTCAGCCATCAGCTTGAGCGCGGGTTGCTGCAGACTCGGCTGGTTCTGGAGCAGCAGGGTGGCTATGTGTCTGATGCACTGGAGAGGAGGAAGAAGAGAGGGACAGAGGGACAGAGAGAGAGAGGAGGAGGAGGAGGAGGAGGGATGGATAGATGCACAGATGAATGGAAAAGCAGCAAGAGAGAGATAAAAGCAAAAGTGTGATGAAAATAGGGAAATGTAATCAGAAGACGGAGCAACAAAGAGGAGGAAAGAACAAAAGGGGAGAGCCGGGAGACAGAGAGAAGAAAGTAGGCGAGGAACAGTAGAGGTTAATCGATGTGTATATACTGTACAGACACACAGCCACATTATACTTTTTAAAAGGATTTACACACAACAGTTGTGTTGCAGTCCCATCCTGTTATATATGGATATCACAATGCAATCTGACTCCCCCATGCTCTGGTGGTTTCATTCCAGCAGATTCAAATTAAAGCTCTTCAGAAGAGAGTAAAAGGCCTCCTTCTCCACCTCCCACCCCCGTCCTACACTAATATCCGACAGCCAGGCAGACGCTAGCCTATTCACACTGAATAGCATTTACGCTAAACTAATATCACAGTCAGCTGGAGCCATACATACAGAATGGCATTAGGCTTACCACTGCCATGGTGCTCAGCAGGGCATGAATAGCATTAGGGGCTGTCAGATATCAAAGAGCGGCTAGTGCCTATGGTACATCGCAGAAAGCACTGAGCTGATGCTAACACGCGGCTGTGGGTTACATGCTTAATAGCTTTAGGCTCATGTATTAAGATACTGGTAAAACGGTAGCACTGCACTGAGGTTACACTGAATGCAAACAGGCAGGCTCCTGTATTTTGAAGTCCTGATTTCAGAGATCCAGTTAGGAAATAGGTCACCACAGGGCGCAGTGCGACTCCTGGAGGTCAAGGTAATATCATGCCATAATAGGTGATGTTACACCTGCATGTTGGGGCTGGATCAGGCAATGGAACACCTTCATCCATGGCAGTATTACACACCACGCAGCATGCTATAATGATTTCCCATGTGGTCTATGACGTGTAGATGCAGCCACAGGAGTCAGGACACATGATCTTAACAACACTAACTGAGCTCTCATGGTACGAGCACATGTATGACGCACACTCCTCTCGTCTGTATGTTGACTAGAGGTGTCATGAGTTTAAATATAACATCAGCCATGAATGAATTTGAGGTAAATTATATGAAAATAGCTTGATGGCGATCTACCGCGCTTTTCAGATCAGTCTTATACAAAAAGAGTTTCTACACCTTCGTGAATATTTTGAAGAGTATATGTTCTAGTGTGTGTGTTTGGAATTACCTGAACAGGGGGCTTGTGCTTGGTGTTGTGGAGAGTCCGCACCATGGCGACTATTTGCTGACCGAGATCCACTTTGACCTCTGACCCCTGGCAGCGGGTCAGCAGGGCCGAGGTCAGCACAACCCAGGGGTTACGCTCCGACACTGACCTGGAGACACAGAGCAGGACCGGGCAGTGAGTATGAAAGTGTGAAGACGTCTTCTGAGGTGAGCAAAGGGTAAAACCTAGACGGGTATATAAGTAAGCATGTGACAGACTGACTTCTTTCAGGAATATACAGTATATAGTCAAATCAATTTCGCTCCATGAAGAAATTGAATTAAGTTGTTTAATTAAATCTCTGCAGTCCTCTGTCACCATGATGTTAATCATTACATTACATTTCGTTGAGCTGACACTTTTATCCAAAGCGACTTACAATAAGTGCATTTAACCAGAGTACAAACTCAGAACAATAAGAATCAAGTACAATTTGCTTAAAAAAAGCCAAACTACAAGTGCTACATGTAAGTGTAACTAAACAGATTATTTTATTACTATATTTTTTCTTAACCAAAGTGTAGTTTAAACAGTCTTTAGTCTGCTGCAGAGGATTAGTAGACTTTTTGCTATCCTGATGTCAATGGGGAGCATGTTCCACTATTTACGAGACAGGACATCCAACTGGTTGAAGACCAGTCGAGCTGCTGCATTCTGGATGAGATGCAGAGGTCGGATGGTAACTGCAGGCAGACCAGCCAGGAGGGAGTTGCAGTAATCTAGATGAAATGAGCCTGGACCAGAACCTGCGTCGCCTTCTGAGTGAGAAGATGTATCTACAGGAGAGGGTTGTTGTAGTAATGTTGGCAGTGAGGGGGGAGTTGACTGTCGGGTGTCACACCCAGGTTCCTTGCATCCTGGATGAGGGGCTTACACAGAGATGTCAAAGGTAATATTCAGGTCGTGGGTAAGAGAGCCTAATCCTGTTTGACAGGGAACAGGTTACAGCAACTCACTTCAGCAGCATATCGCATTAAAGTGTACATTATGAATATTACAAATACAACAGCCACATAAGAATAACATCAACCCATCAAATCACTGGCTGACATGAAAGCAGACAGAATTATCAAGAGGTTTCCAGACGATCTAATGAATTCTGACGTTGACATGTAAGCCAGGAGGAAAGATGTTTGACCGTAAAAA
This sequence comes from Pseudopleuronectes americanus, assembly GCA_038501795.1. Classification (NCBI taxonomy): domain Eukaryota; kingdom Metazoa; phylum Chordata; class Actinopteri; order Pleuronectiformes; family Pleuronectidae; genus Pseudopleuronectes; species Pseudopleuronectes americanus. The sequence goes on along the minus strand of CM076734.1, from coordinate 9,993,154 downwards.
CTCCTGCAGTTAATATTAAACGACTACACGCTGCATTTTCTCCGTCTCGGCGAAGACACCGGGGAGCAGCTGCCAGCGGTGAGGAGTGTCACTTTGTTTACATACTCCTTTATGAGCTCTTCCAGACCTTTGCCGAAGCCTCCTGAGTCACAGATTAACTCGCACCGAGGACCGACAGAGCCCCAGGGATACAAAGGAAGCACGACCCCCTCACACTTTATGTGTACACATCAGGAATGGGTGGAAATATAAATAAGGAAAGCATAGAATGGTCCATTATCTGGGAATTAGATCTTGGTTGTTTTATCAGCATTATAATAAGCATGGCTAGAAGTCAGCCCCTATATGTGCTGTCTAACATTAATGTTAGCTGTTATGGAGGTTGCACTTGTTAATCCAAAGCCACTGTCTTATTATATCTGTGGGAATTTTGGAGCTTCAGCGAGGCTCTAAATATTCATAGAATGTAAGATTTAAGATTTAGAACAGTGCCGTCACTCGTCTATCAGAGACAAGCAGCACAGAGACACTGTGAAAGGAGGGAGGATGCATCCAGTGGTTCGCAAATGTGCGTCAGTATACTGGCACATGTAATGTACTGATGGAATCAACATGACTAGCAGGGAATTAAATATTGTACAGATGGAGGAGGTAGGAGAGGAGAGGAGAGGAGGATCTGATTTGAACTTAACGTGAGCCTTGTGCTCACACTATTGATGTAAACGGTGATAAATCCTAGGAGATATGATCAGAAATTCGAAAGTGGTGGATGTCTGATGTCCTAGATAGGCGTGATCGAAGGAAGATGCCCTGTGGTAAGATCCTAAGTGTGTGATAGAGAGAGAGAGAGACAGAGACAGCAGCGGTCCTGTGAGTGTCTGTCAGTAGAAAAGCCAGCTCCACGCAGCCGTGTCTCATCCTGACAAGCCGCTTCACCTTCTGATGATGCGGCCGCACAAGCAAACAGAGTCCACTTGCACTCGCTGGCACACGGCCGCCCCCTGGGCTTTTATCCAGGGAGTGGTGGGGGTACAGCTGAATGCGCTGGGTCTCTGCGCGCTCGCCAAAATCTGTCACAGGGTGCAGCGTGAGTCATAGCCAGCCCCATGTGTGCTTTGAATCATGACTCAATTTATGCAGACTAAAGGATAAGCTTTTGAGATGCAACGCTCAGTATAGCTCCCAAAACAGCCTCTTGTAGTCTTACTGGAACAAATCCCCTTCCACACAGACACACACACACTCACACACACACACACACACAGATTGCTGAGTCAGACAAGTGGTAAAGGTTAACCATGTAAGAGATAATGCCCTCAAGTCTCCATCGCTTGAAGGTTAAGTTATTCTGGGTTTTGTGTCCCAAATTACGAGAGCAGTGCAGTTCCATATGAAATGCTCGGTTAACGCAGACCGGACTCAAGTTTGAGACTTCTATTATTCAAAGAGACAAGGCACGATCCAGCGTGGCTCATGTGTCTGTGCATGTTGCAGCAAATTACCCTGAGAGATTTAAATGAGGACGACTAAATGGACCGGAGAGAAAAAACAAATCCATAATCAGAGGCTGAGTTTGTACTCAGTGTTATGTTTGCATTTCAATCTGAGACAATCCGCCGGCTCAGGCTGCAGTGAAAAGAATTGATTGTAGCCGACGGTCGCCCGGCGCCGGTGCTTTGACTACAGCTGCTCCTCTCGCAAAGTCAGAGGAACGTCTGAGAAACCCGGGGGTGAACTCGAAGCAGCGGTGTTGTCCAAACCTAATCCTGTCTCTCCTGTCTCAGGTGAAGAGGACTCTGCCAGGAGAGACAACACCGTCTCACCAACACTCTTTTTTATGAACATACTCTGATAAACAATAACCTTTTCCCAATTTCCCTTGATATTATTCATTGTTGTTTGTTTACAGTGCAACAACTCTAAAACAATTTTTTTTCCTATTTCTACTTCAGTTGTCTCGCTGTCAGCTATTTTGTTTTCACCTTCACACTAAGCTGCTTTCTTTGGAACAGGTGCAACAACATCAGCTTGAAAATGGCCCAAACTGAGCTGGAAAAGAATCCTGCATATAACAACCTGCTTCCACTGTTACAGTAACCTTTCCAGGAACCCAGGAGTGTCACTTGCATTTCAGCTGAAGGAACTAACTTCGAAATTAAATCAAAGTTTTCAAAAAATCCTCCTGCACTTATGCTTTCTGTTGGCCCAGGGATCGTCTGGCACTGTGATGACTGCCGTCAATTGATTAAAGTTCCTGCAGAAGACGACCAGAATATATATATCAATTATTTCCTGGCTAGAAATTAATATGAAAATCATGCCCAAATGTCCTGAAAACTTTTTCATTTTTTTCATTTGGTTATGCTCTAGACTAGACAGTTAACTGGCATCAACCTCAACATCTTTCTATCCATTAAAACATCAAAGCCTCTCTACAGTAGATAGAAACAGGAATTATTTATCAAATCTGATTTGCCTAATCCCCAAAAGAAGATGCATAAAATCGCCTGATTTAGTTTCGTTCGCGTGGCACCGCAGGATCTGGAAGCATTTGATCAGAAAGGAAAATGGATAAGCAGAAAGACCATGTTGCCCCTGGTTGGATTTAGTCTGAGGGGTGATCAATAAAGGCAGGGTTGATGACACACCTCATCCAGGAGGTTTTTCTCCTCCTGTTCACCTTTATATTTCTGAGAGGTCATGAAGATACATCAGGGCTGTTGCTCCCTGATCTGACATAGTGATCTCACCCTATATAACCTGATCCTGGCATAGTGTCTCAAGCAGGTTGTGTTGACCTTTTAACTGACCTATCAGTAATGAACATAAGTAAATCTTCACCCAAAAGTCTGATTCTAATCTAAAACTAATTCACTGACACACAAGCTTTGTGCACATCCTTTTAAGTTTTTAACAACTGCAGGAGAAGAAGTCCACTTCAAGCTGCTGATCGAAACTGCTTGATACACAGGCTGCTTTGATTGAGCTGGAAGGACAAACTCCAGACGGCGTAACCCCTGCATGGTCTCAGAGGGCCTCACGTTTAATTGGGAACAATGGAGCAGGAGAAGAGAAGAGCAATCGCATCATTGGGCACTTATCGATAATACAGCCGACGCTGGTGCGGAGAAGCCCGGCGGCCTGTAGCTTTGTCAGGGCACCTGGATTCACTTCTAACAGAAACTTTATGTACAACACATATGCCCTTGAGTGATTTCCAATACTTTCCATTTCCACTCTCACTTATTGATAACGCACTGCGGAGAGGTAGCAAATTGAAAAGTCGTCATATGTCCCTGATTTCACCCGCTAGCACTTACAGGAGTTTAAGCGAGGTCAGGAGGCTGCTTTGACCCAAACTAGTAAAGTGGCAATCATTCTGTCCACCGCCAAGGACGTTATGTTTCCACTGCTGTCCGTTTGTTTATTTGTTGTTTGACAGCAGGATTACACATTGAATTTCTACTAAACTTGGTATAAAGATGGGACATGGACCAAGAAAGAACAAATTAAATTTCTGGGTGGATACAGCATTGACATTTTCATCAATTTCCCAGGGTATATTACATTGATTTCTCTTGAAAAAAACCCAGGCATGCTTAGGGGACTGATATCTATGAGTGTGTGCAATTTGGTGGAGTTTGATTGAATTTGAGGGGACTGATGGGCCTAGGGATGGGCATGTGCTATACTGAATGCAATTGTGGTTAACTTTAAAAATGTGAGGTGAGAAAGGACAGAAAATGGGATGACGTCTGCATTGTACATCCACAAATTTCTGCCTATATTTAAATTTTTAGTTGTGGTGTGAATCTTTGAATGAGGTGCGAATTTTAAAGATAGAATTGAGAGCATAAGGACATTTCATCATTATAAGTAATTCGGAACTGTATTAGAGGTAATAAAGTGTCGAAACAACATTTTGAAGATTATTCTAACTCCATGCAAGAAGTACAATGTCAGATTTTTATGTTAACCTTGAAAAGATTAAAACAAGTCATTTGTCTTACACTTCCTCTTTCAACATCGGTGGCCACGCTTGGAGGAGCAGCATGAGCAGCTGAAAGTCTTCCCACTTCTGAGCAGCGTCCAGCAGCTCCAGGAAGAGAGAGTATCGCTTGTCCTCATTTTCTACGTCTTCTATCTGGACCTGAGACAAAAAGAGGAGAGGAAGCAGGCAGGTGAGAACAGTAAAAGACAATTGAGACCAAAAAACAAAGCCCTGCTGTAAAGATTCCGATCGTAAGAAATCCCAATTTAAGAGAATAAACCATCTTTTTCTGTAAAATTCGGTTACATGTGCAATGTGATGATGAAAAAAACAGCATCATCCACTGAGGAGTGCATCTCAGAGATCTGCTTTTTCCATCCAGCACGAACACAAGAGAAATAGGAGAGCAGTTTTTAATTGATTTCAAATGAGGCGTGCTCACGACAAACTTGACAACCTAATGATTGCGACGGAGTTTGTGAGCAAGACATTCCAGCCAGAGCGAGACCTGAATGAACTGTGCCTTCACACACAGTCGATCTATACCAGCATCACAGCCTTCAAACCTCAAACGGGGGAGGGAGGGAGCGGGGCTTCTCTCGCAATGGCACATTTTACGCGTTAGTCTAAATAAACGTCACCTGCGGCTGAAGTTATTTCATACGATAATGATAAAAAAGAGAGCGATCTGGACAGCGAGCGAGAGAAAGAGAGAATGAAAAGGAATGAGGGAGGGTTAATGTGGGAGAAAATGAGAGGAGGAGGAGGAGGCGGAGGGAAAGTAATTAATTTTCTTCTCAAAGGTTGGCTTCTAGTGTGATTTAACAGTTCAGAGAGCAGCTGATTTCTGAGGGGAAAACTCCAACCTGCCAAAGCAATGCGGCAGCCTCCCCGGGCACACACACTCATACATGAACATAAACACACACAAGCACAAGCACGTGGACAAACACGCAACCCATCTGTTACAGACTCATAAAACAGTTACAGCCTCATGGGTATCCTCAAATTTACATGAATGGATTTTTATGTAAAGCCTGGAGATATTTTATCAGTATAAAACTCTGAACACAGTCTATTTCTAACATTTGACATACACAAGGATAACAAGTAACACAACATGAACCATGGCAACTACAAGGTGGAACCCAACAGTGTTTTCAGGAGGAAGCATTTCTGCATATGTGAGACCAATGTCTGGTTGACGCACAAGGGATGATGTTTTTAAAGGTTCAGTGTGTAGAATTAGGTGACATCTAGGGGGGAATTGAATTTTGCGGCTGAATACCCTTTACCTCACCCTCCGCTTCCAAACATGACAGAGAACCTGTGGTTTTATCTTCAGTTGTCACAAAAACTCAAAGGATTTTTAGTTTTTGCAGTTTGGACTACTGTTAAAAACATGGCAGCCTCCGCAGTCAGGTAACAAATAGGCCTAGAAAGCCTGTAACTGCAGATGTGGAGCTGAAAATGCTATGTGGCTTAAGCTATAAGGCTTATTTCAACTAAAGAAGACTGTTGGGCTGTGGTTGAGGTTTACACTTGACTGAGTGGCATTCTAATGATTTGATACTATAAAAATGTCATGATTGACAGCTGAGATGGAATCAAGATAGGTTGAGAGTATGATCGCTCGTTAACGCAGCTTCACGACTTTGCCGACTCTGGCTCCGAATTAAATCAAATTCGCCAGATGGCAGCGCACGTTTTATGGATATTCAAGCCACATGTCTACGACGCTAGCAATTTGAAACACGTCATCCATCTTTAAACGTAGCCTTTGGTTTTGAGACGTTAGTGGTAGCACAAGTCTAATTTATGCATAAGAGCACAGGGTAAATTGTGCCGTACAGAAGCAGCTTATGATGGGGGTTGGAGTAATAAATGAGTAAAAGTGAAGCTCAGGACCCTCTGGAAATGGAGGTCATGTGGGAAACAGAAATGGAATCTTAACTACCTGTAAAAAGCCCTGACTGCAATCTAAAGCTCTCAAATCCATCACTGACTGTAAACTGCAACCCCAAAGCCTGTTCATCATTGTTATTGCAGCACCACGTTATGAACATTGAATACTGAACACTTTGTAGCCATTGAAGCATTTTATAGGTTTTATAGCCACATTTATTCATCATCTTGCTAAATTCAAGGGTATGCAAGGCCTTGGGATTCCCTGATAATATTCAGAGTGCATGTTCTCACTGCAAGACACATGCTAAATAGCAAATATAGACAGACACACTCGTCTCACATACAAATACATTCCAGAATACCGATCCTCTCTCACACACACACACACACACACACAGAGGCAGAAGCACACACAGTCGTCCAAACTCAGGGAAATTAGACCACAGCTGATATTGCTGTCAATTACTATGTGACTGTGAGGCTTTTATTTTCTTAACAAGGAAGGATGGTAATTAATTATGCCTAGTGATTAAAATCAACAAATCCTCTGTGGTGTTGTACAAAGAACAGGAGGGCAGGAAGAGGAGGGAGGGAAGGAGGGAAGGAGGGAAGGAGGGAAGGAGGGAAGGAGGGAAGGAGGGATGAGACTGTCAGACGACAACATGACAATCAGCAGAGAAGTAACGAATTAGACCGGTCTCTCTGTGAATCTGCTGAATGAAATGTATAAATAGAATGTATTGTACATCTTTATCCACGCTCAACTCTGTTTTTCCCTTTTCGTCAAACAGATCTGCTTGCGTTTTCCACTCATGCCTTCGATCTCAATTCCTCTCTACCTTTCCCATCTGTCTGTCCCAAGATCCATCCGTTAGGCAGCAGGATAAACGCTACTGATTCATGTATTTGTATAAAGGGATTCTGTATTTTATGGCCCTTACTTCAAATATTGAAAAGAAAAAATTTAATGAATTGTTTTCTGAACCTCTTCTCCAAATAGCAAATGTTCTTTCACTGCTTACTACATAACTAGAGCCAGCAGGCCACTCAAGCATTGCATCTCCTATCCATACAAACTTGTATGCAGAGGATTCAAGTGGGAGTGATGGACAGCAGATAAAGAATTCGGAGGGCTTCTTCTGGTAGGAAATTGTTGAAAATGAATATCACATCCACTATACAGTATTTCCCCACAAAGTTTACGGTGTCGACACTGACCTTATCTTTGTAGAAATATACATGCACAAACGCACCAACACACACACAGACGTTTTAGCCCACCACTGATTAAGACTTACTAAAAATATCATGACATCCAAAGTTTTATGAAGCTGCATAGAGACACAACCACATCTCTGTAAGTCGAGCAGCAATTACAGTGTGTTGTAGTTGGCCCGAAAAAGCTTGTGTAGTGTGACAGCGTATCAGGGAAGACTGATTAAAACCTGCAATGCGGTCTCACCCTGCTATCAGCATATGATAATAAAACAGAGGGGGAGAAAAAGAGAGGAAGTGCACAAGAGAGTGTGTGGGTACATGTGTGAAAGAGGGAGAGAGATAGGAGCAGCTTCCGGGCAAATAAATAGGCGAGCCAAAATGTTCACAAGGCACTTGGGTAAAAACACACGCACGCATGCACACCTCACACAAGGATAGAGACATATATGGGTATAAAGGCTGCAGTAGACAGGACCTAGATCATATGATGTTTTTTCCTTCCATAAAGAAAAACTGTGTGCGTGTGTGTGTGTGTGTGTAACTGCGGGTGTGTGTGTGCCGGACTGGGAGTGACGGCTAGACAGATGAAAGTGGAGTCATCTTTTCCTCCTGGGAGTTACTGGCATGAGACATGTTTTACTTATTTCAGAGGGACACACAAACACAATGGGGAACATACAAACACAAACACACACACACACACACACACACAATAAGGACCGTACAAACAGGACGCTGTGCATGCACAATCAAAAACAATCAGTCGAACGCCAACGAAACAGAGCTTCAATAAGCTCCTGTGAAATAATTTCCTCCATGTCGCCGTCTTTCCTAAAGGAATAAACTCCCTCACTAAATAAATATTCTCACATCAAAGTGCTCGACTGAGGTCTTTTAAATATGAACTGCTTTCAACGCACAGGTGACACTTAAAGGTAAAACCCTGTAGATAATTTAAGACACACACACACACACACAGAGTGACTGCAAATGCCCTGCTATGAAATACATCTTCAAACAGAGTAAACATTGAATGTGGATATCCAGTGATTTGAAGACCAAACTTTGAGGTATTTTTATTTATAGACAATAAGCATGTTTGTCAACAACAGCTCAATGGTAACATATGCATATTTATGATCCACGGGGGGCTTTCGACATTTCTGACATTTATTTACTTTGACTTATATTATTTGTTGATTGATTGTAATTAAATTCATAGGAGACAAATCCAAAACAGCTTGATGTCAGGGCAGGAACAGTTTCTCTCTATTTATCAAATTAAAATAAAGAAAAGTTTTAAAATGAGTATTGCTGTTAAATACTCGTAAAACAAAAATAAACAGCATTCCGTGAAACGCTAGAAGACCCTACAACAATGGAGAGTCCTGTGTGTTTCCAATTCTTCAACACCAAAAAATTTGTAATTAAAAAAATTACCATTTTTATTGCAAGGGACATGGTGCCAACATGCATAGAAAGCTTCAAGCTGCCATTTAATGAGCCTTTTGCTAAATTTGTCACTTTGATTAATGTCACATCAGTTTTCGACTCAAACTTCAGCCCAGAAAACAGCCAAAAAGCACTTGGATGGATTAAAGTAAACAGGGGGCTGAAAAAAAGCAAAAAACATTAGTGTGTCTTATCTCCCGTATAAAAAACACACATGCTTTTCAGCAATTTCTTTGGGGATTCCATTCATTGTCAGTACCTACCTGGTAGACATAAATGTTGAAGGTCAGGCCCTCACAGAGCTGCACTGAGTAATAACTGGTGAAAAGGTACCGACTGGCTATTTTTTCATTTCGTCAACATATGACTGGTGTTCTCTCCTGATTTCTCAGAACTCATAAAGCACTGTCACTTGTCTTTAAATGGACGCTGTCCATGGTGCTGAAAAGCCTCTCTGTCTGTAATGAGCACTGGGGAATGCTCTGTGAATTAAACTATGTTAGAGTCTCAGTTTAGTTTAATTCAGTGGGTTAGGGTTAAAAAAAAACTCCCAAAACAATTATGTAAATATTCAGTAAGATGGATTAGTACTTAATTTTCCGTCCGAGCATAGTGGATTTAATACCATAACTTTGTCAACTGGCTGGTTGATATAACTAAGTCATTGTGTACTGCAGTCAAACAAGCCTCACAGGGAGGTTAAATGGCTTTTAATATACTACACAAGCAAGAGTTTTCAATTTTATTTTAAACATACTATATATATAGTTTGAATATTATAGAAGACTTAAAGGCTGATAAATACAAAACACAGAAATGAAAGTATAACCTGCCCTTGGTTATTTTTGTCCAAGCACAAGTAGTTCTGTGCCCTGGGGCTTCATAACATCATGCACTCAAGATATTAAACGATACAATTATAGTGTCAGTCACTATGTGTAAATTAGTGGCCTGTGTAAATAATTCCATCCCACTTGTAATGAGAAGCCTCCTCCGGCGCTGGTTAAGAAAACATGATTTGAGATTCAAAACAAATTAAGAGAAAAGGTCAATCTTTTAAAGACACTTAAAAGAAGACATGATGTGTTTACGTGTTTTTTATTTAACTTCAATCTAAAATGAACCCCACATATCAACGGCCGACTCGTCACTTTTCTACCTTGTTATCATGATAACATGGATCTTCCACACAGACATAATCTGATGTTCGGAAGTAACTAAAAAGGATCCTGAAAGAACTCGTTTGAATATTTTATCTAATCTGTCTGGCTTGAGATCATTGCCTCAAATCGGAGAATTTCACACAATCATATTTAGTATTCGTGGATAATCATTAATCTCTACGTGGAGAGATTCCTTGAAACATTTTCAGCAATATTTAAATCACACGTTGTTGATCATTTATATGTTGCTGCGACCAAATGCTCATGAGATGAGGTTGGTCATGTGTTCGCTCATTAATTTAACACAGCGACCTCAGTATGGTATTTTTCTGATAGGCTGTGAAAAGGCAGTAAAGGATCTAAAAGGCACAGGGTCCATAACTGAAACTTACCTTTGACTGACACAGTGAAAAATCCAAAGTGCTTTGGTGAGTAAATGGTTTGTCACAGTTGTTGTTTATACTAGATATGGCCCAACTCCAAGAACTCACTGTCTCTGCAAATATTTGAAGTAACTGAAACAGTTTTCTGCCAAAAAAACCTCAGTGAAACCGACAGCGAGTAATTCGAGCAGCATATGTTTGAGTATATATATCTTGAACACTTGAAGAAGTTGTTTGTATTGTCATCTGGAGACTAAATTGATTGAAGTCAGAATCTATCAGAGCCACCTCAGAAGATTAAAGTGATTGATCAGCCGAGCTTACAGATCGTACATATGCTTTGCTGTTAATTAATTAAACTAACACACTGAATTAAAAAACAAAAAGGACCCGAGTTGTTTCGAGTCCGGAGGCCTTGAAGACAAACAGCTCAATCACTCACAATCAGCAGGGGGACGTCTGAGGAACAGCGCTGCACTTACGAGACATAACAATCAGCTCTGCCGGTCAAGCACTTGAATCCTTCTTTGTCTAAACTTTTAGAATTGCCACTTGAACTTTTTAACATCAATAGGTCTAATTAGAGGTTCATTTGACAAAAGGAGTAAACAGAGTCACTGTTCAGCCTCGGCCCAAACACAACACACTGTGACTGGAACTGCCAGTGAATTGCACGAGTAGAATACAGGCTGGCTAGTTGGCAACCCAGTGAATACATGTGTGTATCTGTGTGTATGTACTATTTTACCATAATCATGTACATAACCTAGAGTACTGCTAATGCATCAGTGCTGGCCAATAATCTAACTATGAAATGATGAGCTGCTTCCAGACTAAATTACAGGATATTTGTAAAATTTCAGCGTGAGCCCACATGAGAATACAGCATAACATTTTTGTGGAAGTTCCCAGCAAGCAAGTGGGCGTGTTTTTGACGTTTCTAGCATGGGAAAAAATTACATGATGAAGCCAAGGTGCCGTACATATGGAAGCAACTTGGAAAGACGGTGAATTGTAATGTAATGTTGTAATGTATGGAGCCTCACCGCTAGCTGGCAAAGAAAAAACTTTCAAAACACAATTTAACTGCCTCAGAGCTACATATAAAAGAAGCCTATGGGAATTTTCAATCAAGCTTCCAGTACTGATTACTTTAGAAGATCCAGAAGAATGGATATGAAACATCCAAGTAAGGGAAAAGGACACATATCGCCACTTTTCTCAGAAGAAACATTGGGCACGCGTGACTTTCATGCACACACACTTATTTGGTCAGAACAACTCGGAAGTAACTCAACAATAGTACCATTTAAACAGAAGTTAGAACATGACGCCACACACCTGCAGACCCAGGGAACACGTCTTCACCGCTGACAGGAGCCGACCCTGTGGCCGACTCGTTACAGAATGTGGTAAACGCATCCAGGGTTTTACGCATCACCTGGGTACCTGACACTGTGGTAGACAGGTTAATGATCAGTGCTACTATCACGGTTGCCGTTGACAGCTCTCCCCCACTCACTGGTCACATCTTATTACCACTGCCAAACAGGATGGTGAGCCCCATCCATTCCACCTTCCTGTCAGATCGACAGGATAAATGGAAGATGGCTCAGATTTTGTTAAATATCCTTCCTGACATGCAAAATCGCTCCCGAGTCGACTTCATGATCTAAATTAAAAGTGCCATTATCCAGCTCCTTGTTCAAATAATTGTTTTGTGGAGGTTTTACAATTACGGCTGTCATGACTTGTTGCATATGACTTGATGTTAAAATGTTGTGACCGTCGACCCTGCCATAGGAATCATTTTTTCACATTTGGACAGGGACCAGTTATGAACATGGATACTGGACCCCTCCTCCTCCCACCTGCAGGGAAGTGGTCCCTGCAGAGGCAGTGAAGCTGGGAACAAGGTTTCTTTTTAGGCTCTCAAGTTATGTAGATGGGAAGGATTTAATGTTTTCATTTCATCTCTTTTAAGGCTTCAACCCAAACATATTGCCTCACATTAAACCTGAAATATGCAGATACTGCACTTTGCCTCTGGATAATCTTTATAAAAGGGAAAAGGGAAAAATTAAGTTCACACAAGCAAAGTTCTAGTAGCTTTGTGGTTAGATTGTGAAAGAAAATATACTTCTTCCTATTTACATGTCGCATCACATAAGAAGTAAAAGTATCTGAGTTTTGCTTGGTGCATTCTACTTGTTTAGTTTAGTTCATTCATTTCCGGTGAATCCCAAAAAAAACGACTATACAGAACAAAAAAACACACTTACACACAGGTTATTTATGTGAAATGAGCAGGTAAAACATTATTTTTCAAACTGCTCTTTTTTCATTCATAGACTAACATAAATACAGATGGCCTTTCATCTTTTTATTGTGACTTAATGTTACAAAACACACAGTCCAAATCTGAGATGACAGTTTACTTTATTCTCGAAAATTAGTAGATTTCAAACCAGACAAATGCTAACATAATTGAACATTACTTCCATAATTGCACAATTATTTGCATTGTCAAGATAATTGCTGATAATGACCCCAATGTTTATATAGGCCTCCCAATGTTTTTGTGCAGCTGCATCTGTTTGTTGCTAGGCAACGATCATGCTTAATAATGCTGAAGAACTATATTGCTTGGAGGGATTTCTTATTAAATATATATATATATATATAGCTGTGCCTTCATTTTATATAATGTTGACCAGGTTTAAGTAGTAAGTGATTTATTAAACCAATAAGCCTGTTGAGTTAATAGTTAATTGGTGACACAATGACAAAGAATCTAATAATGAAAGGAAGAAATATATTACAAATTTATAATAAATGTTTTTGAAATGTAAGATTTTACATTTAATAATTGAATTGTTAATTTATTTGGTCAGAATTTACTGAGAGTATATCGTTTTATCTTGAGAAACCCTCTAAAAGTATCTGCATGACAGCCAACACTGCACCCATCAAGGTAATGTGATTATTAGCCTTTGAGAGAGAAGTCAAAGATCTGGCATTTCTCCCTGAATTTCTATGAGCTGTTAGGCAAACACAAGTGAACTCTGGCTCCCATCAACAAATCTGCCTAATAATCTTCTCTGTGACTTAGCAATTACCGCAGTCCTTGACCTGAGAGGGAGGGGTAGAGGGGGAGGATGAGGGGGAGAACACAGGATGCGGGTGGGCATGTCAGTGTATCAAACTGGGAATGCCGCTGGAGCTGTGGGATCCGGACAGCTCTGTGTCTGGCCTTTACCGAGCGGGTGCTGAACGAGCTCATCAATATTCATCGACCGGCTCCGGCTAATGTCCCCAGTGACGGGCGGAATAAAGTTGCAGAGGTCGCACACTTCACACGGGGGAGAGGGAGGCCGGGGGAGAGCGGCGGAGAGAATGAGCGATGCTGTGAGCGGGCGATGATAAGAGAGTGCAGGTTTCAGACAAAATGAGAGCAGCGAGAAGAAACAGCAAAAGGGCAGAGCCTCGGGGCTTGTTGAGGGGTGAGGGAGTTTATTACAACTTGAAAGTGAAACACATAAAACATGCAGGGGGGGAAACATAAGCGCAAGGATAAAGACACACACGGCTGTGGAGAACAAACAAACACACACACACACACACAGACTCTGTGCATGCAGAGTGTGATATGACAAGATGAGTGTAATGGCAAACAAATGCAGCTCCTGTAACCTCCCCCCCTATTTGTTGTGCCGTTTCTCTCTCTCTCTCTCTGCACTCCTGGGTAGATCCACATTGTATGACATGACACCTGAGTATACATAACGCTACACGCCTCAAGAGAGGAAGCAGAGTTTGTGCATAAGAAGATAAGAGACAGAGGGAACACAGAAGACAAATACAACAAAGCAGGGGAGTGGCCCGACAGAGAGGGTGGATGGAGGTTAGGAGGAGAGAGGGAGCTCGTATGTTGAAACCACGCTGACACAAAACTGCTTTGACGTGATGTCACACATGAATTTTAAGCACATGCATGAGCAGCCTTTACTGTATATTTTAATTTTTAAAAACAATTTCACCAACACTCTGACCTCTCCTTAATCATGCATGCGTGAAGGAGCTGATGAGGGAAGTGTGAGGAAGGCCAAGTAGAAAGGACGATGCTAAATAAAGTGCTACGTGTGCGCTTACTCCAAAAAATCACATCTACACATTTCAGATAAGACTTTAACTTGGGTTGGTGTAGACATGATTTTTTAAATCCTGAGCTGGTTTGAAATCAGGTGGCATCACGCACTAGAGGAGAATATTTGCAGTATATTCTGCTCTCTCAACTCAAGCATGCACACGCTACAAGATTAGGAAACAATGGGGCATCACACACTACAGGATATTATTGAGATTATCGCTCCAGGAGGGAACGACCCACCACCTCACGTCACCTCTCCGACGTGGTCTGATGAAGAAGGAGCCGAAAATGAAAAGCAAACATGACGGAGACTGGCGTGGTGCGACGACCTGGTCTATCAGTAATAACGCTTTGCAGGGATATAAACTAAAAGGAGAAGAAACGAGTCTGGATGAGAAAATGACGACCTGTCTATTTTGCACTCGTACTCCAATAGTTTTGCATTCGCCATTTCAAAAGCTAGACTCATTGGTTCTGCTTAGAAAGAAGTGACTTAATCCCCCTGTATTTAAATCCTGAATATCAAACATGTTTCGCAAACTTTTACTGCCACCGCCCCGAGTAAAATGTCAGAGCGGGAAGTCCGTTTGAAGAAAGGCTCGGTAACCTCTCACACTACCAGAAAATCTGGGCCGACCCGATTTCTCCTCCGATTTACGTGGGTGGCGAAATAGTGGTTTAAGTGGCCTGAACTTCCTGTTCAAACATGAATTCAGATCAAGTGGGGAGAGGATGTTTAATCACGGAGGCTCACATCAGGCTAAATCCTCTCAGTTAAGATGAAAGCTGTACTTGGACCTAGAGAGAAACAAAGAACTTCATCCATCTCCCATTTTATCACCTTTCTCCCTCCTCCTCCTCCTCCTCCTCCTCCTCCTCCTCCTCCTCCTCCTCCTCCTCCTCCTCCTCCTCCTCCTCCTCCTCCTCCTCCTCCTCCTCCTCCTCCTCCTCTGAGCTGCCCACTCCCATTGCTTCAACTGTCCTCAGGATATTTTCTCCTTATTCTTCCTCTCGTCCGTCTCACCCTCCACATCCCATCTTGTCTTGTTTATTCTATCGCACTGTCTACTCTCTGGCGTGTTTGTTTTGCAGAATCATCACCGATCCCGCCGAGTGGATGAAGTGTTGCTCTCCTCTTGTCTGGCTCCGAGTTAAAAAATGGAGAGTAAATTGGGGTTTTCTCGCACAGGAGCAGAGCGGGGAGAGATGAAAGCTGACAAAACAAGTGGAATTACTGCTGGGGGCTCGACCATCACGGCTGTGACCCCTGACCTGTTGCATTAGAGTGCGGCCATAAGATTCCTGAACCCCATGCCATTTATTATTTATCTACTTGGAAAGAGACTCTGCTCACTCTCACTCTTCTTGTATAACCCTCTCGCCTCGAGTGCAGCCTCATTCACTTTCATCAGACAAATCTTCCTCTGCTTCTCTGTACAGCTCCCTCTCCCCACCTGGCCTTCACCTCTGGAAAAGCTCTGTCATTTCTTTTTTTTCTCTACAATCCCTCGTGTGGCTCCTCCTGAAGTTCTCCTCCAGATTTCAACTCCTTTTCAACTTTGTCATTTGGAAAATATGTGATGTGAGAATGTGTATGTGTGTGTGTGTGTGTGTGTGCACCACAGGGGCCTAATGACAACACATTGTTCTGTCAAGCAACAACACTCCCACTTGTGTTTCTGTTTATAATTCTGTCATATCAAACAAATACTGCAGTTACTACAGGAAAGTGCACCATCCATCTGTGCGACTCGTCTTGTTTTCTTCCCGTCTCACTTGGATATGTGTCACGGCTGCGGCTTATCATGCCACTATGGTTTTGCATACTTCAAACGGCTGCCTTAATATTTAAATATACAGCTGGTGCAGTAGGTGATGTGGCGGTATGGCAGGAGCAGGAGATGCACGCAGGCTGGGAGGGAGGCGCGGTAAATAAAAGCTTGCAAAAACACATTCCACTCATGAAAACTTAAACTTGAAATATTCACAGATCTTAAGATGTTTTTGAAACCCTTAAACTATTTACAATAAACCATGTGGGCTGCCAATGCATACACAATATTTCTTTGAGAGAGGTCTGTTTCTGTGAATGCAGTGTGCATACAGTTCTGTTAATTGGTGCATAAATCACTCCTGCAGAAAAAGAAACAAAGTTGGTGAAAGGAATTAGGAAAGAGGCTCTAAGTGGAGGAGACATTTTGAAATAGACACACAAACAGTCACACACACATTGCTTTGGCACTTTCTCAATCATACATCACTCATACACTGCCAGTACAGCCGTTAGGGGCAATTTGAGGCTCAGTATCCGGAAATGCAGGAAGGAGGTAGACTAAGATTGAACTACAACCTTCTGGTTACTGGATGATCTCCTCTTCCTTCTGAGCCACAGCTGCTCCTAAAATGTATTCGGAATTTGTCTCCATTGAACATTTCTGGTCTGATCTCACCTCTCCGTGCTATATGCAAATTATCACGACTGTCAGAAAAGCATCACTCATTATGTGTTGGTGAGTGTTGATATTGTGGCTGTGATGTAAAACAAATCAGCTTATGTTCACTGAGAAGCGTGAGAAAAGGCTGAGTAGGCGTTCCTAATAGAAAATCTGATAGGGGTCTAAAATGTATACTGTATTGGAGTGCTTTGATTTGCATAGAAATTTGTTTGTCAAAAACAAGAATCACCTTTGATCAGAGAAAAGAGCAGTACACAAATATAAATAAATGGGATGTTTTTGATTCAAGTAAATATCCACGAATTGAAAATCTAATTTGACTTAATCATCATTAAAGTGGTGGAGAAAAACAACAGCTGAGGAAGAGATGAAATGAAAACAACAAGACAAATGAAGACTTGCCACAAGACAAAGCACGCCCGGTCAGGGTTAACATGTCGGGGTCTGGAGATGCAGAAGGGGAAGCTCACAGAGTGCAACCATAGTACACAGCGTGGTCTGCTCTGCTCAGCTCAGTTCATCCATATTAGATAGATGGGGTGCAGCAAGGCCAAACAGCCCGGCGGCGAAACCGAAAACACTGCGGCAAATGATCTGTGACATTGACAGGGGGAAAGGGGCTTGTAGCATGAGTCAGCGATCACCGCTGATGAGCTTGGATGATGACTTCTCGTGCAGGTGGTTCTCTCCCCCGCAACCTTCTCCTATGCTTGGCAACATTCAGAGTGCACATGGGCGTGAAGACCTTGACACAGTGACTGGGCTCACCTCCCTTTACCGTGTGGGCTAGTTTGGTCTGGGGCATTAATGCTAGCTCTGTCATGGGATTAAGCAAAGTAATTACCATATTCACGCTGTTAAAAAAATCAAGGCCACTGCAAAGAGGGCATCAAACTGGCCCACATGTATGGACCCCGCCACGCAGTATAAGCAGCTATACCTACAACCTAAACACATATTTGCTTTCAGAGGCCACCTCACTGTCTGTGAAATGTGTAAAAAAAGAAAACGCTAAGTATGTTGTCATAAGAGACATAAAGGCCAAACTCACAATATACACGTGCAGACATGCACAGCGACAAAACAGACCGTCCAATCTTGACAGTGGTGACATTTGGACGCCCTGCTGTTATGACTAATCGGCCAAAATGAAGTCACAAAATCCATCCCTGGCTTCACCTCTCAAACCCTTTGTTCCTCTCCTCCAGTATCACACGTCAACACCCCTCCCCTCAGCCCACAACACCTAAATGTCAGCATTTCAATTGGGCTCATTAATACGTCCTCTTTTAGGCATCTAGTGTGCTCTGGGATCGTCGTCTCTGAATCTTTCTCCCTCTTTATGTCTCTGATCCATCTTTATCTCTCCCCTCTCTCTGATATTCACTCTGCGTGATTCCTTCTGATTCACTTGGGCGGGGGTGTGTGTGTGTGTGTGTGTGTGTGTGTGTGTGTGTGTGTGTGTGTGTGTGTGTGTGTGTGTGTGTGCATGAAGCAGCGACTGTGAATCATGCAGTGGCCTTTCCTATGACATGGCCCGGCCTGACCCAGTCTGGACACCGCTGAGCTGAACAGCATCCATCACAATAGCATTCATCTGCTCCTCACACAGGCTGCCAAGCTGGAATGCATGTGTTTGTCTGGGCGGGTGTATAAAACAAAAATGTCACTGTATATGGATGAGGATCTATGGACCATGGGCTGTAAATAAACATCAGCCCTTCCTCCCGCTGTGCAAAAACTGAGGCCAAAATATCTCAGATGGGTGCTGCTATCTCGCGCCGGTGTCGTTATTCAGACTCAGTCCCAGAGGCTGCACAGGGGAGATTGTGAAGCGAAGCTGCGATATCGAGGTAGCACCGATCACAGGCTTAACCAATCGTGGGTCAGTCTCATCTGTCAATCATTATGTTTCTAACCAAATTCAAAACACGTGAACACATCTCAGAAACCGTCTTTGAGAAAAATGCATTTAATTTTTACTTGGATTTCTTTGTTTGCTCCATGTTCAATCCTCTAACGTGGAGGAGGCGAGGTTTGCGACCTCTATCGCCGCGAGCCACCAGGGGGCAATGAAGGAGCTGTGGCGTCACTTTTGGGAGCTTTTGTTAGACTATTCAAAGACGGATGACATGACAGCTACCGGAAAGTGAAGCCAAATTGGACAAAACTTATTCACAATAATGTTTTTGTGTTTGTCTTTCTTGTAGGTTAGTTATTTGATGCTGATACAAACAGGAAGTATGATTGACAGCTGTGATGACTTGTGTATCTGCGGCACCTTGCTTCACCCCCGATCAATACTGACCCAGCAGACAAATGTGCAAAGTTGGCAGCATCTGTATCTGTGATATTTTGGCTTTGTTTCTGGATAATGCGAGGAAGTGGACACGGGTCGTCCATCTTTATTCACAGTTTTTAGTTCAGACAGAAACATGCAGATCCAGCCATGTAGCAAGGAAGAGGAGGCTTAGACTGTCAATGTGAAGAGAAGTTTCAAATCCTGAGAAGTTATGAGGATCTGAGGATTTCTTCATATAGTATCAAAGTGCCAATGAGGCAAGGATGGAGGATTACACAGCGAGTGAATCAGATCTGTAGGAATTCAAAAGCAGCCTGAAACACACACACAACCTGGTTATCAGGAGACAGGGAAACAAAGAGAACGCTTTAGTGCCAATAATCTTTGAGGTAAATCAGTTGTGAAAACCACACTGCCCTGAATACAAATCTGGCGTGGAATTAGTTCTGTTCTTGCCCTATGTGGGCTGGTGGATGGAAGAGATACTGTTCTTTATTCTAAATAAGGTGGCTTGACTTTATTTCAGGCTGCAGGCCCCTGTGGTCGGAGATCAGAGAGCATGCTGGCAGCTCATCAGAAAACAGCAGCAAGCCAGAACCGACAACAAATACAAATTCAGCGGATTATTAACATCCAGTGCACACTGAATGAGCTGCAATCTCTCAGACAAAGATATAACAGCAGCTAAAGTTCATTTAGTTCAACATTAAAGGCATAGTCTGCCATTTTGAATGATATCATTATGATTCCTTGTTGAGAGTTAGAGGAGAATATTGTAACCACTCTAATGTTTGTTCTGTGAATTTGAAGCTTCTGCAGGCATCTTAGTTTATCTTAAATTAACAACAGGGAACACCTAATATGGCTCTAATTGATGATGATTGATTAACATAGAAAAAATGGTAAACAAATCAGATTTATCACGTCAATTAATTAGTTATAGAAGGTGTTTGTTTGTACGACTGGACAGAACCAGGTCAGAAATTTTCTCCTGCTTCCAATTATGTGCTAAGCTATGCTAAGCAAAGCTGAACGAAGCTAAGATAAGACAATATGAGCTATGGCAATCTGAGATAAGCTAAGATAAGATAATCTAAATTTAATTTAATGTACAGACATGTGTGATATCAATATTCTCATCTAACTCTTGGCATGAAAGCACATATTGGTATTTCCAAAAATATTTAACCATTTCTTTATACGTTGTTGAGCGGAGGCACAAAAGTGAGTTGAGTCTGACCTTAAATTTATTAACAATCAATCCACAGTGAGTACTAGAGATCTCACAACTTTCTTCTGATTATAAAAAAGACAGATGATATCATGTTTTACTAACTGATTCACACTCATATGTTCTTCGTGAAAAGAAATAAAGGACAGAGGAAGTAAAAACAATGAGAGAAAAATAGTTACAGAAAAAAGGTAAGGAGAGATTTAAAATAAGCTAAAATTGTGTTGAGAATTCCTTAGTGTTAAGGGCGCCTAACAGCGAATGCCCGGCCACCCTCTATCACCAACTGTGACAGGAAAGTAACCAGCAGGGCTCCGAAGATCTCAGAGGCAGAGAGGGCACATACAAGGTCAATGAATCAGAGAGGGAATCAAGAGCGAGGCCGTTTGAGGCCTCAGAAGTGCGTGATAACATTTTTAAATCTATTCAAAATAAAGAGAGCCAGTATTTTGTACCAACTGGAGACATAGGGAGGCAGCCCAAGCAGAGTGCGTTGGGAGCTTAGATGAGATCAAGTCATATCACAAACAAAACAAATCCCTTTATATTGGAAAAGATTTCATAATTATCCTTCTGTGCTTCTCCCTTTGCCAGAGGGACGGCGGTCATGTCAGGCCACATCGGCAGAGCAGATGAATTCAGATACAGCTCTATCAGCACAAACAGCCATGCTTTTATTATTTGTATCTGGGCTTTTACTATAATTCCCTGAAAAAGCTTGGCTGTATTAATGGAGTGCTTTCTACAGAGGCTCGACCTAATTACTTTCAATACCAGTGTTGTATTTTAGGTAAATCGTCAATCTTTTGCCTGATATCAAGAGAAGATAAATAATATGGAATATAATGCAAGTCCAGCATAATGCCTGCGATTCATCAGTGACAATTAACCGAGCCGATTTGTAGGGACAAATAACAGCGATTCTGATCCTGAAAAATTACACGATCAACTAAAAAGCCTGTAGTGTCATCCCGTTTAATATTCTCTCCGTTGATCAATGAACTGCATTTTTTGTCTCGTGTCCATTCCTGAAATAACTCTTTCAACCAAACTTTTGAACTGGTAGTTTTCTTTCTTTGAATTTCAATTTAAAAAATAAATAAAATAATAATTCGGGGAGCTATGTGAAATGAGCCAAGCTTTCATCTTTTCATCAATGGCCTTTCAGTGCTGTGCATATCGAGGATAGAGAGAAGTGGAGAGGTGGAGTTAAGCACTTTGCACATCAGATGATTTACAGAAAGAGAAAAGGACGGATGAGGAGATTTTTTTGTTTTAAATCAATCACGTTTTCTCAAACCTCGTTATGCAGTTACGTCTATTTCCTAAATTAAAACTTGCAGAGAGTAATTATGTCCAGGTATGTCTGTATGCATCTAAACGCTGGGAATGGGTGCACAGCTGAGTGTGTGTGTGTGTGTGTGTTTGTCTGCATCAGTGTGAAAATGCTACTTTGCACACGTCTTTGATCGCAGACAACAGCGCTAATCAGATGACTTTTGTCAGAACAGCAAACAGACGGCGGCGTAAAGCAAAGATGAGAGAAACGCTGGCTT
Source organism: Pseudopleuronectes americanus (assembly GCA_038501795.1). NCBI lineage: Eukaryota > Metazoa > Chordata > Actinopteri > Pleuronectiformes > Pleuronectidae > Pseudopleuronectes > Pseudopleuronectes americanus. The sequence continues at coordinate 9,971,344 of CM076734.1, read as the reverse complement.
AAACATACTACCAACATACGTTTCACTCACACACCATGGATTGACAGCACGGTTGTCATGGAAATCGCAGCATACAGTCTGTGTGAATGCACACGAGTGTGTGTGTGTGTGTGTGTGCAGGGAACCGGAGGGCTGAGTGTGCAGCGGAAAGATGGATACAGTGGTTTTGTGTAAATGTGAAATAGTGAGTGTGTCTCTCGGATAGCCTGTGGGACACTGTTAGAAGGGAGCTGTGCTGATTAGCTGAGGGACCAGTGGGACAGAAGGGGAACAATACCTCCTCTACTTTCTCCTGCCCTCTTTATGGGTATAAGCCGACATGATTTGGTCACACAGGGGCACTACTCAGTCTCTTGCATGGCTTTGGGGCACCAACATGCTGCTTATGGGAGCTACCAGCCTAGCAAACATGACTTCTGCACCACAGCTTTCAGCCGGGCGACAGCCAGTGGAAAAGATGAAGTGTCGGTCCAATTAGGAGGCAAAATGTAATAAATAATTGAGTGGGCAAATGTAAATGTGTTTGTGCACGGCTTTGGATTTGTGTGTCAGTACAGATGTGGATATGGGAAATCTTTTAAAATAAAAAAATGGATTAATCAAACTTAATTGAGACACTTTGCAACAAAAACCCTGTTCACACACGTAAAGGCCTCTTGGTCGCCTTAGGGAGAGACGAGAGAAAGTGGCACTTCATCTGAAACAAGTCCAGCTCTTACACCAAGACTTCTTTTACAAGATTAATTAACTGATCCCCTGGGTGTGCGCTCCCTTAAGAGCGCATGTGTTCGCTTGCCCCTGTGTGTGAGAGTGTGTTTGAGTTTTCCTTTTTTCATCAGATCCTGCCAAATGTCGGGAGTGCACCCAATTAGTTAAAGAGTCCAATCCCACACACCTGTCTACCTGCGCTGACAATGGCCCACGGCTGTGCGCATACATTTACACATTAATTAACCAGCTCGGGACATTAATTAGTCACTCAGGAAACTTAACTACTAGCCACTCGATGGTAAGTTACACCAGGGAGGGAGGACAGAGCAGGAAGAGCCACACACACAAATACTGTGCACACACATGCAGATATACTGTGTGCTCGACACTGTGCATAGCCTACAGTACACACTCCTAAAAGATTTATAAAGGAATCTTTATAATATTATATGTAAAGATATGTGTTGTGCAAAAACAAACAAATGAGCAAATACATTTATCTCCGTTAGTACGACGTAAAGAGGCCGGATTTTCTTTGCAAAGACACTCTAAGTCTGGAATAACCTCCTTAACTGCTGAATCTTTTCTTATGTTGCTTTTTTATACATTTCTTTCTCTGCTACAGCATATAGCATATAACAGAGAACACCAATACAATATTAATCAGTTTTCCTTTCACCATTATGGTTTATTGGTTTATGGTAAAACGTTTTATGATATATCTCATCCAGTCTTTTTTCAGTAGAACACATACATTTATAGATATTTAGTATTTTAGATTCCTACTTTATATTTTTCTAGCTGTAATCAATTAAGTGCAGGGAAAAATAATCTGCTCTTTATCTCTGGATCAGTGTTGGGAAACATTTTTCCTTTCAGGGGACATTTTCCAGGTAGACTGTCTCCTCTAATGCCCGACAAAATGGATTAATCCTGGAATGCTAATGACGTAGTGCTTTTCTCCTTATGAATGTAAAATCTGCCATTGTCCAGCCAATGAAAATTTGGTTGGACCAGTTAATCAACTAATCCAATGAGAGACTCCAGCCCTAGACCAAATGGCACATTTGTTTGTGTCTTTCACCACTGACACGAATAAATACATGAATAAGGCAGGGGTGAATAATTTTATAAGAAAAAAATAGTTACTTTTAATGAATATTTGAAGGGTGTGCTGCATAAATGTGGCAAAACAAACAAAACCCAATCATGATCTCAGCTCTCAGTTCAAATTCGCAGTCAAGCTATTTTAAAATGATATTTACGCATATCCTACTGATCCCTTCAGGAGAACAACAACCTTTCTGATAGCCCAAAGTCCATATTGTTCCATAATCGGAGTGTATATGTCAACATTCGCTTGTTTCTTCTTTGGATGAGTGAGTAATTAAACCACCCCCTTGGCATCTGGTGTTTTCTCCGCCTAAAACCATAATAGATCTCTAATGTGTTTTTCAGCAATGCTTCATCATAGACCTGTACGTAGTTGTCTCACATTGACATCAGACCTGTCTATCATAGTCAGACAGGCCATCGGTACCACCGGGAAAAATCCCACCGCATCACTGGATCAGTGGACTGTCAAAAAGTACATGAAGTTTTTATTGTCTTCAGTAAAAAGACAGAACCTGGATAAAAACGGGTAGTTTCCGCTTTAGCTTTTATTTCCTGCCAGGGGAATGCAGTTCTGAGCCGGCAGGCGGGTGTCGGTGCAACACCAGCCCTCTCTGTTCAACTGTCAGGTTGTGCATTCGAGCATGCTGCGTTCATGGTCATTGGACAATCAGAATAATCAACCCTCACCAACCTGAGTATGTGAGCTGGCAGCTGCTGCCACAGATAGGATGTCATTCTGTGAGAAACAACTGTGTAGTAAAGTCTCAAAATGTCTGACCTGGCATTTGATGTTACGAGAAAAGAGAGGGAAGAGAAAATATTCCAGACATCTGGAGCCTCCTTCCGATCAAGTACCGGTGTTTGGGAGAGCATGAGATAAAAGTTGTTTCTCAAGTGGGGGCCTAATGACTCATAGCTACATGTGCATGTGCGAGAGCGGCTGTGCACGTTACCTGTCTGTCTTTGAGAACAGCCTGCGTCCTGTAGAGCAGGAGAAGACGGACATCGCTGTCTCGCAGGCTGAAGTTGCTCTCCAGGATCTGGAGCACATCAATCCGAGGCCGCACGGGGAGCGAGGAGTCCCCGCAGAACGGACGCAGCCAAGCCAGGAGGTCGTCTGAGGTCACCGTGCTGTCACTGGGGGAGAGGGGTAGAGGGGGACATGTGAAGTGAGGGGGAGAGGGGGAGAGGGAGACAGCGATAGAGAGGCAAGGCGAAGGGGTTATTCTAAAAAGGGGAGTTTCTCAAGAACACTAAATCTAAACCTTTGTAAATGCAATAATTGTGCAAAAGAATTGCAAATTTCAAACTCCAACCGAAACTCAATCAAAACCAACTAAGATAAAAAAGAATGACTGAGTCCAGCTTCACAAATGTGATGAATTGCTGCTTCTCTTTGTGTTTTGTGATTTATTTTGGTTGTTTATTGGACTAGATAAAAAAACGATGTTACCTCGAGCTTCAGAAAACTGCAATGGGTTTTATTCACTCATTGATTTTCTGACCGTGTCTGGACTTAAAAAGTTCCAACCCTGATCCACACATCAAGGAAAGGAGCTTTGATGCCATCGCTTTGTGCTTAACTACAGTAAAGGCAGACAATTAGAGGATCTGTCACAGTTCCATTGTTGTAGTTTGATTTGTTTGGCCAATGGTCTCAAAGAACAGGAACAGGAACAGGTGCTGTGGCGTCTCCAAAAAACAAACAGGTTGGCAGGTGCCGTTTGTTGATTCAGCTAACAAACAGACATTTCACTGGCATGGGATTAGAGCTGAAAAGTGGGAGGTGTGATTTATGCACAACTTAAACACTAATACTCATTCCATGCACAGATGCTTGGGTTAGGGCTAGATTGAGTTTAAGGAAAGCAATAAATGTCACTAGGACTAGGTTTCTCCCAGTACACTGTGTGTGTTTGCAGTTTGTATGCCAGTGTGTGTGTGTGTGCGTGCGTGCGTGTGTGTGTGTGCGTAGATACCTACCCACTCTGGACATTGTTGTGCACAGTGGTTACCATGGCCTCCAGGACCCTGAGGGGCTGTGAGTAATTTGTCAGGGCATCTGGTTCTCCACTGAAAAACAAACGGCAACAATACAATCATCTTATATCATATGCTAATTAAGATACGATTTTCAAATAACCACAATGTCGAGGGAACTTAGGGGAAGACAAATAACAAGAAAAGCCTCCTTCTCAGGGAGTTAGTTTGAAAATCGTGTTTGGCAGTGTGGTGGAATTCTAGTGAGCTGGAGGAATTAAGTTACATGAGGCAGATGATGTCTAGAGGAGAGGAATTTATTATCCAGACCTGATGAATCTCAACTCTAACATTTGCAATAAACCAAGTGCACTAATTCATGTCTTAGTCTCCATCCATCACATCTGAACTGTCCATAATAATCAAAAATACTTATATGGCTTGATTATCTGTGCAACTATTCTATTAGACCCTAATATCTAAACATTAGCTCCTCTCTAACCTAATCTTAGTTGGATCTTTCTTCAGTTATATATATATTGTAGCAAGTAAGAGTGGCATTTTTAATAAAGCATAGGCTACATCGGAATTAATGAGAGAGAAAGAGAAAAAAGCTAAATGAAAGAAATGAATATGACATTTTTCTTCGCTACGAAATATGTATCACTGTGAAGTTAATATTATTGAAGCCATTGAAATACAAAGCACATAAATAAGAAACACATTTATACCTGTCTCCATTACAAGCTCACAGGCTGTGTGAGCAAGTTGATGAAAATGACCAGAAAAGGTTATAATTTAATGTTGATAAAGGAGGTCTTTGAATATGAGACAAGTTTAATGAGCTAAAAGAAATAAAGTGTGATTTGTCTGCAGCGTCAAAGCTGGAGGAGCTGCTTCAGTGTGTTTGTTTGAGTGTGTGTGTGTCTGTGTGCGTGTGTGTGTGCAAGAGCAGGGCCATTTTTCACGACAGAAAGGGGGAAAAAAAGGGTGATTTCCCTCGACTAAAGTCCACTTTGCTGCTGGGCTTGCAAACCTGAACACGTGCCCATGCAGCTTCATTCATACATATATATAAATACACACATGCAAACACATATACATGTTTCGTGTACATGCACAAACCATACAAATAGAAAGATGACAATGCATTTTCATCATTGAACTTTAGCATTTGCATTTTCTCTTCAAAGACCGATAAACACAGAATCGTTATGACAGGTACAAAAGACGGCCATTAGTGTGAGGCTCAGGTTTTCCTGCTGCAGCAGACTGAACGCTACGAGATAGAGGCCAAACAAGTGCAGCTCATTCCTACCTGCCAAACACAAGGCTTCGAGAAAGCCCCGCAACAACAGACAGACACACACACACACGCACGTACACACACGTCCGTGTTACACAGTCATACCTGAATGCATAAAGGGATATTCATATGCAAGAACACTGAGTGACATGTTCCAAGGAGAAGAACTACATGAGGCTGTGTGTGTGTATGTGTGTACGGTGTGTGTGTGTGTGTGTGTGTGTGTGTGTGTGTGTGTGTGTGTGTGTGTGTGTGTGTGTGGGCGCCAAGAGAGATCTGCAAGCGCACAGCTGTATCAGGCTGCATTAATTATAAGAAGATAATGAATCGGAGAAAATGAAAGATTGTGATTGTGTGTGTGTTTGGTGTGTGTCTGCCACCTACAGTATCTGCCTCGTGCACCATTGAGCTGCCTTAAAGCAGAAGGAAATGAGGCAGAAATATAATCAAGGCGATTCACACTCATTTATCAAGCCAATCAGATGTCCCGATGATGTGTGGCACTTTCAGCAAAACCTTGCTTATTGGTTCATCACTATGAGCACAAATGATTCCTATGAACAAGAGCTTTCCATTTCAGTTTTGTGTCCGCTGTAACAAAACCAACTTGCCCATATAACAATCAACAATCAAAATATCATGTTTTTTGGATGAGAACATTTTCCCATGTCCCCTAAAACAGCACAGCTCTGCAAACATGTCAGGGGTGAATCTTCTCTCTGCTCTTTTTGAAGGCAGGGAGCAGGAAGACACCAATAAAAAGCTGTGAGCGCAACTCCCACAGGCAACTACTGTATATTCCATTCAACATTTCAGGCACTTGTTTTGACAGTGTTTTTCCCACCAACATGCTGAGGGAAAGTGGACCGCACAGTACAGTATATTTTAAGATTTTCTGACTGACAGAGATCAGGAAGTAGGTAGTGAGCTCAGGTGGCCTTTAAATATTTTAGAATATACATCGCTGTGGCTGATTTTGGGTTGAATATAGATACCTCTATTTACATGAGTTGTTTTAAAAATGAATGTTTCATGAACCGTCCCCGAGCAGGAAGGTATGGAAGAGCTTCACATAGATGCTAATGTTCTTAGACGAGGCACAATGAATGTGAAAGAGTATAAAATGAGTAAAAAGGGGATTTAAATGTACCAAACTTTGTTATGTTTGCACCTGTGGGCAGTATCTTTAGTAGTATATTGCACCTTAACCCCCATCAGTGCTCGTTTTCAATTCCGTTATTTAATAAAAATGATCTCTGAACAACTCATGGCTTATAGGAAGCCAACCACTGCACAATATCATCAATGATTTAAAACCCTGTGAAAACAACCATGATATCCACAGAAGTAAACACTAGCTGCAGAGTCATGTTCAGAATTGAAAGCTTTCTGACTCCTGGACCAAGAGTTGGATCCATCTTCAGTTTATAAATTGATCGCCCGAGGTTTGTTGGGCCATCTTTTTGTTTCCCTCAAATAAATACTGACTCATCGTTTTCTTTCTTCATTACACAATATCTACAAATAGGAACATTTAATCATTTACTATCCTACATATGTAGTGTGGCCATATCCCATACTGCTGTACACCAATATCATATTTTGCCTAGAAACACATGATTTCATGTTGTAGCTCACTGTCAGGGGTGACAAAGCATCCAGTTTTTTTTTCTAAGTTGGCATCTTGCTCAAAGCTGGGATATGAAATTCTGGCAGACGGCAGAGTGTCTCTCCTGCCGGGCTGTTGACAGCACAGACACCGGAGCTCAGAGTATTAGAGCAGTCAACAGAAACGAGTGGGGCTGCCCTGCATTGTGCTGCCCTCCATTCCCATCACCTGTCTCCACTTCCATCACAGCCAGTTTTAAGACCTGTTTTTTCACAGGTTGACACCCTGAGACCCTGTAGCTCCGGCAGTGCTCTGTGTACTTTGAGCCAGTTAAAGAACACTGCAGTGAGTCAACTCACTAGATCCAAGTTTCTTGCTTCTCGACTGATGTGTGAACTCATTGAGTTTTTGGGGACAGTCCAATTTATGTGTGGATTACTGGGCTATAAAGGTGTCAGTGGGTTTCCTGTGGACAGAGCCAGGACTGTCTCCCCCTGGTTCCAGTGTTAAATGCTAAGCTAAACTAATTGCCTCCTAACACCAGATCCACAGCCAGGGCCAACAGAGTGTGAAGCCCATATAGTCTCTATAAAGATGAGCGACATGACAGCTCCCAGAAAGTGAAACCAAGTCCTTTTCCATCTTTATGTTGCAGCCAAGCTTCTCTGTGACATTGTGCTTGTTCACTAAGATCAGTATTTAGCTATGTTCTTGAGGATATTGCATTTTAAATATATTCAATGTGGGAGAGTATTGCACATGTGTATTGGGACTTGATGATACCACCTCTGACTTTTATTGTGTATGTGATGAAGAAAAAAGAAAACAGAGAGAGATAATTACCTGAGCGCAGCCACCACTCTTGCCACACCATCGTGAAGCACAGTTTTGACGGACAGGTCTAGAGGCCCGACAGCGACGCACAGAAGCTTCCCAATGCACTCCAGGGGCTGTCCATCAGTTGCCATGGTGACTGCCAGCTCGTGTACTTTTGACCTCTCGGACCGAGACAAATCATAGAGTCGACTGTAACTCTGGAGCTGTTCCTGGAAACGAGGAGCAAAACAACACAACTGGTGATAAAAGATTGTAAAGAAATGAACAGAAGTAAAAGGCAGAGAAAAGAGGTGGTGGTGGAAGTGTATTGAAAAAAGTTTAGTTAATGACAGTCGTCTATTGACTCAGATGGAAGCACCATCCTGTTCCCTCTTTTGATTGTTTTTCTCTGTTCCGATTAAAAAAGGTTGCAGTGTTCGGTTGTGTGTAAGTAAGTTTCACTATTTAGGAGGAAAAGGAAACTTGAACATTTTTAAATAGCATTAATAATAATTCCTCATGTTTTTCACCAGCTGCCCTCTGGCAGACGCTTCAGGTCAATAAAATCACAAACAAACAGACCGTAAAGCAGCTTTTAGCCCACAGCAATAAGAGAACTGAAATCTTTTGTTTTGGTTTGTGTTTTGTATACGTACGGTTTCCAAAATGCTAGATTCACAATGAACGTATTGCAATGAACGGTTTTGCTGTTCGCCAGGGGAATGATGGAAAGCAGTGACAGATGCTGCTGCATCATGTATCACTGTTGGTGTCTCAGGTTGGCAGACTCTTGGAAATTAATCTGACAGTTGTAGATCTAGAAAGAAGTAATGATCTCTGATCCCACAGTGTTTTGTGGCTGGTGTTTGGAGAGTGTTGTTGTTGTTTCCTTTTACAGAGCTGCAAAAAACCAAAGCTCTGAATTTGTCAATGTCTCCTCTCATCCTCACGTACGGTCACAGAAGCAGGGAAGAGGACGTTTGGGCAGCTATGTCTGCTCTTGTGTTACTAAAACCTTATCCAGCAATAATATAACTTGATAAAGGGTAATTCTATGTCTTGTAGAACCACAATCTGTTTTACCGTAAATTAAGTAAATTGTTACACATAGTCAAACTCAATTTGGGCACATTTAAAAACGACTGCATACTGAAAATAACTGCAAGAATGTAATAACATAATGAAACAATAATAATCTTAGTTGTTAGGTTATTGATGTTGTATGGCTAAGAAAACCCCAAATTAGCCCATCTTTGAAAAAAGTAATAAGACTATAGATATATTTAATAATTAGGTGGAATATTGTGAGAATATATTTCCTTTTTTTTCAATTCGTCAATTTCTGTCCTGAGCTGTTAGTCCTAACACTATTCTGTGCCGATACTGGATAATGACACAATTTGACAATGGTTGTACCATTGTGCCACATATTGTACAATATCCGCAGTGTGTACTCTTCTGTCCATAGCAGGTCAAGGCGCCTGTGGTGGATTCCTCTGTGATCCACTATAATTCCCAGCAGCTGGTCACGTACACTTGATAAATGACCACAGTACAGGCAAACAGAGCCTCACACAGGGCTCCTTCCTTCTATCTATCTTTCTCTACCAATCTTCCCTCTCCTGGTTCTTATATCCTTTTTATCTATCTCCAAGGATACAATTGCTCCCTGCACCAGTAGAAGGTAAGTTTTATTGTAGAGCTTGAGGTGTGTGTGCGCGGGTTTGTGTGTCTGTGTGCAACTGCAGCTTCAGCCTACACCTCTTCTCTTGTTCTGCCTGTATCTTCCTGTCGGTTATGTAGGGGTATCTATTTTTCAAAACACAGATAAACCGAGTGCTAAACATTTATTTAGTTTGTCCACTATGTGCATCTTTATGCATACACACACACACACACACACACTCAGAAAGGGACAGAGAGATGACCAGCCCTAAGGAGGTGACAGTGGACTAAGTCACTGTGACTTTGCCTAATGAGATACAGCACGGTGTACGTACTGCATATATAGCCATACGGCAGGGCTCATTTGAAACAGCAGCCCGTAGATTTACATTAATATACCTTGACTGGTCCCAGTGAGGCTGGGAAGAGCTCAGTCGAGCAGAACCACCCCAGAAAGGTACAACACGCACACAAACACACATATATACACAGCACCTCAATGTGTACAGGCACAACCTGTATGTCAAATTAAAGGTGACCTCATGAACAAGCAGGGTAACAGGATGTGAGTCTTCAAATGTGTGTGTGTGTGTGTGTGTGTGTGTGTGTGTGTGAGCGCGCTCACGCATCACAAAGGCAGATGATACGTTTGCAAGTTTATCGTAGTTTTGGAGTTTTAGTTAAATAACAAGAATGAAACAAAGACCCTAAAACTATCCATGTTGTCTATTATTTTCTAGTAATAGAAAAGATACTATAGTGATATGGTCTGTACACTAACAAACTTGTGAGCAGTGCAGTATATAATTAAGTCCAACAAGGTGACTAAAGTAAGTCTGAAACGTTTCTTCTTCCAATCTGCTTTCCACTTTAGCACAGGATTTTCGTTTTAAAGAACATTTTAATACAATATCTAGAGTGTCTTACACATACACATCAATATATCCCAATCAATAGAACGCTAGACGTAGTTTTCTTGCGCTCATTATGGGTACATATGCTTTACTTCTTTCAGAGTCCTGATCTGTCCCACAATGAGGGCTGTCAAACTGAGACTGCTATCTTCAACAAACATAACAAGTATATTCAACAATGGGAAATCTCTAATAACGCTAAAAAATAAATATTCTGTATGATAAATATATTGTTACTTGGGAAGAGGGGTCTACCTGCAGGCTGTCTCTGAATGACAGAATGATGTCATGGCTCAGAGTGTCCAGGTGGGCCTGAGATTGTTGCAGGTGCGCCAGAGCCTCATCAAAAGTCATCCCCGCTGGGCCCATCCCCTCGTGCTCCCCGCCACCATCGCCTCCTCTCTTCCGGCTCTTCTCGGCCAGCTGGCGCAGGCCCTTGGTGGCTCGCTTTATCACCTCCGACCTCGCCTGGATGCTCAGCTGGAGAGGGGATAGGATGGACATAGGGAATAGACAGCGGAGGAGGGGGAATAAGGAAATTTGGGAGGGGATCGGGGTCAAATTGAAGGGGAAGAGGGAGGTGCACAGGTTATAAGCATTCATTTCACACTTAACATTTTAAAGATAAGACAGGTATAACCCAGTCTATCGGTGCCAAAGTAACATCAGGAACTAAAAGTAGTGTGTGTGTGTATGTGTGTGTGTGTGTGTGTGTGTGTGTGTGTGAGGACTCTATGTTTATTTGAGAGAGAGGCTAAGATCATAGCTGCCAGCCTGGTGTAATTGATTCTATTCGGTGAGAGCAGGTTACCCATTCAAGGGGAGAAGAGAAGGCCTTTGGCTGTAGCAGGTTTTACTCTCTTGTATGAATGCACAAAGGCGCTGACAGACCCCCACACCCACCCACACACACACACACACTTGCACCAAGAAGACACTTAAAAATCACCCAGACTTCACACTTCCAGCTACCCCAGCCACACACCCAGATAAATACTTCTCACACACAGCCTGACGGGCAGGACAGGACAATCTCTCAAATGGAGTTACATGACAAACCATTATTATTTATTTTAAGGGGGAGTGTGTGTATGTGTTTTGTGTGTCAGGCTGTATGTGGTCTGTTGTTTTATCTGCAAGCTGGTCTTTAACTGTAGAGGTACATGTTGGCATTCACAACCCATGTCAGTTCAAGCCTTGGACAAACCGGTTGGTGGTTGAGGAACAGAGGATATCTCTGCTCAAGAGGTTATTAGAGATCAATACTTCAAAGGAGGGAAAATGCCAACTGCCTCCATATCCCTTTAGAAATATGCCCAGTATGAGGTAAGCTAAGTCTTGCCATCCATCTCGCCCCTTGGCCTTGTGGGGAATGGATCAATCTATCATGGGGGACAAGGGTGGTGCAAAAGGTCAGACGCATTTTGAACAATGAGGGGGGTCACGGTTCTCAATTTCAAGGGTTCAGAAAGGTCAGAATAAAAGGAAGTGAGAAGGTAAGTGAGGGAAGAAGGAGCAGCCAGTGGGATCCGGAGGAAGTTATTCAGCATGTTAAAAAGCACAGTGGGAAAACAATGCCTGCTGGGAGTTGAGGGTTTAATTGGCTCTGAAATAGAGAGGGATCAATTAGCTCCCCTGGAGTCATGGGGGAAAAGATGGGCCTTAACAAATGGAAGTGTCTAGAGGTGGAGCTGCAGGGTGCAAATGAGAAAAAAGGATTAATATATAAAATGTAACAATTCTTCATTAAAATGTCTACAAATGACTAGAGCTACTTTGTTCTCTTGTGCACTACTTGCATTATCAAAAATATTAACAGCAATGCTGAAACCCAGGGAAATCAACCAATTTTATTTTAAGTGACAGGATGCGTGATTCTCATTTAATAGCGTCATTTATCCTCTTTACCCGTGGCCTTGTCCATCTTTGCCACAACTTCCCGGGTTAAGGACGTATATGACTAATGAAAAGCACACAGCTAGTCAGTCAGCGAGGGTCCATTGTTTGAACTTGTCATTCTTAGCGTTCTGTCTCCGAAGTTCTCCCAGTAAAAGGAAACGTGACACAAGAACACTAGCCCTTTTGTTATGTTGATTGAGAGACCCCTCCTTGCTAAATTTACCTATTGTACGTTTAAGTAATCTGCAGGACAGTTTTTCAGAGTGTTGCAATTATATGGTGGATATTTATTGCGCAATTGTTATGATATTATGAATTGAATTGAATTACAAAGTCATCGCGTGATGAGTGAACAGAATAAAATATGTTATTGTGGTTTTTAATGATCCCAAAATTTTTGAATAAGGCGTCCAACCCCAACCAGTTCCTGTGTGAAACACTGTAGCCTCTTTCATACTGTAGTGTCCTACTAGTTTTTAGTATTCATATGAAAATATAGTAATTCCGTTAGTTGTTTTCTGGCCAGTTTAGACTCACAATTTTGGCTGCGTCAGGTGAGAAGGTGATATTATCCAGGAGGTGAACCACGTCGGCCGGGACCAGTCGGTCCAGATATTTGGCGCAGGTGTCGTAAGCGTGCAGGTAGTCTGGGTCGCTCTGTGGGGGCCTCTTCAGCAACTGGGGGTCTCCTTTCCAAAACAGCTTCTGCAGCCAAACCGAATGGACCGCACTGGGGGAGACCGTTGCTCCTCCGCCACCGGGCACGGGCAGACGGTTGGCGAGTTTGGAGATGGACAGAACGTTCTGACTGGTCAGTACTGACTGCAGAGTGACCAGCGGATCCAAGGATTCATCGGTCAGCTTGCGGTAATCCAAGCCTGCAAAGAGACGAACATTTGTTGTGAAGCTTTAAATGTGTGCTGACATTGCTACACTGTATCGAATACATTTAGAATGTGTTTTCCTTTAATCAATCCCCTGTGCTAATAACCCATTGAATGTACATAAAAAGATACCATGCAGACTAGAGGGCTCCCTAACGTCCTCGTACACGTCACCTTCCGCAGCTCCTTGCCCTGGTTGCTGCGACTGAGCCTTTAAAGTGCTGATATCAAATGTAATCTATATGTTCAGAAACTCAGCAAAGTAATAAGAGGTAGGAGTTTATTATAAGGTCGCGTTTCTGTACACTGTGTAATATATAAAACAACTTATTTGTATGGTATATAATACAATTCAAGACATGACATGTATATTAAAAAACACTAGATGCATTTTCAGGCATTGAACATTTAGTTTAGCACAAAGCCCGAACATTCAGAGAACGTGTTAGAGATGCATATTTGAAGGAACTTAACACTGCATACACAGTAGAGTACTTGCTATGGTTACATATGTGCGAACCGTGCAGCACTGCCAGGTTAATTACAGTGATCCAAAATGCACAGGAAGTTCAGTGTTCCCTCGCATGACAGAAGCGCGGCGTGGCAGAGGAGACATGAAGAACCGACGACAGTTAGAGGTTAAAGTGCAAAACAAAGACCTGAGTGTGAAAGTGCTGCTGTCTGTCTGTGTTGGCATGCCAAGGGGTGGAGGTTGTCCGTGGGTCTGTCCTTGTGCATCACATCCCGTGTGTGTGTGTGTGTGTGTGTGTGCGTGTGTGTGTGTGTGTGTGTGTGTGCGTGTGCGTGTGCGTGTGTGTGTGTGTGAGAGAGAGAGAGAAAGAGAGTGAGACAGACAGAGAGAGCTGGTGACATGCTTGGTCTCCAGCACTATCAGACAGACACATTACGGTTGCAACACCACAGCCTGTCTGGGCTTTAAATATTTAAGACTGGTCTGCTGGCGGGGAGGGCTCAGTCAACCCTGATCAAAACCTCCCCCCCCCACCCACCACACTCACACACACACACCAAACTCAGCCGAGTACACACACACAACACTTACAACTCAGACAGGCCCAGACGGACACTTAAACTGCAGATAAGACGTACATGCACTTACACGTGTACTGTCTGTCTGTTTCCCCCCGTCCCGCCCACTCCTCTCTCTGCCTCTGTTTCTTTCAAACCCCAGCAGCATCTCATTCTCATCCTCAGGAGAGCTCTCTCAGACAGTCACCTGGTACTGTGTCTGAAATTGTGATGAATATTGGTCACACACCAACTGTCTCTGCAGCGTCTGTATTCCTCTCTGTAAGTGGGTCTGTGTGGGTTAGTTTGCATGTGTCTGTTCAGGATGGAAAATTTGTAATTTAGAGCGGGGATGTGTATGAGAATGTGTGTGTGTGGGTGTGTGTGTTTGTGTCAAAGTTGGATAGCGTTAGTAGGAAAGTTGATAAACCTAGAGACACTGCAACAGACTGTGTGTCAGTTTTCTAGATCGAGGAGTGTGAATGTGTGGGTTGCATTTGAACGGTTACATGTGTGTGTATATCTGTGTGTAAGCCTGTGACAGAGAGACAGATTCAGAGAGTGTTATTATCACAAAGTCAGTCTATTTGTCAGCACACGATCATTAATTAAATTGGTGAAGTACATGCCTACTTGCCTACATATACTTGTGTACGTGTGTGTGTGTGTGAGTGTGTACAACTTATGTTCAGTTGTAGCTTTGTTGTAGATTTTGCATGTGGCTGTAGTAAGAGAGCTACTCAGCATTTGAAAAGCTTGTCCTGCCACAGCCAGGAATTCAACAGCAATAGTGTTGTGTCAGCAACGGCTTAAATCATATGTTCATGTACATTTTCTTGAATGGGCAATAGAAAACCTAGCTACACGGTTACAAAGTTCTACATCCAACTATGAAGACATCATTAACACTCTAGTTGTATGTGGTGTTTCAGATTATGCTAGTTAGAAAACCCTTGTGAACAACTACCTACTGTCGTATCTCCTCAGAGTGTGGAAGACATAGACTACACACAAAGAGGGAAACGCATATGCAACTCTCACACTATTCAGAATTTAAGCCAAAATATCCCTAACACGAACAAGTTAGCCTAATTCCATAGCTCTCAACAGCTTACAAATCCTTTCAGCAACTGTTTAGCCCTTAGCTGCTTTTATCCCAATGTCTGAAATCAAAGAACCACTGTTCGAAAAAACATTAAGAAAATGAAAATTCCAATGACACCACTGTCAACTGCTTATGTTCTGTGCAAGAGAAACTGGGGCCTGGCAAACCGTTTGCTAATATACAGCAGTGGTGTGAGTGAAACTGAAATGCAGCAGTGGCAGTGTGGGTTTAGGGGCAAATTCCACTTTTTGTTGGTTTATGTTAAAAAAAATGCATCTTGATGTGGATGACTCACAGGTGTGTGTGTATGTGTGTGTTGGGGTGTTTGACGAGGACATGTGTCACCAGCAAAAGCTGTGGTGCTTTCTGGAGCAGCAGGAAGAAGTGAGGCGTGAAAACACAGCTGACACCCGGCGGACCTTTACTGAACTTCACCGAGAAGTGACACCACCTCCACCTGTACACTACAAAGTTTAAGCAGGCTGACACGCTGCAACCTGGACGTGATGTCCTTGGAGCGGCTTCAGCCTCGGAAATTTGAGCAGAAGCAGCAAGTCGCTGTGACACCGTCGTTTCAGGAGATCAATGTGTCTATTGAGCGCTGGCACAGAGATGGATGTGACTTGGCGTTTATATGAAAAGTGAATAGTAATGTCTGTTTTAATCCTGTTTTCAATTTTAGAAATTTTTATAAATGAGAGTTGGCGGAGCAGAAGAGGTACAGTGAGATCAAAAGACAAGACGAGGTTGAGATAAAAGAAGACGTGTGCAACTGAAGTCATTAGAGGTATTTTATGTGCTGCTAAGAGACAAATGTATTAATATTTGCTTCTTTTATCCGGCAGCAGAAGTATACCATGGATTTACGCTTTCAGCTGTTGAGTTCTTTAACTCTACATGACAATCTGTGGCTCAGAGGTTATCGACCGGCCAGAGGGAACATCAGCATTTGTCTGTGAGTCATCAATCATGTCATGAGGGGATTTGATTCAAGTCCTCAACAGGGGACTTGATTTCTTGACATTTAAGTCTTGAGGCGGATTTACCACCAATAATAGATTAATAAATGTATCCTTCAAATGTCTTACTTCTCAGAAACAAGATTATTTGACATAATAGGGCCATTGCCAGTTCTGTACATTTTAAACGGTGTTCACAGTTTGATTGACTTAACCCCCACTTTGTCTTATACACACGTTCTATTCCTGCCTTTTCTTCTTATTCTAATCTGCCCTCGGGTTTTGAAGCGGCTTCACCATCTGCATCACAACGACACAGAAATAGAAAAATGCAAGGTTCTCACCGTTGGCGACAGCTCGAAGCTTCTTGAGCATTTTGACATGGGAGTCCGGCTTGATGGTGGTCGTGACGTGAGGCTCACAGCCTGCAGCGTCCAGGAGGGTGTAGTAGTAGAGCAAGCGGCCGAGGTCAGTTCCTTCCACAGTCGGCAGAACATACTTGGTCATGTGGCTGTAGAACGCCTGGGGGTCGGTCTTCAAAGTGTCAAAGAGACGAAGGGACTCGCTCCGGGATTCAATATCCTTGGTGGAAAAACTAAAGGAGAAAGAAAGAAAGAAAGAGGAAGAGAGGTTTAGGATTGACGGAAGGTAGGATTAAAGGAAGTAAGAGGGAGAGATACAGAATGAGAGAAAAAGACAGAAAAAAGAGAAGAAATGTAGAAAGAAGAGAGAGGGGGTATGGAGAAAGAAGATGGATGATGTATAGATAGAGAGAAAGAGAGATAGCGAAAATGAAAGACAGACAAAACAAAAAATAGACAAAATAATGAGTTTATATGAATAAATGTATTAAGCAATTTCAAATGGAAAGTGCAGTAATAATCCCAAAAGTTGTACTACTAATAAATACAATAATAATCCGGTCTATCCTGTGTTCAAAGCTTTGAGAACTTTTATACATTTGCTGCCGTAAACACCTGCTGTGTGAGATACGTCCTCTCTGCAGAAAATATCCACTGCTTTTACCGGTTGTGAAAAACTTTACGATTCAGGCATCAGAAACAGCTGTTTGTTGGACAGAAAAACATGTGAGGATCTAAGTGGTTCACATTAGAAGCAGCAGCCACCATGCCTGAAAAAGATAAGACAAAACAGCACCACTGACGAAAAAAAAGTAATTTCCTCAACCATCAAAGGGAGAAGAAAAACAGCACTGGGGAATATTTGGTGGTGCTTTACGGAAACTGCTTTGCAAAAAACCGCACAGCAATCTCCAAGCTTATCACCAAAGATACAGTCCCTACCCCACAAAAAAATGAAGAGGATTTTATAGATTACTACTGAGAAAAACCTGGAAGAACTTGGTCAGCTCTGATATGAAAATGGCAAAAATGAAATGTAGAGAATCAGTAAGGCGGTGAAGATGAGGGGGAAATGCTGAGTTCATAGAGTGGAAGATATCTCCGCCGAAACCTTTTCAGCAATTTGTTCAAGTTGTGCATGGTTTGTGCATTCTTTTGCTTTTAAAAAACCCCCCAATAACAAATATAAAAGAAACACAAACCGAATGAAGAACCAAGGACATAAGATCTAAACAAGGAAATATACAGGAAAGAGGCACAGGCGAGGGGAGGGTTAGCTGTTGGCAGCCGGCGTGGAGCTCGGAGCGACTGGTGGCCGGTCTGCGAGCGTGGTCACGTGCGCGTCTGTTTATCTGTGGGAACGGGACGACATCAAAGAGGACAATGTTTCCTCTGGGCACTCCATCAGAGCTGGCCGGGAGGCTCTCGCTAATGAAGAAAGTATAGACAGCGCGCAGCAGCGGACAATGGGCTCGATAATGTAAATAACATTAATCACCCTCACAACAGGGGCTCCAATAAGACTGGAGTCAACACAACAAGCGACTGCTAAGTGCACAAACAAACAGGAGGCCTGAGACCCTGGTCAAGGTCTGATGTTTCACTTTTTAATCACATTAGCTCCATGGTGACTGAAAGGCAGGAGGACAATGGTATGAGGGCTGTTTGAGGAGGGTTGGGAGTGTGCGAACAGGCTGCGTAAAGTGGTTTGTTTCCAGCGTTGGTGTCACTTCAGTTCCCCAACCTCCTCTCTTCCTTCTCCGCGGCTTCGGCATATTTTTTGTTTTGGCATCTCCGTCCCTGATAGTTGTATTACGAGTCTAGCGAGCGCTTCCCGTGCGGATGCTGCTCTCTTGGTGGTATTTCGCTCCCACAGTTTTCTGCTCTGCTCCGGCTGCTAATGTCAGAGCTCCTCATTACAATCTTTTGTATTTAAAAAAAAAGCCGAAGTGAGGAACCAATTTAATCCGGTTGAGTATTCCTCATTCTCCATGCTCTTCCTCTCCCTTCTTGCCCGTATCACATAACCACATTGTGTTTGTTGTTACTTCTGTCAGGTCTGAGCAAAAATAGGAGCATTAGGCTCCAATTATTCTTACATTCACAGGCCTATTTAATTACCATGGTAATCAGACTAGAAACACACTGTGGGAGAGGTCTGCCAGAGCACTGATGATTATTCAGTACATCATTGTACTGCAATTTATGCAAGCTGTAATTTTTTATTATTCCTCTTTTATGATCTGTGCTGCTAATTTGTTAACAAATTACAGTCCAGGGGGTGTAACAGTGCATTTGAATGGTAGAATTCATTACACGGGCAGCTCAGTAAGAGGAGTGGGTCATCCACTGACCAGAGGGCCGGTGGTTCGATCCCCGGCTTCTCAGTTCTGCATGCCAAAGTGTCCTTGGATACCGAATTGCACTGATCGCTGTTGTGTGATTAAAGACAAGACTTGTAGAGTAAAGTGCTTTGATTTGACGCCAAGACTAGAAATGCGCTTTAAATAGTACGACCATTGCAGCCAAATTTAACTTCTTTGCAGCAGGTCAGATGTGCACAGCTGATTCACTTCTTCATTGTCAGGCTTTCTTCTGCCAGTAAGCATTGTTAATGATATCAAAACAGAACGATTAACTATGATTTTACCCAATTAAACATGTGCAATTACACTCACACACAAATTAGCATTCAAATAAATAACAAATAACAGATCATTAGGACACTGGCAACATAATCCATTTTATTTTAACTGTTCACTAACATTTGGCTAGTTTCAAATCCCTTAACAATGGAGCACTATTGGTATGTTTTTTTAAAAACATAAACAGACCTGTTCTTTTAGCTCAAGTTTCGGTTTCCACCAACCCCTGAAGGATAAATGCAGAATATGGATCTGTTTTTTTTCTCTAAACAGGTCATTGCTAGATCAAGAAACTATGAGATCAAAATGGAAAAGTAACCCTAACCCTAACACCAATTAGATTCGTTTTGCAGGACAAAAGATCACATTTTGACAAGATGATGGTATTTAGAGCAATGGTGACAAACATATTGACCCACCTGATATTGCCACATTTAGAGCACCTCTGCTAGCATGGCTAAATATATATAATTATGTTTTTTCCCCAGGTAAGAGACACATTTTTCATATTCCCGTATTATCACACAGGGACCAGCAGGGTGACAGCAGCATAAGGATGAGTGGGTGGTAGAAGGGAACTGACTGCATTGTCTGAGGTATCAAACCTAATTGCCCATGAGCCATGTATACGGCATGACCTGTCTGAAGTAGTCCAAGTTTCACGTCAGTCAGAAATACAGTTTTTGTACAAGTGGCACCATTACTCAACCAAAGGTTATGCAATTATATTTGTCAGTTCAGTTCCTGCTCTTAGTGGTTCAGCCCCCATGAGTCCAGGCAGCAGGCTTACAGTCACGCTCAAGGTCATGGTCACGTTTGGGGCCAGAACCCTGCACAGTTACTGTAGACATCGCATCAATAATCCCTAAATAACAGCGAAACCAGCAGCAGAACCAAACGACTGCAGCTGAACACATGAACCGAAGCCATCCTGTGTGTAGCAGCAGCATAAGCCATTCACACACTGAATGCTACAAACACTTTTCTCCAGGGAAGCTCATTAGCATGCTACGCACACACTCAAATGAACGCCCCGCAAGACACACGATTGCAGTACCTTAATTTGAGAGAAATATTAGAGATAATTAAATGTAGGACGTCAACAGCATGAGGCAAATAGCTGCGTGTGTTTGCTCTGAGGTGACAGCTCGTAACATGTCACCATCCTCATGCACACGTCTCAACTCGTTTGTAGAGATCAACCGATATGGAAAACAAACAATCGCTCCCTTATAATTTTCACGTTTCTATTCTATCAAAACAGTACAACAATAAAGGACAAAGGACACCTAGTATGGAACTGCAGCAACAGAAAGAGAGAGAGGATGAATTTCTAAAATATTCAGACTTAATATATTTTCAAAATATTCAGGAAATAATACACTCCATTATCTGAGTGTGCAGCCTGAAGTCATCCACGGTTCATTTCCTTCAACCAAAATGAATCAATAAAAACTCCACCAAGACGAGTATCAGTGATGTTTAGTAAAAATCTAAGTCTAATGGTTATTTTTTGAAGAAAACTTTGCAAGTGTTTTCCTCTTGCAAGATGGTAGCCGTTCTCTCTCGGGGAAAACTGATTTCCCAACAGCTGAACCAGCTAAATATATACAAATTATTCTGGGTAAAGAAAAGTAGAACAAGAAAAGCTTAGAAAACACAAATATGCTACAAGCGAAATGACAGGTGTGAATTCTGAGCGCAAATCTGCTCCTTCCTGTGTTCAAAAATATATGTAAATGGTTTTAATATGTGTCATTAAAATGTCATTACTTGCTGAAATGCATGTCCCTAGCGGGCAGCTGACAATGTTGGTGTTTAGCAGCGCATTGATTCCTCCAAAGCGCCTATTCTGTGTTAACAGTGGTGCAGGGACTCTCCGGGTCTATCATCCATCTCTACTTCCTCCATTTATCTGCTCCTCCCTCCCTCCACCAGTCGATTCTGGGGTTAATTCTCTCTTCCTAATGACCTTTCCTTCCATCCTGCTGTGTTTGTAAAGCTCAGCGCTTAGAGCTCAGCAGTTCTTTCCTTACATTTTTTCTCAAATACTGTACATTTGAGCATTTACTCATTAATCACCCTTTCATCGTATTATTACACCTAAAGTGCTGCACATATCCATAGTGGCATCAGAATTACCAGGGTGTGTGTATCTCTGTGTAATAGCAATTTCCCTGCAGGGATCAATAAAAGTCTAAATTCCATCTTGCACCTGTGCTTCTGTCTGCAGTTTTACATCCTCTGCTCTATTTATATCAGTCATTGCATCCACCCATGTGTCCAATCAATATACATATTGCAGATGCAAGATAATGTTATGAATATTCTTCATGCATTTGTCACAATCTTGAGAATTTGGACAAAAATCGTTTTCATTTACCACCTCACTCACACACACACACACACACGCACACGCACACGCACACGCACACGCACACACAAGCACACACTAAACATGGTAGGGTTTTCTGAGGGGGTAGCTGTTTAATTTATCGTTAAGAGGAGTCCATAAACCATTTCCTTATATCAGGATGTGACATGGGGATATTTATCACAGATTCACACAACGTGTTCATGCAAACACACACGGACACACACACACATATTGAAAGCACTGAAAAGGAATTCTATTAAAACAAGGAAAGGTGCAGACCTAGTCAGATCCTATGGGTATGAAGTCGGAGGACAAATAAATTATAAACACACTTGCACTCCCTCTCTCTTTCTATGACACACACACACAGACACACACCCACACCTTTGATTTACTGTGCTTATGAGCCATGTTTAACAACTCAAGTGGCCTTAAATGTACCTTTCTTTCATTTAACTTAGGGATGAATGTGTAAGCCCATCATAGGCCCAACAGATAATAACAGACATGGAAATACATAAGTAGACATGAGCCACAACTATTTCTGTCACAAAACATCATTATCGGGGCAAAATAATTCAAACTGATGTGATGACACAAGCAATGTGAACTACACCGTTAGTGAAATGAGATGGGAACAATGCTGTGAGAGAGCTAATGCGAAGGTGTTTGTTTTTTTGCATGAGTGTGAGTGCATTTACCCGCTGTCTGTGAAGAGGAACTCAAGGTGAGTCATGTAGACCTCCCACAGAGGCACACAGTAGCGCTTCGCCAGAGACAGAGCGATTCTGTACACGCTGTCATCCAGGGTCCTAAAACCAATACAGACAAACACAAACAAACAGAAATGATGGGGAAAAGACGGTCAGATTTCCAAAATGCGTGAAGTAAAAAATGATTCAAGCACAGAGAGAGACGTTAGGAATGATTATGTCTAATTGCATAGGTTAATCATTGAAATTAGGAAAAATGGTAGTAACGGTGTAGTCCAGTCCCAGCCCGGCTTACTCTGTGAGGCCAAGAATGGTTTCCTTCTTGTAGTCGGAGTCGGAGCTGAAGCGCTGGACGTCCACGCCGCGGCCCAGCCCCTGCAACAACTGGGCCTGGGTGAAGTCAGTAAGACGCTCGTTGTACACTTGCAGCTGACCTATCAACTTCTTCAGATCCTCCGGCCAACTGGAGTAAGCAGACACGTGCTGCGTGACCAATCGAATCAGCTCCTTGGGGTCAGCCTGCAGAAAAAGAGGGATATAATTCTCCTGTTTACACCCAAACGGCTGCTGAATGTGTTATTTCATGCTTTTGGTCTCACGGATGAAAGGGGATATTGGATGGATATTGTGCTAAGAGCAGAATGTGGTAATGATTATCACGCCCCATTCCCTCTGAATGAAAGCAAGTAAAACGTGCACTGGTAGATACTGGCCCCTTTGCCGTAGGGGGATAAACATGATGGTCACTGATCTGGCCACTTAAAGGACCCTTGTGTAGGAGTTAATGTCATCTAGTGGCGAGGTTAGAGATTACAAAAAACTGAATACCCCTCCCTTTCCAGGCATTTCGGAGAATTTCATGGCTTTCAGGTAATGTGAAAAAAGTGAAACTGCCCTCTCTAAATGCCGGTATTTGATTTGTCCACTCTGAAATACTGTAGAAAAATGGCGGTGCCATATGGTGGGTTCTTTGGGAAGGACCTGCTCCCTATATAGACATGAGGGGTAATTATAAGCTAAAAATACATTAATTCCTATTTTCAGATAACAAATGCAAATTATAACATAGTTGTAAATGGTGTGCAATTATTTTCAACAATAAATCACCTTAAATCGTTAACACTGGACCTTTTAACCTTTATCAGTCCTGCCAACTTTAAGAACATTAAACCAGTGTAATTTGCCAATGGCCTTAACCGTGATGTTAAAGACTAATTTGCAGTAATAAAGTCAGAAAGAAAGTAACACTGTCAAGAAAAAGCCAAAATATATTTGTTTATAGTCTCAAAGTTGAACTTCTAAATATCATGTTTCCTTTTTAGAATACACTCTTAAAGGTTAGACAGAATCTTTATTACTATATGTAAATTCCATAAGCACAATATCCAAGGTCGGTGTATTAAATAAGGAAAGAGGGACACTGTGCTATCAGCAGAAGAAAATAACATTTAAAATGTGTTCCCATCCACTATTGGTATGCAAATATTAGGAGTTTGGTGCATTGAGGTGAACAATTGGTGACACAGAGTCGAGTGCCATTAAATCATTGCAGAAGAAAAGGGCACAACGAGATTACATTATCAAAAAAGAAGGAGCAAGACCTCAAAAGATGGAAAAGCTTTTGTGAGCATGATAGACAAACTGTATCACACTAGAATCTGTTTCTCTTATTCATTTGACAGTCATTACAATCTCTTCATTGAACTGGAATCAGTGCCACCACTCAGCTCTCATGCTAATTTGTGGAGAGCTGACCCGGTGGGCAACCATTACACATTAGACAACTATGTAACTGTTAAAACTGATAACCAACTTGAACTGCAAGAAAGATTGGTTATTACTCTTTCTATTATGAATTATTTCGTAATGATTCATTTTAAGTCACAGTAGATGTTGATGTTTCAGTCATTTCCACATTGGCTTCACTTTCCAGAACAGAATGCAGGTCTTCATGCTTTGCTGAGACCAACTAATAAAGCAAATTGTTTCTTGCACCTCAATCAAATCAGTCAATCACGATTCAACCTTTTTCTTACACTTTAAAATAACAAAATAATGAATTGTATAAAGAATCTTGATTGCTTCCATAATTCGGGCCGATGGGGAATAAGACAGTTGAATAATTTGTGAGACTAAGGGTAAATATTGTATCTCTTTCATCACCTCTGTTCTCATTAAATGAGCTCCTGAATTTGGTTGTTGGCATCTTAAATGCTGTCGCCCAGCAGGAAGTGATGGTTTATTTGTTGATCTTATTTGCATATGGTAATTATGGCTGCTGGAAAAGTGGGAGCTTGGGAACCGAGGTCTGTGTGTGTGTGTTTGTGTTTTTTTTGTGTGTGGGTATGTGTGTGTGTGTGTGTGTCTGTCTGTCTGTCTGTCTGTGTCTGTACGTCTATTCCTTCTCTCAGCATGTATGTGTACCATACCGGCAGTCATGGTGGCAGATCCAACTTTCAAAAAGCAGGACATAGGAGCGGGGGGATAAAGGGAGGAGAAGAGTAGGTAGAAACGACAGAACAGAGAGGAAGGGAAGTTGGGTGTGGGTGGGACGATAAGCCCGGAGATGGGAGGAAGAAAGTAATGGGGAAGACGGGGGGGGACGGAGGATGGTAATTGATAATGCTTGCACCATTTTAGACGCCGTCTTCAGACAAGGGAAGAATGACACGAAAGGGAGAACACAGGGAGCGAGAAGAAAGTGTGCTGGAACTGTGATGGACAGGCCCGTGTTTGAAGAACTTTATTTAAATAAGGCTTTCATGATGAAATTCTGTTTGCATTCTCTCCCTCCGTCATTCATCTGCAGCACTTTGTCCTTCCTTACCTCTCCATGCACTAGTTGTTCTTGCTTCTCTGAAATGATTTAACCCGCCCTCCCCTCATGGAACCTCTGGAGTCTGTTCTCTCTCTCTAATAAGTATTCTTTCCAATCCCAATTTCCGGCAAATTAAGCACAGACAACGCTAATTCCTCGTTTGTTCCCCCGCTTATCTAATTTCTTGCTTATTTAGTTTCAAAGCATCTCAAAGAGACATTTCTAGTCTTTCTTCAAAAAGACAAATGTATAAAGTGCATATAAAGTATAATTGCATAACGTGGCGTGTGATGTTACATTGCTGGGAGACAGCCAACTCCCCCCAACTCCCCCTTCAGCTGTTCCACGGCTGCCACAGGCTCTTTTTATCCTTTTTTCCCTCTTTCCTGTGATGCTGCTTGAGGGGAAAGAAAGAAAATAAGTCTACATCTTAGTTTCAAATCAGTTCAGTCATGCTTGTTCTCTCATTTTCAGCCTTGATTTCCAATGTTATCATGGTTCAGTCTCTGCACCCTTTAAAAATCACTTTGCTTCTTTCCCTAGAAGGCTTTGTAAATATGTGAAATAAATATCATTATGTTAGCACTTTGAGTAAATTTCATTATTGTGTTTAACAAAATCTTAAAATTATATCATACAGTATATGATGTCCCTTTTACTGCTCTTTGGACTGTGGGCAGAAGCTGGAGAACTCGGAGCAAACCCACACATGGACTACATGCACTTCATGGAACATATATTAGAACACTACAAATCTGATGATCAAAATTATTTATGTAAATACTGGGAATCATCCTCTGAGGGGTTAAAATATCTGTTTCTAATAACCTGGAAATCATTCAAATTCCTTTTCCACAAGCTCACGTCTATATTTTCATAATCATTAAAATATCATATAATCAAAACGATTATGTTTTAAAATATACAAACCACCCACAGGTGTTTCGGCTTTTACAGGGTATATCATATCAAGGTTTAGGGCTTAGATCCTAATTATTCGATCATTAATATCACACACTGTTTGCATGGTGAGGATCACATAGAGGTTACAGAGAAACAGTCATGCCTTCCATCTCTACAGAGTTAGCTAGTAATGATCTTAATGACTTGTACTTGCCCTGACACTTAGTTGTACAGTCTGCGGCCTCATTAACACTAATTTACCAAATGGTGTGTACAGTATGTGTACATAATTAGGAGGATTGCAATGAGGGAGTGGGGGAATCGGGCGCCAATTTGAAAGGAATAATCGCTCTGTGGACTGGCTCGGCTGCACCGTGGGTCACGAGGCACCGTGGAGGAGAATGATCACAAGCAAGATGCCAGAAGACTGCAAAGATACAAACAAGAGGAGCAGGGGTAAACCAGCACAGTCAAAGCGGCGCATCAAATTCAAAGCATTTGAGGCTACTTAGTCCCGAACGTTCCCAGTCAACTGCTACAGTGCATTTAGAGTGCGTATTTGTATAATAGGGCCCTTTCTGCTGCTACTCTACTCCACGGTGCTCCTCTGGGTAAAGAGTAGACTGCTAATGATCGCGGTACATGGGTGAAATTTGTACAAGTGCACGATTTGTACAGAGAGAGGGAAGAGAAGTCATTCAGTCTATACTCATTACTGTCTTCATTTTGACGACAGGGAGCTGACATGCTGGTCCAGCGACTCGCACCGGCGGCTCGAATCCTTGTTGTGGCCGCGAAAGGAATCAGCGTTGACCGCAGGAAAGGTAAGTTGTCACTGCATGTAAGCAAATTGCTGTTTTATTAAGTGGTCTCTCTGCTACTATGAAGAATGCTTTTATCTTTGGTACTAATACAGTGTCTATCTGCTGAGGGCTGTGGTACACTTTGTGATTTATTATGCTGGAAAACTGTGTCGACACTGTCAGAGGGCTGTCAGGTAGAATCAAAACACAAACATGTATCCTTAATAAATGATTTCCTCTTCTCAGACTTCATCTAATTGTGTGAATTGCAAGTAAAGCACCTAACAACGATTTGTGGACTTTTATTATAAAGCAAAATGTCCTATTCAGGAAACTAAGCAGTTTTAAGGAGTGTGTTGTCTCGCTCTGTGTGTCTATGGCACAACCGTGTACTATTCAAAAGCATGTGTGTGTGTGTGTGTGTGTGTGTCCATGTGTGTTTGAGTAATCAATACTTGGTTGCAGGCAAAGATAAATGGTTGAGCAAAAAATCTCAATCTCTATCTATAGTCAGCACATTGCTGCACATTCACAGCTAAATGATGCTCAACACAATTATCCCACAGACTCTCGCACGCAAACACAATCAAGGGTAAATCTCACACATTAAAAAACAATGACATGTACAGGTAAACATACCGGAGCACTTTAATTAAACATGGCCAATATGTGCAGCATCCTATGAGCACCACCAGCATACAATTATGGTAAAGAGCGCCTCTAGGTCGCCAACAAGCAATCCAGCTTTGTATAATGAAAACTTTCAGTGCGAGCGAGTGGAGATTGGCTCATTATGCCTCTGGGAATAATGGAAAACCAAACCTCCATGTCACTGAGCCTGCTGCCGCGTCGTCATGCCTCGGAGGTGTAATCGGATGGGAGAGTAACGGTTTAAGACCTTGAAAGTCAATGGTAGGAAACAGAATCTTCTGGAAGCAGAGGAATGCTTGTTGTGGACCTCTTTGCCTTTGGTTAACACAAGATAGTGAAACAGCATTCGAGTTGAAAGAGCAGTATATTAACAGAAAATAGATCCCTAGTTTAAAAAGGTTGAGCATGAATACGTAGTTTACGATGGCAGACCTGAGTAACTGCAACCCTTTCAGGCTAATCAATTATTTCCTCTGCTAAGGGTGATATGTTCCCTTGTCCCTGTTTGTCTGTTAATTGGTTTGCTTGTTGGTCATCAGGATTACGCAAAAACTGATTTCTATAAAATCTAAAACCTTATAGCGTGTATCAGGTTTTAGAACCAAATCCAGGAATCTTCGGGATATACTGTTCTATTTGTATTTATTAATCTTTTTTGCGTTCTATGAGTTGTAACAATTTGCTGCAGATTGTCAGAGCACTTCCTTTTTCCTTTTGTAAGAGCTTGACTGAGTTGTTGGGTTATTTGGCCTTGGCAGAGGTATGCACTCCACTGAAAGCCTTTCTATGAGCAGCTAGGGCTTCATCATTTTGGCCATTACATGTATTGGTAACTATAACGCTGTACTCACAAATAAAAGCTGGTACATGGGGACATGGTATGTTCCAACAATATACAACAGGGCGAGAAACACAAGTAAAAAATAATAAGAACACCAAGAATATCTGTAATATATATTAATGTCTGTACTGTGATTATTATGTGGTTATTTTATATCATACATATGATATTATATGAATGTGATTAGGCAATCATTTTACTATTTATTTATCTAACATAGGGGGGTTTCTTTCATGGTCAAAAATATATGTATGTTAGTTCTGTGTGTTTCTGGTGTCACTACCCTCGGTCAAATACTGGCCTCAAAACTTGAAGTGCTCCCTGGGCTGTGTTGTGGTTACCCACTGCTGCTAAATAGGTGCAGAAGGTCGGGTCAAAACCAGAGGGCAAATTTCTCCAAAGGGATCAATACATTTGACTAATGTGCTACACGAAGCATTTTAAACATCAGTATATTGTTTTCAGATTAGCGGAGATGCATTTCCGCAAGTGCAGTAAACAAATGAGACCTAGGTCACAACAACATTTCCTGTTATCTCTCCAGTGTCCTGGAATCACTTGGATACTCAGTTTCTTTATTAAGTGCTTATCTACATTTGTTAGTCAGCCAGAATACACAAAAACTACTGGACAGATAACCTAGAAACTTGGTGGAAAGATGTGATAAGGGTCAGGGAGGATGAGTGTGTGGAGTTTGGAGCAGCTTGGTTGAATGTAAGGGGTAGGGTAAGAGTTTATGGAGAAAGGGTAAGAGCTTATGGAGTAATTTCCCCAAATTTCCTATATATTTCAAACAGGCTACATGTGGCATTTGTAAAATGACAGGTCATTCGTCCTAAGGTAATTAAAAGTACTGGATGATTAAGCTGCGCCCTGGTATGTAAATTTCACATGTGCTTCACTAATGGAAAACTGGCTGTTTAAGGGCTCACTGTATACCACTTATTTATGATGATGCTATGAGGACATTAATGGTTACTGGTTATGATCAGAATTCTTATGTATGAATGTATGTACATTTAGATTAGTAACTCCTCAACTGATGCAGTGATAAATCCAGCCAAAAAGTTATATTCCATTATTCTTCAGAGATCTATAGACGATGAAGCTATGAGCGTGAATATATGACACATTTATGAATACACATGTATAGTGTGTGTGTGTTTATTTAGACTTTTATCGTGTGTTATAAACATTTAATGTGAAAGCATTTACTACATATTCTAAACATTTATTTAATCTAATATGTATTATGTTTCTCAGAACTACTTGAAGGCAGCTTCAGTTCCAAAAACATTTACATCTACTTACTAGTGAGGAAAGAGTCTGATGATTGAGGCTTTAAAAACACATCAACACCTCGAGTAAACCCTCCGAGGGTTCGGTTCCTATTTGCGACTGAATGACTTCAGCGGCTTGAGTGTTTGGTTTGTTACTGCTTGGGTATGAAATTATGCGATAGCGACAAGAGAATTGAAAGAGTGTGAGAGTTATTGAGACACGCTGCTATTCAAGTGGAGAGCGGGAAACGCTCTGAGACAGTTTGACACACCGCAACACACACACTCACATAATACAACCACACACAGTCACATAAGAATGGATCTAAAGCTGAAGCACCCAAACCTGTTACCAGACAGTTACACGCAAATACCACACGCAAACAAGGCAACCTGCGCATGTTGTACAAAGGTATAAAAAACTGTTAAATGTTTGTGACAGTTTTTTTTGTCCTGCAAACCTAATATACAATCCAAACACACACACAGACACACGCAAAATCCCTACATATCTGAAATTAAATATCACACGCTGTACAATGCGTGCCCTCAAAAGATAACACACACTCGTCTGACGCATGACTCCACACGCAACAAGACAGGAGCCAGCACCAGACTGTCTAGCGTCATCACTAGAATACCCACGTTCTCACTCGAAGCCCAGGCCCTCAACGTCTATATGACTTCTGACAAGGCGACACACGACACACGCCACTCCGACGATGTCACCACACTGCGCTTACACACGACGTGTCCTCTCAGAAGGAGCGAAGCAACGCGACAGAGACCACAAGCTCACTATAAACTCTTACCGTCGATCATTATCACTCTTACGGAAGGATGGGATGAAATAGCTCCGACAGCAGCAACGTCAACCATAAGATGTGGAGCCAGGAAGGCGACGCCTCCATGCGAGACAAACGGCCCACGTTAAAACAGACAACTGCTACGTGTGGCCACTCCACGCAATTCATTCCCTACTACACATCGCCGCAACTGTCGACACGCGTCAGAGGATGCAACAACACCACAACTACACTCAGGTAGAGAGAGAAATGAAGACACACACCACAGGGTGCCATTAGGAGCAGCACTTGTGAAACCAGAGTCTAGGCGGACATGAGACACAGAGAACATGATCATCTAGACAGACGAAAGACACTCAGATATCCGAGAAGCGCAAAAGCAGCGAATATTCACACGCTAGAGAGAGCAGCCAGACGGCAGACAGCAACGACAGCAACGAGAATGGAAAGACTTCAGGGTTGAACAGGGGAGAGTCTCATCAATTCACATATCGCCGTCAACGCTCTGCTCACTGTGCGTCAACTCGAGCGCTTCTCGATAGATCTGACTGACGCGTGAGCAATATGATATCTCTGATGACGCAGACTGCTAGGCGCTGGCATTCCATGAGGCTAGAGAGTTTCCTCTATCTGCGCTAGTGAGAATATGCGATAAAAGGCAAGCCACGGACGCATTGAATCACACGACGATCTAGCACACTACATTATGCATCGATCACCTCATTGTATCAGAGGACAAGCCAATGGACACCACGAGTTCAATATGAAGTTCTTATGGAGATAGTGACACAACTAGAGAGAGAATCTTCTAGACAACAAACAGAGAGTAAAAAGATGAGATAGCAACATTCTATCGCGATAGAAGTCTAGCACAGACGTTGACAATGTACACTCTTCCACAACTCAGTGATAGCTCATTGTCACGTAAATAATTTTGAATAGAAGCGAGCTTTTGTACTCACAAGAGAAGATATAACACTTATGATCGAGTTGCCAGACAACACTCGACTCCTATAGTCTTAAGAGCCATCTCTTTCTCCTATTAGCCGGACGTAGGAGAATGCGCGCGTAACTAACATGCAAGACGAACTCTAGCGACAGACGGAGCGCTAGCATTCGAAAGAACAATCACAAACGTTAGGATGACAACGGTCTCAAGATCCAGCATGATCGCATGACACAGATTACGGAGCGCGATTGCATCACATCCGCCGCTGTGTTCCTGCACATTTGCGATAAATAGTAACTACCTTCACTCATTTAGCGACAAAGCGACTCTGTTCCTTCTCTTCTATACATAGTCTGCATCTTTCATCTGCGACATACTTTCTACTCGAGACTACATATCACTAACATGTAGCAATCACTCACAGCGTCTTCTCATACTCTCCCTTTACCACCTTACCTAAACCAACCCCCCTTAACTCAGAGCCTTCGCACAAAATTCACGGCACGACGCCACAGGCATGCTCCTGCATATTCAGAATGTCCACATTCATCGCAAGCTGAGACAACAGTGTCAGACTGCCAATTTCTCTCTGCTAGAGCAGTATCATTGATGTTGTGTCACCCCGCTCTCAATCACGAGTCTAGCAGTAGTAGCTCCATCCTGAGACCTGAGCCACAGAGACTGAGAGCCACTTTAATCTACCGGCAGATCATCTATACGGTCCTCTTCTACACTTTCATGACTACTTCAGCTGGACTAAAGGTCGAGCATAACCATCAAGTGCGATTGATAGTTGTATCGTTCATAGGTTTCAAGAGTCCCTTGTCTAAGGAGACTTATGTTTTAATAAGCCGATTTATGACCTCTAGAGTTTTTATCTCAAGTCTTACATTGCTACAAGAACACAAGTAGGAAAATACTGACATGAATCATTTATATAAATCACATCATGAGATGAGCATGTATATGTGAGTAATTTAGCAAACAGATCTTCTATATAGATCTCATACTAGTGCGATTTGTGATTCTTGACTAACGGGAATAATCTAGTCTCTTGTAGCAATGCAACAGCGTGCCCACTACATGATTCGCTATTCACGCCCACACTCTTAGATGATTCTATCTGTTACGATACGTCCTCCTATCTCTCATTTCTCATCTCCCATGTAGATACATCTCTTATAGCTCGATCGTATATCATATTGTCTTATCTTATTACACTATGCTACGATCTGGGCCGCCCTGCTGTATAGGTTGGGCCGGTAACGCGGGGGACCAAGAGTGACAGAACAGTAATATGACGTACTTCTCTTCTGAGGGATGACATGAAAAACTTGGAACCAACTCGAGACTTGTTATTCAGTATCGTATTAGCAGTGCCGTTTACTTAGACAAAACACTCACAACACTGCAGTACATCTCTCACATCCATAAAACTCTATGTTGTTACCTCTCTCGGATAGCGCTTGTGTCAGTGAGGGACCTTTTACACATGTTAGTACATGATCATCAGCAGCAACGAGGCTCTTATAGATATACACATATCGAGTTGTGACAGTTACTTACGAGAGGAGCCTAGATGTGATGAGCCACACATCCCCGCACATTGACACTAAGCGAGAAGACAGACTGAGTAGCAATTATGAGGCGTACTACGCGACAGAGCAAGCGCGAGTCACACAGCTGGGGACGACACGATAAGCTATATGAAGTAGGACCTGAAGAGCGCGGATCTATGTGACACATAGACGCCATAACGTCCTCACTGCAGCGGACATGCATTGGCGACAGACGTGACAGCATCTCGTCCAAAACAAGATAGTCCAAGTCTACATCAACGGGGAAAATCCATTAGCCGTCTCTTTCTAACATTCGAAGCAAGGCAGGGAATACAAGAGTTTACTGTTGTGTACATTTTGCAGCCGCGGCCAACTTCCTGAAGAATCTATACACGACACAAAGGCAATGCCCCAACCTCACATATCATGCAACTGTGGTCCGGTCTGAATTCATCCTCTTTATATTTTGTTGGGAATTGCTAGCATTTGGTATCATGAGAAGTATATATTAAACATTCAATAAAACTAACCACTTCAGTAAAATTACTTGTCACACATGCTTACCTGGTAGAACGAGTGTGGTTACTTGCATCTTTGAGGCAGGGATTTGATGCGGAGTAGATCTGCAAGGGAGTAGTAGAGGAGAGCGTCGCACCACAGCCTGAAGCTAGAGCAGCAGTCGTGCAGGCAGGTGACTCTACTGTTTTGTCATCATATCAGCGCACAGCAAGTCTCCAGTCCACGAGGTCTATCACTGCCAACACGCTGGCATGCGCTGACACTGAACACTATCAAAGCGCACAAGAATGCGCAATAGCGACACAACGATACCTCGTCACTCTCGAATGAGGGCACTTTGGCACACACATAGCATCTAACACTGCGTCTAGACAGACTCGACATTTTGTCACTTTCTTTCGATACGAGCATCTTCTATCTACACAATCCGTGTCTTCCGCGCCTATATTTCATCTCATACACTGCTGATCATTTCCACAAGACACAATCATCTCTGAATCCATTAGAGAGCGAGTTTTGATCTCTCTCACTATATCAAACTGTTTCTAGGACTGATGGTCTGCTCATGCTAGTCTGTGCCTCTGTGCGTCACATGGTCTGCTGTCTTAATATATATTAGGAGTATAGTGTTTTGCGTATGAATCAGAGCTCTTATGTCTAGCGCAGACTAGCGGACAGATCTAGTCTCATGACAGTGTCTTCATCGCAGGATTACAACATGTTCATTTCATGCTCGTGCGTATCTTTATCATTTACTACTCATTCACTTCCACCATGCGTAGCGATTCATGTCCGTGTCTAAATAGGACTCACACAGATGGGGAGTTTTCACTATTTTAAACACCCTGTTGCCCACTCTTACATTCATCTGAAATAATCGACACATATTCCTCACTGTCTATGTCTTGTTCCTTTGCATTTATCACATTCTTACTATCAATTCAGAATGTGCAATTCTGTAGGCTACGATATTGGTCTTCTCTCTTCTTCTGTACACACCCTCTCGTCTCTCGTCTTCTGCTCTATCATGCACTTGTATACTGACAACTGATGAGACGTAGCGCATCCAGAGAGCAACACAAATATGAGAGCGGGACAGGGTGTATCTACGCGCTACGTGTTCGGTTGATCGACACTTGACGGGAGCGACGAGACGATCTGCTCTTCACTAATTTATTGCGACAATCTATCGTACGCTACACTATCTCCTGCTAATACTCGTACTCACGATTTTATCTATCTATATCGGTTTAAGTGGTCGAACGACAGAGAGCGGGAACACGAATCGAATACACACTCAACACACACCATATTGCCCTAGAATCGAGATACTCACCAAACCTCAGTTACGTTCAGAAGAAGTGAGATCATCAGGGCGACTACAGCGAACAGTCTTAGTGAGAGACAGTTAGAGCAATAAGACACATGCTACATGTCGAGCCACACATCACAGACTCATACTATCATTTGATTCTGCGAGCGCCTCTGTCGTGGTGCTCAGAAGGTTGTGATGACAGTCTCGTCCGTACATAGCTTCTCTACGTAGCATGTCTGATACGTTGCCTAGAGTATGTCTCTCTCTTGTCTCGATTATATCGTAGTCTTAGAGTTCGCACTGCGTCACCGTGAACAGCGAGCTAGATGGCAGCGCGAAGATAAGTGACTACTCAGCCACGCGACAGTACCAACGATTCACATGAGCTCTTCCCGCTGGGCATACAACACACATTCTACTGACTAGCTCATCCTTCGCGCTCCTCGCCAAGCTCAGCACTGAGCGGACGAGAGGACGAAGGAAGACGAGCGCAGAGCATAGCAACAGACACAACACGATAGACAACAGCGCTAGCAGAGTACGGAGAAGAAAAGACTTAACAAAGCAATGAGGTGAGAGAGGAATTCTCTCTCTCTATTACCATCTAAATACCAATCAGATGTGTGGTTGTAACTAGATCACCACCGGCGTCCTCTCAAAGGATACAGACGACAAACCGCGTCAGAATACACACCTCTCTCCGGGCCAGACAAAAGAGAAGAGTTGAGGTAAAAATAGCGGGAGATGAGAAGAAAAGTTGTGCAAAGTTAAGACTTTTCATCAAAACAGCCCCCTTTCATCTCTGGGATTCGGCCTATCTTGTCTCTGGGCTATTGTGTGCATGTCTGCATTGACTGTGTTTGTATATGTTGTGTACAAGCGCGGACTGGTGTGTGTTTTTGGTCTGCATGCACATGTGTATGGATTCTTGCACAGAGAGGCATTTATTATTCAAAGAGTAAGCACATGCCCACTTGTAATAAGTGCTCTCCAGATGAGTCCAAACTTCATCTAAGTGCACTTTAAAGTCGAGTCCCCTGAATGCCAAATCAGCTCGTGCATATGTATCGACAGCAAAGACGGGAAGCGGAGTTTGATTATAGGAATCACATACGATCCGTGTTTCACAGGTTTTCACTTGTCTGTTTAATTCAGTGATCTGGCCGAGGGCGTCGAGCTGGGAATAAGTAGTTTCTAACTGAAGGCTCCCTCGGACAAATCACTGCTGTGTCCCAGTTCCATAATGCATTCGATGTGTGGAGAGTATTCTATGTAATCGTGCATGTGGATGAAGTCGCTCTACACATGTCTGTTTGGAATGCGTTGCGCTGCTTGGCCTCTGGTGACGCTGGTTGCAGCTTCTTTTCTGAAACTGTCAAAGTGACCTGCAGTGATTGAGTTTTGCTTTAGGACTCAGTCCACAGAAGCCTGAAGCTGAACCCCCGACGCACAAAGAGCTGTTCACCTGTGAATTCAAACCTCTGTTGTCCTGATAGCAACGTGACTTACGTTTATGAGTCGTTGCTCCTAAAGAGCGCTGGTCCCCTGTTAATTCGAAGTTTAGAAATATTGAATGTACCGCGTATCCAAACCACACCAACTTTGACACGGCACTTCCTCGGCCTGTACATACACAGGCCAAGTGTGAAACTGATAAGATGATCAGTTCTTGTTATATGTGAGCCATAGGCAGGATTCTGGGATTAAACAGTTCAATTCATTCTGAACCTTTGACATAGTGGAAACAATTCACTCATCTAACTACTTGACTGTCCATTTAAAAGCTTTTTGTTCCAGAATTATAGATTGAACTCATAACACTACAGACCTTTTGAATCAAACACACAAAAAAACTATTCCACTTGTTCCACCATGTCAAATAGGAATGTCATGTGTTTTCCTTCAAATTCTATATATCACTGACCTTTAATAAACTAAACAATCAATTGATTAATCAAGAAGATAAATAGTAGATTAGTCATGACTGAAAATGGTTACTGCCGCTAATCGTTCCATCTCCATGACAATCAAGCAGACTCCATCTGCCATGTGATGTGATTCAAAGTTATTTATTGAAATCAAAGCTGTGATTATTTTGTCTAACTTTACGTTTACCGACAAGATAAACATCTTTCCAGCTAGCCAGCGATACATTAATGTACTCAGTTGTTTTGTGCCGACAGCAAATTATGTACAAATTGCGCCAGCGGACATGAATGAGATGGCAACATTTGAAATGCCACCGCAAATTAAAGCTCACAACGAGAAAAGAGGTTTTTCCAAACATCCAAACATTTTCTCAAGCTGCGTTATCACCATCTGCAATTAGTTTTAATGCTCTGCAGCTGTGAGCAGCGCCTGCCAATTATTTGGTGCATTGCATTGTGGGATGACAGTGTTCACCAGCAGTGCTAATTTACAAATCAAAAGTTGTTCGATCTCTTCACCTTTTTTTTTCTTTTTTTTTCATGTGGACGCAGTTTTTGTCAATTCTTGTTTAGGATCTATGTACAGTGTTGAACTGGGACCCAGCCCCTGTTACTGTGATGCCTCCCAGGCTGATGGGATTTGGAGAGGGGACAGATTTCTATCCCAAACTTGTGGCCTCAGGGCCCGACAATCACACATAAGGACACACACACACACACAACCCACTCGCACTGATATGACTGAAGATGTGGACAAAACCCCAAACGCTGTAAACACACAGACTCCCATCTTTAATCACTCACTAACTCATTCAGTCGCTCTGAGAAAGCAGTGGGAGAGAGAAGAGAGGAGCCGCGCGGCAGACAGAATCACTTTGTAGTCCCAGACCCAAGGAGAACAAAAGACTGTATGGTGATAAGAGCTTGAGATAAAATAGAACAGACAGAGGAAAGTAGAGCATGGACAGTGGGAGAGAGACAGAGGCAGGGGGCAAAGGCAGAGACATGTACACTGTAGAACAAAATGCACAGTTTTGTGTTGATTTGCAAATGCAGGGCTGATACCTGATATTAATACTGTGGAGATTTAATGTGTACATGTAGCGGGGGGGGGGTGATGCACCAGTTTAAAGAAGTGTAACAGCTCTCTAAGGCGGGGGTGCCCACACTCCCCCTTCTCTCTTACCTCCCGGGTTTCAATGAGCTACACCTCAGAATGAGCTGATTACACGCCTCTCTAAAGCTACTGATAGCATCAGGACAGGAATTACCTGAGGGGTAAACACACACACACACCCATGCGCGCACACACCCACACTCATGCACAGAGACAAACACACAGAATAGATAACCCTGACTTTAAAGCATATAGTATTTCTGCTAGTGGGTAAGAGACGAGGAGGAAAACAGAGAGAGAGAAAGGAGTGGGTGCATGAGACCGTGACTGTAAGAGTGTGTGTGTGTGTGTGTGTCCTACTCCTGTGTCAGCTAAATCTGGCACATTGTTAGCAGAACGGTGAGACAGTGACTTGTTACCACTTCACCTGTGCAGCCAGCGTGAAAAACAACTGATTACGGCCTGGTCAACCTGTGACCAATGGCAGCAGCTCCATGTTGTGCTTGTGTGTGCAAGAGTGTGTGTGTGCGTGTGTGTGTGTTCCATTCCACCGAGTCCTTGTGTCTGCACTTAACTCTGCTCAATCCCATTGAGTTACCTTTCACTTGTGTCATCATTAATTACCTCCACCTTATCTGGGACAGGTGAAAAATCAATGTATTTATTTATAAAGGCCATCTCCCAGTCGGTTTGGGAGGACGGACGGCGTGGCGGGCCCATAGAGGAGTCATTAATCGAAGGTTGTTATCGGAGGTAATGCCGTCTGGATGGGCTTTTCCCTTTCTCCACACGTCGCACTCCTCGGCAGCTCCGAGGGGAAGGTGACTTTTAAGGCGAGAGATATTCTTTTGAAAGACGGTGGCGCGGAAAGTGAGAAATAGAGCTTGGATCTCTAGGAACAAATGGGCGTGTGAACATGTTTATGTGTGTGTGTGTGTATATATCTATGCAGAAGCAGTCCATGGTCAAAGTGTGTAGGTTGCATTCTTCAGTGTCCAAGTACACACACACGTTTGCTCTTTATTTTTGTAGTGCCATTGATTTTGGCCAGCTGCTGTGATCCATCACGCAACGTGGCCTTGATGTTTTGACTTGGTGCTATCTGGGGACGGTGACGGTGTCATTATTTACTGTTGCCGGGGGATACGTGCGGATACATTAATACATCAGTATGAGGCTATTCTTCCCATCGAGTCCACCACATAGAGGGGCTCCCCGGATGGACGGATGGAGGAGAGGAGAGCAGACCCTTTCCCTAAGATCAGTTTTATTTTCTATAACACCAAAGTCTCAAGACGGCTTCAGTAACAGTATGTAAAGTTGGTACTGCTATATAGATATATAGGTATCTTATGAATTACCCTTTAATCTTACCAGAATAACCGGTTGGTTTTATATCCAAGCACAGGCACTTTCTCTTCAATCAAGAAAAAGCACACACAAGACAAGAATGTGCGTGCATGTACTTGAGCATAGATCTTACTGCGTGAGGACATTTTGTATGGTCATCACTTTTTAAAAGGGCTGTTTGAGGTATAAGACTTGCTTTTAAGGCCAGGTGTGGGTTAAAACGCAGTACATAGACTAAATGAGTGCTACAGGGCCACTGGCACGAGAGGTTGGGGTTAGAATCTACGGTATAAGGTTTATGTTACAGTTATACATTATCTTGTGATGGCAAAGGATAGGCTAGGGAGTGCCTTTACTAAGCGTGTGTGTGTGTCTAGGCCTTATCTGCTTACCCTCTGTAGCAGGAAACAGGGTTTTTCCTTCAGTTTTGGCCTCGGCCAGTTTCCCAGTTCTCAGCAAAACCTCGGCAAAGTTTTCCTGGGGCAGGTCTTTGTAGGACGAGTACACATCTTGACTCTACAGGGGAAAAAATATGAGCAGAGAAAATGATGCACGGCACATAAAGGGAAGGCGTCCCCACAGAAGAGAATAGCAGATCAGAAAATGACACAGGAAGATGAGATTAAGGTGATAGAGCATCTTAAAACTCAGGGAGTCGGACGGAAGAGCGACTGAGTAAACAAATGAGCCTCAGAGCAGAGTGATACTTCTCGACATAAGGCCTTTTTATGATTCCTTTAAAAAGGATTCGTGTAGAGCGAGTAATCTTTCAAGTGTCTGAGAGGTGAACGATGACGTTTGAGATGTCGCCGGCCTCAGAGCTATCACTTTGACACAGAATGTTTCCTGTCAATCTCAACCGCTCTCGCTCCATCCTCCTCTCTGTCGTGTTGCATTTGTCTCTCTTCCTCTCTCTCAATCAGCCCCCCCCCCGCCCCACTTCCTTCATTGAAACTGTTAAGGTAAAGAAAAAAACAATCCCATTGATCAGCCAGCTCATAGTTAGACGGACGTGGGGAGCCATTATTGGTGGATGGGTGATGGAAGATGGATGATGGCTGGAGATGGAGCAGAGGAAAGGATTCGGAGAAGCCTATTAAAATGTCATGAGAAGAGATGTATCGGCCTTCTCTGTTTCCCCTCGCGTCCATTCTTTTAGCTATCTACATGATTTGTGCCTCTG
This sequence comes from Pseudopleuronectes americanus, assembly GCA_038501795.1. Lineage (NCBI taxonomy): Eukaryota > Metazoa > Chordata > Actinopteri > Pleuronectiformes > Pleuronectidae > Pseudopleuronectes > Pseudopleuronectes americanus. Next base: position 9,931,232 of record CM076734.1, on the reverse strand, counting down.
AGTAAAAAGCCCAGTCAGAGCCCAGGGCGACCATTTTCTAGGCATAAAGGTCAAACTACTCCTTTTCTTACTTTTGTTCCTTTCTACTCCCTCGTTCAACCTCCTTCCTTCCGTTTGGTGCTTTATACCTTTAACCACATTTCAAATCGTCCTCGCTATCATACCGTCACGCCCAAGTTTACTCTTCTTTTCTCTGAAAGCACTGTTCCAAATTGCTTTTGGCGTTAAAATTACTTACTGAAATCAATATTAATTTGGTCTCAGCACTGTTTTCTGAAGGAATCTATAAGTCATAAGAGGGGAAAAAAAAATCCAATTAAATGCCTTGAGTCATAAAGCTACTCAGGCATTTTTTCGCTTTAATTTGAGAAGGTAGACTGAGGTAGATAAAAAAAAAGGAGGAAAAAAAAAGGACAAGAGAATAAAATGAAGAGGCAATAATGAGCCACGAGCCACTCACCAGGTCTGCATAGGGGTCCTCAATGAGATCCTGATAAAAGGGGCTACAGCCTTGATGCTCCAGGTTCGAGTTCCTACACGCCCCTTCCTGGCTGGTGGCCCCCGCGCCGTGACCCTGAGGAGCCATCATAACCTCATTAAACTTTCACAACGTGCCCCACAGCCCTGTCATCTCTCTCCGTCCCACAGCTGACATCCTCTCCGTTTTTCTCTTTCCTTCTCAAACCTGTGACCACGAGCGTCCCCCCCCCTCCCCCCCTCCACCTCACCCAGACACACAGAGGGATGTCGAGCCCAGAGATGCCATTAATCTCTCCCCGCCACGGCAACCAGGGAACCGGTCCAGCCGCCGGCAACAATCAGGTATCCAACAGGCGGGCCGATCAATTATGCAAGAGATGAGCTCTTGATTGGTTGTTTTTGGATAAAACATATGAAGTCTGTGAGGAGGAGTGTGAGAGGAATGGGACGCAGTGGGGCTGGGCAATTAACCGAAAATATATGGAAACCGACTTAATCCTTCTCATTAATTTGGTTAATACTTTCCCCAATGCATGTGTCCAGAAACTGTCGGCTTTCCACTACGTTCATTTTCACCATCACTAATCAAAAGATATTGGGACACATACAGGACTGAAGTTTACTTTGTGTTTGTTTGATTCACTCTTGAGTTTTTGAGACACTTTTGTCAGATCATGAACCCTGGGGGTGGGGGTTAAACAATCGTTCATTAATCGTCATCGAGGTAAAAGTTTGAAATGGTCATGATATTGATTTGAAGTCATATCGCCCAGCCCTGGGAAGTAGGCAGATAGATAAGTGTCTCTCATGCACACACACCAAAACTGTGCAGCCAGGAGGCCAACAAGCATGATTATGCCTTTTTACAACAGATGCATTCACAAACACACTTATGTCAATACAACAACACAAAAGCCCACAGGCATATAAACCCACACGCTACTTAATTAGTTCACTCTGGGAAATGTACTGTCCCTGATGTGGAAATCAGCTTGTGGTCACGTAAATTAAGAGGACAACAGTGAAAGTGTTCTTACTTGCAACGGTCGCAGGTAGTTGATTGATTCTTTCCACCAGCGGTGGTCGCTCACTGCGGTCAGCACAGCCTTCGTGGTCAGTCCTGTAGTGGTCAGCACTTTCATGGTCTTGGCTGTAGTCCGGTGCAGCAAGTCCCCCGCGGTCCCCACAGGGGTGCCCAGCGATGGAGCAGAAGCCTGGGGGCCAAGCAGGTGACAGAGGAGGAGAATATGTTACTCTAATATGCCTGTCTGGTGTCTCTGCAGTAGAAGGCAACATAGATGTCTTTACAACTTGACTTTATCGTGAATTAGCATTAAAGGAACACTTTTGCAAATGACAAGCACCATCAGAGGAAACATGTGAGCACTACATCTGTAATGTTACGGTAGACCAAAGCAGTTTCAGCGTGGTATTAGACAGGGTTGTGTTCTGCTTTTTCTTAACCACTTGAAAGGAGCACTTCAAAATGAGCTGGGCTCTATTTGTATATCACTTTGTTTGGGTGCTTCATAGTGAAGTTACAAAATGCACCTCTCAGGAAGCACAGAACAAATTCATTACACAAAGCAGGTCTGTGATTCTCCTCAATGACCTAAACACCTTGAACATGTAACTGCTTGTTTCTTTAAGCTTAAGTTGTGTGATTTATTGTTTAGAGTTTGACAAAAAATAAATGACGGGTATATTTTGTCACTTATTTGTATTTCCATGGACTAATTCTACTGATTTTGTACAGATTAATCTAACATTTTCCGAATTTTTTTACTAAAGTTGTTCTTTTGGGGGGTTTTGCGACATTTGGACTCCAGGTCTTTTTTTTCTAAGTTGTCGTTTTCCAACATGGACAAATCTAACCAGTAACAATATGTGTTGTTGACAAAGTCACATTTTGTAGCAGCAGTCAAACTCTCAAAGTTCTTATTTCTTTGTTTATATAGGGTTCACCTACGTAGTTCATCTTTATCAGATCTTCATCACTCGATTCCATCTTTCTTTTCCCAAGGCCTGTTTTTTTAATCCTTACAATTAACTCACCATATTGTGTCACGCATAATGTGAATAGTCAGGTGCATCAAAATTTACACAGGGACATTAATGCTTGGTGATAGTTTTAGGCATTACATGCTGCTAGTAGACACATTACCAGCACTGACACTGGGAGTAACATGTTACTTTGGAAGCTGATGTGTGGAAGCTTTGGAAATGGAAATTTAAAATTTGCAATGACCCCCAACGAGTCGAGGATGGACATGCCAAAGGAACGAGGCCAATATACCAAAAAAGTATTCCTGTCACACAAAGCAGGACAAAGTCAATATCTGCATAAAGAGTTCATCAATTCTAAACTGAAAACCAATAATGGACCCATAAAGATACCGCTTACCCAAATAGACTACTCGCATGACCTTTAAAATAAATAAATTAACAAATGAATGGTGCACTGGGCTGTGAATACATCCAAATGTGTTTTTGTGAACACCTCACTAATTTCCATGGTGTTTTGGATACGGCACAATTGAAAGAAAAGAATTTTTAAAACCACATTTAGAGGGTCAGTGGGCTGGAAATCGTTCAGTGCCTTTCATCAATACTTTATTTGGAGGGGGACTCGGGGTCAGGGAATGAAGGGAACCCAAACACGCATAACAGTGAAGACATTTGTAAAGAAAAAAAGACACACACAAAAGCACAGATAAATAAACACACCTCATGAGTGCACACACACGTATCTAGAGGGCTTAAGTATATGTGAGTGAGGATTAGGGAAATCAATACAACAGTAAAATGACAACAGTCGGCTGCAAATGAGAAGCCGTCCACACACAAAGGGGATTCAATGCAAGTCATGAAACATTAACAGCCACTAAAGGCATCATAAAGCTGGCAGTGCTGAAGGGGAGGAGAAGGGGGAGGCATAAATAAACCAAGGGAGCTGAGCAGCCTTAACACTAGATTTACACCTCATCAAATATGGAGCATTAGGAAAACACACACACGAACACAATGAAAGGACAGAGACACGTCCTCGCAGGAATAGAGGAAAGTCCTTTAAAGAAAGAGCAGACGTGCGGAATGCTCATCAATGCAGCAAAAAAACACTTTTTAAATACATTTTAAAAAATACACAAACCTTCACAGAGTCTGCCTCATCAGCCTCTCGTCCACTCTCACTTGTAACAGGCTCCATTTGATAGTTAACTGCCTGGCACAAAACCTGTGGAACAGAAAGACGGAGGAAGACGGGAGAACAAGAGACGGGATTGGTTATTTTTGTTACACACGCAAACAATCTGTTATGGGAAAACTCTTGATGAGGTTACAATTGGTTTAACTAAAAGGCAACAAGCAGAAGTGGTTATTGTTTTATTTTAAAATAATTTCCTGGGCAGGCAGAGAATGATAACATGGTAAGTTAGCAAACTTCTCAGCTTGTGACCCTTTACACCAGAGCATGACTCAGCAAGAATTCACATTCATAGTCATATGTGTTTATGAGCAGTGAGACTATCTAGAGTTGAATAGTTTTTAAAGACAGGCAAATACACCATCATGTTTATTTTGAAAAAAACAAAACTCCATATGTTTTGTTACACTGAGAAATAATTTTGCTGTACCTGAGAAAGTAAACAACAATTCATGGTAATCTTAGATCAGCACCACATCTTTTCACATCACCACTTCCTGCCTCTGTATCCCCCTCCTGTGACCATTTCCCCTAGCCAGTGTTGACCCCCCCAGTTCCTCATGTGTTGTGTGAATCCTGCACATGGGTGAATCAATAGAAGAATCAGTTTTGTATCCATTTAGATGCACATTTGTCACAGCCGGTACAGAGGGTACAGCATGGACTGACCTGAGTCTGCAGGTCACTAGAGGCAGCCAGGAGGCCGTGGATGTTGTCTGGGGGACAGTGGGTGAGAGAGAAGGCTAAAAGCTCCTGTCGAGCCTCCAGCTCCGAGTAGCCCTCGCACTGACCGAGCAGACTGCACACGTCCCAGGCTGGGCTGTAACCTGGAGGAGGATCACATGGACACAAACGAGGAGGGGAGGAAAGGTGAAGCGGAGAAAAAGTGATGTGGCTTTAAATCAAAGTCAGGTTCAGTGCAGGAGATAACAGCAGCCGCAATAAAATATTCCACAAACACATCAGGCTGTGAGAAAGGATTGGAAACATGAGGTCAAATAAGGTCAAATTATCAAATACATAAACACACACATTAACTCTCTCCACACACAGACAGATCATTCAATGCAGCCGGACAAAGGCCTTTTTCAGTCTAATCAGTGTCCTTCAATCTCTGCTCATCCACCTTGAATCTCATCAGAGAAGCCTGAGGCCCTTCAACACATTAAGATACCCAAGTTAGAGCACACATTCACATTCCAAGCCCTTGAGATATTATTAACCATTTAAGCCTGAAAGTTTCACATGGAAGGGAAATATCAGTCTGACGCGCTGTAATAACTGTGCTACATTCGTTCCAGATTCATCACAGTCAAAAACCAGGAACCGGCCCTGACTTCATTCTGACAAACAGATTCAATTACTCCCAGACAGAGAACACCGGCGCTTATCTGATTACACCTTCCCTTTCTCCGTGACACCTTCCTCATCTGCACAGTCTCTCTCCGTGCGGCGGGAAGACTCTGAAGATCTGAAATTTCTTTCACCTTCATTTTGTATTTTCAAGTTGCGTAACATGAAACGCCGGGTCAGACAAAATATCATTATCTCGATGACCACTCTTAATCCCCTCAGGCAAAGTGTGAAGGGAAGAGAAGAAGTGGGAATATTACTGGGATATCAAAAATCCTTATAATTGTTCCTGTGCATGAAGAGATACAAAATCACTGAGCTTGGATGTGAGACACTAGAAGCGAGTAATTTTCAAGTTTGAAACCATTATAGAAGCCAACTTTAAAGAAATATCAAAGAACAAATACACACTCAAACTTCTTAGTGAGTTATAATTATATTACAATATGAAGACACACCTTTGTGGACACTCAGATAATCTTTATTAAATTTGGGATTTTGATCTTGATTCCAGTTAAACACACCCACTGACATTTTCTCTCTATCTTATACTTTCTCAGTTTATCTTTGTCATTACCTCTTCTAAGAAGGTTATGTTTTCACCCTTGGGGGAAGGATGTGATAAAGGCATCAAGAAAGATCCTATTTAAATTGGTGAGGGCACGAACAAAGGGGCAGATCAAGTGTTTTTTAACAATTTTTATCGTTTTTAGATTATTTCACCATTTGTGAGGCACATTCCAGTTAATATCTGCAATAAAGGTGCTCTCATGGGAGGGGTAAGGCTAACGCATAGGGCTACAAATCTGCGACCCCCACCAATGTGTGACTGAGATAAAGTGGGTTCAGTTGGGAATCAATATCTTGAATCTTGATATCCTGATGAATATGATGGATTTTATGCAGTTTTCACAGGTAATATTAGGACTTATAAATAAATAAAATAAGTTCACTAATACATTTTTCTCGTTAAGCTTAATCTCTTGACAGTCATTCCGATCAGTTATGGTATCAACTGAATTACTTTATGCTGTTGATATTATTTATAATAGGGGAGGAAAGCAGGTTTTAATGAGATTTATTTTTATTTTTAAATGTCCAATTAGCACTTTAACCTTATTATCAAAACCATTTATTTGGTGCCACTGACATTTCACCTTTGACCTGTAAACTGGGAATAATAAAGACATCGACTTCTAATTCAATGCTTATAAATGTTTGGGTGGATTGTCTTTGAGATTATTAGAGGACAGGGAGTTAGTTTAAATTAGCAGGTTTGACATTATGAGGAATTAACTCAATGGATTTATTGCAAGGATAAATACCATCTCATGTCTGCATTGACCACCATGTTAGAGCCTGATGTTCCACCAGCTTAGTTATGAATGAGGAAGCCAAAACTTAAAATAATTAATATGAATTATCATGTTAGTTTAATCCAAATAAATAATCAGTTTTTGGCTATAGCATTGGTTTAAGTGGCCTCTGTGATTTATGGAGTTTCTGTGGTTTTGTTTTATTTTTCAGGCTCTGTAAGAATTTAACACACAAGATTAATATGTAACACTCTGTACAAATTGAAGAGCTTTAGAGGTAGGCCCCCATTTCCCCCATAAACCATCTCTGACAGTCGCTTCGAGCATAAGGTACAGGTGTGTTATCAAAATTCCCATCTAACTCTGGCCAGTGGATCAGTACATTTCCACAATTATCCTAAAATAAAAATACACACACACACACATTTTGGGTCGAATTTATCTGTCTGAACCCAGGTTTATCAGATGAACATGAAAACACAGTGTTAATTAGGCTATAGCCCAACCAACTTCACTGCACCGACCCAACCCAAGTGTAATTTCAAATTACCCATTTGTTGGGGATAACGAATGACAATCTAATTGCTAAAGTATAAAAATGAAATTAAAACTATCTTGATGATTTGAATTCGGCTCCCATCTGACAGTGCTGACCTCACTCAGTATGTGAGTGGATGTTACTATATGATTTGTCACTGAGGGACTCCAACAGGGACCATTGACATTTACTACGCATTTTTTTTAAAAACAACACAGGCCTGGGAGCCTCCGGCAACTGATTGACTCGATCACTTCTATCAACCAAGGTCGTGATACTGCAGCTTAGTTCACTGTGCACCACAGCTAACTGAGGGCTGGCAGACAGCAAAACAGGGTGTGGGACATTTGAACACTTTTATGACACTGACCCTGGAGCTTGTCATAAGATGAGAAAGGCCGCCGGTAAAAATTCAAATCCCTTTTCAAACAGCGTTTCCCTTCCTGGAATGTTATCGCTGAGTCAAATGAGAAAAACAGCGGGCAGATAAGAGTTAAAGTCACATCAGCTCTCCACAAGCCTCTGTGCACTTCTGTGACACGTCTACAGCCGGCTGTGTGATGCTGCACAGTTTTTCCGGGACATCTAAGGTACCTACCTGCAGCCATGAGGTCCTGACAGTGGATGTAAGAGGTCTTGAAGTCCAGACATTGGAGAGCTTGCTCGGCCAGCAGGTTCAGCACTTGACCTTTACGCGTGGCCTCGTCATCTCCTGAACAAACGCACACACAACATAGATTGGTTTTATTCCAGCAGAAATCGACGCTTGAGAGATGCGACACACAAACACAATATTGGTTGGCATATTTTAAAAAGGTTTTATATTTCATCTTGAGTAATGTCAAAACGTCAAAGCTTCCACAGTAAAACTCATCATCCTGCATTACACATACAGCGCAACATCTGGCTTAATGAACATCTTATTAAATCCCCACAAGACTACACACGCACACACACACGGCTGAAAGTTGTATCGCCTAGATCCATTAGCTGCATCACAAACCAAGCCCGAGACTACATATTAATCGGCGTCTGGTATAAATGAGGTTATTGCAGCGTCTGTTCATCTCAAAGAGGGAGGATGAAATATTAAAAAAAAACAAAAAACACTGTCTCTCACTGTCTGGCTAAGGAGGGATACATCTGAGTTTGATATCTTAATGTCGATGGAATTGGTTGTGGTGTTAACATTCACGTGGCGACTCCGGACAACCTTTGATCGCAGTGTTAGCTCGATAAACAAAAAGGAGAGCACAGGACGATCAAAGGAGGCTCGGGAAGAAAAAGGACTTCAGAACAAAACTGTTCACTGAAGATCACACAGCGGCAGTAGAGATGAAGGTATTTGATGGCAGTGGATTGACCTTTGTGTGTGTGTGTGTGTAGTGTGTGTGTGTGTGTGTGTGTGTGTGTGTGTGCAGTGTTTGACTATTTGTGTGCAGAGTGAGCGCGGGGGGGAGAAAGAGGTTTCGGTCAAATATTTTCAGGGTGACCGGTGAAGGGACGTCTTCAAAGGCTGTTAAGACCTCAATATAGAGGAGGTGTGTGAAGACCAACTGTTTTTATCAACCCTTATCTCAACCCAATACACTCAGACATCTTGGAAAATCCAATTGCAACCTTTACCTGTCGTTGATGGACCCGTCAAAGGAAGGGGTGAAAAGGTGAGCGTTGTCAGAAAAACGACAAATAGAAAAAAAACTCCAGTTCATCTCATTTTTACTCCCTTTACTCGATCATCCCACGGATCCTTTCCCTGGCAGCACAATATAATAATATTATTGGCACATTCCGACAAAAACAAGTCTTTTCTTACACATTGCCCATAAGACTGAGAGAATTTACGAAGCCATTCCGTAGAAGGAGGCAGGAGCGATGTCCTCAGGGTTTTCAACCGGTGTGCTGCTGATACCTGCATTAAATATTCACCACAGAGCCCCGCAGCTATGCGCCCTTCAAAAGCCTCCCCCCCTGCATTTATTTATTTAAAAATTTGTTTATTCCTCTTCTCATCTCCCAGTGACTCTTTTTTCTGAAACCACACAACAAGAGCTGCCTGCCGACTGAATGTGAGCGGCACAGACACTGAAACGCCACAAGGCCAGTTAGAAGGTTTCCTTCAGCTGGTGACAGGCCTCAGAGAGGGAAGACAGAGCGAGCTGCGGGTTAAGAGACGGAGGAGAGGAGAGGAGAGAGAGGGAGGCAACAGAGCAGCAGAGAGACACAGAAGAGATGACTTCAGATTCTTGAAGAGCAGAAACTTAAAACAAGCAGACCAAAATGTTGGGAGTCACTTTGGGAGATGAGAAGCAGCAGGAAAAAGCCTCGGTCTTCGCTTTAAGGAATGAGTTTACTGCTTTGGTAGTTTTGTAAAGGTGGGACTTCCTGACTTTCATTAGAATATAGAATATAGCATTTTTTTTACCCTTTACATATTCTGGCCATGTGTTGCTTTGTTTACACACACACACACACACACACACACTCCTGTACTTAGTAATCCCAAGTGTGAGATACTAGCTCTCACACAACAATCAAACAATTTCAATAAATGAAGAGTAGGAAAATTACACTTGGACATATTTCTCCATAAATTATTTTCTAATCATGGTAACTCCTCCAGAGAGGAATATAACGCTTAAAGACATTGAATCTGTTTATTAAAAGCACAGCAAATGAGGATCGCCAGAGGCATTAGAGGTAGAAATTGCTGAATACTGGATTTGTGTTGAATTCTGGTTTTGCTGGTCTGGTCCCGTGTATGAGCTTAAAGCCCTTTTTTTCTGTGAGTTCTTAAAGCAACCTGAGGTCATCACAGGAGCTTAGCAGAGAGAAAATTGGGTGCCACAAATCCAAAAAGTCTGGATTCTTTCAACATGGATAAAGTCTAAAAAATCACATTTGGTCTGAATTGTAACGAGCTAACAGGATCAAAACAGGATTATTAGGCTGCAATTAACACAAATTTGACCCATGGAATGTAACAACAGTCAAATAAATTTAGCAAAGACAGTATCTAGCTGCTATTGATTAACAACATCTCTATTTAAGCTGCATATCTTTGGGTACAAACAGAAACTGTCAGTGAAAGTCAAAACTACAAGCAAGTTGAGCACAGAAAACGGGTTTAGAGAGTAAACAGGGTATGTGCAATGAGAAAGGAAATCTGCTCATTCCTTCATAGTGTGTGTGTGTGTGTGTGTGTGTGTGTGTGTGTGTGTGTGTGTGTGTGTGTGTGTGTGTGTGTGTGTGTGTGTGTGTGTGTGTGTCACTTAAGTGCTTTAGTATGGATTTTAGCTCGCGAGCTGAACCACTACTCATGAAGATGGATTCCCCTCTTGTGTGAGAACTGTCAGTGCCCACGCGTGTTGGGGTACATCACTGCACCTCGCGTCAGCCGCTCGTACTCACTTAATCTCCGGAGCTTTGTCGTGAACCTGCCACCGGAGCAGCGAATCGTCTGGATCACTGATGTTACACTCAAACACATTATTAACATGATGGAATTGTCAAAAAAAAAGGGGATAAGGACTATACTGATGTGATGAGGTAAGTGGTGTCGGAAAATGACTTGTTGTGTGTGAATCTTTAAGTACCTGCCACTCGGAGAAGTGAGGCCAGGTTCAGCAGAGTTGTGGACTGCTTGTACGCTGTGGAGCAGTGGGCGATGCACTCGTCTATGAGAGACAGGCGGTTCGATCGCAGCCGCACTGGGTAGGAGACAAGGGAAGAGGAAGTTTACAGACATGTAACAATTGTACAGTAAAGAACAGTCAGGAAAATAATTAAATGTTGTGTAGTACATGAACCAATATTATGCATTAGCCAATATTAAGGATTTTTTTAAACAAAATCATAAAAAAAACGTTAGAGAAAACAACAATTTTAGCTACATTCCCTGAATCGAGACAAACATTTCCATGACAATCAGACTACAAATACATATATATGTCAAAATATGATAATCATAATACAAAAATGAAGATGCAGAGATTAACTGATAGATCCTACATCAATTGTTCTGTCCACATCTAGGACTAGAACTGTGATGGTTATTTTTAAATTTGTGCTGATATTTATAGACAAAACAAGACTATAATAAACAGATTAACCCCATTAAATAATTGTAAGTGTCGGTCCTGGAGGAAATATAAAGCAGATATTACAAGAGTGCATAAAATCTGAAATAGTAAAAACAATGGTCAAATATACATTTTCAGGCACTTTATCATCACAATCATTTAGCAGTGTATTAGGTCCACCTAACAAAATGCAGTCAAACATAACAGTTCTGGTATCAATTGCACCTTATTGATGATTATAATATTAAATTATAATTTAAGCTGCTTTAGAGAGGTGCTTATTCAGCCTCATGCTCGTATTGAAGGCTGCACTTTGTAGTGCTGTTGATCTGTGTTACATTATTCTGAGAGATGGTCCTAATAGTTTGTCCATCTGACTTTAAAGATCATGAATTTAAACCAAATCCTTCGGATAAACTGAATACTATAACATTCATGAAGGTTGTCTGCTGCATTAGACTGCATTAGTTTGAGTTGTGAACCTCATTAAGTGTTTACTGTTAATATTGTAGGCCAGAACATAGTTCTTGGGTGTTTGAAATTCAGAGCTTACTCTTTGATTATAACTGAAGTGTAGGCATTTGATTTGTAGAATACTTGGGAGCATGCTGGTTCTTCTCAATCCTCAGGATGGAAGTGATTTTTTTAGACAGGTTTCAAACTTTAAATTTCCATATTTGTCTTAAGCTTGCACTGAGACCTGGCCTGTTTAGTGCCTCTACATGTCTCTGTGCTTCCTCTGAAACACCCGCTGAGGATCTTTATGGCTCAGCATCACTTTGGGCGAGGCCTGGAGGGAATTCTAGTGAGGGTGGTGTCTATGAAGCTTCGCCTTAGGCTCTGTAGGAGAGCGGCAGGAGACAGCCTAAAATGGATTACCTGCGCTCGAATCTTTTCACTTGATAGTTGTGACTGTTTATCTGAGAGTGTGCAAACCTTGCATGCAGGATGGGGCTTTTACTTTTGTGGAAAGAGAAAAATAAGGTGTATTTTCTTGTGTGTGTATAAAGTATGAGTGCATGTGTCCTTGGGTCAGTATAAATAATATTCAAGTGTACAAGAGCACTACTGGCAAAACAAAGCTGTATAGACACTCTGGTCCTGAGTACTGGAAACAGGCTTTAGAAAATAATCACTGATACAACCTAAACAAGTAAGAATTGGAGAGTGGAGAGCAAGGAGTGAGGAGAAAAGAGAACGAGAGTTAGGGGGCAAAAAAGGAGTGGGAAAAAAACGAAGGGATAAGAGAAGCAAAGATAGAAAGGACAAAAAGGAGAAGAGAGAGAGAGAGACAGAGAGAGAGGGATGACAGTTTATGGCTCTTTTTGTCACAGGGGTTTAATGCTGGCAGCTCAGCTTGATGAGGGCAAAGATGGGGACGGGGCCTCAGGGGCAAACAGAACCTCGGTTCAGAGGTGAGGCGGTGAGGGGGCCGAGCCGCCTCATTCTGACTCCACAGTTTCCTTTCAACAGAGAGCCATGCCGGTTGGATACCGATGTGGAGCCAGAAAAGAGAGAAGGAACGAGCGTGAAGGGGAATACTGATCGGTCAGGTTTACAGATGGAGCTGAAAATGTGGAAAAGGGATGTGGAGGTGTGTGTGTCTGTGTTTGTTGGTATATGAGTGTGTGCGTGTCTGTGTGTGCGGGAGAGAGCACACACGCAGAGACCAAACACTTCAATCCTAATTAGGCCATCAGGCAGATGTTGTTTGCTCAACAGTTGATCCATAAATAACCATATATTTAGATATAGTGGTGAGAAGAAGTGACATACGGAGGGTTGGAGGAGCTGATGGCAGGGAGAGAGACAAGCTGGATGGGTGAGGGAAGTCTTACATATTATTTAAAAACACTTGAATGACTGATTCACACAACTGCAGATTTGTGTCTGATTGATAAAATGTTTTACTTTACTTCCTCCCAGACACACACAGGTGTTTTCTCTCTACCTTGCAGCGGGAGGATGTTCACACTGAAGTCCTCCAGTTGGCCGAGGGCACTGATGAGGTCCAGCTCCTCCTGGACAGTAGGAGGACTGTCCGAGATCAGCTGGAGACACGCCCTGAAAAACACGGCAAACATGTTGAAGCAGCAAACAGACGATTTTCAGTCAGTTAGACTCATCTGTCCCTGGAGAAAGCAGTCAGATTACCTTTTTTAACCTATTTTTATGAAAAAAAAACTGGAGCTAACACCTGTTCAACTTACCTTAGCACTAAGACTGGCTGCGTCTATGTGTAACAGACCTAGATTTATTAAATGGAAAGATACGAGTGGAGTTTTAATCTTGTTATCAATAAATCTGCCATAGTGAACTAGAATAACACTGGTAAAGTGCATCTATCCACTTAGGCCCTATATTCCCCTTAAATTCAATCAAGCTGCACATTCTTCATATTTCTAGGCATCAGTCCAGTAAATAAGCATGATCAAGATCCATTATTATTCCTTGGGTTATAAGCATTGGACAAACTGGAGGGGCTCTAAAGCCCTATGTTATAGAAAATGACTAAAATTCCCAAGTTCTGCCAATTTATCTGGATCTGCCGGGTTCCTCCTTCCTCCACAAATTTCATGCAAATGGATTCAGTCATTTTTGAGTAACCCTGCACACTAAGAAACTCTGATGAAATAATAACGTCCTTAGTGCAAGTAATTATCAGAAAAAGTGAAACCAAAAGTTTCTAAAATCATAAACTGTTTTCTACATGAGAGGAATTCGTTTCAAACAGGAGTGATGGTGGCACTTAAAACTGGTCAAGTACATTTAATTTGATAGTGCTGCAGAAAATATCTGCAAAGCAGGAGCAGCTGAGCCGACTGGATGACAAACTCAGAAGGAGGGCCTAATGAGTTTTGCTCAATTTGGTAAACATTTTCAAAGTTATAGCGAAAAGTGGTGTTAACTTTAATTTCGGCGAAGCTTGTGACATTTTAATATTGTGATCAGAAACGTTCTCCCACAACTCGCATGGATTTATTTACAAAGTCTAGACTAATTCGACAGATCTGCGACACGGGAGGTTTCTCTTGCAACACAATCCACACTCATTACCCTTAATAGGCTTATGTGGCACATCACTTAGCATATGTAACAAGACACTGACTGGCTTTTGTGTGTGTATGTGTGTGTGTGTGTGTGTGAAAGCGAATGTGCCTCTTTTTCATGTGTTTTTCATCACAATAACACAGCAAAGCAAAATAGAGTAGCTGCAGAGAAGTGGGGGACAAAATGTTTAATGATTCATTTTTAAATAACCTAATTCCCACATAAATCGACGGCTTAAAGACGTCAGCATCAGTGGAGCAGAGAAGGGGGGACGACCTTGGGATGTTTACTCGAGTAGGAAATAAACACGAAACCGCAGTTTTCTTTGACCGTCAAGAGACCGAAACCAAGACGGCTAATGTGGGAGAAGAGTCCTTATCGGTGTAAAAAGAGAAACCCAAACGGTACATCTTAAAAAACAGCGTGACTCCTCACGCTCGGCAAAGCACTCAGCGCGCAGCTTCCCACTCTTTGAGTATCGGCGTTCTTGCCAGGAACAAGAGGTTTCTCCTGTTGTCCTGGCAAATGACAGGAGAGGCAAGAGCTGTGGATGAGTGAAGGAGAGTGTTGATTATGTACTCGTGCTGTGGAGTGTCTGCAGGCGCGTGTGGAGACAACGTTCAGAGAAAAGAAAAAATAACTCAAGTGTCAGTTTGAACACACGGAGGATACTGGAAGTCAGGCAGATTTGAGCGTGTAGAGAGGTACGCTGTATAATGAAGCCATTAAATGCAGGGTTACATGTAAGATTTTATATAATATAATAATAATGCTGCATCACCCTCAGCACCCATACTTCCTGTGCTGAACACACATTTGTAAAAACAAGGCGACACCCGACCAAGCCGTGCACCAGCACATCGAGCAGCAGCGAACTGACGCAATCACCCTCTAATTCTTCTCTTCTTTTGCTTTCTTCATCTCTATTTCATTTCCGCTCCAGCTCTCTCGCTACTCAAGGTCTCGCAAGATGAGCTTTCTCAAATACCAGAGAGACGACCAGCGACAAAACAAATCATTCCTTTTAGGCTTTTTTTTTCTGCATAATGACTGTTGAGATCTGTGCATTTCTGTCACCAGAGTCCCTGCGAGTTCCAAAATGTTGCACCCGAGACATTTCCAAAACATTTCATCTATCTAGAACAGGACTGACAGCAAGTTTACTGGAAACAGCCTGGAGATTAAAGCACAGGGAAGTGGGAGTTGAGTTGAGTTGAAAAGCAAGAACAGATTTAATAGAATCAGACGATATCAAGTGGTACTGCATACACTGATATGAATATGAATGAGGTGCAGACGTATTGATCTTTTTCTTGTTCTGATAATGACGGGTATGTAGGACAAACTCCTTGGGACCATCTTAAAGCCAAAGCATCATGATAAACATCATAAAAAGAAATAAACTTTATTTATCTTATTCTTATCATAATTATACATATTCTGATGATATAGTCTCTCTATGTAAGTGTGCCACTTTCCTGTCTCTCCTGAGTGAAGCTCTGAGATCACTTTAGTATAGTAAGAGGGGATCCCCTGCCATTTTGTCCTTGTGTAAAATTTTGCTTAGCATCCATTCACAGGACAAAGTCAAATGCAGTTATGTGGGGACACTTGTCCGATTACATGTGTGTCATTGATATATTTCCTACACAGGATAAAATGTGTCTGGCGAGCGGTTTGTTTTAATCTCTAGGATGAAGGCCACCAGTCAGTATGGACTATTCATTTCAAAGGGACGGGCATAGGCTCACAAACTACTTTTCTATGTCATATCTCAAATTAGCAGGCAGAAAATACACACAGTGGTACAATGGATGATGCTGTCCAAGAGTGGGGAGGGACGCCTCATGTGTTAGTTACTATAAATGAATGACGACCCAATTACTGTCCCACTTCCCCACTAGGAACAGACGGTAAGGTTAGACACCCGCCACAACCCTCTGCGATTTGAAACCAGCGACACACACACGCACACACACACCACTCACATACATACACTTGTTTTAAACGTCAAATTAAATAATGTATGAGATATAAAAGCAACCACTAGCAATAAGAACACAAAAACATACATCCACCCACACAGAGATAAATGGTGTTTCCCAAACATCACAACAAGCGAGGTTTCAGATTGCACACAAACACTTCTGCATTGTATTATATAAAGTACAACAAAGTACTGAATTTCTAACATTTATCTTAACTTATTTTTGCCAAATTAAATCTACAATCAAGTTCTATATCTGAAATAGCCCCTTGTTATAATGCAGAATAGACAAACAATTCCAACTACGTATGGAAACACCTGTCCTCATTTCATTCCTCACCTGGCCAGGTCCATGCAGGGGTCTGTGAGCGTTGTGGAGGAGTTGAAGTATTCTCTGGCAGCAGCCAAAACTAATTCCACACTGTTATCATAGGCCACCTTCAGAGAGTAACCTTTCCCCCGGAATGACAAGCTGACAGGAACATCTTGGCTGACCTGAAAGCATTAATTCAAAATCAAGACATCAATGAGATTGCAAGCATTAAAATTCATTGTGGTGTGGTTTAAAAGGTGGAGTCCCAGATGGGCGGTGTGAGTTCAGCTCTGAAGTGGAGCCGAAAGTAATATTCAATATATACCTTGGAGCAGTGCATGAGCTGCCCGGCCAGGCGAAAGTTCTCCACACGGCTGGAGCACAACAGAGATTCCACAAATACCTGGAGGAGTCAGGGAGGAGCGGAGATAAAGTGATATGTAGGGAGAGATGTTGTTTAAGGGAACAAAAGTTTGAACCTTGTTTGATAAGGAGCTTTGTAGATATTTAATCTTCATTCAGAGGCATTGGAGGTGGGAACATGCAGTTGTATGTGTATTTTGGGCCATACGTGTCATTTAAGGTACAAATTGTGCATATTGACACATTTTACACCTTAAACTAAAAGTACACTTTAACGTACAGTTTTTAGTGTGGAATGAGATTTTTTGCAGTGTTGCGGTACCTGGTGACATGTCTCTGGTTTCAGACATGAGTAGACGTTCTGTTGCATGTCCAGCAGGTCCTGCAGCAACCCTCTCCACACCGTCTCACTCACTGGAGGGTTCCTGTCAACACATTATCATGTAAATACTCTGGTTGTTCACCGGATCTTGAAGAAGATTTTGTGCAGATGAAAGTGTACTAGTGCGTTTCCATACTTGCGCCCAGTGTGGCGGCACAGTTTGACCATGAGTTGGTGGGCTTCCTCTTCACTGTTCTGGCTGTTCCTCACGTATGAGATGGGCTTCTGCAGACCATGCTTCTCGAGAACCTCCACCACACTGTTGAGGAGGAGCACACACAGAGGCATAGACTTTTGAGTCAAATTAATCAGGGTGTTCAAGCCTCAAACATAGGATGGCTGGCAGCAGCAGGTATCAGCAAAAGCCAAAAGAGAAGAAATGTGTGTGGGGGGGGGGATCCAAGTGAGCAAGTAAGAGGGAGAAAGACAGGATGTGAACGCTCTAAGCTGTTCATTATTTTGGCAGCAGAGAGTCATTTGCAAGCCACAGTGCAGATGGAGAAAGTGTAGAGCAAGAAAGAAGAGCAACAAGAAAAAATGTGCAACAACACAGCACTGCTTTTTGTGTATTTCTGTACGTCTGAGAGTGTGTTGACACTGGCTGTCATATATGACCGAGGGAGAAAGAGTGCGCGTGTGTGCATGCGTGTGTTTGTGTGGGATTAGCATGGCGCCCCGAGTCTCAACAGGGTCGTGCCGCTACAGATGTTCGCCCTCTGCTGCAACTCATTACCATAGTAAACAGGTGCCTCTATGTGGGTGTGTGTGTGTGTGTGTGTGTGTGTGTGTGTGTGTGTGTGTGTGTGTATCCATGAGATAGAGACAGACAACAAGCCTTGATATTTACAACCATGAGCATTTTTGCTTGAATGCGAATGTGTGTGTGGGAGTGCCTGCATGTTCCCTGTCCACATATTAATGTGCAGGCAAGTGGTAGTGGCAGCAGCTGAAAACAGCTTTTATTCTGGAGGCACTCGCAGAGCAGACACTCCACATTTACTACCTGATTCATCTGGGTACGAGTGTGTGTGTGTGTGTGTGTGTGTTTGTGTGTGTGTGTGTGCGTGTGTGTGCGTGCGTGTGTGAGTGAGTGAGCCACAATGTTTCATATACATGAACACACTTTCCAGGTTCCCCAGGCGGTGTTTTTTCTGCATCCGATGTGTGTGCCTGTGTGTAAATATGTGTGGATATTTGTCAGCAAAGGCCAACACTAAGCTGAAACACAGGCTTTCCTCTTGCTGCTTCCTCCTCCTTCTCCTCCTCATCATCTTCATTTACATTCCCATTCCCTTCAGGCTCCCTCCCGCCCTCCCCCAGCCTTCATCTTTATATTCCATCCTCCTCGTCACTCCTCTATGTGCAGACTTTCAAACGAAGGAGAGAAGTGAAGGAGAAAGAGAGAATAACAGAGAGGGAAAGAGGGAGAGTGAGAGAGATACACGTAGGTGATTTTGACCTGTAATAAAATGCCGGAGGCTGTTTGAACACCATGGGACAGACAGTGGTCCTTTGATTGTGTGTGTGTGTGCGCGTGTGTCTGTGTGTGTGTGTGTTGACTGTACATCCACGTCTCCTCTCTCTTGTGTTTTCCATCAGGCTCATAATTGGGGGAGGGCAATAATAAGCACTGCTACAAAGTGAACATTTCCCAAGCAAGGCTGCATTAATCACCGAGCTGAAGGGCTGCTCTCTTCAGCACTTTCAATCCCCTGAAAACGGGTACAACAGAAACATATGGACTGAATACTTGTCAAGTTCAACAAATAGTCCAGAACCTGAGGACATTCAATTATAGGTAAGAGAAAATCAACAAATCCTCATACCAGCCTGGAAGTACCCAGTGTTTGTAAATTCATCTCTAATCTTCTCTTGCAGCTGGTAGAGGATGGAGGGGAGGACACAGGGAGACAATTACAGCTGGAAGATGCTGCAGAAATGTTAATGTACCTGAGATGCTTCTCAAGTTTGTCCACCTGATCGTGGAGTGATGTGGTGATGCCCGTCTCCGGCCTGTAGGATGACAAACAAACACACACACACAATCTTTATTAAATAAAAACAAAAATACAATACAGGTTAACAAGCAGAGTGTGTATTTATGCTTATAGTACACAGTGAACTGTGTATGTGTGAGTGTGTGGGTGTTGCCTACTACTGAGAGGTTGTACCAATTCCCCACTAAAAATAAAACCCCATGATGCTGTGCCTTGAGGCAAAGGATTCTGGGTCAGGCTGGCCTGTACCCCACTGGAGTACTGACCCTGATGAAACAACCTTCTCTGTGTGTTGTGTGTGTGTGTGTGTGTGTGTGTGTGTGTGTGTGTGTGTGTGTGTGTGTGTGTGTGGTGTGTGTGTGTGTGTGTGTGTGTGTGTGTGTGTGTGTGCCTGTGTTTGCCTTTATTGTGTAGATACCATCTTCTAAAAACACTCTTGACCTCTCTGCATCATTTTCTTTTTCTCTGCCTGTCTGTTCGGCTCCACCTTCTGCTCTTCTTCTGTTTTAAAATCCTTGTCTCCGTCAGTCTATCACATACTCGTTCTCACTCACAAACACACACACACACACACACACACACTACCTAATCCCCTGCCCATTTCTGCAATCTCCTAGGCAGAATGCATGTTATATTCTTCTGAGCAGACTTAGACCTAATTAAGCAGTCTCGCTAATAAAAAAACATGAAAATTGGGTTGAAACTACTAAGTCGTCATTTCTCTCGCCTTGCTCGGAAATCTGTAATATTCTGGGCTGCGGTGGCAATTTTGGAGCTTAGTAAGTTAGAGAAATCACTCCTGGGAGAAATGTGAAGTTGGAGGCATGGCATTTGCAGTATAGCCTTGCAGCAGTGCTAATCCGACTACTGCAGAAAGGAGGTCTGTCTGTCTGGCAAAGGGAGTATTATATGCAGTCATGTATTTTTAATACCCAATTTTCACTTGTTATTAAGCTCAACAACTATACTTCAGTATAAAATGACAATTAAGAGAATGCATCTTAATAACACTGAATATTTCAGCAAGTTTTTGCTGCCGTGGCCAGTTCAGCAGTGATTTGAGAAACATAACAGGATCTATTTGATTCAGCCGCATCTGAGTCTATGAATGTTTTCAGTGAGAAACGACACTTCAGATTTGAACTGAATAAAAACAAGACAAAAAAGATTTGACTAAACATCTAGCTATGCCATTATGTTGACTGTCTCTTCCACATCTGTCACAGAGAAGCTCTTTATCTTTCTGGAGGGATGTGAAGCAGAGCTGGTTCGATGTTGTACATGTGCTCTCACTCAGATGTCTGAACTTCCTACAGAGCATCTCTGCATCTAACAGCAGTTGGGTCTCTTCCAGAAACACAGAAGTCACTGTCTACAGTTTCACTAGGAAATATTGTTATGTTGTGGCAAGTGGTAAATAAACATTAAAAAAACTGTTGAAAGCAACTTCTGTCGATAATAAAATCGCGCATTCTGACTTTTTCATAAAGACACAAGGTTGCTGAATTTGTTAAATGTCATTTTTCCAAACTGTTGAGCTGGCAGTGAAAATCTTTCAAAGCAAAAATCTAAACTTTCAGTAAATAAATCCCAGGCACCCAGTGCTGCCCAGTAACACCAGTACTTCACAGATTAATTGTTACACTAATTACACTAATGATAGTATAGTAGATAGTTAAAAAGAAGAGTATAGGTGATTGGAAGAAAACCACTGACTCTACATTACCCAAGAGCAAGAAAACGACTTTGTAGCTGATTAGCTTTAAATTAACATAGCAAAACTTCAAAAAGAAGACCTACTTGCTCAGGTTAGCACAAGACTCCTGGGCTGAGAGTGTCCGTGCTCCCAAGCTGATCCATAAAATCTTGTTTCTGTGCAGCTATCCCCTGCTGTGAGTGTGCAGCGGAGACACACATTATCACAGCGCAGCACACCACCGAGCAGCTAAAGGGAGCCATGTGAGCCAGTTGAAAAGGTCAAGAGATGATTTGTTGAAAAGTTCGGTCGCTTCATTGCAGCCAAAACAACCAGCTCTCCTCATAGTTGTAATTCAATGTTCCAATTAAGGTTAGAAAAGGATGAGAAAGCCATCAAAGAATGGTCATTTGAATTAATTTAAGCCAGACTGACACACTTTTCCCTTGTTAGTCTCTGATTATCATTCACTCTCCTTCAGACGCACTGCAGACCCACACGGCCTCGTGGGAGACTTAGACGACGGGCCCTCTTGCCATATCAAATAAAATGTGTCACAGAGCAGGAACGGAGGCGAGGGCAAAGGCAGAACAAGTAGGAGGACAAAAATACTGAATGGAGGGATGATGCCAAAATAAAGTCGGAATATTACAAAAAGAAAGTCGAAATTGAAGAAAAAAATATTACTATTATAAGAATAAAGTCTTCATTTTACGAGAAAAAAGAAAAAAAGGAAATTAGAAGCAAAGAGAACCAATCTCCAGAAACTATGAATCCTCTTTGAATGTCACATAGACGTAACCTTCAAGTCCTCTTTCTTTCACAGTCTTTTCAAAGTCCTGATATATGATATTTTGGTGCTGATTGGACAAAATATTAGGCATTGAAATGTTCGTGAGAAAGGTAACTTTCACAAGAAGCTCCATATTCGTCATTTTAACACAGGCAGCAGACTAATCTACTTATATATATTAACCTAATGCTAAAATTAAGATTTTTGTTTCTTCGGCATGGCTCTAATTCTCCGTCGTAGTTGACGAAAGGGAAAGGTGGAAGGGAAAAAAGTGAAATACCTCATGGTTTACATAATTAAATAGTCCACTTGACTTGTGTGTGTTTGTGTGTGTGCGTGTGTGTTGTTGTGGCTCGGTGTGAGTGTTTGTTTGTGTGACTGACCCGTAGCCCCTCTGCGGCAGACACTCCAAGATGTCATAACAGAGGCTGAGCTGGTCATCCTGCTCACAGCTGTAGATGCACTCCAGAGCGACCACCATCAGCTGGTCCGGGTCCCCGATGATCTTCTGCTGGCACTGCAGAGGAGAGGAGAGGAGAGGGGGGGGATAAGTCAGTGTGTGCATGTGTGTGTTTGTGTGTGTGTTTGTTTGTATGAAGGGACAACAAACCCTGTAGTCTTTTTGTACAAACACACTGTGGTGATGTATTATTTGGAGTGTATTCCTCCTCTTTGAGTGTTTGTGTGATGCGCTGCATGTTTTTTTAATGACCAGGGGACCTGTCCTTGGCTGCGCCCTCATGGTCTCATAAATATAACATTTATAGCACAGGGATATGACACTAGGCCTGACATGATGAACTGTGTGGGAGAGTGTGCTTCCATTTTGCCATCCCTTTGTTTATGGCTGGCCTAGCGTGCCGGCCTCTACACTGGTGTTGGGGAGTGTGTGGATACTTGCGTCAGGTTTGGAGTGCTGGAACACGACGAGGGGCAGCGCCAGGTCTCGCTGGGCCAGGCTGACCAGGTATTCTCTGAGCAGACACTTAGCGGCGCCCTCTGTCTGTCCCTCACAGCGGTGCAGGAACGGAACCATCCACTGGAAAGCATCTTTCACGTAGCGCTCGGTGCTGGACTGGTGATGGAAGGACATTTATTTAGAGACACAGTTTATACAGAATAATACAAAAAACAAGTACCTAACACACCCATTGACGTACTTGTAGCACCTGTCATTTCAAGCTTATGCTTAAGGGTAAATCCTTTTATCCTGGACATTTTTCCCATCTTCAAAAATACCGACCACATATTTTTTAACAGTTCCTGCCTTCAATGCTTTGAGACACAAGTATAGTAATAAAACAAGCCTCACAGAGCAAATAAGGATGACAGGTCCTTTCTAAAGAAGAACCAAAGATAATATGTAATTCAGTGTCTGTGTGTTACTTCTTATATTTTCCCTTTTTTATCAATGATGGTCAATCAAGGATGTTTGTATTTTCCTTCAGTATTGCAATGTGAACAAACCAAGTTTTGACCTTCAGCAAAAGCAAACACAATAAAAACTTTTTGAACATTTCATGAAATGGCTAATATTATATAGGCTTATCTCCACAAATACTCACCAAAAGAAAAATAGGTAAATCTATGCTTGACAACATATATTTTCACAACTAATTTGCCTACTATTTCCCAGCAGGGTATAGTTAAGCGCATGTAAATCAAACAGTGATAATGCTTCTGCTGAACATGTTTTGTCCTCCACATAGTCATACTCATGAATGTAAAAACAACTGATTTAAATCAACTGAGAAAAATACTTTACTGCTTTTTATCCAGAAAAACACAGCTTGCATGTGTTTACAGTCCAGTCTTGTTTTATCTAACAGAGCAAAGACATTGACATTTTGCGGCAATGGAGAAAAGGGCCCTATGTAGGTCTATGTTAGGTGGACAGTCCTTTTGCTTTAAGAGTGTAACATTAAGGGTTGACAGTGCTATTATTGTTGCTGATGTTCATTCTACATTGTTTTAGCCAGCCTGCAGTTAACCCAGAGGTCAGTGCTGGTTCGTGCTGTGTGTTGCTGCCATATGGAGATATATTCCCTACGTGGAAAAACAAATAAACTCATCTTTTCCATAGAGATCCACATGACAGATTTCTGTCAGATATTGAAATGGAGTGTGACGCAGTGACAGGGTCATGATACAAGAAGATTACCTCAGAGCTTGTGTGTGAAAGCTGGGAGATAAAATAAGGTTACACAAAAACCCTTTGAGAACATTTGTTATTCATATAAATAGAAATATCTCCTCTGTTGTAATGTTTTTAGAACATTGAAAATACATTTTAAACTACATTTACAAGAAAACGTGCCATGTGATTCAACTTGAGCTACAGTAGCCACAGTACTTTATTTGGGCTCTGCTGAGGATTGTGAGGATGCATGTCAGGTTTGTGCCGGGATCTGCACCAGCTATGTGCCAGCTCTGACAGATAAGAGAGCACCCAGGGGGGAAGGGAGAGGTGTGTGCAGGCGCTAAATGCAAACTTGCACACCCACAACCAACATTTTACTTTGCTGTACTGCGTCTCTGATAAAGAAAGACATCAGACACAGGCGAGGAGGGAGATTTAATCTGAGCAAGTTTGGTAAACATTCATAGACACGCGCGCAGACACACACACACACACAGCGCCTAAGGGGAGAACCAGTCAAACAGCATGTGTGAGTGCAGTCAACAACATTAGCTGGCTGCCTGCCTATATGGCAGATCCTACTGGCAGTGGTCCTCACAGGCGATAGCTGGCAGTTATTAGCGACAATTTAGAGGACAGCTCATATTATGTACTCCAAGGGGACTTGTAACTGTACTAAGTGCTGCAGACTGGCTTTCATAGCTCTCTCGCTGCCTTTGGATCGCAAGTTCATGTGGTCAGATATCAGGGATTTCATGGAATGAAAAGGAACTGATTTACTGTGGGATTTCTATTCATCACTGCAGTTGGATTTGTTGCCTATTCAAGCTGTTACTGTTGAACATTATGTTCTTTAAATGTACAATCAAGTCAATGACAAAAGGCTGGAGCTTTAAAATGAAATGTAATTGTAGGCAAATAGCCTGAAAGTGATCTATTATCCATCTTTTAAACAATTAACACCTCAGTTCCTGTGAATAAAAAAGATTACACTGTTTACAATTATAATAATTACAGATTATAATTAATAAATGAAAAATACTAATATAATAGGGTGAGGGGGCTATATCAGTAACAACATGATCTTCTTTCAACTCTTTGATGAAACTGTGATTGACCAGTGAGAGCAACACCCTGCAAACAATTTAAAAATACTTCCTTAAACCCTTTTATAAAACAATAATGTCACTTTCAAACTAATTATCGGTTAAAAAACATTAGGACAAAACGTCTGTCAAGGAAAAGGTGAGAATGTGAAATCTGAAAGGTGCAAATTGTTCAACTTACATTATTCATGAGCAGGCGGAGCTTATCGATGTCGCTTAACTGCTGCAGCTCTTTAAAAGTCAGACTCAATTCGCAGGATGTTTCATACACAATCGTTTCCATGGTGACCAAGTCATCGCACAGGAGCGTCAACCCTGGGATCTCCCGCTCCTTCCCCAGGCGCACCAGTGACAGGGCGCAGTCCACCTGGCGTACGGGGAGAAATTGCAATAAGAGAGAAAGAAAGAAGAAAAGAAAAAAAAGGAATATAAGAAGATGAAAGTGAATGAGAGAACAAACCACAATACTGCTAACTACCACGCAAACAGGCATGAAAATGTAATCCTCCTTGGCGGACGTAAAAATATTTCCAGTGTAACGGACAGATGCTGATCCCAAACCAGACTGTTTCCATAAAGCTAATTATAGCTCCCCTTATCCCAGTAATTAACCTTACAAATTAGTGTGTCTGCTAATACTGAAATCTGACGATGTGATAATGCTAATAGGAATCCTTGAGTTCAAGAGAATGGCTGTACCAAATTTGAAAGGATTCCCTCAAGGTGTTGCAGAGGTATCACATTAAAAAGGCAAAACATTTACTGGTTGAAACATCCGCTACCTTGACCTTCAGCTATTGACCACCAATATCTTATCAGTTCCCCCTTGAGTCCAAGTGAACGTTTGTACAAGATGGAAGATGATCCCTGAAGGCATTCTTGAGATATTGCGTTCAAGGGAATGGGACGGACAGACAGAGGCATAGAAATGAAACAAATGGATTGGTCAGCCTGTCGACTGAGGGATGACAGCAATAAACATGAAAAGACATTGAAAACAAAAGAGAGAATATAAATTGGACAGAAGGAACGTTATCAAATGCATTCGTCACACTCACAAACACTCTCTCACACACACATACACACACACACACACACACACACACACACAAAGTCTTTGGAAGCTAATGAAAATGATATGACTGTAAAGCTAATACGTGAACCGAGGGCGTAAGATGTAAATAAAGCCGCCATTTTAACTGGTGTCATTATCCATTGAAAAAAATGCTGTCACAAATCCAAACCACTCTCATATTGCCAACAGGAGAGGCCATTTAATTATGCTGAATGCCTTTTCAGCATCGAGTGATGGCAAACGCATCCTCCGTCTCATGTAATATATTTAACACTCTGTACATTATTAAAATCTTGTCTCCCTGGCTGTATTTTAACGATCCAACAAAAAGCTCTGACGTGTATGCGGCACGTGTCCAAATCCACTTTTGCTCATTTCACCGAAAAATAAAGTGTTGCTCTGTCAAGTGTTGCTCTCTCCGCATGTTTAAAAAAAAAGGGTTGTACTTTGTCTCTTAATTAATCATTGTTGTGTTCGGGGCATGACATTCATAAAGCAACCAGAGAGCAGTCTCTAATTCCCTTTTAAAGCCAGATGCCGTTGCACTCTGGCATATTGCAAGCAGACCATCTGTGGGTGTGTAACAAGTGTTCATGTGTTGTTCACCAGCCTATGTAGGTGTGAATAACTCTCTTGATAAAGCAGCCTTATATTAAAAGTGAATTACACACGACTATGTAGTTGACTTCAGGAGTTTGTTATTTAGCAATTGCAATAGTTCTCTGCTGCCTCAATCTCATGGACTAACAATGCATCTGACCACAGATCATATTAAGACGCCTGTGTGTTTACAGATCGGCCTGAGTAGATCTGATAATGTATGTGAACGTGTGCCCTGCATTGTAAAACGACAGCTGTGTGAGTCTGGGACTAGCACAGGCCCTTGTGTTTTATTGTTCATAGCAACACTAGCAGCTCTGTGACATTGTAATGTGTATTTTCAAGATGGAGCCAAATTGTAAAAAAAATACAATTCAGCAGTAATACTCTTCAAATATTACTGCTGTTTCTATCTTACAGCAGGGTTTCTAAAGGTTTCAACAAGTTAAGTAAAAAAAATGTAAGCGCACAATGAAAAAAATTTGAGATTTATGTCAAGAATGGAAGATCATGAGAGCTAAATTCAGAATATGTACTCCCCTGCAATTACCTTGTAACGTTGCGTGTCTGCCATCCTGTTTTTCTGAGGGGAACCTTTACTTTTTTGTGTCAGATGACTTATGTCCTGGATATGAAGTAATCTCACTCAAAGTAATCTCACTCAAATTCGACTTCTACCAGCATAACATCTAATTAAGGAAAGAATGTGGAAGAAACCCTATAGACTAAATAGTCAAACACAGCACAGAAGCTCTGCAGATATCCAACATTTGTGAAACCTGTGATGTTTAATCTCTGCAACGTGATATTTGCTGAATTACCTTTTGTGGTTGTTATTGATTTTGTTCTTTATAGTGCAATCTCTCTGCATTGTTTGGACAGTAACCGAGGTTCTTCAAAGCGAGGCAACACATAATTGAAAACCTGTTGCTTTGAACACATGAAACTTAAAGAAAACAACAATATCTAATCCAAGCCCAGAAAGAACCAATCAGTCACAACTAATATACAATCATTAGTCCTTGGACAACACAACAGGAAAGATTTGGGGATTCCGACTACTCGCATTGATAAAATTTCATCCAGAAGAGCAACCAATCAATATCCGACCACCTCTATGCTGGAAGCATGCCCAGCCAATTGATGCTCATCCACCTGTGGATAGAAGCCAATCAATAGCAGATGCCGCTGGGCCCCTGTAGTGATGATTGCTTACTCTCCACCTTTCAGAGGAGAGCCCATTGACATAGTGGTTAGAGTAGCATCTTGCTTGCACATGCACACAAACACAGAGGTTCTGCAACCTCGTCCTCTTCAGTTTATCTCAACAAGTTTCTGGCTGAATAAATAACTGCCTGCCTTCATTTGTAAAATCTACACATACACACTATCACACTAACACACACTAACACCCACTAACACACACTAACACACACACACCACGAGTCAGAGCCCGAGCAATTAGACACGAGAGAGAGGAATCTATTGATCTCACTGTGAGTAAAGATCCTCTGAGTTCTCACCATCCCGCTCTCCTTATCTCCTGTTCCTGCTCTCCAGAGATAGATTCCCCCGCCAACAGCAGACAATTCAGATGTTTAAATTTCTCACTTTTTAATTACCACCTTGTCTCCATGCCCTCCCCTTCTCATTCTCTCCTCCAATAGGGACACAACAATCCAACTTTTTTCAGTCCAGAGACTGAAACTAGCACTTGGGCTTCGGGTATCAGCTGCTACAGAGTACCGATACCTGATCCAGCCTTTCGAGTCAGCACTGGATCGTCACATCCCTACTCTTTAGCGAACTTCTTTCCCCTGCCTCTCGATCGGCCTCGAGTTTCCTTTTAACCATCTTTGTCTCTCCTGCCTGTCCAATCTCTGCCTTTCCTCGGAAAATGGCCACAGTGTTGTGCCGGTGTCTCTCTCTGTCGCGTCTCCATGTGTGTTTGAAAGCGAGAAAAAGACGTGTGTGAAAGAGCAGGAGACATAAGCGTTAGGGACGCTCCCATGAGGCTCCTGGAGTAACGCGTGAGAGAGCAAAAGCAGATGAGGTCTAATTAAAAGGGATCAAGAGAGAGAATGAAAGAGAGAGCCTCTGTGTTTCCTAGACATTAACAGAGACCTCCTTCTAAACAAACACTCTGTCACTCACTGTCTCTCTCCTTGGTGGATGATGAAAGACTCTCCAGTCGTCTTGGAGATTGGGCAACCCCCCCACAACCCCCCCAAAAAATCTTTCTCCTTCATCCTCCTTACACCCAGTGAAGGGGATGAAATGGAGAGATGAAGGGGAAAGACATGACTGCACCCTAGTTAGTCCCTTCACAAAGACAAAAGAGAGCCCTGTGACAACCTTGATCCATCACTGTGAAGGAGGCAAAGAGGCGAGGGAGCCGCGGTGTGGATCGTGTGGGTGGAGAGAGTGGGCAGCTCCGGCAGTTACATCCCATTACTCCACTAAACAAGTCCTATCAAGACCTATTTTTCAGTTACCGCAACAGAGCTGCACATGACAGAAGCTTTGGTTACTCTTCATTAGAAGCCCATATGGCAAATATGATAATGTCTGTCACAGATAGAATCAATGTGACCTTGACTGATGGAGGTTGGCACATCTCTTCCGCAGCCTGAAACCGTGTTCATCACATTTTTCTCCTCCAATGAAAGAAGAGACAACGACGGAAAGCAATCTGTAACGGCACCAATCCTCCCAGTTGCCAGATGCCTATTGATTCCTCTCTGTTGCTGGAAGTTTCAACTGAGGATCCTGAGAAGGAAGCTGATCAGGGTGCGAAAACAGGTTTTACAATTAAAAAGAGAAATTTCTACCAGTTGGAATCCAGAAAAAAAAATACTAATTGCAAGGTGAGAGTGAGGACAACAGAATGTCCCCTGATTTTGTTCAAGTGGTAGCTGCTGAGAGCCAAAACGCTTGAGGAACACTTCCTTACAGCCAGCTGTCTGAACAGACACTTCCCCAGTTTAAAGCCTTGACTAAAAGATTCCAATATAAAGGCTGAGGTATACGGATGATCTAATTTTCATGATGTCTTGTGCAACTATGTTAAAAAGCAAAAGTGTGGGTGAAAAAATCTCCCATCATGAGAAGGGGCGAGATGCATTAACCATATTAACACAGAGGGACGTAACACAACACACATTCAGACAGTTTTAAATAGAAAACATGTATAGTGTTGTACTCAATTGTTCACAGGAAAACTGACAGATCCAGTTGTTGGAAAGACAAAGAGCTTGACTGCTTGGTTGGACGTTGGAGTGCACTGGTGTTCCCACCTGTTTGGAGCAGGAGTCGATGTCCTGGGCTCGGCTCTGATACCAGTCGGTCAGCAGCTCGATCGGGGGTGAGGCTGAGCGGAACCTCAGCAGCTCTGGAATCTCCTCGTACAGGAAACTGTCATCGTCCAACAAGTTCTGGTCCAGCACCGCTCTGAGGACGACATGTGGAAAGATGTGTGTATTAATGAATCACACATTTTGTTAGGGAAGCAATTGGTTGGGTGATATTCTTATTTATTACAATCAGCAAAATCTAAAAGACCGAAATCTACAATGATTCGATTGTATATGATTAAAACCAGTGTAAGATATAGCTCTATACCATAGGTTTATTAATATTAATGAACTGCATGCCCAAATCATACCAACTTCACCACTGAACTTCCTCACTTCTTACAATACAGAAGCCAAATGTCAGTGGATCAAATAAAACATTTTTATAATGTAAAATTACATGGATGTATCAATTAGCCAAAGCTTGTTAAAAACTATTTTGAGAATTGGGTCCACCTTCTTTAAATATTATACTTTTAATAATTTCTTTCTGAGTAAGGATTAATGGGTTTAGGGCTGAAGGTCAGAAAGGATCAGAAAGTATTAGGAGGCAGACTGACACTGTTGCTTTTGATCTTTTCATGGGTTTGTTGAAAATAACGAAAAAAGAAAAATCACCAGGCTTGTTTTTTCAGGGGGAGTAGACAGGGTTGGATCAAAAGGGGAGAGAAAACAAGAAACAATACAAATATGGAGAATAAACCACAGAGGCAGAGGAAGAAAAAATTAGCTTGTGAGACAATACATGTCATAAACAAGGTCTTAAACATGGCTGGCATCACCGCAACTCCACACGGTATCACAATTTCACCCTGCAGTTCCTGGCCAAGGAGGCCGCAGCTGCCAGCTCATAATGTGACTGTGAACCAAACTTTTGAAAATGAAATTGCAAATGAAGCTGGCCTCCGTACATGAGCAGGCGAATTGCATAAATTGGCGGTGCAATGAGATCTGGTATTAGTTTGTTATGGTTCTGTTGGGATAATAGGATGTCATGTTTCGTTTTCATGTAATGATGCCAACATAAGCATCTGTCCTTTACTGGGTAGAATCATGGGCGGGGTAAGAGTTTATTATAAAGCACAGTATCTTATTGTCCAAGCATGGTTTGTTGTAATGCTTTCCCTGCAATGCCATGATGCCGTGTGTTTATATCAAGAGTGATGTCACGGTTTACCTGCACTCCTCTGTCTCGCACCAGTCCATCTCTCTGTGTCTCTGCTCATCCCATGGAATTAATGACAATTCGCCTCTGTCATCCAAACTGAGAAAGCAAAAAAAAAGAGGCAGAATAAGACATGGGGAAGAAAGGAGGAGAGACATACACAATTTGAAGAAGGGTCAGTTTTAGGGAAAAGCACAAGTTCATATATATTACTTGAAGGGCGCTCGGTGGAGTGCATACCTCCCCCAAGCCCCAAAATACCCTTTAAATTCAATCAAAAGCTGCACCAAATTTCACACACTCATAGATATGAGTTCTCTAAGTGTGTCTGTTTCTTTTTGTCCGTCAAGATCCATGAATTATTCCATGGGAAACTGGTGAAAATGTCAAAAGGCGAAACCTCATTAAGTGAAAATAAATTCCTGGATCGGCTCCCTGATCTGGATCCACACCAAAATGTAATGGTTTCTTTCTGCCATGTGTTTGTATTCCTCCGCCAACCAATGCATCGTCCAAATCTAAAATGTGACTCTTAGTGAACATTTGGGCCAAATTTGTTCTAGGGCTTCACAAGAATGAGACGGGCCGATAACCCAAAAAACGTAACACCTATGACCACTATCCTTTGCTGTCGTGTAGTCATAAACACATATCAGGGCAAAAACCAATGAGCAAGGGTCCAAAAATAAACTACTCCTTCCACCCACGTATAATCGCATCTGATAAATCATCTCAGAAATTTACGGTATCATACTAAACATGGTTATAAACTACAGGAACACCCAGCTGAGAGGCAGCAACACATGGGGAGTGGAAAAAGCAGAGAATAATAAGAGAGGAAACATGTACTAGAGAAAGAAAGAAAAAAGCTTGTTAATAAACAATCAAAACTTTTAGAAAAAGAGCCTGAGTCGTGCCTCGGCTATAAAAAGCAAGGGCTTTTATTTTCTAAATTCCATGTTGGTGCTATGCTTTACTTCTTCCTGGTCTCCTCGAGTGTGACAGGTGTGAGGAAGAATAATAGGTAAGGATGAATAGGGAAGTGAAGAATGACTCTTTACCCCTGTATGTCACTGGTGACATGACTCAGACAGACGAACACACACAGAATATACAAATGCACCAACACACACCGAGACACTTGGGTGAACAGAAGGAGTTTCCTCCTTTATCCTGCGGTTAAAGCTTTTCATCTTGTTATCTATTTGTCTGTAGAGAGAAAAATAAGTACTGTTGTTGTAAAACACGAGGAGATAGGGCGGGCTACAAATCATCTATAAGTTACAAGCGAAGAGCGCACACTCTCACACTCTCACGTTGTTGCAGCTTTTTTAAAACACACCCATAAATTGTATGCAATCACGAAATACATAAAAAGTGTCCAAGAATCTGATTTGATTTATGTCAGGATGAAAAAGCAGAGGGAAGTTTTATTAACAAACATTTCAACACAAGATCTTCCTTTTAAAAGATGACAAATATCGAGAAATCTCACTGCTTCTTCTTTAAAAATCTCATTCTCTTTTCTCTTTTTTGTTCCCCTCGTTCCCTGAGGCCATGCTCCTCTTTCTTCATTAAAGACAGCCAGGTTAGAGGCTGGAGAGTAAATATTGGTGTGAGCACTCGGATATCGATGTGAGCAATGAGTTATTTCACGTCCCCTCCCCTAATCTACTCTTCTTCAGCCTGAGTGAGAGACGAGGCGAAAGTGGAACGGCAGGAATATGGAGATGGCATTTGAGTAAATTTTCATTTCCACATGGGCCAAACCCTTTAGAGCTGCAGGCAAAGTTCTTGCAACAAAAACACAACTATTGTGCATTCTTCCACATGTACAGGGTTCCCTTATAGAGCCTGATCAATATTACAGGAGAAAGTTTCCCCCCTTCCAGTGAAGCAAGACAAATAAATAGTGAGTGAGCTCCAAACAGATGGCTCGGGCCGGCTCCTTCTGCTGCAGTGTCGGAGCGAGTGCTGTTGAGGCAGCAGTTGGTGCTCACAGGCTGGGGAAAATAGGAAACTGCCCCACAGCGCCAGAGCCATGATGGATGCCCACTGCAGAGCCACAGCCGCCTGACCTCCATACAAACTCAGACATGGCTAACAAAAGGGTGCAGTATAGTGGAGTGTGTATGTGTGCGTGCCGGCGTGTGTAAAAACTATATGAGCAGTTATATCTATAGTGTAAATGTTTTTTAGCTCAGGACTCCAGGGGACTCAAGCCTTGTACATGTGTTCTTCTAGAAATGTAGTTGTGGTATTTACATGTATATATATAATAAGTACTCACAGAGAGAACAAAGGAATTGTGAAATAAGGGGATAAAGGTGAGGAGAAAACCAGAGTCTGTCACCTCTGTTACAGAAACATAAGGGGTCTGAGGAATGATTCCTTCCCCTCTGACACACTCCTCCATCATCTCCTTCTCACATCCCCTCTCCCAAAGTCCCCCCCCCTTCAGTGCTCTTTCATTCTCAGAGCTGAAATGTATTGTGAGACGAAAAAGTAGAACAAGAACTACGGTTGCAATTATTGCAGCCAGTATTGTATCATTTTAAGGTGTTCATATTTTATATGTAAATTGGCCATTGAGTCTCTTTCCTATTATTTTCTTTCCTGTGTGACAGAGTCAGCCCTGAAGCTGAAGCTTATACTAGTGTAATGGAAGAACATGTTTGTGTGTGCGTGTTTGTGGGTGTGTGTGGGTGTGTGTTTCTCAAGGACACAATAAGACTCATGCTGTGTAAAGGTGAGAACAAAGGGGCCAGCGTGTGAAAGGTCTTTAAGCATGTTCTCCATAAGGGATGTGATCCTCATGTTGAATGGTTTCAATTTACGATTTAGTGACAAGTGGGACTTGAACCTTCCAGAGAGGTGTAAATAGGACTTTCAAGACAAAAGGAAGGATTTGTGACCCTGAAGTTTCTTTGTGTCATAATGGCAATTGTTGTTGAGGAGAATCAAAAAACATATATATGAGAGTATAGAATGACAGGCAACTAGTTTTTCAGTTTGGGTAAATATGGACATTTTTACTTTTAGACCTCCTCACGACTGAATACCTCCACCAATCAATGGAAATGCAGGTACCGGTATATTAATTCTTGTGTTATGGTCAAAGCAGTGTTTTGTCAAAGTGACCCTAACCTTGAATGCAAGTGAATGTTTGTCAAAAATTTGAGGAAATTCCCTGAACGTGTTTTCATGTTCACCATAAGGGGAAAGACGGATGGAGGGAGAGACAAAATGATGTGGTTCTCACCTGGCCTCAGGCAGCAGAATGGTGTACTCGTGTGGAGAGGTGGTTTCTGGGAAATTGTTAAGGATGGCTAGTCGATGCTGGAGCAGATCTGCTCCATGGTACGTGAAGAGGATGTCCAGAGCCTGAACGTTACTCTCCTGTTGAGGAAAAATATTGAGTATCCAACAGACAAACATTAAAAAAAAATGATTTACATTTTTTAAATAATACAAAAAAAATTATGAGATTGCATTACTCAAAGAAACGAAGGTAACCATAAGTAAACATATGAAACTATTTAACACAAAGCAGGAAGGTTTGAGGAAAAATAATGGAAAACAAAATAAAAGAAACACCCTGCTGTATAACACAACTCGTCTGAACTACGTGTACCTAATAAACCGATAACTGACTGTATATCAAATTAGAGCCAAACAGAGTTGCAGACGGCTATAGATCAAATGA
The DNA here is from genome assembly GCA_038501795.1 of Pseudopleuronectes americanus. Classification (NCBI taxonomy): domain Eukaryota; kingdom Metazoa; phylum Chordata; class Actinopteri; order Pleuronectiformes; family Pleuronectidae; genus Pseudopleuronectes; species Pseudopleuronectes americanus. The sequence goes on along the minus strand of CM076734.1, from coordinate 9,896,531 downwards.
GACAATTAGTGAGGGAGTGTGTAGGAATCTGATGTTACCCTGGCATAGTTCCTCGCGGACAAAACAATATTTTGACTGCGGAACTTCTTGAAGAACTCGGCGTCGTATTTCTGCTCTGCTGCGTGAGGGCCACCGAGTATCTCCTGTGGAGTGTCAGAAAGAGAGGGAAGAAGAGAAATACATTTTTGAAGCAGATGTTTATCTTTCTGGAGAGGATGGAGTGAGTGAACGGAGGGAAAGTAAAACTAAAGATGAGAGGTGAGGAGCTAGGAGATGATGTGACTGCAAATGAGTCCAATAAAGCAAAGTCAACAGAGGTGCTATTTAAACTTTCAAGCGTACAGCTGTCTGAACCATCTGAGGAAGGTGTGTGTGTGTGTGTTTGTGTGTGTGTGTGTGTTTGTGCATACGCATATGTCAGGAGGGAACATTTGTTGTCATGGCCTTTGGCTTGAAGGGATTTATGTGTGTCCGGGTGTATAAAATGTCTGTAGCCTTCTGTAGGCCAGACTGTGTGTTGGGGGCCCTTTGTGTGTGTGTGTGTGTGTGTGTGTGTGTGTGTGTGTGTGTGTGTGTGTGTCTCGCGTGTGTGTGCGCATGCTTGTGTGCGTTGGTGTGTGTCTTGATGGATAGCCTTTGAATGTGCAGTATGCAGACACAGTCGGCCGAAGTCGGGATGATAAAAACCCTAATATCATATTCATAGACAGCCAGAGAAAATGGATTGGGGCAAAAGGAAATTGCTGCAGTTACCATGACAATGTCCGAATAAAGAGAGAGACGTCATTATGTCTGTGTTGAATATGTAGCAGAGTAAAATCTGATCTCTCCTCTCCAGAGAAGGAGAAAGTGACGTCCTGTTCTTCTGTGATTTATCGTGGATGAGAAGTGTGTGCATGATAATGCTACTCGTAAATCTAAAATCCAGAGTGTTTCCGAAGTTGCCTGTGTCAAAGTTTGAATCAAAGCTTCCATCCATCCATCTCTCCTGCACTAACACTCATACACTGGATGAATATTGGTTTAGTAAAACCATATGTTCTCGTGTCAAACTGGGATTTGTCTCTCAGATAGCACATTACCAAACTAGTGGGTGATCTCCGGCTGACTGGACAGGAAACCATTAAGTTGCCAACGGGTAAAAACGAAAAATACATTCGCTTATTTAAACATGTGAACACATAACATGGTTTTTAAGTGACCTTCAAACTTCAGATGTCAACTTCAAAGTATGATAATTGTAGTTAATAGTACATGAAACACAACCTCTTTCCTGTGAGGTCTCAGTGAAGCAAGATGCATTCCTTGAGCTACATTTTTCATAATGAGTCATTAGCTTGGAAAACACCCTCACAAACCCCCACATCTCAACATTATCTTTTTATTTATACTAACACAGACACATATACACACATACACACGGACACACATACACATACAAACACACGTTCATTAGGAGGAAGAATTGTGGTATGAATTTTGCAAATGAGCAGCCCTGAATGATGACTGGCTGATCCAGTCAATTACCGGTACTGTTACTCTACAAACACTGACCCCTGTAAGGCCATTATAAGTGAATAGGTATATTGTGTAAATATATCTATCTGTGTGTTTTAGTCATTATCCAAGTATTCCTTGTTAAGTGTAGTTCTGGCTCGACGGTTCAAGGATAGATGCTGATGGAGGATGTGCTGCACTGAGAAGGGTGTTAGACATTTCTGAAATAGTGGTGACACTTGCTGATCTGTTAGTTATTAAATCTAGATCTGAAATAATAAATCTAGTAGTCTATTGGCCAATGGACAGAAAACAAAAAAAAAGTGTCTGACCATCTTGGTTGGCATTAGCTTAGCATTTCGTCTAGTGTTTGCCAACACTCAGCCACTGTGGCAGTAAGTGATGTGTTTTATTAGGTCTGAGCTATTGCTACTTAACTAATGCAACAAAAGAACATTTTCATTTCTAGAAACACATTTAAATCAAATGATAAATATTCTTAAAGTTAGCTGTATATATTTTAAATATTACACATCTATTTAGTTTTTAACACAAACACATGTATTACATCATTATTTTGGTCGAATCATGAACTGAGTGTGTCTGTTAAGATAGACTAGTTCAGGACTGCAGACCCACCAGAAGCATTCAAGGGAGATTTGTGGAAACATGATTCCACTTTTTATAATCTATATGATACGGTAGATAATATGATAGAATGACGCCCTGATTTAATATGTTTAACTCCAGCAAATTTGTATTGATCAGTTTGGCGGCAGGTTGTGTTTCATTGTTGATTTGTGAGAGGCTATTTTTACCTCATATGTGGCCAGTCGGTCCAGGTAGGAGAGAAGTTTCAATCGGCTCCGACACAGCTCCTTCTGCTCCAGAGTTAGCCTACAGAAACACACACACACACACAAATCATACAACACAAGCTTTTCAACACAATACAACACAAGAGCTCTTCTCAAATTGCAAGATCTGAATAGACTTTTATTCTTTTCTAAAAAGCCAAATCAAACTTCAGGCTTAGTCTGCTCACAGGACTAACACACTTGGCTTTAAATTAACTGCAAACTGACCCTATACAGTACACCCACAGGGGCCTACCTTATATAACAATGCTGGGGACCGGGGACTACAGTACCACATGGTGCCCTCCAGATCTAATCATTTTCTAAGCGCAACAAATCAAGTTCTTATAACCATAAGAACCCTTCAGTGTTATGTATGGGATGCCTGATGTCAATGAGGTGAGCGATCGCCTCCATGTGAATCAAATCCATTTTCAATGTCATTTAATCACAACCATAAATAAATTGGATGACCACGAACACCAAGGCACTGGGCTATATGGGATCTACCTGCAATTCAATCACTCAAGCTGTTCCCAAGGAAAAGGAGCCACAAGGCTTCGGTGTATGGTCAGGTGTGCCCCATCACTTCACACACACTCACACACTCCGAGTTCACTCCGTAAGTAAATAACCTGAGCAGGTCGAAGTGGTGGCCAGAGTCCTGGATCAACCGCAGTTTGAACACAGGGGAGCTGACCCCTCCACCGCCATCTTAATCCTTAATCCCTCATTACAGAGGGCGCTATAAGGCCGTATCAGGGTTCCTCCACATTGGGCTAACAGAGATTAACAGTGTCTGAACACACTCTCTGGCACATCAAAGAGTCGCGGCTTAGCACTCACGCTGGTGGTAATTATTACTTTGCTCTGCCTCTTCACCGCAAAGTACGAAAAGTGGAGGTGGAGGGAGGAGAGCGGGCGGCAGGATAGAGATGGAGCAGAGATGATACGAGATGTTGGAAAACTATTAGGTGTATGTGTGTGAGTCTGCGTGTTTGTGTGCATCTTGCATTTCAAAGCAATTCGAGCGGCAGGTTATTACAAGCAGATGGCATCACTCCTCTATCTCTGAGCACACCCCAAATATGACTGTACTGGCCAGATATTGAAATGCATAAACAGGCCAACACACTCGTATGCAGGCACGGAAACACACGCGCGGAAATGTGGTGTGAGATAAAAGCGATTATCAGAGAGTGCGAGGGACAAAATTGGACTGCATAAACAGACAGAAATACTTTGCATGCACGTGGATGTGACACTAAAAGCGCACACACACACACACACACACACACACACACACACACACACACACACACACACACACACACACACACACACACACACACACACACACACACACACACACCACACACACACACACACACACACACACACACACACACACACACACACACACACACACACACACACACACACACACACACACACACACACACACACACACAACACACACACACACACACACACACACACACACACACACACACACACACACACACACACACACACACACACACACACACACACACACACACACACACACACACACACACACACACACACACACACACACACACACACACACACACACACACACACACACACACACACACACACACACACAGAAAATGAAAAAACGAGACATCTGACTGAGGTCGGAATTTGATCAGATGAACACTAAGACTTTGCAGCACAGAGCACGCTTTTATCCTCACTCTCTTTCACCCCATCCTGTACACCCTCTCTCTCTCTATCTCTCTCACACACACACACACAACACCTGCAGTATTGTCCATCTAGTTGTTGCATGCAGAGAGCCAGAGCAGCAGTTATAATGGTCCTTGGTGGGTTCTGATGACAAAGAGGCCAATATGTGAAACCACCTGCATGCAGTCGAAACGACAGGTTTTAAAACATGAAAAACAAACAACACTGAACTGGTGCATGACAGTAAAGAAAACCAAGTGCTGACTCAGTCTACCTTTTATGTGACCTTACATTTCAGGATAACTACAAGTGCAACACATTGATTAGGGCTGGAGGACTATACCTTGCAGTAACAGGACAGGATTGGAAAAGTACATTAACATCCATCATTTTATTGGGTACTTTAAACGAAGAGGGAAATTAAGATCTTTTAGTATCTTATAGGACAACAAAAGTCGATTGAGTTGATTTTACTCCAGTTACTGAAAATGTGATTCTCTCCTGAACAAACTGTGACCTTTAAAAGTGACTTCAAGAAGAATTCTTTACTCTTGTTTTACTAACCTATGGGATAAGAACTGCTTTATTACACTCTTCTGGCTGCTGATAGAACATGGGCCTGATTGATCATGTCTTTCAAGCACACAGACACACACAGACACACAGAGACAACCTTCAAACATGTAGCAGGACACGAGATGCACCCTGTGTGACAGTCAATATTTAAATAGAGTCCTCATCTACACACAAGAGCAACAAACACACACACAAGCAGGGTCGGAGCAACTGTGATCGATACTGAGCCATTTCTGTAATGGTGGTGTAGTTAAAAAGAAATTAAGAGAATTATTATCTGTCTCTGGCCTCGGCCACGGGGCTCAAGGCAACATGGTTGGATCCATTAGTGAGGGGCTTCGCTGAGCCCAACACACACACACACACGCACACGCACACGCACACGCACACGCACACGCACACGCACACGCACACGCACACGCTTTGGGGATTTGTGTGAGCACGCTGACACTGACTCAGAGATAGGGGAAGGAGAAAAATAGGCATATTTAAAGGAGGTAATTCACTGAGGATTTAATATAATGGTTTCTTTAATGTTTGTAAATTATCGATTGTTTTTACTCCCTCTTATATCTCATTCTTATCCTCCATCTTTTCTTTATCTACCACAGACTACAGGCCTAATATAAAGATTAGCAGTTTTATTACACAATGAGCTAAACAGAAGGAAAATCAAACGGGCAAAGGGACGAGGAAAGTACGAAGGGAACCGAGGGATTAATGTTCTACTGTTTCTGCTCTTTCTCATTTGAATGCAGACTGGAGACTCACTTGCTCATCTGTTGAACAATAGAGACCAACTACAAAGCTTTAAATACCTGTAACTACAGTAATTACTTACATATGGCTAAGCATCTTAATCATTCGTTTCAGCATATGCACATTTTCCTTTTGCTCGTATTTGGATATTTTAACACACAGTGTCAATATGTATGTGAATTTAGGCTTAAGAGTGTTTCATTATGCAGGTGTGTGAGCGTGTGCATGTGTGGTGCGTGTGTGTTTGTGCATGAGAGGTGATTAGTGATCACTAAAGGGTTTTTCATTAGTCTTTCCCTGGGCACTCGACAACAAAGGCATAAATTACCTCCAGCAGATTACCCACTAATCTCCACCAACGCTTTTTTTCCCTCTCTCGCTCCCTCATCCTCATTAATGTCATTGCCTTTATGATCCCCTCTCCGGCGTGCGACCTAATCAAACAATCACGCTTCAAATGTGGCAGCATTCGCTCCCATTTCCTCCTGGTTTTGGTAAATGCCTTCACCTCGATTTCTCCTTTTCTTTATTTTGAATAGTGTAATCACTCTTCCCTTTTGATACTCGGAGTAATCATGAATTGAATTTAATCTTTCCGAACAGCAGGTAACAACCTGCCAACAAGGCAGTGACATGGGTCAGTGTCTTTTTTCTCTGTGGGATTTTACCACCCACCTAACAACTGCTGCTGAGACTTAGAAGCTGGTGTTTATGCACCGTTTTTAGTCATTTGTCATAAAAGCAAAGTGAGGAAATAGGAAGTATTATCCTGCAGAAGGATTATATTTAAAATACAGGCTTTGGTAACTTGCACCAACCAGGCAGATGCTTGTTAAAGCCTGGCTCCTACAGCTGAAGGATGGTGTGTGTAACTACTAGTCCCGGGAATTTCATTCAAATAAATCCTCTCATCTCTGTGCATTTAGAATATTGGCAGGATTTCTCCCGGCTGTGACTTCTTCCTGTCTTCATATGTTGCCTTACTGAACAACCAAGCTGAATAACCAACCGTCCGACTGGCTGCATACCTGCTAAAGTCCACCTTGGCAAGCAGTTCTTGTCTCTTCGTGTTCTCCTTCTCCTTCTTCTTCTCCTCCAGCTCCTCGTCATCCGAATGCATGTCTTCGTAAGGGAGGTCATCGAGGTCAACATCTCCTGGCATGATAAACCTAGGAAAACGCAGTGAAATCACAAAGGTACAAAGTAAATATGCAGTAAAAGGGCACTCAGAGAGTGCATATACCTCCACAAAGGCCCAACAGTCTACTTATGAGCTCACATTAAAGGTCACTAGATTTGGATCTGCATCAAATTGCCAATATTCATAATTATCAGTCCCCTAAACATGCCTGCTCTTTTGAGGACGATCCATGAATTTCTCTGTGAGAAAATGTTGGGAAAAACACTATCTTGCATTTTTAGGAAAATCTTCTGATCAAGAAGATTTGTTATGGATTCTTTCCTTTCGCATTTTATTTCCCCAAGTTTAGTTCTAATCCGTCCTGCAGTTATCGCGTAATCTTGCTTCTTAACGGACAAAAAAAGAAAAACCATTACCCCCTTGGTAGAGGTAATAAACAAAAGGAGGACAGAATGAGCTTCAGGAGGAAGCTGTAAAATGTTAATATTGTTATAGCTGATTATGTTTGTGGAAGGATTGCGTTGGCGTGTGTGCATGTGTCCGTGTGTGCCTTACCTGCCCCCATCCTCTTTGTTCCCTATGGCTATGAGGGCCTCAAGGTCAGTTCCCTTCAGGCCGTACTGCAGCAGCTCCTTGGCAGCATCAACATTCTCCGGGACGCGTTCCACACACTCATGCAGCACCCACGAGCGCTTGCGGATCTTGCTCTGGGTTAAGGAAAGTAGGGAGCGGAGAGGGAGCAGGGATGAGTTCAGAAGAAATGGTGGACTAAAATGAGGTACAGTATGTGAAAATTTGCTGCAAATTGGTAAAAATGATGCGTGAAATAGAGTAACGGGGTCGTGCTGCACTTCAGCGTGTGCGTCTCCATCTAACCCAAACACATTTACTGAATATTTTTAACCAGTCATCTAATATACTATAAACCCACGTTGCTCTGCCAAAATAATTTATGATCCTCATTTGCTCACATCTGTATTTCTTATTTCTTTCATCTCTTACCAGGTAATCCTGGATGGAGGCGATGCTGACGGTACTTTTCCTCCACTGCCTCTGGTAGACCAGATCGGAATCCAGACTATACGCGTGGGCAAGAGATAGCGCCTCACCATATTCCTCATTGTCAATCTGTGAGAGAAATGCAAATAAAACGCATTACGAGGACATAAACCAATATGTATGCATATTTTATTGAACAGACAGCGAAGAAGCAAATGTATATAATCAGAGAAGACAAGAACATGAATATTCATTTGAAGGTGATGTAGACAAGTGTCGGAACGGAGCAGACAGCAGCTCTAATTAAGTAGCAAATGAAGTTTTCTGATGTTATATTTAAAGATGGGAGCAAAACAACACGACTGCAAAACAATACACAATACACCAATCGAGAGAATTAATTGAACAAAATACATTAAATGAATTCAGACCACGTAATATTTACAGCAAATCTCCAAGTAAAAGAAGTCATGATAGAAAAGTTAATGGCCCACTTTTTTCATCACTCTGAAGGACAAAGAAGGTTTTAAATAAGCCTGTGCAATAGCTATGGCACTTCCGAAATCCTTGAGTACGCACAATGAATACTCAAAGACTGAAGGGGAACGACTCAAACATGCAGATTTCAATCTGTGTAGCAATGTGACACAGACCGAATTGGATCTGCTGCTGAGGGATAAGGAGAGAGACTAAAGAGGAATCAAATATTTGGGGGATATTTGAAGAAAGAAAATCTGCAGGGGCAAAGGAGATCCGTCAGTCTGAGCCCGAGGAGATGGTCTTACAGGATGGAGACAGATGGCCCCGAACTTTTCAGACCTTATTTGGGATCAACACCGCAGGGAACAGACTTACTAACTCAAAAAGTCTTTGAAAACTATTACAAACTATGGAAGTGAGATTCAAAGAAAACCAAAATCTCCCACATGTCCCCATTACTATGAATGAGTCGAAAAAATAATGTAAGGTTCAAAAGTAAAAAGTAAAAACATGTTGGTCAAATGCGGAAAAACGGCACAAAATTATTCAAATTGACTTTTTCTAAATTATCTAATCTAATTCTGAGTCTGGGAGAATTTAACGCGAGCAATGTATTGAAATTAATTACACCTACATTTCAAAGTGGCAACAAATTATACCCCAAACATGCGTAACCAGCTGTCCTGACAGGGACAACATCAACTCCTGTGTAGGTAAATCCCTCAATGACATCAACGTCCTGCATGAAGGTCAGACTGGATTCATGCTTTACCATCGCACATGTGACATGTATATATCCTCACCAGCCTCATTAACACACATTATCTATACCACTCATCCTCATTAGATGTCACGGGGGAGCTGGAGCCAATCCCAGCTGACATTGGGTGAGAGGCGGCGTACACCCTGGTCAAGTCGCCTGCAAAACGCATCCACACCTTCTGTCAGTTTAGAGTCTCCGATTAAGCTAACCTCAATTTGCATGCCTTTGGAACTCCCGCTCTGAGAAAACCCACGCATGTAGAGGAATTTAAACTGGGATACAAACCAAGAATCTTCTTCTTGCCACAAGTGCAGCTAAATAAAAACAACATGGTTTTAGAGATTTTCAAAAAAACCTTTTCACTGTGTTTCTGGCATGAGAGTCCCTTTAATTATTAGTTGGCACTGGGGGGTAAAATCTATTAGGTCTCATTAACAGATGTGCAATGGAAACAAAAGAACCCATTACTTCAAGCAGCACTTCAACATAAATACATCAATGAAAATCTACAGCCCGTGGTATAACAGCAGGAAACAGAGGTCAAATGTGTGATGGTTTCTGATGACCAGGCTCTACTGTGTGCTATAGAGCCTGGACATCCTCCACAAGTTCCGACTAACATGGGCACCGACTGTAATATGGAAAAGCATAATACATATTTAGACTGTGAGTATCAATTCCATTGGACATTTTGGCAGGGCAGTGAATGAGCTGGATGAACAGGCAAAGTGGGCTTTTAACTCCACCAAAATAAAATAAAAAATCTGGTTAAAATTCATGTTTAGAACTGGCTCTAGAATCTAAATTCAGAGAAGAGCCCAATAATATTTTACGGTGGTGAAGCGTGGGGTCCATTAACCAGCCAAGACCTCCCCAAAATGGGAAAAGCATCCACTGGAAGCTGTGTGCAGAATGGTGCACAAATATACTTCTTTTAGACACGTGGCACAATAACACATGCAGAGCAGAACTTGGCCACTAAAATTAAAAAGAGAGCCATCAAATTGTACAAACACCTCCAATCTAGCGACCCACACTCCTATCAGTGCAAGGCCATTCAGCACTGAGAGGTGAACATAGATAAGAGTCCCCTCTGCCAGCTAATCAAAAAGCTCTCAGCCCACACACACACATACACACACACACACACACACACACACAAGATCTCAGACAAAACAATGTGACCCAAGGAAACCGAATTATATTGGAAGGAAACCAGCAATTCACAAAGTAAATTATTCTGCTCAACCCTAAACAAAGAGTACATGGTGGCGGAGTACCTGACCCCCAATGACTGATAGAAAACTAAAGAAATGTTGACAATGTTCAGACGAGGTGGACACAGGCCAGGTCCTGGAAAGAAAAGCCAAACTATGAATCAGGAGACGGAAAATGATCAGTCTCCATGTCTGGTCGTTGTCTTTCTGTGTTTTGGAGACCCTGTGTCTGTGTTGGACTCCAATTGGAGACTCTAACTTGACTCTATGTGAATATGGGTGCGATTGTTTGTCTGTGTATGTTGACCCTGTGATACCCTACCTCTCGCCCCAATGTCAGCCGGGGAGTGCTTCAAAATAATAAGCTGTACAGATAAATAGTGGAGTATCTAACCTACCACACAAAAATAATAACAAGACCAAATGTCGACAGCCACACGATCAGCTGTTGTCACCATACATCAGCTCTTTAAAGTAAATGCTACAATCAGCCTGCGATCACGCTCACAAAGACAAAGATAGTGAACTTCTAGCATGATAAGAAATTAATTAGCTTTACACGTATTTGGTCATAATCAAAGATGTAGACGATGTAAACATTTTTACCTGACAGACAATAACTCAGAGAATCACTGTAGTGATGTGCATACAAAGCAGTGTTAATCAGGAAAACAAGATGGTGATAAACATGATAAGCATAACACCTGAGTCACATATGAATATGTGAAGGAAAACATAGCTTGACATCACGTTTACATTAAGCTTTAATTACCGCAGTACCAGTTTCAGTAACATGGCTACAGGCTTTATATAAAGATGGACTGCTCACCCTAAGTGAAGACGAAGCATCTTGATTGCCTCTGGGTGGCTGACTGCAAATCCTGCCTCCTCCATGTTAGTGGATAGGACATGAAGGAGGGACATTGACTGAACTGAGCTAGGGAACGATAACCACTCATTTTAAGCAGCTCTTACTGATTGTTGTCAAAGTATTCATCTTTCTGATACATTTTTTGGGGGAAATGACATGATTGACAGCTGAGGCCAACTTGCGATTGGTCAAGCACCTGTATCGCACCCCCCATCACTTCTGAAAAGACTGTGTTTCCAAATGACGTCTTCAGTCTACAGCATTTCCTCTTATCACTATACCGTATATAGCTCTTAGGTAGTAGCAGTTGTGTCCTCATAATTAATACAGAATTAGCCTGGCAACACATGTCAAGACATGATGATGCTTTAAGAGGATTTGTGTCATATCAGTGTCTCACAAAATGATTTGATCCCACAACATCATGACACCTCAGTTTATTCAGGCCCACACAATGTGCATTAGAGTGCATGTGTGACTGACACACTGAGTATCCCCCTCTCTATCTCTCGCTCTCTCTCTCTCTGTGTGTGTGTGTGTAGGAGTACAAAGCATCACATTAGCCAGACTGCGGTTCCTCGAGGGCAATAAGAAACCCACACAGTTAAACCTCTCGTAGGAGGACATCAAAAACTGCTTCCTTCTCTCTCTGGATTTAGCTAATAAAACTGTTAGCAGCCCTGCTAGTGTGCTGCTCATATACAGGCAGGGTTACGCCATTGAAGGCATCATCAAACTCTTAAAGACATGAGGAGGTCGGCTTAAGGAAATCCCCCGGACTCACTCGCTCTGGACTATTCACAGACGATTGGACCACAACCTTGACCGAGGCGAGGCTTCGGAGAGACGAGGTCATACGAGGACAGATCGGGTCATTCTGGTTTGTGTGGATGAGTGTGGATGATGTGTGTACTGTACTGATCTAACACTAGTGATGCATAGGGACTGACAGGCAATAAACAAAGTGTGCATGCATACACAGACGTACATAGACATGCAGACAATCCAGACACCTCTCCTCCTCTTCACTCATACGCCTACATGTGTGGTGTATGTGTGCTGGACAGAAAAACAACAGGAGAGCGGCAGCAGCAGCTGGTGAAGTGCCGCGGCTACCAAGTGTTACAAAGAGATAATAATGATGTATTACTTTCTAACTCTCCACTGTTAGGATTGATGGTGATGACTAATGGCATCTAATGATGATGACAATGATGAAGAAGGCAGCAGATGATGGGTCATAAAAATGACTGATGAACCGTGCTCAAACTTGGGGCCGTCGAGAGCCGATACCACTCTCCCCGTGCTTTATGATCGAGCATGTTGTTGTCTTTGCTGCAATTTGTAGTGAGCAGCAACGACAGCCATATTTCTAATGCAGCAATTAGCATTTCAGAAGAACCCCTGGGACTGAGCAACAGCCTTAAAGCAGACTGAACATCTTGCTTGGTTTTCATTTCTCCTCAACAGCGTGCTGGAGCTGATCCAACAAAACAATAGCACTTCACTGAGCTGACACGGGATTTATTTTGTTGGAAACCAATTTTGCAGATCAGCCGGTTATAAATCATTCAATGGCCAGACAGATTAATTTGATGTCCTTCAGTTGCTGCTAAAATCGGTGGCCAAAAGTAAATGATATCAATCTCCAAAGAATATTGAGAACTGCTCTTAAAAAATAATTACTTGCATTATAGTGACTTAAGTATCAGTCTGAATATGTGTGGGCCTTAAAAGAGGAACCCTGCAAACCTAATGGGTGATATCAGTTTATTTGGCTAAATAAATGTAAAGCACAGTATGAGAGAGAGAAGTGCACGTCAGCACTGGAGTTGTTGTATAGATTACTGAACTGAAAGAACATTGAAATGGAAACACGAAGGCATTATGGCATGAACACTGACGAAAGCTTTTGTCGGCTAAGCACATAAGCGTTTTGTTGTGGGAGTGCTGCAATGAATAAGTAAACAGCAACAGTAATGTGACTCTCCATTTTCTCCCCAAATGTGGATATGCTACCTCATTCTGCGGACGCCTACTGGGTTTAACACAGTGTGGCTGAAAGCTAACTTGTTAAATCAAAGTGCCTGTCCACACAGATCACAGCAATAATGTGACTGTTAGGAAATATGCCGGCCCCAATGCCAATGCTAATATATCAGCTTATAAACAGTATACTGCATATAGAAAAATGGCAAGGATCCCCACAATGTCATTATCAAACCCTAATGACAAAGAAATCTAATTGAGACTTGTTAGTTTACAGTTTAACCATAAACTTGAATGAAAAGAGAACACAATTACAGTGTCATCTCAGCGCAGAGTTGCACTTCCAGCTGTTAGTTTTGCTTCAACTGTTCAGATCATCTAATCTGCGTAAATAGAGATTGCCGATTAAACTAATTAGAGGGAATATCGGCCGATACCAAATCGGTGGCCGATCGATCGGATTTTACTATAGAATATTTAAAGGCTCATTTGGGTACTTTATCATTATTAGCTACACTTACAGTAAAATCTTCTGAAACTTGAAATACAGACAATGAGGGTGGCCATGAACAAGAGTGTATCACCTCTCAAGGATTTAAAAAAAATGATATTTAAATAAGCAAGTTTGCCATTCATTTTCTCATAAATTCTACAGATAATCTTCTGAAACCTGATGTACTGACAGTGAACAAGAGTGAGGGGAAATATCTGTGTCACCGCTTAAGGAAAAATTATATATAATATGATGAAGTTATGAGTGCTCATGTTGTAAGTCAGGCTCCAGTGATTAAACTTCCCCACAGAGTCACTGAGCTCTGGCTGCTCATGATAATGTAATTATGCTGTTAAGCAGGTACGACGATGACCATGTTTAACAACCACATGCAAGGGTCTCATTATTCTCCCTTTATGTCATCAAGCACTTTGAAATTGTAACGTGCTCATGTCACCACATTGATTCAGGTTTCACAGGAAGTTCAGAAGCTATTGTGTTTTGCACATTCTGCTGTCGATGTTATAAACAAGATACTCAAGCTTCAAGACAGATTTATCGTGAGTGAACATTAGTATTCCTCCTTTTTCGAGCTGTGTCAGTCTCCTACCTTCCTCTGGTACAGTTCCTCTGGCGTCGTTGACCTCAGGCTGACCAGGCGGTAGTTCTTGACCACGGTGCGGGGGCGCTTGCGCGGCGGGGCAAAGCGCTCCATCTCTGTCACATAATACAGACCCTGCTTGATGTAGCCAAAGTAGCGGGCTTTGGCTGAGGACTCCTCGTCTGAGTCAGAGTCTCCTCCATCGTCGCCCTCCTCGTCCTCGCCTGACCCAGCGCTCACGCTGCTCTCCAGGCGTGCACGCTTCTGGGCGTGCTTCACCTCACACTGCGGAGGAAAGAAACCCAGCATCAAGAATGGGAAAAAAAGGATTAAAAGAGGTTTGAAGCAGAGGAATCAAAGAACTGAAATGAAGGTTCACGATAATAATAGGTAAAAGAGAGAAGTACAGTTGAATTGCACAACAAACATATGACCTAAAAGAGACCATAAAGCCACCGTTGTCTTGCATCAAAATGCATCTGTAACGTATCCAAATCCTAAAGTGAACAGACCCAACACCCAAGTGAAGAATGAAAAACGAAGTGTGTGATTCAGTGAAGCACAGTTGACATCTAGCTGATCTTCCACTGGTAAACACACTGGATCTTCACGGCCTTGTGCAGGATCAGCCGGCTGTCTGAGCACAAAACAACAGCGAGGTCAAGCTGCTTGATAGAGAATCTAAAGCCAAGCTGCCAAAGTTCTTCCTTCAACTTCAATAGTCCTGTTCTCTAGTTTTGCGATTGCCTCAGTCGGGGGAGAAAAAATATTATTTGCTCATTTATCATCGACACGCCGTGGAGAGAAGTCCTCATATTTCGTAGCGATGCCCCTCTGGGTTTCAGCCCACTGGAGAAAAAACAGAGCACTTCCAACAGCGCACTGCTTCCAGCTAGAGTGTTATGAAACATTTAGCACCTGTAAAACATTAAGCATCTTAATCAATGTGGAGCTTCTATAGAGCTGCACTAATATGCTACGCTAACTCATCACACGCAAGACATGTGTTAATCATCATAAAAACACATTATTCAGCATCAATTTAGGTGCACCCACTAAAAGCCAAATCTTCATTTCACAATTTCAACACACATGAACCTACAGGCGTTCATTCTCCCTCTCCATGCTAAAGCAGGCTGATGAAACCTTTCCCCCAAAGTTGGCTGGCAAAGCAATCTTTCTTCCTGCTGCTGCTGCTTTCAGATGGCAAGAAACAAAGAACGAGATGAAACAAAGAGGAGTGAAGGGAAGATGTGATATTTGGGTCTATATGGGGGAGGGGTAAAGAAGCAGTGATACATATTTCATCAGGACGCACCCTTACACATGCTTTTACACAATGACACTCACTATGTCTACAAATATGAAGAAAAGGTGAACATTTATAGTTTTAAGACAAAGCTGTCCTTAGAGGAGTCTTATCATATCACAGTAAAGCATCTATCAAGAATCAATGCACACATTCGTGTTGGGGTGGATTTTCATGCACAACAGACTCACTTTTTGTCAGAAAGTGTATTTTTTTTTACGTTTAGACTACTGATCTTGAATGCCCACTCGTGGCCTGTTCAGTCTCCTTTCTCTCACCTAGAGGCATCCAGCCGTGTGTAGCCCTGAACTGAAGAGGCAGTTCAAAAGTGGAACCTCACCCTGAGCACATACCTCCACCGAGGCTAAAATCCAAATTTCACACACTTGTGTCGCAGATATCAGTTTCCTAAATATCAAGATCCATGAATTTTTCCCTCGGGAATTGGCAAAAAACTCCTATCTTGCAATGTTAAAGACAGACACCAACATGTTGTGTTGTCTTCCCTGATCCATACTTCATCTTCCAGTTTTGTGGTAATTTTTTCAGTTGTTTCTGTGTGATCCTGTGGACGAACCAACCAAGAAACAAAGGAGTAACTTCCATTCTATAACATGCTTTTAAACCCCAGAGGATTAATTTGGTTTAAACTACCTCTACAAGGTTAATTAAAAAGTATTTCCTATAAACCTCTCTCTCTGTTTACTTCAACTACATATGCATCCCCCCCGTCCTGACGTTTACCTCCAGGCTGAGGAACCCCCCGTCATGCGCCGCGGTGACTCGTGGCGAGGGCTCGAACCACTCGCAGGATTTGCCCAGCAGGTTGCAGAGTGTCCTGACCGACGAGACGGTGACGGAGCCCGAGCAGCGAGCCATAATCAACACGTTGTCGCTCCACCAGCTCACATCCACCAGCGGGTAATACTGCTCCTTATCTGCGACAGATATGAGGAGACACAGGGAGTATAATGATGTGATTAGACACAAGGGGGGACCGGGTGAAAGCTGTATTTTCATACTTTGTGGACTTGGACCCAAATTTCCGGGTCATACTAAACTTTTTTCAAATCCGTTTCATCCTCTGAGACATATTTACACCTGTGGTCATGTTTATCACTTGTCGTGCATGAGATGACGACTTAAACACAGATTAGCTCTTGCTCAAGCTGTCACGGCAGTCATCACCACTGGCCCCAAACTGTCAAAAGAAAGGCGGTACAGCTGCACAAGAAATACACACACTCACAAGCATGGTCACTGAGGCAGGAAAATATCTGCTAGCCTTGGCATATGGTTGTGTGTCTAAATAACTGTAAGGTTCAGTGAATAAGACCTGTCAAAGATCATTAAATCGTATCCAGTGTCTACCGCTGTGTCAGCAAACAAGGTCGGCTCCCTCTCAAACCGCTCAGGACAAACTACCTTTTATCTTCTTCCTTCTCTCCAGCGACGTCTTCCACTCGGGGTTGATCTCTTCAAATCCCGGCTGAGGGGAGGACCGCAGGATGGAGGAACCAGAGAAGAAAGGAGGGAAAGCAGAAGAAGAGAAAGAGAGGGCGACATTAATCTGCTAACTCTGTTTATACACACACAGAGAGAGACCAGCAAGTAAGCAGAACACACACACACACCATAACTCGGCACAAGAGTCTGCAAATATAAGTTCTCTCTAAGCCACCGGACTTAATGTATAATTTCACACACATACACAAACACACATTCTTATTTGGGCCAGAGAAAGATTACATTAATACCAGTCAGTCAAGCAGCTAATGCATAAAATATTAGCGGGACACAGTTTTATCCTGCATGATCAGAATCTTACATGCTTAGAGAAAATACACAAGCAGCTTGGGGCTGTACCTGTTGGTCCTGGCTCCATGTGGCCCTCTGTCTGAGCGAGGGGACGTCCCAGACAGACAGGCAGCCAGAGAAGTGGATGACGGCCAGGAGGGTGCCATCGGGGCTCAGGCTCATGCGGAATACACCGTCCTGGACAACACAAATAAACACACACAAATTTGGGCTCGAGAGAATGCTCCCTAATCCCATTGAGGCAAACAGAGAGTGCAGCCACTGTACCTTTTCATCCCCATGTCTTGGAAAGAATCTGAAGCTGGGAATCCTAAAGAAACCTCTCTTCTGGTTCTAGGACAAGAACAATGTGTGTGTGTTAGACATAGTTTGAACACTTGTGTGTGAAGACGTGTGTGTGAGTGTGTATTCTGCTCACTGGGTTGACATCATCCTCATGGCTGGTGACCTGCTTGTAGTGCGGAGAGCCAGAGAGAGTCCTCCAGGCTGTGATGCCGCGGCAGGAGGCCTTGGATGTACTGTCGTCTCCAGACTCACAGCCTCCCACCAGCAGCAATCTGGAAACCAAGCACGCACACACACACACACACACACACACACACACACTCATAGTTACCACCTCCATGATTACACCCTAACAGATCAATTAGCACTACCTTACACGGACAGCAAATTAAGGTGGTGACTGCAGGGTCATCCTTCAGCTCGGATTCAAGCCCAGTTATCTGAGTTTTCCATTTCGCCAGGCACTGGGTTAGAAAGTTATTTATCAGAGATTGTTTTTGTTGTTTTTTAAGTCTTGTTGGAATCAATTGCCAGAAACGTCTAAGAAACAAACAACACCACAATGACCACATGATGTGTAGGTCTGTCTTTGCAGTGAAACAGAACAGATGCCACTGCGACTGGGCTCTCAGGGGGGAGGTGTGACGGGAGAAGGAGCACTGTCCAGCTCAACACTGCCCCCTGGTGCAGAGGAACTAGACATTAAGTGAGAGCCAAGATATGAGTATTTTAACTGTTAGAAAGCTGTTTCTTTGTGTTTTTGTAGCAGCTCAAGTCTGAAGTGTAACATGTATTGTATAATGGGATCTAAGGTTTCATTCAAACAGATGCTGGACTACTTCTAACACCCCTGATGCACATCTGTATATTCTGAACATGTATGCTGAATATTGACTCTCTCTGTAATTATGATAATGATAAAAATCACAATATCAAGCTATAGTGCACCATAAAATAAACATGTTATATTCTAATTAATATTCTGGTAGTATTTTAAGTTTTTGTAGGTTTAGCTAATTGAATTATTTTGCCTATGTTCAGTTTCTCACCTTGTCTTTTCTACTTGTCTCTAACCTATTCTCTCTGCTGCTGACCCACTTTTCACACAGGGATCATTAAAGTTTCATCGCATCTATCAGTTGGCAAACATTTGACAGTAGCTTCCAAAATCCATTAAGCTGCCAAATCGAGCTTCACCGGCCAAACTGAGCCTGGTTTTCCTGCAGACTGTGGGAGTGCGGTGAAAAAACCCAGTGAGGGCACAGAGCATGAGCTGGACATAAATAACTGAAACCTCTGACTGCAGCCCGGTGAGGGGAGGGCCAAGGACGTTGTGGACCGCTGTGGTCTATTCCTACAGGTATTGCATTAAAGTGATTGTTTCATTTATTCCTGAGTATGCCCCTTGGCCCTGTTCTATAATGTAAGATATTGTGCCTTTGCAGGAATGTGTGTATAGGAAACCGTTGGCAGGACTATCACAATGTTTTTATAGAATAAACTGTATATGTCAGCAGCATTATCTCCCATCTTGCTAAAATGAAGCTCCACTCAAGTGGACTGAAAGAAAATATTACATTTTAATAAAAATAATAGAAATATAAATCGTGTTTATTTTTAAGCGTATTGACGACATGTAGTAGTTTACTTTTATTGCCCTCGAGCTGTCAAATGATGAAGGAGTCTGAAAACACATTTACGTTATATACGCCGTCACGTAGCATCATCAGTAATTGGTTCAAGCATAAAAATTGATTCAAAGGATGTATAATGATGTCTGTAGATGAGTGTAAACTAATGAAAGATACTCCTGATGAAATACTGTTCTAAAAGAAGTAGAATCAGAAGTAAATGCTACAAGCCGTAATTACACTGCCACTGATCGATTCAAAGCTAAATGCTGGAAAAAAGTATACAAATATTCATTATTTCTGCTATATTCTACGAACTCTACAAACAGATGTGGTGTCGTATTGAAGGAAACCAGTCACTTACCGGTGGCCCGGGTGGTAAAAAGCCGTGGTGATGCCATGGGAGTAGTGGGCAGAGAAACTGAAGCTGTGGTTCTCCTGAAAGTTCTGATTGGTTCCCACACTGAGATAAAGGGGAAAAGGAAAGTCACATGACAAGCCACCTACGACTGAACTCTCCAAATAAATAAACAATGAAAACACGAACGCTCCCTTTAAAAATGTTAATGGCGCGACAAATATGTTATGGCTAAGATGACGGAGAAATTTCAATTCCAGCTGCAATTAAAATGAGACATGGAAAAATATAATCTTTGATTTAAGTGAGGAATCTAAATTGGATTGGTACTAGAGGAGATGTTGTGTAATTTGGAGTGTAATTTGCGTGATATCTCGCTGGGGAAATGTTCCCTAAACTGTATAGAGAGAGGAGAAGAAGGAGGTAAAGAAGGCAAGTGCACAGGGAAATAGCTGGAAGATTTGCACAGCTCCAACAGTTCAGCTTCCTCCAGACTTCTATGTGTTTGTGCTACATTAAAGCAGCCTGTGTGTGTATGTCTGTGTGTGTGTGTGTGCGTGTACGTGTGTGTGTTTGTGTGTGGCGTACACACACAAACACACAGACACGCAAAAGTGCTGGCACAGAGCAGCAGAGATGACTTACTGTCAAGGCTCAGCTATAATTCTGAAATTGTAATTCAGTGTGTTTGAGCGACAATATTGGAATGCAGTCATATGAAAAGGAAGAGTGAGTATAAGCTCCATACTGAAAATGAACCCTGAAATACAAGCCAGCACTTTCTGAGTAAATCTGGTGCAAATGTCCCTTTCATCTTAATTAACTCCACACGCGCACGCACACACACCCACACACACACACACACACACCCGACCACACACCCCCACAAACACACAAACACCTAACTTTACAATCTGAATGCCTAACCTCAGCTAGAACCCTAAAAGTCTAAACTTATAAACAGCCATTCACACTACTGGGGACAAGAATTTTGGTCCCCACAAACCTATTATACCCAACAAGTATTGATGTGCTCCCGGTTTCCTGACCTCATGAATACAGTAAAAGCAGCCCACACACACCCTGATGGCTTTTAAAGGCAGCTCACGACATTTATCCGGCAGTAATAGAAAAATAAATCAGCATTTTCCTCTCCTCTCCTCTGCAGAACTAAAGCAATGTCGCGGAGTGCAGGATGCCATCTGATCGGGATTCAACACACACGCACAATCTCATCCTGTGTCTTGGAGTGTCGGCGCACCCAGGCTAGGTGTGACGCCGGTAATCATAAAGAATGAAATGGGAAATCTCTGAAATAATGCCCTATTAAGTTGTGCTGAATTAAAAAGGGAAGCTGCGGGCACACACAAGGAAAGCACACGTCAATCAGATGTCAAATATAAAAAAATTTGTGTTTGAAAAAGGATTGGCAATTGGTATTCAAAAAGAGAAGTCATTCCCCTGAACGTTTACATATAGATGGAAATGCATCATCAAGCTCCACAGATGATGCACTGGGCTGTTAAGGTTAGAAATAAACAGTAAACATGTTCTGTACATTTTGATGAAACTAAGGTTTTTCTGTTTGAGGAAAGACATGCAGCACAAAGTGTGGCGTTAAAAGTGCACTGCATACCAACATTAAATGAAATCCTGTGGGGGGAGCGTCCTGTTTTTGCTGCCAATATCATGAAGGGAAAAACGAATTCTTACGTTTGCCTCACAAAACGATGTCTGAGTGGCTGACATATGAAGTTCACTAGGGGCTGGATGATGCAGAAGGACAATGACCCCGAACGTGGAAGTACCAACTACAGAATGATTTCAAATTTTAAAAGAACGTTTGGAGTGGCTGAGAAATTAAAGCAACAGAGATGTGAAATGACCCCAAGAGTCAGTCCAATCAGATATTCTCAATTGAGTCCAAGCGATTTGAATTTTGGAGTTGATATTGGGGACTGAATTATTTCTGATACAGATTTACAGACTAATATATAATTAGGAAAACATTTAAGGTAATTATAAAATGTTATCAAATCTTTATGATGGACAGGCTTGATATTTTATGAACTAAATAATGAACTAAATAATAAAGAACTATAGATGACAAGAGGACACAAATATATAACTAAACAACAACGAACAACTTTTTTTTACATCAAATGTAAACATAAACATTATTTTGTTTATTCTGTAAGACAAACATTTTCACGGGAATTGAGGTCCAATCACCTGTCTGGTCCAGCTGTCAATCATGATGTTTAACCTCATCTTTATTTGGTATTTGCATCAAATAAACAACTAAAACCAAACCTACTGGAATATGCATTTGCTGTGTACTTTAACTTTGTATTTTGTCCCATCCACTACCATGGAGGAGGCAGGACTTATGACCTAGTCAAGAAGTTGCGATGCTTTTGGCTTACACGTTTTGGGAAAACCCTCATGTCTATCTTTAAATACGGTCTATGGTCTATACTTAGAACTTAGATAAAGCTTGCATCACATTTTATGACCAATTTAAGCAGATATCATCTGATTCTAAAGGGTTTCTAATGCTGCTTCTTCCCACTACATAAGAAAATGCTTTGGGGTCTCTCTAATATCTTGGTGTATCAGTGTCGTCTCTCACCTGACGAGGTAGCTCTTGAGAGCACCACCATATGTGATAACAAGCAGCTCTGCTGACCACTGAGCGCTGGCTGTGTACTCCAAGAAGATCAGGCCTGCCACTGCACAACTGAAATCCCCTGGAAAACTCAGCACCTGGATCAAGAGGGAGAGATGAAACAGAAGTCAGCAGCAGAATCAAAGTGACTGATGTAAGTGGTGGAGGAAATCAAAGAGAAAAGGAATCTGCTATTATTTATCAGTTTGTGTCCCACACAGGTTTCTTAACGGTACAAACAACAAAGATACATCAAACCAGCGATGTTTGCTAAAGGACATGAGAAGACGTGAAAGAAGACGATGGGACAGGGAGCTGAAAAGCAAAGAAATGCAGAGAGTGAGAGAGATGAGAGATTTATTTTTTCTGTCGATGAACGCTTTCTGTCAAATTGCCTTTTTTTTGTATCATGTCCTGAAATAGCACCAGTGTGCGCACTTACCAGCGACAAACAAGGGAAACAGAAGAGGGGAATGGAGGGGTGCCGCCGTATCACACACACTGTAGATGCATAACAAAGTAGAGTGGCACTCAAGGAATGAGGATCAGAGAAAACGAAATGTGAGCGCAGCTGGGGAGAAGGACACGTGTCTGCCCTAATGGTATCTGACAGGTCGGAGAGGGGGGGGCGGGAGGAATGATGGAGAGAAATGGAGGAATGATATATGCTGCATACGGAGGGCATTAAGGAAGACAGACGTGAAACATACGAGGGGGAGAAAAAAACCCTGAAAGATAGAAAGGATCAAGGGAAGACTAGGGGAGCAGCAGGTGTGTGTGAAACATTTAACAGGGGAGGTGATGACGATGGAGAAAAAACAAAAAGAGTGATGGGACACCACGAGCAGAAGAAGGGAGACGAAAAGGAAACAGACAATGAATTAGAGAGCAGGCGTGCCAGACAAAGAGCACAGAGGGTGGATGACGAGGATGAGTTCTCTTCAAATGGTGACAGGCAGCTCAAAGAGCCCAGTCAAATCTGCGCTGCAACAGCAGAGCATGGCCCGACGTATCTCTGGGGGAAAGATTCTGAATGTCTGAAAGCCCAGAACTGTGTCACTGAAAAGTTACAAGTACACTCACATCTGCTGTAGCATGTGATTGGATTCACATGCAACAAATAATGAAATCAACCTACATAGAAACGTTTCTATGACAAATGGAGGAGGATTTACAATTAGAAAAGTAATGCAGTGTCTGTTCTGAACCAGCCTGTTTGGAATGGGCGGTTTGCTTCTCCTGTGGTGACACTGGTTGCAGCTTTATCTCTGAAACTGTAAAAAGTGACCTGCAGTAATTGAGCTGTGGCGAGAAAAGCTCTATAAATGGTTGGTTACCGTAGGTGATGCCTAATCACATATAAAAGAGAGGTAGAAGGATGTAGAGGTTTTTTTTCTATTTCTAGTAACTGGCGTGGTTACCGGCGGGATGACAAGCAGCTCGCTTCCAATGAGGTCAAACAGGCGCACGGTGCCAGTGCTGTCCCCGTAGGCCAGCAGGGCGCAGTCATGGCTCCATGCCACCCTTCGCCACTGGGGGTTTGGGTCCTTTGGCACTGTGACAAGACAAATAAAACAGAAAGAAAGCAGGAGAGTGCATGTAAGTCGAGGATTTCCTGTCAAGCCAGATGACAAAACTCTCTACGAGTTATCCTCAGGTCTTCCGTGGTCTGTGAATGCAGATGGGAGGAGGAAGAGGATAAAGCTAATGCCATACATCAACACTGTGTGTCTAAGCACCTATCCAATTCATCTATGACGGATGGCCTGAGTTATACATCTCAATAATAGTCTCTCAAAAGACGTAGGCACACACACTTTCACATGCACGGTCACAATGGGGATATGTGGGGGTAAAAGCGAGAGGAGTGAGATCATAAATCCAGTATTTATTGAAGTATAGGCTACTGTTTCACCAATCTGCTGGCTCAGCAGTGCTGTGAGTGTAACCATATCGCTGTGATAAAGCACGTCCCCGCCTGCTGGCACTTTCTCAAGGCTTCGCTGTCACACTCTTCTCTGACAGAGGAGCCAGAGCTCGCTGGCAGGTCTCTGATCCAGAGTCTGTTCTGAATACCTGATTAAATGACACTTGAAATGGCGTTGGGATAATAGGGAGGAGAATGATAAATTACAACTAGATACAAACTTTAATGTAGGATAAATTTTTTTGCATTTTGCCAAATAGTGTCAAACATAATATGCCGCCACGGTTGCTGTTATCTGATAAGCAATAAAGTTATAAAAGGGAAGTTATGTTCTTTTTTTTATATCACATAACAGCGTTATTGGCGTTTATTGTATTGGATTTCTTGGCTGCGGAATGCTGCTGCAACCCCTGGTGGGCAATACGGCAAACGAATGGAGGCGTCGGATATTGTATGACTAGAATTTTAAATGAAGAACAAAAGGAAAGAAGTGGGTGGCGAGACAGACAGAGTGGTGGAGAGAGAGAGAGAGGAAAAAATGAGAGTGTTAGAAACAATGAATCCAGCACCCACTGAGAGAAATAATAGCACCCCAAATTTTAAGGTCGAAGTATCCGAGAGGGCTTCGGGAAGTAGACGATTTAACACACCTCTGAGACTCTGTGCTGACGCGGAGAACATGCAGCCATTATGAGAGCAATAGGTATCAAGCTTCTCCCCTGTTCTCCTCTTGTTCCTTTGCTCCTACCTGTTCTCTGTTTCGCTCTCACACTGCCTCACTGGTTATCTCGCCCGCCCATAATGAATTGTATACAGTATGTTGTGCTGCAGCTAAGAGGCCTCCATTTCCACATAAATGGCTTTTTTTGGGGTAGCTGGAAAATTGGATTGCTACTGTTCTGTCCTGTTTTGTTTCCCCTTCCTGCTGCTGCTAGCGATGGTGGGCACGGAAGTTACACCAGACGGCCGACAAATAAATGCCTTCTATCTAAAGCCTTGCAGATGCATTTATCGGAGCTCAAACACTTATGAATTATTTACGGGGGCGGGGGACAACTCTACTGCAACAGGAGCAGACAGGGAGCGAGGCGGGAGGAAGACAAAGAGACAGAGAGTGATACGCAGGCACACTCACACAAAAAAGGAGGATGTGTTCACACGAGAGCAGGCACATGCACGATCCGCCATTAAAAGCAAATACCATTAGGATCACCACAAAATACATTATGACAAACCTCCATGAAATGAAATGAATTAAAATTAGCATTTAAAAAAAGAGAGGGATATATTAAATGGAAAGAGAGGAGGAAGGCTGAGGTTTACACAGGCCCAGGGGCTGATGTTATCCACAAGATGAACCATTAGAACAATGACCATAATGACGGCTAGCCAGAGCAGAACAAATATAGTGAAAGAGACAAGAGATGGAGAAAAATGGCTGGAAAAGAGGATTTAATCAGGAATAAGAAATGTGAAACAAAGAGGAGACAGAAGAAGATGAGGAGTTTCATTCTGAGCATTTTTTACTAAGCAAATGCTTTGTTTTTCTGATGTGTATTCAGGTATTGTGCAGAAAATGTGGATTGAAAAGAAATTCAGAAAGAAAACTGGTGTTTTGTGTCGCTGCTAATTAAACTTTTCAGGACTTGCAGACTTATTGTGATAATAACCCCTCCAAATTATTATATACTATCCTCCTCCCCATAGATAACTTTATGACATTTTGACAACATCTATGAAATGAATAATGGTACTGGGAAATATATTTCTATTTATAATTATTATTGTGATAATATTTTCAGCCGTATCACTCAGCTCTAACTCTATATTGTTCTGTAAAGTTCATGCACACTCACATGCACAGTCAACAGTATAAGGATGTGACCAAATAACACTGATACTAGCCTCGCCGCAATAACTTCCTGTTTGTTTTTGCACTGAGGACTTTTAAGGCTTTACATAATCAAGCCGCTATGTACATGGAGGATTTACCAACTCCCTATGACCCAGGGGCGCCATCTTAGATCAGCTGATAGTGGACGTCTCGTGGTTCCCTGAGCCTGATTGGTAACTTGAGGCTATCACGCTTTTGCAGTACGAGCCCCCAAACTCTGGAAGGACTTACGAGCTGAGATCAGAAATGCTCCATCTGTTATTGCTTTTAAATCCTTTCTTAAACCATTGTTTCGTTTATTTCATTGTCGTTTAATCCTCTTGTGAAGCAATTAGTTAAGAAATGTGCTCGACAAACAAAGTTATGTGTACTCAAGTGTAGCGTCTGACCCCAAGAGAAAAAACTAAGCCTGCCCGAACCAAACCTGACAGGTATTCTGTTTTTGTGTCCAAACTCAACCCAAGCTTAATGACTTCCCCGAACACAGGCTCCTGCAGCATGTAGATGGACCAAACCATTATGACCCCACCTGACCCCAACCTGAATATCATTTCAAATTGTTCTCCAAACTCCACCCCTCTTCAGCTCAGGTCGGTTATCCACCCTTTTAAAAGTACCACACACATTGCTGCACAATATCATCATATTAATTCTACACAACAAATGGGTTGTTGAGATAGCTGAGCTGTCTAGAAAGAAGTCTTTAACAGTTAACTACAGTAATTGATTAATAGAACAAGTAGAGGGGGGGGTCTTACCCTGGCACTTCCCGATGACTGAACCAAAGTCATCTCTCACAGACCTGAGGAGCAAACACACATGCACAAAGTGAAAGAGCAGTTTCATTACACAGCACAACCAGGAAACACACACACCCGAGGGTGCAGCAACACACAGACACAAACACACACAAACACACATGTAGCCTCATACGCCCTGGTGTACGGTAGGCTATAACAGCCACTGATAGCCTGCCAACTCAAGTAGCTCAATGGATCAAGCAGACAGGGCCTTCAGAGTAGCCGGCTCTTGGACAGACTCTTAACAGAGCTCAGTGGATAAGGCCTTGAGCTGACATCACACTCACTCACACCAACTAATGCCATGAAACAAGGCCATAAAACACTGTGATTAAACAGCAGCACTGTGAACAAAGGACACAAGAGAAAAGCACAACATCGGGGCGAAGTGATAGAAGTGTAAATGGGGAGACTTTACTGCTTTCAATTACAACAGGTCAACACAAACATTAATCTGATTGAAGTGAACAACCGAGTGTGTATGAAAATGACTTGTGATTATAGGACCACGAGGAGAATGGTCTTTTGAGTCAAGGCTTCACAAAGTCAACATTGTTGCTCATTAGCTGACAGTGAGAAAAGTGACTGTTATTATACATTTGAACCAAACATGTTTTCACTTGGGTTATTGAGGGTACTTTCAGATTTAAATCTACAAGGCAATAAGGAAAAAGGCTCTGAATACTGTCTGAAGCCACTGTATTCTTCCTCCAGGTTCATTGCTATTGATTTTCATTTCAATTTTGCTCCATTTAAACCAATATAGTGTGGCAATAGAGCAAACTGCTGAGTGGGTGTGTTTGCTCTGTGTAAGAGGGAAATTGGATATGTGTCTGAAAATAATTACAACCACTAAAAATGAGCACAAACATCCTTGTGTGCTTTGGACTCTTTCTCTCTCACACACACGCGCACAAATAATGAAAACATTCTTGGAGCACTGGTAATTCTAAATTGTTAGCATTAGTTTCACGTTGCCTGAAGGACCAAAGGGAGGCTAAATGTTTCAGCACAAGCAGAGACTTAAGCACTTTTTGATAATAAACATGAGGTGCGATAAATCACCCCATTAATTACATGGCTCTCTAGGACTTTCAGGTACAGATTGAGGGCCTCAAACGGCGGGATGGGGGTTTCAGTAATTACCTAATCTCCACACACTGGTCCTGAACCACTGCCAAGAGTTTGCCATTACTGTGGAGAAAACAAGAGAGGGGTCAGGAACGAACAAGAGAAACGAAGAAATGAGAGAGAACACAAAGGGAGCGGGAGGTGAGAGGAGTAAATGGGGGAAAATAAGCGAACAATAAATAGAAATTCTCAGCGGGAGCTGAAATAAAGATCGTCCAATGTGATTAGGGAAGATAACTCACGGTTATCAGTGGCAATGCACAACATAAAGTGTTGTGTAGCCGAGTTTGAATGGGAGAGACTCAAAGTAGTTGGGTGGAGAGCAGTAGTGGTAATAATTGGGAGCATTAAAGAGAGCAAAGAGAGGGAATGAAATGAGAGAGTAAGATATAAGGGCAGACAGACCAAATTGGAAGGATCAAGCACTTCAAACTAATGGACATGTGCAGTGTCAACGGACCATGCTTAACACGGTGCTACATGGTTGAATCTATAGCCAATTAAATCCCACCTTTCTACTTGGTTTGTCTCTTCAAATGAGAACAATTAAAGTTGAGATGGGGGACGCAGAGGGATAGAGGAAACTGGTAGAGGGGGGAAGTTTAGTGGATGTCAGCAACAGAGGAGCCTGCAATCAAGTATTGATCGCAAAGAGTGTGTGAGTGAGTATGTGTGTCTGTGTGTGTGTGTGTGTGTGTTGCACCTTGCAAGCACCAGCTGCCAGTTGATCTGCTTGTTTGCCAGACGGACAAGACCCAGAGGCAGAGAGGAGCTGGAGGGGCTGAGATTCATCGGATCAAACAAACAGTGCAGTCAGAAAAAATGTACACGTTAACAACTGATACTCTAAGTTACTAATAGCCTTCTCCTAGTAATAACTAGTATTCCTTTATAATAACACTTAAAGTTCCTCTTAAGAAACACTGCTATAGATGAGACAGGGTATCAGAATCCTGCATATAAAGACGGGCCGTGCCTCTTCCCTTCCTCCCACTATCCAGATAATTAAGCTAAAATATCCCAGATACACATTTGGAGCCTGTTTGCACAGAACTAATCAGGAACTGGAGCCGCAGTGAGAGACTGATCAACAGATCATGAGCAGTCTCTGTCCATCGTGACATTTTTATAGAATCAAATAACTATCTGGATTAGATCTGATTCGATAGATATATGCACATACCATGCCCCAATTACACACACACACACACACAAACAGACTCCCAAACACGCACGCAAGCAGGCACGCACGCTGGGTAAAAAAACTTCAACATTTTATTAAATATCTAAAATTCTTTATGAAGTTTCTCCTTCGCAGATACTTTTACCTTTGGGAATTCTTCTGAATAAAATATGTCCCCAGAATCAGGATTTTTGATTCACTTTCTTATTTGATTTTATATTTTAATATCGCTTAGTCTCAGTAATTCCTTCAGAAGTAATCATCATCAATTTCATATGTCCATCACATTCAAGTAATCTTGGCTGTAGCACATATGCAATGTCTGCTTCATACAGTCTTTCAGGGTTTTTTTAGGCTTTGTCCTGCTCCAATACGTTTGAATTTTAGAAACAAGGTTATTCTCATTCGCTCTTCGAAGACACAGACATTTTAAGTTACAGTGTGTTTTCCATTTCATTACCGTTTGTGTATGATTTAACATTTTTATATTAGAC
Organism: Pseudopleuronectes americanus; assembly: GCA_038501795.1. Classification (NCBI taxonomy): domain Eukaryota; kingdom Metazoa; phylum Chordata; class Actinopteri; order Pleuronectiformes; family Pleuronectidae; genus Pseudopleuronectes; species Pseudopleuronectes americanus. The sequence goes on along the minus strand of CM076734.1, from coordinate 9,867,056 downwards.
AAAAGTTCATCATGGTGAATCATGATGCTGTAGAATAGTAACCAAGACGACTGCTGTTTGACAGAAATATACTGAATATTATCAGTAAAACAAAATTGCTCGATACTTCTCCCAGATCAACAAAACTGTCAAATAAAAACCCTGATTCTAATCCAGCTAAAGGGAAGACCTGAGAAACAAGCATGGCTAGAGGAGTCTTTAAATATTTAGCAAGGTTATTGATGGAACAAGCTAACCACATGCGGAGAGGATAAGCAGGCCTTGATGCTGGAGAGCATTACACAGTCCACTGCAGGCCTCTAACCCGTTGCATCAGATAGTGAAAGCAAGGTGAACAAGGTCAGTGTTTTCAGGTTCACACTGATATAAATTATTTTTTTAAATCTGAAGCTATAAACATATCAAATAGAAAATTGCTTCGGCGAAATGCCAGTGAATGAGTCAATCAAGTAAAGAATAAAATGTGACCCAAAGCAATATTAAAGAATAAGGGCTAAAAAACACAAATTTTAAAGTTTTAATCCAAAGAATTTTAAATTCTATGACTATTTCAATTATTTTTGGGTAGCAGCTGGTCTTACGTTACATGACATTTCATCATACATAAAAACATACAAAATCTCATATCACAGCCTCTTATGATATGTTACTCCTATACTGGTCAACATAAAAGCATGTTTGTCTGTCAGCCTCTGGTGTTAGAATAAGGATGGTGATCTCACCTGTACCATAAGTAGTGCAGAATTAAGCGGAATGGCCCTGTAAGAAATGAATCACAGTTAGTATGCAGAATAATGACTTATTGTTTTAAACCAGTGCATACAAATCGTATATGTCACATTCTAAAGTAAGGATAATATAAAATGAAGCTTCTGGGGGATTCAGTGTCTTGCTGAAGGACAAGCAGGATGTGAAAATGGCTCTCTTCACCCAGACCTAACAACCACACCTAACATATCATGTAATTGCAGGTTGTCATATCCTGCAGACTGAGCTGAATAAAAGTGGGTGATTAAAAGTGGATCCTTTCTTTACCCTGTGATTCCTGCACACGTGAGTGTTAACAAGAAGAAGTGCTAACCCATGCGGGTCGGTGGTTTGATCCCCAGCTCGTCCAGTCCCAACTGAAACCCAATTTGCTACTGACGACTATTAGACAGCGTATGAATGTGTGTATAACGGAAAGAGGGCTCGATATAGCAGCACTTACATTGGCACAGAGAGCTCAACACATGTGCCAATCGAAAAATACCTGTGCAAAATGAGGAAAACAACTTCATCAATTTGAGTTGATGATGGAACGTCACAAAGCATTGAACTACAGCCGGGTTCATCACTTTTCTGAGTCCTCTGGAAACATTTCCATTGTCGTTTTTCGCTATTTTTGTCACGTTTCTGCACATGTGGTGACTTTTTGCAGCGCACGTGTCGTCAAGGTGATGAAGTTGTTTTCTTAATTTGTACGTGTTTTTTTTTCCTGCATGTGTTTTCTTTATTTGCGGTCCTTTGAGCTGTAGGAACTAGACGAATATGTGCATGATATAATCAACTGGAAACTTTCTCTATATAACACATTTACTATTACTGCCTGTTGCCAGCCCTGCACTTGAAGCAGGTGTCTCAAATCCATGCGAGGCTTCACATTGTGGCTTTAATGGTTTGCTGAAGTTAGGTGCGATCCCAACAGCCTGGAAACAGTAATGGCCCCGGTCAGGTGCTGAGAGCGGACAGAGAACTTACCTGTCACAGCTTTAGCAACGAGTGACGTGTTGTGCTCCTTGTTGCCTCGCACCTGCGCGTGTTGGAAAGTCACAGGTTAGTTCATCACTCATCTCCTCGTTCCTCAAACAAATACAGTTACAGTGACTTCACGTGGATTTCAAAATAAAGGCTCCATGGATCTATTTCATCCTTGTGGGTACATTCCTGTCACAGTGGCGACATGTGGATGCTGTCCTGTAAAAACCACACAGTGAAAGACGTGCGTGTCTCCAGATAACACGAGAGCTCCACCACAACAATACACGAGATGAGAACGTGAGGATTTGATTGTGTAGAAAAGTTACGGGTGCTACGTGGCTTTGCGCGGCTGATGCTGGTCAACTTTCCGGAGCCATTTTTTACAAATAAACCATCAACGCAAGACTCACTCGGCGGGTTGGAAATGGAGGAGAAGTAAAGAGCGACTCACCTGAGTGTCCGTCTCTGGCGGCCATTCAGTAATAACCAGTAGGTCGTATAAAATATTTTCCTCTTCGCTGTCAATCAGGCTCTGTTCGGCCATGTTTACCTGGTGCAGCTGTCAAAAGTCCACGGTGGTCGGCAGGGGACAAAGTACATCAGGGGAACCGCGCTAAAGAACTGTAGTTATTCAATAAAAAAGGGATATGACGTCTTTACTTGGCAAAATTGAATATGATGTCAATTTACTGCACACGTGACCGCACAAGCGTAAGAGTGTTCAAAGTCTAATAAGGGATAGATTGCAACCCGGAACCTATGTTCGAGGGAACCGTCCCCCTTTACAAGCTGCACCGAGCCGCTATCTGTGAACACGTTGCTTCCGGTGGTGGTGTATTCGCAGCAACAGAAGCAATGGCAGCGTTTGGTGGTAAGAAATCTACCTTCAATTCATCAGCAAGGCGTCGCCTTCATATTTGACTCAATAGCGAAACTACTTAAAAGACTTGGGATGATTATTGAGTCGTTTGATTTGACTTTTCTTGAACAGAAATGGGCGTCATGCCTGAAATCGCGCAGGCTGTGGAGGAGATGGAATGGCTGTGAGTGACGCAGCCTGAACGTGTACAATCAGTGTTATTATATAATGATTATGTATATGTTCATTCTGCTGTTTGTTATCTGATTCATTGTAATCGTTGGGTTTCAGGCTGCCCACTGACATCCAGGCGGAGTCTATCCCTCTCATCCTCGGTGGAGGAGATGTTCTCATGGTCAGGTTCACCTCTTTTATTTCCTTGTTTCAGACACATGACTTTCCACAGTGCAACTCTTACATCTTATTCTCCTTTCTTTCTTTCAGGCTGCAGAAACCGGCAGTGGTAAAACAGGGGTAAGTACACCAGAGCCACGCAAATCTAGAATACAACTTAACCTGTGCCATTTGCATTTAATAACTTTATTTGTATAGCACTGATCTAAACAGGTTTACAAAGGGCTTCACAAAAATCCATGGCAAAAAGATAAATTAACTAAAATAACAGGTTTCTCATTCAGCTCAATTTTCTGGGCCAAATCACAACAATTTAAAGAGAAACCTAACCGTTCCCACCATGAGAGACCAGGAACAGCTGTGTAACCATCACATTTGAGCTCTGTCAGACTGGTTGTTATTATGAAAATATGGTTTAATTGTTAATGAATTAGAATTTAATCATTCTGATCAAGTGGCATAAAAAGCTGAAGTGTCACACTCGTCCCCTTCAGGCCTTCAGCATCCCAGTGATCCAGATTGTGTACGAGACCCTGAAGGACGAGCAGGAGGGCAAGAAGGGCCGAGCCTCCGTCAAGTCCGGAGGAGCAAGTGAGTTCACCTTCAATATCAGTGACTTGTTTGTGTACAGTCTGTGGTTAGTGGAGCAGCTAAAATGTGCTCTCAGTTTTCAACAACTGGCAGATGAATCCTTACGACCGCAGTACAGCCTTTGGTAAGAGCAGAAAATCAAACTGGTGGTTTTGTAATCGAGCAGGACAGTCTGACCTGTTACAAGTCCAATTGCATGTAGTCCAGGTTTGTTCTTGTGTTGTCTCTCCTCAATGTCACCTTTTGTTTTTACCCTTAAAGCAATCGGTGCAGATGGACTGTGCTGCCAGAGCAGGGAGTTTAAAGAGTGGCACGGCTGCCGCTCTACAAAAGGTGTCACCAAAGGTTAGTAATGTACTTGTTGTTTCTAAACCAAATAATTTAGAATTAGATGCATTTCACAAAAAAACTATTAATTTCTTAAGGAAAATTGAAAGATCATAGCTTCCTTTTGTGAAGTGACCTATCTTTTTTTGTGTTTTTTGTTATCCAGGGAAATACTATTACGAGGTGGCCTGTCACGATCAAGGTCTGTGCCGGATCGGCTGGTCCACCAGTCAGGCAGCACTGGACCTGGGTAAGCTCTATTACTTATCTGTCCCTGCTGTGAAGTGTGTCAGCTAAAATAATGTTTTTCAATAGAACACTTATTAAATCCTTTCTTTACAGGAACTGATAAATATGGCTTTGGTTTTGGAGGAACTGGAAAGAAATCCAACAACAAGCAGTTTGACAGTTACGGAGAGGTAACAGCTGATGGATGATTATGGTGTTTAGATCCGTGTGCAAAAGTGAGGATAATTTAGATCTTAAAAACAAATTCTCTCTTTGTTATCTTGCACCTTTTCAGGAGTTTACCATGCATGATACTATTGGATGCTACCTGGATCTAGACAACAGTCAAATGTCCTTCTCCAAAAATGGTGGGTTCTCAGAGGTTCTTATTTTAATTTTTTGTTTTTATTTAAGTAGACATCTATAATTATTAGTAAATAAAAAATATTATAGTTCTTTTCTCTTTTTCTCGGGTTTCCTTTGGCAGGTAACGACCTCGGTGTGGCTTTTGAGATCCCTCAGAATCTGAGGAGTCAGAGCTTCTTTGCCTCCTGTGTGCTTAAGGTAACACAACAGAACCATTCAAATGTAAGGTTAGAAAAAATAACAACTGTGTTAAACACTATAAAAATGTCGTCTTTTATTTTGTGCCAGAATGCAGAGCTTAGGTTCAACTTTGGAGGAGAGAGCTTTAAAAACGCCCCAAAAAGTGGGTTTGTTGCTTTGGATCAGGCACCAGAGGCTCACAGCGTCAAATCCTCTCAGGCAGGTCTGTGGACAAGACACACACACACACACACACAAATATTACCTTTTAAAAGTATCACTGACCATTTGATATTGAAGTGAAAACCCTTCACAATAAGATCCAACTTTACGTTCACATTTTTAAACCACGCACAAAATCTTCTTTGAGAACAATCACCACCAAAATGACGACACTGATCAATTCCTTTATTGAGTATCTGTCCCTTGTCTTCCTGTGCAGGCAGTGCTAAAGTCAGTCAGGTGAAAGCCTCCTCCAATGCGCCCAAGGCCCTGATCATCGAGCCGTCCAAAGAATTAGCAGAGCAAACCCTCAACGTCGTCAAAAACTTTCAGAAATATGTGGAAAACCCCAAACTCAGGTAGGTTATACAGAACTGCCTCGGACACTGGTCAACACAAGTCTGGTTCCTTTTGTATTCCACTGTGTTGTGCTGTTTCACCGCGTACTACATTTGTCTGCATTTTTATAGATACATTTGTAATACCACTTTGATACCAGCAGATGGAGTCAGTGCTCAGTGTTTAATTTAATCCATCTGTCACTGCAGGGAACTGCTGGTGATCGGTGGTGTGGCTGCCAAGGATCAGCTGGCTGCTCTGGAACAGGGGGTATGTGAGATGTCACGTCTCCAAACACTCCAAACACTCCATCACTCCTCATTAATCTTTCCCTGTCTCTTTCTCTCTCTGTGTAATGTCTTCGCCTCGTGGTTCATCAGATCGACATCGTGGTGGGAACACCCGGCCGACTGGACGACCTCATTTCCACTGGGAAACTCGTTCTGTCCCAAGTCCGCTTCCTTGTCCTGGACGAGTGTGTAGGTTCAACACATGTGCTGCACTTTAAAGATTTAGGTTTCATCAGATGCACAGATTGTCATAATGTTCGAATACACTTTTAATGGTTAATGTGTACAGTGTGTACAGCCTCACTATCCCTGAGGCCAATAACCATGTGTTTGGATTCTGTGTGTCCTCAGGACGGCCTCCTCTCAGCAGGATATACAGATTTTATCAACAGGGTCCATAACCAAATCCCGCAGGTCACCTCTGATGGCAAGAGATTGCAGGTAACACAGGATGAAGTTGCATTAGTTACAAAAAATATTTCACTGAAAAGGCACAATCCATTTTCCAAGTTTTTAAATGGGAGCTACAGATGGTTTAGATTAATATTTCAACAACTCTGTCTGGCCAGTCAACAAAGTTGCACATTAATCTACATATGTTATCTCAGTAACAATAATCCCAAGAGTGTGTTTCATTTCTTATGTCAATCTGTAAAATTTAAAGAGCTGGAAAATCAATTTTCTGTTTTATTGTCCCCCCCCCAGGTGATAGTGTGCTCCGCCACTCTCCATTCCTTTGACGTGAAGAAGTTGTCCGAGCGCATCATGCACTTCCCCACGTGGGTGGACCTGAAGGGCGAGGACTCCATCCCCGAGACGGTCCATCACGTGGTGGTGCCCGTCAATCCTAAAACCGATCGGCTGTGGGAGCGACTGGGAAAGAACCATATCCGGGTAAGTGCCACAAGCTTGTGACTGGTTGGGATGTCTTTCTGTTGGTCAAGATGAATGTGTTGACACAGCGTTTCCTCCTTAATCTGTTTTTCTTTGGTTAGACTGATGAAGTCCATGCCAAAGATAACACCAGAGCAGGAGCCAATTCTGCAGGTAGGAGCAGATTAGCAGCAGATTTTTGACTATTTGATTTTATCTCTATAATAAAACTTGTGACCTCCAGCTTTTGAACAACCTCTTCTATTAAATGTACTTCAAAGGGAGTTAAATTGAGCTTCAATAACAACAAATGGGTTTTGTGTTTTAGAAATGTGGTCCGAGGCAATCAAGCTACTGAAGGGCGAGTACACGGTGCGTGCCATCAAAGAGCACAAGATGGACCAGGCCATAATCTTCTGTCGCACCAAGATCGACTGTGACAACATGGAACAGTACTTCATCCAGCAAGGAGGAGGTAAGAGGGAGTACTGCTATTTAGGTCTCGTTCAGACCTGGTAACATCAGTCTAAGGTCAATCACAAGTAGACGCACCCAGGACGCATTGTGGACGCATTTAAGATCCAATCACCACATGCAGAGATGGTCTGGGACACATGGTCTGTCCTCTTGTTATCAGATCACCAGAGACAGATGTTGACACCAGGTCTGAACAGGAGCTTTATCTATACTTTGTAAATACACATGACAATCAAGTTATGTTGATACAATATATATATGAGACATTTATCCCCCTTTCTCAAATTCTTTTGGTCAGGTCCAGACAGTAAAACCCACCAGCTTTCTTGTGTTTGTCTCCATGGCGATCGCAAGCCCCACGAGCGGAAAAATAACTTGGAGCGTTTCAAGGTGAGAGAAGGAAATCACGCCGGCACTCTTTGACAAAGTTAAACCAGCTTCTCTGTATTTTAAGTTATCTTTGTATCTTTCAGAAAAAAGAGGTGAGACTGCTGGTCTGCACAGATGTAGCCGCCAGAGGAATTGATATCCACGGAGTTCCTTACGGTAAGAGAAATGCTTCAGACTTTCACAATAAGAGTTGACACCCTTTTTCTACATACCTTTTCAAATGCTAATTTGGCAAATGCAAGTCCTCTCTCTGCCACTTGTTCTCACAACGTTCATCTTTCCTTCTCCAGTGATTAACGTCACGCTGCCAGATGAGAAGCAGAACTATGTCCATCGTATTGGAAGAGTTGGAAGAGCTGAGAGGTAGAGTTTATGAATGAGTTGCACTTACTCGTTTTTACTATTGTCTTATTGTGCAGTCTGTGTTTGTAGAATCACATGAAAACAATCAAATTCATCATCACTGCGACCTGAAATCTTCATATTTTCATTTGCCTTTAACCCACAGAATGGGACTGGCCATCTCCTTAGTTGCTATGGAAAAAGAGAAGGTACGTAGACTCTTAATTTGACTAATCATAGATTTTCAAAAATGATTGTCAGTTGACCTGACTTGTCAGTACATCTCTCCATGTGTGCAGGTGTGGTACCACGTTTGCCCGAACCGGGGCCGAGGCTGCTACAACACCCGACTGAAGGAAGAGGGCGGATGCACTATCTGGTACCAGGAGAAGGAGGTATAGAAAGATGGAGGCAGAAATGTAATCAAGTTGAGGCAGGGATTTAATATTGTGTTTTGACGTACGGCTCGGTCTCAGCTTCAGCACAGGGCTGTCTGAGTGATTTAATAAGCAGCCGTTGAATTTGTCATCCTGGCAGAAGCGGCACTCGGGGGTTTGAAGTGTAAATTGTTTGTTTGATGGAATACATTCATGGTGAAACTCTTACTTTTCACACATAGAATATGCAGAGAAATAAACAGATTGGGAAGACGATAAGAACTAACATGTGATTCTGCCACTGAATTTAAACTTCCTGTCCTGCTCTGCCCAGACATTTTCCTGTTTGCTGTAAACACCTCTGACCCTGCAAGCTTTCTGCTGCAGTCTTCATATGTAAAATTAAATTCTTGGGAGAGTCTGAACTGGACAATTTCTGAAGTTCATGTCTGAAAGTGGCTTACATGACGTCACAACCCGCTCATTGTGCACTCTAAATCCTCGTTGAGACATTTCCCCTCGTTCTCCCTGATCACAGCTCCTGTCAGACATTGAGGAGCACTTGAAGTGCACCATCACCCAGTGTGAGCCGGACATTAAAGTACCCTTGGATGAGTTCGATGGAAAGGTCTCCTATGGTCAGCGCAGGAAGTTGACAGGTATGAGCAGCAAGAACTATTACATGACTTAACTGCAAGAATAGCAACTCTATATTGATTGTAATGAGCTGTATAGTCCGAAGTTATATTTCCTGATTACAATGTCTGTTTAGTTTTTAAGTTATTTAGTTTTTTTAATGTAAAATGGCACTGTGAAAAGCTCTGTATATTATAATATATTTTTGTTGTTGAGCTTGACCATCAACCTGTTGCTCCTCTGTAGGTGGAAGCTACAAGGGACATGTGGAAGCGCTCGCTCCAACTGTCCAGGAACTGGCTAACCTCGAGAGAGAAGCCCAATGTTCCTTCCTGCAATTGGGATACATGCCAAACCAGCTTTTCAAAGCCTTTTGAACAACCCCCCCTCCAGCACTTACACTACAGGCTGCAGATACAGAATAAAGGAAATTGTACATTTTCACATGTTTCAGCGACATGATGCTGAATCTTTGTGCAAACGAGCCACTAAAGTAATATTTTAAGTTTGGTGTCCACTCAGACCTAAAAACACAAACATAACTTATAAATAACTTGCATCAAATGTATATTTATAGGTTTCATGATGCCAACATTACAGTGGGCGTCAAAGCCTCTCTGAACTCAGCGTCCATAGAAGAATCAAGACTCCTGACGTCTCTTTTATTTCTCCTCCCAACATAGATTTAATATTTGCACTTGTCTCAAAGGCCTTTCATGAACTGGAAACCTAATTTGCTATATTTTGTCGTTTTTTTTTCCTGATTTATTCAACTGAGTGAAATATTTAAGTTTCCCCTTCGAGTGATTGACTTCAAATTCCTTGCATTTAAGTGGCTCGATTGTTTTCTATTCTGAAATAAACTATAGTGGCTCAGTTAAATTCGTTTTTTTCCTCTTGTAATATTATTTATTATACTAATAACTAACAGCATGTTGATGAACTACAGTGTTGTGCATTGCTCATTTATTATTTTTGTTATTAGATTTAGATTAGAAATTAGATTTAAAAGGAGTTTTTCATCTACAGTATAAAATACTATGTAATTTTACAGAAAGGTTTAACTTTGGACATGCTGGTGTGAATTTGATCAAACAACTGACGTACAGATAAGTACGTGCCTTCAAAATAAAGGCCTAAAGTACAAGGGAAAGTGACTTATTTTGATGCGAATACACTGTGTGAGCAGGTTGGTTAAATCTATCCATCCATCAACCTACCTTTCAATCTATCCATCCACCTACATTTCTATCTATCCATCCCCATAACTTTCTATCTATCAATCCATTTATCTATAAACATGTTGATGTCGCGGGAGCCTGAGTGAGTCTTATCTTGAAAAGGACAACCGGAAGTGCGTTGTAAAACAATGATCGGCTTGACTCCCTGTGTGGAGAGAGACACGCCCATTCCCAGTGCACACCGCCCCGGCTGCAGGATCCTCTCCTCCTCTTCCTCCTCCTCCTCCTCAGCAGCAGAAGCAGCAGTGAGGTGGTTCTCCAGCCCTGAGGTCGGATCTCAGCTGCTCCACCGCAACAGGTACATGAACAGAATCCACGTGAATGCGGCTCGGATCAGAAGTAAATGCAGGTAAGTGTCACGCGCAGCTGGTTCATGAAACCATCACACTCCCACAGCTTGGCAGTGCAGCGAAGCAGCACGAGCACTGGGGCTCCACTGGCTGCAGCTCAAGGTGTGATCGGTGTTTGACTGCCCATTCAAATCTGTGGACATCCTGAAGCTGCCTGAGGGAGATCCAGCCTGTTGTCTTCTAGTCAGGGGGAGAAAAACCAGTAGAGACTGGGAAAAGAAGGCTGTTCAGGATATGTGTGTTTCTAATGACTGGTCTGACTTAGGTTAAAGAGACATTTGTAATAAGTGACCGAATCGAGGAAGATGGGCCACTCATTTCCTCTGTGTTGTCAAGGCAGCGTCAGGTGTGTTGAATGTGTGGTGAGGTCATCATTGGGAGGATGTTTCTTTGAGATTTAAAATATGGATTTTAAGCAGACGTGTGTATCAATATTGGTTTTTGCCTTAGAAAAATAACCCCAGATGTTAAACAAGCATTCAGACATTCAGCATATTCATATCTTCAGTTTCTAAATGTCTACTTGTGGTTGCTAAATGATGACATAGTCGTGTAATTTCTGGATTTCCCCCCCACATGGGTCATATAATTATAGATCGAACTCAGATTCTCCTTAAAACAGTTTGCAGTGGGGCTGGACAAATTAATAAAACAACAATAATTATCACAAAATGATTTTTTCATCTTTAGCAATATCGTAGTCCTTCTATATATGCACTGTATGTCTATATCCTGCCTGTGCATTGTGGGAGCATAGTGAGGATTGGCCTAAATGTACTAACCTCATATTTGTCATAAAACTTAAATAATGTGACTTTTATTGTGATAATTATTGACGCATGTTTTTATCTTTATACCTTTTGTGTCCTCATAGCCCAGAATCCCATCTATTGTGTGACATCTATATACACTTGTTTATGTCCAAGTACCCACTCAGGTTTAAAGCCATATCTCTGTAAAGCATGGAAAATGTAACACGAGCATGAGCCCCTCCTGTTCGGAGCCTATCAGGTGCAGTTGTTATCTCACTGCCTCCAGTTTTTGTGTGTTTGCTGTGGAAACTGTTTTCCAGACGTCAGAGCAGCTTTATATTAACGTCTGGGACACCCGGTGTAGCTGTTTATGTATGCTCGTGTTCATTCACTGCAGTATAGACTAATTATAGAGATTGCTTTGTGCGCGTGTGTGTGTTTGTGTGAGTGTGTGTGTGTGTTTGTGTGTTCTGCTGCTTTCAGTGAAAAACAGGAGGTTTTCTTTGCTGAGGAGGCAAAGTCCATTTAAACAGTAGTTCATATGGCACCTGGCCTGATCTCAGGGACTGTTGCATATCCACCTGCCAAGAAACAAAGAATTACATCACACACACACACACACACACACACACACACAGAGAGAGAGACACACACAGTGAGACACGAACATAAACAATCATCTTCATACTGGAACTGTGAGCCAAAGGTCGTCCAGGGTATATTTTTCCGTGACAGTCACAGCTTAATGGAGATGAATCCGTCTGTGACCGTTTTATTTTTGGGGTCCAGAGTAAAGTTCTTGTGCTAAAGTGACACAGGTAAGAGACTCTGAGGTCGGACATGGTGCGTTTAAAAGATGGGGGAGGAGAGTATCATTGCTCGAGGGTGACCCACATAAAAAGGATGGATATAAGAATAATTCTTTCAGGGGGAAGCGTCCTGATTTTCACCTGCAGCACAACACAGGGAGGTGTGTGTCTGTCGTGTGTGTGTGTGAGTGTGTGTGCATCTGTGCTGTTGTGAATGAGCAGTAAAATACAAGCACACACAACACACACACACACACACCACACACACACACAGAGGCTTCTTTCTTCCTCCTTGGGCTCAGCAAAGCTTCCTGGGCTGTGTCTGCCAGAACAGGGTGCCCCTCTGTGTGTGTGAGTGTGTATGTGACACACACTCACACACACACAGGCCGGCGCATTGATATGCACATCCGACTCGGTGCAGCACGGTGCACACAGGTGTCAATCAGCATGCAGGGCAGAGTCAAAGGTTCTTTGATTCATTTTCTGCCTCGGTGCTGTGGGTCAGCAGGCGGCTGGCCCGGATAGTGACTCACACTGTTCCTCCAATCAGAAACTTGAAAAGTGCAACGTGTGGCGTTTCTCCACATCAATACACCGTCTATGTCGGGGGGGAAACTTCAATTTGGCGTATGCCACCGCAACAGTGACATCACAAGAGATGGATGGGGGACGAATTTCAGCCTTATTGTTGTCCCCAGAAGATTTGCTATGTCAGTGCAATAGACTGATAGAGCCATGGAACAGTACACAAGTTCATGATCAGTGGTGGGTCTCGGATTTGTCTAAATCAGGCGCCACAAGTTACACAGAGTGGGGGGGGATTCTTTTTCCGACGTCCATGCAGAATTCCTGATTCATTAAGGTTCCACTTTTATTTCCCTCTATAGCTCTGATCAAAGCCCCACATCATTGATAATGTATTGAAAAATGTTCCTTGTAGGTTTAAGGGGTTCCCTCCTGAACCAATCTGAATCCTTCCACCAAGTAATCTCCCCAGGAGTTTGAAACAATAACACAACCTCCTAGGCACAGTTAATATCTCTGAATAACAAATACAACCAAATATACACACACCTCAAATCGGTTTGCTTTTTAATCAGCCAGCCAACAAATCAGATAAGCTCTATTCAGACTACTGTTCAGCGGTTGGATCAGGGCTGACTTCACTTGGAGGAGCATTGAGATGTTGGGTGTGAGCTGTCCGCGCTGTGGGATTGATTGCTTTCCCGATATCGCTCTGCAACATTACATCTGTCATATCGAGCCAGAGTGAGCTGCAAGCCAAATCAAATCGGAAACGCGTAATGACATTTAACGCTCAGGTCCCTTCCAGCTCTCCTTGGGTGTTTTGAGAGTCATGAGTGTAATGATCACCTGTAGAGGTGGTGGTGGAGTCGGTGTTGACGGTGTTGTCGTCCTCTTTGACTTGTTGTTTTGCTCTTTATCCAGGATGTGTCCTGTTTGAACAACAAAGCCAATAGGAGATAATATCTTGTATTTGAGGCCGCACACACACCTCAGGGTGCAGTCGTGTTTGTTGTATGAGGGCGGATCATAGCGAGTGTTTGCTTTCAGGAATGGAAGCAGCGCACAGTCAGGAAATACAAATACTGTATGTTCAGCTGCAAAGCTCAGACATATTGTAAAATAACAGTTCACTGAATATTCTGTCCATATCTACCTTGCTTCGTGTGATCACTTTATTAGGAACATCATACTAATTCTGGGTAGTTCCTCCATTTGCTCTCATAACAGGTTCAGGTCGGCTTGTTCACCAGATGCTGGAAACTTTCCTTTGAGATTCTTTTAGAATGTTTAATGCTACAAATCTCAATTTTGTGAGATTCAGATCTGGTGACCACTGACATGAAACTAGTCTAAGACGCTACTGCTTTGTGACATGGAAGTAGTCATTAGGATATTGTGGTCATAAAGGGATGAACATGGTCTGTGACAATGGAAACGATGATTGATCACTTACACCAGCACCATCCTGGACTTTTTACACAAGGTACTTTGGACATGGTCTTCTTCTGCTGTAGCAATCCATTCCTGGTGTTGTTTCCTTTTGAGATTCTTTTCTGCCCACCACAGCTGTAAAGACTGGTTATTTGAGTTACTATAGCCTCCTCTGTGTCAGCTACAACAAGTCAGATCATCATTCCCTGACCTCTCTCATCAACAAGGTGTTTCCATCGGCAGAAACGCTGCTCTACACTCTAGATGTGTATTTATATTTAATTCTGATGGAACTCTAGATGCAACTGTTGTGTGTGAAAATCCTCAGACCACCTGTTTAGATCTGTATTCTGATATTTAGTGGAAACATTAACTTGCTCCTCATATGTATCAGCGTGACATTTGCTGCAGCTTGACTGAATGCAAGGGGACTGCTGGACCTTGATGGAGGTATGAGCTGCACTGCCAGTTATTGACTCAACCCTCATTGGGTCATCGAAGTCACAGGACCACCCTCGTCCATGTGATGCAACTCAGTTTGACAGCAGCACAAATTACATCCTCTAAAATCACCACAAAGTTGATTAGTTAAGCTGAACATCCGTAATGAACCCAGGACTCAATGTAGCTCAGCTGTATTATCTTGCATTGCATTGTATTTTGCATTTCAGCGAGGTTGGCTGACAACCAGTCGTATAAAAGAAAATATTTTTCAGTGATTTCATATTTTAGGCAATTACTTGCCTTCACTGTCAGATTAAAAGTCACTCAGGGGTAATTTTTGAGTATAATGTGGAGCACTGCATGCTGGGATCCTTGGCAGACACTATTTTTATTTTGGTATTTGAGGGCACAATATAGTCGATGCATCTCCACAGTCACTCTGTGTCTCATCTCACAAGAATTCAGGGTGGATAGAGTTTTTAAAACCCAGTTTATGATGCAATGATTACTGAATCTGGATAAATACACAGTTAACTCTAACTTTGATATGATTTACAAGATGTTATTTGCATCACAGTTTATTTTCTTTGTGTTTCATGTGTATTTTCACATGATGGATTTATGGTTTGGGACGTGGAGGTGTCATCGTTCTTGCTTGGTTGTGTGTGTTGTTTTTTTGCCCATGCTGTGTGTATGCGTGTGTGAGCTTGCGAATATATTTTTGTGCATGCACAGGCGTACGCCACAGTGAGTGGTCCATTGCTCTTAAGTAATTGGCAGCTTCAGCGTGAACAGGGAGAGATTTATACGACAGCCACCACAGGTCTCCCCTGCAGGAATTCATACGAGGAGAGTGAAGCCAGTGATGGTGCATTGTGTATCAGGTGCAGAACGGACTCAAGGGTTGATGGGACTCGGGTGTGAATCATGTAAGAGGGGATGTGAGTTCCAATGAGGGATAAATAAGAAATACGGGGGCAGAAATAGAGGAGGATAGAGTGGAGACGGAGGTGAAAAACATGAAGGAGTGATTTGGTAAAAGCAGAGAGGTGATTTCCTAGAGCTAAGGGCAAACAGAGAGAATATACTAGCTGGTTATCTATAGATATAGAAGGATGAATAGATAGATAGATAGTTACAACCGCACAGCAAAGGAAGAAGATTGTTCGAAAGAGAAATCAAGAGGACATGAAAACGACATCTGTCCTCGTCTCTTTCTGGGACACTGACAAAGATCCAAAAGAGGAATCTCATCAGCTCCCTGCAGCTCACAGTGTCTGCAGACTGCACTCAGCACATGCATTTTTCATTTTGTGAATGTTATCCAATGAGTGTATGCAATGCAGATACATCTGGGAATAAACATTGTATAATAAAATGCTGATTTATACCTTTTCTAGTGTGACCAATCAAGACCAATGTGTATTATAAATACATTGTAATACAAATGTTTACATTTTTCAGACAAATGTTTATATTCCTTATAAATTCCATAGATATTTATAATCCTATTTACATAAATATTTGTATTTTTAGTAAGACAACAATGTCTACATTCCTTCTCAGACAAATATTTATAGTCCTGCCATGACAAATAATAATTTTCCTAATAATAGTATGTTTATATTTATAATAAGACAAATATTTATATGAATAACAACAAATATTTATATCACTGAACACAACAAACTCCTTTATTCCAACTTAGACAAATATTCATAGTCCTAATAAGGTAAAAATATATTTATATCCATGTCCAACATTTATATTCTTAATAAATAGATAGTATAAGTAAGACGGAGGCTATATTCATCCTTAGAATGATAAGACAAATATTTATAATACTCACAAGACTGATATATTCACATTGATACTAATATTACAGGACAACATATATCACTCATAATAAAATGTATGTTTCTAATTAGGACAAATGATTATGTTCCCCTAAATAAGACATATTTATGTTTCTAAAAAAGATGAGGCCAAATTCCATTGTGTTGTATATAAACCCAAATGTCAAAGTGTATAAATAAACAGACACTAAGATTAGAGAAGATTCTTGGCAGGAACAGCCGTCTGAGATCTGAGATCAGATTGGGATGAAAGCTGCCTTCCTCCCTGACCACCGTCATTTCTCCTCCACTGCCCGTCCTCCTCTCGCCTGCATCTGTCCGTCTGCATTGTCTGTAGCTCTGCTCTTCTCCTCACCCTCTCCTCTCTCTTTCTCTTCCACCCCCCCTTCTCCTCTTTTTTTATTTCCACCTCCTCTGTCCCTCCCTCACTCTTTCTTGTCAGCCCTCAGCGTGGTCGTCTTCCCCTTGCATTGTTAACAGAGAGATGAGATTTATTTTTTATCTTTCCTGGCTCTCACGCACATTTCAATCTTTTCTGTTCCCATTTTTCACTCACACACATGCATGCCGGCGACAAACACACACGCACACACACACGCACACACACAAACTCGGCACAATTGCGCTCACATCTTTCTCTCTCTTTCTCTGCAGATGTCTGAGAGCTCGCCAGCTGAGTAGAGGACTTCCCTCTCTGCCAGTGCTCCCCACCTGCAGCCATGAATGGTAAGAACACTTTATTCTGCCTGTGTGTTCATGATGCATTTGTCCATTTGAGGCAAATACGCTTCGCCAAATACAGGGAGGGGGTGCTCAGGCTGAAAATGAAATTGATGGATGAGGGGAATAAAATCCAGAATCAGTCAGAGCTGACCAATAAGCAGCAAGTGAGTGCATTTGCTTCATTCTGATCACAGCGACCCACAGCTCACAGGTGGCACAGGCAAAGACAGGAGCTGAGAACCCTGAGATGGTGGTAATGGGATATTGAAACATTGGACTTTAACCGAACCCATATCTGATCCCACGACACTGTTGCTGTACGTTCAAACTATTCGGTGTGTGTGCTTTGTGCTGGAGACTGCGTCTGTTTTGTCCTTGGCGTGGACAGAGTTGGTCAGCAGTGTGTGTGTGTGTGTGTTTGCAATAATCCTCTTGTCTCCGGTGTTTGATTGCAGAACAGCAGCGGCAGCTCTCTAAGGGATTCTGTGAGAAGCGCCTCGGAGAACTTGTGTGTTTGTGTTTGTGTGTGCATCTTGTCCACATGACTAATTCCAGCAGTTAAACAAAACCACCAAACCCCACAACTATAATGGTCTGCTTCAATTGTGTCTACTGGACAGACAATGGAGAACGCAATTCAGAAACTCAGTGTGTCATTACTTTCTCTGTTGAAATGTACAGTCTGTCGTTGAGTTACTGCACCTTCATTTTAACACAGTGAATCTGCAATGAGGCAGCTGTAAAGTCATTAGTCTTGTGGATAGTATGTAACACTCCTGGAGAGGGAGAGGTGTGTGTGTGTCTGTGTGTAAAATGCTGCAGCGTACAGAGACTGTTGATTCAATGGAGCTATCTGAACCATAACCTTGTCCTCCCCAGGTGAAGTGTTTGATATGTAAATAGTCATGAAAGCCGATAGGTAGCTTTCCCCCCTGAGATGTGCTCTGGCAGTCTGGAGGTTTGACTCAATCATCTCCTGTGGACTGTGTGGCACCTAGACAACCGCAGCACACAGGCTGACAAAGGGACCTGAAGCCACAGCAGGCTGTTTGTGTCGCAGCTGCTGAGGAGCTGAAGTGTGTTACGGACGGTCGGTTTAAATTCGGTGCAGGAGACGTTGTCTGTTGATGGACTGTACGTTACCCTGTATAGTGTCAATACTGGCACATGCTCTGGGGTATTTGCTGAGGGTCTGTGTTCTAGGTTGCTCTGCAGGATGCTGTTTATACGTTTCCTCTTAGTACTACGGTCCAAGTAGTAGCCATGACAGCATGTGGATACGTGTGGATTGGATAAAAGGATATCTGTTGACTTTGATGTTTGTATTTTGCAATACAAGCCAAGACATATATTAAGATTTCCTGTGGTAGCCTGCAGGGGTGAAATTTTGCAAAAAAAAACCTGAGGCTATATTAAAGGGATAGTCTAAAGGAGGAGGAGTTAGCTTAGCCTCACATGAAGACTGGAAACAGGGGAAACAGCTAGCTTGGCTCTGCCCACTGACCTACAGCAGTCCCTGCAGGTTGTCTGGTACCTTATGTTCTCAACAGCCACATTTTGACCAGAAGTTCCTGGAACATTTAATCCTGAAAACTTATCCTAAAAGGATCTTAAAGGTTTTCTTTCACCGAGCTGTAAAGACCAGGAGGAATTACACGAATTGGCAACCTACAACCTTACAACACCAACAGTAAACTTGCTGATGTAGATCATAAAAGAGATAAGAGCTATTTACGAAGCGTATTCAAAGCAGCGGTAAAGCTAGACTCAAAGTAGATTTTACGAGCTATTGCAGAGATTTACCAGCTCAGACAAAATGCTTGAACACTTGACCAATGAGACTTCCTAAGTATTACAAGTACTTCCTCTAAAGTTCTTGTATATTTGTGAAGCACTACTCAACAAAGCAGGGACTTTTTGGTGGGTAAAAATATTTATTTGGAACTTAATTGAGTTCCTGCAATGGTTCCTTGTTCCAGGGGAAAGTTATTTCATAGAAACGCAGCTAACATTAGCTCGGAAAGTCACACAGGATAGCTGTTTCCCTCTGCTTTCAGTCTTTATGGATTTCACCATACAAACACAAGAGAGTTACCGATCTTTTCATCTAACTCTTGGCAAGAAAATTCTGTAATGTCCACAAGACTTCCGCTCAAAAAACCCTCCGGTCTTACATGCGCATCATAATTGGCGTTGAGCTTTTGTTGGCATCATTTTAACCGGTCTCCCGATGAGTTGCCATATGTTCCCATCACTATCATCAAGCCACAGAACATTATGGTTTCTGCCATTGCCTTGTAAGAAGCTTTGCATTGTCACACTTATCTCAGAGCATCCAGCCCTCGCTTATACACACGCTGATTCTGAAACAACCGACAGGCTTATGGTGCATTCGGCCACATGTCCCATAGGCCCTGTGCTAAATATCTCACTTACAATAGCTTCTAAATGGGGTCTGTCAAAGCCAAAGAGACAATGTGAGGAATACTCACATCCCCGTGTGAGATTAATTACTTTCTCCTGTTTAACGGCTGCGTTTTGCTGACACTGCAAGAAGTGGGTCGGGTGCCGTGAGCTGCTAATATTGGCTTTTTCAGGGAAAAGGCCTCGACGTGAGCAGGTGTTGCTCCGGTGGTTCAGGTTTGTTAGATATTGAAACCAGCCCAAGGCAATCGGCAGTGTTTGCTAACAAACAGATATTCATGAGCGAAGCCAGCAGGTTATCCCCTCATACACACTGTTGTAGAAAACCTTTAATCTTTTTAAAATTCGCTCCAGTTTCCTCTTTTTTTTTGCTACAGTCTGTGCTGTTACCGAAGCTAAACAGTCCATTCCGTCATTCCTCAGAGGTGTGTGTGTGTGTGTGTGTCTTTGTGTGTGTTATACGTGTGTGTGCGGTTAACAAGAGCCAGTGGGTTGTTCGGGTTAGTGTTGGGGAGGAAGTGCCACAATGGGCAGGGTGGTATTTCCTGAAGCGGGTGAATAAATTACAGCATGGATACCGGGTCTCAGACACACACCCATGACATTCCTTCGATTATTCGATTTCTATTCAGTAATAATATTTCACCATAACACATGTTTCTGTCTTTCTATATGAACACATCTAGCAGAAATCACAGAGAATAGAATCATGTTTTTTTTAATGGAATCTGAGTCAGAGTTGTTATTAACTTCTCATGTACAGTTCTCCTGGCTCAAAGAGTGAATATTATAACATCTTCATAAAAATCAATCACATAGTCGTGTGTATATAATTATAAAGAATATACAGAGGCCACATAACATCTGTTGAGTTGTTCCTGTTAAAGAGCTTTTTTGTTGATATGACGTGAAAACCTTTCCACAGTGAGATTTATATTGCGTTGCAGTCATCTTTTTCTTCTTTGAATTCCTTTCCTTGATATTAAATATATATGGATAGACACATGTATGTAGAATGAATAATACACACTGCTTTGATGATTTCATCTTCAGTATGTTCTGTTACAATCTTTCCCTGAAGTCACAGATCAGTTTTGGGCTCATATCAGTTTCGTAAAAACAAGTTATTTCAGTTTTCTTTGTAATTATACATTTTCACACCGGGATGTTTCAGCGAGCTTCAAACCAATGGTGGGCTTATAATGATAGAACTTAAATAACACACTCAACACTCGCCGTTGGGGGAAAAGTCTGTGTAAACATTTAGTTTGACGGCGGTGCTACGGTTCCTATGGCGACAACCAGTGACACCGGGGAGGCCCGTCTGTCGAGCAGAGAACGACGAGGCGGCTGAAGCGAGCTGCACGAAACTCTCTGGATGTGGTCTACAGTCGATGATCTAGTCCGACACTCTGTTGCTCTAGTGTGACTTCATCCGTTGTGCATCACTTTCCTCCGCTGCCCATTATCTGTCTCTGTCTCCTTATCTTTGCCTTAGTCGTTCAACTGCTGCCATATGGACAGATCCATCTGTGCATAGTGTCCACACAATCAATTATCTGCTAAAAGTGGCCGTGAGGTTCAGTTTTAGCAGTGAAGGATGAGGCGTTGAGTTTGCCCTTGATTGTGATATGATTTGATTAATTTCATGTATTCCATCATGATTAATTGATTATCAGCTCCCCCCTTCTATTTGAGACGTCTCATGAAACCGAGTAGGAACTGAGCCTCACTCACCCCCCCACAGCACATTCGACTTTATATTTAATTCATGGCCAACCCTGAACTTACCTTGAGATATGCAAGATGCTTGCGGGGTGCAACAACAGCTGACTGCGCACTTTTATACATTAATCATTGTCGGGAGTTGGTAGAGAGGGGTTTCATCTGCGGGGGAGCTCTTATTTGGGATGGAAATTATGCAGACTTTTTGGAGGGTGAGTTAAAAAACAAACAACTGTGCTGAATTTGGTGTCAGCATTTCTGCTTTGGGGACTTGAAATGTGGAGCTGGATTTCTGTGCCTTTGTGGGTGAAGCTCTGATAACACATGATGGTTTCAACTTGTTGAGTGTTCTTCGTTTATATTAAATGTTTTCTTAAAAATGATATTGTAGTATTTATTAAAGTTGTGCGATCTTCTTGTATATGCGCCAGTAGCACCAAGTGTTGAATTGTGTGTGTGCATTTGTGAGTTTGTGTGTTTCTTATAGCTTTTTATTGGTTCAAGCTCTTCCTTATTCATGCGCAATTGGTTGATTGATCGGTTGTTTGATCATTTGACTGGTTGGTCCACCACTCTGATCTATGTCCCAAGTGGCTACCCATAATTTACTGACATTATATATCCTGTGAGAAGCCAAGCTTCTGTTGGTCATTGGAGGAAATATAAGTTTCAGGCACTTGGGAAGTCTACGTCCAATTTTATATACAGTCCTTTGCGTAAGTCTATCTATGGTGTCTTATGTTTATGGTGATGTGGTTCTTAGTCTAGCGCCACCATGAGGTTGTGTTTTCAGGTATGAGATTTTTGTCCAGATGTTATTCAAAATATTTGAGATGTTCTGCATGTCAATTTAAAACATTTCAAAATTCTGCCTGTCCAGGTGGAGCCAGTTCGTGGGCCATTACTCCGGAGGAGAGGGGCAAACACGACAAACAGTTTGATACCCTCTCCCCCGTGCTCGGCTATGTCTCAGGTAGGCTGTGGTCATAACAAACAGACTAAATTATTGTTTATCAGTCAAATCTTGAATTGTTGTCAGTAAGCTACCTGTATCAAATGTTTGTCTCTGTAAATCCTGGTGATGTTTTGTTTTTTTGGTCCATCTGCAGGAGAACAAGCGAGGAAGTTCTTCCTCCAGTCTGGCCTGCCCCCGTCTGTCCTGGCTGAGATCTGGTCAGTATCAACTTATGACTAAAGGCTCATCTGTGCTGCCTTAGCCTATGAAATGATACATGTGTCAAACAATGTAACCATCACTGCCCCGCGTACTTCCATCTGTCTCTTTACATTGGCATTGTTGTCAAGTAACATGTCCAATAGAGGGCAGCACAGAGTCTAGACTTTCTGACAACAAACAACATTTCGATGGTAATTTCGTAACAATTCTTTAAGTCTCTCCTCAAAAAGATCCGCCATTGTATAATTTCCTTGTCGTGTTCAATGGTTGTCTCGCTCAAACTACTAGCTACACTGCCCCCTCATGGTTTCCAGTTGTACTTCTCTTTTTCGTCTGTATCCGTAAGCTCTCTGAAGAAATTAACGCAGAGTATGGAGAGAAGGCTCCATCCGTTATATAAATCTAATTTCAAGCATAAAAGAGTGAAACGTTATGCTAACTTTAATGTAGATATATTGTGTAATCAATACCACGTTGTTCACTAGCTCAAATCGTTGTTTTTGTTCAGAGTTAGTTTAGCCTGCTCTCAACTTCCTACTGAGCGCTCACTTCCTTTGCAGCTTGCCCCACCTAGTAAAGTGTACGTCTGTGTGTGTGTGTGTGTGTGTGTGTGTGTGTGTGTGTGTGTGTGTGTATAAACGGGTCGTGTTTCTACCGCTCGCACTTTCCCCCTCCTGTAGGAACCTTGCCGATATGGAGGGAGATGGGAAGATGGACAGACTTGAGTTCTCCATCGCTATGAAGCTCATCAAACTCAAGCTTCAGGGCCGGAATATGCCCTCTGTCCTGCCAATCATCACGATGCAGCCTCCAGGCTCCAATTCAATCCCAACTGTCCCGTCATCAGCACGTTTTGGTAAAAATGTTCAGTACAAAAATATAACGTTTTCCCTCTTTCCCTGTGATATGTATTTTAAAGTAGACACGTTCAATAATGAAAGTAACCCATTTTTAAATCTAACTTTCATCTCAGTCTCTTTAACTCATTCACCTGTGTGTTTCCTCCTTATAGGAATGGGTTCTATGCCAAATCTGTCTGTTGGTCTGTCCTCCATGTCAACTATGTCCGCCATGCCCATCCTAACACACATCCCGGGTAACCCCCCCCATGACCTCTGTGCAACCCCTGGTGCCGATGTCAAGGCCTTTTTCCCTCATCACCCCCCTGGGAAGCGCCGGACCCCCCAACGTCAATGTCAGCCTCCTCACCCCCCCACTCGTTCCCAACAATACAGGTTGGTTCTGCAGCAGAACCATTCTAAAGAGATGCATATTGAGGAATGGATTATCACCAGTTCATTCAATTTAAACTCTGCAGAGGCTGACGTAGCTAATGCTTCCTCACATATGATCCAAGAGAGAATATGAAATGTAGTTTCTGATATGATACTTGATGCAAATGGTTTTAAATAGAACCACAAAGTGTAAAGATTTCAAATTAAGTTTTAATGGTTTTGCCCATTTAGCAATCACTAATTAAAACCTTCCCATACACGAGATAACAACTCAGGAAGAACTTACTGAATGATCGTACAGATAGATTTACATGTTTCTTCTGCAACCTAGTGCTTGAGTGTGATATTTAGCATGTCAGGGTAAGTTATTCAGGTCCTGAGCTTCAGTGGTGCAGCAGTGTAGTGGGGATTACATATCCAGCATGAAAAGGCTGCAGCTTATCTGTCTACTCCCTGAGGCGTTATGCATTGCAGAGAATTGACATATCAGTATATGCATATATATATATGTATATGTATATACATATATATATATATATATATACATATATATATATACAGTTCCGGTGTACCTATGTAATGAATATACAATGTAAACATGGGATAATTTAGTTTCCTTTGGATTTCTACTACTCTTAACTCACTCATGTCTTTATTTCTAACCCCCCAACCTCTCCCATTGATGTTCCCTTTAATCTCTCGCTCACTGTTTGGCTGTGAAATGAACAATCTAATGAGAGCGAGTGTGAAATTCCTATTTAAGTTGGTGTTCCCTCTCTATCGTCACCTCCCTTTTTCTCTGCCTACAAGAATTAATACAGTTCTCAGTCCTCATTAGTCCCATGTTGCAGAAAACCACGATCCACTTTGTTTTTGCCAGATGTCAATAACCTTGCTGCTGGAGTTCTGTGTGCTGTGACTGTAAAGTGTGAGAGATAAGATTAGATATACGTTCAAGGGCAACTGCAGTATTTCAGAGATGGATTGCATAAGAAAACCATACATATACACAGTCTATGTATTTATATTCTTGCACAAAAGCCTCACACATTTTGTCACATAACAACTGTTTTTCAGGGCTCCCTCTCTCCGGCTTCTCTTCGCCCATGGCGTTCTCTCCAACCTCTGGCATGTCAAAAGCAAACTCTCTCCTGGACCTTGGATCCAGCAGGTCAGACCCAGACTGTACTAGTATTCACACTGCAAAAAAACTATGTGTATTATGTCAAACTGTGTAAACGCTGCTGTAAGATGCTTAGGCTTATGTTATACTGAAATTACTGTCACATTTCAGGGTTTATTCAGCCGTTTGCAAAACCACATTTCCTCGGTCAGCACATCAGGGTCTGGTGGAAATATAAATTTAGACCCCAAAGTATGTAATTTCATATTGAGTTAGTAGTTTTTTTTTAAATGTACCATTTATTATGCAGGTTTTTTAGAGTCACAGGCAGCACATTAGTTTAGTGCTTCTAAAGAAGCAGAGTTTTGACAGGGAAGGACTTGGAATGTGAACACAGGCAGATGAAATACTCAGATAAAGGAGGAAACAGGAAGACCATTTTCAAATCAGATGTTCTGGTCGGCTACAGAAGGAAGTCGACTTGTTTAGAGTCCCAAACATTAGAGGAGAACAAGTGGCAGCCCTATAGGAAGAAGTCACTATTGGGTGGTTTCCATCTAATATTAGTTTTATTATTATTATTATTATTATTAGCTATACGAATCACTGAGTCCATAACTTTTGTCCATTATTTTATCTCAACAAGTCTTAAACAGAAGAGCATGAAAGTACATGTACAGGTATTCATGGTCCCCAGAGAATGAACCCTTTAATGAAATTCCATTCACTGAATGAATATGATTCTGGTGTTGCTTTAATTTTAATCTATGACTATCTGTTAAAAAAAATATTTTACTTTATGAATTAAACTTCAAAGCCGACTGGAATGGCACTCATTAGAGCACATACCTCTGCCAAGGCCCAAGAGTTCCTTATAAAACCATTTTTAATTCACTACGTCTCAATTTGAATTGGCACCTTGTACACATTTATAGATTTCAGTTGTTAAGTATGCCAAATTTTTCTCATCAAAATCCAAAATATAACCTTTCATTGTCGAAGTGGAAAAGTATACTGTCTTTGGAAACGGGTCAAACGTGTTCGGGTTCTTTCTTTGTGTTTTTGTAGTTTTTGGTTAATCCTGCTGACAAACAAACAGCGGAACAGTGGTGTCAATAACCTGACACCAGTGGAATTTAAGACGTTAATGCTCACAATGACAAACGTTATAGCTGCTCATATCTTGGAGGGAAATGGACATATGAGATAATTCATATTTGCTAGTCTCTGATTGCATTTCATCTCTCGCTAAAATTGTTACACAGTGGTGGAACGTTGCGAGGAGTAAACAAAGGAGCCGTTTGGGGCAGTTTCACCGACTCAGTAGAAAAGTACACACAATGTAGTATCTAACATCCTCGATGCTCCTTATGGTGTTTTGTGTGGTTTGGGAAAAGTGTAAGAGTAGTGTCTGGTTTCATTGTTGTGAATGTGGTTCGTACAAAAAGTCCTGACCTCAGGTGTAGGTGGTGCAGGCCTCAATACCAGAGAGTCAAGTAAAAACAGGTTGATCCACAGCTCCCAGTTCACTTTAACCTTCCACCGCCAACCATAAAACCCTCCAATATAATGTTGTTGTCTATT
Source organism: Pseudopleuronectes americanus (assembly GCA_038501795.1). Classification (NCBI taxonomy): domain Eukaryota; kingdom Metazoa; phylum Chordata; class Actinopteri; order Pleuronectiformes; family Pleuronectidae; genus Pseudopleuronectes; species Pseudopleuronectes americanus. Next base: position 9,841,060 of record CM076734.1, on the reverse strand, counting down.
TTTCTGACAAATAACAAGTTTTATAATGAGGAGTTTCAACTGCGCAAGTTTAAAGATGTGCAAACACACTAGTACACACTCATAAACATATACCCACATGGAAAAACGCCCTTGAGCAGAGGGAGGATCCCCCTCTCCGTCTCCCATTGTCCCCATGAAAGCGCTTCTTTTATTTCAGAGGAGTTTGACAAGTTCCCACCCGGCCATAAAGACACATACTTCTCAAATGAACACCATCGACCTAATCCGTCCTCCTGCTATTCTTTGCAGAGGCGTTGTTTATAATACAAACAGAATGGTTGATTAGGATTGCCTGAGAGCACAGCGCTGTCTTGTTTCAGAGAGTCATGTGGTTGTTGCACTGCCGTCCTCTACAGCTAATTAAGAGACAAGAAATAACACCGGGGAGTCTCGGAGCAATTAGCGGTTATAAGATGAGGCTTGAGAAAGGCACTGCTGACCGCATGATGTTATACTGGCGTTTCCTTTCACATGATATTCAGGCCTATTGACCGGTTCTCTTCTTCGTTCATAGTTCAAATTCTTCCTCCACCACGTCGCTGGCCAGCAACTCTCCGAAGACGGGCGCGAGCGACTGGGCCGTCCCTCAGGCGTCCAGACTGAAGTACCGTCAACAGTTCAACACGCTAGACCAGCTCATGAGTGGCTACTTGTCAGGTGCGCCTCACACACACACACACACACACACACACACACACACACACACACACACACACATACACACATGAACTCGTGGCTGCATGGCTGCTTCTGGGTGGTTTTGTTTCAGTTTGACTGAACACACACTGAGCCAGTTTCACTTCACACAAACTCTCACGTGCCCTTGTGATTGCTCTTAACTCCACTTGACCACACACCAGACAAACACATCCACATCGGTTTGTGTGGGAAATTCACTCTTCTGTAATTTTTACTTTTCAGGACCACAGGTTAGAAATGCACTGATGGCCTCAAACCTGACCCAGACTCAGTTAGCTACCATCTGGTGAGTATAAGGTGTTTAATTATAATCCAACTCATAAAGATGCCTTTGTGAACCTTTAGAGATATCATCCACAGGCTACAGCTCATATACATATTTACATGACATCAAAACTATGCTGATTTTTTTAGTTCTTCACGTTATTGTCATGATTTATGTCTCTATCTTGCAACAGAGCTCTAGGCCTATATTGAAGAGCAAAAAGAAATTCTGAGTACAAGAACAGGGTCATGATTTAATCTGGAAAAGGTTTTAACAATATAATAATATAAAAAAAACATTATGGAAATAAGTAGCAAGGAGAACCCATGTTCTCTAGAGTTTCAACCCAATCTTGGACCAATCTCCAAATTTTTCTTGAGAATCTACCAAACACCTTTGAATAGACCATAGATGTAACCAATGATAACCTTGCTATCAACCACTTCCAAACATTTGCTCCTCCACAAAAGAGACAATTTACTTTAAATCCATGTGGTGCTTTCTTCAGAATAAATAGTTTCTTGCTCAAAGTCCTGATCCTTATTATGACGTGTTCCTGATGATCCAAATACTTATTTCATATAAGTTATTCTAATTTACAAGATGCTCCACATATCTTATTTTAACGGTGGCATCAGAATGACCTGATATTCCCTTAGTAAAATGACACATAATTAATGTGTGGTAAAAGAGTTGTTTAACATTAAAGACACATCACTGATTTTTAGTCTCTGGAAACGCATCTGCTTTGTTTGCAGCCACAGCAGGCAGCTGTTATCAGCTAAAAGCTATTATACACCCACTGTATACAGCCGCCTCAGCACCAGACTGCAGACAGACGCAGTTAGCTGCTAGTAAATGTAGCCATACTGTTGCTCTGTGTGTATTGTAAGTGTAAATAAGCAACCTTTTGCAAACCTTTTCCCCATAACTAAACTGTGATAAGTTTCAAGTATTTATTGCTTTTTGTTTCCAAAACCCAATGATTCTTCTTTAGAATCTTGTATTTAACTAAAAACAGGCAGACGTCAGTTTTATTGTTTACTATGTGACTCTGTTTGTGATGTAAACATAGGACCCTGGCAGACGTGGATAAGGACGGTCAGCTACGAGCTGATGAGTTCATTCTGGCCATGCACCTGGTGGACATGGCTAAAACTGGCCGACCCCTGCCACTCACACTTCCTCAAGACTTGGTTCCCCCATCACTCAGGTATCACACTCACACTCACACACATAGATTGACATCATTTGCTGGTTTCATCATACACAACCACATATATCCCTTCTTTCTTTTTTCAGAGGAGTCAAGTCCAGTGAGCTTGTTAATGGAACAGGGCCCTACATAGTATCTCCCTGTTTAATCGACACGACAGAAATGGAACCTTCACAGAAAACCAAGAGCAGTGGTATGGCATGCTCTGCTCACTTGTTACATCTTTGACTCTGTCATCTCGCCGTGTGTTAACCATCTCTCTTCCTCCACTTCATAGTGTCCTTTGAGGACAAGCTGAAGGAGAACTTTGCACGAGGCAGCGCAGAGCTGGAGAAACGACGACTGGCTCTGTTGGAGGAGCAGAAGAAAGAGAGGGAGCGGAGGGATAGAGAGGAGAGGGAGGCTCAGGAGAGGAGAGAGAGGGAGGCCAGGGAGCAGGAGAACCGGAGGAGGCTGGAGGAGGAGAGGCGGTTGGAGAGGCAGAGAGAGATGGAGAGACAGAGGGAGGAGGAGAGGCTGAGGGAGCTGGAGAGGAAGGAGGTGAGTTACAGAGGTAGCCTCACAGCAGATACTTTGTAGCTAGATTGTCAAATATGTTGACTATGTTTCTTTACCCTTTAAGGCGGCAAAGCAGGAGATGGAACGCCAGCAGAGGGAGGAGTGGGAGCGAGGGAAGAAGGAGGAGCTGGGACGGATGAGAGAAGGCGAGCAGGAAGAAATCTCGCAACTCAGGGCCAAAAAGAGAAATTTAGAGCTGGAGCTGGAGGCTGTGGTGAGGCTTTATTCACACACAAGCGTGCACATTTAGGAACAGCCCTAATTACTGTATGGAAACCAAGTGGTATCATCTGGTCTCCAGGGCAACAAGCACAAGCTGATCTCAGACCGTCTCCGTGACGCTAAGAGCAAGAGGCTTATTCAGAAGGCAGAGGTGGACCTCATCAATCAGAAGAGGGATGAACGCATCACAGAGATCAACACGCTGCAGCTGCAGTTTGAGGTCTAAATGCTTTTTGATTAACTTCTGTCACACTTATACCATCAAATTATTCCGTATATGATTAAATTGAGATTTTGCATATTGGTATGGGGCCACAGGACTGGCAGATGAAGCTGTCGCAGCTCGTCCCGGAACAACAGAGGCTGAGTGAGAAGCTGCGAAACATCAACCTGAACAAAATCTCATGTGGGTAACAAATGTGCTCTTATTCAATACACGTAATAATAATGGTCACTGAATTCTGTGAGTTGACTCTGACCCGTGTGCTTTGGCTTGTAGCTGGTGCGTTGACCTCTGCGACCTCAAACGTGACGGAGAAAGGCGTGAACTGCCGGAAGCTGAAGGACCAGCTGGACACGCTGGAGAGGGAGACCACAGACAAACTGTCTGAGATGGATCAGTACAACAAGGAGCTTAAGGTCAGTGATCAGCACAGATCGATACAGGATGTGGAGAATGATGATAATAACTGTAACTGAAACATAAACCAAAAGCCTTCTGGGCCCAAAATCTATTCCCTCGCTTACATATTCTGCATAGTCACATTCTGAATCTGTATATAGAGATTCAAATGTTACTAATCAGCTCTATTTAAAGGAGCGCATAAGAGGTATATTCACTTATACAGTCACCATTTTACATGTCACCTGTTTGAGAGACTTCACTTGGTTTCTATTAATTTCCATACAGAAAGAAAATCAAGATGCAGATTCTTGAAACTTGCTCTGGTTGTGAATCCATCACCGTTAACGTCAAGTTCACAATAAATCAGGAAATTTTAGAAATGAGTTGTCTGATCATACAGGGAACTCAAGTTATACTCAGTAGAGCGTATGTCTCAACCGAGGCTCAGCACTTAAAGCTGCACAAAATTACAAGGACTCCTAGATATCATTTCCCTTAAATATGCCTGATTTCCCCTCAAGATCCGTGAATCATTAACAGAGACGTTGGCGAACATGTCATAAAACACTCTGTTAAAGAAAGTGATAATAGAAATCCTGGAATCCACCCCCCTTGTCTGGATCTGTGCCAAAATTTAATGGATTCTTTATTGGCCCATTTCCCATCCTCTTAGCAAGTTTCAGTGAAATCTTCTCTGCTGTTGTGGTAATTAACAGTGGAAACTTTTTACAATTGCTGCCTAAAATTGAAAAAAAATATATCTTAATTATAAATATCCAGCATTATTTTGTATATAGTCAGCAGAAATAATTTATTATTTACTCATATTTAAGTATTCACGAGGCTGCAAGAGTTTTATTTTTTATTTCTCTCTGCTTCCGTGCAGGCTTTATTGAATTAGAACAAAATCAGGGAGTTTTAAAGTGGTGCTATGAAATCTTGTTCAACTGGTCACGGTAGATCTAAAGTTTTACCCTTCAGGCAAAGAAGACATTACACACACACACACGCACGCACACACACACACACACACACACACACACACACACACACACAAACACACACACACACACACACACACACAAACACACACAGTGCCAGAGATCCTACCTGCGACGAATGATGTCACACCCTCTTCACAATCTCTATCCATCTGAAACTAATAATTGCAGCATCAATAAATCCTCTCTTTCTCTTTTGCTTTCTCTAGATGTTATATTTCCTGACTTCCCTTTAAAGCTTTTAACCCCTTTCTTTCTCTCCTTTTCCTCTGCTTCCCTTTCTCTGGATGTTTTCCTTCTTATTTTTCAACCTTCTCTTCTCTGCTCGTGCACTCATCCGCCCTGTATCCCCCCCCTGCACCATCACGCCGTGTTCTTCTGTCATAGCTTGGGGATATGGATGACTGTGTCCTCCGGGGCCTTCTGTCTCTGCTGGCCTGCCTCAACCAGCTCTTCCTTCTCATCAAGGTTATCCCTCTTCTTCCTTTCTCTCTCTCTCTCTCTCTCTCTCCCTCTCTCCCTCTCTCTCACCTCCCACTGTGTAATAATCTTCTCCACCCCTCCCTCTTTCTCCTTTTGAGAGGTTTGATCCTTCCCTTCATCTGCTTTTGGTCCCACATCTTCTTTTTTTTTATTGTTGTTTCCTGCTTGGGATTTGTTCTTCTGTGTAAACAGGATGCAATCAGAGGGTAAAACACACACAAACACTGTCAGAAAATATAAATAAATGTTCTGCGGATAATATGTACATCGAAATGCATGTTTCTGTGATTTGCTCCCTCTTTTTTTAAATCAGTTTTGCATGTGTGGAATGTGTTTGTGGTGTTGTATCGAACCACAAAGTGTTTGCTGAGATATAAAATACCATATTCATTACTGTACATCCTCTTCAAATAGCTGCTCTGTGGTTGTAGCAGAATTAAAGCTGCCATACAGTTGTTGTGATTGTTCTGCTAGTTGACGATTGAGTCTTTATTTCTCTCTGATGCATTGGATTGTTTCTTGGCTGCATCAGGAGCTGAGGGAGAAGCAGGTGAGGCAGCAGGCCCTCCTGGACGACCTGCACCGAGTCAAAGAGGAGAAGCTGAGGGAGCTGCAGAGGCGCAGGGAGGAGGAGAGAGAGAGGAGGAGGAGGGAGGAAGAGGAGGCGGCCAGGTGAGTGTGAATGTGACTGTGTGTTTACCTGTGTTTGGTGCATTCAGCAGATTACAGATAACAGTCTGCAGATTTGTGTGTTTTATGTTATGGAAGGTTTAAATAATAACTTGAAATCCCCTCCCACAGACGGGCAAAGCTAGAGGAGGAGCGGAGAGAGCAGGAGCAGAGGGAGCAGGAGAAAAGGGAGAAGGAGAGGCGGGAGAAGGAAGAGGAGGAGGCTCGGCAGAGGAGGCTCCTGGAGGAGCAGAGGGCCAGGCAGAGGGAGGAGGAGGAGAGGGAGGCGCAGATTCGCCTGCGAGCAGCCCAGGAGAAAGCACAAGAGGAGGAGAGGAGAAGGCGAGTGGAGGAGGAGGAGGAAGAGAAGAGGAAAAAAGAGGAGGAAGAGAAGAGAAAAAGGGAGGAGGAAGAGAAGAGGAAACAGGAGGAGGAGGAAGAAGAGAGAAAGCGAAAAGAAGCGGAAGAGAGGAGGAGGAAAGAGGAAGAGGAGAGAGGACACCAGTCGACGTCGGTGGGTCAGCGAACAGTCAAGCCGACCCCGTACAGAGCCCTGTACTCGTTTGTTGCTCGCAACAAAGATGAGTTGAGCATCGACGCAGACGGTCTCATAGAGGTATGACACACACACACACACACACACACGCATACAGTGTTGGTGTTATTACCATCTAAATCCATAACTTGTTACTGCTGTATTAATAGTGATTTCCCCCGGTCACTGCAGTACTGTGATTGTATTTTTTTCTCATGATGCAGGTGGATGAGAAGACCGTCGGCGAGCCGGGATGGTTATGCGGGAGTTACCACGGAAACAGGGGCTGGTTCCCCCAGAGTTATGCAGAGAAATGTCCCACGGCCTCCGGCACTGAGACGGTTCCCTCTTCGACTGGAAAAAGATCCTGTCCACCGCCACCACTTAACAAAAGGTAACTTAAAGGAAGAACCGTCACAAACGCCATCTTTTAAAGCTTTTTCTGTCGGCTACTCTAACAATCACCTTGGACATTGTCATTTATGTCATTCTTCTTGTTTTTATGTTTTTTATGTTCTTATTCTTCTCTTTTTTCCTTCTCTAATGCTTACCAAGAATCTCAGATGTGGAGGCTACAGGCGACAACACTGCTCCTGTCCAATCAGATGCTTCACAGGTAAGAATGAAAATGCTGTTTTCATTGCGTCTGAATTAGTTCCATAAAAAACAAATGCTTTTAATGGGCAATCCTTGCGATTGAACCCATAGACTGATTGAGCTAGCGTGGTTGAAAAATGATCGTAACATCCCGTCGTGAAATGCCCTCAACCAATCAAGAGTCAGTCTAAGCTGTCAATCATGACATTTCACCCAGATCGCTGATCATATCCCTCTCACTTACATGGAGGGGGCAGGGTTTATGACCTAAACTGCAGCCAATGATTTGCGACACTTCTATCATCTATTTTACATCTGCAGCTTGATAATGACCACTAGAGCACGAGACTCTACTTCTCAGTTCAAAAGTTGGTTTCAGCTATTTTGGGAGATGTATTCCTGACCATAGCTGGGTTTCCTGTGGGTGTAGTGATGCCTTCGTAGGATATCTGGGCTATGAACGGTCTTTGGCGGCCAAGGAACTAGGTCTGGCTAGGTTGCACACACACACGCACACACACACACACACACAACCACATCCAAACCCACTGCTGCTTATACACTTGCACGGCTGTATATTTATAGCCATTCTCTGTTGGGAGTTTTGTGTGTCTCTCTGCAGGTTACACAGACATTTACAGATCTTCTTATCCCCATAGACATTCATCAGTGTTAGTAGGTCTGGCATTTGTAGGTTATGTCTCATGGTCTGAAAGAACCATGAACTGCGATATTTTGAGTTTATATTTTAGAATATAGGACTAGATGGTGAACATACCTTGTACATGTACATGTATATGCAGTTGGAATTCATTTCCATCTGAATTGTATAAACGAACTGTTCAGTTGTAACTCCCCTCCCTCCTCAGTCCTCTGTCTCTCTGCTGGCCCGTGCCCTCTCGTCGTGGTCGGCCACTTCAGAAACTCACCTCAGCCTCTTCGCCGGCGAAACCATCACTGCGCTGCTGAGCTTCTCCCAGGGCGACGTCATCGGCGTGCTGCAGCAGAGGGACCAGTGGTGGCTGGGACAGCTCAATGGGACGCAGGGATGGTTCCCCAGTAGCTATGTCACTCTGGAGACGGGTGGCATCACGGAGTATGAACACACACACCTGCAGACACACACATATCTTTGTAGAATGTATGTAAAATATTAGATGAATGTCATTACTGACTGTGTGTTGTTCCCTTTGTAGTGTGGATGGATTTGACACATCCGACTCTGTTCATCTGGAGGGTAGGTATAGTTAATCAGTAAAAAATCACTGGTCAGTAATTTGATTTAAAAACTCTCTGTGACGTGTGGCTCTCCTCGTATTTAATCCAAATCTAGAGTACGTGGCCTTGTACACGTATGAGAGCCCAGAGATGGGGGACCTAACATTTGTGGAGGGGGACGTTGTCATGGTGACGGAGAGGGAGGGAGAGTGGTGGCGAGGATGCATCGGGGACCAGACCGGGGTGTTTCCCTCCAACTACGTCAGACCTGTTGAGCCAGAGGTGAGTCACCAACACTGTCTCTATGGCTGACCTATATTTGGAACTTTCCTAATGATTATAACAGAATAAATAATCATGGTGTATGGATCTGTTAGATTATCGTATATTAAATAGAAGTGCAAATATTAGGGCAGCCAGATGACCTTCATTACTTTATTGGTTTCTTTAAAAGTTTTGTTAAAAAAATATTTACTTTACCACCTCTTTACTAATTTAGCTGTCAAGACCTGGAGCTACAGCCAAGAAAGCTGGTGAGTACGAGCATGGTGCGTCACTCTTAACACTGGTTCACTGTTACTCTGTTGACATTTTCTTGATCTACATTCATCAGCGCCTCTGTCTGCTCGGTTGACAGAGATTGCCCAGGCGGTCACCACCACCGCCACACCTACGATACATCAGCTGCATCTGTCTCCGGGGCAACTGATCGTGGTTCTGGCAAAGAACTCCACTGGCTGGTGGCTTGGGGAACTGCAGGTTGGTTTAAAACATGATTTAAAAAAGCAATGATGTAAGTTGCTGTGACTTTATCATTGCAATATAGTAACGTCCTGAATTATGTGAGAACATTACCTTTGCTCTGCGAAATTGCAATTTAACTTTTTTTACACCCCCATATTTCTCATTTGATAAAGAAAATTATCTGTAGATGAATTGATAATAGTATATAATGGCTAATTGGAACTCTAGTAGGTTGTTAACATGTTTCTGTGTAATGTTCCAGACTCTTCAGGTTTCCACAAGGTAAATTTAGGACTTAAATTTAATTTAATACCTCCAGTATGACAGATATGACAACTTAAACATCACTATAACTGAAGATAAACTAATGTATCCCAATAGAGGATAAACGTAGAGAACGCCATGTTATGTCACAAACCACAGGCAGAGACAGTGTGTGTCCATAATCTTTCCCACAGCCAAGCCGAGTTCACTGAGATGCATTGTTGACCAGGGTGTTTGTACACAATCAGATATGAGGCCCATGTTTGTCTTGCTTGTAGTTTCATTATAACGTGCTGATATCTGTATTGTTGAGGAAGATCTACAACACACACAGACATTACAAACTACACATTCTGCCCAAAATGTCTCTGAAAAGATTACATTCATTTGAAACCCTGATAGAAGTAGTGTTAAATAAAATACCTACCAAAATGTATGTAAGACCTAGTATGTACATTTTTAACAACCTTTTAAGACCTAAAATTCAGAGAGAAACCATGTGTCTATGTGGTGAAAATAAACTATAAGGATGTCAGTGAAGTTAATTTGACCATTAACCTATCCATGAATTTAATCCCAGGCTTGTCTCGACCTCCACAGCAGTGAGTGTTCAGTGCTGAGCCTGCAGCCGTAGCTCTGGTTCTGCAGCTCTTCATACAGTAATGAGACAGTTGGGTCAAGTTAGCAGCAAGAGGTTAGTGCTGTTATTCAGTGAGACCACAGCTTGTTGGAACTGCACAATGACCCTCAGCAGTGAATATGTTTGGCTAAATTGCTTAGTGAAGGCAGGCTGAGACATCGAACAGTATCTTTTGGTCATTACACAGACTTGAGGCTAAGCTTTGGCTGGATTTACGAAGGCTGTGAACATGAACTTCTGCCAATGATCCGTCGCAGTTTAACAGTTCCACTTGAGTTACTTGCGCTGCTTAGATTTTGGAGTTTCGGCACCGCGCCCCGACAAAATCAATTCATGTCTCGAGTTGGAATTCAGAAGTGAAGCAGTGGGAGATCGATTTCCTCTCAGCAGCTTTTTCTCTCCTCCAGGCTCGGGGTAAGAAGCGGCAGAGAGGCTGGTTCCATTCCTCTCACGTCAAGCTGCTGGGTCCCACCAGCACCAAGCCCTCCCCCTCCCCTCTGCCAGGTGAGGGATGACACTCTCTATACATCAATATTTAGCACAATGCATGTTTCCATAATTGTTTTACTGGGATGGCTGTTTTATTGTAATTCATGACCAAAATCCATAATAATTTCAGGTATGTGTTAATAACTGAATTGAACTCTGTCAAGCACATACCTCCACCACGGCCCAACAGTCCCTTTAAACTCAACCAAGCTGCACCAATTTTCACACACTCATCGAGATCCATGAATTCTGTGAGAAATCCGTGAAAATGTTAAAATAGTCTCGAAAATATCCTTTTGTCCGGATGATCGCCAAAATGTATTTGGATATTTCTTGGCCCATGTCTGATCCTTTTATGGAAATCCATTCTGTAGTTTTTGCAAAACCAACCGACTAGTTAATAAATGGAAAGAGCTTAACCAGAACCTCCACGGCTGTTGTAATAATTCAGGGCTTGGATTAACCTGGCAACCCGGCTAATATCTGTGTTTTCAATTCTGTGTCTCTCATTTGAAATATGAATTCATGCGTGAAATAAGTGTGGAGCGAATGCCACTAAGTCACTGTTATTCCATGTAGATGTGATTAGCCTGTGGAATGAGTTAACCATTAAATGCCCTCCAGTTATACTGAATTGCTGGCCTATTGAAATTATTTGCTTTGCTCATATCCAAATAGTTAAGCGTAATTTTTTCATTATAATCTGTGAAAAGCTTCTACAAATTAGTATTTCTGAGAAAACACTGAAGTGTCCTGTTAATCCCTTCTTACAGCTCGTGAAAAATGTTCTTGACTAAACACAAACTATTTAATATATTAACATATTTGTGTAGAACCGTGTTGCCCCTAAAAAGTTTCTAAAACAACACACCTGATCCCTCAGTGTGCCAAGTCATCGCCATGTACGACTACGCCGCTGCCACTCGGGACGAGCTGAGCTTCTCCAAGGGTCAGCTGATCAGCATCCTGGACAAGACCAACTCTGATTGGTGGAAGGCAGAGGCCAACGGGGTCACGGGCCTGTTGCCCACCAATTATGTCAAGATGACGACAGAGTCGGACCCCAGTCAGCAATGTGAGTAAACCTGACCGGGTTTCTTAAACATCTACATGAACAATTTATTCTCAGACGGACAATGATTTTCTGTCATAACGTTTGAGAGAAAATCAATAGTTCACACATCCAGTTTGAATCATTGCTGGAGTGCTGTTCCCCAGCGATAGAAACAAACCTCTCTCGTGCTGCTGTAAAATCTCATTGGTTTGACTTGGCTCACTCCAGGTTCGCTAGATTCCTCATCCATGTCAGAGCATGGAGAGAGTGAGGGTAAGTTTTTAAAGGAGGTGTGGTGTCTGTCAGTCACTGTGGCATCACTGGTGAACATAAACCCATCGCACTTAAAAGGCTCAATCCCCTACATTTTGTTAGTGTGCTACTTCAATCTCGCATCTTGAATGAACAAGAATAAAGTTACATTTTCATCTATTAATGGATCAGGCCTTTTAAGTTTCCATAAATCCACTGCACAATAACAAACAAATAATTTCAAGGAATAGTTTGTCTTTTTGTGTTGATGTTGGGAACCGCAGAGAGTTAGATAAGAAGATGCCACTCCCAAGGCTGTGTATTACATATGAAGCCAAGGTTAGCCTGGCTATTTTCAAAGTTATGAAGTAAAATAAAGCACAATGAATCATACATCATTTTTTGAAACTTTAATAATACTGAACTAAATGTTCATTGGGTTGCAAAAAATGCTAGCTGTTTTACCTTGTTTCCAGTCTTGATGCTAGGTTAGCAGCCTTCTAAGTGCCTCATTAGCAGCTTATCAATCTTCTCTTCTATCTCTCAGCTAGAAAGTGAAACGTATTCCTCAAAAGGACAAACTATTCCTTTTAGATGCGTGTTTACGACTAATCACTGGGTGAAGAAAATGGAACAAACATCGATAAGCTTCAAATCAAACCTATTAAATGAAACGTCTCTCCTCCCTGATCACTCGTGTTTTTTAGATTAAAGTTTAATTTTAACTGGAAATGTACGATCACTGCACTGTTGGGATGGGTGGGATGCCTCTCGAGGATTTATCCTCTGCTCACTGCTCTGATATTTAATTATAAAAGAGCCCGTTTTGAAGCAGGAAGTGTGAAATCATATTCGTAGCTTGCATGTTCTTACAGCAGCGGGTCTCTGTTAACAAGCGTTAACACACTGGACGTTTAATTAGCGTGAATTTGTCCGAGCCCTAATGAACACGTCCTGACTCATACAAGAAATGACCTTCACGCTCCGGCTGACGTGACTCGCAATAACATTTGCATTCCCAGAAAATGCATTATTAATGCACCTGCATGTAAGAGTCTGGCATTAATATTCAAACTATATTAATGTCTCTCTGTCTCTCCGTCTCTCCTTCATCTCACTCACCTCCCCCCTCCCCCCCTCCCGCTTCTCCACTTCATTTCTCTTTTCTCCCCTTTCCTCCGTAGGACAGTAATGCCGGCTTTCCTCTCGTCTTCTCCTCCTTTTCCTCTTCTTCCCACTCGTCTTCCTCCTCCCTTCTGTCTGAGCCAATCCGAATTGCCCTGTCGCAACAGGAGGCCCGACCGCCGGCAAGAACAGCCCAGCTCTGCGCTTTCCGTCCTTACTCCTCTTGGACTGTGATCCTCTGAGCTCCTCTGTTTTTGTTCTTTTTTTTTATTTAAATTTCTCCCTCTGTCCTTTCTCTATTAAGAGGCATTCATTTCTCACCCTGATCCCCCTCGCTCTCTCCTGGCCCTTTGTTTCCATAGATGCTACTTTAATTAACCAATGAACTAACCAAGGGAGCGAGGCAGAGGCAGCTAGACACGAAAAGCATAGAACGTGTAGTTTATCCTGAAGAAGTATGGAAATATGAATTCTAGAGATTAAGATACAAATTATTATTTAAAATACGATTTATATGGAATCAGACTGAAGTCGTTTAGTTTTTCTAAATTAAATTATGAAGGAGTACGATAAAGAGTTTTATAACAGGGTCGCTCAGTCTTGCACTAACAACATTGAAACCTTGCTCTAAATGGACCAACGTGAAGACTCACTGTTGCTTAAATCACCAGTAACCTTGATTGCTACATGCTAACACATTGCTTGACTTAAAAACTGATTGTGTTACTGTAGCTTCTTATACACGATTTACTCGATTTATTATTAATGCTTCCAAGTATTTAAAACTGAGACTCATCCTGAACGGAACTGTGATGCCACCAGCAAAAAACACAAACAGATATAACATACGATGGAGTATGAGGGACATATTGGAGGGAAAAGAATCAGAGATATTCAGAATAAAATATATATGATATTACCAGAACGCACCTTTTTCACCGCAGCCATTTTGACATGAAGGAGTCAGTAAACACAGGTGTTACTGTTTGCATTAATTAAGGCTCTAGCGAAATAGGGCACAACCAAATTAAATTGATTAGTAACACCTGTGTTTACCGACTAATTCATGACAAAATGGCTGCCGTGAAAAAGTCTCAATACTATGAGAAGAAAGTCGTAATATTATGAAAATATAGTCATTATATAATGAGAGTAAAGTTGTAATATCACGAAAATAAATGTTTAGGCTTTGTGTCCTTCTGGAGGGTGAACATCTTAGGACCAGCTTGTCATATGTGACTGCAGGGCTATAGACGTTTACATCTGCGTGATATTTAAGTTTTTTTTGTAATTTTTCAAGAAACTTTGAGATTGTTGAAAGATTATAGAACTAGAAGGAATGGAACTCCAGCGAGCGTGGGTTCTTCTTGCTATTTCTTTCCTTAATAATTTCCTTCTCTTTCTGTCTCTAACTTTGACTTTGTTCTCGTAATATTGTGACTTGTTTGTCTTAATATTCTGACTTTATTCTCGAAATCTACGAAAATCTTTTAACATGGCCCTCATACTCTGTCACACATAGCGTAACAACTGTTGTGCGTAAATGACTCCACGCTGCTGACTTGTTTGTCTCACATCGTTTTAACTATTTGCCAAGGTTGAACCTCAAAGACTGTAACTACCGACTGAGTCTTCCACTAATCTTTCAACCAAGCATTAGCTACTTTATTCATTCACACCTATGCAATCATTCGGAGTGAAAGGAGCTTCATTTATCTGTGACACAGACTCATTGTTAGCAGTGTTGTCAGCGTTAGCATTGCCCGGTATGTTCCTTTTAACTTCATGTACTGCGACAACAACGTGCCTCACACTTGTCTTGTGCATTAAATGTAAATAAAAAACCATAAAACTGATAATAAAAGGAGATTTTAACATGTTGATGCACGTAGTGTTTATTGTGTTGTCTCGCAACTGACGGCAAAGCGTTTGTGCGTGTGTTTGCGTGGCACATGCTGCTGGTTTGGGCATGCATGCATGTCTGCACGTGTGTGTCTGTTTGCACGGGCGTGTGTGTGTGTGTGTGTGTGTGTGTGTGCACTTCAGGGTGTGCGGACCTGATGACGCTGGACACCATGACCCCTCAGGAGAGGAAGAGACAGGGCTACGTCCACGAGCTCATCCAGACGGAGGAGACTTATGTGGAGGACCTAGAGCTGGTACTAGAGGTACGATAAAGGTTCTGGGATATTTAGTTATGATAAGAGTTTCTCTGGAATTTGAAGCACTGATGTTTCTGTTCCCTTCTGGTTCTTCTTGTTATTGTGCGTTGATGTATCTCAGGTTTTCTACAAGCCCATGTCGGAGTCAGGCCGTCTAACAGAAGCTGAGATGGCTGTGATCTTTGTTAACTGGAGGGAGCTGATTATGTGTAACACCAAATTTCTGAAGTAGGACCAACACACACACACATACACACACACACACACACACACACACTGAATAAAGGAATGAATTTACTTTTTACAATTCAGATAATTTTGGAAAGTTCAGCCTAAATTCACAAATGCCATTTTCAGACAAGAACTCATGAAATCAGAAATGTCATCAACATCTAAATTCTTTGGACAATTTCCCTGCTGTATTCTCACTCAGATATGTCTGGAGCAACTGACTCACATACAACCCCTCCATATGATTTCGGGAGAAAGTCTAGAATTCAGTGAATGTCTAAAAGCAGCAAATCACACACAACTGTCTCAATGAGCTGAAAATCAGAGCAACAAGTCTTGACACTTGAGATTTGGTCCAAGGCACAAGTCTATGTGGGTTTGAGATATTCCGTTAGGTTGCCTTTTTACGTCTGTCTCAGTAACAAAGAGATGAAGATGTAACAAGAATCCTCTCTGTGTGTAACATCATCATCTTCATCACCTGTGTCTCAGGGCCCTGCGTGTCAGGAAGATGGCCGGAGGAGAGAACATGCCGGTGGAGCTCATAGGAGACCTGCTGGAGTCTGAGCTCGCTCACATGCAGCCCTACATCCGCTTCTGCTCCTGCCAGCTCAACGCCGCCGCCCTGCTGCAGAGCAGAACCTACAACCAGCCCGACTTTAAAAACTTTCTCAAGGTAACAAGTTGTGGATCGTGCGTAACTGACATTTAAAAAAAAAGTGACATACACAAAGGGCACACATGGCTTTGTGTAAATCTTCATCTCTCTGACTGTTTGCCTCCACCTGAGCAGAAGATCGCCACTAACTACCGCTGCAAAGGAATGCCACTGTCCAGCTTCCTCCTCAAGCCCATGCAGAGGATCACACGCTATCCCCTGATCATCAAGAACGTACGTGCTGCATGCTCTTTATGTGTCTATTTACAAAAAATCCACACCCACCGCTTTTATCTCCGATACTCATTGTTTCCACGTCTCTCTTGTCCACTTCCTGTTTTTTCAGATCCTGGAGCACACCCCAGAGGACCACGTGGACCGCGGGCCCCTGAGACAAGCTCTGGAGCGAGCTGAGGAGCTGTGCTCTCAGGTCAACGAGGGCGTCAGGGAGAAGGAGAACTCGGACAGGCTGGAGTGGATACAGAGCCACGTCCAGTGTGAGGGACCAATAGAGGTAAACCCACCTAGAGATGAAACACGCTCATATTTCACTAAGCTTCTTAACTTTACCTGTTTCCTTTCCTCCATCTTTCCTCCTCACACTTTCCTGTCTCGCCGTCTCTTCCAGCACTTGGCGTTCAACTCGCTAACGAACTGCCTCGGGCCGCGCAAGCTGCTCCACAGCGGCCGCTTGTGCAAAACCAAGAGCAGCAGGGAGCTGTGGGCTTTCCTCTTCAGTGATTTCCTCCTCCTCACACACAGCGCCAAACCCTTCTCCTCCTCGGGATCAGACAAGCTATTCAGCCCCAAGACCAACATACAGCTGAAGATGTACAAAACAGTAAGTGGGAGGCGAGGCGCTTTTCTTACACAAGGGGATATGATATGTAAAACCACATGGTGTTTAAGCAGTAGTGGTTTTTTTGATTATTTACAGGAAACCTCTGCTTGTAGCAAGTTGAAATGTTACAGAATCCATGTCCCTAATTGTTTTCTTCTTGTGGGCATTGGTCCATTCATCATCTGTTTATTTTCTTCTCCAGCCACTGTTTCTGAATGAGGTTCTGGTGAAGACGCCCCCCGACCCGTCCAGCGATGAGCCACTCTTCCATGTCTCGCACATCGATCGAGTCCACACGCTCAAAACTGAGACTTTGAACGAGAGGTACACGTGGACATGAGACATCTGCACAAATCTCAACAAAGATCTAATGATTCTGTCTGAAATATTCACAGGTTTACTGCTGTTTTTTTTCCTAGGGCAACATGGGTCCAGAAAATCAAAGCAGCATCAGAACATTTCATTGAAACCGAGAAGAAAAAGAGAGAGAAGGCTTATCAAGGTAAACACAGAAGCTGTTTCATCTAATCACACTAAAGAAATAAAGGTTCAGTCCAAATCTTATATTTCAGTTTCTAAAAAACAAAATACCTCATGACATAATACTGTGTGATACAACTCATTTCACTACTTCTGACTAAAGGAGGCATTGTAAGACTTTAAGTGTGATCTAATCTTAATATCCAATATATTAATGTGGATAATCTTCACCATAACATCATTGCATCCACTCTATAAAAGTGCAATGAGCAATTTTTTTTATTTTTATAAAATGCCTGATATTAATGTTTTGTATGTTTTACTTTTTTTAGATCGTCTGTTATGATATAAACTACTCAATATCAAGACAATATTATATTAAAACAATATCATATTTTCTCATAATATCCTGAAAGATCTGTGTATTAGTTATTTTATTTATATATATATATATATATATATATACTTACTCAACTGTGAAAAGTAACCATTTGTATTTGTGTGATTATGTTTTCTAAATAATTTGTGTAAATTAAGGCTAAAATATAAATATGAGATGAGGTGAGTCATTTTCCTACAGTCCCTTACCAAACCTGTTGGGTGTTGTTGGTTTAAATATAATGACTCTGTTTGTTTTAGCACGTTCCCTGAAGAGCAGCGGTATCGGTCGCCTGCTGGTGACTGTCACCGAAGCTCAAGAGCTCAAGGCCTGTAAACCCAACGGTGAGCTCTGGGGCTGGGACACGAGAATACAGTACGTGTCGTTTAAGTAATGACTAATTCATCTTAAACACCCTCATCCTCTCTGTGCAGGTAAGAGTAATCCGTACTGTGAGCTGACCATGGGGGCTCAGTGCTACACGTCCCGGCCCGTCAGCGACACTCTGAACCCTAAGTGGAACTTCAACTGCCAGTTCTTCATCAAAGACCTCTACCAGGACGTCCTGTGTATCACCGTGTTCGAGAAGGACCAGTTCTCACCTGATGGTCAGTGGAGAAAAACGCACACACAGAATTAATGAGAGGGCTTTTTGTTTAAATTGTGCGGACAGTACAGAATGAAGGAGACGCACTGGTTGTTTGCCAGGATCTGATGACTGCTTTTGATTTGTTGGAGCACATTTTCTATTAAGCATCAGATGTCGTCCTATTGTTTTGTGTTTGCTGCTGTCTTGTTTTCTGTGTTTTGCCTTGAGCGTGATTTTGTTATTGCTCCCAAACGTTAAATTATCAGCCAAGTTTGACCTTCAGATATTCAAAGCCCTTGAAGTGGTCTGTTAAATTTATGTTAAAATCAAATTTTGCATTTTCACTAAATGACCGTTTTCTGCCTCCAGATTTCCTGGGTCGGACTGAAGTTCCTGTGGCGACCATAAAGAAAGAGATGGAGAGCAAAGGTGCTGCGAACCGACGCCTGCTGCTGCACGAAGTCCCCACCGGAGAAGTTTGGGTCAAACTAGACTTGCAGCTTTACGAGCCAAGCAAATGAGGACAACGTGCAACTGAACACTCCCTGGAGCACAGACTCTCATTTTAAAGTGATGGTCAGAAGATGTTTTCAACATGAAGACACGGTTAAAGAGCCTTGTTTTGGTCTGAGCCACCAGGACCCACTGAACTTAAGTCAAACAGACAGGCGAATGAAACCTTTGCCTAAATGAAAAAAGGGAGATGTGTCTTCAGAGGTAGTGATTTATTGTGGTAAAGGGAATTCTTACTACAAACAAATCTGCAGAAAACGCGATTTTAATTTGCCAATACTTGAAAGTTCATTAGTTGGTAAACGACTTAGACAGAAATGCCTTAAAATGTAGGCAGGACGTTTTCCTACATGGTTCAGAAATGGTGATATTTTTGTATCATATATACAAATTTGTATACAATACCATTTCACTTTTAATGAAGGGATACAGTCAGAATGTGTGTTCACATGCCCTGTTATAATTATAAAATGCCAACCATACATTTCGGTGTTGCACACTACTGTAGAATATAAATTCAGAGGTTATCTCATGGTGTAAGGAAGTACGCTATTAAATCCTAAATAAATGGAAGGATTAAAAAAGAGGAATCCATCGAGCATTGTTTTGTTTTTTGTTATTTGTTGTGGCTGTATTCTTGATTACCTGATTAAACTCTGAAGTAGACATTTTTACACAACGTTCCTTCTCTCTTACCTCCTCTCCCTTCCTTCTTACTGCTGTGATTCTAAAGTACCACACCGTCGATTCACATCCTCCAGTGTGACAGAAAACATGGTGATTTATTAATGATTAAATTCTTTAAATGTTGTACCTGCAGGCGAGAGTTCTCCTGGATACAGAGCCGGGATAATTGGGGGAAGCCTGTAGAGGTGTGTTAGCCTGAGGCGTCACAGACTCACTGATCACTCTGATCCTCCACTTGTCTCCTCCTGTACTTACTTCCTGAAGATGGAACAGAAACCTGTATATAATTCTGTGTCTTTGAAGAGAATTAGTATAATATCACATTCACTTGCATGGACCACACCGAACAGATGTACCTTTTTAATCTTTTAATGGAATTCAGCTGTATTGGATATGCGGATGGATGTGGAGAATGAGGATGTATATGCAGATTATATGCTAAATTGAACAATATAAAAGTGGAGAGGAATCATAAGAATTTTATTGCTTATGAATACAATATATATTACATTACATTAAATCAATTGATTTAAAACAGCAAGTTAACATTATTTAATTACGGCCAGAGCCTGAACCATATATTAATAAGAGTAAACAATGCAGAAAAGATGTAATATAAATAATTATAATATCACAATAAATCATAATAAAAGTTAAGGTTAAACTGTAAAATATTAAGCCTCAATGCATTTCTTTGCCATGATGGTTTGATAACAACATTTTAGGAATTGTTTTTGTATATATCTGTGGATAGATCGGTATTGGAAATCTTACTAATATGACCAGAAACTATGTAAAACACGCTGTAGTTACCGTCTACACTGCATGGTTGAATTTATTAACAATATCATGCAGTTAGTTTGAAATGACAGCAATGACAGGATTCTAACTAAATATAGTTTTATGACGGTTAATGTTTCCAGTTGTGAATTCCACAGTGCATGAAAACATAAACTGCAAAGACACATCTAGATTGATAACTCCTAAAAATTCCCTGCTTCAGTTTATAGAAGGACAGGAAACCAGATCCACCAGCATGCTCATGTTTATTCTCCTGGTGAATCGGTCTGTTGATGCCAGCTACAGACACGATCACGTAGGTGGGTGACAGACCAGACACAAACATGTTGAAGTGGTAACAGAGTCCAGAACGACAGCCGGTGACGGATTGTGTCACTACCTGGAAACATGAGCTCCTTCTTACTGTTACACAAACGTACACTGAATATGGTGGTGGACATGTGGGAGCAGCATGGAGATTCAATCTGACAGATATCAGTATGATAATGGTAGTTCTTCACTGTGCTTTTTGTTGTGTTTGTCTGAAATAATATAACTATCATAGTTCAATGTGCTCTATGGGCTTCTATGCTTGGTTGTTTCTTGGTTATATAGACTGTATACAGAGAAGGATGACATGAGTGCTCCACCTGGTGGCTGGCTGCAGTATAGGTTAGACACTCTGCCTCCGACTTGGCTGAACTCGTCAAATTCATTTGATCTCAAAGAGGATATTTGTTCAACTGCTGCTATAGAAATTGGAATTGGTCGAGTGTGTGTGATATAAGTACTGAGGCTCCATCCCCTGATTCCTGCTGCACAAACTCTGGCTCCCTTTTATGTTATTTGTGCAAGATGGAATCATTTTAGGGGATTTTGGTCGAGGGGCTGTTTGGCTGGACTGAGCAACAAGTATTTTACTCTGTTCTCGCTTAAGTGAGGAAAACAGCAGCTGAACCATACCTGTCAACGACTCAAAACCCTCATCATCCATCTTCCGTAAGAGACGGAGATTCCCATATATTCATAGATGTCAGTGGAGAGTGAGAGCAGAGAGAGGAGCAGCCATGCATCACTCTCACTGCCAAACACCGCAGACTGGCAGGAGGGGAGAGGTTCTCTCTGACATTTAAAGACTGGTGATAAAGCAGCCTTTCACAAGTAACATTTCTATATATCATACTTTCAAAGAGTAAACTTACATCTTGCTGTAAGTTCAGGATGAGCCCCCGGTAAATGTAGGTTGTGTGTGTGTGTGTGTGTGTGTGTGTGTGTGTGTGTGTGTGTGTGTGAGAGTCAGTGTGTGTAACAGGCTCAATGGAACTGATTTTAATAACTGTTAATAACAATGATGGACTTAATTTAAATAACAAATTTCGAAACAGATTTACAAAAATGAAGAATTGAGACAAACCACAGAAAACATGAAACAATATCAACCAGAACGTCTTTGTTTTGGGTTTGAAACTCGTCACATTAAACTGTTAAGCAGCCTCAGGTGTCCACTCAGGCAGAAACTAAAAGAGAAGTGGAGTGCTGAGGCCTCCTCTTCCTTTTCTTCCTCCTCTTCCTCCTCCTCTTCCTTCTCCTCCTCCTTCTCCTCTTCCAAGTGTCTATATATATATTTACTTTATGATTTAATAAATAAATTAAGATACGTATGTATCATTTGTAAATTCTCAGGACAGGTGTTTAATATATATATATATATATATATATAGTAATTTATATATGAATGAGTAGTAAATATATTTATCTCGCTTTTAAATCTATTTTAAGTTGCCTCAGGATGTGTCCACCTCTCCTGGCACCAGGTGCGTCTAGACAGACCTGGGCACCGACCTTTTTATCCACCAGGTGACAGACTTGACTTCCCCACACCCTGGGACAAATCTGGACAGGAGAATGTCAGTAGTTTTTCTAGGCCGGTGAATGTTTGGTATTTAAAATATATCTTCTTTAAATGATTGAAATCTCTGGGCTAGGTGTTTTCTGTAGAGTCTCTGAGGAGTGTAAAGCTGTAAGGTGTAGTAGGTTCTGCTAATCTCAATGCGCCTGGTGACACCTGATTTGAAGGTGCGACACCTGCGGAGATGGGACTACTTAATGTTGAGGTATTAGCTGCGTAAAGACGGGGCAGGGCTTGGACACATCCTAACCTCGAGGGTTTCAGGGCTTTCTTTCTTTTCGGTGCCGGGGCCAGGAGAGCAGGGAGGCTACATGGATTGGTGGACTTGGTTGGCAGCATGTATTGCCCTGCTGTGGATCTTGTGCTTCATAGACGGTAAGAGGAGAACAAGTGGAGGACTGGAAAGATTTTCAGGAAATATATAATATGGTGGAAAGATAATTCATTCAATTGAGCTTTATACGATAAAATAAAATGACTATTTATTTAATGTTTTCTTGGTACAAAATCGATTCATTTTTCATTTTCGGTTTCTTAAACATACGTATCAGTTGTGCAATCATATCAACGGATGCATGGCGAACAGGGCCCTTCCTTTACACGCGTTTCACGCAAATGAGCTTGACTAGAATAAACGCGGAAGCATTTGTCACTTGCTGTTGCTTTAATGTTGAACAACTTTAACTAATAGGGTTTCATTTATTGTATGGCACAACAATTTGGGTTTTCTTTATTTGAAATACTGTAAAATACTATACTTACTATATAATAACTCAATCACTTCAAGACATAATCTTGAGATAAGTGGTAATGTAATGGATTGATAAGGAATTTCATGTTGTATTACAGGTTAAATACTTTTGTTCATTGTTATTTTATTAGAGGTTGGCTCCTCTGCATCCTGTGTGCGTAAAGACTCTATGCGTGCTGAGGTGATGGCTGCCTGTGAACAGCCTTTAATCCAGACATCTTAAATACCTTTTGAGATTTAGGGCTCATTATGCTTATTGAAATGTGGAAATGTCAGAGAAAACAACTGGATTTTATGCTGCATTGCAGAATGAAACTTTTCTGATTGTGATTATTTAACGAGAGGATGGATCCTGTGTGCGTAAAACAGGTGATAGCTGCCGCCCACATGGTGAATAGACTTTAATCCAGTGGCAGACGCTGTTTGTAATGGTTGTTGACATTAGCCACGGTGTTAAATTAGACTCCGGGTGACCCTGTTACCCTCTTATCCCCAGGAAACGCCGTGCTTGAGCTGCGGCTGCTCTTCCATGCGCTGACCAAAGCCGCTTGTCACCTGTACCTGGCCCTGCTGCCGCTGCGCCGCGCCGCCTCCCACTTCGCCGACTTCGCGCGGTACCTGGTCAACCATTTCCAGCACACCCCCAGCCCCACCGGCTACCTCCCCCATGTCCAGCCCCCGGCCAAGAAAGGCACGCTGCACATGCTTGAGGGCATGTGCGTGGTGTGCGAGACGGTGCCCAACCTGATGGGCGCGGCCCTCAGCCTGGGCGCCGCGTTCTGCCACATGATGCAGGGAGGCTTCTACGTCCTGGCGGCGACGCTGCGCACCATCCAGATCAACCTGTTCTCCCAGATGAACGGCGAGAAGGATAGATGGGACAAGGAGCGGGTCCGAGCCAAGGAGTGCGAGAAGAAGCTCAACTCTCGAGTGCTGGAGTACATCTCGGTGTTCTGTCAAGACCCGGTCAGCGCTTTACGCATCAAGGTCGACGTGCCACCCGTGTATAGATAATCTTTGTACAGCAATTCACCACTAAAATGGCACATAATGAGGCCTTTTCTCCAAACTACTGAGAGGTCACAGGTGCAGGGATGCAGAGATGTGACAGGAGGTTGACCTCTGACCTGAGGGAATGGCTCCAACAGAGTCAGAGAAGAAATTATGTCCTGGTCTGGAAAAGATGGAAGAATCCTTGGTGCATTTTGTTACAACTGTTTTACCTATTTATTGAGATGTAACGAAGTTTAAATAAACGTCTCAAACTAAGTGATTTTACATCGTTATTGTAATGAGACCTTGATCGCTACATGGACGTTGGTACATAGTATCTAACTGCACTTACTATGTCAGCATGTCAATCAATAATTAATCAAAGACAGAATGTTACAAATTTATTAACACAAGTAAGTTATTCATTCAGAATGGCAAAGTTAGAGGCCCGGAAAAACACTTGTGTCTCTCAAAAAATCAGCAATAATGTCACATTTTGGCGTTTTATCTTAGCCCTGTTCTTTTAGACATGTCAGGGTTGAGAACGAGAACCCAGAGACCGATTTGAAAGCAGCCAGGTTACGTATCTTGAATAGATATATTTAGTCTCAGCAGTTGTATTGATGATGGCTGCAGGAAAGGCACAGAATGAAGGCGAGGAGGAGGTACAAAGATGTGATGACAGGAAGGATGAAAAGGGTCAGGCAGGGGTTAACAGGACCGTGGGCTGATTCCCGAAGTTGGATCCGTTCCAAACGGAGACTAAAGTCTTGCGTCAGGTATCGTCTGGAGCATCTGGGGAGGGATCTTCCCAGCTACAGTGAGAGAGGAGAAGAAAAATCCCTCAGGCTGCTGTTTGTGTGGCGTGGTACACAAGGTTAAGTCTTTTTAAAGGCTGCCAGGTAAACTACAGCAAAACACTCAAATGCAAAACCTCACAGACACAAAACAGCTTCCTTATCTTCTTTTTAAATCCCAAAACTCACAAAGCACGTCTCCAATTGTTCTGACGGCAGCTTTGTTCACGTTGAATTCGTTCTCCTCAGAGCTGTGATGAGAAAACAGGACACAGAAAGTTAACGTGCGTAACTCTGCCCATCACAGTAGAATACAGCTTCTCAACCACCTCAGAAAATGAGCTTAAAACCAAACAGACTCTCAGGGGATGATCTCATTACTCACACCCTGGACTTTGTCACAGCCTCCAGCCGCCTCAGGGCAAGCAAAAGGTTTTTCTGGGTGTCCGATGAGAGAACCTCATAGGTGTCCAGCTCACCTGCAAAACAACAGACGCTTAGCAGCTGGAGGTGGCTAGATAGGTCAGAGGTCGTTTCTCACGCTTTCTGTACTTACCTGAGAGGATGAGCCTTGTAGCCAGGCTTCTCACCGCAGGTAGGAACTGTTTCTCTGTGAGCACCTGAATGCCTTCTTCAGAGAGGTACCTGAGCATCACCTGCATTTTCAAAACAGGAAAGGATTTAAATTGTTTATTTCAGTTACAGAGATAAAAAATGAGATGTGAAACATTGTGGTGCCGTGAGCCAGAAAAGGCGTGACCCAAAAAACCTAAACAACATTTGTCAGTGACAGAGGGAGAGTCTCTGATGATTAGTAACCTTACATTGTAAATACCAGCTTTAAAATTTACTGGATTTGAAGACTCAAAACTATTCCGCAATGAAAATACAAAATACATGATCCCAAATAAGGAAATGTAATTCAAATAAATTAACAAATTAAAAGCTTACAAAGGATAATCTGAGCTCAGTGAATCTGAAATTGAAATGTATTTTCTACACAATCTTCCAAATATAAAAAAGCCTGAATTTGATCTGTGACCATGACGTGTGAAAATATATCAGCGTGAGAGGACCTGGTATGAATCTATGAAGGGTTGAATGAGAGCCCGCAGGAACGATAACGTCTCCACCCCCCCCTCTGAAGGCGTCACTTCCTGCTGGCTGATGTGGGCGGCTCCACATTTCTTCAAGAGGGAACACGCCTCTTCAAAATCCTGATTCACAGACAAACACACTCAATATCAGCAACCTCACCTCAAAAAGCCATCATCCGTAAAATTAAGATTACTGGTTAATTGGTTTAACTAGATAATGTGGGATTCTATCAGCTGACCGGGCCTATCGGGTCAGAGGTGGAGCTGTGAGCTAACATTTCATACATGATTTAAGAAGGCCATAATCCTCTCTGTCCCGAGATGCTCGGGGGATGCTGAGCCCTGACAGATGAGCCGGTTACCTGAGACAACTCGCCCGGGATGGAGACGAAATCGTAGGAGAAGAGCTCCTGCAGGAAGCAGTAGAAGGTGAAGAGCTCGTCTGTGAACAGAACGGAAGATCACGATGAAGCGTGAGGAAAACATATGGTATATGTAGAGTTTCACAGATCATGTCTGATCCTCACCCCTCTGTGTGCTCTGTGTGATGTGTAAGGCCGTGGCGACCAGGGCCGGACGCACAAAAACGTGCAGCGTCTGATTCCTGTAGGAGGCCAGCATCAGCACCGCAGACGCCGTCCTCATCACCCTCTCCTGTGGGCTGATTGGATGCCTCCTCGCCGCCTCTTCCTCCTGAACCAGGTAGACACGCCCATCTTTCCGATGAGCTACAGAGCGATGGAGGGCCACGGCGGAGGACATCACGTCCGAGTCAGGGGTTTGTGCTGCAGAGAGCGATCACAACATTGTGATTTACAGAAGGTCAGGGAGGCATCAGGATAGTAAATATACATGTACGCTTGGTGTGAGTCTTCACATGCCAAGTACGTGTAAAGTGAGACGGTGCGGGGGGGGGGTCTCTCTAAGGATAAGTTCCTTTAAGTGCATTAATCCAGTGAACATCTCCTAAGTGAATCTGATCACCTGTGCCAACTCACATTCATCTAATCTGTCTGATCTACATCAGGCTGAGGGAGCGTTCAGAGACTCCAGGTGAGATGCTGACACTTTTCTGCACTCTCTTACCTTCCTCTGCATCTACCTTGTCCGACTCGCTCTAAATGCAATATGATCGCCATCTATTGGTGATTTGAAGATATAAATTTAAGTCTATTAAACATGATTTTAAACCCTAGGGCTCCTTTAACATAAATAATAAACCGTTAATAATAAATAATCATATCAGCACCTTTGTCACGAAAATGTCTTCACCCTCAAACTCAAATAAAACACTATATACATTTCTTTATATGTATATAAATTATTTTTCAATTACAATTAATTATGAATTAACCCATATCATTTCAGATCACTACAACAAAACAAATTTCAATATTTTTAACCCTTGAAATTTTAATTAATAATAAAAATATTTTATTCTGTATGATATTGGGATTTGTGGGGTATCACAGCCTGGTATATTGCAGGGGGCAGGACAAGAGCACATATATATTCCACAGCACATCGGCCCCGATCACCAATAACTCTTGAGTCTTCTTTCCTTTTCCAGAGCAACCGACTGAGACACAGACATATAAGTTCTCACATACATCACATATGTCTGAAAGCAGCTTCATGTTAAATCTCACCCACCAGGCCAGTTCAGACGAGCTCCGCAGTCCAGCACCAGCTTCCTGAGCCAGAGGGTTTTTCCAGTGAGCTGATTCCACAGCAGACCCTCCTCGGTTAGAGCTGTGATCGGAGCCTGGAGCAACATGCAGGCCATCAGAGACCACGGGCTGATCACAGAGCCCTCGTCTTGGACCCGCACCATGAGATGAGCCAGCCAGCTCACACAGGCCTGAGCCTCCGCAGTGGGCTTCTGAGGAAGATCCCTGTGAACAGAAACAAAGAGGGAGAAGAGGAGGGAGTGAGCAGGAGGAAGAGCGAGACAAACAGCCAAACAGACTATAGCAATTACAGTAAACAGCTTTTTCTGTTCGGCTGTTGTTGTTGGACTCTTTATATTTATATTATTATTTAACTTGTTTTTTTACTGTGGTACACATGGAGATGTATAAGTTATTGTCAGACCTGGGTGTGAGGTTGTACTGGCAGCGGTTGATCTTGCCCTCGCACATCTGTCTGACTGACATCGGGCGGCCAAAGTTCACATGCATGGCGCCGTAATCTTCCTGGAGCACTTTGGTGGACTTCAGCAGACTCTGCAGAGAGAGAGAGAGAGAGAGAGAGAGAGAGAGAGAGAGAGAGAGAGAGAGAGAGAGAGAGAGAGAGAGGGGCTGGGAGTGTGTCACACGCAAGTATAATCAGCTTTATTTACACATGACCCCTCAGAGTAGGAGTCACGTGGTGCAATTGATTTGCAAAAGGCAATAAATGGAAATCTTCAAGAAACACAGACGCACTGTGGTGCTTTCTTTGGGCTTGGGGACACCCAGCAGCTCGTGGGCGTGCAGTGACTCCTCCAGCACCCTGTCGTAGCTGATGCTGATGGGAACCAGTGTGATGTCAAACACCTCACTCTTAAAGTAGGGCTCCAGCACCATGTGCATCATACCTGCACACAAAACACACAGTGGGCAGATGCATAAAGGTGTATACAGTACGTGCACCTACTAACAAATACAAGCCGAGGGCCAAAGGTAATGAAATAAAAAAATAAGAAATGAAAATTAAAAAACCATTTCACCACTTCATTTTTATTTTTAAAGTTATTTCAAATAATCATCCATGTAAGCAGCGGTTGTTTACTGCAAAGTAATTATATTGTTTCAGCTTCACGGGTGTGAGAAACTGTAACTTCTGATTAGACTAGAATGAACAACCTGCAGTCGGGGACATTACAGAGGTTTGTGAGAGGCCATCCTGACCTTGACCTTTGACCACCCATAATTGTTCAGTTAATCTGTGAGTGAACATTTGTGCCAAATTTGAATGTGTTCTCTTTTGTGAAGTCTCAGTGACATTTAACCGTTGACCTTCAAACTCGAATCAACAAAGAAACTACCCTGAGACACACACTGAGTAAACATGTTGTACACTCACCTAACTTCGGCGTCAACGACTTCATTGTGCGACTCCTCAACCCTTCCACGTAAAACTCCATGGGAGCGTATCCTGTCTACAGAGAGGACATCAAAAGACTGACAAACACTTTCTAAATGAGGAACCAGTTTGGAGCTGCTGACGGAGAAGAACGCCACATCTTACCCTGACAATGGTTTTGACATATTCCGACAGCACTGCCCAGTACAGTTTGTCAGAGCCGATGGCACGGCGGATGAAAAACGCCCCCGAGCGACGCAGCAGCTCTCCCACCATCTTCATCCCTGCAAGACCTTTACGGGAGAACAGAGAAATGAACGGAGGTGTTGTGATGTGAGTGTATGTGATCTACAATGCTCTGTTGTTCAATCCTAATAGATACTTGCGAATTACTGATGCGATTACAGGAACAGGGATGTCGTAGGTGAACAGGATGTAGGAGATGACTAAGAAGTCCATGTAGCTCTTGTGATTGGGCATCAGGATGACAGGTGTCTCCTGGGTGGCTTTCTGGAGCTGTGAGGACAGAGGAATTAAAAACACAGCTGAAGTGTCGTGTCATTGGTGGTTTGTGAGGAAAGTTTCATTGATTGGTCCTGACCATGGTGAGGCCCTCCATGTTGACGTAGATGCTGCTGAAGAGCCTCTTGGCCACCTTGGTGAAGGTGTAGCCCATCAGCCGGAGAGAACTCAGCTGCAGGTTGTGAGACATTTCCTCCAGAAGTCTGCGAGCCTCTTTCTTCACCTCCACCACCGATGACCCCGTCTCCGTGGCGATCTGAGGAAGGAGTCAGGGAAGAGACTCCATGATGCTTCAGCTGCAGAGGGAAACTTTTAAACACGTTTTCAACAGTCTCACCTCCTCGGCCACGAAACGTAGATACTGGGACTCCAGCACGGTTTTGTTGAGCTCAGCCGTGGAGCAGCGCGGCCCTCCTTGGTAGGGGTGCGGTTTTAAAGGTCCTGAGGGCGTGGCCGAGGTCGCAGCTGCGCCTCCTCTCCTCCAGGATATCCACAAACTCCTCCCCTGTGATCCATCCTTGCTCTGCCTGAAGCTGTGTACTGAACGGAGAGGAGACTTGCTGATGTTCAAGGACTCATGATGCCCATTTTACCACAAGTTGATATGGTTACTTGGGCTCTTAATGAAATGTTTGTAACATACTTATGTCAAAATACCACAAGGATAATTTAAAACAGCACCTTTTTAACCCTGTGTAAAACAGCCCTCCTCAGATTGACCTGTTTTGAGTGCCCCGCCCCCCTAACATGGAAATGGGGACTGCAGCCAGCCAATATCCTGCCTTCACAAATAATTGCCCTTGTTAATTCAAAACTTTCAATGCCCTTCGGATCCATCTGTCCCGCCAACATGTGGAGTTGGTGACACAAAGATAAGTTCTTTCATTATCTTGTCTACTGGGCTGTTATACTCTTTTTACTTCAGAGAGAGACTATTTTGAGCATCTTTGCAGCCACCTAAGAAGATTTGAAGTAGTTGCATGTTTTCTTCAAAAACTGTAACTTCCACCAGCATTTATTCCACCTTTGCTACTCATAGAAACAGGAAACACACTTCGCATTCCACTGAGGACTTTTAAAATTGAAGTCTTGAAAAAAGACTTGGATCCCACAGCAACTCAGGAAGAGATATTTGTTCAGGATGACCCTTATTGTTTTGAAGAGGAACCACTGGAGTTGTCTCAAGACATAAAGGAGCAGTTAGGAAAACTTTTTTTAAAGTTGGAAAGCACTTTTAATGTTACAAACAAGTGTATCGAGGAAATAGTTGATGAACTTCAGTTCATATCCTGCAGTGCATCTGGTCCAGTTATAAGAGGTGTGGCTGAGTCCACCTTGAAAAGCCATAACTGTGATCTGGATTCAGCTGTTATCTCAGATTTGGTAAAAAATATTTGTGAGTCACTGCCTATAAGTACAGCTTTGGGAACAGACGGGCCTTTTATAACTTCATATAAGAGACAAGAGTATATGAAGAAACAAATTTACATTGTTGAAAGTGAAGAACACATACTCGATAATAGAGAGGGTAAAACTTTCCAGTATGTCCCAATATTGCAGTCCTTGTTGCAGGTCTTACACAATAAGGATTTTCCACAAAAGGCACTTTTTCTAATGTTTCACAATATCAGACATTTCATGACAGATCTCACTGTCAGAACAATCCTTTTTTCTCTGCAGAGGATGACAGAATTAGTCTCATTTTGTACATTGATGACTTTGAGTTGTGCAATCCTCTCGGGACTTCCCGAAAAAAGCACAAAATCACAGCAGTGTACTGGGTGTTAGGAAACATTCCAGTACAGTTTCGATCAGCGCTTACCTCTATTTATCTTGCTGTTCTGTGTAAGGCATAATACTCTAAGCAGTTTGGATTCAAAAGAGTTTTGGAGCCACTATTAACAGATCTTAAAACCTTGGAGAAAGATGGTCTTTTTTTCCAAATTTTGAAAAGTCATCAAAGGCACTGTGGTCAGTCTGGTGGCTGATAATTTGGGAGCCCATAATAACAGTCACTAGTAGGTTTTGAAAAGTCTGCAGCTACTTAAGATGCAACAAGTGATCTGCAGGAGAACAAAGTGTGTCTTACCTTGTGCGTCATTCTCCTTCACACTCACGTACACACACTCACACACTCACAAACATACTGACAAAGACGCGCAGGTTCATGTGTCTCTGTCCCCGTCCCTTTTAGTTTCGCTTTCTTCAGATACTCCCCCTCACCCTGTGATGGCTGGGGGCTGCAGCAGAGCCCAGGGGCCAATGGTGTCGCTGGGATTTAGAAACTCCTCCTCCTCCATATTGTAAATGTTCAGCTTCAGCCCCCATGACTCCTAATAACCCCCACATTAAATTTAAAGTTTAAATATAAATGCATTATTACTAACGACAGATGACAAAAACATAAATTTACAATAATGTTAATAATAGATAATAATAATAGTCCTAACCATAATAATAATAATACTCTTAACCTTAATAATAATAATAACAATAAAAATAATGCAAAGGTCAGGGAAGAATTTATATTCTGGTGCGGAAAAGATGGAAGAATCCTTGGTGCATTTTGTTACTGTTTTACACATTTATTGAGATGTAACGAAGTTCAAATAAACGTCTCAAACTATGTGATTTGACATCGTTATTATAATTAGACCTTATCGCTACATGGACGATGGTACATAGTATCTAACTGCACTTACTATGTCAGCATGTCAATCAATAATTAATCAAAAGACAGAATGTTACAAATATATTAACACAAGTAAGTTATTCATTCAGTATGGCAAAGTTAGAGGCCCGGAAAAACACTTGTGTCTCTCTAAAAAAAATTTGAACGAGAACCCAGAGACCGATTTGAAAGCAGCCAAGTTACGTATCCTGAATAGATATATTTTGTCTCAGCAGTTGTATTGATGATGGCTGCAGGAAAGGCACAGACCGAAGGCGAGGAGGAGGTACAAAGATGATGACAGGAAGGATGAAAAGGGTCAGGCAGGGGTTAACAGGACCGTGGGCTGATTCCCGAAGTTGGATCCGTTCCAAACGGAGGCTAAAGTCTTGCGTCAGGTGTCGTCTGGAGCATCTGGGGAGGGATCTTCCCAGCTACAGTGAGAGAGGAGAAGAAAAATCCCTCAGGTTGCTGTTTGTGTGGCGTGGTAAACAAAGTTAAGTATTTTTAAAGGCTGCCAGGTCAACTATAGCACACTCACATGCAAAACCTCACAGACACAAAATAGCTTCTTTATCTTCTTTTAAATACCACAACTCACAAAGCACGTCTCCAATTGTTCTGACGGCAGCTTTGTTCACGTTGAATTCGTTCTCCTCGGAGCTGTGATGAGAAAACAGGATACAGAAAGTTAACGTGCGTAACTCTGCCCATCACAGGTGAATACTGCTTCTCAACCACCTCAGAAAATGAGATTAAAACCAAACAGACTCTCAGGGGATGATCTCATTACTCACATCCCTGGACTTTGTCACAGCCTCCAGCCTCCGCAGGGCCAGCAAAAGGTTTTTCTGGGTGTCCGATGAGAGAGCCTCATAGGTGTCCAGCTCACCTGCAAAACAACAGACACTTAGCAGCTGGAGGTGGCTGGAGAGGTCAGAGGTCGTTTCTCACGCTTTCTGTACTTACCTGAGAGGATGAGCCTTGTAGCCAGGCTTCTCACCGCAGGTAGGAACTGTTTCTCTGTGAGCACCTGAATGCCTTCTTCAGAGAGGTACCTGAGCATCACCTGCATATAAGAGCACACTTCATCAAGCAGAGGATCATAAATGACAATGTCAACTGTGGGTCTAAAGCAGCATTTTCAAAAGCTGAAAGGATAATATAAATTTATTATTTCAGTTACAGAGACCTGGTATGAATCTATGAAGGGTTGAATGAGAGCCCGCAGGAACAATAACGTCTCCCACCCCCCCCCTCTGAAGGCGTCACTTCCTGCTGGCTGATGTGGGCGGCTCCACATTTCTTCAAGAGGGAACACGCCTCCTCAAAATCCTGATTCACAGACAAACACACACAAACACAATATCAGCAACCTCACATGAAAAAGCCATCATCCGTAAAAATAAGATTACTGGTTAATTGGTTTAACTAGATAATGTGGGATTCTATCAGCTGACCGGGCCTATCGGGTCAGAGGTGGAGCTGTGAGCTAACATTTCATACATGATTTAAGAAGGCCATAATCCTCTCTGTCCCGAGATGCTCGGGGGATGCTGAGCCCTGACAGATGAGCCGGTTACCTGAGACAACTCGCCCGGGATGGAGACAAACTCGTAGGAGAAGAGCTCCTGCAGGAAGCAGTAGAAGGTGAAGAGCTCGTCTGTGAACAGAACGGAAGATCACGATGAAGCGTGAGGAAAACATATGGTGAATGTAGAGTTTCACAGATCATGTCTGATCCTCACCCCTCTGTGTGCTCTGTGTGATGTGTAAGGCCGTGGCGACCAGGGCCGGACGCACAAAAACGTGCAGCGTCTGATTCCTGTAGGAGGCCAGCATCAGCACCGCAGACGCCGTCCTCATCACCCTCTCCTGTGGGCTGATTGGATGCCTCCTCGCCGGCTCTTCCTCCTGAACCAGGTAGACACGCCCATGCTTTCTGATGAGCTACAGAGCGATGGAGGGCCACGGCGGAGGACATCACGTCCGAGTCAGGGGTTTGTGCTGCAGAGAGCGATTACAATATTATGATTTACAGAAGGTCAGGGAGGCATCAGGATAGTAAATATACATGTACGCGCGTGTGTGAGTCTTCACATGCTAAAGACATGTAAAGTGAGACGGTGCGGGGGGGGGCGGTCCTCTAAGGATAAGTTCCTTTAAGTGCATTAATCCAGTGAACATCTCCTAAGTGAATCTGATCACTTGTGCCAACTCACATTCATCTAATCTGTCTGATCTACATCAGGCTGAGGGAGCGTTCAGAGACTCCAGGTGAGACACTGACACTTTACTGCACTCTCTTACCTTCCTCTGCATCTACCTTGTCCGACTCGCTCTAAATGCAATATGAACGCCACCTATTGGTGACTAAAGGGACAACAAAGTAATCCTCATAGACTCTATGAGGATTAGTATGACATATAGGGCCCAGAGTGAGCAGAGCTTAACACTGATCCCAGTCATGTGATCGGGCTTGATGCAGCTGCATTTGCACTAAATTCATTCACTGATAAAAAGTTGAGTATGTTAAACGTATTTCTTAGCCCTTAGGGCTCCTTTAAAACAAAATCATAAATAATAAACCATTCATTATAAATAGTTATATCAGCTCCTTTGTCACAAAAATGTCCTTTTCCTTAAACTCAAATAAAACACTTGTTTATATGTATATATATATTATTTTTCAATTTCAATTAATTAATTAATTGACCCACATCAGTTCAGATCACTACAACAAAATAAATTACAGTATTTTAACCCTTGAAATTGTGGAAAATTGCAGTTTTTAAAATAGTTATTAAAGCACAATTTATTTTTTTATACTATATGATATTTTAATTTTTCATGGAGGGGTATCACAGCCTGGTATATGTCACAGACTAGCATCTGGTTGGAACATGCAGGGGGCAGGACATGACGTCTATATTCCACAGCACATCGACATCGGCCCTGATCACCAATAACTCTTGAGTCTTCTTTCCTTTTCCAGAGCAACCGACTCAGACTCAGACATATGCTTTCTCACATACATCCCCTTTGTACTTCAGTGCTTGTCTGAAAGCAACTTCATGTTAAATCTCACCCACCAGGCCAGTTCAGACGAGCTCCACAGTCCAGCACCAGCTTCCTGAGCCAGAGGGTTTTTCCAGTGAGCTGATTCCACAGCAGACCCTCCTCGGTTAGAGCTGTGATCGGAGCCTGGAGCAACATGCAGGCCATCAGAGACCACGGGCTGATCACAGAGCCCTCGTCTTGGACCCGCACCATGAGATGAGCCAGCCAGCTCACACAGGCCTGAGCCTCCGCAGTGGGTTTCTGAGGAAGATCCCTGTGAACAGAAACAAAGAGGGAGAAGAGGAGGGAGTGAGCAGGAGGAAGAGCGAGACAAACAGCCAAACAGACTATAGCTGCAGTTAGACAGCTTTTTTCTGTTCGGCTGTTGTTATATTTACTCTTTATATTTACTTTGACTCCAAGGACTTTTACTTGTGTTTAGTTTTTGGATTTGTGTTGTTTGCTCCTTGAGTTAAGTTGTGTTTTTTTCTGTTCTTTTTGAAACATGCACATCCAGTGAAACAATCTTTTGATGGTTGCTGCATTAACATGAGAGAATCCATTAACCTTAAAAGCTACTGTTAATAATACATTATTTGCCAGTGACGTTTCTGGCACCAGGGATCTTCCAAGGAGCTCTGATAAAAGTCGTTTGATTGTTTGACCATGACTTCAACTTGTAGGCGTGTTTTGAGGACACCTCTCCCTTTCCATGTACTGAAACTTGTTGTCTAAGGAAGCCTGTTTTTAGAATATCTCCTGTGTTTCGTCTACATTTGGGTTCTCATCTTGCTCTGGATGTAAAAACATTTATGAATCAATCAAAACACGTATTGTCACTTGAAGGTTAAACTTATAATGATCTCAGGGTCTAGCAAAATCCACAAACCAGAGGACCTGCTGCCTGAGGTTGGAAGGTTGATCCAAAGTTTAGGGGCCCTAACGGCAAAGGCTTTGTCTCCTTTGGTTTTCAGCCTTGATTTCAGCACCGCTTTACCGAAAGCCCAAATTACTAGGTAATTTAAAATATATTATTTGGATCTTTTCTGACGTGGATTTACTGAAAATTCTTACTGTGTGAAAAAGTAATTTGAACTCAAAACTTCTCATTACAAAAATCCCAGATCACGCCCTGGATGCTGAGGGTGGTAACATGCAGACGTGGAAGAACTTGTCAGACCTGGGTGTGAGGTTGTACTGGCAGCGGTTGATCTTGCCCTCGCACATCTGTCTGACTGACATCGGGCGGCCAAAGTTCACATGCATGGCGCCGTAATCTTCCTGGAGCACTTTGGTGGACTTCAGCAGACTCTGCAGAGAAAGAGAGAGAGAGGGAGAGAGAGAGAGAGAGAGAGGCTAGGAGTGTGTCACACGCAAGTATAATCAGCTTTATTTACACATGACCCCTCTCAGTAGGAGTCACGTGGTGCAATTGATTGCAAAAGGCAATAAATGGAAATCTTCATGAAACACAGACGCACTGTGGTGCTTTCTTTGGGCTTGGGGACGCCCAGCAGCTCGTGGGCGAGCAGCGACTCCTCCAGCACCCTGTCGTAGCTGATGCTGATGGGAACCAGTGTGATGTCAAACACCTCACTCTTAAAGTAGGGCTCCAGCACCATGTGCATCATACCTGCACACAAAACACACAGTGGGCAGGTGCATAAAGGTGTATACAAGCACCTACTAACAAATACAAGCCGAGGGCCAAAGGTAATGAAATAAAAAAATAAGAGATTAAAATAAAAAAACATTGTGCCGTTTCACCACAAAGAAACTACCCTGAGACACACACTGAGTAAACATGTTGGACACTCACCTAACTTCGGCGTCAGTGACTTCAGTGTGCGACTCCTCAACCCTTCCACGTAAAACTCCATGGGAGCGTATCCTGTCTACAGAGAGGACATCAAACTGTTGGAGGCTCTTTTGACAGCAGCTGACAGACAATTTCTAGAGGAACCAGTTTTATCCCGCCACATCTTACCCTGACAATGGTTTTGACATATTCCGACAGCACTGCCCAGTACAGTTTGTCAGAGCCGATGGCACGGCGGATGAAAAACGCCCCCGAGCGACGCAGGATCTCTCCCACCATCTTCATCCCTGCAAGAGCTTTACGGGAGAACAGAGAAATGAACGGAGGTGTTGTGATGTGAGCGTATGTGATCTACAATGCTCTGTGTTTCCTATCCTAATAGATACTTGCGAATTCCTGAAGCGATTACAGGAACAGGGATGTCGTAGGTGAACAGGATGTAGGAGATGACTAAGAAGTCCACGTAGCTCTTGTGATTGGGCATCAGGATGACAGGTGTCTCCTGGGTGGCTTTCTGGAGCTGTGAGGACAGAGGAATTAAAAACACAGCTGAAGTGTTGTGTCATTGGCGGTTTGTGAGGAAAGTTGTCCGTTCATTGATTGGTCCTGACCATGCTGAGGCCCTCCATGTTGACGTAGATGCTGCTGAAGAGCCTCTTGGCCACCTTGGTGATGGTGTAGCCCATCAGCCGGATAGAGCTCAGCTGCAGGTTGTGAGACATTTCCTCCAGAAGTCTGCGAGCCTCTTTCCTCACCTCCACCACCGACGACCCCGTCTCCGTGGCGATCTGAGGAAGGAGTCAGGGAGGAGACTCCATGATGCCTCAGCTGCAGAGGGAAACGTTTTGTTTTAAATCAAATAGTCTCACCTCCTCGGCCATGTAGCGTAGATACTGGGACTCCAGCACGGTTTTGTTGAGCTCAGCCGTGGAGCAGCGCGGCCCTCCTTGGTAGGGGGGCGGTTTAAAGGTCCTGAGGGCGTGGCCGAGGTCGCAGCTGCGCCTCCTCTCCTCCAGGATATCCATAAACTCCTCCCTCATGATCCATCCTTGCTCTGCCTGAAGCTGTGTACTGAAGGGAGAGGAGACGTGCTGATATTAAGTTCATGTTGCACCTTTAATAGAGGTTCCCTGGATTCTCTATTTTCCCCCCTCTCCTTCCACCACTCAGGTTTGTTATTGGTTTGTTACTTTCACATGTTATTGTTAATACATTGATTATATCTCGTCCTGATCTACATTTCCTTCTTTTTGGTTCTTTGTCCTGAATAAATAACACAATTAGAATAGAGACATGTTTTTAGAAGTTACGTTAATGTGGATCCAAATAACAACCAGCAACACAGACGACTAATATTTCAGTTTCTATTGAGCTATCAGGTTCAAACACTCTGAAGTCAGTATAGAACTGTTCTACTTCACCATTAGCATGAAGGTTATAGAAACTTGAAAAAAATTACTTCAGCAAGATTCTGAATATTATTATTATTCACTTGGATATTTTAGTATCTCCGTAGCGGCCATAAAAGAATAGGAATAGTTATTGCAACATAAATTTTCATAAATAGCAATTGCAGTCTTTAAAGTCAACAATAAAATATGACATTTATCTTGATAATTATCAATATCAACTGATGTGTAACAGTAGAACAACTGAATCCTCCAGAGCAAATTCATTGAGATTAACATTTTCACTGAAGGATCAGACATCTTGTGTCCAAAAGTTCAACTTTTGAAATGGAAAGAAAAAGACTTATCCATATGTTATATATATTTGTGTGAGAGGCAGTGTAGTTTAGTTTAAAATAGGAAAATTAGAGGAAAACATATTAGATACAAGCTAATTTTGCAAGAACTGTATCTTTAAAACGCAAATGCCAAAGCAAAAAAAAACACTGACACATTATCTGCAGTGTTTTGTACCTTGACCTTCTAATGCTGAGTGAGAGCTATTAGGCAACATGGACTTTTAATAATGTCAGCCACAGCAGCACTGATCTGCAGCTCTGCTCAGATCTGACTTCACTCAGACCACAACAAGTCCCACATTAGCTTGTAACTAATAATAACAGTCACTAGTAAGGTTTGAAAAGTCTGCAGCTACTTAAGATGCAACAAGTGATCTGCAGGAGAACAAAGTGTGTCTTACCTTGTGTGTCATTCTCCTTCACACTCACAAACACACACACACACGCACACACGCACACACTCACAAACACACTAACACAGACGCGCAGGTGCATGTGTCTCTGTCCTCGTCCCCTTTAGTTTCCCTCTCTTTAGATTCCTTACTCCCCCGCACCCCGTGCTGGCTGCGGGCTGCAGCAGAGCCCCTGGGGCCCGGGCCAATGGTGTCGCTGGGATTTAGAAACTCCTCCTCCTCCATATTGTAAATGTTCAGCCCCCATGACCTCTAATAACCCCCACATTACATTTAAAGTTTAGATATAAATGCATTATTACTAACGACAGAAATTACAAAAACATAGATTTACAATAATATGAATAATAATACAGATAATAATAATAATATACCTAACCATACTAATACTTTTAACCTTAATAATAATAATGCACATGCAGGTACTGTACACAACCAACTAATGTTTGTATTCAAACTGCTTTTACATAAGTCAGATTCTGATATCCACAGTGGCTGAAATGAAATATTAATTATTTTCAAGTTGATAATAAGATAATACTAATTGCAGTCTACTTAACTATTAACCTATATAATTGTTAATTATTTAACGAATTAAACAAAAGATTCATGAGCATGAATTGTTATAAAAAGGTAAATGAATTAACCGACACTTGTTGTTGTTCCAAGGCATTTTTATTGAGTTTGAATACACAGATTTAACAGTGAACCGGTCGATAGACGGATTGAGCAAATGATTGATCCTGTTCACAGTTCAGGCAAAATAATAAAACATGTTTGAGGCTATTTTTAGCTCTTTCATAGAAAGAATAATATCAGCAAATCAAAGCGTTATATACAAACTCTCATAATCTACAGGTGCACTCACAGCACTGACGATCAGGTCAGTGACGTAGGACATGTGGACAGCGGCTCACATTAATGACCTCATATTGGTGTGTGGTGTTGGAAGAAATAACAGTTCTTCTTCCCTATGTCTGTAACTTTAATACCAAGGCCTGCTGCCCTCTTTACGCCGGGTTGAGTCTGATGAGGATTTCCAGAGTCAGGTTTGCTTTGAGTCCTATTCTCGAAGGAATGGCAGTAACAACACAGTAAAGGAACCAACGGCGAGCGAACATTTTCACGTCAGTCGGTTGCTCGTCGTGTCGTTTATCACAAAAAGTGGGAAACACAAGTGAGACGATCACTGGTTTGCTTATAAATAAATTAAAAGACACAAAAAGAAGGCTAGCAGCGGAAATGACATTCTCACCAAACAACAGGATTTAGCAACTCCTCTTAGAGACACAGAGAAATCTCATGGCTGTGACCCCTAAAAAGATTGTGCTTCGTTGTTTTGTCACCATTGTCTCGACAACACATATTCATTCAAACCATCTTCATAACAAACCTTCTTTTGTCGGCTACTCAAGCTACATAGATGCTTATCTACAGTATAGTGTTCGCCGTAATACGTTGTAATGTCCTAAATTACTAATACTGATTCCTTTCAAAAGAAAACAGTGCTGTATATATAATGTGAAACCAGCTTGCATGTATATATCATATTAACAGTCTCCAAGTTCAGAGTAAGAAAATAAATTCTACATGTTTAAATAACTTTCTTTCTGAAGTCTGGATGAAGCGCTTATTGTCTGTTCAGTATTTGTCCGTAAACAGAAAGTTCATCTACTGAAATAATCAACAATCACTCCAAAATAATATGTGCTAAGCTGCCTGAATAAATTATGATTATTTCTCATATACATACAGACGACACCGGAGGCCATCTTTTCATCAAAGTGCGCTGACGTCCACATTGTGCATTGTAGGACTATTTCCCAGCAGAATGGCCGACTACTCAGACGCTCCACGGTGTCATAGAAATCTACAAATAAATCCATATCACACACACGTAACCATCACTGTCCAGATGACAGCTGCAGCTCAGTCGCACAGTCAGTCACTCCGCCCGCCAAGAAGTGGCTCAGCAGGCCTCAGGCGGTCAGCTGCTGGAGCCGGGACTCTGCGGAGGCGTCGTTCCCTGATGATCCACCCGGGGGAGCTGATTCCTCCAGAACGTGAAGTGGCTGTAGGTGTCCGAGCAGGGGAAGTCCGAGGAGGAGGCCCGCATCTTCAGGGGGAACACGTGGTCCACCACCTCACCGAGACGTACGTACCTGGAAAGAACCGAGAGTCAGACACAATACATGATTGAACTCAACATTTCATTTAAAGTAATAACAATGTTTCCCCCAGTGGAGGTAATGTACAGACTGGATGCAGGACTTACGATGAGATGTTGGTCTTGGCGTGCTCCTGCACCAGCTCGCCTTTAGGATTCACTGTAAAAATCCTGTTCAGTGGTACTCCTACTTCTTTGTAGGAGTATACATCCTAGAAATATACAAGGAGATAGGATTCAATGTCAAATTTATACACATCTTATTCAAACAGAAATTTAACAATCTGCATAAATATTTTATAAAATATAAATGTTGTACCCAATACTATCACTTACACTGTTTATAAGATGTGTGTGGTGTGTGTGTGTGTGTGTGTGTGTGTGTGTGTGTGTGTGTGTGTGTGTTGTGTGTGTGTGTTGTGTGTGTGTGTGTGTGTGTACCGTCGGTCTGTTGCCAAACGCTGCATAGAAAGGCTGCTTGTTGGGGTAGAAGAGGTTCTTGATGTCAGTCAGACACTCAATCTTGAACTTCTCTGGTTTCTTCTCAATTACCTCCCTGTCAAACACACACACACACACACACACACACACACACACACACACACACACCACGAGGATGTTACAACAACCAGCACAACACAACAGCCCTCGTGTCACAGAGAGCAATGAAAGGTGCATTTGAACAAAATATGCGCATGTGTGTTTGTGTGGATGTGAGACCTGTGCAGAGCTGAGAACAGGCTGCTGGGGCTCAGGAGGACAGGGGCCGACAGGAAGCATGGTGCCTCTCTCATTGACCCAGTGCAGGTAACCTCTGGTCATGTCAGCCATGCCGATGGCTCGAGCTGAGCAGTACAGGAACTTGTAGCCGTTTCTAATGGAGACAGTCACACGATCAGCTATGGTTGTAAAAATGTTCCTCACATATTCAGTTATTTCGCCTGTCTGATGTAAAATATTTATAAAACCCTCTTGCAACTTCTCCTTTTATGCTTTCTTCAAATTCTTTTTTTAAACTTGTTAAAAACAATGAGACGTGTGTTAATAGATGAGTGCGTACTGGCTGACTTTGTGGTAGAGTTGTGCGATGCCCTGGTGGGTCCAGTCTTTCCCTAGTGTGGGCAGGATGTGACCCAATGTGTCCGACCTGGAGACAAACACAAGTGATATTTGAGAAAGTGATTTATTATACTTCATAGTTAGATTTAGCCGACCGGCCCGACTGTCTACTCTCTTTAACCTTTACAATCGAAATGGAAAAAGTGCCTCATTATCAACAATGAATAAAAATGAAAAATTACTATTGGGAAAAGATTATTTTCATCCTACAGAATCCTCACATCTATTAGAAGGTCATTTAGGTCCATATGAACAACTATCATCTATTTTCACTTCGAAATAAGAATGCTATAGGAGCATTATAGACACAAACGTATTACATATATATATATATATATATTTATACCTGTATATGCACTGACCTGGTGATGGTTCCATCTATGTCGGAGATAATTATCTTGTCGTCCCAGTTCCAGAGGTAGATGGTTCCCTGACAGCGAGAGG
This sequence comes from Pseudopleuronectes americanus, assembly GCA_038501795.1. Lineage (NCBI taxonomy): Eukaryota > Metazoa > Chordata > Actinopteri > Pleuronectiformes > Pleuronectidae > Pseudopleuronectes > Pseudopleuronectes americanus. The sequence goes on along the minus strand of CM076734.1, from coordinate 9,798,488 downwards.
TTCCCTGGTACTGAGTGGTCACACTGAACACTACATTGTTCGGACCATCCTGCAGCTGGAGAGACTCCTGTGTGTGTGAATGTGTGTGTGTTAGAGAGAGAGAGAGAGAGAGAGAGAGAGAGAGAGAGAGAGAGAGAGAGAGAGAGATGAGAGAGAGAGAGAGAGAGAGAGAGAGAGGCGGACAAGAGATGAGATAGGTGATATATGATGCTACACAGATTGATTTTCCGCTTTAAAAAAAAGCTTCTCACCAGCTGCTCTGATGTGAGTCGTAGGGTTTTCTTATAAGACACGCCCCCTGACGCCAGCCCCGGCTCGGATTGGACGCTGGTAGAGGTCTGGTTGGCGGCTCTGATGTCTTCATCACTTGAGGACGATTCTTCTTTGTGCCTATTTTCAGAGTGAGAGGTTGATATTTATAGGACGCTTCACTAGCAAGGCTGTTCAGTGCCTTTTTTTTGTCTGGATTATTTATAGACTTCTTACCTGCTTGTCATTGTCCCAGGCTGCTCAGCAGAGCCACACGCCCCACACTCCGACATCGAATCCTACAAGAGAAAAAACGATGTAAATGAATGTAAAAATGCATTTGTCTTTTTCTGAAAAAGTAACAGTCACTACTTTGTGATGTCTATAGCTGCAACAAACCAAAAAGAGCAACAGAAACATTTCTTTTATGAACAGAAAATGTAGAAAATACCGATTTGTTGCTGCTGTTCCTGCCTCTCCAGGAGAACCACCACCTCCCCCCTCTCTTGGGCATCTTCTCCTTCATGATGTTTTCCACTGCAGCCTGGAGCAGAGCACACACATACACAACCACACACAGCCGCACACAAACGCCACAACCACACAACCCATAAAAAAAACATACTAAAAAAATGACACCCACAAATCAACAAACACTAACTCAGAAACAAAGATGTATCTGCTGCTGAAATGAGGATAATAAAGAAACGGAGTGGGAGAGGGTGTGTTTGTGTTTGGGGGGGGGGACTCTGACGTACAGAGCTGTAGTCCAGCACACTGGTCAGATAACAAAGAAGAAGGTCCAAGGCCGAGCAAATGTAAGTGAGGCATGAGAACTAAATAACGGATGAATGGATGAAGCGATGGATTAGAGGAGGAGGGAGCGATAAAATAAAAGGGAGGAGAACAGAGGAGAACAAAGTTTAACTCAAGTTCCCAAAGAGAGCAGATTCAGAGGATGTTTGAACAACATTTAAGATCTGCAATCATGATATTAAGCACCATCATGAATAGATGAAGGAGACACGTATGTGTGTTAAGATACAGATAAACATGATGCAGTACCAGTTTTAGCCAAAAGAGGGGGTGGTATTCAGGTAAAACAACCGGTATCTGTGCTATGTGTGCATATTGATTTCTTACCTTTGGCAGAGGTTTCTGAAAGGCCTGCATCGCCAGCATAAGTGGAGCCGCAGAGCTCCAGTTATAGTACCTGAGGGAGCATACCAAAATATATTTATATCATTTCTATAAACGCTGCTGCAACTTTCTTCTCACTCGTTCAAAGTGTGCACATCTTACTTGGAGCCGATTTTTACAACCAGGTTGGGGTCGTCGATGAGGGAGGGGTTCTCTGCGAACTGCTGGTAGGAGATGATTTTCTCGTGGAACTGCTCTGTGAACACACACACACAGACACACACACAGGTCATGTTCATGTCAGGCTGTATGACATTTAGCTGAGAGTCCTGCACAAGGTCAGGTACAACTCACATTTGTTTAACGTGGAAAAGATCATGTTAATTCACATGAAAAAAAAGTTAAATGAACCAGGGCGGGCAGCAGGTGGGAACTTAACGAAATAAGATATTGAAATTATTGTGCAGTATTTTTTATTTCTAAATCAGCTTATACAAAACTTAGTCAACCGCAAGGATTAATCTTATTACGAAAGCCTAGGACAGAAAAGGTCTGCTCGAATATCCAGTCGTGTAGCGGGACATATGTTAACAGGTCTTGGTGGGTCCCGATTTGACTTGGAGATAATTAGAGGTAACGGGTCAAGTCCTTGCAAAATAAATGGATCTTTCCAGGACTGATCTAGCTTGCTGTCATCCCTCCATCATTATGAGAAGCTTACCTTTTGTGATCTCCCTGTTGTCAGTGAGGCCTCCACACAGAGAGATGGCGATAGACGGCAGGTCTGACATGTGGTCGCAGTAGCTGTCCGTGCCGCTGTCTCCTCCAGAGCTGACCGACTGTGGGGACTGACTGGAGCTGTGGAGGCCCGGGTCTGACATGCTCCTCACGGCTGCACCACCGTCACTATGAGAAGATATAATTGCGTTAAAACTTATATCACGTAAACATTTGTGCATCTCTGTGTATGTGTGTGTGTGTGTGTATGTACCTCTTGGGGAAGTAAAGTGCTGCCACTTCAGGCTCGAGATCTGTGATGTCATCCAGGTAGATCCCATCTGAACCAAGATGGCGGCTCCTCTTGTCTACAACTGAGCAAAGACTTTTTCAGTAATTTAACTTACTAAACACATTTTAAACTTTACGCTTTTTAGTGATCATGTGCATGACCTTAAAACACCACAAACTTTTCAGCAATACATGGAAAAATATTTGGTTAGCGGAGCACCCAAAATTATCTTTACTACCTCAACAGCATAATTTGGGGTTCAGCGATCATGAGTAACTTTCATTCAAATTCTACTGACCTTTATTGCAGAAGGAGCTGACACATTAAAACCTCAGCAAATGAAATGATGGCTGCTATTATTATGTTTTTAAATTGTCCTTTGAATGTTACCTTTTCTCTTGGATGGAGAGTCAGACTTGCCAAGCGGCCGCGGCAGCGCCTCCTCCAGGTCGGCCATCATACGAGCAGCGACACTTTCCACCGTCGCCACCTGCGTCTCTGAGGCGACGGTCTGAGACTCCATCCTCGTGGATTCTGACTCCATCCCAAATGTAACAACCGTCTGTTCTGTGGCGACCGTGTCCTCCGACATCAGCAGCTGAAGTGCTGATATTTCACACGGGGCCTCTGTAGACGTCTCATGAGCAATCACGCGGAAATGGGTGCTGTCAGACACGGGGACGGATACGGGACACACTAGTGGAGGGTCGGACCTCACCGGGAGGAAGGACGGCTGTAAGGAACAGGGAACAGAACCATTATGAAAGGGACATAACAATAAAAACACTAAAACATGTAGTAAACTGAACCACAATATTGTTGTTCTGTGTGTGCTTGGGGATGCTGGTTACCTTGGTGGCCTGTGGCAGCTCTCCCCACGCCCAGTGCATGGCTGGATTCTGGTTGTGTGCGTCTGACGGCTTGGTCAACAATTCAGAGTCACTCTTTGGGGACGTGGGACGAGAGTTTCCAGGGCTGAGAGAGGAAGAGACGAAAAAGGGGAATTGACTCCTTCTCAATTGTCATCAGAGGAGTTTGCCTTTCTTTGTGTTTTCCCCCAGCGAGTCATGTTTGGCATCACAACATAAGTGTGCACCAGGGAGACCAGTAGTAAGCAGTTACAATGATTGTTATAAAAGTCTAGACTGCCAGAATAGAGAGGAAGAATAAATTAGCGCGTTCACCCAGGAGTCATGTTTCAATCCTGGGCCGATTGGAGCCAGAGTCTGTAAGAACATGTGTTTACTGCTGAATCAATTGTAGCCAGATGTTACTGAGTTTTTTTAGCAGTGAAAAAGGGGCTTAAAACATCTGTTTTCCCTCCGTTTAATTGTAGGTGTGTGTACATGTTTGCTTGTGTGGGTGGGCACCTGTGGATGGGACTCCAACCTCCATCTGAGTGGGTGTAGATTCCAGCCTGTTTGTAGGAGCCGCTGGTCGAACCGGCGTTTGTCTCGTCTCTTAAGACATCCCGAGATGAAGACCTGGCAAAACACACACACCCAGAAAAACATCATTTAAATATCCATGTGCAATTCTTTGTTTTGTATTGCGTCTTGTATTTTGTGCAGGGCTATAATTAACCCTCCAGTTTTTACCTATTTCCCAGAGCAAGTTTTAAGACCCACGTAAATCTTGCCTTTACTTGTCAAACTCGAAACATGTCAAGCAGCCACAGTTCAGTGAGATTTACACTGAGCTCTAAAGATGTTTGACTGTCATGTGAGTCGATCTGTTCTCAAAGACAAGCTTACCAGGGATATTTAAGACAAAAGAATATATAACTAAAAAAAATAGAGAAGTAAAAATTAGGAGCTCATGTTTTCATCTTCATTTGTCTGTTAGTTAGCAGGATTATGCTAAACTATTTAGTGGATTACCGTTAAAATTGGTGGAAGGATGTATTACTGGTGAGGAAAGAACCCATTCATAATTAATAAAGAAAAATTCCAGGATCTTAATCCAACATGTTAGGGATGTACAATACGTGGGACACTTGTAGGCCCTTAACATTATGGCAAAAATGCCTAGAAATGTCCCGACCAATCAGAATGAGCCGGACACTTCTAGGCACTTATCATTGAGCCAAAATGCCTAGAAATGTCCCGACCAATCAGAATGAGCCGGACACTTCTAGGAACTTATCATAGTAGCAAAATGCCTAGAAATGTCCCGACAAATCAGAATGAGCCGGACACTTCTAGGCACTTATCATTGAGGCAAAATGTCTAGAAATGTCCCACACTAGTGGTTATGGAAGTGCAATACTTGGGACACTTCTAGGCACTTATTATAGTAGCAAAATGCCTAGAAATGTCCCGACAAATCAGAATGAGCCGGACACTTCTAGGCACTCATCATTGAGCCAAAATGCCTAGAAATGTCCCGACCAATCAGAATGAGCCGGACACTTCTAGGCGCTTATCATTGAGGCAAAATGCCTAGAAATGTCCCACACTAGTGGTTATGGAAGTGCAATACTTGGGACACTTCTAGGCACTTATTATAGTAGCAAAATGCCTAGAAATGTCCCGACCAATCAGAATGAGCCGGACACTTCTAGGCACTTATCATTGAGGCAAAATGCTTAGAAATGTCCCACTCTTGTGGTTAGGGACGTGACATTTCTAGACAATTACATCATCTTATTCCTCATGGGCCAATAACTGTATTCACTGTGACCAACATATAACATCATGGTGTTGCTTTTTTACAGTAGAGAGCAGCAGAGATGAAAATAACTCTTGTCATCAGGGGCTCGTATTTACAACTGCTGCCGTATCCATTCATGATAAGTGGACCAACTGCATACAATACGACTCCTATAGCTGCGTGCCTGACCTACATACTGTGCATGCTATAAGCCATTTTGGATTCAGTGCTCCGATGCACAGCGGAGGCCAAGTTACACTTACACACATGTTAAACCAGCCGCGCACATGTGTGTTCACATAAGTAAGAGTGCGCCCATTCACAAAAAACGCCAACACACACACACAATGACGATGTTTCCTCTTTTCATACGTGAGGCTTCCTCTTTCTCCTCCAGTGGTAATCACAGGGCTGACGGGGTTTAAGTGCTTTATCAGTGTGTAAGTGGCAGCACCACAGCTGGAAGCCTCTCCTCTACAGACACTGCTCTGTTTCTCCAGGCTCCGGCTCCTCTACGGCTGCTCTCCAGGCTCATTCCAGTGATTGTACTTTGTATCTCACCACCTCCCTGTCCTCCCTTTCCCTCGCTTCCTTACTGTGTCACGTGTAAAGCTTTTCCTCTCTGCTTACACTGATTTTCCACACTATCATTACTCACTTGTGTCTGTTTGTGGGTTTGCTTCTTGACAGGATTATGCAAAAAATGCAAGACTGATTTCCACTAAACTTGGTTAAAGGATGTGGCCTGGACCTGGGAATAAACCAATACATTTTTGTGTGTTTTCAGATTTCTAACAAATTGTCACTGGTAAACCGTGGCCTTTCTAGTTGACATATTTTGTGTTGGTGTACAACACTGTTACTTCTCTTGATTAGATAGACATAGTTAAGTAAATACATTTTCATTTGCGGCTGTGGTTTAGTAAGAAGAGCAGAGGTGTCTCTAGTCTTCCTCACCTGTTGCTCTCCATCTCCGCGCATTCGTCGGAGCTGATGTCTATGGTGAACATGTCCTCATCTCCGGAGTAGTCTCCGCTCTCCTCCCTCCTCACGTTGTCAGCCCGGGCTTTCCTCCTCCTCTTCCTCCTCTTCTTCATCATCCCCCCGCTGGGCTCCCCGTTGCTCCCCGCGGAGCCCAGCGTCAGCACGGGCGGCCCAGAGCTCTTCCCCATCATGGAGGAGCTCATGAGAGCGGCCCCGTCCGACATGATCGGAGAGGTGGCCAGGTAGGAGGGAACCACTTCCTGTTGGAACCAGAAATAGAATTAAAAGAGTGTTTTTCTTATCATTCACCTATGTATTGGCATTTGGAATTGTATACTCCCTAGTACAGTATCAGCATTGGCCCCCAAAAAGTCCATTACAGTCGGAAACATTCTGAAATAATGGAAAAGGTCCTGCACTAATATAACCTTTTCATGCTTTTGAACTTTTTTAGTAAACAAGTTGGATTGTAAAACTCCTGCTGAAACACAACTCTTAGTGCTTTGCTAGTGGTCCGAGACAAATATGCACAGACACTGCCAAACTGTTTGCTGAAAGAATTCGTCAGCAAATCGAAAACAGTCCCTTCCAACTGTTTATGTAAGAACAGTTTTTTTCCCCCTCCTTCTAGGAATGGAAAAGTCTTTCCAGGAAGCTTTCCTGCTGTCAGAGCAGTGGAAGTATAACTCTCTGTGTGTTTATGTGAGTGAGTGAGTGTGTGTGTGTGTGTGTGTGTGGGTGTGTGTGTGTGTGTGTGTGCAGACGTATGGGAAGAGGCAGACAGAGAGAAAGAGAGAGAAAAAAAAGAGAGGGAGAGGAAAAACTGAGCGACAACCGTACGATTAGTGGTCCGACAATGCTCGCTAACGTTTTGTTTCCCTGTTCCAAGAAAAAATAATTCAAAGAAACAGAGCTCCTCCCCTCTCCTTTTCTCTTCCATCGTCTGGTAATAATAATCGGACACCCCTCTAGGGACATAAATCAGCCATTTCCCTCGCTGGAGCCGACATCGTTGGTTCAACACTTGTTTATGTCTTTCAGCTGCACACATCCTCACGTGCACACGATAGCAAAATGATAGTGTGCGTGACGTGGCTCTTAAAATCTGTGGGTAAACCAAATGCAAACACTGGAAGCAGCCGTTTCCCCAGGCCAGATTAAAACTGGCTACTTCTCCTGTGAATTTTAAACCGAGTTTTGATCTGTTCTCCCTCGATTCTCATTTGAGGACTTCTGACTTCATCTGTTTAACTTGTCAACCATTCCTCTAATAGCCAAATTCTAAACACCCTTTCAATTTCTCTATACTTTCCAGGGACTTCCTCTCTTGGTCTATCCTCAATCTTAAGGCCACGGCTCTCATGTCAAAGAACCTGGGTTACTCCAGCAGTGACGACTCTGACTCGCTGATCAACAGAGGATTGCTGTTCAGCCAAAAGGGAAAGCAAGAAATTCCTGGCTGCCGTGCCAACTCTGCACACAGCGTGACCTTGTTCAAACTACTATGGCCCAGTCGGCAGGAGAAGGCAGATTGGATAACATCTCTCAGTTGTAAACATGGGTGTGTCTGGGTTTCAGGGGCATCAGTGGGTGGAGAGTGATGTTTAAAATGTTTTCTTTCCAAATCTTGTTTTCATTCAAATCGTCATGCACCACTAACATGTTCTATAGGTACATGAATCAAGACGGATATAACAGTCAAGACATTTTGGAAAGTATTACAGCACTCGGGGCAGTTTTTCATCTGGTGCAAAGGATGGTAGTTCCGTTTAAAATTAAGATGACTTGGCAGCACTCTGACTAGAGGCCCTGAGCAGGAAGTCTAGATCCAACAGGGCCGGACCTTTTCCTGTATATCTTTCCCCGCATTTCCTGTCCACCTTCACTATTGCTATATAATAAGACCATGACTAAAAGTCCCCACAGTCCCCGTAAATGCAATCAAGATGTAACAAGCTCAACACATTCATAGATATCAGTCCCCTAAATGTGACAGATTTTCTTTATTGAGACCCATGAATTATTCCCTGAGAAATCTATGAAAAAAGATTCTATCTTGCAACATACTTGAGCCGTCCCTTGATCTAGATCTGCACCAGAAAATGTCATGGGTTCGTCCCTGACCCATATTGCATCCTTCCACCAAGTTACATGTAAATCCTTCAAGTTGTTTTTGCGCAATTTTGATCACAGATGAATATACAACCCATCCAACCATCAGACAGGTTTGTGGTTGTACACAGAAGAGAACACATCATAACATGCAGCACAGAATTACAGCCATCGCAACTTGGTGGAGAACTGTTCTCCATACCTGATCGTTTTCTGTTTCTTGCACGAAGAATGCCTCTCCATTGTCCCCGAGCTTCATGTGCATATCCACTGGTTCCCCATTGATCTCCATGTCAACCTGAGGTGAGACGAGAATTCAAAAGTTGAGCAGCCTACAATGATTCACTTCCACCTTAAAGACAAATCCCTCTGTGTTTCCATCTTGTTACCACTTTCTCGAGGGACCGGAGGACGCCCATCTTGCCGAAGCGAACGTGGAAGGGCGAGCACTGCAGCGAGCCATCGGGCTGTCTCACGACAATGACGTCAATGCAGCCGGAGAGGGTGGCGGGATTGAGGCCCCGGTACAGCTCCTTGACCTGGATGAACAACTGTCCCACGTAGTTCATGGTCTGACGGGTCTGAGGGGGGGGAATTATTAAGAATTCAAACCATTAACAACATTGATAGGAAAAAAGGTTTACATGTGCCGCTTAAATAACCCGTTTGTGATCAGTCAACACTGGGCATGCAGTGGCCGTGTCTAAAACTCACACAACCTTTAACGGAGGAGGTGTTTATTATCCAGCAGCTGTCGTGAATCCTTCAGCCTGTCAGTCAACCCACTGAAGACATTCAGCTCTCCGTCACTGCAGTGGGATGAGGTGACTGGTATGACTGAGGAAAGAGGAGATGGGGGGCTGCTCTCTCCTTAGCACTTTGGTAATTTCTCCAAGGGTAGACTGTGGCCCACATACTGCTCTTTGACCTTTTTTACACTTCCCGATAAGTCTGGAAATCCTAGACAACTGTTTTCCATTCAGCAAACCCCAGACAGCAGAGGTCAGAGAACAGATCGAGTCAGAACCGATCTGTGTTCGTCGCCCAAAGGTGATCTAGACTCAGGGCGAGGCCGAGTGAAATCGAGAACATCTCGTCCATGTTTACGGCGACTTCTCATGTGAACTGTGAATGTCGTCTTTTTCAAGGAAATGGATACAGTTGTGTACACGCTTGACAAAGAGTGAGCCTTTGTACCACTAAGTCAGTCCATTTTGTTCAAACACTATACACAGTAACACAATGTCTGCTTTACTTTAGAGATTTCTTGAAATTGTCTTTTTGCTTCACTGGTTTTAGGTCGGACTGGACACAATGGGACTTCCTCTACTACCCATCAGGATTAAGTAACGTCTGACACGGGATCTAAAGATAGTTGTTGTTTGGTCAGTGTCATTGAAATGTAATCAATCCCACTCTGTTCCGAGAGGAGTGATGAAGAAATACTTCAACACGATCTAAATCAGGGACCGTAGAGGGGTCAAACTTTACAAAGAGGGGCCAATTATAGGTCTAACCTTGTCTACGCTCCTAATTCAGTTAAGATGCAAATTTAAGTTATTCCTTTAGTTTTGTTCTGATTTTCAAAGACTACTAATAAGACGTTGTCACTTCAGGGACCAATCAGATCTCAGCTGGGGTCAGTGCCCCCCTTGTCCCACCCCTGGATCCACCTTGAAAACAAACATGTTTCCCTTAGTTGTAACATGTCTCTATGTTCTTTGTTATATGACCACATACACATTACACAATAATAACTGCATAAACAGGCATATAGTCACATTCCCAAACTTCTCCATTCCAGTCCTATTTTTGTGCTCAAGTGCCTTGTCTCGTCTCCCCTCCATTTACTTCACAGTGAAAAATACCATTTGTTTACCATTATCAAAAACAGCTTTAAACAAGGAAGAGCGTCAGACCTTGACCTTGCCTCAGTTAGCCCCCCCAAAATGACTACAGAGCATATAGGCTTGGTACAGTTGGAATGAGGATAAGCCACCACGTGAGCCGGCCCCTTATAGAAAAATTTGAGCCCTAATTTTAGAGCAGTGGGTGAAAGTGAGAAGACGCGACAATGTCCTGGTATTGAAGGCGGCCTAAAGGCGACCTTCACTGCATGCAATTATCAATTTGGTGTTATCGCTAAGGCTCTGAGCTGCAAAGCTGACAGCTGATTTTCAAAGCAGAGGAAATCTGGTGTGATTCAATGCCACACTACCCGCTGCTGCTGCTGCTGCACAGCCACATCCAGAAATAGATTGTCTTGTGTTGTAGGTGAGACTGAAAAAGAGGAACAATGTCTCAGCACACAGAAACTACTCCTGCTGACTGGGTGAAATCACATATTTCACTCAGCTTCACTCAGACTGTGAGGAAACCCCTGGTAAGGTCAGTGTTTAGCTGTGGTATGCTCATTAGTTTAATGGATTTACAAGCTGCAGTTATGAAGATTTGTACTTGCAGGGTGGAATCTGGCTGGGCCACTCATCATGTGTTGCAGACAAAGTCTTTCTCATACTACTACACAGGCATAACACATACACCTCAAAGAGTAGAATCTACACATAGCATGAACACTACAAAATAAAAGCATAAACTTGGACATTGAAAATGTATCTCAATATTAAGTATTTCTATCAAAAAGAATCACATGGGACATGATAATATATGTACTGGGAATTATTAACTATTCAACCATTGCTTCAGTTTGTCCAACAACATGTTTAAAGGGAAATAAATGGACTATTTGTATGTGAGTTGCTGACTCCCATACAACTCAGGGTGTAGGTGGACTATAAAGACACAGAATTGATCATGTGTGTAAAACCGGAGTACCGTAGATCAAGTCCAGTGTCACACACAGTAAATACACAGAGCAGGCTCCTACCTTTAACAGCTGAGTGTGCAGACAGACATACAGAGGCAGGAGGCGAACACCATCACAGCAAACCCATGATGGAGGAGCAGTTACCCCGCAGAGGTGATAGAGACCTGACGAGCTGTCACCGGCCAATACAGGCGGAAAACAACTCGGACTATTTCAGCCAAAGCGACGCTAGTGTCTCCCTCTGACTGTGTCCCTCCGCCTCTCTCTCTCTCTCTCTCTCTCTCTCTCGCTCTCTCTCGTCTTGTCAGTGGATGACATCACTCCGCGCGCCGACCAATCAACGCTGGCCTGTTGAGTTGAAAAATCCATCGCTTCGGGTGCCACAGTGGCACCAAACAGCAGCAACTCGCTTCCTGTTTCATCCAAATGAATACATCGTCTTATTGTATTTGTAGTTATTTTGTAAGCTAAAAATAAGGTAATACATAAATACAAAACCACTTTTTAGTTAAAACATGTTTTTAAAAGCCCTGAAATATGTTTTAAATATATTATTTTGGTTGTCTTTTTGCTGTCTATGTTTTATTTAGTCATGCTCAGTCTATTTTATTTAAATATTTATAGATATGTACTGAATGTGTTGCTAAATATAAATATGAATAGATACATATATATGCTTTATCTTTTACCATGTGAGATCTCTCTATATGACACAGGAATGCTGACCTCACCAGGCCACCTGAGGAAAGGGGGTTTCAGCAGTAAGGGGGGGGGGAGTGGTTGGTTCTCTACGTCAGCGTCTGAAGTCAGCAAGTCAGTGAGCTGATCTGTCTGACCAATCACAGCTCCGCATGGTGGCACATGCGATGTAAGCAGATGTAGCCTGAGACGTGAGAACCTGCAGCCAGACTGAGAGTCAGTGTGGTTTGACAGAGCTGTACACCAGTGAAACCACAGTGATAATCAGTCACAAGTACAAAATTAAAAACATTGCGCATGTGCCTTTGTGTTTGCTCTCTCTGTGGGTGTCCATGCATGCATGTGTGTCTCTGTGTATGTGTGTGTGTGTGTGTTCGTATCCTGTTCCCTAAAGGATTTGTCTTAGTATAAACAATGATTCATCATCCATCGGACTCAATTCAAGGTATTGGTTAAGCTTAGGGCTTTAAATGTGAGTTGTTGTTAAGTTAAGGTAATGGGTGAATCATGGTGATGAATGGAAGTCAATGCAAGGTCCTAATAAGGACAGCTGCGCAAACTTGTGTGTGTGTGTGTGTGTGTGTGTGTGTGTGTGTGTGTGTGTGTGTGAGGAATGAGAACAAGGCCCCAAATCCTCACAGTAAAAAAACTCTCTTTTCATGTAGGACCCCTTGGCAACAGTCCAAAATATTTCATGACGGATAAAAGCCCCGAGTGCAGCTCTTCTTCAAGTGTCAGTTCAGTGTGTATGTGCGTGCATGTGAGCGTGCACAGGGGGTAATTGTTTTTCCAGGCTGTAGAGCAGCAGCAGTCTTTGGGCAAAACCAGAAGAGAAAGAATGTGTGTCTTTGTTTTGTTTTTTTCCATCACAGTCCATCAAAGCTGAGCCCTATGGTCGTTATGCTGCTGGACTCTTGAGGAGTGAAATGTTCGTTCTGGCTGTCCTGGTGACACTTGTGTGAATTAGGTTATTAAAGTAATGAGGGAAAAGCCAACTGATACAACAATAAAGGCATTCATGAACTAGAACTTTAGTTTGCATGTCGATTACTTGTGTAACAAGAAGTTAATGTGTCACAGTGATGGAGCTGCTACCTTGTGTGTGTGTGTGTGTGTCTGTGTGTGTGTGTGTGTGTGTGTGTGTGTGTGTGTGTGTGTGTGTGTGTGTATGTACATATGTGAGTGTGTGTTTTTGCCTTATACGACCTTGCTCATTCATTATATTTAGTTTCAGTACCAGTCTGCTGCCTGAGAAGTTTGTCTCGTAGAAGCTGCTGACCCTGCACCAACCTGCCCCCTCAGTTGACATTGAGCAGTTTAACGACTGGGGACATTTTTGGAACCCTAATTCCTTTCGCTGAATAATAAGTTAGGTAACATAATGTACCATCACATGCTTTTCATTTTTATTCATCGAACCTTGTTTAAAGTCGAGGCCTTGTATTGCGAGACATACTGTAAGAAGTGTGCTCTGAAACATTCTATCCTTAATTGCAAATTTGAGACACACACCATGACATTTAAGTGCTACCAGTGATAAGTCTGTACTGGCACTGGTGCATAGACACACTGTCCCCACATCACTCCTCAGAGTCACTGGAATCTCCAAGGATAGATGAACCCCCCTCAGCTGCCCTCCCCGACTCGTTCTAAGAAGGAGCCATTTTACCAAGAAGACTTGAACTCGGCCGATGTGCTCTGCACAAAACAGCACATGACGACAATTCCCTTTTTTGACATGTACGGTAATTGGCATAAGTGGAATCGCACAATGAGAAACCAGCTGACATATGATCCTCTCCACCACATTTATCAGCAGAAGATTTGTAGTTATAACCTGACTGCTCCCAAAAATAGGGATGTCTTAAGGATATTTATTCGACCTTCATAGAAGAACCTTTGGACTTCTGTGCACAACACACCATCCAACCAGTCAACAACTCACTACATTTAACTAACATCTCTCATTAATTGCTTTTTAACTGTTAACCCGCTTGATCTGTCACATTTTAATTCGCACAATAATGCACTGACCAAGACTGAAACATCATCCTAACTTAACAAACAGTATGTACGAGTACTTGTCATTCTTTAGGGTTCTCATTTCATTTGGCTCAGCCAGGGTATGCTGCAAATTCATTGCGTAATCTTGTGGTTTGATATCAAGCCATCTGATATCTAGGCCTCTGATTGGCTCAGGTCATTCTGGCCTGAGAGTCCTAATACCTGACTGAAACATTAGCCGGTACAAGCAAACTCGGACACAGAGATTAAAAAAACCTCTTCGTGCCCAATTAGTGAGATTATTAACGTTTAAACCCTCCCTTGGGCATAATGCTGTATAGCCTGGGAAGAGAAAAGGAAAAAGATAGGCCCATTTTTTATTTATAAATCAAGATTTTAAATGCAAATATTGATGAGAGAAATATAAGTTCACACTATATTTGAGGGGATTTTCATTACAACTTCTGCAAATGACCAAATTTGAAGTAAAAGGACTGGTCATTATGTACCACTTTAACGTTTTGTAACACTTTCATACCACTTGAAAGGAAGAGCTCTCTGAAAGTTCTGCCTTTTTAATGTATTTACTTCCCCTTATGAGATGAATTAATCATTGTCATCTTGTAGGACAAATGTGCTGTTTTAATTTAACCCTCGTCTCCCCCTTCACACCATCCTTCTTCTCTGGGGCAGATTGTCTTACAGGAGCGGGATTATAGAGACACACACTTGTACTCGGAACCAGTTACAGCACTTTTAAAAGCTGTCCCTATTTTTTTATTCATGTTAAGCCTGAATAAAAACAGAGGCTGAGTATTGAATGACGCAAACTCAAGTCTTTAGTGCGGCTCTTCTGTCATTGACAAAAGACCACTCAAGACATTAGCACATAAAAGCATCAACATCGTTCCATGCAGTGACTCAGGAACATTAAGGCTCATTCTCCTCTGCTGTTATTTCATGCTCCTGTTCGTCTTCCACACATGCATAGGATTGACAGTTCACTTTACCCAGCTCCAGGTGTTGTCAGTGGCATACTGGTCAACAGTCTCATCAAACTCTTCATCATCCTCTGCTGATGTCATATTTCCATTATGTGTCTGATCCCAGGCTGTTGATGTATGGCCTCTCAGAGGAGGTCTATGTGTGTGTGTGTGTGTGTGTGTGTGTGTGTGTGTGTGTGAAACTCCACAAGTCCGGTCTGTGTCTGGAGGTTGTGTCTTCGCTCTCAGACTGAGTCAAGTGTCTGACTGCCATGTGCCAGTGGACAGCGTCTCTACTAAATTTACCTGAGCCCCCCCGGGTCAGAAACCTGAGAGGGTCCTGGAGGGGACATCCACCAGACCCCGTGACTCCTGAGGCGGGGTTTGAGTGAACTTCCTCAGACGCAAGTAAATAATCACCCCTTCACAGATCTCCCCCTGCTAATGCCAGTCAAAGCAGTGTGTTCAATTGGTAAATATTTCCTTATGTAACTCTGTGTTGTTGCTGACCCACCACTCAAATTCACGGAGCACCTGTTGCACTGGTATGAGACTCACTGGTGCCCGGTGACTCTTCCACTGACCACTGCAATTAATACGACACTGTGTTTACTGATGAGTTTGACCTGGTGACCTTTGGTAAATATCTGACGTCGCTTTGCATCTTTGACATGAGGTCCGCTCATTTTTAAGCTGCACCGCCCTCCCCTGTTCACAGAAGGTAAATACAGCACGTCTCATCATTGGTGCATGCAGATGCCTTCACTTGCTGTGTTAAAAAAGTATCCTACAACTAAGTAGGTATAGTATAGTGCAGCATTGTCAAGCTTCGTGTACCTTTAGTTTTTATTTAAAACAACATTTTTTGTAAAAAAAATTGCACCATCTTTGTTATGACCATGTCAGTGTGTATATATGTCCACATAACACCTCCGTTTTTGTTTTATTAGTTTTGTTTAAAAAAAAAGGGTTGACAAAAATATCATCATCTATTGCAGTGTCACCATTATGTTACAAGAGAGGAAAACTGCACCAAAATAAACGTATGAATTATGACAACAATAAAAAAACATGAAAAGCAAATACACATACAAGCACACACAAACACACAATAACATGCATATACAATACAAACAAATGATAACTCGGTGTAATAATACGGCGTGTTTTTTCTCTGCGGTCCCTAAAGGCAGCACGGTGCCTTCATGGTGTCCTCCTCTTGTCTCGTATAGATCCGTGCAGCCGCTCATCGGGCGCTTTGGCCAGGATGTGTTCGGCGGTGTGTCGCTGCCTGTTCGTTGTTTCTGGCTAAATGTTCCCGGCACTTGAAGGCCTTAATGTTCCGAGCAGCGCATTTAAAAACCATCGGCAAAGCGGGAACCGGCTGGTAGGTGGTCTTCGAAAATCACTGACACGTAACATTTGGTTCACGTCCACTCCGGAGAATCAGCCGGCTGGAGACGGAGTTAGCCGCGTTAGCTAGGCTACAAGCTAAGCTACAAGCTAGGCTACAAGGCAGGCTACTATGGAAGCGTTTCTTCTCGGTTGTTTATTCCCCGGCGACAGGCGTCAACACTCCCAGAAACTTACCCAGCGACTGTTTGTACCGAACGATGAGTTATTAGCTTTCGATGTTTCACAGCTGGACGTCTGCCTCAGTGGACACAGCTAGCTAGCCGGAAGGACGTTGCCCTTCAATGCCAACAACAACCAGAACCGCTAATTCCAGAAAAAGTCTTGCTAATGTTTGAATGCCTGCGAAGTTAGCTTACATCGTCCCTGTCGCGTATTGATTTTGGTCGTTTCTTCAACGTGAGTACTAAGGAGTGACCTCATCGCGCGATGGTCCCTTGAAGAGAGGAATACTGTGTTGTGTGTGTTTGAATAAATAATCACAGGGCTAATGTGAGTTTTCACAGCTAGCTTCGTCCATCTTAAGCTGTTATTTTAAGATGGCTAGCTCTGCAGCTTAAGTTAACAATGCTACTTTCACCGATCGCCAATAGCTAATCAGGTTCACTTAAAAAATGTCAACGCTCCTTTGTTTACAGCCACTACTTTCTTGAACTAATTCTATCAAGATCTAAAAAATATATAAATATATATCAAACGGGGATTAGTGAATTGCACACTCTGTTAAGGTAATAAACTAGGGAAACATTCGAATATGTAAAATGTAAACTAAATGTATGCAGTTAAATAGTATTAAACAAACTAGTAGAAAACCTGAGTGAAACGTGTATAATTTACATGTTATGTCAGATCTCCTCACTCTGTTTGCACAATGCTTGCATACTGTGTTGACATAAACTGAATCTTTTGCTATATTGCTTATGAGGAAGGAGCCCAGCCACTAAAGTGCCCAATAAAATGTTTTAATGCTTGTGAGAGTTTAAACGGTGCCCCTCTTATTTCCTCCACTTTCAGGCACTTTCACCGGACGATGGACGAGCTGGTCCATGACCTGGTGTCGGCACTGGAGGAGAGCTCGGAGCAAGCAGCTCGCGGAGGGTTCGGAGACGGAGGGGACCATGCTCTGGCAGTGGGCTGCCTGCTGAAGAGGCAGGCTCGGAAGCGGAGGGGCAGAAAGCGGCGCTCGGACAACCCGCACCCACCCTGGGAGACGGGCCACCTCAGCGAGGGCTCAGAGTCCAGCGTGGAAGAACACAAGGTGAGATGGGGCGAGTGGATGGAGGGCAATGATTCATACCCTGATTAAGAGATAGTGTCAATAATCTGACTGAAGGGTCTTTGAGAAAAACACTTAACCCAATCTTAGGACAGACTTAGAGTTTGCCTCACCCTGCTCTTTTGAGAAGGAAATGTAAAGAAAAAATAGAAGGGACGACATTGATGTTAGGGTCTCTCTAGTGTTCTTTTTAAAACTTAATAAAGTGATTTCCTCAAGAAAAGGCATCAACAGGAGCAGATAAATACAGTTTTCCCATCTGTTTCTTAGGTTGCTTAATATTTATACTGAAACTTGTTTTGTGTCCCAGTTAAGTTACTAAAAACTTGAGCTTAACCCTTAATGTGGTCAGGTCTTATCCTTTGGTAACTCTAAGTAAATTGTCACCACACAAAGTAATGATTCTTTGTTGTCTTATGGGCATAAAGAATATTAGGACAAGGATACAATCCTTTTCTATGTTTACACAGATTTCCTCCTATCCAAATGTGTCATTGGCCCAGTCTGCTGTTGACATCCCTACACTTGTTGTTTCAAGTATCTTATTTTAGCGCCAGCATCACAGTCTATTATTTACCACATGAACATTTGTTGCAGGACTACCGTGCCAGTACAGGAGGCGTTTCTGCTGCCAACAGCCATGCCCGGGACAACAGTGACTCAGATGAACAGCTCGGACCCAAACGGCGCACCCCCCTCACTGCCGACACGGGGCGAAGCAAGCGGCCGCTTTGGCCAGATGATCTGAGCGTCCTTGGGTCTGCAGAGGGAACTCGCAGCCTCAGGCGGCGGCGTAAGGTCAAACGTATGGCTGTAGACCCACCTGCTGAACCAGAGCCTTCATCATCCACCATGCTCGGGCCTCCACCTGTCCCCAAAGCCCGTGTGGGTGGAAGGCCACATAGACTGGGTATGAACGAGGACAGGGTTGCCATGGAGGTGTGTGGCGGTGGTCAGGGAGGAAAGAACCAGGTGAAGAAGAGGAAAATGACCACGCACAAGATGGGAATGGAGGCCACAGATGAAGGGGTTGTGGTGGAGAGTGAGGACACCATCTCTTCACTGATGGAAGGATCCAAAGACAAAATGGAGTTGGAGGAGCAAAAGGGCTCTGATGAGGACATGAGTGACAGGTGGTTAGTGTTTTCCCTTTTGTTTTCTTTTTATGCCTTGTGCCGCAAGACTCTTCTGCTTCTGTACACTGAATGTACCAGGAAGTGAGTGTGAGTCTGTATGACAGCAAGTGAGGTTGTTTCTGAGCTACGGCTTGTTCTGCACCGACTATCAAAAACTCTCAGATTTCAAGAGCCGGTATCGAATTTGGTCACTGTTATCATCCTGTGTATTTATTCTTTAATCAGAAAGTTCCCCGTATTAACATTTTTCTTGCCATCTTTTTTTTACAACGGTTTGTATTTGGAGAACATATAAATCTGAGAATCTTGATTACAAAATTTATTACAAAACATATTTATAAGTTGTCAAAAATAAATGGTATTGGTAATAAAACTCATAGATCATATCCAGGATATCTAGCCTATGGTATGCATGAGCTTTCTGTTTCTATTTTTTAAGCAGAAAGTTTGTCTTCCTGTATTCAATGTCTTCAGTTATGTATTTTTCTATTCCTTTTTCTGCTTTTTCCTTTGCAGTGAAACTAGCAGTGTCAGTAACAGCAGTGACGGTGGCCTCTACACCAATGATGAAGGAAGACAAGGTAAGACTTACTCAGTTTTTCAAAAATTATGGGTTGGACCGAAGAACCCCAACACCACTTGTGATTGGCTTGAGTGCAGCCTGACAGTGCATTGGAACATAACTAAAATGGATGTGAATTAGTGCTAATGAACCAGGGGTCTCTATCCTCCCTCCTCCAGCTGACGACGAGCAGAGTGACTGGTTCTACGAGGGGGAGCCGGGCTCTGGTTCGGGGCCCGGAGGTGCGTGTGGGATAGCGGGAGTGGTTCCCTGGTGGGAGAGGGAGACGGGGTCAGAGGAGCTGGACCTAGCTGACCCTGTCTTCAACAGCATCCTCACAGGATCCTTCCCACTCATGAGCTCTGGAGCACAGAGAGGTACAGAAGGAGCTCGTCTTTAAAGCTGCGGTATTATATTTATATGGTTCACATTTACAGTACAAATCACATCATGAGTGTTGAAACACACACTCACATACACTGTTATTGCAGTCTCACTCATGACCAGTAGGAGGCAAACACATCACACAGAATGATCAGTATTGAGGCAATAAAATGTTGCTGTGTAGAAACTATAGAGAGAAAATTCCTCCACCTATAGTGTTTGTGTTAAGATGCAGCATCAAAGAGAAGCAATACTGGCCAATTTATCTTTTTTTATTAAAGATAGAAAGTGGTCATGACATTAGAATTTTCTAATTATCTCTTATAATGCTCTTATTCAAGTTTATACACAGAAACATGAAATTTCCCCCCAGTATCTTGAATACGCAATACAGTATCTTCACCGGCCACTAGTCAAATTATTTATTAATTATGCACTAAAACATGACTTCTGTTGCCAATGACTATGTGCTATGTCAGGTTTTCAGGCCAGACTGGGCCGTCTCCATGGCAACCAGCAGGCGTCTGAGGCGGGGCTGCAGGGCAGCTCCGGCCAGGGCTTCAGCGACAGACTGGGAAGACAAGGCCAGGACTCCCATGAGTGAGTTTCTGTCTTTATATAAAGTTGGTGTTGATTCTGACTTGTCTGTTTATTTTCTTGTTCATATTGTTTATTTCCAGTTAGTTTTTTTATCTGCTCTAAAATGGTTGAGACTGAAAAAGACAGGTGCCACAGTTTTCTTCTAAAATCTTCTCCGGCATTCAAATTCTAAAATGTAGTTTGTAGACCAGATCAAATTAAAACCAAATGGTTGTTCTGGTTCTTACAGATGATGACTGGACAGTTACAGTCAATAGTAGTTATTGTGCCTCCTCTGCCTTTGAAATTATAGTGTTGTTGAGTGCTACCAGATTGTCTCGAGTTGAATTAAATGTAATTTTTCTTTCTTTCTTTTGCACTTTACCTCACCAGTAGTACCAGAGGTAAAGCCACCAATTACATTCTTATGTCTTCAACAGGCCGTGGTTTAGCTCAAGCTCGAGGAGAGAACACGGACAGGTACTACCAATCAGCCAATAGCTTTCTCTTGGACATATCGGCTCGATTTTAGCATTTATGTTTTCTGATATGTGCAGATAAGAAAACTTGCATTTACAGAATAAACAATAGAGGTTACGGTTAATATTTTACATACAATTAATTTTTTATTTTTGTAATTTCATACACGCATTGTATTTGTGTTTTCTTTATACATTTCTTTGTCATAAGGGTTTGATAATGACATCATAGTGATAATTGCTAAATTTGATTTATATGTGTGTAAATATAAATATCTGCCAATATATCAGTATCTGAAGTGTTATTGCAGCCATAACTTTCTAATTGCTGGAACATTAACTCTAGTTTACCCTCTTCCTTCTTTTCCCTCCACTTGCAGTTGCACTGGGACCCGCGGGCAGACAGGGGGCATCGGAGGAGCTGCTCAGTAAAAACAGCCAGCAGGTAAGAACCACATTTAAATTAAAACACAGATGATTTATGACCAGATTAATTTCCATTTGTAGCTGTATTTGTCTCTGCCGCAGTCTCGTAGACATAACTCCCTTTAGGTTTTCACATTGTCTGATGGGGGTTTTTCAGGCAAACATTACGCTCTGTAGTGTTATTTGAGATCAGACTAATGCCGTCATATTTTTTTTTCTTTTTCTGACCGGCTGCTTTTGCAGACAGACCAGCGGGCACCTGGGCTCTCTGTGTACAGGGGATGTCAAGCGGAGGCGAAAAGCAGCCCCCCTCGGTTCCACTGCCCCCCCAGGTATTGGACGCACACCTAGCTACACCTAACACGCCATCTGGCACTTATTACCAACTGTCCCTTTCGTTGTAATTTTGGCTCCCGTTTTCGCTCTTGTTCCCTTCCCCCTGTTGGTAAAGCTCAGTATGATTACCAGCCTGCTTTTTCTCCTCGCCGGCTGTCTCGCACATACGCTGATGCAAACACAGGGGACTGGGAGAAGAAGTGATGTTTTCAGTTCACATATTTAAAAGGGTTAATTGAGATAATCTTTATATTGCTTCCTCTCCATCTTCCTCGCTCTAATTTTTTGAACCCAGCTTTAGCTCCAACCCCCCTTTGCGCCTAAGCTTTGTTGGACAAGCGTCAGCTGGCTTAGACATGCTGTTAGAGCCAAGATACTGGATTAGCTCTTAGCAAACTTACACTTGTGTACCAGCTTTTTCTGTCATATAAGACAAAGAAAATAAGATGCCTATCACAACTGAGAAGCTGGAACTCTTGAATTTCTTTATACGTTTATCTGTAGAACAAACAAATTTACAATTGCTCAATTATCCAAATATTTACAGATAAACATTAACTTGACTGACTGTTGCAGCTTTACGGTTTAATTCTATTAATTGTAATAGATCATAAATGAAAAATCTATCACAATATGAGATTTGTGCGAGTCTCCATCTTTTCTCACCTGTCACCTCTTCCTTCAGTAGTGGTCGGAGAGAACGCTCCTCCCCTGCCAGACTCCAACATGGGGAACCGCATGTTGCAGAGCATGGGCTGGAGCCCGGGGATGGGCCTGGGTCCAGGCGGAAGGGGCATGACCGAGCCCATCCGGGCCACACAGAGACCCAAAGGAACAGGTCTAGGTTTCAACTGATCACCCGGCGTCTGGATGCTGAACCTGAAGAAGACTGGGACGAGACTTTCCAGGAGCCACAAGTAGAGACGGAGATGAACTGCTGCTTGGGCTGATAACCGTTTAAAACAAATAAAAAAGACAAAAAAAGGTCCAGATAATCCAGATGTTAGTCACGAGAAGGAGTGAGGCCTGTCCCAGAAACAGTCTGTGCTGAAAGAGAAACTTTCCCATATTGGGGAAACTGCAAGAAGCCTTTGGAAGTGAAAGTCTGCAGCTGAGCTGGAGAAAACGCTTCTTGCTAACACGTCCTGTCAAGAAACTCTACATGGGAAGAAATAAATGACATAATGCCTCATTGTTGGTGTGTTAAGCCGGCACACTGCCTCCGCCCTGTTACCTCAAACAGGCCTCAGACTCGAGGTGTTGTTCACCATTGACAGAGCAGCTGTGAAGATACTGCAGTTTGTTTTCAGTTAGTGAAATAATGACGAATGGCTATTTCCATATGTTCTATACGAATTTTGGAATCAGAGACTGTTTGAGTAGATCATACCTCGAGATTTCCTAGGTTTGCATTTATTGTGATGAATTTAGGCTACACTGTATGGATGTGTGTTTCCCCATCAATTTTATAGTTCATTTAATGGAGGAAGTCATCAGATTTATTTTCTAACTATCCCCAAAATAAGAAAAGATAAAAATCATGAACACAGATTTCTGTAAGCATGTGCAGCTGTGTCTGCTGCAGGTTTCTGCTGATGTGTATGAAGAAAACACATCTGTGGTTGAGGTGTATTATCCTGACTGTTTATACTGAGCATGCAGTATTATTCTACCACGGCCATGCAGACCTTACACATACTGTTCATCAAAATAACTGTATGACAGTCAGTCAGGTTAAGAATCTCAGTGTTTCTATCAGAGCTTGAATAAATATGGCTCGGTGCAGTTTCTGCAGAATCTGACAAAATGGCATATTGAAGGACACATTGAAGGACCCTACATAATCACGGTTCATAGGTGTTTTACTTGTTTTGCTTGATTATCAGACCTTTTGTCACGACTGTGGCTGAGTACAAACTGTAGTTCTCATCTAATCAGATGGAAATTCAAACAACTGTGGATGTGAAGGAGCTTAATACAATTAAAGCAATAGAGGAACCACGATTTGAGTCAACTCTTATTTCTTTTTGTCTGCAAGGTATCATCTTTCCGTGTTGTACGTCTCATTCTCATGAACGCCTTGTATTTATTCAAACTTTTTTTGAAGGTCGAAGGTCAAGGTCGCTCTGACCTCCTCACCAAATGTTTTGTTTGCTTGTGAACTTGACTTCAGAGGAACCCAGGAAATCCTTTTAAATAAGTACAAATAGTAAATTGGACTCAAGAATGAACTGACTGAAGTTAGTTTGTCAGAGGTCAAGGTAACCTCAGCTTAGTTTTCTTATTGGCTTTCCATTATAAACTGTTCTGTATAGTAATTTAAAATAGATTCAAGCCCAGCGGAGATATTGATGGAAATATAAGATAGAAATTGTAAAGGAAATTGCATTGCAGCAGAACTATTTTCCTCGGATCATATTGGCTTCTATTGAAAGCATGGAGCAAAATTGCTAAATTATATTTGTTCAGGTTATTTTGGCTCATGGTCAATGACTCATTTGAGCATTAATGTCACAGAGAGCCCAACAGATGCTGGATTTTCCTTTTTAGGCTGACGCATATGGTGTAATTACTAGTTGTCCAATTTATTAACAGTGTATAAGGACATAAGTATTAAAATAAATATACTCATGAAAAAGATCCATAGCCGAATGAGTAGTAGTGAGTTCAGTTGATTTTTGCCCTGGGTTTCGCCTCTCAGGCTACAAGGTCATACAGCCTGATAGTTATTTCCTATTTTTCTTCTCAAATTTTCTGGATAAGGGAGTCACTTAAAGGTACCCACTCTGTATTTAAGAATAAAATCTATATTACCATAAACATTTTGGATTCTTTAAATATGTAACATTTAGTTTTTCAGCAAAATATTTGCACAGCGTTTTATTTTAAGGATGAAAAATAAACTTTTTCTGAATAACCATTGATCAATCTTACCCCTCTGCAATATCTTCTTTGTTATTGGCCAATATTTAAACCAATATCAATACTGCCGTATGATAAAATCAATTAACTCATATCGACCGTGCTCCAATTTTCTATCACCTGTTAAATGTCAGGAACTCAGTCTGTGGTTTGCTATTGGTCGATGATTATTTCCCGTCAGTCTTATTTTTCACTCTGAAATAAAATACTGTAAGGTGAACCGGTTGAAGTACATTTTTATGTTCATTGTGAATGAAGCTGGTTTCATTTCCAGTTCTCCTGACACCCATCGATTAAACAGACAACAAACCAGGAGAAGTCTGGGTGCTTCTGGGACAACACACACACACAAACACACACACAAACACACACACACCCACACACCCACATATACACACTCACACTCACACGCAGCACTCTTAAATAAATTCTTTAGCCATAACTGCTCATATGAACATGCCCTTAAACAACTCTGTCAACACATGCATCACATCCATGTGCTGACTCAACAACACTGAAACATGATGCTCTCTCTCTCTCTCTCTCTCTCTCTCTCTCTCTCTCTCTCTCTCTCTCTCATCTCTCTCTCTCTCTCTCTCTCTCTCTCTCTCTCCCCCCCCCCTCCCTCCCCTTTACTCTCCCTATTTCTCCCATCCTTTGCGAGGCTGCAATAGAAAACCCTCCTGTATCCATGTGTCCTCTACGCTCCCTTCAACTCACCACCTCCCTCTGCATATGAGGGGAATGCTGGCCGTGTTCTCCACACATACACAACCAAACACACACACACACACACACACACACACACACCCTTACACACAAACACACACACTCCCCCCACCTCCCTTTTCTCTTAGACACACTTTTTTTTCTGTCTGACACTCTCTCTCAGGACTCCCCTGCGAGCCAAGCCAAGCAGGCAGGCAGGCAGGTAGGTAAACTCAGCACTGGATCAGAGTGAGATGCTGAGAGGAGGAGAGAGAGAAAGGGGGGAATGTGTGTGTGTGTGTGTGAGTGTGTGTGTGTGCGCTGCTGCTGCTGCATCGCTGAGCTACAGAGACCGGAGGCAAGGAGAGCTGGAGCGTTTGTCCTTGAGACTGACTGACTGACTGCAGCTGTAGAGCGGAGGAGCAGCAGCCAGTGGATGAAACTGACCGTGAGTACTGGACTCAAGCAAGAAGAGGAGAGCATGGGGAGAAGTAGATGCAGGTTTATTTTCTCTTATTTGCAGCAAAAAGGACTGTTGTGGTTTTGTTCCTGTCTGCTTCGAAACAGTCCAGTGTGGTGTTTGCATGGAAACAGAGGTGTGTGTGTGTGTGAGTTAGTGTGTGTGTGTGTGTTCCTGACCAGGTAGAGGTCTGCTCTGCTCCCAGGTGAACTCATCTGTCAGGCTGTTTAGAGGCTGCCATCGATACCTGAACCTATATTTGGGACTTTGTGAGCAGTTCAGCAATTTCTCAGTTTGTCCGCAGCAGCGTCCAGTTTCTTTGTGTGTGTGTGTTGTACAAAGATGTCAGTAAACACAACATTACTGTACATCGCTGCAGCTCCCCGCTCTCCTCTCTTCGCTCTCCTTTACCTCGGCTTCTGTTGACAGATCGATAGTTATGCGTCTATAATTGGAAGTCATCGTTTATGGCGACCCTCCAAAGCGACTCATTATCATGTGTAATCTTGCAGAAAATTACATTTTGACTGGTGTACCTCGGCCCAGCCGGGAGTCGCTGGACTGTGCCGCTCTGTGGCTAACTGGCCGAGGGTGGGGTTACTTGGGAGAGGACCCCCCCAATAACGCCTGGAGAAGGGTGGGGTTGGGGGGGAGCGTGGGGGCCTTTCTTGTCAAATCTCGCCTTAAAGCCTGGAAATCTTTGCAACGCCCCTGGATGCAGCCATATGATGAGATGAGGAGGGACGGGAGGGAGTTATTATGCAGAATTTTCCATGAGAGACAAAAAGAAGGACACAGAGAGAAATGAGGGAGGAGAAGGAAACTGCGTTTGGCTCTCTCCGTGGTGTGGGGAAGGTTTTGTGAGAGGATACCGACTCACCTGTGGAGCTGCTGACAGAATGTCGGGGGGGGGTGATGGATGGAAAGATAACAAGAAATCAAAAATTGTGAACACACAATGCTGAGGTGGAGCCTTTTTTTTTCTAAAACCAACATGAAAGGATCGCTGTACGTGTGTGTCTGTGTTGATTTGTTTGCAGACAAGCTGAACGACAGTCAGGCTGCTACATTCACCACCTGTGGCGATAAAAGTGATATTATAAGTAGATGGTGGGCTGTGTGTTTGTTTAGGGGTGGTGGTGGGTTTTTTTTTGGGGGGGGGGTGTGTTTGTGAGCTGCTGACTCCCAGGATTCAGTGTGTCTGTCTCTGTATAAGGGGGTTCACCTGAGTATTAGCATATCTGTTACACATATTAAATATATATATTATCTTATTTATGGAGACCAAACACAAAAAATTTGCTCGAGTATGTTTGCATTTAAAAGCCTATAGTCAAGTTAAAGAACAGAAGTATTATCGGCTAAATGTATTTAATATATCATGAGTAAAAATACTATTCCTATTAAAAATACTGTATTGTTTTATTTGATTGCTTATTCTGATTCATAATTGCTAATTTTACTGTTGTAATTGGTGCAGGTGGAGCATTTTTAACTTTATTCAGTTTGGTAGATTAGTCGATCATTATCCCAACACAACGTCAAGGGTCACAACATAAACCAAAGGGTGGCACAAAAATGGGAGGATTTATTATTTAGATTATTCTCTAATTAGCTATCTTTTGTGTGGAATATTGGATACATGTACGTCTTTGGACCTCAAACTGTTTGCTTTAAATGAAACATTTGCAAAGTTTACATAGTAAATATTTAATCTCTGGACTACTACACAAGCTAAAAAGGTTAAGTACCACTGGTTCCTGGTGCAACGTACTGAAGCCGATCTATGAAGCTGTAGAAAATGGAAATCCTTAAGACGCCTTATTTGGGTCTAATAAGATAAACTGCTGCAGTTAGGTGCAAAATAAAAATGGAGAAAACTCAAGAGGAGCAACAGAGAATGGAGAGATCCGTCCTCCAGGATCAACAGACATGGAATAGATGAATAGACAAGAATAACAAAATAACAACATCAAGAAACAGAATGATGGAAACATGTTGGTTTATGGTATTAACCCTCCTGTTCAAATCATATAGAGTTTGGTGAACTGAGGCTAATGCCTGAAAGCAGACGTTGACCAGAATTCAAAGGGCTGCTTCCATGGTAAAACACATTGTAATGTAAGGACAGGCTTGGTCTGTCACACTCAACTCTTTTTAAAGTAAAGTTCCATCAGAGTCCTGAGTCAGCCCTTATCGAACTTGTGGTGAGCTCAAGGCTTGGTGGGAACCTGCTGTGAATGCCAGAGAAATCCCTCCACTAGGGGGCAATGCAGGCAAGTTATTAAACTGTGTAAACCAGGAGGCTGCCTTCGCATAGTTTTAGTCTCAAATAGTCATAAAATGCTTAGTTGTAATGAAACCCTGCTCGCCTGCTCGCCTTCCCTGTGCGTATACGTTTCCCTCGACTCACTTCCTCCCCTGTGGGACTATAGGATCTAAAGATAAGTGAAAACCATTTGATGACCATTGACCCGCTGAGGAGCAGCAGCAGCAGCAGCAGCAGGTCCCAGTGTCTCTAAGTGACATTTCTATGGTTATGTTGCGTTAAGCTTCTCCCACAGGATTTCTAAGATATCTAGCATGAACGTGTGTGTGTGTATGACTGAGTGTGAGTGTGTGTGACCTCTGACCCCTGCACAGTGGGCCACAGATCGATGCAATGCAACCGATCCTGTTCCTAGTGCTCATCTGTCAGTCCATCGTTTAATGCATCATTTCCCTCCCATCCACCTGCAGTATGTTACCACACCAAACTGTTAAACATATAGATTGAAGTTTTCACTATTTCCATATCATTACAGATCGCGTTTTTCTCTCTTGACATATTCGGTCTCTTCTTCTCTTTCTCTGCCCTGCTGCCTCCCTCTCTTTCTAACCCCTTTTGTAACCCAGTTATGTGTCTGAGAGGGTGTGTGTGTGTGTCGCAGCAGTGAGACAATGGTGTTTGCACATAGTGTCAATAGTCTTTCCCTCTGTCTCAGTAATTGATGGATGACTGGGAGTCAGGCATAAACTAAGCAGATTACACTCACTAGAGCTGAGGACTGATGTGAGTGTGTGTGTGTGTGTGTGTGTGTGTGTGTGTGTGTGTGTGTGTCGTGCTTGTGCATGGTGGAGTGGGGTTGGAGTTACAGTGACTGTCCAGTTTTGGAAGTCAATTCGACAGCTGTCCCCTGGAGGATGAGATTTGGTGGCTATGAGTTTAGGGGATTGAAGAAGAAAAGGGGTGAACACACACACACACACACACACACACACACACACACACACACACACACACCACACACAAGCACACACACACAGACACACGCTTCCCTTGTCTTCAGAGAAAACTGGATGCATCTGGTGTTGGGTCAATAGCTGGCAGCAGCTGGGTGCTGTGTTATTGAACTCCTGTCTTCAGTTCGGCCTCGACGGTGTAAAAATAGTTTTGATGTTTAACTGTAGACTCGTGTGTTCGGTTTCATTTGCTGCGTTTAACTCGTTTCTGGTTCTTTTCGTCTCAGGATCTTGTTTTGTCTCATGTCTTCGTCCTGTGCGCTGAGTTTACGGTTTGCTTTTGTTGGGCGTTTTTGTGCTTTTGATGTTTTTATTTCTTTTTCTTAAACTGCCATAACTTTGGCATTCCTCGTTACCTATTGAACGTCACATATACAGACACAATATATCTGCTATAAATTAAATAACAGACAAACGCCAAGTGAGAACATAACCTCCTTGGTGGAGGAAACAATTTATCAGTCTAGCTGTATATATATACTATATATATACAGCTACAGCTAGACTGATAAATTGTCCTTTCTCTGCGGGTTATAGTTGAGTTTTGAGCTGTTGTTGGAACAAAATAAATATAAGTAAAATTATTACCATATCCTGGGGCAGCTGTGGCCGCTTGTTCATTAAGCGGAAGGGTTGTGGGTTTGATTCCTGGCCTTTCCAGTCCCCACATTGATTTGGATGTGTGTGAGAACAAAGTGCTTTATGAATGGGTGATGTAAAAGGGTTTGAGAAGTGGTTATAGAAAATTCCGTCCATTTTAATAGCTGAGACATTTCTCCTAAAACCATAAACGTCAACTTCAAGATAGAGAAAGTCTTATGCTAATCCGTTCTTGGAAACATGGCTAATAGTTTGATAGTTTATTTAACACCTAGATAATCTTCTCCAGCATCTCTACTCTGGATTGATTTATCCTGCACTCGTTTGATGATAATTCTTCACTCCAACCCGATTAAGTTCAATGAGTGCACTTGAGGTCTTTTTGTTCTATCACTTCCTCTCAGGAGATAATCAGGGAAAATAAACTGTTCTTTCCTTCAAGTGCTTCACCTGACGCCAGCGTGGCCTGACTCCAGTGTGCCGCACTATTGTCGTGCTGTGTGACGACGGCTCAGCTGGTGCCAAGGAAAATATCAACCGCTGATAGATAACGAATTAATCGCTGTTGTAATTTCAACACACACTTTTCCTCGTGGTGAATAAAAAGCCTCACACAGATAAGAGCCACTTTTCTTAACATAAACATTCAGTTTCCTCAATGGTTTATAGAAGATAATGTTTTCAAGTGATACATTAACTTTAGATCTGATATGATACGAGCACTCTGTCTGGCTTTTTGTATTTTTTACGATTGAGATAAAAGCATCGGACTCCTTATCTGTGTTTTTTTTTACATGTGCCACCTCCTCTGTTTGCACATGCTTGCGTCCGTGTTTGTTTGCACGTGTAGCATGTCTGAGTGTGGCCGGCTTTAATTCGGTGTGTGTTTCTCCTGGCCGGGCGTTTCATGTCGGTGCATAATGAGATAAGGCCCACTCCACGTAGTCTGCTGTCTGGCACTTTATCTGGCCAGGAGATTAGCACAGGTGATTTCATTCCTGGAGGCCGGTGAGGCCGGGGGTCAGCTCGGAGCAGGACGTCATGTCGATGACAGAGGGAGCGATGGAGCGAGACTGACATGGAGAAAAAGGAAGCTGAAACTCGGAGGCTCTGCGAGGACTAAACTCCCTTTGACATGTGTACGGCTGAAGTGTGGTTTCCAACTGTGATTCATCTGGGGAATTTTCCGACTGTAGATAGTTGTTCTTGCATCGCCATATGTTGGGAGACGCCGGGGAGCCGCTTCTTCTCTGTTCAGTGAAGGATGTTTGACAAATCTGGAAAGAAAAATATAAAAACAATGTTCACTTTTATTCACTTTGTTAAGATTTCCTTCACTTTTAAATCTCTGGGATTTTCTGACCTTGCAGATGAAACTGCATATTCCACATCCGCGTTTTGTAAATTCTTCATTCAGAACCAGATACCTGATCCTGATCCAATAATCTACATGTATTAATTACAATACTGCACCATACCCATCATTTATTCAATGCACTCCCATGCACTCACACATACACCAGTATATAACACTGTATAACAGTTTGTGTGACTGATCGCTAAGTTTCTAACCTTAACTGACTTCCAGCCTTTACATTTATCTGATCTAATCAGCTGTGGCCCTGTGCCTAATGTGGTGCTTTTTGCCTTTCGCTAACAACGCACACGTGCACGCAAACTTAGAAGCACAGTAAGTAGTACCTGGCACTATGCTCGACGGAAAACAAGGAGACCAGAGCAACGTTTAGAGATATCATTTCATCCTTAAATCTCAGTGTTAATATTAAAGCTCATTGGTGTATGCTTTAGCATGTTCGCTAGTGCTGCCCTGCCACCTCTGCATAATAAGTTAAATTTGTTTTTATTGATCACATGAAATTAATTAAAAACCTCAGTTAAACATTATTCATTTTAATATAACTTAATGGATTTCTGTGTACATCAAATGTATTAAATAGTAGCATTATTAATACCAGTCCTGACACAGTAATTCACTAACTAAGTCCACTAATGAATCGTGTACTTTCTCCTGTGAGAGTTACAGTCGGAATTTTCGGCTGAGACCTGTGTAGCCTGTGGTCACTAGGTCCTGATCCACTTAACAGACAGATCCACATCGGACCAGCAGATCATCCACAATCCCTCTCTGTGCAGACACACAAACGCACATTTACACACACACAAAACCACACTTACAGTGAGGGGTTGTTAAGATATGTTAAGATTCCCTCTTTTAAGGGATAGTTCTCCATGCCGATGGAGGGGTGGATTTTTTTTGTCGAATATAAATGTCATGGCTTGCGGTTGCGGACACTCAGCAGTATGGAGACATGTTATGTTTTTTTTCTGTTGTTGTATTACATCTGAAGGCTCTGTCCCCATTTACTGTACTTGTACTGGATTCGGCTGCTCCAAAAGTTTACTTCTGAGACTCCAAAAGTGATTTATGGACACAAACACTTTCATCCATCCCTCCATCGGCATAGTGCTGAGTAGATGATGAGTGCATTTTCATTTTTCAGAGAACTATCCCTATAAATGTCATGGGTCAAATTTCAATCCTGATGATGACCTGATACATTAAGCTTGATTAGGGACTTTAAAGATATAATATGAAACAACTCTTGATTGGAAATGTCTTAAAACAACGTATGTTATATATTCTGCCGACTTGTGTTCTAACATTATCCAAATTTATTTGCCTGAGACGCAGTGAGGTAGACTTTCATCAGCAATGGTCATGAAGACCTCCCGTGATCTTATGCTGCTTTACGATATCGCCAAACTAAGTGTTTCGTTAACCTTTGGATTGCGAGACCCCCTGGTGGCCGAAGTTACATGCTGTGCCTTTAATTGATCATTTGTTTGTGGATTGACTCCACTATGAATCCACCCACAATTAATTTAACTGAAAACAACATTTATCTCATTATTTTTACCCTTAGAAACCTTTTTAGATCATATTACAGATTTTCAGTAGGGGAAATATATAATTGTTAATTAAATTACTCTTATACATGTTTGGGGGGAAGTAGATTAGGTACTTTTTGAAATATTTGTATATATTTATATGTTTAGTGGTACGTAATGTCTATCAATCCATCCATTATCTATACAGAGAGGCGGGTGATAGGTTGCCAGTCAATCACATGGGAGATGATCATGTTTCGTGTGTTATTTTATTTCAGTTAATATAACAAAACAAGCTGCTATTAATTTACAATTCACCTTTTCCTTTCTTGTGCTAAGATCTTAAACCAGTTAAACTACCACATCCTCACTTGTCATACAGTATTATCCACCTGCCCCGGGGAGAGGCTGCATCTCATTGGCTCAGGGCCGCAGCCAATCAGCTGCCAGCTCTGCCATGTGGGAGGAAGCCCATTCAAATGTGTGTGGCTGTGTGTTTCAGGAGGGTTGGGGCATTGCTGGGAGACCCTTGTCACAACAGACCGGACTTCAAAGAGGAACAGCTGGCCTGAGGCTGCTAGTGAGAAGTGGTGAGAGGACAGGGAGACAGACAGAGGAGCGTGTGATACAGCACGAGAGAGAGAGAGAGAGAGAGGGCAGTAGATGGAGACAAAGTTTGGATTCAGAATTAAGAGAAAGTGAGAGAAGCAGAGGCTGTAGAGGAGAAGGAGCAGAGAAGAGAGAGGAGATCAAGAGAAGTCAGGACAGAAGCGGACGTCCCCCGGACTCAACCTTCCTCTCTTGTCCAGGGCATGGTGGCAGAGTGCACATGGATTTAGTCGACCTCTACCTCCCAGAGTGCTTCACCTACCACTCTGACACAGAGTAAGTCCTCTTTCGTTGACTCCACAGGGGATGAATGGAGCACTTTCACCTGAACCGGTGTCTCACAGGTTCAGTATCGATGACTGACAGCTTCTCTGTGATGTGTTTAGAGTCTCATCGTATACTTCAGATATTCTGTATTTCTGTGTATCAGTGTGGTTATAGCCATGCCTGACACATCTGTGGAAACTCTAGCAAGTATTTATCACTGCAGGAGACTTGAGGTTTGAGATTTCAGTTTGATAAGAGAGCGACTGAGAACAAAAATCTAAAAGTGTTAGAAGACAGAACTTATCGGTATCATCATTTTCTATTTTTACAATATTCGTTCTTCAGTCATTATGATTTACTGTCTCATTGTTTCCTTCAGAGGAGTTTAAGGTCTTCTTCTAGTTCTTGCAGCTCTACACTGTCCTACTGCTGATGATATTTACTCATCATTGATTAATCCATTGATTCCTAATGATTCGCCCTATTGATCATGAAATATTAATTAAACCTCGGAAAAATCTCACAAGGGCTGCGCATTAAAATAAAGAATAATTATCGCAACATAGTTTTCATCAATAGAAAAACAACAAAAGTCTAATATATCAATGTATTAGGGGGGATAAAATGTTTAAAGTATTTTTTGCTGCATCGAAATCAAATCTTTGTCATTGTCTGCCCATAAAGAAGACTTTTAAACCAGCACCTTCACTCAGGTGCAAAAATGTGTCTTTCAACTTAACGGAAAATAATAATGTGACATTTACCTTGATATCTATATTTCGTCTTGATATAATTTTTGGCAACATCTCATGAAACTGCATTACGCTTGGCAGGTTTGCTTCATTAACGTCTTAAACTACTAATAGATGATCAACATATATAGATCCTGAATCCTTTTCTGTGTGTCTTATCTCTGCTGAGGTGCAACAAAATGTAAATTAGTCAGATTTTCTTCTCTGAGACGGTTTAGATGAAAATTTCCCGGGGGGGTGGAGGTTTGTATGCGTAACTTGCGATTGTCATTGTTCAGCGTGTGTGTTTGTTTGTTTGTTTGTTGATAGTGATGGCAAGAGGGTAAGACCGTTGGCCTAGCTCATCCAAAGAAATCTTCCCCCGGCAGAAATGTCGACTCAAACCAAAAATACTAAGAAAACGAAGGCTTGTCAAAAGATGTGAAAGCGACTGTGTGATCACCCAGAAACTACCTTTCTCTTTTTTGATTGCCTCTCTTCGCTGTAACCGCAAAAGCTATCATCACGGCTGCTCTTTTATCAGCGGGGCCATAATCACAGCTTCCTCACAGGAACAAACCTCATCGAGCGTTTCAGGATTCAAAAATGTACTTTCCCGGGGGAAGACAGAGCGAAACTGACGAGGGCCCCCCCAAAAAAAACGGAAAAAACGGAGGCCACAAGCCGAGCAGACATTTGGATGCGCACGTTGGCTGATTGAGGGTGACAGATGCAACCAGATAAAGAAAAGGAGGAAAAGGCGGTGACGGCTGCAGATGATCCCCCTGTGTGGCACGCTATCCATGTTTACAGAGCCTGTGGGCCCGCGCTCCAGTCGCAGGCACCTCAGCTCCCGGCTAACAGCTTCGTCCAAAGCCTGGCTAAGGCTCTTACGGCAGGCTGGGGGTGCCACTGATCCCTGCTCATCTCCTACTGGCTCATTAGTTAGAGGAGAAAAACTCCGACCCCACTGACCTACATAACTGCTCCTTGGGGTTGGATTAGAGGTTGAGCCAAAAGTTCAGGCCTCAACAGTTTGCAGGTAGAATCTTATTGTCACTTATTCTTTTAGTTTGATTTAGATTTGCCTTCACTCCCATGTTATTTTGTATGTGTTGGTCAGCTCCCTCTTATTTTGTGTGTTTCTTCCCCTCCCTGTTCCCCTCCCTCCCTCCCAGTGGGTCATTGTCCGCATTATGACTCCGCTCATTTGAAAGTGAGTGTTGCCGTCTCTCCCTTTCTCTTTCAACACCCTCAGGTTAATGAGCCACAGGACTGCCCCTTTCCTTTTCTCTCTTTCTTTCCCTCCCTTCCCCACTTTCTCGACACTCATTCTCTCTGTCTGCCTCTCTTGTGATGTCCTCCCGCCTCTCCCCTCTTCCGCCCTCGCTCCTTGTCGTTTCACGCTGCATTTTGGCCTTTGTTGCCGAGGTGCAATTAGACTTGTGTTGGATACTGGCGCACAAAGGGAGTAAGGTATGATCACTTTGACAAATCCGCCGACACCCAGACGCACAACTCCCTCTCGGGTCCGTCTCCGCTGCGTGAGGCTGCAGCCACTGTCCCTTGATGGGCTTTTATGTGGAGTTGTAGATTAGTAATCTGTCACAGTGAATATCACATCTCAACTGATCGCCCCCCCCCACCGACTCTAATGCCATTTCATTATGAAGGCAGAATGTTAACGACGCCCCGCCCCCCTCCTCTGCCTCCCCTTGATGCATTATAATGGGTGAGCACAAAGTATATCTCACTCTGTACCTGTCACACTTGACACGGCATTATTGACGGCCGTGATTGATAGCCAATAAGGGCACCAGTGAGTCATGTTAAAAGGAAACTGAAATGTCTTCACTGTACTGTTTTTATGGTCTTCAAAGTGGATTGGAGAAACTGAAGATGGAGGGAGGGAGGGAGCGACGGAGCTGTTTCATTGGTTGATGACGATTCAGGTTGGGGGGCAGAAGACTAGAATTGAGGATACATCACTCGATAGCTTCTCTTGATGAAAACAACACCTTAGCCACTTAGAAAGTTTGTAGATTTGTTTTTAGAGTGAATATTATTGTGTCACCATTTAGAGACTTGGTACACTTCCATGTGTTATACGTGAATTTCGATAGGGTGTCCACTTACTGGAAATTCTTAAATATTAACATATTACCCCCCTCCCCCTGTTTAACACACCCTTAACTATGCCGCATTCTGTGCATCGCTTTCTTCCTGGCAACAAATGACCCAAGTTTGAAAATGTCTTGTTTGTCCTTGCCCATCCGTGACGTAACCAACATGGCGACCACTGAGAAGAGAGACGTGTTTCAGCCTTTTGACTATTTTGTCCTCTCCATGTCCGACTTACACTTGGCAGGTGACCAGGAACATGACTTCAATTGAATGCTAATGTTTCCCTGTGTGTAAATGAGTCAAAGTTTGCAACTGTTTCACCTTAACACCTTTACAAGGGGAAGATATGTCACTTCTCGGTTTGCAGCTTGTTTTTCACGGTCTGTAAAGTGACCAAAACATACATTTATATAGCTTAAGCGGCTTGGTTTTCCTATACATACGTTTCCTAGTCATAAGTTTATCTCTTACTGTGTGTCGTCTGTCTGTCTGTCTGTCTTTTGTGGGTTTGTAGAGGGGTCAAGAGCGCGTGACCATGGTTTACTCAGGGGGTGGTTAAAAGCAGCCAGTGTCTTTGCCTACCAAATGGCTTGTGGCTGAGAGAGCGCCGATTTACATGGCAGGAAGCAGACCGACTCGGACGTCAACGTCACCAAACCAAGATTAGATTGGGGAGACGTATAGTGATGTGTGGTCACTGTGTGTTTGCGTGTGTGTGTGGGTTTGAGTATCTCCGCATGTGGGCGCGTGCGACAGACATGGAGAGGGAGACAGCAGAGGGTTTTAAAGTTGGCCTGGCGACTACAAGTATGTGTTGGGGTGTTTATGAAGACGCATGCTTTAAAATGTGTCTGTAACTGTGTGCGTGTGTGTGTTCGTGTGTGTTTGTGTGCAATGAACTTGTAGCATGTTCCCGATCCTGTGAATGTGCGGGAGAGCGTCTGTGATTTTTATTTTAACGTCCACACGCGAACGTCTGACACCCTGATGTGTGTCTGTAGGATGGGGTGGGGAGAGGTGGGGGTGGGGGGGTGGGGTGGGGGGGGCAGATCACATGCCTGCGAGCCCGCTGCACAACTCAGCTGGTATCAGATGTCTTTCTTCTTCTTGTGACAGAGGGCGTGAATTTTTTGATTTGCCATGTAAATGAACTGAGGCTGAAAATGTTATGGTTATAGTGCAAAAGCGTTTGTTCTCGTCTCATTGAACTCACCCGTCTGATGCCTCCAGATTTCCAGACAATAAAAGAGTTAACTGCTAACTGTTGTAGCGTTTCGACAGGTGATGACAGACGAGTAACTGACACAAAGAGACAATAGAGAGCAGAGAAAGAGTAGAGGGTTAAAGACGAGTTTGTTTGGATTGGATAGAATGGTGATAGTCGTGCGGCTGATTGCAGGTTTGGTTTATTTGCCTAGGTTTGCTTAAGCAGTCAACTTCTCTGAAAACAAAGCAGTGCAATGCACAGCAGCTTTGCATGTGTGGGAAATCACAAACGGCTGGTTTAGAAAAGGCCGGGACGGATGGATGCAAAGATGAAGGCATGATGAGGTGGAGAGGTGGAGGTGGAATGGTTTCTGGGCCGTTGTAGTTCTGTTTGTTTTCATGAAAATAGCAGATATGAGGCCGTAAATTAATGATAATGATTTCTCTAAGCTGCTTATTACTCTACATGATTACTATCTGTGCAAATGGTGCCTGACTTAATAAAACTAATCACAGCCCACAGACCTGAACTACCGGCCATTAATATTACTGTAATGACTGGACCAAGGTGACTCATTATGGAAAGCTGACCTGAAAGCATTTCTTGCCATCGTGAATATCTTTTACAAGAAGGTGCGCACACAATCTTATATCTTCTTTCCCCCCCCTGCAGACACCTGGGCAGGATGTCAGTGAGGGGCTTGGACCCCGCCTGTCCCACCTCGATAAAGTGTGAGCCCTCCAGCCCGAGCCCCAGCTCCCAGGGGGACGTCAGCCCGGCCCAGCCCAGCCCTGGAAGCTCCTCGTCGGACACAAACTCAAGCTACGGGCCCCTGACAAATAAGGTCCTCGGCCTCAGCAATGCGCTGGACTCCCCCAGCCTCTACGGCCACACGGCACCGTTGGCCAACAATGGAGGAACAAACAGGTTGGTATTTACAGCGTGTCATCCCATATTTTGTGTTTTTTTTGCTCCATTGAAGGTGTCAAATGAGAGCACTCTTCTTCCTGTTTCTCTTATCCAGGAGGTTCATTGAAGAAGAGGCCCAAGTGAAGTGTGAGTTCATGCTGGGCTCGGTGGCCAAGCGGCTGTGTCTGGTGTGCGGTGATGTGGCCTCAGGTTACCACTACGGCGTGGCGTCCTGTGAGGCCTGCAAGGCGTTCTTCAAGAGGACCATCCAGGGTGAGAGAGAAACTTTCCGTGTTTTACGCGTGGTTAACAGGGTTTGTTGGACGTGGCTGATGAGGCCTTCCTGCATCGTATAAACCTGTTTTTCGAGCAACACGGTGCAGTTGCAGTCGGACCATGAGCGTTTGTATTGGTATAAACAAGCCCTGATCAGTTAGCTCAAAGCTTCCTCCTCTCAAACTGCACGAAGGCTTTAAATAAGACCTGTTTGCAAACAGCTGATATGCGGTTCAACTTTCGGCGGGTCGTGTATACAGTCAACATGGTTGAGTTTGGACTTCAAAGCCTCAGATAACATATGGCGTTGAATGTGCTTGCATTAGCAGCGGGGAGCAGTGGGAGTGTGTTTCGAAGGGATTGCATCCTGTGCGGTGTTGGCTCGCGGCCCCGGGTCGAGGACCTGGCAGGGGAACGCTGGGTTTAGGCCTCCAGGAGTTGGCTACTGTACCTGGGTCCAGGGGGCAAACGGGTTGAGCGGCTGTCAGATCAAACAGTCCGATCTAGTGTCTGGCTCATCAGATGCTTCCTGTATCTGATGCAGGGTGGCAGCTGAGAGCGCCTCTACCTGGCTGAATGCTATTGGCTTAACCTGCTCAGTCGGCTGCCACAGTGTGTTCCCAATACCTAATTGGGAGTAATTACGAATTGGGAACAAGTCCATTTTTTTACTTGGAATTCAAAGCAGATCGATCCGTATACTCAAAGTGTTTCTGAGAAGCACAAATCAGAATTATTGCCCCATTTTCTACCACAATTCTCATAACAAGCGTTTCTATATTCTCTCTCCTGTTCCAGGTAACATCGATTACAGCTGCCCAGCGTCCAATGAATGTGAAATCACCAAGAGGAGAAGGAAATCCTGCCAGGCCTGTCGATTCGTGAAATGTCTGGGCGTGGGCATGTTGAGAGAAGGTCAGCAACACACTATACTCACTCTCACACGTCGGTTGGAATATTGTTTGGGTTGCCTGTGCTTTTCAGGATTGATCCGTTGGTAGACTTGGCAGAAGTTTAAATCTCATTCTTTAGACGGCTAAGATAAAGCAGGCAGAGGGTGAAAGGTAATCCAGCGATCTCTTTGTTGTGCATTCCTGGAAACAATACCCCGATTACCAGCTGAGATTCTCCTAATGTCTCACCTGATAAACCGTTGATGGCACATAGTGTAGCTGTGTAAACCCCAGTGAAACCTAAAACTTCTGACAATTAAACTCCGGGCCCTTGGTGGCAGCAGCTGTGATTTGTGTGGAAGGTGTGTGTATGTGCAGTAAACAGGGCCGGACAATGCATCGACGTGTTAACAGCTCTTTGCTTCGCCACTGTTCCTTCAGAAATAACTTCTGGAAATCTGCCAGTGTGAGCGTGTGTATGCATGTGTGTGTGTGCGTAAGTGTGTGTGCCACTCTTCAGAAGCCAGGGAGTTGTTGCTAGGGGCTCCTAAAACAAATCTTGTGTTGGGTTTAGAATTTGTATTAAGTCAAAAAAACTAAAATTACTCTATTTAAATCAAGATATATATTCTAAGTTTTGTTTACAGGTTTTTTTAAGTTGATTTAACTCATTAGTTAGTAATTTAGTAATTGAAAAGTAATTGATATATATAGGATTAAAATAACCCAGTACATTGCTCTGTAATGTACAAATTTGTAAGGGAAATATAAATATATATAAATATATGTGTAACGTATTTTAAAACATACCAACGCACCGAACTATTTTACAATCCGAAATTTTAATCTGAATGACGAAGGCGACATGGAGACATTCCACAGAGTCCGTCACAGCGGTCAGGTGCTCCTCCCGTCTGACTGTGTGCCTGACTGGTGACATATTGTAGTCCAGATTTAGAAGTGACTCAAAAAGGAAAACATTAGCGACCTCCTACTGTGCCGGCCACTTGTTGCCTGCTGTGTGGGGCCGAGAGATGATAATAAGGAAGGGAACAGGGCTGATAAAAATGTGTCTGTGTGTGTGTGTGTTATCTGTGGTGGGACTGGGGGATAGTAAATGTAAAGATGAAGGATTTTATTTGTTGTTAGGATCAGAAAACCCACCGAAGAGGAAGAAAATCTTGCCAATGGCTTTCTGGCTGTAAGTCAGCAGCTTGTTGGTGTGATAACAAATTGGGAGAAATTGGTCAGCACAGTTCATTATAAAGGTTTTTTGGTACCATTGAGTTTTCACAATTGTCTGCAAACCACATGTTTCTATTGTAGCCATAGTGGTCCACCTGAGGAGTTCATATCCAAATGGACTTCCATAAATTCTCCAGCTCTCCAACCTCTCAAAGCACTGGTCATGAGCTCAAACTTGTAATTATATTGGCAAAGATGAACACAATATAATATAAACATCAGAAACACACATACTTACAAAAATAGCACATTACAAGAGAATGCTTGAAAAAGCTAATTGCCCAAATGCAAATCCAACGCATATGCAGCGACTATTAATAAAAGAATAGTAGACGCACAATGTCGTGTTTTCTATTAGAACTGGACGAACAATAACGATAAGCCAGCGTGCCGAGCTTATAGGAAAGTGCTTAAAACTGGAAAACCTAATTTAAATGAAGGATTTGTAAAGGAGTGCTTCGTTGGTGCCAGCACCAAAGTGAAGTAGCTCTTGTCACAGAGAGGATAATTATGTGGCACAAAATATGGAAAAAAACAGCATTAAATCATCGACTTGTTTACAGCTTGTTTGATTGTCTTGTTTCTTGGCCTGTCGAGCTTTGGCGCAGCCTTGCTGCCGTGTCCCCAGTTCGCGGCAATTACTTTTGTGACAATGATCACAACGGATAAAAATGATGGCCCCAACTCTGAAAGTAAGATCCCGGTTGTAATAAACTGGAATGATCCTTTAATGCCACCTACTCATTTCTAAACACACAGGAGCATCTGTTTATTGCTGTTGTGTGCGTTGAAGGATGTATACACACAATGTTTAGATTGTGCATACGAGTTGGATTAAACACGTCAGTCTGCACTCACATTCGTGCGAACACCACTGTGTTTTCGTGAGTGTGTGTTTTCGATTTGCGTATGTGTGTGTGTGCCTTTTTTCTAAATTAGCTGCTTTTAATAGGGTAGGGGCGTCAATAGCATCCCGCTCCACCTCTCTCTCTCCCCCTCCCCTAGCCACCCTCTTCGCTGTCCCTCCCCCCTCGTAAATTCCTCCAGATGCCTTTTGGGATTCCTAGACCTCCGTGAAATGCGAACTGCCCCTCATAACTCCCGTCGTAAGCGCCCTCGTAACGCGCTTCATCGTGTCTCATAATGCCCCCTCTTCCCAGGAGAGGTGGCTGTAAAGGCTGAGACAGAGGAGCTGTGAGCTTTAATGGGGGGACTCAGAGCCATATTAAATACACAGCTAAAAGACATATAGACCCCGGGCCGGATTTGATTAAACCCCTGTTTAGAGGCCATTTCTCCAGTTGCCGTCGCTCCAAAGGGGTTAAA
Organism: Pseudopleuronectes americanus; assembly: GCA_038501795.1. Lineage (NCBI taxonomy): Eukaryota > Metazoa > Chordata > Actinopteri > Pleuronectiformes > Pleuronectidae > Pseudopleuronectes > Pseudopleuronectes americanus. The sequence goes on along the minus strand of CM076734.1, from coordinate 9,756,769 downwards.
GAAATGTGTAGGTTGACAAAATGTGTGCAATATCAAAAAAGAAAATAGTTGCAGCAATCACAACCTCCCCTCGTCGTCTTGACTTCTTGTCTCATCCCCACATCCTGTTGGCTATTTGGTCTCAGGTGTGATAATCCGGCTGTGTTAATCTGCATTCTGAGAAACGCATCAGAACACTGACAGAGGTACTATGTGTCCTTTTTGGTGCCAACTTTCCAAATCTCCTTTCATGTGCCGACCATAAGCTGCGCACGGGGAAAAAATCGACCGCACACCGGTGTTGGTGACCGCCATGCGTACAATTGTCGCAATATCTGAGAAGCGTGGGATTGTTTGTAGTGATCTCATGCTGGTGGTGGCAGTGGAAATAATGGACCGCCTGAACCTGGATGAGTCAGGAGCCACGTCCGGATGTCCAGCTGTACAATGTGCACTTTGGGAACTTGTAAAGCTCCTCGTGTGAACATCCAGACGCCATCAAAAGAAAGGCTGAGTGATGAAAGCGGCAAAAAATAGATCAACGTCTTGGTAGTCTGTCTTTATCGACCTCTGATGGGCCGTATTGAAGAACAGGGAGGAGGTGTGTGTCTGTTTTGTTATCCACCACAGCTATTCTTGGCCTTTTGGTTGTCAGCACATTTCACTGTGAAGAGTTACACTTAGATCTAATGTGTGTGTGTGTGTGTGTGTGTGTTTGAATAACTGTCAGCTGCAAGCACACACAAATACACCCCTATGAAACGCACGTTTTCTAATCATGGAGTTTGATTTAATCCGGTGTTTGCCAACAGTTTGCATTAAATCTGATGACAACACACAAGTAAGTCCCTCAGCCCTCATTACACACCTCAAAGTGACACCTGCCAAGTACCCGGGCTAATCAACACTTACTATTTGCCCCTTGTGTGTCGGTGCAGGGTCAGAGAGCACTGGGTTTACCTGAGCAATCTCTCTTGTAATACCCCACTAATCTTCTCCAGTGCCGCTCCTGGCCTTCATCTTAACCCCCAAAACTGCCAACTCATCTCTTACCCCATCAAACCATCACTGGACCAAATGTGACGCACAGAAAAATATGAAATATGGCCAAACAAGACCCTCTTAAATCCATATCTTGATAATGTGTAATGTTTATCTTGATTGCGATAAGTGCAACACCCCAGCACGTGATTTTTCCTTTCTTGGGCTGTCTTAGTCAGTTAATTATCTATATCCCAGGATTAATCACTGTCTGACCTTTGGACTTTAGGCTTCCAGATTTTTCTGGAGGCTTTCAACTAAATCATAAAGTCTCTGTCACGGAATAAGTAAATTTAGAACGGAGCTCAATGGACTGCTGACTCAATCAAGGCCCAACAACCATTCATTAAACCACAGTTAAATTAGAGTTAGGTTTATTTCAATTGTGTATCTCTTTCTGGGGCTTTCTACAATCATGAAAAGTCTCTGAAAGCTATACTGACAGTACATTTTGATCAGTGAGAGCTTTGGCAACCTACTCACCCAGCCCTGCCCCCTTCAAACCAGTTTATGAACCTAGACTCGAATACAGATCTGTAACCAAACTGCAACCCCATCATGTCAAAGTGAAGAGCCCAAATGGACTTCTTAAAAACAGGTTTCCATAGAGTGTCAAAACATGGAAGTGTGCTGTCCTACCACATCTGAGCATGACATTTTATATGGAAGGGCTGTACTGGCTTACACCAAAGGTCACAAGCCACTCATTCTCACACCATCACATTGTTATGAGCAGGCCCCTCTTTCCACCCTTCCTCTCTCCCGTCACTGTTCACGATCCATTAATTAATAAAGCCGAAATCTTCTAATTCTGCTTTACAAACCAATGACGCAAAAAACTAAGGACCTGCCCATAAACTGCTGCCACCCCACAAAACATTTTACATGCCTGATTAAAAGGACATTATGGTATTAAATGCCGTGGACGCTGATGCATGCGCTCCATAAATATCCGTAAGTAAGAATAAGTACAGGAGGCTGCCGTCTCAAAGGAATGGAGGATCATTGCGAGGTGTCAAATGGGGAAATAATACCCCCTGGAGTGTCTCTCACAGACGCAAGTGCCATTATGGATCTATTCAGGGGCACGATGGCCATTTACACTGTGTAGATCAGGTAACCCAACACCACTACTAAAGGCTTCCTGAGTCACGTTCACACTGGCTGGACACGTGCGTTTTCTTTAGAGAAGCACTTGGTGACTGTGACTTTCAGCGTCTTGAACAGACCTATTCACAAGCACAGACACACACACACACTTAAATCCCCCTTCACCATGGCGATGAGGTCTCCACAATTCTCGTTAAGATGAGCAGTTGTCATCAGCCGGGTGTCGTGTTACAGGATGCGTGCTGCTGCCCCGACATTAGACATGAGTCCTTCTGTCTCCTTGGGATCGGCGAGACATGCGGGCAGATGAGTGGCCATCGCCTCTTTCCAATGGCTGATGACCCATTCACTGTCATCAGGGTCTTTAACGATAAAATAAATATGGTTGGCCCTGCACGCCAAACCTGATGAAGACCCAAGTGGAAATGAAAAGTACAATTTTAATAAATGTGCTATTTGGAGTCACTGTGGCTCAGGGGTATAGGGAGGGTTGAGGGTTCAATCACTGGCTCCTCCAGCCCGCATTCTGAAGTGTCATTCATTTACCTTATTCATTTTGCAGATGAAATATCATGAATTATAGCCCTTGCATGCTAATTTGCCTTTTTTTTTATCATATATATGTTTGTCTTAATATTCAAAAATACAAGTTACTTTCGAGAAGAGGTTACTAAATTCTTTATTTTGCATGTTACATTACATTACATTACATTTCATTTAGCTGAGCCTTTTATCCAAAGCGACCTACAATACATGCTACATGCTAATCCAGCCTGGGGTCTTTCTGTGTGGAACTTGCATGTTCTATCCGTGTACAGCGGCTTCCTCCCACAGTCCAAAGACATGAGGTTGGGTTAATTAAAGAGTCTAAGTTGACCAAGGGTTGTTTGTCTGTATATTGACCTGTCCAGGATGTTAGCCACCTCTCGCCCAGTGTCAGCTGGGATTGGCTCTTGCCCCTTTACAGGATAACAGATAACGGATGCATGGCTAGATGATACATGCTGTATGTGTTACATAAATGTGTCTTTAGCATTTCACCCTGTATTATAAAGACAACCAGGTGGGTATATTAAGATTGTCACTGTTGTGCCTCATTAACGTCCTCTGTGTTTGTGTTTCTGTAGGTGTGCGTCTGGACCGGGTGCGAGGCGGCAGACAGAAGTACAAGCGGAGGATAGATGCAGAGAACAGCCCTTATCTGCACCCACAGAACGGCCTGCCCCAGAAAAAAACATGTAGGCGCACAAACAAAGCTTTATATTAACTGCGGTGCACATATACATGAGTGCAATACATAACTGTTAAGCACTCGGCCCACCTTAATGGATTAGTTTATTGCAGATGTGACAGGCTCTTATTTTATCTGTGTTGTGAGTTCCAAACAGTTCAGTAATGTTTTTCTGTGATGTTGTCTGTCACAGCGCTGAATCATTTTGATGGCCGGTCTTTGCTAATGAGCTGGCATAAATCATTGCCCACTGAGATATTTGAAATGAGAAGTGGGAAGCGTTGAATTGGCTGTGATGAACTTCACGTCTACTTTGCACTTGCAAAGGCTAAACCCCGTGGGACGATACCTGTATCTCCAAAACATCAAGTTCCATTTTCAGCTTTGTTAAATGGTGTATTACATTTTTCACGTAATCCTGTGGGGTTTTGTTTTAGCCTTGGGAGTGAGACATTTTCTCAGCCTCTAAAGGAACACTTAAAATTAGTAATCAACTCATTTGGAGTAAGAATCTCTGGAGAGAGAAACAAAACAAAATGCATTGCAGTGAATATTTTGTCCCACTGGGGATGAGACTTTGGAGTTTTGAATGTTTTAACTCTTCAGGTGACTTTAAACCTTAGGCCGAAGTGCCTCTCTCCGTAAATTCAAAAATGTCTTTAGATCACATTGATGTGAGGCTAAAACACTTATGCAACCCCCCCCTAGACATGGAGGGGCAGGAGAGGAAGAGGGACGTCTATAAATGGTAGATGTGATGGGGTTTGGTTTCGTCATAGATTTGAAAGTGATCCCAGCTTCTCAGTTTCCAACAAACACTCACTGGTGGTGGGTGTTAATCTCTTCAAACGGTTGACTCGATGTAAGCATTGCCCTTCAAGTTCCAAGATGGTTTGAAACACTAGGTGGCGTAATGAGCCATGTTCAACCCATGATATTAACGCCAGCACTAATTAAGAGTCATATGATGTAGTTTACAGCTCAAGAATCCCATTTAAGTGCAGCATCTCTTTAATATTGTTCTTATGTACATATAGTGTAACTGGATACATTTATTGAGTGTCTTCTCTCTTTCTTTTTCTTTTAAACAAGACCTTGTGGAGATTGCTTTGATCCAATACAGATGGTTTACAATAATAAATATCCGTACTCTCTCTCAGTCTCTATCGGCGGCGGGGTGGAGAACAAGGTGGTGTCTCTGCTGCTGGTGGCCGAGCCCGAGGGCATCTTCGCCATGCCGGACCCCACCGTGCCTGAGAGCGACATCAAGGCGCTGACCACCCTGTGCGACCTGGCCGACCGGGAGCTGGTGGTCAACATCGGCTGGGCCAAACACATCCCAGGTACGACAGCAGGCTGGAGTCCTCAGTCACTCACTCACTTCATCAGTCAGTCAGTCAGTCAGTCAGCGAGCCAGTTGTTCGCTCTCACAATCCAACACACACAAACACAAACACACACACACACACACATTCGCTCACATTAAGTCTATAATCAGATCAGAGGAAGAGATTATTGGTACGTGTGGTTGCCAAGATGCTTGCTGGATGCCCAGAAGAGAGAGAGGAGGGCAAGTTGGTGCAACTGTGTGTTGTCTGTCAGTGTCTGTCAGTGTCTGTCCTCCGTGTGTGTGTGTGTGTGTGTGTGTTTGTGTGTGTGTGCGCGTGCCGTGCCCCTGCCAAACACTGTGTGTTCCTAATATATCAACCAGATGACCAGCGGCCACCTGGACCTTTTAATTCATTTCCTGGGAAGCAGCATGTCGCCCTGTGCTGTTTGAATTACGGAAATCCTCCTAACACTCGGAGCAGCAGAAGGGTCGTCCAGATCTTCTCCTCTTTTTTTTATTTGGATGAGAGGGTGGAAAGGAGAGGTGAAGAGTATTCTGACAGCTTAGTGGGATTAAAATGCTGGTATGCAGGGATGTTGATGGTCGGACGCTGTTGGCGGGTGCAGCAGAGGTTTACAGGTTTAGCTTGGAGACTCGGAAGCACTTTCCACACTTTGTGTTAGAGGATCTCATTTACCTGTGAGCTGCTCTGAATCAAGAAACTAATTATCTCTCAGACGCAGATTGATCGAGAGTAGAGTTGCCTTTGGGCACAGTGACACATATGCAGTTAGTAAACCCTCAGCTCCCGTTCACTTCCGATCTGTGCGAGCAAGGGAGCGAATAAAAAACATTAGCTTCCTGCGGTGAGCAAATCTGCAACGTGGATTTCAACTTTGGTGAACTTAGACCCCCGATGTACACTGTGCATTCGATTCCATGTGACCTTGCCCTTACAGGAGACTTGGAGGAATTAATGACTCAAAAAATTAACTCCAGTGTTTCCCTGTATGTGTTTATTATTATTAGTTCAAAGAAGATTGGTTCATTAATCAGTCAATTAAATAAAAAAAATTTTGTTGATCACCACAGTTAGTGCTGCAATCAACAGTTCTTTTGAAGAAATAAATAAGGGTTTGAACCATGAATCTAGCAGTGAAAAATACTAAGAGACATTTTCTCCTTTCTCGATTTCTGCTCTTCGTTTTTTTTCTCCAACTGAAGCCCTGACTGCTTTATCAGCCCAGGTTATCCACACCCAAAACACCACCCGGGAAACACCTGGCTTTTTTTGTTGATGTCCTGTCTCTGAAATGCTTACAAAACAAACACAGCAGGTGTGTGTGTCTATGTGTGTGTGTGTGTGTGTGTACTATATTTGTCCCTGTGTTTCTTCCTACAAAGTGGACATGTAGAAACTGTTTGAGTGTGTGTCCTTGTCTGGTGTCCCTCATCAGCATTTCCATTGTTCTTTTCTGGGGATTTTTTTAAAGGAAGAGGAGAAAAGAACCCCCCCTCGTTCTTCCTCTACTTCCCCCTCCCCTTGTCCCCCCCAGGCTTTAGCTGTCTGCCTCTCTCATCGGCTCTTTACTGTCAGTGCACGAGACAGACGGAGTCCGAGTGATGGGTGTATTTGTAGCCCTTTGCCAGTGGAGGGGTTGAGCTGAGGAAGAGGAGCGGCGGTGACCCACCTGAGGGGGAGAGAGGAAGGGAGAGAGGAGGGAGGAAGGGACAGGAAAGACATGTTTTCATCCAACTGTCAGGCGCATCTTATCCAAACTTTTAAAATGTCACAAAAATACAATAAAATTCAACAAAAGGTGAACGTCCATCAGGCGACTTATGGCAAATAAAATTGATAAAGGACCAAAAAGAAAGTAATAAATATCTACTTTTGGATCCATTTTTCAACATTGGCATTCATTTCGAAGGAAGTAAAAAAATACACAAAAATTTGAGACAATCTATGAATATAATTCTTAGCATTGTTGTGTTATATTTTCTCCAGACCGGCCACATTCTGATTCATCTCTTAAGTTAAGATTTGAAAGCAATTACAAATACTAAAACGAGATTGCCACTGATATAACAATATAAACTGATATCACATTGTAACCGATTGTAAGTTAAAACATTGTCCCCCGTTTGACTGAGCAATTGTGGTTGGCATCCCAAATGGGCTATTTCAGTTTAAAACAAAAAGACAGAGGCAGATAAAGAGAAAAGGGACAAGCATAAAGATAGAAATGGGAAATATGAGAGTGACCTGGCAAAAAGGGACGGTAGCATCATTCAAGAAACAGGTTGATGCGGTAGAAGAGACAAATAGACAAAGGTACACAGAAAAGGCAAAAACATAGAGAGATGGGTATTTAAACAGAAAAAAAGACTGTCCCCTCCTAGCAGCGTAGTGGCGATGTCACATCGGCTCTGGATGAGTGGCAGGGCACATGGCCCTCATCGCTATGAGAACCAGGGTCCTGGGCGAAGTGGCCCGGGCCATCTGAGTTCTCAGCCCGAGGGGAGGTGAGTGTGACGGGGCTACTGTCCTGGCTGCTCCCCCCCTTCCTCTGTGTCGGCTCGCATCAGGCAGATTGACAGTGACATGGGCTGAAGTCTGAGGGCCAGACTGGCAGATGAGCTGGCCGAAGACCAACTGCCCTCTTTGCTTTTGGCCTTTTTATGAGTCCATGCCGCGAGTTGGCCGTCGAATGTGAGTGTGAGAGCGGCTTTGTGTTGTTGATAAGACACAACTGACACTGGCAACGCAATTCTCCCCGAATGTCAACACGGCTTGTTGCCCTCAGTGTCCTTTTCTCGGTCTCCTGAAAATACGCTCTTTTCTCTTTATTGAAGGTTTAACTCGTATATGACCTTAAAATCAATCAATGTATTGCCTGAGATTTCATCACACTGGCCCCAACACACACATTCACACAGGTCCCTGTCCCTGATCGATGGTCCAGAGCCAGAATACCGATCCCTATCGACCAATGAAACCGTGCACAGGCAGCATTTCCAATCAATCAGGGAGTGATAGTGGGGAAATGGGGGCCACTGGCGTTCCCGCGGTGATTGTAAAGAGCAGCGAATCCTGATAACAATCACTGATGGTGTCAAAAAACACACAAACGTCGGCCCCTCCTCCCCTCACTCCGTAAAATCATCTTTTTAATTACCGTAAACGTGAATGTGAGAGTGAGTGTGTGTGTGTGTGCAGGTTTATGTGGAGAGGGTGATCAAGTTTAATCATACTCCTGTGGGGTGTAATTGTCAATCAAAGTAGGTGTGTCCCACAGAGAGTGATTAAATCCACCACCCGTTCACTCCTGTCCTTTGTTTTGCCCTTTGCTGTGAAATAAATCATTCCGCCACAAACACATTCTGCATTATCCGGGATATTTAACATATATTGTGTAGCAATTCGCCTTGTGTTGTATATTTTGTTGATTTGTGTACGTACATTATCCAAAATGCTTCCTACAATGTTCATTACCAGGGAAATTCACAGTCTTTTGATTTAGCTGTATTTGCTTCATCCGTCGCTTTGCCCGTAGGTGCTTTAACTTTCAGGGCAAACCATGTATTATTTAGGGACAACAAACTGCCATCCGGTTATCCAGGCGGGTGTTTAACCTTCCACTGTTTGTTTTGGTCACCGTAATGAAATCATTGCCATTTTCTGCGATTTATATATAAAATGATTTCATTATAACCCTCTGTGGTATCTCTAAGTGTTTCTTTGTATCCTCTCTGTTTTGTAGGCTTTCCCTCCCTCTCACTCGCAGACCAGATGAGTCTACTGCAGAGCGGCTGGATGGAGATCTTGATCCTGCGAGTGGTGTTCCGCTCGCTGGCCTTGGAGGACAAGCTGGTGTACGCCGAGGACTACATCATGGACGAGGAGCAGTCGAAGCTGGCGGGCCTGCTCGACCTTAACAACGCCATCCTGCAGCTGGCCAAGAAGTACAAAACTATGGGGCTGGAGAAGGAGGAATTTGTGGTCCTCAAGGCCATCGCACTCGCCAACTCAGGTATCGTTAAGGATCTTTGGCTTACTTTTTTTCATTTTTATTTACCTGCAGTCTTGTGTGTATTGTTCTAAAGCATATTTGATTCCTTAATTCCATCTCTTCTGTTAGACTCCATGCAGATCGAGGACTCGGAGGCAGTCCAAAGACTCCAGGACGTCCTCCACGGGGCCCTCCAGGATCACGAGGCCACCCACCACCCGGAGGACCCTCGACGCGCCGGCAAACTGATCATGACCCTGCCCCTCCTCCGTCAGACGGCCGCCCGCGCAGTCCAGCACTTCTGCAGCATCAAACAGGATGGCCGCGTGCCTATGCACAAACTGTTCCTCGAACTGCTGGAGGCCAAGGCCTGACCTGAGCACAGACAGCGATCAGCAAAGTGAAGGATAACGGGTAACGGCGGGGTGTGAAGCCATGTATTTGTCCATTTCAGCTTGCATTTGAAAGTAAGGTTTTGAATTTGCAGGAAGCAGCTGGAATATATTTGTAGAGCCACACCCCTCCAACGTGAGCGTTTGGAAAAGCAGTCATATTTGCATTTAGTGTCTTGACGCCATTGGACGTTTGTCATCTGTGCTGTTTCGTGACATTAATCTAAGCTGCATCAAAGGCCGATGGCAGATGACCAGACAGCGTAAAAGCAGGAGAAATCGCCTTCTAGAGATATTTACAGTTACATGCCAAAAGTAGAGCTTCTTTTGTCAAAAGACCACCTGATACTTGAAGATCCTTGTGGATTATTTCATCCATCTTGAAGCCTGTTAATATGCATTCTAGTGCATTTAGAGCCTTTATTGTATAGAAAAGGGGAAACAGAGGTTCAGTAAGGCTACATCCACATTGCTACGTTTTCATTTTAAATAATCAAGTCTGCTTCGGTTATGCCTGGCATCCACACTACTGCAGAGTTTTAAAATGGAGTTTGGAAATACAGCTTTCCGCCGTTTTAGCTTGAAAACTCCCGTACTGCATTTTAGCATAGACGAGGAGGAACAGAGAGTTTCAGAAACAATGACGGGGACATTCACATTGGTCAGGCTCCTATCACATGTCCTCCTCCAAGAAGAAAAAATGTAGCTTTAGCCTCGGCTACCAGTGTAGAACACAACATAGAAAATCAACCACAAGCTTACTTTGTTGTCTTTGCTTACAGCTGTAGTGCAGATTAAATTAGAAGACAAACTATTATTCGAAAAAACTTGCAACAATTGCTATGTCCAGCGGGACCTAACCGGGACTCACTTGCCTTCTTGTGAACACCAGCACGTATTTGCCCAGTGGTCACGTGATGTGCGTTTTGAGGCATGTTATCAAAGATTAAATCTTTAATGGAGTTAAAATGCTCTCGTGGACAGAGGTTGTTTGAAAACGTAGCAGTGTGGATGTAGCCCAAGTCTTGCCAAAGAGTAAAGACTCGTACTATGGAATAATACCAGCAAACGTCCACAACATTATAATGTGGCCTGTAAGACATTCACATAACCTACATGCTCTATCGTGCATTGCAAAAATATCTATCCAGTGTCTGCATTCATATATATAGACGATCAAACGGGAGGGGCTGAGCTATCAGCGTCTCATATAACACAATATCCGGCCTCCTGTTCAGGGAACGAGTACGTAACATGTCAAAATACAACAGTACAACAGTAATGTGATATTTATTTAAAAGTGGCTCTATTCTTTTGCTGTTTTTTTTTATTAACTATTGTGGCATTAATATAACAAAGAGTAGATTAAAGCAATTACAGTGGATGATAATTTTTTTAAGATTTTTAAATGATATCGTTGTAAGATAATTTTTTTACTAGCTTCTCTGCTGCAGCACTGATATCTACGTGAACCATATCATTAAGAATCGAGACTACATGATTATAAGTGGAGTCCGTACTTGAACTTGAAGATCCATACTGTCGTAGGGATGTGTAGACCCATAGATATAACTTTAACTATGTAATAAAATGGCTGCCATACTGTATAATCTGGATTTTGGGAGGCGCTCTGTGTCCATTCTATGGTAGAAATCGATGTGTAGTATGAAATTTGTGCACTATTTTTGCTTTTAGCGACAAGGTTTTGGGGTAAACTGGTGATGGCGCTGTGCTAACCTAGTGTGTTTTGTGTGAAGAATAGTTCTATATGAAAATGTGTCCTTTTCTGCACATATTAAATGAAGGGATTAAACTCGGAAGGAAGGAATCTCAGTACCATTCAACAAATAGCTGCGCTCCTTATTTAACTCCTCAATGCAAAGAACTGTCACTATAACGTACATATTTTTTGATGAGCGCAGTGATATGGCAGTTTTAAATGTATGTTCTGTACATTTTGCTGTATATACGTCATGTCCTATGCCAACAGAGATGTTTAAAGATGCAAATAAGCTTTGTTTTGGATGAGTTGTGCCGTGCTATTTCATTCTCAGGTGGATTCTTGGGCAATAAAGATGTTCCCCATAATGAAAAGCTCATATTATGTCCGAGTGTCGTCTTTCTGGATAAAGAGAAGAGGTGGTGGGTGGGTGGGGGCTTTGAATCAAAGGCATTAAGAGCTGGTATGTAGGCGCAGTGTATTCTGCATGGTCTGACAATGAGCTGTCATTTCCAAGTAAAGCCCATTATGTCACATTCAGGCCACGAGAGCAGCTGGATGGAGATTTATAATTAACAACTGTAATATAATGAAGTCTAACAGTTGCTCCAGGGGGCGCTGGTCATCAGATGCCTGCTGAGGGAGTCGCAGCCAACTCATCATATCATCATGACATTATTCAAATTGTTTGCGTTTATAAGCAGCATTAGGATTCTTTATACATTGTTTATAACACAATATTAAATCACCGTGAGCCTATCAAAGGTTTTTTTATGTTTTGCTTATTTTGTTACACTGATTTTTTCCGCTTATATTTTTCACAGTTTCTATTTGTACAGCTGTGTGCATCCTCTTTTCTGCCAATTCAGCACATGATCTCACAAGAACCAAATCCTGAAATAATCAGTTACAATAGATTTTGTACAAGTCATTTAATGAAATTTAAAACTGATAAGAAATGTGATCAAAATTCATCCATCCATCCACCCGTCCGTCTTTCAATCTTTTGTCTGAATTTAACTGAACAAAATGAGATCACCTCCAAACATATTGTCCTTTAGTTTGTTACTTTGCCACAAGCTAAAATATCTACTTTTACATCTTCAACATAGAAATTTAAATAAAACAAACCTTTTCAAGTTGGATTGGGACATTGATTCAGATTGCCGATCTAGCATATAATACTTCCTACTTCTCTGATCAATTCAACGTTTTATCCTAAATGGGTGACAAGGCTGAGCTTGTAGACTTGTGTTCAGCTTTCTGGTTTCTTAAATGTTTTTTAATCCTTTGGCAGTTTATGTTTTATACTTTTTTCAGCAAGAGAGTGGGTGACATCAGCACATAAGAAGAAAACAACTTGAAGAAACTCGGTTCGACTTTTAAAAAGTAGAAATGTGTAGAAAAGTACGTTTGACAAAGAAAAGCTAAAACATCTTTGGAATATTCGTTATGAGTGTTAAAGGTCAGCAACATTTAATAAACACTGTTACTTACTGCTGTTTATTCAAGTAAACACAGAAATACCTTTTTATTTATCATCCATCAGTGTGATGTTGTTTCATTACAATACTGTGCATGTTGCTCTTGTTAAAATCCACTCATTCAGATATGCTCCATAAAAACAAACCAATTTAAGACCTTCATAAATAACTTTATTGCACCTAAGAAATTACATTAATTTGAACACTGGAAAGATGCATATAACATAAAAGAATGTAATAAATGGAGGAATTAAACAATGTGAGAAAACATAATATAAAAGTAATACTTCAGATATTTTTATTCTATATACATTTCAAATTTCTAACATATTATAAAATGAACATGAGCGAAAAACAGCAACTTCAGCTACAATAACATTACAAGGTTCTATTCAATCCAAAAATCCAAATACGTCAGAGAACTCAGGCTTAAATACATCTCCAAATTTAATAAATAAAATAAAGTAGGTTATAGTATTTATTAGTGGTGGAGCCATCCCGACACCATGTGTACAACGTTCATTTTGAGAATGTAATTTGAAATTTCTCAGGCTGAGGAGCAGAGCGGTGTTTCTATTAGAGAGGTGATTGGAGAAACAGATATTTACTTTGGATTACATGGTGTTTGATTGAGTTTACAGTCGATAAAGGAAGTGTCAAGTCGGCGGACACGCTGCCTTCAGCTGCAATTGGTCCCTTCTGTGTCTGTAATATGAAGCGTGAGATTTAATTTGTTCGTACAAAATATATTTATTAATCTTCCTATCGAACAGGGGATGGGAGGAGTAGAGAGGACTCGGTGCCAGTGAAACCATAGACGGGTTAAGATGGATGAATAGAAAGACAAATCAAAAACCAAGTGAAGCTGTTTGTCCTTTAGCTCTCCTCATCTGTCAGCAGGAGCTAAATAACCTTCTTATTTACCTGTGGTCTAAAACTCCCACTGAGGGACTTGGAGCAAGCTGCAGATTTTTCAGCACATCCTCCTTCACTAAGTGAGTTAGTGATCTTGAGTGATACGTCCCCGTGCGTCCCGCTCCTTAAATGAGTTAGTATGTGTCTAGTGGCCGTGTCGCCCAGACACCTTGGTGATGGATGAGGCCCCGAGGAGATGGGCTGTAAAAAAGGCTGATTCTGGCACTCAAGGGTGAGATCACTTCCTCAATAAAGAAGCATTGTCCCGAATCATCACAGCCAGGTATGAATGCTGATGAGGGTATTAGACAGAGGAGAGCTGCTGGGTAAAAATAAATCAAATGAGCTGTTAGTTAATGTTGGGGCCCTTCTGACGTCGGGAGCCAAGGACTAAATATTCAAAAGAAGTGTTAAATCATTAGTTAGTCCTCGTATGTTCTCCGCATCTGATATCCCACTCTATCCTTGTTTGGTTGAAATGTCCTTTCATACTCAACTCACCTTGTATCATCTTTAAAAAAAGTGTCTTGGAAAACGGGTATATGTTGGGACGGGTGTGATAATGGTGTCACTATGATCTTCAAACTTTCAAATTTCAAAAATGTCAGATCACCTCCAAACATCCATCCATCAGCTGCACCATCCATCCTTTCAGGGCCACAGGGGGCTGTAGAGCCAGCTGACATATGGCGAGAGGTGGGGTCCACCCTGGACAGGTCCCAAGCTTATGTTTTATTATATATTGTATTATTATAGTTTCCTATTATGCTGAAACATAGAAGTTCTATTCATACTTTTAAATATTCAGCTCAATTAGGACATCATGGTTTGACTGAAGGTTTTGAAAGACTGCTACAAATCAATAACTCTCGCCATTTTGAAATTGAACCACTACAGCAAACTTGGTTTCTTTCTCGTCATTTAAGTTTTTAATGGGTTGCTACGGTTTTTCTTTAATAATAACTCATTATAATTATTAATGTCCAGTTTGGTTTCTCTGTGCATCTTTGAATCTGCTCCTTTTTGCTTAATAAGAAATAAATAATGAATACATAACAGTTTTCCTCTTTTTATCGGTTTCCAGACCTGTTTTGACAACACAAGACACACTTGTGCAAATATGTCTTTGGTTGCCCTTTGAGATGAACGCAACGAAACTCTCTTCTCAGGAGACCAAATGGAAATAAATGAGGTAACAACAATTAGCCACTACTTTTTGTGCGGCGTGAAACGTTAATATTTAGTAGGAAATACATCTCATTAAAATCTGATCATCTCAGAAGCCTCCATTGTCCAGTGCTCAGTATGTCCTGTTTAATCCAGCAACTTTTCCAGCAGAAGAAGAAAACATGACCACAGAGCAGTGAGATACTTCAGAACGTTCCTGATCCAACCTCCTCTTATTCTCAACTCACATTTAAAACTTTTATCCGACACAGTATTCCTCCTGCTGTACCTCCTGCCTGTCAATCTCACTCATTTCCTCATAGTAGACGGACAACTGTACATGTTAAAGAACACTTGAGGACGACCAGGTGAGACGTGACTCATTGTTATAATTTTGTATATAAACCTATTGGAACTGTTCTTCTTTGTCCTAAGAGGAGAGACAACAGGTGTATGTACAGTGACATTACACATGCATGCACTTCATGGTTCATGGAGAGTTCCTTATCTGATGCTAATGGTTCATCAAACTGGAGGCTGCCTTACAACAACACAGCCAGCTGCAGCTGCGTGACGCCATCATGTGGTTACTCAGCACATTACAAGGCACCCGTCAATTCTTCCGTGAGCAATGAGGTTTTTCTCTGTCCATATCACATAATAGAGGTTTCTGTAAACAAATTACCATTCGTCCTACAATTACAATATGATTACCTCCACCAAGGAGGTTATGTTTTCGTCTTTGTTTGATGGGCTGATTGTCCATAAATGTCAGTATATACGCGCAGTAGAATTTCTGTGTCGGATGAGTTACTACAGACATTTATTACATGTATATGATTTTTTGGTGGACCAAATGTGTCGGTTCACTTTGTGTTGGAGGGCAACCTTATACATCAAGACTGATACGGCCGGAGGGGGGGCGGGGAGGGGGTGGTCTCCCTGGAGAGGATGTAACAGTGGAAAGAGGAGCAGAACCTGATGAGGAGAAAACCCAGGCTACACCTGTAGAAGATGAGAGGGAAGTGGAGGATGTTAGAGAAGAAGACAGACCAGACAGTGTTACCTCCTAAACAGACAAAGAAGCAGCCAGAGCTTCAATAACCCACTAAGGGAAAGAAGCACCCAGACTGAACCTCCTCCATGCAGCAACTTCTCTGCCACTGCTAATCAGTGGGAGATGTATGACGCATCCGTGGAGGCGCTGCAAAAACAAAAAACAAAAATAAGGAGAAGCAGAAAGCCACGCTAACGTAGAGGGTGATGTTGATGGAGAGAGACGACCTCACCAAAGTAGGAGAAGCATCCAAGATCTTTGACCCAATGATCCATCAAATTACATTTGTTGACATAGCACAGGTTTAAAAAAAAATGTCCTGGATCTACACCCTGATCCCAAAGCACGCAAAACATGAGTGGGTTCTTCTCTGAACCACAATCAAGTGATCATTACTTTGATATATATCTAAATCTAAACAATAAATGTGTTTGATGTTCAGTATGTAGGTAGTCAGAGAGGTCCTGAACAAAGGCATATCAGTCTGTCTCTGAACTTATTGAGCAAAGTGTTTTTACAGTACTTTGAAGTATCCTGAAATGAACTGATATGATTCATTTATTTTGAAAACTGGCCCCCATGTGTTCTTCCTCTAACTTTGAGTACTCCATTGCTGTCCCCTTTCTGGGCAGTTACGATGCGTTTACCATAAGTGTCAGTATATGAGTGCAGTAAAATTTCTGTGTAGGCTGATGTGACGACAGAGATGCGAGTGTCGGCTGGCTTGACCGCAGTATGTTATCACATGTTGATCAAATCCATGGGCCATTTCAGAAACAGTGTCACCTCCAGCTCCTCTCGCCCGCTGAAGAATTGAGCTCTGCCCTTGTGGCTATGGACAGCATTGGGGAGATGGAGACCCAGTTTGTGCTTTGGTGTCCTTAGGTCAAGGAACTTCTCTTCTACATCCAGGACCACATCTGCTGCTTTAGTGTCTGGCAGTTTGATTTTCACTAGCATGGTTGAATGTTAAACTTAATCTTTAAACTGCTGTTGTTGCCAAACTGTTTAGAGGCAGCTGCCTTTGTTGCCACACTGTTTGGACTCCAAAGGCAGCTGCCTCTAAACAGCGTGGCAACACAGGCAGTTTAAAGAGGTACCTCTACGAGCTGCCCATGCCACTGCCACGATTTGAGCTTGCCCTTACTCGGCATATATACTGTAGGGATGTTGAGATTCATATTTAAGACACTGTAAAGAGGTTCACTGAGACAAGAGTAACAATGGAATCACAATCGCTGTACCCGAGTACTCTGAATGAGGAGCTGAGAGCCGCCCTGCAGACCTCCTTGGTGATTCTGCAGAAAAACTACAAGTTCCAGCGAGTCATGCTCTGGGGCAAAGTGCTGGGGTCGAAGGCGGATTATTATATTGCACAGGGGAGAGGACAGGATGAGATGAAGGATAGGAAGAATCTGTACAGGTGGGAGAGTCTCACCTGTGAGTTTCATTCATCTGCTGTGTGTAGAAAAAAAACCTGATTGTGGCTGTTCCCCTCAGCTTGAACTGTGTGGACTGGTTCCTGCTGCCCCCTGCAACAGTCCCTTTAATCGACCAAGTGTCCAGTGCTGCCAAGGGTCGCTTCACAGGAGACCCCTCACATGTGTACGAGCATCGGGACATGCGCAGGCGAGGAGAAGGAGATGAAGAAGAGGAGGTAGTGGTGAGTATTGATATAAAGTAATAACAAAGATAAATGTGGGACCTAAATTAAACTGATTGCTGGGCCCCGAGGCCCAGCAATCAGTTTAATTATAGCTAAGGCCCTATTACATTACATTTCTAAACTACACATTTGTGGTGCTGACAAGTTTCTAGCTCAATGTGTTACCATACAGCAGCTGAAAGAACTTCATCCTTTATGGAACCAAATTTAATTTCACCAGATCTAGATTTGTATTGGATCAGCATGACATTTCACACAGTCATAGATATCAACCCCCTTAATATGTTTTTCTTTTTCATAAAGATTCAAAAAAAATTCTCTGAGTAATCAACAAAAGAAGAGAGTACAAAGAGTCTTACTGGTGCACTTCTGTGATTCGTTCCTGTTGTTGATATCTGACACAGTCATGAAAGTCTGCTCTTGGTTTCAGACCAAAGTGAATGAGGAGATCCGGCTGGCAGTGACAGTTCATCACATCGAAGAGGAAGTGTCTGTGGTTCCACGAGGTGCATTCGTCAAGAGTCCGCACGGCCTGGTCCAGATCAACCGCAGCTTTTGCGGTAATAAGATTTTACTGTTTCACATCATGTGTGAGTCCAAGCCTTTGTCAAAATATGGTATTTATGTCAATTGGACCAATACATCAAATGGGTTAGGGTTAGGGTCGGGATATGTTTCCTTATGCCTTTTCAAATATAGTTTGGTTAACTTACAGTTCTGTATCCAGTTTAAAAGTTTATTTCTTATGTGCATTGTTCCCCAGGTCTGTCTTACTCTGAAGCAGCAAAGCTCGACAGTTTCCTGCACTTCAGCAAACCAAAGAATCTGAAGAAGAAGAGCCTTTTAGAGAAGAGTCAACTCAACCCAGCTATTGACTTCCTGGATGTGCTGAGTGATGACATTCCTAAAGGTGAAGCCACAGAGCTCAGTTTACCCGACACCAAAACATGCAGCCTATTGTTCCTTTATACAAAACAACCAAAAATGAATCCTTTAGCTGCTCCTGGAATGTGAAGGGCATATCTGTCTTGGAGTAATTTCAAAAGAAAACCCCAGTCTTCTACTTTACAGTCGGGGAACGTGACGTTGCAGCCTCTTGCATGTATCGACTGTTTACAAGCTTTCTGCCCTTGTCTGCAGGATCATGGAGTCTCCAGTTTGAATGTGGAAGCAAAGTGTGCGTGCTTCGCAGCCTGTTGTGGCTCGGCCTGACCTTCTACCACGTGCCAATGACGCCCCAGCACGGATACATCTACATCGGTGATGGGGCCAAGAATTTGGACTTCCCCTTCTTTACTGCAGATAATCGCTCATAGAAGTATTTCATACATCTCTTCAAAACCAAAGTCTGCTCTATGCAGCATATTCTGCGACATTATCTTCTCTTAAAACAAATAAACTGTTCAGTCATGCACTTCGTGTCTACAAGCTTTCTCTTCTATTTAGTTCTCATGCATAAAGACTATTCCTATGCAGTAAACAAATGCTGAGAGGTAGACATTTCATTTGCACGTCTGTGTTGCCTTGAGTTTACACAGTCAACATACCACCTACTTTGAAAGTGTAACACTGACCCAGTTGTTAATAACATTAAAGGCCCCATATTGTGTAAAATACATTGTCTGGGGGTATTGAAACTCCGTACTGAGACTCTGGAAAACTGAAGCCTCGTTGTGTGTCCCTCAAAGTCCAGTCAGCCAATCAGAGGAAGGGCTCAAGAATAGGGCTAAAAAACAGCCTGTTCTTTGTGCAGCTTCAGAGACATTTAATAACATTGCAGCAGTTTTTTAAACTTGAAACCACTGATATATCATCTTAGGGGTACCAATACCTCAAATTAAGTCCCAGAGAAGTCTAAAATATTGAGTTGCGTGCACGACAAAAAAAACAGACACACATATTTGCTCATTTGGGGATCAAGAAAAGAGCTGAAGCAGCATAATGGTTATCAATATTTCTTTATTGTCTCAAAAAAGACATTGACATGTGTTGTATGACAGTGGTCCCAGAAGGCTGTGAGAGTGTCCTGTTCCATTTTAATCACAAATATGTGAATGAAATGAATGTTTGACTCAAAGATCTTGCAACTGGAACTCCTCCATCTGTTCCCACAAATACTCAATATATTTGAAGGTCGTGGGGTTCTGCTTAAGCTCTTTGTTTTGAATCTGTAATAAGGCATTAAAGACAAAAAGGCAAGAAGGTGAGTCTCGTCAAATCATACAAAATATAAACTGGGCTGCTTGTTCTAAGGTAATTCCAGCTCCCTACCCCTTTAATGACGGACACTTTCCAGGCACTGACACCTGCAACCATCTGAGTCTCTTTGTCATTGATCTTCATCAGGTGGTTATCATGGGCTGTGGCCAGTGCGTCCATCACCAGGTTTCTGTTTGTAAACAGCTGTGGAGAGAGAGCAAGCCTGAGGGGGTGAGGTCACTGACACTGGTAACATCCCATGTGTTATAACTCTGCTTTATATTTTCATATGTCAAATGAAGTGAGAAAGAAATCTGATCTTTATTACAGTTGGCTGTAGGATAACACTGGAGTGTCAACAAGGCAGAGTGTGAAGACAGTAATATTCTGTAAGCAGTGCTTTGATTATGAGGCTATAACAGTCTACAGTGACTATAATCCTATAATTTAGCCAGTTTGGTACAAAAGAGACAACACTCACCCATCTAGTGTCACCTGACATGTCCTTTATCACGCTGCCCGAGGCCACTTTATCCAGAGTTGCCAAAGCAATATCTCCCACACTGCGATGATAATTATCCTCCAGATCTCGACATTGGGCAAATGTGGGTTTGAGTTAAAGACGTCATTTACACATGACTTAATTATTGACAGGGCAAAACAGGTAACTGCAATGGGGTCAAATCGGATTAAGAGCAAGTGAAGGGGGTTGTGACAAGTGAGGGTAAGACTAGGATAGACAGAGCTAGTTCTTTGCATTATGCTTTGATGCATTAATCTGGCATTGTATTTAGATGTAGCTTGCTATTGTCTCTCTGTCTAATTTACAACAATACTGACTTCATGTCATTGCAAATAATTTAAAAAAGGATATATTCCTTGAACAGTTTCAGTGAAGCTGCCAACCATGTCTGAGATATTGATGTCCAACTCTTTGATCATGTCCTGAAATTAATACAAAAAAGAGTTCTTGAAGTATTTAATCTAAATCTATAGCATCTAAAATAATTTGTACACAGTTACACATTGACTTCCAGCTTACACAAACACAAACACAAACACACACACACACACACACACACACACACACACACACACACACACACACACTTACTTCCACCTGTTTGTGGAGCCTAAGCTCCAGTGACATCAGGCTGGCTGAGAGCTGGTTGATTGCATCGTTGCAGTGGCCGACCTTGACCTGCAGGGTGTCTTGGTCTGATAAGTGCTGCAACTCCAAAGTCCTCTAGAAAGGCATCAAATAAATATAAACCATATATTCTACACCAGGGATACTCACTTGTGTCATGAACTTCAGAGAGGTGTATCTACTAAAAGCAGATTTAATGAGTTATTAATTGTTTAAGTCCTTTAAAAACATTATGTATGGCCCAGCTCACCCCATGGTGTTGCTCCTCAAATTCAGTCAAAATCTGCGATGCTTTCTTCTGGTAATCTGTCACAATCTTTGTGCGACCACTGAGGAAGGAGTTAACCTCGGCCTCTCTCTGCTTATGCTCTGCCAAGCCTATTTCGAACACCTGCTCACACAGCTCCACCATTTCCTGCTCAAAGGTATAAGCGCTGGGTCAAGGAAGTTTGAGGACTGATTTCCCTGATTAATATGTCATCAATACACCAGCATGGATGAGAAAGACAAGGATCAAAGGATATGTTTGAAGCAGGTCAGCCACTCCTGTCACACTTTGTAGTGTCTCCGCTTCTGGATCATCTTTGAACATGCTCTTAAACAGAGTAGATCCATTGAGGAACTCCACAAAGGCGTCCTGTAGGGCAAAAGAACTGACCTGTCACACTGTGCATTTGTGCGTTTGAGAGCTCAGTGGACAATGCAGGGATTGTGCATCACAAACAACAGCTTATAGGTTACCTTGTGCAATTGGAGTTCCGCTCTCTGGCTTTGCTCAGCATCATCGGCTTGTTGTTTCTGCAGCTGCTCTTGTCGGATTTTCTCAATGGCACCGAAGTATTTGATCGATGCTTCCTTTTTCTGCACAGAGAGTTTTAATACGATATGAATATGGAAAGAGACCTACAGGCTGTGTCATGGCTTTATAGAACATTAGCTATAAAATGTATGTTTGCTTCAAAGCAGAAAACAATAGATTACAACTGTCATCATTATTTATACTTACTGTCTCCTCACTAATTAACCTGTAGTCCAGGCACGTCAAGTTTGGAAAGAAGGCCGCAATGAATAAACTGTAATCATCCTCCTTTGAGATGGGATTCCCAGAGAGGTTGAGAGTGAACAGTTTCTGGATTTTCCTGAGGCAGAGCACCTTTAAAATTAATTTGAATTACATTAGGGTATATGTTGTGTAAAGACAATGCAGTACACAAATGTTGCAAATCGACTTATTACATTCAATATATGTGACAGACAAAGTGATTTGTTGTTTTTTACATTATCCAGTTGTTCAAGGAGGTTGTTTGCGAGGCCGAAATGCGTGAGAGCGTCCAGTTGATCGATGTTTTCAATGACGGAGATTCTGTTGTTGGACAAGTTCAGAAGTTCGAGCTTCCGCAGAGACGCCAGACCCTCGATTTTTTCTATCCTGTTGAATGACAGATCTAAAAGACACATTCAGAATAATGTTTATTTGTGGTGGTTATTGGATACATGTTTTGGAACGATGCAAATACAACGCTTCATCTTACTGAGCCATGTCAGATTCACCAGATGGTCCACACCCGCAATCTTCTTAATGAAGTTGTTGTTTAAATAAAGCCTGGTCAAGGAGGTGAAGTCCCAGAGGTTGTCAATCTTCAGGATGTCTGTGAACAGACGATATCTCACGTACATTAGTACATTTCACTTTCATACACTGATTGATATTTTCACAATGTTTTTTCTTACATTTGAAGTCCAGACGTATCGTGAGGACTTCATTAAAGAGTACTCCCTCCGCCCTGGTAATTCTTCCAGCCTGATCTTGAGGAGTTTGCTCATCAACTGCCCTCCGCACCACCTCCTCATCCATCAAAATGGGTGTAGCTGCACCACACTGCCAGCTCATGCTTCTGTTGGTTGGGTCGCTTTATTTCACTGAGCTCTCAGCTAAAACACACAGAATAAAGCACAGTTTGTTTATAGGAAGCTTAGTTTTATCACTCAAAATCCCAGTGTGTAAGATTTAGGTGAAGATGACTGCAATTGTTGTGCATATGACCATAACGTTTTTTTACAGTAGTCCTGTTTACATTTTATGACAACTGACGATACCACAGGTTCACCACTAGATGTCACTACATTCTACACACTGGACCTTTAAAGGGATAGTTCACCCAAACTAATGAACAGTCACTCTATCTACTCACCACTATGCTGATGGAAGGTTGGGTGAAGTATTTGAGTAGGGTAAACAGAGACAGTGACAGCTGAAATCTGTCAGTCTTGATATTTTCCAACGCAAAATACTTATAACTAAACAACAATTTGTAGCAGTTAGGGCGAGCTCAAATCGTGGCAGGGGCAGGTCACAGAGGCACTTCCGCAGGCAGCTGACTTTGTTGCCCCACTCTTTAGATGCAGCTGGCTTTGTTGTCACACTGTGTAGACATCAAAGAGGGCTTGAGCCCCTTGCCCCTTTTCATCCGATAGAGAATGTGTCCTTTTTCTGGGGGGATTTTCAAGAATAAATCTTGAATCAATGTTATAAATATTGTCTTTGAATGTTAAAATGTATGGACGTGTGTTGACGTTTTTAAAAGGCACTGATAATTATCATAAAACCTCTTCTCAGTTAAATCTGATAATACTTCAGCCTTGTTTTTTATTGCATTATTACATTTGTCTTGTTTTTCATATCTGCTTTGAAAAGGTTTTTCCTTTCATATTTTCAAGTCTGAACACACTCATACAAAATATTGAACTAGAACAGTTAACCATAGAGGTTTGTAGACCATCTATCACTGTAATTAGTCATATCTAAAAACAGCTACCCCTTGGCATATATATATAAATTATATATGCAGAGACGCAGAGACCCAACCCTCATGCAAAGCCATTGTAACTTTCATCATGACACCACTGTTAAAAATGTGTCGATAACTCAAATGTGAATATTAATTAATAAACGCCCGCAGGTCTTTGCTCCTCTGATAGATGCATGACACGGCGAGGGGCTGCCAGCACGGACCTCAGCGCTGGTCTCTCTCTCTCTCTGTCTGTCTGCATTATATTTGCACTGTGAGGAGGGAGTACACAATGTTCACTGACACAAGCATGTGACCTCTGACCCTCACAGGAAGAGATTAAATCCACCCCGAGTTGTCTCCAACCCAGGGTTTAAAGTGTCAGAGGTCACAGCTGGACGGAACTGATAGAATGAAGGAAGAGGAAGTCGACATGCTCCGTGATGAGACTGTTGGAATAACTGTGACAACTAAGAGAAGACAGAAGTGAGAAAAGCGGAGCTTCTATTCAATACAACAGGACAAAAAGCATTTCTATTTATTGGAAAGAGGAAGAACCTGCTTTTGTGGAGAATTCTAATGAAAAAGGAAATAGGCTAAAACTATTATTTCTAGTCATTGAATAAAGACTCTGAACGAGCACAGAAAAAGACTAAACAAACAAAGACATAGTGGAAGAAGCAGCAGAACATAGTTATTTATTTGAGTTTAAAAATGTTTATTTATGAACAATATTCAATTATTTTACAATCAAGCCTGTGGTTGCTTGTTGGTGGAGGAAAAGCAAAATGTGTTGTATCCAGGGACGACGAACTTTCATTTCAATTAAATTTAAATTAAAACAGGGGATGACAGAACAAAATCTGCTCAACTCTTAAGAAAGGCTTGAGAATATTAATTGTTGTACAAGTTTTTTTTTGTTGAATACCTTGTTTTTCCATTCAAACTAACTTCATTAAAAGCTGCTGCCTAAATCATTGTATCTTCAGATGTTATTTTTTAATATTGTGGGGGAACTTTTCGGGTAGAACAGAAAACTAACGGCCAGTTTCTTTTTCATCGACAGTTTGTAGGAACACAATTGTTTTAATAAAAATGCTGAGTAATGTTTGTGATGGAAATGTGTTTCATGATTTACACAAACCCACCTTACAGAGAAATCCAAACCACATTCAAGTTTTCACATATCAATTTATTTGAAATGAGTTGCAATGCAATGTGGGCACAAACACTTGCACCATTACAGTCACCAGTAAGGTTACAAAATGAACATTTACATAATAAATTAATATACTGCAGTACCACACAAGACAGTAAACAAAATACCCCAAACTGGGGAATTATATTGCATTAAAAACAAAAAGAGGAACTAGTTTTGAAGTACAAAAAGGTTTCAGGCATTTACAAAGGCAGCCTCCTTTTCTTTTTCTGTTGCTTGTTCTGTTGTACATATATATAAATATAAATCTCTAAATTGTAGATACACTGATATGTCTGCTAAGAGGAGGCCAGGAGAGCGGCTCTGGCCCGAGATCACTTCCTGCAGTGACGAGATCCGGCAGTGACCTCCACGCTGACGGCCATTTCATTAGAAAATTTAAAGTTCATTTACAAAGTCTGTGTCAAAACTATTTTCTCTGAGATTGTGTATTTACCAGATTAGGATCAGCTGAGTGATGTTTTCTTAAAAAAGGCTTGTGAATCACCCTCGAGTTTTTCTTTTCCCTATTTCAAATCAACGTGCATTTTCCTTTTTCGTGTGACATCAAAATGTCCGTAAACAGAAATAACATTATTAATGATTAAGAATGTGCTTGCAGCAGTGAAGTGCATGCAGCACATACTAGGCTGTGAATGTTTTCAAAGCTGGCATCAGTACATATAAATAGTTAAACATAGCACAAGGAGCTTTTGTCGATCTTTACAGAATAATAAACGTCAACCCTTTGTGCAATCGTCCCCAACATCCGCAATGTTTATCCTTATCGCCTCCTTTTCCTTCCTCGTCTGCCCTTTTTGTCCTCTTATGATACAACTTTGTTATAGTCACTAACTGTTACTGCTACAACAAGCAGATGCTACTGAGTGGCCGTCGTACATTTCATTAAACTGCTGGCTAAACCTACAGTACTACTACTACTACTACTACCAGTGACGTATTCAACTTGTGTAATGCTACCATGATTTAGTCCAGAGACTACCATGATCGCCTCTATCTGCTCCGGCTGTTTAAAATGAGATTTAGTCGGCAAAAGAGCACAAAGTGCACAAAGTTACCGTTTAGCTGTCACAATGTCAGAAACACAGACTCAGCAACTTTCTTAACAAGATTGTAAACCTATTACATGTACGATCGTACTTGAGAGCTCGACCTGATCCGACAGAGTGTAGTTCACCTTTAGTAGCTGGTGATTTGAATGTTACTGTACTTACTGAGTGCATGACATGATGTTTAGTGCTAGATTTGGTGATACGTGGTTTTAAAGGGGGTGCTTCAGTGATTCAATGTTTCACTGGCATAAAGAGGAGACAAGACGTGTGGCAAGACCATGGGTCTTTTATAAAGATGGACGACAGGGAACTAAAGTCCACGGCTCCATCGCTCTTGCACAGATTTCGGCTCTAAATTATGTCATCGGCCCATGAATGCAGTATCCAGGGTTTTTGGGCTTCATTTCTAGATAGTGGGAGAAATTGGAGACGCGTCGTCCATCTTTATATAGAGTCTTTGGGCAAGACATGCAATAAAAATGAGGCGGTCAAAACTGAAGCAGCTGAGATACCCAGATTTTTTGTCAACCCCATGGATACTACGTTTACCACAATGCAACTTGATGGCATCTTTCAAGCTCCATGCCCTGAGTTTCAATCAGTCAATATTTAGTTACACATTTTGTAGATTTAAGCCCAAGCAACGATATTTTTATGCAATAAAAATGAAGTCTCAACTTTGACAAAGCTCCTCTTGTTTAGTTTTTTGTTTGAAAAGTGTGAAAACTAGTGGAGAGTCCCTGTATGGCTCTTTAAATTCTAATGCGCATGCTGACTGATAAGTAGATGGAACGGGATACATGATGACAAAGATGCAGTGGAACGTGTTTTCTGCGCCACTCGCCTAAGTTCCTAAGCTTCATCTAACGCTTATCTAGTGAGACACTCTAAAGAACACCCATCACATATTCCACTACTACACAACCAGACCACTTACAGTGACTTAAGTGCTACTACAATATCCCTAAAGTTTACAGAACAGTTTAAGGGCTAACAGATAGAGAGAAAGCTAACTTATGATAGAAGCTACACGATTATCATATCTGAAAAAACCTTAACTACATTATTTATCCAACGATTCAACGAGATGCAAAACAAAACGCAAAACATGAGGTATCTGCAGACTCGTGCGATGATGACTCCCGGGAGGTGATGAGGATATCTGGGGAATCACTACTCGAGGGTTCAGAGGTCAACGGGCAGCATTTACATATTGATGTTGCGACATTGTCACAAAAGTGGCGACTGGCAAGTCCTTAATCTCATTTAAAAAAAACTCCTTATCCAAAAATATTCTCTACATGTTTGTTCATCCAGCAATTACTTTCTCCAAAAGTCCAATGACTTTGTTCCCTTTTTTTTTAAGTGAAACATTCCCAAAACTGTGCAATGATAGTATACAAAATATTTCATTTTAACATTCAAAATAACAGCTAATATTGATTTTTAACTTCAAACTGACATGCAAACACAGGTGGGGCTACGATTTTAGATTTCTGAAATTAACTTAACTTAAGTTTTCCAAGCAGGAAAAACAGGATTTATAATTAAACCAGTATTTGTTTTTTGTGCAGGGACTGAACTAGACAGATGCAAATGAATTAAATACACAAAACAAACTGAACACTTCCCTCACACAGAATCAAAAAAGGTAAAAAAAATTTAAACATTGACCTGCTTCCCTGACCCTTCATCATTCAAGAGCCACTGGCCAATCAGGAAGTGAGGTGTCCAGACTAATACTGATTACTGGCATCATTAGACAAGTCATCGAGCAGTCAGGAAATAGAAGGTCGTAGAAAAAATATAAGGATTAAAAATAACTTTACAAAGAAGGGAGTTATATCTAGAGTTAAAATTTAAGGATCGACGATGTGGCAGAGTAAAAAATAAAATACCACGAGGAAGAAAAGTCTATGTTGTGAAAAATTGGGAGGAAGGTTTGGATTTGAATCCATCGTCTGGATTCTTCCAGATTACCAGATCAATCCTCTTCTGATGGTCCAGTGGAAGGTCCTGGAAACATGAGGCTCTGCCTTTGGCTTTTACGTGGGACAAAGAACTGTGGAGACAAAAAAATGGATTTGTTGATCAGCAGTGCTGTTCGGGGAAAGCTGTGAGATCTATGAAGGACGGAAGAGCATCTACCACAGGGAGAAGTGTTGGGTGGTGGCGAGTAAGGAAAAGAGCTACAGAAGAGAAGCAGACGAGAACAGCTGCTGCTACGAGATCGCAGTTAAAGGGGAATTATGTGAGTGAGTTTCGGGGAAGGTGAAGTGCGGCCACAAGCACTGCGAGGCATGACAGGCGCTACAGCGAAGAGAGGGTGAGGGGAGGCCTCTGCTCTGAATGGGGGGAAGAAAGTATGACTACACAGAGAGAAAGAGAGAGAAAAAGAGAAAAGGGGCTCAGAGTTGAAGGCTGAAGGGGAAGAGTCGGTGTTAATGTGCCAGTGCCTCACAAACCTCAGTTTCCACTGCTCTCATACCAGAGCTAAGGACAGTGCAGCACAGACGAGAGACAAGGAAGGTACATGGTCAACAGTGAAGGGCGGCAAGAAAGGCATCTGTTTGTCTTCCTTTATTAAACATTCGGTGTTATAGTTTTCTTTCGTCTCTGTTGCCAGGTGGAATGGTCCCAATCAAAGGTCTCGTTCGGACCTGGTATTAACATCCGTCCTGAGGGATCTGATCACAAGCTGACAGAGTCACGCTCGTCTTTTCACACGTGGAACTGAAATACGTTCTGAACGTGTCTCCTGTGATCGGATCTATATGTAAATAATCACTTACATAATTTGTAAGAAAGTAAATAAGAAATGATCATTACCTGGTATTGATATTGTGTCGGTGGCCACAAAAAAAGCAATGTATGGTCACAGAGAAGCGTATAAATACTTTAGAAGTATTTCGAAACTGTAGCGGGTCAGAGGACATGAGCTGAGTAGGCGTTTCTTCATTTGCTTTCAAACAGTAAAAAGAATGTGGCCAGAACACATTCTGATTGGCTCACTCAGGACAGATGTTCATACCAGGCCTGAACAGGATAAACAGTCAACTGGCTGTGACACAATAATCTCTAAATGTATGTCTGTTTTGGCCCACGTGTTAGAAAGAAATCATTTCCATCCAAAAAGGCTTTTGCTGCAAGAAACAATCTTGACTTAACTGCAGTTGTTTGCTCTCTGAGGTCAAAGTGTGTTTACCTTTGAGAATGTAGTCTGTGAGCAGAGCAGGTACCTTCTCACTGTCGTCCCTCATGGCATGGAGGACTAGCAGAGAGACAGAAAACAGTGCATTACGTTATGAAGACAAAACACACTGAGAGAAAACAAATAACATTACATCTAACTTTATTCATTATGTGTGTGGGTGTGGGGGTGCACTCACTCTTCTGGAGGATCTGGAGGTCTTCTACTGACTGGGAACCAGCTTTCTTCTCATAAGGGATTACTGTGGTCAGGTACTGAGAAGAAAACATCATGTAAGACACAATGACACTTAATATTTGTCATATCATTTAAACTTGGAAGAACAATAGGCACAACTCTTGTGACAATGGTATAAAACATGCTGTTTTCAAGCGTAATGTAGATGATATGAATGTATGATAAATGAAAATGTCAATGGTTTCAACCATTCAAAGGCCTATTAGAGTAGAGGCAGAGGAAAGAAATCAAAAGCACAGATTTTGTTGCCGTATCATCCTGGTTTAAAACAAAGGAAATTGTGATTATGACCTTGGAAAAGCTGCAAAATAAAAATGACAAGCAAATAACTCTGATGAAATAAAGTTTAAATATGAAATATTATCTGATATGACAAAAAAGAGAACAAAAAAAATCAACCACAGAGATGAGACAGGCTAAAGAAACGACAGAGCACACCAAACGCCAACGATGGAAGCTGTAGAAAAGAAAACAAACGTGCCGGAGTGGGAAGAAAGAAAGAAAAATTCAACCGATTTTTTTACTGCAGTGGAAATAAAGAGCAGGGGCACCTGTTTGTCCCCTCCTGTGTTGCCAAAAGTTTGACGGAGACCATTTTGAATGACATTGGAGAGTCCCTCCAAAGTGAGGAGCTAAACGGCGCGAGAGGAAAGAGGGGGAAAAGAAGAGAGTGAAGAGAGATAAGGAGGTAGAGAGAATATTAGAGGATAGAAGGAAAAGTCTAGCCACAGACCCAGTGCTGGAATAAAAGCAGCTTCCCCATGCAAACAGTTTGGTCTTCACCATGCATGCCCCCTAATTATAATCATAATAAGTGTGTGGGGTTAATATGCGTCAGTTTCACGTGTCATTATCACACGACTCACCGTGCCATGGATGTGCGTGCTGGTCGTCCTCTGGCCGTTGGGCGCGGTCGTAGTCGTACTTCGGATTTTCTTCTTCTTGCGCAGCAGGTCGCGGTGCTCCTTCTGTCGGTTCTGCACGTCGATCAGCAGCGAGATGAAGCTGTTCTTCACCTGTTTGCAGACACAACTCAAGTTTACTCATTCTGATTTCACGTTCAAATTTACGCTTTGCACATATTTATACGCGCAACGACAATTCTATTTTTATAAATTCACTGGGATATACACATGACCAAACGACACTGTAAAAATGAAGCCGCCAGAGACTCACTGACCTTTCTCACTGACCTGTGCAAAACGCTGTGAGCACTGCAGTCTGCTCTCGCTGCACAACAGATGTTCAAATTGTCCTAATCTCAAAAACAGTTTTGAACATTTCAAATGATGCTTAGCTCTCAAGTTGATTTTAATGCTCTAAATAATCGGGTCATTTTTGTCAGCTTTTATAATCTCAACAGACACCGATCTTGTTCATGCTTTTGCCTTGTTGTGGTCACGCTGATGCAACACAGAAGAAAATAAAAAACATATAGTACCTCCTTTTCATATTCCAGTTCATCTCTCAGGGCCAGAGCCTGGATCAGCTCCTCACTGTAGCGGCAAATGGCTGTTTCCACTTCCTCCAGAGTCTCAGTCAGTTCAGAAACAGACAGCTGACGCAGCCCTGGAGACGGTGTATAAAAGTATGTGTCACCAAGTATGAATCATTTCATTATTATGAAGGCTCCCAACAGAACAATTAGTTAAGTGTCGCACAAAATGGTTTGTAAGAAGCGAGTGACTGAAATAAAAAAGGTTATTCATTAGAGGCTAAAAGTTCTTGTTCAGAACTAATATGGTGGATTTGATAACGGACCAGAGGAGTTGACCTTATTATTCTTGAAATTCAAAAGGAATTAACTTCCATCGGTTTATTTCAACTTAATTCTGGACATTTCAACTTTATTCTTGAAATGCAAAATGGGAAAAACATATATTTAAATCCTTATGCCTGGCCCTAATACTCTTTTAATAAGGGAAAAGGGGCAGATTAAATATTTTATGTTTGTATTTAAAATGGTAACTGCACTATATCTGCAAGATCTACCGTTTCTTTAAACATGTTTATCTACCTGTTTATCAATCTGGTAGAGAGAAGGTGTCTGAGTTTAAATATGTAAATACACTTTCTCACACTCATTAGGAGCGCTCTACTATATAAACACACAACATACTATAATTATATACACAGACAACTGAGATAACATGTATAGCCTTAAGGCAAATTGGATGCAGCTGCTCAGTCGACGCTCTGAGAATAGAAATTGCGTCGAGCCAAATTTATGGTGTTGTTTATATAACACGTAGTTATAACACAACTGCTGTCTGTTTGTATTTGTTAAACATTACATAAGAATGGTATCTCATGTGGGGAGCTGTTTCTTCATGTGCCACATTGTCTGACCCATTACACTTCATTGAGTGAAGCTCCAGTGAGAACAGGCGCACGAGCACAGTAACTTTAAAAGCTTTGTGATTTTCCTTCTCTTCAGTGTAAATGTATAAGGCCACAGTGGTACTCACGGTCCTCGTAGCTGGTGTTGGAGCCGGAGCGTTTCAGAGGATGGAGGTCCTGAGAGAGCATGGACAGGTCGGACTGGGAGGGACTCTCATCGTCCTCTGGGTCTGGAGACTCCTGCATCATCTCTTCTATCTCCTCTATCACCTAGACAACACCACAAACAAAAGAAATGCACACACATTAAGTACATGTTCAGGCTGAGGGTTGGTGACCTGCATGTCTCACCACAGTCAAAGCTTGCCCAATGGCGAACATCAGGCGATGTGCAGTCAAACGAAATGTATGTGCGGCTCTTAAGCAAAGGAGTATTTCATTTTTAAAGATATGTATAGCTACAGCTACATATATCTAATCAAACTATTCTTGGAACATTTCTTTAGATGTTTTCAGTTCAGTCTGTATGTAGTTTCCTTCTCAGAAAATGTTTTACATAATCATGTGACCAAGCTAGAATTACAACCCTGTGGTGTTGTGCCTCCCCCAACCAGTCACGTTGCAGTTTACATCCACATCAGTAC
This sequence comes from Pseudopleuronectes americanus, assembly GCA_038501795.1. Taxonomy (NCBI): domain Eukaryota; kingdom Metazoa; phylum Chordata; class Actinopteri; order Pleuronectiformes; family Pleuronectidae; genus Pseudopleuronectes; species Pseudopleuronectes americanus. The sequence continues at coordinate 9,724,823 of CM076734.1, read as the reverse complement.
AAATGCATGCATGAAGTGAAGTCATTTTTTTGTTATTATTAGTATGTAATTTCTTCAAGGTCATGTTGTGAGGTAACTTGGGCCCAATTTAAATGAATTTCCTCAAGGTGTTCTGTGAGGTCAAACCGGGAACTTGATATTTTTTTCTTATCAGACAGTGTTCCCCACTAACCAGTCTCATAATAATATATAAGAAACAAGAACAGTGTTTCACTTGGTTGGGTAACGCATGAGCACCTACATTACATCTTGAAAATATGACAATTAGACAATCAAAAAATCCTGCATGTAACAAAACCGCAATGTGGCACAATTCACACAACGGGGCTCAATTCATGCACGTGTGTGAATGCATGTTTCACCTGTTCAGCTGTGAAGAGCGGCTCGTCGTTGATGCAGGAGACGATGATTGAGTGCATATCCATCTGCTCCCTCAGCTCCTCATCATCGGACAGATCAAGAGACTGGTTGTCCAACTTCTGTCCATCAGGGGAGGATTGAGAGAGAGAGAGAGAACATTAGTGAGAGAACAACATGGGAATTGAGCAGGTCGAAGGAGGTGGGATACTGTTTGCATCGTCTGTCTGCTCTTCTTCAGGAGGGTAGCATTTCAAAAAGTGTGCAGATATTTTGAAAAAACTAACATTAGTATGAAGAAACATTAAACATCATCACAGACTGTGAGTGCGTGGTACCTCATGGTCTGTGAGGTTGAGGATGGGCAGGTGTAGGGAGCGAGTGTGCGATGTCTTCCAGTCTACAGGCATCACGTTGCCATAGTTATCTGTCAGAGCGTTCCACACCCTGGAACAAAGGAAAAAGGATTGTGACTGCAGAATAACATCTTATCTAAAAGTTAAAAAAGAAAGCTATAGGCGAAGTTTATGAGCTCACAGTGTGAACAACAAGCCCTGCGTCCTTCTCTTTTTACTGTGACACAGCATTACTTGGCAGTGTTTCCAACCGCCCCCTCACCACGTCACTGCGTTTCTACTGCTGTATCTCAAAGCAGTCGCCTGAATCCATTGAAGAACATAACAACTCCTAAATGACATTGGTGTCACCAGTGAGTCACACTGACAGTAGTTCAGCCTAAAAACTGAAGTGTGCTTTTATAACCCATGAATCGTGGGTGTATATCACTGACACACAGTAAACACTGGCTAATTCAGAGACATATAGCAGCAGATTGTTGAATGTGTGCGGTGCTGTGGAGCATGAAAGCTGAGCAGACGGTGGAGTGGAGCCTGGTTTGAAATAGCTGCTGCTCATGGTGGTTCCAGGTAATTTCTAAATTACCATAATGTGGCAGAAACACATTGTAAACTGCCGACATTACGCATGACAGAAACACAGGATACATACAAATTCATATCCACGTGCAGGTCTCTGTGTTTTTGTTCCTGGCACTGACTGCTGCGAGCAGAGCGAGGATGGATGCTGTGAACCCATGTGTCAGAGTGGCTCTGCATCGTCATTCCCCTCGTTCACACACTCACGGACAAATGTTTATGTAACTTGGATGTTTCTCCCTGAAGTGCTCTTGCACAGCTTGGCGAGTTAGGGGCTGCTGGGTTGTTCTAAATAGGGCAAAGGCTGGCAGGAAATATCATTTGCCAGTGAGCGATGACACTGTCTCGGACACGTGACACGAGTGAACGCCAGAAAGCACAATCAGCGTCCGTTTCACTGAGAGTATTTCTTTAAAACAAGCCTCCTACAGATTTCAAGGAACCAATTCCACTAGTTTCTTCCTCAGCTATGAGCCAATTTGTCTGGATTATTTGCTCAAATACATTTATGCTGTTTTGTGTTGTTGTGCAGATGGGCGGACATGATTCACATACACTACTTGGTTTCGAGACAAACACATTTGGCCTCGTCTGTACACTCTAACTGAAACACACTTCCTTCTTGTCAGCCCCTGTTGTTCGTCTCGGCCGCGGTCCTATTGGAGAACTTGTTAAGCGCCTAGGCACGTCCCGCAAAAGCGCAGCCATCCAGAAAAGACTCTCACTGAGCCTGGCACTGCTCTTTGGGCTTCAGCGGGCTGCTGTCCAATTATTTCATTTCCTGCTTCCTCTCTTTCTTTACCTGTAACAAGCATAGAAGCTTTTTCCCCATCACACGAGCTCTCCCGAATTCAAATTTTGTTTGTTATGTAACCACTATATATTTGTCTAATGTTGGCTTCAGTGTAAACAACCTACCATACTAAAATACACCAACTACTTCACATGTTCATAGAGCTGGACTGATATTCAACTGATACTAATTAGTTAGTAAAACAGTTTTTCAAGCAAAAACATCAAACACTCACTTGATTCAGTCGAATGAGGTAGTAAACTGTACAAGTTTTGGTTATAAACAGTTGACTGAACAAAATACAAAAACCAAGACCCCACCTAAACCTTCAGGAAAACGTGACGGACCATCTAATAGTACAAATATTGCGAAAAGACTAATCAGCAGATTTGCCAATTCAAGCTGTAACCAATGGAAGCTGCTGATCATTCTCTTTATTTATCAATCCTTTGTTCTATGAATATTGAAACAATTTGTAATCACTGTAAGACTTCATGATCAACAGTCCTAAACCTGAAGATGTTCAATTCATAACGATACAGAAACAACAAATCATATATATGAATTAGTTACCATTTAATAAGACTACCAAATGCTCTGAAGCAGAGTTGAAAATGAAAGTCAGCTTCAACTGTGCACCACTTTAGTTTAGATTGACATTTGTGGTAATCATGCCAATAAATTATGTCAAATCTCAACACACTGGACTGGTTGTTACCCCAGTTAATGCAAAGAGTATGTAAACAAAACTCCCAATGCATAGTGGTAGTCTTCATCAGTTATTTATTTACATCGAGCTGTAAGTCGTACGTTAGTTGTGTACAATTTAGGGCAACATTAAAAATATATATAGTTTGATTTGAGTTGCATGTTACATATTCGTGCTGCAAGATTCACGTAAAGTGACATTTGTGTCTAGACGTGAACACTTATGACGAACAGAGCTGGCTTATTATGTGACCAGATCCAACAGTGTCACAATGTTCGTGCTGGTGGAGAAGAGGCCAGAAGGCGAGAGGACGGTGACTCACGCAGATCTGTTACAGTCATGTCTGTGCTCATGTGTGGGATGGATGAGACCAGTTCCTGCTAAGTTATACCATGTTGCCATGTCATCTTGGCCTCACACGATATGTCCTTGTGTACTGTTTTGTGTTGTCGTTACACAATGTGTTGTTCTGCAGCTGCTGCTACACTTTGACCTGAGAGAAATGTCCACATGAAGACAAAAGAGTGCATTTGATTCGAATGATTGATGTAGATGTGTAAGCGGTAATATATTGGACCTTTTGCCTTAGATAACAAATGGCGGTGGTGAGGGGAGATGCTGGCAGTGTAAACATTGAGAGAGGAGGGATAACATGCATGGAGCAGAGCACAGTGTCTGTTAGCAGAGAACAACACATTCAAAGTTAGCAAAACAAAGCTAATACAACCAAATCTAGGGTCAAAATCAAGGGCTGGTAACGTGGCAAAACCCCTCCCCTGCCTTTAAAACACACACACACGCACACACACACACAAACTGACACACACACTCACACTCTCTACAAAGACCATAAATAAGAACTCTTAATTTTAAACTTAAAAAGGACCAGACAGTCAAAAATAAGCTAACAACTAGTATTTGTCATTAGCTTGCACTTTCTGAATGGCAACCTGAAGTTTAGACACCAACAAATAACTAAACAGAACAAATGTACTTTATTATAATACGTCAGAACGTGTGTATTATCATTTAACTATCACGTAGCAGATGTCTAACCTTGGCTGGACAGTTCAAACCGAGCGAGGGTCCCCTCCGGATCACCGGCTGACCTGTTAGCCCGGTGAGGCTAACGCGGCTAGCTAGCTACGAGATTAAAAGTTAGCGTGAAACAAACTAACACTTGACACTCACTCGTCGTCTTTCAGGTAGCTGTCCTCCGAGATGGGTTTGACGGGCGCGATGTTCTCCGTCGCCGTGCTGTAGTTCCGGAAACACACTGTCAGCTTCTCGTCGAAGTCGTGGACCAGGTCCTCCATGGACTTGAAGCTGCAGATCTCCCCGGCAAAGCTGCGGTCCAGGTCGGAGAAGTCGTCCAGGCCCGACGACGGGTCGCCCACATTGGAGTTGAGCAGGTCCAGGTGGTCGGCGGACTCGGCCGAGGACGCCTGGAATTCGTTGAAGTCCTGCCAGTCCTCGTCGAAGTGGGCTAACGGCGCCGCCATGACTGCAGCGGGAGCTCGGTACGCTGCACCGATCGGTCCCCCGGCGATGGCGCTCTGGATTCGGCTGCGGGACTCAGGAGGAAACGGTGGAGCAGAGAGAGAGAGAGAGAGAGAGGGAGGGAGAGAGAGACGTCAGAGTGGACGCCCCGCCCCTTTGAGATGGAGCAAAACAAACCAGGTCGGATGAGCTTCACAAAGGAAATGACTGTAGCTCTGTTTGTGTTGTGCATCATAAAACCACGCATCTCAAAACACGACTTTATTGAATCATCTGACCGGAACAGACACTTTGCATCTCTCCTGCATTAGAGATATAAACATCAGCATAGAGCTCTGAAGAACTAGGCCTTGAAATCCCCTGTCTGGTATATGCATCAGAATCAGGTTTACACATACACGGAATTTAGTGACATACATTTGTGCAAGTATAAATATACAAATGTTTTTAAATAGGAAAACTAAATTAAATGTAAAAAATACTATAAGCACCAGGGGAGCGGATTGTGCAATACATACATAGTAAGTAAACACTAGAGGCTGGGTTGTTCAAAGTACAGTTAGTCCATTATTTGCCACGGGAAGTTAAAGGTCCACTGTGTACGATTTAGGTGAAAGGGATCTAGTGGCAGAAATTAAATCTAAAATTATCATTGTGATGTTTTCACCATTGTGTTTCATCTAAATTTTTACCCTAGGCCTAGATTGATGCCTTTATCTTTAAATATTTTACATCTGGAGCTGGTCTTCTCTACAGAGGCCACCATACAGTAACCCAAACTGGTCAAACTAAACATCTTTAGATTTTTTATGACACCAAAAGGCTACCACAGGTTCTTTCTGATGGTTGGAAGGAGAGGGTGAGCTGAGGGGTTTTCAGCTGCAATATGCAATTGCACCACTAGATGTCACTAAATTCTACACACTGAATTGTCAAAGTGTCCCAGCCCAGGCATATCTATGGTCCCAGGGACATCAGTGCAGTCCAGTGGTATGGTGGCCCTGAAGTGCAAAACACGTTGTCTTTTCTTACTTGCTGTTATGTTTTCTCAACTCATCAGCCAATGAGAGCCTGCCATCCCACAAAACCCTACAGCCATTGGCCTAGAACTGTCACGTGTACCACTCCTACCTGTTCACTGACCCTCAGGACATTTCAATACTTTCTACTCAGGAGAGACACTGTCTAAATCGTCGTTGCTCAGTGCCCGTAAAATGTCCACGATGTAGTTTTCTTCTGCGCAGGAAGTGCGCGATGGGCTTCTGCGCAGGATGTTTGCGCGCATTTTTTTTCCCCCATTTTTTTTTCATTTAATTTAATCTAAGTTTTTACGTCTACGTCACACACTACAAACTTTCCTTAAAGGGGCAGGCCATACCTGCAACACAACAGCTCTCGGTCTCATATACAGATGGCAAGAGAACAGCAAAGGGATTTTTCTGATAACGATTCCGACAGTAAAGGCAAGGTGTAATGATGGATACGATTTTCTTTAACAAGTTAAGTCTTTCATTCTCACTTTCCACCTTAAAACTAGGAAAAAAACTGAACTATGAACTAGTTCAGAATTTAAATGGTGAACTATGAACGTGAACTATTCATGTTTACTTGTATGAACTGAACTTTGAACTAGTTCATGAGAGGTGTGAACTTGCACAACACTGAGAACCAGTGCCAAATAGTAGATTAGGTGTGATTATCAAATCATGTAAATCATAAATTATACTGTATAAGATATCATATATCATATAAATGTGTCCAAATGTTAATGAACTTGAAATAAATTTTTTATTCTTATACTATTTCCAGATTTGTTTCCAGTCTTTGTGTTTTTTCTTGTCCTATGATACTACTCTCTGAAAGAGTGAGATTCTGTCATTAAAAAAACCATTTGCCTCTATACGTTAGGGCTGACTCATTGAATTAATACCACTTGAAATACTGTTATTCTGATTAGACATAATATAAAACCATGGAATTGTGAAATAATCTAACAGTTGTTAAATCCTATCAAACTGTATTTCATCCTGCTTAATTTTACATTGTTATAAATCAGAGTTAGGAAGTCATTTATTTTCATTTTAAAACATGTCGGTTCTTGTCAACATAGACAAACAGGATCAAGTCACTTATTTGTGTGCAACACAACAATCAAGTGGAAATCAGGATATTTTTCAGTTACAGGTTTTATTATACATGTGTGCATAAATCTTTATGGTTGTTTCTTTATTGGCTTCTTACTCATAATTTTACTATAAATTACTTTGGGTCTCACATTTGACCAGTTTCCATGCTTAGAGATCCTGTTTCCTAAAGGGTGAGGTTTCTATAGAAATGGATAGCCAACAACAAAGCTTACTCAAAATAATGTCACTTTATTGGCAATTGTTTTTGTCATTCCTAATTATTCTGGCATTGGAGATCCCCTCTCACCAGCTGGTCTGGCCCCACACATTGTTTTCAAAACATTTAGAAATCAACCCTAAATTCACAAAACAAAGAATTCTAACCCAGTTTTTTCCCACCATGAAGCAACATGCTTTTTTCCTAAGACATTGGTTCAGGGCCGAGCTGGATCTGCACAGTGGGGGGCGTGAGTGGGAGAAAAATGCTCCAGTGGCATCTGATGGGCCGAACTTGGCATCTGATAGGTAGACCTCACAGGCCCCTTCCCGATCAAACTTCCATGGACTATACTTCTTTTTTTTTCAAAACCCTGAATGCTTTATTGAAAATATGCATACATAACACTTTTCCTACACAACAATACAAAACAGTACAATCACTTTTGTAAATAACACACTGAACGCAAAACCCACACATCACCCCGTCCCGCCCTCACCCAAGGAACTCAGAGATGCTACAGCAAGCCCTTAGTAATCCCCACCCAGCCCCTTACCCACAACCACCACCCTCACCTCAGAGAGAGAAATAAGACATATTTAAAATCAGAAACAACTCCCTTGGTAAACTCAAGACAGAATAACAGAGTAGACACCAGGTTGCATACAGACATAGCATTTGCCACCAGCAGGTGAATGATGGGCTTTACTGAAACTCATGTTAGGGTTAATTAGTGTGTGATTTGCCTCTTGTCTTCTGAAACGATGTCGGGTGTGGAAGAGGATTCCGTTCTGCAGTCGGGGAGTCGAGGGTTCAAGACTGTGAATATCAGTCCGTCACACTTGTTGTTTCTGAAGTGATTTGGCTTTGATATGGGTCAGAGCAGTGGCAACTGTCAAATCAACAATGGCACACCAAGAGAGATTTTGCCCAATTACACAGACATGCGATAAAGACGATTCTCACATGAAGGTAACTCTTTAAAGGCGAGGGGTGGATAGTTCAAACCTGATTTGATTATAGGTAACACACTTCCTACAAAGACTCTTCCTATTGGCATGGGTGTTACTGTGCATATTCATTTATAATTGTAGTGGAAGGTAAAATGCAACTAAACACAAAGAAAACAAAGTATAAAAGAAAGTTAAGAGGGATTTGTAAAGATTTAAAAAAAAGTGAGGACTCCCAAGTGTCTGGTTATATTTTAATATGATCATACAGGGATAAAGGTCAACCCAAAAAATAATGATATAATGTGAACAAAAAAAAGATTTAAGTAACAAAAAAGTTCAATAAAAACAGACAGAAAAGCACTGTTTTTTTAAACATTTTCACTGTATATCAGTCTGTAGCAAATAGTCATTACATACCCTGAAAAAGGGAGGAAGAAAGCTTTGAATGGTGCACTGACCACTGAAGTACTTGGCTGGAGAGCAATGGGGGGAGTTAATGCTGAGTTCTCTCTAAGCTCCAAGAGTGGCACCCTCCAGGTGAGGCTGCCATGATGCTTTATATGCAAGAGTTTTACATTGAAATAATCAGTCACTGCTTTTGGATGCATAGAGAGGGCTTGATTCCTTTAGCAATCTCCTGTCCGTTTTTAAGTCTTTGCCAAAGCAGCCTTGTTTAAAGCCAAACTTCTGGCGAGTGTGTTGACTGCAAGGCTACAAGAACCTAATGGATTCATGCCGCTGCAGTAGGTGCAAGACGGCAATGAGACCACTCAAAGTGCAGTTGGGTGGAGGGAGGGGTGTCATACATACTGAAGGTTTGTGTGCAACTGTATGAACAGGAAGGCAGTTTGTGTATGTGTGTGTGTGTTTTGCTCCCTAACTCTGCAGGATCAGAGCATGGTTCTGATTATTGGTGCCTCCTTCTTCTCTCTAGGGCCGTGCTAACTACTCATTCAGTACGTTACAATCATCGAACTTCCCATATGAAATAACCCTTTGCTAATAAACACAACACTTAACAGCTTCTTTTTTTTTCTTCTTTTCTTTTTCTTAAACATGCCTCGACCAAATTGCTCTTTCCTTAATTTCTCCCCACAAAGATGATTGGATGCCAATAACTCAGTGCCGTTTGAATGCCACGTGGTTAAGGAGAAAAACCAAACAAATGTAAAAAAACAAAGCCCCAGATTAAAAAAAGTTTTTCTTTTACAAAATGGCTCTCAAGTATTCTTTGTTCGACAGATAGAGGTCCTTACGGGGCTTTGGATAACTTAGAATCGGTTTAAAATCCTCTTTACAATTTTACTATGGGATTAAAGGATCGTAGGGGGGAGTATTTCTTTTGCTGGTGTGAATTGAAAACGCATACAAAAACACACAAGCCAATTAAACCTGCACCCACAAATGTAATCTCTCACATTAATGTGTGCATGCATTAACTCTCGCGCTCACACTCGCTCACACAAACACACACAGAGGGACAGCAGTCACCGGCCTGCAATCGAAATCACACTTGAACCCTTGCATTTCTTTTGAGAAGGGATCATAGCGATCTGACCAGACAGTGGAAACCCCACCTCACAGATAACGTCTGCCCCCACCCTCGCTGCTGATATGTGACCTGTAATCCCTCTGTCTGTCTCCTCTTAGGCAGATGTAATGAAGTTGTGCGGTAGCTAGCTCGACAGAGGAGAAGTTTTTTGTTATTTGGGGTGGAGGGGGGCTGTCAAGTTGAAAACATTGCAGCGACTGTCCGTGTTAGGAGTTAAATTAAGGAATTAAAAAGTTTTGTTTTCCTAATGTCGAGAAACAGAAAGTGGAATCTTCAAGCTAAAGCTTTCCAAGGGCACTACTCAAGCTAAGATTCACCTCTTAAATGAGAATAAATGCTATGACTACCATTAAAATAAATTTCCAACATTTAGCATAGCCTTGTTTTGTGTTCTTTGTCAGCTGGTCGGTCAGTTTTTGTTTCTTTTAGCGTGGATTTTCGGCTTTTGTCCAACAATGTGAAGAATATAGCAAGAGGGGGGGAAGAAAAAAAAATACATACAGAAGTGTTGCTATATCTCCCTACGTATCATCCTGCCCCGAAAACACCCCACCCATGTCTATCGAGACATTTTACAGGTAACTTGAGACAAAACAGGCAGACAAATGCAGTCCAATAGGTAGATGGTTGGTCTGCCGTGTCAGTCAGGCGGTGTCACAGGAACTTGATGTGCGCCGGGCTCAAGGTGGAGGTGGCTTTCCTCGGAAACTCCGCGAGGAACTGGCATGGCAGGTGACCATGCAGCGAGACAGGGGAGGGGAGGAGGGTTAGTTGGAGGAGGAGAACAGCCTGTCACAACTCGCCACTGGATGGCGGACGTATTCCCGCTGGGCATTGACTGGAGTTTCCAGGCCTCTAGGTCGAGATCAAGTTGTGGATGAGGACTTGAAATTTCAGAGTGCCCGTCATCACCTCCACCATTTTGTCTAGGCCAGTCAGGAGACAAGTTAGTCTCGCTCTTTGTTAACTCTTTTGTCTTGGTGGCTTTTGTTGTTTTATTCTTGACTTCATTTCGGTTGTTGGATTTTGTTTGCCAGTTTAGATTTTGTTTCACTGTGGGATTCTTGGATTGTTGTCAAGGAGAGATGTCATTTGCTCCATGAGTGACCATCAACTGTCCATGTTACTGCAGTTCTCTGAGGAAAGGAAAAGAAAGACATCAGTTAAAAACACAGCAGTATCAAAATGCTTTTTTCCCCTGGAGAAATCCGAAATCAAATCGAGTGTTTATTAATTTTAAAATCTAATTCCGCTAATATGAAGCCTAGTCAGCAGCAAGGATAACTTTGACCACTTTACTTCCACTCAATTAACTGGCGCAACGGACAGCAATCTAGCTAGAACATAAAATAGCGAGTGATGAATACATGCTCGGTAGCTTTGCTGCTTGTGAAAAGTGGCAAGAATCACTAGCTTGTGATAGCCACAAGCTAAGCAAGTCACCGCTGAGGAAACACTGACAGCTGAGTGAACATTGGTGCAGTGTCAATTCATAGGTACTTTTCCAAGAAAACAACACAGTCACCGACAGTAGGAAAAAGGACATAACTAATTTGATGCGAGTTGCTTTGTATGTACCATGTGTGTATATAAATGGGTGACGCATTGTGGGTAATATGCTAATGAGTCAGGATTAGATTTGAGATATTATTGCTAACGGTTTAGTTCCAGTACAGAGCTTCCTAGGTGTGGGTTTGCAAAAATTGACCAGTGCAGGACTCTGCTTTAGCATTCTACAAAACTTTCACTGATCTGCTGCAGCCAAAGAGTTGGTCAAGTTTCCTCAAGAAGATGCCCATGACAGTATTTAAGCAAATGGCGTTCACTTGCACTATGGTAAGAAAAGACAGATCTGGTTTTTACCGTTGAGTCCGTCCGCCTCTTGCGAGTCGTGGAACGGCGCAGGACCCCAAATACGCACTGTGCCGTCGTCTGAGGCGGAAGCAATGAGTCCTGGGATGACCGGGTTCCAGCTCACACAGTTTACTGTGCGTGTGTGGCCTGTTAGCTCAGCAATGGGCAGCTCGCCACGCCGGTGCCAGATGTACACTTTGTGGTCTGTGGAGTGGAGGGGGGGATGACAACGTGAAAGTAAAGACATGAGTGGGAGTGAATATGAGAGCAGAAATAAATGCATTAGGTTAAAGAAAACAAGGTAACAACAGTGTAATGTATTAATTTTTTCACAAGCCAGGCAATGAACAATCCAAGAGCGTCAAAGGAATTAGAGGATGGGAAAAATAAAAAGTTAGCAGAGGCAGTTTAAGATCATAGTTTAACACTGAGCGCCATATATTTAATTAAGTATTTAAACTTGGAATATTTTTGACTGCACCTTCACTGCCACTTGCAATGAAGTTTTCATTGTGTCCTCCAAAGCATGAGTGGATGGTGTAGAAGCCCTGGGTCACACCTTGGTACTTCCTCACCAGTACCCGGTCCTGAAGGTCCCACAGGTGTACTCCCTACAAAAAAGGTAGAAGAATACATTGTGACTACTGACATGTCCTGTATAGTGTTTGTAAAAACATCAGAAGTGGTTGGACAAAGGGCTTACCTGAGTTGCTACATTTAACAAAGCTAATCTTCCATTCTTTGAAACAGTAAAAGACATAATAGGGTGGTCCTCTTGAACTCTGTAAAGGACAAACAGACACAGGCAGTTAGCTACACTCAGTATAATAGAGGAAATGGAGGAGACATCTTTGCATCTTGAAGACTGACAGCTCTTCACTTGTAGCATAGTTTGTTGTGCTAACTTGTGCAAGCTTTTCCCAGAATTTGTGGTTGAACTTTTACTGAATTGTGTTGCGTCTAATAGCAGGGAGGACAAACACAACTGAAAGTACAATCATACATTCCATCCTATAACTTAAGCTGCTTTCAGTCATTCATTTAACTCAAGAATCTGTGTTATTTAGTAACATGGTAAAATGCTAATTTTAGGTATTAAAAGTCATATATATCCTATATATTATAGTAAACATTGAACCTTCCTATCTACATATGCATCAGTACAGGTGGAAAAAACTTGACACGCACATGTTTCTGTCCGTAAGGTCCTCAAAGTTGTAACCCCGGATACGCTGGTGGGTGTCCGATGCCAGCACTGTCCTGCCATCATTCAGGCACCACAGGCACTGTACTCTTACGCCCTCCCAGGAGTCCAACAAGTTACCATCTAGGTCCTGAAAACGATAGACAGAAGAAAACCCCCCCCTCATCTCTTAATCTTAATCAGGGGATTTAAGACATGAACAAAGTACAAAAGGACGGCCAACAAGTAGATAAGCTTGAAACCCAGACCGAGGATCAATCAGAAGAACATGATAGTGGCTTTTTGTTGAATAAGTAGGTTGCACATCTCGATCATTGGGTTCATGGCTGGAAAATCAATACATTGAAAGATACACTTATCGTAATTATGTCTGTTTAAAGGCACTGCATACCATATAATACAATGGATAAATGATGGAAAAATACACTTACTAGCAATAAATCAAATAAAAAAAAACATTCATTTACTTACACACTGGTAAAACTGCCCCCTCTGTCCCCCGGTGACGAAGCGTTTGCCATCAGGGTTCCAGGCCACACTGGTCAGACTGTCTTCATGGGACTGGGAAATTTTGTTCCGCAGCTCCCCCGTCTGGTGGACAAAAAGATTGACAATGACAGTGGGAGAAAAATGAGGGGGAAGGGAAACAACAAGTAGAAACGTTAAGTACATCTGGGGGAGGGGTGAATAAAAGGAGAAGCAAGAGGAGGGGGTGGGAAGAGTGTAGAGGTCATTGAGTACACACTGTCAACAGAATATCTATGGAAGAATGCATGTTTTTCTTTCCCACTGCCCTGAATATAGATTAGAAGGCTCCAGTCTTTGACGTGACTGATAAGACGCTTTACTTCCCATTTTCACGATCAAGTACGCAGGGGGAAAGGGGGACAGACATATGAAAACAGTGTTAGAAGTATCACAAGTAAAAGGGGGATTAGGAATACCTGCACATTCCAGAGCCAGAGCTCGGAGCAGTCGTCAGGTCCACAGGCGATCAGATAGGTGTCGTCGGGACTCCAGGCTAAGTAGGAGACTCCGTAAGCGTGACCTTCAAGGGTTCGCAGCAGCTTCAACTGGTGGCTCTCCTACACAAAGACAGGATTAAGATGATTATGATAAAACTAGAGACACGCTGAAGGGCTTGTGTTTGCATTGGTGCGAGAATTTCAGGTATTCAACCCAGAGTTAAACCAGCACATTGCTGAAATGTCAAACATGAAAGCAGAAACCAGTGTTCGTTTCCCCAAAACAGAGAGAATGTCATTGTACATACCATATTTAATGATACATCTGAAACAGCAGAAGGTTACATTCAAAGGAAATAGTAACGCATGTATATTAAGAGTATGACCTTTGTAGAGCCTCTGAAAAATGACGTTTGTTATTAAGGTCATATACGTAAGTAATAAAGCTACAGTATATGTGCTTTTACCATGAAGAAAGAGAAAATAATTCACTCTCAGATGTCAGAAGACAAACCTGCTGGCAAAATATTCAAAGCAGCTCTAACCACTACATTTCAGCAGGATATAGACTAAATCATAAGTACGGTCGTTTTTGCACTCACCGGGTCCACTTGCCATAATATGACAGTGGTATCTTTGGAGCCAGTGGCTAGTTTGGTGCCATCGTTTGAAAACTTGCAGAACCACACCTCGTTACAGTGTTCTGTCAGAATCTGCTGCGTGTAACAAGGGAACTGCTTCCTGTGACGGGGGGGAAAAATGACTAAGGGTTAAAATCTTCACCTTGTGATGCAGCAATGGTTGGTCTTGTTACTGTATATTCTCTTTAACAGTAAATAAATTAATAGTAGAAAGGGAAGAAATTTGTGAGAGCAAATTTGCTAGCTGTTTAGTACGAACCTGCTGCAGACATGATCGAGGAGGAGAGAGACAGAGTCCAGGTTACTGTCCATCTTGGTGTTATGATACAGGCAGCGGTCCCTCTGTAGCTCCACCGCTTGCCGCAGCAGGGTCTGCAGCCGCCGTGGGGGCAGCATCACAGACGGGGGCAGGTACGCTACATGGAAAGAGTAAAGACACATTGACCTCTCATATAGGTTGCTTGTATAACTCTGTGACGATATTTGTCAGCTCCTCACTTTGTAATTTGTCCAGCAGTCTGCAGCGTGATACAGTGCCTTTGCCCTCCCACTCCGCCTTGGCCCTCAGATCCTCAGCGTGGCTACACATTAGGTACCTGCACAGACGCAAAAACACATTTCAAGCGTTTAGCTATTAACCAACTACTACTGTAGTATAACATTTCCACCATATACAAGATCCTACGCAGTACAGATTTGATTTATTGCAGATGAACATCAAACACGGAACAAACACAGGATGGTGCAGAATATATAATGAGGCCACTCAAATGCAGGTACTGAATGAGGAACAAGCTGGAAGTAATTCCTTTGACAGTTTAAGGACACATTTGGACACTGTTAACAAATTGACTGAGACAGGTGACAGATCAATAAATCAATCTCTAGGTGAGCGACAAGCTGTTATAACAAACAGGCTTATAGTTGAAAGCAAGTGCTTTAGTCCAACTAATTACAAGACAATGAATGAGAATACTTTTTAGCTGAAAGCATCAGGTGTTGATCAGACTACAGATTCGAGCGTCAAATAATGTAGGTAGTGGAGATCTTACATTGTATGTCTTGAGAAAAAATGTATGGTTTATGTGTATTAGTGAACAAAGCTAATAACAACCTTGGAATATTGTTGATTCAGTCATTGATTTTTAAACACGTTATCAATATAATCTGCATTAGTGCAGGTTCAGACAGCAACAAAAGAGTAAATAACCCGTTTTTAAAAACTCAATGAAACTGACCAAAGCTGTTTCAGAAAGGACCTGAGGGTAAAATTGGCTACAGAGGTAACCCAGAGTTTGCCTTTCAAACATGCACAACACAGAGTGAGGTTCTCTGCAAAGAGACGAGTTCACAACAGCAACAAATCCTCTACATTATTCAGTAAATCTGCCAGAAGTGGTAAACCAATTAGAACTTAAATGTCAACTACTTTAGGCAGGAGCTGTATCATGAGTGATTACAGATGTATCGAAGAGTTACATGGGTATACACAGTAGCCGCTCAGAGGGTGAACTGTCTTGTAGCTGCTGTGAGACAGGTGCGATAGAAGTTGTACAAGTACCCGCTGAGAACGTGGATGCGATCTGTGTTGTACTTGAGTGGCGTCAGCTCTCCCCGCAGCACCTGCAGAGCCTCCAGGACTTTGCCATCCTCCAGATACTCCAGGTACTTCTGCTGCAGCAGCAGGAACTTCATACGCTGAGCAGAGGAAGAGAAACAAGAGATTTTATGAGAAACGACCTCAAGAAGGAAGACAGATAAAATGGAACTAACTCAACTTTCTCTGTAACATTGACTAGACCACTGTTCACACAACAGATTATTACAATTATCATAAAACATGTTCACAATGCTACGGGTTTAGCTTAACACTGACATCACCAAATTACCCACATGGAATTTATGCCGTCATTTGTAATCAGAACTATCTGTACCTTACTCCAAAGGCTGGATGACCTCATGATCAGAATATATTTATAGATTTGCCCACGACATATGGCAATGTCAACATAAGGGGCCTGCAGCCTTCATACTGAAGATTACTGGCAAGTGTTTATCAGTTGCTGCTGTTGGTCAACATTGACATTTGTCATATAAAGTTTCAGTTTTACCTCAGGTATGAAATAGGAGTCACGGCTCTGACAACTGGTGTAACCAAACATCCTCCCATGAATTGTGGCTGAAGGCACACCGACTTCTAACATCTGACTGAGGCCAACATTATTGAGGTAATATCAGCTAATAAGCATGCTAGCAAAGGCGAATTAACCTGAGCTGAGTAGTGTATGAAGTATTTAACGTTAAACTGATCCCCAACAATGTACCTGCTTATTCCGTTCAAGAGGCAAATAACTGCCATTATATTCTTAGTTATTTAGTTTGTTCATTTGATATTGTGGAACCTTCTGCTCACAAGTGTTTACAGAACAAGATTACTTCTTTGAATTGCCTCTCTTGTCTCACTAATACTTGAAATATCCAACCTATATAGAAAACTATAGAAAATAAAACAATAAATCTATAATCAAAATAATCTTAGAATAATCTTCAATTGTCAATCAAAATGATTTATCAGCTTTTTCAACAGACTCAAGCACCATTCCCTGATCCTGTCGCTACACTTTCCCAGGCGTCATCCAGAACATTTTAGAGTTCACTGTTCCACAACAAGAACATGCAGCTCTGCATTATCACGTCGCCATTCTGGAACCTCCAGCTGTGCCTGTTAACTGAGCGAATGACTGTCATTCAGCCCGGTGGTTCAGGTTTGGGCAAAGGGAGCTTACCACAATAGCATTGGGAGAATGCATCAGTGCTCTCAGCTCGTTGAGATCATTCTCAGCCTGGTCCAAAACAAAGGGATGTTGATAGAGGGGAGGGAGAGAGGGAGAGAAATGGGTTAGCTCAGCAGTTTCCATACATGCACAGGAAAACAAAAAAATTAAAAGGAAGAGTAATTCACATCTATGGTCGCATTAATATTTAAGGTGAGTAAACAGAGGCTTTAACAATAAACAAAATGCAACAAAGAACCTTTGTGTCTCTTAATAAAACACTTCCCACTTTTACTATCTGTTGGTAAAATGTATCTTTAGGATTGAAACAAGTGCCAAATGAATGGCTGCTTTTCTATTGGTTTGTAGAGAGTTCCAACATATGTGCCACATCCAAAGATTGATCGCTGCTCAGCTCAAGGCTGAGTTAACTTTCCAGCCGGCAGCTCTGACATGTGTTCATTATTCCAGAAGATTCACAAGGCAGCTGAGAGCTATTCTGTGGTAATACCGAGGTAAAACAACTAGGAGGGGTGATTTAAAGCCAAGTAATTATTTTAACCTAATGTTTTCCAACTCCACAGATCTAATGAAGCCCTCGCATTGCATCACAATAATTATGCTGCTTTGTGCTTTGGGTGTTCTAATTAACATTAATTATGATGTTTGATATCTATATAACAAGGCAAGTGCCCTATTATTTTGTTACAAAGCAGCACGGTATGGTTTGCAAGACCTTGCAGGCATAATACTGAGTGGATTTACTTTTATAACTTACTGATCCTTCACTATTTAACAACGGACCAGCCTAACATTATTTCTAGTCACCAAATATAAGTTGAATCAGAAATGAATTAATTCTGTGCTTGGACATTATCAAGTTTCCGTTCAGCTATGTGCACAAAACTTCAACACTAATATCTGTTGGTATAGAAAATAGTTTCATGTCAGATATTGTGACTTATAGACAGTTGTGAATGTGTCTTGTCCAAGCTCTCAATGTTACAGCACAATATGGACAACAGATCCCGAAAATGTGTCACTAATTCCCAAACCATCAAGTGCTTGGTGTTATGCAACCATGGCAACGCATGACCAACCTTGTCCCATTCCCCCTCCATGACATGGTTGCGGAACTTGGTAGCCGACGAATGTTCCAGTCTGCAGCCTGACTCCTGCATCAGCAGGTCCACTGTCTGACTGCGGAGACACAGAGAGGAAGAGGGGAAGACAAAGTGAGACAGATGTATAAACACAAGGCAAATGAGATGAAAGAAAGGAGATGGTGACTTTTAAAATGACATAAGATCGAAGAGAAAAGCCAAAGAAAAAGTGAGCTTAATCAGTATTGTGTTGAAAGGCCAGGACATGATTAAATGAAATTACATTTCCAGATAGAATATTCAACTTTTATTAATGATCTAATCCTTTATTACATATTGCCATGTAGGATAGTCATATTATTTGTGGGGGATCTACAACAACAGTTTTAGCATCAGGACCATATTAACAGGACATTATACACTTCTCAGATCATTATTTGTGGACAATAGCAGGTCCACTTGCATGAACCTGGCCTGCACTGCAGTTGAGATTATCCTGTCAGAGCCTGTCAGCCATGAACCGTGTCCATCTGTCCAAACACCACCATCTTATCTAAACACATGCCACCAACACAAACAGGTCGGCTGAGATGCGTCTGATTAGTGTGTGTGTGTGTGTGAGATAATGTAAGTAGGATGGGGATGGGGGGGCTGACACCTTCAGCAGCATGATGACATCATTCCCAGGTATCAATGGAGTGGCGCAGCAGCTCAGCCTTTTCATCCAGCTGGCTGCTACCGCGATTCCACTTGTGTTTTCCCCACTGAAACGCAGGGGCTCCGTTTCACAGAAGGTAATGCCATGCACCCCCACCCCCCTCTCTGTAAACACAGTGCTGTTCGGTTGTCCTTCATAATGCCTTATTATGGAAGGCTACACTTTCTCAGCAGGATAGCAGAGACCAAGGGGTGTGAAGTCATCCAACAGCCACTTTGATGAGGAGGGTTAGACATTCCTTCATATATCAGAATCAGGATTTGAACACTTTCTAAATCAAGCAGGTATAAAGCACATTCGGCTCAACCCAGGACTATTGACGGCTGCTGCCTTTAGATAAACACATGCCCCTCACTGTTCCTGACTCTTTCCCAACATGACAGTGACACACAAACAACTAATGAAAAGACCCTGATCTATTATATCACGTTCATATAAAATGGTGATGAATGTGGTGAATAACAGAGCTGCTGGGGATGACAACTGGAAACGTGCGCAGAGTGCACCCTGAATACTAAAATAACCACCACGGCTTTCATAACCGTGCTCGTTATTACAGTGTGGCCCGACCTATTAAATGTTCCTTTCGTGGACTCACACACAAACACACAATAAGAGACGTGTTATTTCTCTCCCCCCCCCTCCCGTGGCAGTCCAGAATGGAAAAATGTAGAAAACCATGAACCACCAACATTGACAAACCCGCACATTAACATTTCCTCCGCATTGCGCAACAGCCACAAAAATAAACACTCGACGATCCTGCTCATGTGCTTTAAATCAGAAGCTAAATCGAGTTCATCCATTCTCATGACACTGGTGTTAGGCTTTGGAAAACCACAACAAGTCTGCTTTCCCTGTGGAAACCCTTAGATTCCCAACGTTAGATGATGTAATGCCTTTAATTCAGTGCTAAATCTATAACGTTAATTAAAGCATCATGGCGCTGCAGCCATTTAACGCACATCTAAGCCCACGACGGATTCGTGAAGCTGCCAAATGTTGGATTGTGTTACATGTTTGCCTTTTAAAAGGTTTAAAGCAAGGGACACAACATCTCAGCGCAGGCTAGTGCTGTTAGCCACCAAGCTAACGGTTTTATTGTGCAAGATGGACCCCTTCTTTCTAGCAACAGCCGAGCTCACAGGCTAACTGCCCCATCCCCCCATGTTTGTGTATGTCAGGCGCACGGATGGAACCGTACCAGCTGCAGTTGCACACTTTCGCACCAAACACCAGTAAAATCCATCACACCTCTCATGTTCAACCCCGGAGTTACAAGCGTTTGTGTGTTTTCCCCCGACTGACACGCTGCATAAACTTACTTTAGCCCCAGTCCGTGGAGATGTTGCCCTATTAGTCGTATGACATCTTCCTCCGCCTGCGAGAGTCGTTTCTTCTTCTTCAGAGAACCGACCTCGGAGGCCGAAGTCGTGGAGGTGGACGAAGTTCCCGAACCGGGCCCGCTCGAGGACCCGTTACTGGTACCGACACTGTTCCCGTTGTCTGTGGTGGAGAGGAGACCGTTTGAGTGGCTTCCGCCGGCCGAGGATGACTCCCCGTTTTGTGCACTATTTAGGCAGGAAAGCTCCGAGGATTCTTGTCCCTGACCTGCCCCGTTTGCCTGCATACTGCCGCTGAGGATGTTGACGACGCTACGGTTGAACTGGATGGCGGAGGTGGCTTGAGAGTGCGGGGAGTGCGAAGCAAGTCCTAGGGCAACTCCGGAGAGGCCTGTAACAACTGCTGAAGCCCCGGGCTCTCCTGCTCCCTCCGCCGCCGAGGCTCGGTGCTTCTTCCGCGGGGGCGGCGACGCTCCGCCGGTGTCCGAGTCGGAGGAGGAGGAAGCGGAGGCCAGAGTTTCCTCACCGAGAGCGGCCGTGGTTAGAAGCCGGCGGAGCTCCGGGTGGGAAATGGAGGTTGCGCTTCCAGGATTGAGGGCTCGTTGTCGGGCTGTGGACGGACTGTCACTCCGGCGGCCCTGACAGTTCGCCCGTTTTTGTTGTTGTTTCTCCCCAAACAGCTGCAGCTCTAATGGAGTCCTGACGCCCTGACGTAACCGGAAATTCCTACACTACCAAGCTTCCGGGTAGAATATAATCCTTGGGTGGTGCATAAGAATTTAATCTGCCAACAACAACACACAATAATCTCATTAGTATTCATTTGGAAAGAGAATTTAATTTATTATCAGCATATCGTGTTTTACCGACTTGGTCCAGTTTATTGATATTATTGTTGCGCTATTTTTAAACCGAACCATTCACGCCACAGTAAATCATGTGGCCCAAAATGAATCCTCTAACAAATATAAATTAAATTAGTATTTAAGTAAAATTCATATAAAAAAATAGACACTAGGTGGTGCCATCACTGTCACTACTGACATATTTATAGAATCGTTAAGGTAAAAAACTGTTGTTTGTCTATACATCAATATTTCTAATCATTATAATGATTAAAAGATCATTATAAGTATTATGGTTGTTTTTACATGACCCTGAATCATCCACATTTGCTAAGCAAGGATTTTACTCCCAGAAAATCCAACCAATTTAAATTAAGTGTATCTGGTTAATTTGAAAACACTGAAAAGCTTGTAAACACAATCAGATACATATGCAGATTCACTAATATTCCACTATTTAAGTGGCTGTACTTTTTTATCCCTCTGGAGACACTCTGAGCTGTTTGACCCAGGGGGATGCCCGATGGGTCAAACTCCCAACCCTGCACATTGCACATTACTTAATATATGTTGACTATGAGGTTGAAAAACTAATTAAAAGTGGCATTAGAATGAACCAGATAGAAATAAATGTTTAAATGAAATGTCTACCTTTTCCCAGTAGCTTGTAACTCTTTATCTGGATGTCTGCCTGAAAACAATTCCCACGCAGTAATGTGGAAATCTATTTATAAGCTATATCTTTGAAATAAATGTATTTTATCATATAATATTCTAAGTATTCATTACATATAAAATAAGTCCAATTCGGTTTTACATGAACTGTGAAAGAACTAATTTAATTGTCCTTGTTTTATCGAACAGTAGTTTCATGCGTGTCCGTTTCTGTCTGTCCAACACTCCACAATCCAAAGATATGTGTTTATTATCATTGTTCTGATTATTATTTAACATATACGATAATTTTTCTAAGGTATATTAATTATATAGAAAGAAACACTAACAAAATAGGCCCCTTTTTATTGCCATTCCACTGACCTTGCCTGCATAATAAGAGCTGGGTTGCAATTGCTTTGGTTCTTGGTAGCAGACCCTGTGTGCAAATTAATCAATTAATCAACGAATGAATGAATAAACAAGCATCAAGTGGCCAAAGAATATTCCATCGTATTCATAATTAGATCAGTTATCACAGTAATCAGTTCAAATCACCAATCAGATTAAATTAATGCAAAAATAATGAATGCCTCCGGTGTCTTTGGCAAAGATAATTAATTTAGATTTTTCCCCCAGCAAAACTAATTGTGATTACAAATATTACATGTGTCATTGTGTCATCCTTAGCTGATCAAACCAGACCCCTCCACATAAAAGCTGCATGTGTTCAACAACTACTAACATAACTATCTAAATTAACCATCTACATCCCATGGCAAGAACAACTTAACAAGTGTAGTGCAAACATTTTTTATTAACACAGTATAAATACAGTTTGATCAACCTCCATTATTTAACACAACCTGGCCTACAGGTAGAACAACATAGGAAAGTCATTTATTTAGATCTGTTTCAAGCTTGTAATCCACATAGAGCTCTATCAGTCAAGTACAAATGTTTATGCTGAAGCCATGTGAGATATCCAAGTGTATCTCTGAAATATGTACAGCTACAAAATCCCTCTGGTCTTAAAGTTCTTTGTGGGTGAAGTTATATTTCACCGTTATAATGCTCATAATAGTATTTTGTTGTGTTGGTCTACCTCCATAAGCTTTACATTGCTACAGTTATGTATGAAAAAGATAAAAGGTCTAAAAAATGTGTACATGAGAGCAATGGAGCACAATGGTTATCCTGCCATGGCATATACTCGTGATCATGACGTTTCCTTGGGTGAAATTAGTCAAGAAACGTCCCCAACTTGGTGTGGAAGAGCAGTGGTCACTGGGACGCCATTGCTATTGGGATTGTCTTTGCCCTTCAAGAAGAAGGTTAGCAGCTCCCCTTTCCCTTTCACAAATATGGGCCCTCTTCGGACAAAGCGGAAGCCATACTCCTTCAAAATGTCGTAGCAGGTCTCCACCACCTGAGGGCAGAAAAATAAAGTTTAAGGGAAATAAAAGTAGATGTCAGTGTGCGTGTGTGTGCGTGTGTGTGTGTTTGTGTGCTACCTGGATGTTTCCCATCACTCCGGTGGATTCCATTCTGCTGGCCACATTGACCGAGTTACCCCAGATGTCATAGTGAGGCTTACGAGCTCCAATCACTCCTGCCAGAACTCCTCCCTGGTTAAGACCTGAGGGGGATCGTCAAAGAAACATGAACAACAACACAAACATACACAGAGTCACACGCAAACAAACACTCCCACACACTGACCGATTCGGAGCATGAAGTTGTTGAAGGACTGTTTGTTGAGGTTGGTGAGGGTGACTTTCATGGCCAAGGCAAAGTCTGCCAGGTCAGCGAGGTGCCGCCAGCGCTCTATCAGAGACTGGTCCTCTGGCTGTGGAACAACAGGATATATTTTCAATGATGACCATCATCATCAGCTGATTGTTCTATTTGCGACAAGCTGTATTTGTAAGGTAGAAGCTGTAGAGGTGTTATACCTTGCGGTTGCTGTAGCCATTGGTGTTGCTCTCAGGAGTGAGTCCTGATGCAGCCATGTAGGTGCTTCCTATTGTCTTAATCTTAGTGATGAAGCGGAACTCGTCCCTGTCCAGCAACTGTTGGGGAAAGTGGGCATCATATAGTTGTTGGCATTTAAACTGTCGTCAGTTTGGTCTAACTAGATGTCACATAAGAGTAGAACTGCTAAATCGCAATATATGCCAACGTTTGTAGAAATACGTCCCGAACCCACGCTGTCAAAGTCGGAGATGATCTCGTTGAGTATCCTGAGGCACTCGAGGCCTCCATTGTTGATGCTCTCTTCCGTGTAGAAGTCAGAAAAGTTGGGGATGGAAGCAAACATCACACCTACTTCATCATAAGACTGACTGTACAGCTCCTATAAATAATCAATGGAGATGTTAGTTTGCTCTCAATGTATATCTCTATTCATTTCTTTGATAATACTCATTATATATACAAAAATTTAAAAAAACACCAGGGCACTAATATGTTATTTGGATATGAACCACAAGATGGCACTGTTAAACAATGAATTGCATTTTAGGTTTCACATATGGTACCATCCGTACTTTAGGTGAAAGGGATCTATTGGCAGATCCTAGTGATGTTTTCACTAGTGTGGTTCACCTGCATTGTACAAATGGTTGTCTTTACCATAGAATGAGCTTGTTATATTTAAATACTTTATATTTACATCTGGACGGATCTTTTATGTTAGGAAAAGGAGGGTGAGGTGAAATTCTTAATACTAAACGTTTAATGGTAAAATTAACAAAACTATATGGTATTGCCTGGGTTGCTTATTTCAAAGCACTTTTTTCAAATTGGTGTTCAGTGTTGAATAAGTCAAATGTAAATTGGTTTTATACGTTCCTAATATTCTTATGACAGTAGAGTCCTAAAAGTGTTTGAGAACTATTCTCGACAATAAAATTACATTTGAGTGTAATATAGACAGGATCTATGACAGCTATAGGGAACTATCAGGGACCGTTTAAAGTGTTTTATTTCCGATAAATGAATGAATCCCACTGCTTCAACTT
This sequence comes from Pseudopleuronectes americanus, assembly GCA_038501795.1. Taxonomy (NCBI): domain Eukaryota; kingdom Metazoa; phylum Chordata; class Actinopteri; order Pleuronectiformes; family Pleuronectidae; genus Pseudopleuronectes; species Pseudopleuronectes americanus. The sequence continues at coordinate 9,700,557 of CM076734.1, read as the reverse complement.
GCTGACCTAAAACGAGTAGACATCAAAATAATACTTTCACTCATATGTACCTCATCTCTCTTCTTAGAGCCCAGGAAGTGTTGGGCCACATGCTCGGGCAGCATGTTGATGACCAGGGCTTCGTTGCAGCGTCTCATCTCAAACACTTTCTCCTTCTGGTCATGGACGCTAACCTTCCACAGGAACAGCTTTCTGGACTGACGCTCCAGCTGCACACACACACGTACACACACACACACACACACACACACACACAAACACACACAAACACACACACACACACACACACACACACACACACACACACACACACACACCAAGAAAAAGATGAGAGGAAGTTGGCAAGACATCAAGATGGAGGACAATCCAATCAATCCATCCACCCATCAATCTGGTCTGTCGAAGCCAACAGAATCACATCATCTGCAAAGAGCAGAGAGGAAATCCTGTGACCCTGTGTGGGTGGGCAGCACAGTGACTTACATGGTGAGCGAAGAAGTAGAAACCAATCATCATGAAGATAATCATCATGGTCATCAGATACTTGGACGGCACTATAGACGATCTGACAACACAAAGGCACAACAATTTAGCAATAACTCAGTAAGCTCTTTTTCTTTGAACACATATCTTGAAAGTTATGTCCCGGTTGAACAAAATGTATTTATCCATACTCAAAATTTTCATATACATACTAATCCATCATTCATTGTTCCGTTTTACCAATTCCTCACCTGTAGGAGGCAAACTGTATATAGTCGTTAAGGTCATAAATGTCCCTCCAGCTGTAGATATTCACGGCTCCAGTAGCCGTCACAACCAGCACCATGAGGCCAAGTTTGATCAGCTGGCTGACCTGCACCAACATGGCGGTTGCGATCAGCGACATCACAGCCATGAAGCTGTAGTGCTTCGGATTTTCTGCACAGCTCTGGTCACCGAATGACTCAAAGATGGGGCCGGAGGTGCTGTTGAAGACCCGGATGTCTGGGGGGGGCACAACTTAACTGCAGCAAGAAAGAGAAATAGAGTGAGTGATTATCAGTGAAAAACTCTTGTGTCTATTTAATTTTATAAACCAGGATGCAATTGGATTAACTTTGACTAAATGAATTTCCTAATTTCATTGTGTTTCAACATGAACATGGCAAAGACAAATTTAAAATATAATTTGTAGTCTTAGTTGGTGATACAATAAAGTGTGAATGCTGTCACCATGGCGACAATAGGACGAGTAAAACACAGTCAATTCCTTTTTTTTTAGTGTGACTGTCACCTTAACGTGACAGCTAACACAGAGAAATGAATGTTCACTTTGGCGTCGTCTGCTCCTGTCAGACTTTGAATGCAGCGTTGTGTGTAACAGGCTGCTCCTGTGGGGCCGTGCCACATGAACCAGCAGGCAGCAAGACAGGCGGCTAATGGACCCCACAGGGAACATGTAGTCAGACACATAAAAGCCAGTGATAGTTTGATGAGGACAAGGTGGAAACTCACAGCTGGAGAGACGCACACACCCACTGGAGATGGGTGATGTGATGACATATGGCACACAATATAGTAAAATAAAATATTTCCCAATCCTAAAACACACACATGCTCAAACACACACAGACACACCGAACACACACACACACATTGACATGCAAACAGTGTATCAGAATCTGGTCACGTCATTACCATGTCAGCGATCACAGCCATGGTTAGAACAAATATGGCTGCCATGGCCCATGTGTTTCTTGCCCATCGGGTGCGATCAATCCATGTTGAGAAAGAAACCAACCTCTTGGAGAACATCTGTGATAAAGCAAATATTATAAAGTGTAAACAAGTGTCCATGCAAATCTAATTTATTATTTATAATTTCCAATATCAGTACTAAGGTTTTACAATTCGCCCAACTGACACATCTTAAGATACATTCTGTTTCTCATCATTACAACCATAGACAATTATTTTGGCTCTCTCACCTTGGGGAAAACGGCAGCCATGGAGCACACTGTGAGGATAAGCAACAAAACCTCTCCTATTACGAACGTCACATAGTTCACAGCCAACCTAGAGCAAGAACACACAGTTTCAGCCAATTTTCGAGCAATTTCCAACTAATAAATGGCCCCAGAATAAAGTCTGGGCAAAGTCTGCATATATTTCGCTTTCAAATTATATGTTTATTATTTTCACGTATAAATGTCACATGAGCAAACTCACTTTGGATCTATGAGCACCTGCATTGCCGTGACAAAAAACAACACAATCATGCAGCAGCAGAAGGCCGCTCCGCTCCGCTTCTCCTTCTCTGAGGAGTAAGTCTCCTCCAGCTTTCCGTCCACAAAACGCAATGAAACAGGGTTGATTGGATGATCCTTCAATCTGCCAGAGACACAGGGTTTATCATTTCATAACGGCATGTGTTTTTCACTAACTTTAAACAGGCTTCTTACGCCTTTTTTATTTCACCTGTTTTCTTACATTTGTCGGGATTCTCTGTCCAGAAGCTCCTGCTGCAGTCGCCTGTTGATTACTTGCTCCTCAACCATCTTTATCCTCTGAGTATAAGAAAAACACAGATCAGATATGGGTCGGATTATCAAGTGCTTTACTGTATGAGATCTTTCAGAGAGTATATGTAAGTGTGTTTCTATTGATACGTGTGAGGTCTGATATGAAGAGGTGTATTTTCAACACAGGTTTAAGGACGACATGATGAATAAAGACATTTATGACACTTCACCTCCTGTTTACACTCAGTGGGTGTGGACTGGGGTGAGGCTGCGTTCCCATTGGTCGCTGTAGTGTTGATCAACTGGTTTGAATTTCTGTTGGACAGTCTGCTGGGTGACTGAGGGAGGAGAAGCAGGACAAACCGCCGTTAATCCTACATCCATAAAGATGCAATCTCTTTCTAGATTTGGAGTTTATCATTCAAGAGAAACATTAGGTGTGTGGATGATTAATCTCATAGCCTGAATGAAACAAGGATATTTTGTTGGAAAAACTAAATTAGAATGGCGTTAAATCCACTCACTTTTCCATTCGGTCCACTTGCCTCCTCTTTAGGCACCAGCACCAAGTACGTCTCGATGCCTTTCTCCAGCAGGTACTCACACCTCTCTCCACCGTTCCCCGTCTCCAGCTCAAACTCTCCATGCAGACTGTCCATGGTGCTCTGAGATATATGCACTCTCCTGTGTAACACAACAAACAATTTAAAATAAAGCTCACAAGCGCTCGGCCAAATGTGTTTATTATTACTCTCCTACCCGGGAATCCCTCCAGACTCCATCTTATTGGCTACGGTGACATCTGTGGACCAAACATCGAACTGCCACCGCTTCTGACCGAGCACTCCTCCCAGCACCTTGCCTGAGTGGACGCCCACACGCATGTCCACATCGGTTTTTGTCTTGTCTCGCACGTACCTGGAACAGACGGGAAAGGCAGAGGATCAATGAGGTGTCTTTGAAGTAAATCAAGACAAAAAACGTCTCCTATTTTTTTTGTTATGATCTGTCTTTCTTGTAGAATCCCCCTGTCCTTATTCCAAAAGTGCTTTGCTATATGTTCCCATCTATCTCTACTTGAATTATTTAAATGTGGTTACCTCTCTTTCTCTCTTGCTTTACTCCTTAGTTTAAGATTAAGATGCATTTATTAGTCCCAAACACATGCACAGACATGCAGGCAAACTCATGCAGGAAGGGAAATTTAGCCTCTGCTTTTGACCCATCTGGTGCAGGACACACAGAGCAGTGAGCGACCATGTACGCCGCCAGGGGAGCAGATGTTGGGGGAGTAAGGTGCCTTGCTCAGGGGCACTAGACAGGGTCTAACAGACACCTGGATTTTTGGGCAGATCAATCCAGGTTCGTCTTTCGTTGTCTCTCTGTGGAGTCGAACCAGAGACGAACCAGAGACCTTCTCTGCCCATAGTCCAAGTTTCTGCCACTAGACCATAACCATAATTGATTCAAAAGTCCTGATGTTGCACAAGTAAATAATGTCTCTAAATTGTGTTTTATTATTTTGTATTAGTTGAGAAAGGTAAGGTCACTACTTACGAGATGGCCTCTACCATTGCGAGGCCCATCATGATGGAGCAGGCAGCGTGGTCCTCTCTGAAGTCAGGAAGACCACAGATGCAATAGTAGCAGTCGCCAAGGATCTTAATCCTCAGTTGGTGATGATCCTGTGAAATGTGTGGGTGTAGATTTAAATTACATGTTACATATACATCAAGCTTCTGGAGCACTTCTGGTAGAGTTTACTTGAAGTGGTGGAAAAACCAACGTATCATTCGTCATAAAAGGTCCAGATTTATTGAATGTTTATTGGACAAGAGGACAGACAGGAAATACTGTGAAATACACACGGATACTCACCGATGCCAGACTATCGAAGCGTGCAAACAGCTCATTGAGCAGCTTCACAAGCTCCTGGGCACTGCAGGTGGAGGACAGCTGGGTGAAGCCCACGATGTCAGCAAACAGGATACTGCAGTGAAAGCGCGCATGTTGCAATGAGACACTGAAAACCCTCTCACGATATCCTGACTTTAAACCTATACCCGAGAACAGAAGGATTGGATTTGTGTGATATTGTGTAGCTGACCTGACGTTTTCATGACGGTACATGTACATCGTGTTGAACTGCTGCTGCTGCACTTCCTGCTGATCGGCCTGGATCTTCATGCCCTCCAGCATCTCATCAGCGATATGTTTGGGCAGGATGGACAGTAATAATTCCTCCTGTATGTGGACACACAGCGGAGGAATGTGTGAGTTTTGGATGGTAACGACAGGATGAATAATTTGCTCCGTGTGTGTGTGTCAAATGCATGACTGAGGCGGTAAAGTGATCCTCTAGAGATCCTGTCAACTGGTCAGACATGTTCTGGTCGGCTGCCTCTATCTGTCTTCTCCCAGGACCCTTTGGGAATTCTACCTCCATCGTCTCTTCCTTTTTGTCTCTCCATCCTTGTCGGCATATCCCCATCTTATCCGCCCACGCCTAAACAACTCTCACAGGTCTGCTCCCTTTATTCCACAGATTGTCACTGACAGGAGCATAGCGACAATAAAGCAAGAGTTGAATAATTCAATTAATACAAGGTTGCAGACAGGGTGTGTTTCATTATCTTTGACTTTAATAAATTGAAGCAGTGGATGAATTTTCGGAGTGGTGGCCCGGGAGGGAATATATAATGGGATAAAATGGCTGTGAAAACGTTTGCTCATAATTTGATATGATTTCACCTAAACCATTTTGAGGCCTTAACTGTAATTTCACTCCTTCTAACTCCATTTTCATATTTCAATTAATTAATTTGTTATATATACCTCTTTTCCTTTGAGGGTCACGGAGGAGCTGCACACCCTTCACAGGCCGCCAGCGTATCACAGGGCTGACATACAGAGGCAAACAACTAAACCTGGTCAATTTCCCAGCCTCTTATTGGAGAGCGATAAATGATAACCTCAAGTAAGTCAATTAAGATAATTCGCTTATAAGCAAATTAACCATAAACATTGTGTCCGAAGGAGCTGCAAAATGAAAGATATAAGGAGAAGCACTATTATAAAAAGAGACAAAATGGTGACCTTTGAGAAGAATATGGATAAAGACAATAACACAAAAGGATATGAAATACACAGTAATAATAATAATAAAATATAATATTTTTTAAATACTTTTTGCTCAAGGTTCTATTGGTTGTCACAGAACTTAAAGTAACTTCAGTGTGTCATGTCCCTAACGGTGTCTCTGCAGGGGAAAACAACCGTCTCTCTAATCAACCTATTAGTCGTGCTGGATGCAAAACATTCCATAATTAGGCAGCACAGGGTGTTCTACCTCAGCGGCGTATTTGTGTCCTCGTGCATAGGCACACAGAGAAAATAGGACGATTCATTTCCTCATTAAGCAAAGAACATGTGTAAAAGTGTGTGAGTGTGTGTGTGTGCCCCACTTACCTGCTGGGTACTCTGCTCTTCCAGGGTGAGTTTGACCTCTAGCGACTGACGTGCTTCCAAAAAGGCCGTTCTGTATTTCCTGTCCGCCATGTAGTACGACGTCACGCCCACCATGGCTGCACACAGGTACAGCATAATGTTGGCGAAAAGCTGAGGAGGCAGAGAGGATGTGTGTTTGTTGCCAGTGTCTATGTTGAAACAGATTCACAATCTATATTCAAACCTTGTGTAAAACCTCTGAACTGAAACTTTGTAGATTCCGAATTAATGAATCACTTAAAGTAACTGTATTTTTCTGACCTATGCATCTTCAAAAACAGATTTATTGACTTATTTAGATGAAACAAGACACTGTCTCTGACCAAGAGAGGCTCAGCACGTACTGATATTAATTTACTTTTTTAAAATAGGTCAGAAGTTATGCACCATTGGCTGAAGTGACCCACAGCCATATGCAATCCTGACGCCACATTTACCTGTCTCACCAGCATGGGCCCCTGCAGGCTGTCATCAAACCTTTGGGCCACAATCACCCCCAACACCAGGGTGTGTATCCCGGAGGAGAGGGCCGTGAGCAGCAGGAGAGGCACCAGGTTCAGGGGCAGTGTCAGGAAGCTGGAGAAACTGAAGAAGGCATGCCAGCCCACCGAGTCACTGGCGTGATGGAACCGCTCATAGTTGAGTCCCATGTAACACAGAACGTGCACGGTGACCATCAGCCACAGAATGTACGGCACCGCTCCACGGGAGACCGGCGACGCGGGGAGCTTCTGGAACCAGCACAGCGCGTAAAGGACGATGTCCGCGGCCAGGCCCACGGCTGCCACCACCACCATGGCCAGCTTGTCCTCGGTGTACACCACCGCGCACATGATGATGATGAAGCTGTTGAATAGAGCGGCGAACATGGCCAGAACCGACATGTTGTCCTGTCTCTGGCGGCGGAAGTAGTTCTGGTAAAGCCGCTCCAAAGACTGAGGCGTAAAGGTGAGGCGCACGGCGCGGGGCAGGCAGCTGCAGCAGATGGACTGGAGCACGGTCACCTCCCGCGCGCGGCCCTCCTGCCCGGAATACTCCACAGAGTAGTCTACAGACTGCTCCGTGCCTGTGTTGTGGACCCGGTTCACAGACATGATGGTGGGGTCAATCCTCCTGATGCATGTAATACTGAGTTAGTGGTGCCGAAGCGCACAGGATGACAACATCCACGGAGAAGCTGTGATGTGTCCCATCTTTGGAGATAATGACATGATCAAGGTTTGAATAGTGCAAGGAGGTAATGCGATTTCAGTGCAGAAGATAATCCCATTCCAGAGTGAAGAGTTCCAAAAGTTTCAACTCAAATCCAGCATGAAAAGCATCTTACCTTAAGAGTTTATTGCATGTTTCTCCATGCAAGTGTATTGCTGTTTTTTTTTATCTCTCGGTTGTTTCAGGAGGAAACCCTTCTTGCATTCTCTTCTTGGTGCCAATGCACATCTTCAAAACAGTGAGCCGCAGCTGGACGTCCATCTGCATGCTGCACATCATCTCCTCAAACCGAACCCATATTCCTTCTATTCACTGTGAGCTCTCCACAACATACTGTACATCTACTCTGATCTATTCTGTCTTCTGATATCCGTCTTTTCCTTCTTTCTCCTCCCCCCTCCTCCCTTCTCTGAACACCAAATCATCTGTTACTGTTGCTAAGACAAAACCAAAGTAACTGTCGGCTTGTGGCCACGTCTGGGGAGATGATGGAGTGAAGAGAGAAAGAGGGGAAAAGAGGTGATTAAGTCAACAATAAACAGTTTATTATGTTTTCTATTGATCAGTCTTTCTTTTTCTCAGAGAATAATATGGAATCAGTTAGTAAATAAACCACATTAACATTTTTAATTTCTGATATAAAATCATTTGAATTGCAATATTTACTACTTTTACATGTTCAGGGTCCACCTTGCCTCTCACCCAACGTCAGCTGGGATCAGACATTTATAGCACTGTAAGATTGTTATAGATCATTGGGGGAAATCAAAACATTGAAGCATGGATTAATGAAAGAGTATCATATGATCTTATATATGAAGATAATGTAGTGAGAAATTATTTCTCAATTTTTATCAATATATATCTGCATATATTTTCCTGCACTCAGAGTGCTTCCCCAGGCCAACAATACAGCCACAACAACTCCTTCAGTGCCGGGTCACCTCAGGGCCGTGGTGCCTAACTCCGCAGCCCCAAGTGCCCCCGCTCCGATAGGTGCCACTGCTGCGGTGACCGTCTCCATGCCGATTCCTTTAATTAGGTCTGGCCCCGTGAGAAGACCCCTTTGTAGATTCACCTGTGTGTGGAACAGGCTCTTTGGTTCACCCAGAACAAAATGCCCCTACTGCAACAAGCCCGATGTTCTGATGTCGTCAGCATAGTAGCCTTCAGTGCTACGCCTCACAGGGCTTGAATCGCACAAACAAAAACTGAACCTAAAACTGTTAACACTGATTTTCTAGACCCGAACACTTGTTTTGCTGCAACACTTGCAGCTCTGTGTGACACCCCTGCTGCTGCGGCTGCTCCTAACGTTCCCCCCATGCTTCTTGAAGTCCTAAGGGATGAGCTGAATAGCAGAATAACTCTCAAGGACAATGAGGATATCATAGCAGCTCCCACAGCGACCTTTCCAACCACCTGTGGGCCAAGTCCGACCATGGCCACTGTTCCCAAGTCACCTCCGAGCAGCCCCGCAGACAGAAACGCACCCAGATAACGGACTGCAGCATCAGAACCACCTCTGCCTCTGACCCGTCTCCTGCCTCACCTTCCACTAGACTTACTGAGAATCTCAAATATTGCCACAAAACACAGAAGAAAAAGATCTTCTCCAACAGACTGCACCTGGTGTTAGGTTTCGGCCTTTTGTGTAGCACACCTGGCACAGATGGTCAATCCCATGGTGAGAAGCCCAATTAGGAGGCACATCCTCCCGTATACAAAACTGAGGTAGTGGGTGGTGAAGATGATGAGCAGGGCTCTGGTCATGTCGTTAATATTTGAGTATGATTAGACTACAAGGACAAGGACGGATTGGGCTGCAATGTAGATTCAGAGTGGAAGGATGCCCACTGTGCTGACCACAGCAACATCTCTCCAACTTCGGTCGACAGCTTCATTGCCATGGCAGCGAGGAGGAAGCCACTTGCCAGAGAAATGAGCGGCGATGTGAACAGGAGGCACGTCTCCATCAACACTCAGATGACTGTGCAACCGGCTCGACCAGCAGCCAACACGACACTACTGTCAGTGTGGAGCTCAACTGCAAATAAAGCATCTTCTTCAAGCACAAAAGCTGCCGCGCTGCACTTTGCACGATTGTCGACGCCACACTGAAAACAAATGGGAGGAATGCATGTTTAGATCAGACGCCTTAATATCACTGCAAACTTCATGGATACTGTAGAAGCCTTTTTTAATGGTGTATCATTAATCTACATTGAATGATTGGTGATTGATCAACATTTGCTGGGGGCCTTTTACCAATTACTGGCTCACATTTATAAATAGGTACCTGATGACTCTATTAATTCAAATTCAAGTAAAAGAAGGTTTCATCACAACTTGGCTGCAGATATTGGATCTGCTAAATAAAGATGTTAAAAGACCAATAGACTATAATTAAAGCCACAAATATTCATAAATAGATATAAATGTACAGAACTTGTTCAGAAACTCTTTCAATGTGTGATGATGCTGTTTTTGTCTTTACTGTATCTTTCATTTAAATTATATTTAAAGTGTTGTTGAGTTCCTTGAGAAGCAGCATACAAATACATGTTTTATTATGAATAAAAAAAAACAACAACTTTAGATTGAGTTAAAAATGATGTGAGTGAAAAACAAAAATACGGCCCCGCCCCCTCGATCCCCTTTAGCTTCCTGCTGTTAGGTCACCTGACTGGTCACATGACTTTCACTTCCTGCTTGTGCAGCGGTTTTGGTTTATTCCGTCTGCGGTCTTCATGTTCTAAAGTTCATCATGTGATTTGCGTGAAGGACCGAGTGCATTAAAAGAGAAGAGCCGAGGAGCCGTGAACGCATCTCTCCCCGTGTTGGTGTCTGTTCTCCTTCAGCTTCACGTCGAGCCGCGGAACCTCAGTAAGTGAACTCTTCCTTTCACACTGTTGTTTGGAACGTGAACCAGGAAACACTGGCTGTTAAACCCATAGATCTATGGTTAAACCATTTGAAAGTGCCCCTGTAAAAACTGATTTTAATTTTGAACATTTTTATAATTTCATAGTTAAACAAAAATAAAAAAATACTATTAACTCCAGGATTATCTAAGAGAAAGACGACCCATTTGTGTAAGCTATACACTTGCATTAAATCCAACAGATAAAGGAAACAATCAGGATAATGCTTTTAGGTTTGATGTGTATTTATTTATCTGCCATGCTGTTAAGGGGTTTTCTGCAGTAAGTGCTGAGTCTGGATGTGATCAGCTGATATTTACAGAGTGGTGGGAGATGGAACTGCCTGTTATGGCTGCTTTCAGCCACAGTCACACCCAGTCAGTCAGGTGAGGTCTCCTACCTCTCATCTGACTCATCCTGTCAATGAACATAGGAGAAAGGGGGTTGCACAGCAGGTTCAGCATGACTGTGAAACTTTATGTGTTACCTTTTTGTTGAGCCTTGATACAGTGCAGCGTGCAGCATCATATTCACCTTGACGTTATTGCTGCAGGAATGCATCTGGCGGTGCTTCTACTCGCCTCGGCGCTCCCTCTGACCACCTTGGCCCTGGACAACGGTCTGATGCAGACCCCCCCCCATGGGCTGGTTGGCTTGGGAACGATTCCGCTGCGATATTGACTGTGACAATGACCCCAAGAACTGCATCAGGCAAGGCAACACAACACAAACGTAGCACTCCGTCTTTCAAATTGTTCTTCCTCAAGGATATAGATATCAGCACGCCGTCAACAGGAGCCACATAGTCATGGCAAGACAATGGAAACATACTGTCTATGTCTGTAGCATGAGAGATAATATGACGTTTCAAATGTTATTCTCTACACGGCTACTTCACTTTATCTTCAGTTATGGCGAAGTAATCCTAGTACTTCTGTCGTAACTGACACAGGTCCTTATTTTCATTCTTTATGGTCTTTGAAACGTCTTAAATTGAACTTGACACCTCCAGAAACAATGGGAGATATAATTTGTGTACTTAACTTACGTGTGTCTAACTAGAGGAGTGGTCTGTGAGAGATGCTTTTGTTGCGTTAATTGTAACCTGTTTTGATATAAATGGGGGTGGAGCCTTGGAAGCCAAACCAGTTTTGAGGAAACAAACAAATAAAGTATTTAGTCATTATATTATTCACCAGTGTACATATATACAAATATTAATCTGTGAATGATTATTAGATTTTTCTATTGGGAATAATATAACTTAAAGTCCTTTAGATCTCTTTACACCTACTTTGTTTCAGTAATCAGTTATTTAAAACCAAACGATACATTTATCCAATGACAGTGACATATTCTTATTTACACCTTCTAATGAGATGTTTCTCTTTTTCTTCCAGTGAGAATCTGTTCATCGACATGGCGGACAGACTCTTCGAGGACGGCTGGAAGGAGCTTGGCTACGTCTATGTGAACATAGATGACTGCTGGGCGTCCATGGAAAGAGACAAGCAGGGTCGGCTGCAGGCGGACCCAAAGAGGTACGTGTGTGATAACCACGCTATATTCTCAAATAAACACACACACACTAACGGGTCATCGTTCCACAATGTATTAATTTATATGTGACTTCTAAGCATGCATGTCACTAAGACTGTTGAAGATGAGACAGCGTGACAGTCATGCGTTTATGTAACCAAGAAAAACATGAACCAGCAGATTGAATTGCGAACTGCATTACCGCAGCATCAGCATAATTGTGATAAAAACATAAAAAACACCTCCCTGAAAGGTGGAAGTGAAAACACGTGATGAGCAACACAGAAAAAAATAAATCACAATACAGTTATGAACAGCTTAAGTCTTTCCTAACATTAAACTTTATTAAAGAGACAGCTGAATGAGACAGTTGAGTTATTTTCAATGCTGCAGAATATGATTTAGACAAAAACAGTGATGAAAGGTAACAGTTTGAATCACTATTCATTGAGTTGAAAACCTTGCATTGATTTTTTTACACACTGGATCAGTGTAATACTTTGTGAAAAAACAACATTAGTTGAGCAAAAGTGCTTTACAGTCATTGCAAAAGGAAACACAACAAAAGAAGGTTTAAAAAGAATGAGAATAAGAGACACGTTATAGAAGAAAACTGCAAAGAAGGTAAAAATAATGGCAGACACTAACAAAATCGTTAGACAGGGTCAAGCTGAATTAAAAGAAAGATTGAAAAGGGGGGACTTTCAATTTGATTTCAAGTATTGAAAGTTGGACAAGACCTATTGTGGGATGGGCAGAAAAAAGCTGGTCCCTTAAGTGTTTAGACGAGACTGACAAGGGTTGTGAGGATGATATAAGAGACCTGGGGGCAAATTAAGAAACCCGTGATACGACGAGAGGCAAGATCATTGAGAGCTTTGTAAACAAATAGTAAACAGTTTATCACACTTCTCTCAGATTCCCAGGAGGCATCCTTAAACTGTCACGCTACATGCACGACAGAGGACTCAAGCTGGGGATCTACGCGGACATGGGCACGCACACCTGCGGGGGCTACCCTGGCACCCCACTGGAGAAGATCAAGATCGATGCTCAGACCTTCGCAGACTGGGAGGTGGATATGTTAAAATTCGATGGCTGTTATTCTGACGTCATGCAGCAGGAGGAGGGTGAGACCCTTTGGAGACTTTTTACATCGTGGTTAGCAAGATGTAACTGATTTGCTGATGTCTGATGCTCGTTCCTTCCTTGGACAGGTTACCCTCTTATGTCAATGGCTTTAAATGCGACGGGTCGCCCCATTGCCTACTCCTGCAGCTGGCCCGCCTACCAGGGAGGCCTGCCACCGAAGGTATGAGCAGAATGTCTATAATATTTCATGTCACTGCAAACATTTTAAGACCCTGTCGACCGTGAGACTGATTTATGTTTCCAGGTGAATTACACTCAGTTGGGTGAGATCTGCAACCTGTGGCGTAACTATGGCGACATCCAGGATTCTTGGGACAGCGTCCTGCGGATTGTTGACTGGTTCTTCGAGAACCAGGATGTCCTGTCAGCTGCAGCGGGACCAGGAAGGTGGAACGACCCTGACATGGTCTGTTTGTCTGACATAACACAATTTCCACATATTTACTGTTTAGTACATGCTCTCTAGGGTAGAGGGTAGAATACCAATTGATGGGTAGAGGGTAGAACACCAATTGATGGGTAGAGGGTAGAACACCAATGGATGGGTAGAGGGTAGTATAACGATGGTACAAGCACCAACAGGAACGATCGGCCATTTCATGTCATTGTCCTCGATTCTCTGATTTCCCCCTCTTAAGCTGGTTGTTGGAGACTTTGGCCTCAGCATCGACCAGTCCCGCACTCAGATGGCTCTGTGGGCGATTATGGCCGCTCCTCTTTACATGTCCAATGACCTGCGCACCATCAGCAGCCAGGCCCGCGTTATCCTACAGAACAAAATGGCAATCAGCATCAGCCAGGACGTCTTGGGCGTTCAGGGAAGACGAATTGTAAAGGTGAAAAACTAAAGTTCTCAAGATGAATGATTTGAATGATCTCTGATCCCATTTGTTTACCCTTATCATTGTTGTAATTATTATGTTTATTCTAGTTGTTAGTATTCACATTTTCTCATCCATGTTGTTCTACCAGGAGAAAAGTGGCATTGAGGTGTTTTGGCGCCCCCTGTCCAAAAATGCCAGTGCCTTGGTGTTCTTCAGCCGTCGGACTGACATGCCCTTCCGCTACAAGACTTCCCTCAGCAAACTCAACTACGAGAGCGGCAGCTACAAGGTCCGTCTTTTAAAAGTCTTCAACGCCATTAGATGATGTTGCTGTCAAGATTCTTACCGTGCAGGGAGACCATCTGTACAAATGCATAGGAGTTTGGCTTGAACTGGTTTCAGATACTGTGCAGCTTTTTAAAAGTAACTAATTGTAAGCTGCCTTCGAGCTAGATTTGTTTATTCCCCTTGACGATTTCAAAGCTTTATTATGTGATGTTTTCTCAGAATCTGTCCATAGTTTTTATGCATTTGTTTGTCTGATTTCAAGTTTAAATTAATACAGATACTGTAACTAACCTAATGCATGCATGAATATAGCAGGAGAGCTTCCCTCACTGTTTTATTTCTACTTTTCCTCAGGTCATCGATGTGTTCACTGACAAGTCTGGGATGCTCAAAGACTCCACTGACTTCGTGGTGTCGGTGAACCCCACAGGTGTGGTTATGTGGTATGTCTCAGCACCTGCCAAACTGAATCCCCGTCTATTCTACAGAGGTGGCCAACACCAGAGATCCGCCCATGAGGAAAACGCTATCTTCCTCTGACCGCTCACTTTCTGAACTTCATCAGTGAACAATCATGTCACAGTTTCTTCTTGCTTTGACCTTCTCTGTGAACCCCAATGAATTGAAAGGTTGTGTTTAAAGGACACATTGTGGAGTGTTTCTGTGCCTCAGAACATACAGTACGAGCCTAACTAAATCCTTAACTTTCAAATAAAGGAAGGATGATGAAGGTCATGCTGGTTTTTCAGAAGAATGTTTACATACAATTTTTTTTAATCCTTATTGTATCCTTATCCTCACTGCTTAGGTTAATTTCCGTGACTTAAAAGAAGAATTAAAATAATTTTAATAAGAAATGATTCCGTGAATTCATTGGAACAAATAAGAATACGTTTTTCCCAAGAAACAGACTGTTTCTGTATTTAAAAAAAAAGAAGCATTTAGCATTTATTACCTGATGAGACAGGGTTCTTGTGAAATTTTTAAATAATTGTGGACATTGAAGAACACCGTGCTACACTAGCCCTCCTACTGCTAATAGTTTATCTCTAGTTACTTAATCCAACAACCTGACAATAATTCCCCAATAACACTGATCCTGTTGAGTCTACATTCAAAAAACATGTAAAGAATCCTAATAACTTAGTTTTCTTGTCCTAATCTTTCATATATTCGAACATTTTTACTTGATAATCTGACATTATTCTTCAGTAACATGCATTATTGTATATAAGTAAAGATTCAAGATTTATACCCATTTGATCATCATCCATACAGCAGCGTATGATGCCTAACAGCCTTTTAAGCATGATGTCATTTGAAGGGTGGCTGATTATGTATTTTCCTGGTAAATAAACAAAGTGATTTTAAACAGGAAAAGTCTTTATGTGATTAATTAAAGTACTGAGAATATTTTACCTACAGAAACATATGCTCATGGCCATATCGAGCCAGTAGAGGGCAGCACTGCTCTTTGTGTCCTGAAGAGGGCATCACAGGCCTTCCTGTCGCTGCTGAACGTCTGAACAGCACAAGGACATTCCTCTCGCTCCTTTATCTCTGTGTTATGACTCTCCTCTGACATCCTCCTCTCCCACCTCTACACAGGTACAACAATGTATAAACCCTCGGTCAGTCTTCTGCCCTTCGTTCCTCCCCTCTCTTTTCTCAATCCTTCGTTGTTTTCATTATGCCTCCTCATCTTCAACGCTCCCTTCTTTCCTCCTCCTCCTCCTCCTCCTCCTCCTCCTCCTCCTCCTCCTCCTCCTCCTCCTCCACCAACCACCTGTGTTCTTTCTGCGAGATCTTGAAAGTGGTATCACCTCTGACCTTGGGCTGGAAGCCTGGTGTTTGCACACGGTATCATGATACTGGAGTGGTCACATGAGTGTGCGTTGGCATGCTTGCTGCAGCATGTGCGTACGTATGACACAGTAAACTTGCATTGAGTAACACACACACGCACATATACACACACACACACACACACACAGACCCACGGTCACAGACACCACGCACGCTCCAGGTCATTTAAGGCCAAATTGGCTCTGTGTGAATGTCTGTCTGTGTGTCTCAACACGTTTGTGTGTAAGTGTGTGTGTGTGTCTGTGTGCATCTGTGGGAAAAGTGATCTTCTGCCGTCCCTTCTTCCTCTTTCAGTGCTCTCGGATATCTGTTGGCTGTGCGAACACGACACATCTCTCACTGTCAAGGTCCCCGCCGCTTGGCAACATGATGTGGGGGAGAAGTGAGGGAATTATGATAGAGAGAGAGAAAAAAGAGAACAGTACAAGAAGGATTTCAGCGGGGGGGCTGTCATGTCAATCAAGTCAATTAGAGGGTGCAAACAAGCATCGGGGTGTAAGGGAACCAGTATGGGGGCTGGGATGAGACGTGGAGCGAGAGTGTTCCTGCCGATGGTCACATACGCCCACAGCTGCAGAGAGGGGCAGTTGCCACGCTTGTCTTTGTGCCATCTCCCACCCCCACCCCACCCCACCAAAATCAACACTTCTAATTCAGTTCAGTTGACCTACAGACACGTTGTTGTCATGCTGGTAGTCACACTCTCTACCATGCGCCTCTAAAATCCAGCCCGGATGAAGTGGCGGGGCGGGGGTCGAACACGCAGCTGCACCGGGGTGGACAGGATGCGAACAGGGCCGCGCATATAGGTCAGAATAAATCCATGGTCTCAAAGGAGGCCACGGGCTCGAAACCCCCAAGGTGCCACGTACAGAGAAGGAGAAGTAATCCAGTTTTAACTCCCTTTGTGTCTGTGAGCACAGTTGTTTACACGTACAGTCATACACAATCACAGACACTGTGCTCCTCCGTTCATCGTGGTGACATCATCACCCCCTCCGGTGCCGTCTGTCTGCGTGGCTGCTGACTCACCGTCGTCATAAAAGGGTTTGAAGACTTTTAGATAAACATGTGCTAAAGATATGTAGGTGTAAGGGGTGAGTCGATTGTATATCTTTACAGGCGGATTATTAATCACAGACTGTTAATCTAGAAAATCTAAAGCGGTGAAGTCACTGTCTTCAAATTAAACATTCTTGCTTCTGTTTACACTTTCTGTCACAATTAACATAGACTTTGTATAAAGAAGGACGACATGACAGCGCCCTAAAGTGAAGCCAAATCGACTTCATCACCACCTGGTGGCTGGCTGCAGTATAGGTGAGAAATCCCACCTCTTCCATGTTAGTCGATCGGACATGGAGCAAACAAAAACTTTTAAGTGCACATTAAATAACTTTTTAGGTAGTTGTTATCACACTCATATGTCCAAGAGTTCATTTTTCCAGCAAGCTTGGCTTTGATTGGTTATCTGATTTAAAAAAAAGGGTTGAAATGTCAATAATAACAGCTGAGATGACTTGTGATTGGTCGAGATGGACGGGACCTTGCTACCACAGCTAAATCCTCTGATTGCTACTGTGCAGACTATTCCTCCAAATGTGCAATAAGTGGATATACATATTCTATATATACAGTCTATAGGCCAGACATAACAACAACCAATCACAGTTTCCTGCTCGGAGCACATAATAAAGCTACTGTTCATGCTATGCAGTTCTATTTCTGTTGAAACCAACATTCACATGAGTGATCCTTTATTTAAAGTTTCTGTATGTAGAATCTAGTGACATCTAGTGGTGAAGTTTAATGTCGCAGCTTAATACACCTCACATCGTCGTCTCCTTCCAAAAGTGAAAGAGAACATGTGGTGGCCTTCAGTTCCTGAGGTAAATACAAAGTATTTGAATATAAAAGGCCCATTCTAGGGTAGAGAAAAAAACGACAATTCAGACAAAACGACAATTCAAACATCACTATGATTATTTTATATTTAATTTCTGCCAAAAGATCCCTTTCAATAAACCTTTCAATCCTGAAGATGTTGGAGAATTGGATTAGAATTATCAGTTAAAAGAAAGAAGAAGCTAACCCTAACTCACTATCTAGCCTTGTAGTCTAGTTTTGTTTTTAACTCTGTTGTGGTTCTTGCTGTTCTCTATCCCAAATCAAACTTTATTATGGTTAATAACTTTTATATGGTAAAAAAAAGTTGTACCATTTTATCTTTAACCGATGATATAGAAAATGGACCACACTACTTGATACAGCGGCACTGTTCAGAGGTCAGTTTCTACTTGCATTACGCACTGATTTGTCAAGTCTGCGAGGTATTACTTAACAAGGGACCCTTCTGTCGCAACCGGACTCTTGCCTCTCTTAGTGGCGCTTTGACGTTGTTTGCCTCCTACTTTTACTCACTCATGCATTAGGCAAAGACCAGACACCTCCTCTAACACAATGGCGCACATTTGTTCTTTTGGACTCTGTGACCCATGCAACAGAGGACAGTGTGCTTGCCGCAGATTCATTGTTTGATCTGCCCGCTGCTTTAATCCAAATGTACTGGGGCATTAAATTGATTTGGGTTCTGACTCTGGACGCCTGGCGGAGGCTGTTCTGTCCTCTGCCCCGTATGCTATTACAGCAGAGGATGTCCTGCTGCTGGCTGTATGGAGATGCTGTTATTTCAGCTGGAGTGAGAATGTGTGGCTATATCAGCTGGCGTGTGAGCAAGACATATAGCCCAGCAAATGTGGAAATTTGTGTGCGTGATGGCAAAGATGTGTTGTAAAGGGTATGGCTCATCTGTGTCTCATAAGAGTAAAACCTCACATGGCGTAATAGCGAAATATTTCAGGGTCAAACATATCTTGACGCCACTGAAAGTCATGTGAAATACTTCTGTGGTTACAAGTTTTTATGAATGAATGTCTGGGATTGTCCACCAGTGGTAGCTGTTGACTCAGTTGAACAGACGTGCCTGGTAACTGTTTCCACGACGCCGCTGCGTACGAGGCAGGCTGCACGTTGCCGAGGCGTTGGGTTCGCATGGCAACTGGCCAGGCTGTCAGCAGCCTGCTTACTGGCAGCCTGTGGGTCAAAGTCAGACTGCAGCAAACTCTGCTCTCTCTCTCTCTCTCTCTCTCTCTCTCTCTCTCTCTCTCTCTCTCTCTCTCTTTCTCCTTCTCCCCTCTCTCCTTCTCTCTCTCTTTCTCTCTTTCAAACACACTCAGACAGTTTGACCACACACATACACACACACACACACACCCTGTCATGATCTCATTCTTTCCCTTCAACTCTGTATCTTCCCTTCTTGACTTTGCACACACACACTGTATATAAAGAGATTCACACGCACTGAACCTCTCATTTTCTCTCTTTTCTTTGCATTTCACCCTCCACTGCCCCGCACAGACAAACCCTCCGTACCCTGGATCCCGCAGGGCACTGTGACCACATTTACCGTCCTACAGACATATTCTAAATCTTTGAGAGTGCGTGTGTGTGTGTGTGTGGTCACCCCATTCCCTCTCTGTATTCCTCTGTTCCACCCCATTCCTTGTCTGAGGTTTTCCGCGTCACATCCCGAAGCCTTTCTGGGCTGCAGAACAAAACCCCATCTTCCTTTTCACTGGTTGGTGGAGAGCACAGCCAACACACAGCAGCAGGATTTGGTCTGAATTGGCTTCATGGAGAATGGTTGGAAAGGACTGGAAAGAGCAGGTGGAGTTTTTTGGCAAGTGTGTTTGTGGGAATTTGTGTGTGTGTGTGTGTGTGTGTCTCTCTCTCTGTGTGTATTTGTGTGCATGTGGTGAGAGTCACACGATTAGAGGCATGTCAGATTTCCAGCAGATATTTGATATGCATTCTCTCAGCAACAACTTGTTGGGTAACTTGATGCCATTTCGGCCGCGGCTGCTGATAGTTCATCTATTTCTGGGTAAAGGCCCAAAATGAAACACAGCAAGCAAGATGCGGTAGAAAACTCTAACAGACGAGATTAGTCTGCAAAGTGGAGCTCATGCGCGGGGGCAGCCAACCAAAACAGAGACGTGATCGGTCAACAATGCTTCTCGCAACCTTCACTCAGGTCCATGAATATCCATGTGCATGATTGTCTGTGCTATTTTTGTTCGTGTCCATCAGCATTTGGGCTTTTTCCTTTTTTATACGGACGGATTCATGTTCTTAGCGGCATTCGAAACTGTCGTCTCGTCCCCCTCTGCTTGTCAGACTGTCTGTCAATGAGACCACTTTCGCCTGCCTGTCTGTCAATCTGTCACTTGCTCTTGCAGTAGCACTGCGATTAACTGGTCTCCTCCAGAGTAAAGGCGTCCTGAGCAGGAGGTCACAGTTTGTCAGTGGTGAATTAACACCAATGAAATAAACATGATTTGATTTCAGCTCCTTTCACTGGAATAAGTTGCTCCTGTGCAGCTTCCATCATAATGCACTACCATCATTGCTCTGTTACTGTGAGGCGGCGCTAACGTGTTAAACATTATCCAGACCTTCATATGGTTCCCAGATGATGAATTACATTAGAAATCCCCCGACTTTTCCTCTCATGGCACCACGAGGCTAAAATTTCAGAGTTTAGGTGAAGGAATCAATACCTTGAAAGCTAATTATCTCTTATCTTTCGTGGGGCCAAACTCAGGATGCAGCCACAACGTCCCTATATGATGATTTCCTTTGTTAGAGCGTGTCTTGGTGGAACCTTTACATGTAGTAAGCTATCATCATTACAATAGCTAATTCCCTGCAGAAAAATGCCACAATAACTGTAAAATACAAATGTAAAATGTGTAAGTGCACGATCCACATCGTCGCCAAACCTTAGCCCGGAGATTGGTCTCGCATTATGAAAATGGTTGCAGGCCAAAGTTTAGGGGGAGGAGAATGCCGAATGAAGTGGGCACCCAATGGCAGGCTCATACCCACAATGTAAATGTGGAGCCACGGCTTAATCCCCCTCAGATTTAGCTATACTTATAGTGCCAATTGGCCAATGTTGGCATGTTAACACAAACAAACAAAGATGGTAAGCATGGTAAACCTTATACCTGCTAACGATGCTAATTAAACAAAAGTGCTGCTTAATTGGCGCGTCACACATTCGTTGTGGGAGAAAGTGCAAGTTGCTCTTTGCAGTGTTTGTGTATGAGCAGGATTCAGCAATTAATTTGCTTCAAGGTATTTCCCCCCATTTTCACTTTCATTGTGAACATGTTAGAATGCTAATGTTAGCATTTAGCTCAGAGCAACACTATGCCAAAGTACAGGTTCACAAGCACCTGTTGGCGGAGACTTTTTATTCATTCATAAAGATTTTATAGTTTTATATAAAATTGTCGCATAACATTTGCACTATAAAATAAAATGACCATAAAATGTCTGCCGCTTATGGCTGCATTGACAAATGTAGCATTTTATGGCAATATCTCTCTGGTATAATAATATAATAAACTACAAAATGTACCACAAGATCTATTTTGGAAATAATAAGAACTTGATTTTTCATTTTATTTTAGAAAACAAAACAGCGTCAGCTTGAAAACCGCTGTTATATATTCTTAGTTTATCTACATTAGTCTTTGTTTTTATAACAATAAAGTTAACTTTTTAACTTTGCTGCTCGGCAACAGCAACAGTTGCTACACATACACACACACACACAAACACACAGACACACACACACACATACACACACACACACACACACACATCTGAGTATCCGATTCTTTTGGAAACATCCCAAATTGATTTATAATCCCTATCTTCGACTCGGCCTCCTTCCCTCTCTCTTTCTGTCTACCATTCTCTCTCTCGTCGTCGACCTACTTCTCCTCAGGTGATTGTGTCTCCTTTACGTAAAACCCTCCTCTCAAGACCACCACCCCACATCCCCCGCCCCCCGGGTCCTTAAATCCATGTTATTTGGCTCGCCGTCGGCTGGAAAAGATCAAACAGCACATGTGGGGCTGACCTTCAGCCCTGCGCCCCCACTGCTCGCTCCGTATATCACAGCAGGCACAGTGCGTCTAAACATTAACTCTGGGGACTGGGCACAGTTTAGTCTAATGGAGCCTCTCTGAGTGTGTGTGTTCATCGCATGTGTACTTAAAGTGTGCACGTGAATGTGTGGTGTCCTGCTATCTAAGTTTATATGAAGTGATTTAAAATGAGATTTGGGTTTGGTGAAGAATAATCCACGTGTTGTTGATTAACACCGTCAATGACAGAGAGACAGAAGCAGAAAAGATGCTGCTGCTTGAAATCTGTAATCTCTGTCATAATCACTTACTTTCAGTGTTGAGTTCATGGTGCAGAAACTGACTGCAGCACTGGCACAGCCTGACCAGAGTCCTCCTGGTCCACGCGGGGGCCCAGTGTGCGTGCACCTGCGCGCGGGGGAGCCCACCTGCGCCTCGGAGTCCACGTCCACAGAACCACCTGCAGCGCGGGGCCCTTTTTCACCCCTCCTCACCAGTCAGCGTGGGGCTCACAGTCTTGGAGCTGACATGTGAGCAGCTGTTCTCTCAGTCCATTACGAGCACAGTCGAGGCTTTGTGCGCGGCGAAGAAAAGGGCTACTTGTCAAAACTGTGACGTAAAAGTCCCTTACTCTGTGTCACAGTGTCAGGGGAGATTTGGGGTCAAGTCATATTATGTGTGAAAGTTGTCACGTACGACTTATGTGTCAGACAGGTACACAGTCCGATTGCGGCTTCTCATTCTCTTTCACTGACTGGGGCTGGCTTGAAGGAAAATAATTTGCAAGATCAGAACATTGTATCCTGGTAGCTGAATTGTGGATGAGAACTAAGAACATAAGGCCATGTAAAGTGACCGACAAGACGATTACGGCTATTCATTTACTTTAAAACGCTTTTCTTTACAGTTTATTTTCATCCTACTCCATGTCCCTCATGTCTACCCAACTGGCCAAATGACCCCAACTTCAAGGTCATTTACATTTTCCCCATGACCACTTGGGGGCGGTAGGGTATTACATGACCAACGATGGAGGGGTAGCGGTGGGGAGGGGGTCTGATCCAAAATAAAATTCCCTACAGATCTCACTGTGCCACACGACTGCAGCTTGACCGACCCAAACCTTTATGAATGACTGGCATTTGGAATTTGCAGTCAGGTCGGTTTTAGCCGACCTTGTCTCCGAGGCCCCCCCTGCACGTATGAATCACGCTGGAAAACCGAAACCTTACTGCTGGACAACACCACTGTAAAGATGCCATCAGGCTGTTTTGAGATCGTTTCTGTTCCCTCTCTTCTCCTGCACTGTGGAGACCAGAAGTAAATGGTTATGTGTGAAAAGTTTGTTTCCTGGAAAGTCGCCACTCTCCTGTAATTTGGCTTTCTCTGGTCAGAGGGTACATTAGGTCAAACACACACCAGGGAAAGAGCCAAGGGAGAACCAGGGGAAAACTCAGGCAGATCATAGTCTCCATCCTCAGAATTCATAAACCACCTGTGGTCGACCCTGTGACCCTGTTATGACACATGGACACCTCGTCCACTTCCATTGTTGCTGCTCAGTCAAGCAGAAACCACAAGGAGAAACATTTTATTCTCAAAGGAAATCTGTGATAAGCCCTAATCTCTCACCTTGATATTTATGCCACTCAGCAGCCTGTTCTCACCCCCTCCAGCACTTTGAAGTCCTGAAAAGCAGCTATTGTTTATTTCCGAATGGGGAGAGGGGGGAAAAAAATCTGCTGATCGGCCACTCATGTGAGTGATATGGAAATTCTGGACATGGGAATTGAGCTAGAGAATGCCATGAAAAAAAGAAAAATAGCTTGGAATAAATTTGTGACTTTGATAGATGTGAAGTGCAGGGGCATGAATAGAAATATTGTTATGGGAGGATTTATTTGTGGTGTGATGTGTGGGAATAAAAAAAAACGAAAGTCAGTAAGAAAAAAAGGAAATATGATACATTTAATTTTTATGGGTGGGTTTCCTGATGTCATGATCAGCTGAGTATTAACACACAAACACACACAGAAACGCCCACACATACACACATGCACATTCTGCTCTGTGCACGTGTGTGCGCATGTCCTCACATCATGTGTACATTCATGTGCGCAGTTTAACAACATGTCGCAAAAGCCTTATTTTCAACACCTCTGGAAACTATGACAGTGTAAAGTCACAAGACTACCTTTGTCATTAGCCAGTGTCAAATATTTGACTTGTCATTACAACCACCTGTCATTACACACACTCCTCCTCCGAACACACACACACACAAGCAAACACACACCCACGTGCTAGGTCTCATGTCGGATCTGATATTTCAGTCAGTAGGCTTACATGCAGTACACTGCATACACAGGACACTCTCTGACTTACCACATGGATTCTTACATATTAAATACATCCATGGTGTACTTGTCGGAGATGACGATAGCAACACAAGACTGTGACTGTCACCACCAAAATATCTGCTGGCTGCAGCTCTGCGCACTTGGCTTTGAAAGGAACGATTTACCCATTTGCGTATTCCACTTATCATGTGACACTGACGAGGTGTCCTCCTTCCTTGGACAGAATTCTTCGCAAGTTTGAAAATGCGTCAGTGGTCCCGCCCCCTTCCACTGCATAGAGCTGTCCCCGGTTTTGCTCTTACACTTTTGACCTTTCTGCCGGTACCATCTGGTAATTTTACAGTGCACTGGACGTTGCCATCTTTCTAAGCGTGAACACACTTATGCCGGTGAGTGAAGAAGTAGGTGAATTGAGACACAGCAGCAGGGTCTTCCAATGGGGTCATGTTTACAGGGGTTCAGGAGGAGAGTCCGTATAAACTCTTGTGGTATTCTTGACCTCAAATCTTCTGGATTGCTCTGATTGCACAAATGTTTACTGATGTTTTCAAAAGTTCATGGGGTTTCGTTGTTGGACACTAAATTAAAATATTAGCCTCTAAATGTTATATTTAGTCTTTATTTTATAATATATTTGGGAACAATTTTGATATCCCCAATGGCTTCATGTTTTCCCTCTGTCAAGCAAACTAGGACTCATTAGCCACCAGCTAGCATGCTAAAGCTCACTACATTCTTATCCTCTGTTGATTCTAGGTGCTGACAGTTAGCATTTGCGTCCATGTTGCTGTCACCTCGCTACCGTGTGCAACTTACCCTCTTGGACGTCATGCACACAGCTTCCCGTGTTGTAACTATGACCTTACATTTGAATAGCACACATCACAAAAGGGGGCATAGCATTGACTTTCAGGAATTCCCAGAAGACTTTGTTTTGGGGCTTAGTTTATTCACTTCATTATTGATAACAATACTTAAAAATACTAAAATACTGACTTTGGCAGGGTTAAAACAATAATAAGTTTAATTTCTTTTGTTGTTCCTGGAGTTCACAGTCCATCGAGCAACATCCCGATGGACACATATATTTAATGTCTGACACCGAGATATGAGAAAGGAAACAGGATACTTTTCAGTGAGCAGAAGGCTGAGAGCACACCCACAAAATAAATCATATCACAAAAGACAATGGTTGTAAAACAAGTTTTTAGAAAGGTTATATTATCCACCATTGCTCATGTTTTCCCCTAAAGGAAGGAGGATATAATTTATTTTCTTTACTGCCAATGAGATTACGTTTTCACCTCTTACAGTTTGTCGGCTTACTCTATTTCTCAGCAGGAACAATTTCCACCCTTGATTGCAACTGTAAAAGTCGTTTGTTTTGTTTTACATGAGGTTATATTTTCAGACACTTTCTGTACAACAGGTTTTCCCTTACCGATTCCAGTTCAGCTCACTCAGTACTGACCCTAAATTTAAACGTAACCACAAGTCCAACCTCAACACGTACTTTAATCATTAAGCTAAAAACAAGACCTTAAAATGTAATCACTTTCCCTGCGGGTTCAGCCGGAGCGTGAATCCCCATAACGTTGTGTTCATTTGTTAAAACGCTGTGTAGTCTTTGTGTAGTCTTTAACTTATCCCTATAATTTGCGATTATTGTGGAAAAAAGCGAAATAGTAGGAACACAATCAAATATAACAAAAGTATATTTATTTGCTTGACACAGTTTAATACTTATGACCAACAGCCTACTGCTGAGCCAGTAATAAAGCAGAGACATTGCCAGTTACAATGAGGATGGTGGTGATAAGGATGATGATGATGAAGCCCTCAAACTTTACAGCCTAAGCCAAATCCATTACCGTTGACCTGGGGTATATTTTAGATGGAGGCTCTCACCACTGCAGAATGTAGATAAACACACACCATTTAACTTCTCTGTCATAATCCCACAGTCAACAAACCTTCCCTGGCAACGCTGCACTGCCAGTTTACAATGCTAAGTCACAATTACAGTACCTCTAATTACTGGCTTACCTCTGTGTCTGTATGCATCTCTGTGTGCGTGTGAGTGCGCATATCTCTCTTCCAGCCTGGCTGTGCCACCATGTGCAGCAGGAGAAGGTTTTAGGATATGGCTTGGGGATCCCTCGACTTGCACCACGGCACGGTTCCCCTCCTGCTATGAAATGTATTTTAACCAAAGAAATCATGTCTGCGCGACTGCATACAGTTAAATGAGATTGAGATGCATTCCAGAATGGGCCCTGAAAATTCAACAAAAGGTGAGGAAATGGCCTGAGAAGGGGTGGGGGGGGTAAATATATCACGTAACTGTCTGTACCCCTTGTTCTAAGGAATCGCTTTCAGGCTCCCGATCCATTTTTACTGCAACTGCTCTGACTTATATTTGGCCTGTGTTACTCTGCACTGTGTTGCTTCATTAGGCCTTTTTCTTTCCCCCTGCCAAGGGATGGATAAAGAAACAAGTCTCAAAGTCTACAGTACATTAAGGCTGCACTTAAACACTGGTGATTTGAGCTAAAAACGCTGACATCAGCAAACCAACATCCTTGTGTTAAGCTTGAATATGTTTAGATGTTCATCACATAAGTTTGGTATGTTAACACGAAAAATGTTTGCTAATTAGCACTAATCCCCAATCCCAGGACAGACTGGCAATAATGTCATTAGGTTCACGAATGAGTCCTAAACACAGAGTACTGGATGATTACATTTATGCCCTAACAATGGTGCTACATTAACCGTTAAAGGATGAAAACACGAAGGTCTGCACCAAATTTCACAGCAATACACCCAATGCTTATCGAGATACTTTGATAAATTTGAGGGCAGATCTTCCTCATTTAAACAACGTTATCAGCAAAGTTACATTTTTTACCTGATGATGGCGCTATTTGAAAAGGTAAAGGAACACCTGTGTCACTCCAATTGATCCTGAGGGAACATGAAGGTAAAGTGAATGGCACTCCAGTCAATATTGGTTGAGGCACTGTGATAAATTTGAAGCCAGACGTTTGTTAATTACACAATGTCATCATTAGAAACCAGGTGAACAGAACAGAAGGTCGTAGGTGGAGTTGAAATCAAGAGTGGAAGAGAGAGAGTGCAGTGGGCAAGAAAGTGATCAACAAATGCAATTATTGCTCAACGAGGGCATGTCAGAAGACGGCGTGATTAATGACTCATTAAAGGAGAAACAGATGACTCCCAAACAAAGCCACAATAAAGGAAACAGGGAAACAGAGAAGACAGCTGGCATGACTCAGCACTTTTTATTTCAGTGTATCATCAAAAGGAACAACGAGAGAAGCAGAGAAACGATGTTGATCAATGTCATATATCCGCCTTTGTCTGCATTTTCACTTTGACCTTTGACTGTGTGTTTCCATTAAATGTTGCCACTCCCCTCTGACACTTGTGACACACACTCCAAAGCTATGAATTATTTTCTTTGTGTGTGCCAAGCAAAAAATGTAAATGAAAATGAAAAGTTAGATAGACATGCTTTCAGTTAGTCACACA
This sequence comes from Pseudopleuronectes americanus, assembly GCA_038501795.1. Classification (NCBI taxonomy): domain Eukaryota; kingdom Metazoa; phylum Chordata; class Actinopteri; order Pleuronectiformes; family Pleuronectidae; genus Pseudopleuronectes; species Pseudopleuronectes americanus. Next base: position 9,672,824 of record CM076734.1, on the reverse strand, counting down.
TAAAAATGCACACAATCTTGCAATACCCTTAAGCATATAGATATGTACACAATCACACCCAAACATATGCACAGTCAACAATGCCAAATTGTGAAGCTGGGAGGGCTGAGGCGATCGTCGATTCCGAGAAACTTCTGGCTCTCCCCGTGCAGCTTCCCTCCGCAACCCGAGAAGTAACATTGACATTATCTGCCGGAAAGGAGCAAGGAGGGGGGTTGCTCAAAAACCAAAACAGTAACACCTGTCCATCACGAGACCGCAGATGAACCTACATGCACCTGAATTCTCTCTGTCCAACACCCCACGAATCTGCCTGACCCCTCCCGGTACACCCCGGCTTCGCAGTTCCTCCCCTGCCTGGTGGGACAGATTCGTTTCGAGCCCCAACCTATACTTTCACACACCTTGGCCTCCAGAAAGCCCCTGGTTTGTTTGCTAAGCTGCCAATTGGGAACACATGCCATTCCTGAGAACCCTGCAGGACCAGGGGGATCTGGTGACAGCAAGCTCTTGGCTTACAGATAGTCGATGCTAAAATGAGATACACTTAGGGGCAGGCAAGCAAGTGGCGGAGAGGTGGTGGTGGGGGGTGGGGCTATGTGTGTGTGGGACGAATGGGAGGTATGAGAAGGAGAGGGAGAGAGAAGTGTAAGGTGGGAGTGCGACGATCACGTGTCAATGAGTTGATGTTTATCCTTCTTAGTTAACTCCAAGGGGAAGTCACTGCACGTTTTCTTTCCTCTCCTCAGAATATACAGAGTTAGGGTTTAGCTGCTAGCCTTGTTAAAGCTCAACAGAGTGGTTTCGGAAGTAAAAATGTATTCCTCATTGTGATTATTAGCCATAATTATTTTAACCATCCAAGGTAGACACCTGAAGTGATCTAGAACGGATCACTATGGTTTATGTGATGCGTTTTTTCTTTCCACTTAAAGCAATTATTAACCCACTTTTTTCAGTTTTAGTTATGTTTTGCTCTGAATTAAATGTTTTATGCTCACAAGTCATCTCGCTGTCACAAGTCATGAATTCACTTCTCTATTTGCATTAAGTTTAGCATTATTTCCACCTGGCTGTTGGTTGGCTACATGCACGGTACCTGACATGTTCCATATGCCTTATAGCAGCTTGTTGAAAAGGCCTTGTGAAGTTCACAGAGGCAGAACATGGTTTTTTTAATGAATACTGCATGGATGAGCCACACTGGTCCGCTCTTTAAAGTCGAGGCAGTCTTTCATGCCTTTGTAACTTTTTCCTGGATTTGATAAATATTTGATTTAGTCTTGGAAAATTGTGCATGTGTGTGTGTGTTTGTGTTTGCATGTGTGTGCGTGTGTGTGTTTGTGTGTGTGTGTGTGTGTGTGTGTGTGTGTGTGTGTGTCCAGTGTGTCTGACTGTGTGCGTGTGTGTGTGTGTGTGTGTGTGTGTATCCTCTTATCTGTCTGTCCTTGAGCTTGATCCGGCCAGACAAACCTGGGTTAGCCTGCGAATACACAGCATAGGAACATGTCTTTTTTAAGGTTGGAATTCTTCAGTATTTCTTGGACGTTTCTCTCTCCTACTACTTTTCAGATAAAAACACAACAGTGATCAGATACTGTATTTTCCACTGGACTTGCCAGCTGACTCCAACAGGCCTTCAAACTGAGGGGTCACTATGACTGTATGACAAGGATTTCATAACAAGCTGAGAGTGTGCTTGCACTGCCAGGTTATTATTATAGCACTGTTATATAGCTGCAGCATATAAGTCTTTTCTAATCTGACGCAACTGTTGACAGTCGGGCTTTGCTCGCACCTTCCAAAATAAAACCCATTTGAGATTTTATAGCCCACATGGTTTCAGAGCTGGTTAGGTGTTGGCACAAAAACCACATGGTGAGGATTGTAGAAAGATCAAAGTTTGATTTGGGAATGACCGCACCATCAGGGTCGTGGTCACAAGAAACCGACCTCACAAAACGAACAGCGGCCTTCGACCACATTAACCTCTATAATTAGAACATCACACTGTAACAATATTGCATTACATAACATTACATTGCAAACGGGGAACTTTGTCTTCCCATAAAGTTCTCTGAACGAAGGGAAAAGTATTCAGACCAGAAACTCCTCTAATATCAGATAAAAAATTATAAATTTCCACTTACCCGTTTTTATGCACATTTAAAATAAAAACACTGAGTGGAAAGTAATTTAAGAAAAAATAAGTTTTCCCACTCAACTGAATTGGGAAGGTCTATAGCTCTGACCCGATTCTGGGGCCGCCGCAGTCTCCCGTGAAGGCTGAACCAGAACAAGACGATCTAGGCTACGGAGGAGTTCATATTTGCGTCACCAGCTTGTCTCGCTCTTTCTGTTGCATCATTAGCTACTTTGTGCCACAGCACGTCCTGCTGCTCAGTCACCCAGATAGCTAGATCGTTAGCTTTGTCACAGATGCACAATGAATCCTGGGATAGGTTGAGCCAAGAGGGATCCACCCGTTGGACTCTTCATTGCTTTGGAATGGATGCATTTGTTTGCCAGAGCCTTTAAAATGGGAAAGCCTGTAGTTCGTATCTCTGTAAGGCTTTTTCTTCAAATGCAGCCTCCAAATGATGCAGCCTCAGAATTGAGACACAGCTTATGTGTTGATAAAAGGAAAAATAACCCGAATAGCACATCAATCGCATACTCCGTCAAGGCCCAGGAGCCGCTTTAAATTCAATGAAGCTGCACCAATTTGCACACACTCACATATATCAGTTCTCTAAATATGAACCAGTGAAAATGTTGAAAAAGGTCCTTTATCGCAATGAAAAAAAAATTATGTATCTGCTCAATTTAATTAGTTCTTCCAGGATACTTTGTGTATCCTTCCACCAAGTATTGTGGAAATCTGTTCTGCTGATATTGTGTAATCTTGCTTGCAATCAAACAAACAAATGGACAGGGGTGAAAGGTGGAAAACAAAACCATGGCTGGGGAAACAAAGTGGAATGAAAGTCGACTTCAAGAATTGATTCTCTGGAGATTCCTCTACGTGCCAAAGTTTGATGGAGACTTGATCAAAGCGAATGCTACTGTTCCTGAACATAACTACAATAATTACAGCTATTCTCTGTGCAGACCTGTTCATGATGATGAAAAGGGAATGTCCAGGATGAGACTTTCACTGCTCATTATTAAGTAAACAATAGCATCTGTTTTACTGGGAACAGTCAAACGAGTGAATGGAGGAGTGGTCGGGGACACAGCCTGCGTATGTACTGTATGTTCCAGTTAACTCTCACTGGAGACACTGATCTAATCAGTCCCTTCCTATGATGCAACAGTTTACTCTGTGGTGCAGCCAGTTCCCTCCATGACATGCAACAGCTGGTCTGGTCGCGTGCTGCGGCAGTTCACTTGGCTTGTGATGTGGCTGTTTATGCCGTGCTGTAGCAGTGCGCTTCGGGGGGAATACATCGGTTTCCTCTTTTGTGTTTCCTCTGGGGGCTGGAACACACAACACTGTGACGCAGCAGAAAGCCCTCTGACGCAGCCATGAGCTTTACATGTTAGCATGTAGCTTTGACTGATGGGGTGCTAGATTTGCTGACCGGATTTGGATATAGCTATCAATCCATGTATGTGAAAATCACTAAATATGGCACAGTAAGTAGATTAGGCCTAAACCACTCAGGGCTTTAGATAATCACCCTAATGTATAGGCAATATACTGTATGATGACAATATAAGACGTAATGCGACAAGGTCACACACTATGCGAGTCAAATTTAAAAAACAAGACCTCTTTTGTTGAATTGTCGATGAACATGGCTCCTCTTGTACTGTTTGGTGTATTTTAATGCAAACACAACAAACGATGCATCACATTACATCACATGGTTGGTTTTATGAGTTTTGTGTGGAAGTAGGACATAAGCGACCAACCTGAGGCAACAGGCACAAATATACAAGACAGTGTTTATAGTCGAGCATATCCATTTCAACACTTGACTGTAAACAGCAATCTACAAATGTCGGGAGTCACGCTCACGCAGACTGGTTTCATGTTACTGGCTACAATAAAACCACAGCCCTGGACCAGAGCTAACATTTTGACATTAATGAGAATGCTGTGTTTCCGTGTATTGCTTGAATCTGACACTTGACCAAACAACTTGAACTCACTGTTTCACTGTCCCTCCGAGATAGACCTTTGGCAGGTCTATCTCGGCATCAGCGAAGCGAAAGTAATCACATGTTAATGATTTAAGTGGTCACAAATATGCCGATTTCACAGAGAACATGCAGGGAATGTCTTAATCTAACCTTCTACCGGCCCCTCAAACTGCTAATCTCCCAGAAATATCTGCTGCTCCCTAGACACCGTGTCTTTGTGCTACACGTTCCCAACAAATTAGCCATGGCTAATTAGCAGCATCACGGGTCAGCATGTACATTAAAACAGCGAAGCGTGGCTCAGTGACATGACGTCTAGCGCTTTTATGGCGTCTCACTTTTTTCAAAGTGGCCATTAATCTTGGATAAGTGGCTCTTCTTGTCTGAAACCTGAACACAGCTTTACGGCTCAGATCATGTTGCAGATGTCTCTGTGTGCTTAGATGTGTGTAGAAAACACACTCACAAAACATCTTTCTCCACTTGTGTAACAATCGGTTTCGCAAGAGACCATTTCATGTTGTCTGATGCATCAATTTCAATGATAATCTGCTGCTAAAACAATTCAAAACAATTGAGATACTTTTCTAATTTGGTAACTCAGTGGTCCCTGACCTTTTTTGGCTGATGGTGCCCCACAGTGCAGTCAGATGAACTCTAGTACCCCTAACCATTTGTCATGTTTAAAAGGCTTTCATTTTAATTGATTATAGGTGATTATATAACTCAGTTAGTTACATAAAGGTCCCCCTCCGGTGAAAATCGAGTTCTCAATAAACATGTTAACATGTCCTGCTTGTGGTAAAAGATATGTTTGAAGTGAAATTCAACACCATGACTGAGCATTTCCATCTTTACACGGCAGTAAACAAAAGCCTGTCTGAAAAGAAAAGAAAACGTTTAGAGCAGCCAGGGTTTGTGATGTCAAGGACCTAAGAAACCAATCCGGTCACTTTGCAGGTTGAGCGGATCAGGAGCAGAGGCAGGGCAATATCAACATATTAATAGAAACAAGAAAAGAAGGTGTAGAGTTACATTTAAGCAATTTTAAGGCAAATTCTTTGTGCAATGACATTACAAACAAAATCAACAAAAAGACAAGAGGAGACACGAAACACTATTGATGCATCACAAATGACTCATGTTACTACTGCTTGTAGTGGCAGGAATTGGATTTTATTTTTTTCAACTCTAACTTTCTTTTATTACCAAATAAGTTTACATAAAGGAATCTTAGCCATTTGAACCTTGGCCCATAGCCAATTTTAAATCCCATTACGGTAGTTTTTTTAACACTTCTACTAAGTTATGTGATAGTCCAACACAATAGAAATGTCTTCACAAGACAGAGAGTGAACTGTCGGTGAAATGTTAGAGTTTTGTTTGTTATAAGAAAAGTCAAGGAGACACTGGGCATGTTTATTGTCTTGTGCCTCTGATGCCAGTCTGGTCAGAGTTGGTGGTGGTCATTCTGAAAGGAAAAAAATAGATTTTGCTTCCGCCCTTGAGGGAGTGAGATCAGAGAACTGTGTCGGGGAGGAGTGAGAGAAAGGGGAAGATGTCGGGTGAAAAAAGGGATGGAATAGGAGGGAGAGGTTGATAAAGAGCAGGCATCAACTCTGACTGAATGACTACAGCAACAACTAGTATCACACTCTGGCATCACAAGTCAACACTGTCAAGCACAACAGGACCTCTGGAAAATGTATAGAGTTACCTTTAAAACAGACAACGGCGTTTTTAAGATGCAAGATCAGAAGATACACATGGCATCGTTTATCATTCCTATGTTTCCATAAAGCACCTTGTGAAGAAGAAGACATGTAGGTCAAATGTTATGGAGAGTGGAGATATAAGATTTACAGTGTATGTGGGAGAAGGAGCTAAATGTTTACATTGAGGACGAAGCTGTAGTATAAAACCTGAGGTGTATTTATACAGTGATGTCATGTACATTTTCTTATTCATAACAAAGTCAAACAACCTATTATTCATTAGTATTCATCTTAATTTTATACAGGGACGTGTAGGCGGCTTTCTTTAATGTTTAAAATAACCTAAGTATAAAATATTATTCTGTTACTATAAGTACTTCAGTATAAACCACAACATTGCATGGGCGGACCCAGTTACAATCTGATTGGCCCCTGAATTTCCCCTCTCCAGGCAATAGTCTTTAAAAAAACATGAACAATACTAACAATGACAATTTGTCAAGAATTTTTAATCTCTAAGCTTTTTGAATCACACTATGCTTTTGATCAAGGAACAATTTTAAGTCAGTGATGTGTGACTTTGCTGAAGAGCTAACAGTTACCATGGAATTACTTAAATTTGCACTGAATCAGGAATTTGTGCACATTTAATGTTGGACATGAGATTGGTCCCTCTGTGTAAATAACGGCTCTCTGTAGCCCTTGATCTAGACAAAATCCTAGATCCACCACTGCAGCTTTGCATTGTTAACTTCATTTGTGTTTTTTTGTCAGCAAGATTATGCAAACACCACTCAACTGATTACCATGACATTTTGTGGAGAGGCAAGGCATGACCCAAGGAAGAACCCCCCACATATACACACACTCTTCTCACTTTGAGAGCCAGGGCGCTTTGATATAAACAGCCAAGAAACCAATCCTGTCTCTTTGAGTTTGGGGCAGAGGCAGGGCCATATCAACATATTAATAAATAATAAAAGAAGGTATAGAGTTACATTTAAGGTATTTTAAGGCAAATTCTTTTAGCAATGACATTACAAACAAAATCCACAAAAAGAAATGAGAAGACACAAAACATTTATTGATGCATCACAAATGACTAATGTTACTACTGCTTGTAGTGGCAGGAATTGGATTTTATTTATTTTAACTCTAACTTTCTTTTATTACCAAATAAGTTTACATAAAGGAATCTAAGCCAACAATTTGATCCTTGGCGTATAGCCAATTTTAAATACCGTTAGGTTTTTTTTAAAACTTCTACTCAGTTAAGTGAATTAATGGATTGTTGATGAAAACAAAATCTGGCATGTTTAAATTACTTATTTTTTAGTTTTCGCAATTTGGAGTAGATCCAAATAAATAGTGAATTTAAATGTGGTTTCAAAAGGAGACAGTTGAGTCTTGGTGGAGGTATGAACTTTACTTGATATATGTGAGGTTAAAGTGTAGAAAAAGTGATCATTTATTTGGTTGATTTGTCAGATGCATCAGGGGACAGGTGTCCTTTTTCATGCTTGCAGGAATCTGATAAATGGACTTTGAGGGTTTTTGGCGAATACAACAAATAAACACTGAGTGAGGCATACAAGAAGTCAAACAATAACTTGCATGCACACACATGCAGAGATCCAGTCAGAGCTCCCACTTGGACTTTGGGATTATGAGAGTCAAGTTTCCCTTTGAGAGCATTCTTCCAACCACCTCCTCCAAAAGCTTCTCATTTGTGAATTCATTTTGCATGAATGAAAAGGAAAATAAGTGTTGTTCTTTATCTTCAATCTTTAAATTTCATGCTTTTCAAAGTCGGCCTCCTAGCCTGTTTTCGCAGTGATTTGTGGTCGATCAGCAGTTGGATAGCGCTGCCAAATTTTAACACTGAGCCCTTGTGGATTCTCTAACAAGGCCGGGCCTGTCTAATACAAGAACACATCACAAATCCAGTTCCTTCCTGCCTGATCTGCAGTAATATCCCCAGCTCACATCACTTCCTCTTCTCATATGTTGTGGACATATGCAACAGATGCATTTGTAACGACAATGCCTTTAAATCACTTTTGGAAAAACAGTGAAAGTGCTATTCCAAGCGTATCACAATTATATAGCTAAGATTTCACAAACAGCTGTTCGATTTTTGACACTGAATCCCATGCTTTTGTTCTGGATCATTGCAATTTCCCCTCTGAGTTGGATCAAATGGAAAGTTTTCACGAGGAGATAAAATATCACAACTGTTTGAGCATGTTCTCTGTTAGACAATCTTAAAAACGAAACAATGTGTGTGACATTTTGGGAAATATACTTGTGTGATTCCTGGTGGAGAGTAAAAGAGATGGATGCAATTTTTGTGTTTGTAGATGAAATATTACACCCTGACTCTCGGAAGTGACTGTGCGGTCTAAAAATTGCCGTTTTGACACTTTCATTCTAAATATAAAAAAATCTGTCCTTTTCTAAAATTTGCAATTTTAGAAAAAGACAGATTTGTAACAAGAGCGGAGGAGAAAAGGCGAATAGGCATCTTTTCTGGTGTCCAACCAATCAATAAACTCGTCCACTGGCAAGTACACACATGCACATGCACATGCACAAGCACGCGCACTCAGAGACGCACACAGACACACAAACACACACAAACAAACACACACATACACACACACAAACACACACACACACAAACACATTCTCAGATATGCCTGGTGAATGGTAATGCTGTGTTAATGAGTTTAAGCTGGACTACACCCATGTGAGGGGTGAGTGGGTGCAGCCAGTCTGGTTAAAAAAAAACACAACTGACCAGCCAGCGTTGTAACATGTTGTGGCGTGTTTCAAAATTTTGTACATCTATGCAAATCTGCTGCTAAATTGTTTCCTCCGGCTCTGGAATTTTACTGAACTTTTTATTGACGCGGAAGACAGTATTACCTTACGCATCCTCGTATCAGTTATCTCGACTTGTCTTTCCCCCTCATCAGAACACAAGCGTGCATATATGAGCGGACACAACATCAGCACAGCACCCCCCCCCTCCTCTGCTCAATTAGTCTCTTTTCTACTCTGCTCTGCTGATCCCTCTTAAAACTGAATCCAGTCTTATTCCCATTCCCCCTCCCACCCTCACCTCTCTGGTTCCCTGCCTCATGACTCACACAGGATAATTTTCAGTGTCACAATCAGTCGGAAACGTGGGTAAATATAGATCAGAAGCCTTAAAGACGCAGTACGTGTGAGCGAGCACATATCATGCAGACACGCCTCAGGGAGGGGTTTTTGCGGACTTGTGATTTCTCTCGGCTTACATCAGCCGCGTGAGGTGATTAAGCACGTAACCTGCTGCTGGTCTGAAAGCTATCGTAGGAGCTTTAATGATCTTTTATTGTTCTTCATTTTCACTCCATCCTGCTTTGCTCCTGATTCTGATGTCACCAATTTATTGTATTGCATCAAAGCTTTGTATGTCTAGATTTGAGCGTGGCATAAACAAACAGCGGTATTGGGCTACATGAGTAACTTTTGTTTGTCTAAATAGCCACGCACCAAAACCTCTTATGACCAGTCAAAGCTGAGGTGTGGCATGGGAAACTGTTGAAGAACATAGTTTAAAGATGACTCCAAACTAAAGACGGACATTCTTGCTAACCCCAACAACCTGGTGCACACCCAAGTGGAGCCGAGCAACGGCGAACATGTTCACTGTAGTAACCCCAGGGAGCATTAGGACAATGAAGAACAGGTGTCCACACCATGTGAGCAGCTAACCTCTGTCATGAGCTGCAGTGGAACGAGCACTGGCCCCATCCACGCCCTATCTGACATCAGCCAGTCAACCCGTGATGGACCGTAACACCCTATGCTGGGAAAGTATGGACTGCATTACAGTCATTCAATCACCAAAGGTACGAACAATATAATTGAGCTCAAGCTTGAGTATACTCAATTGCTAAGGACCATGTGTCTGGCTGTAGCTTCGATAAAGAAAGCTAAATACAACAGCCTACTGCAGCCACAATGGGGTAGTAAATTAAAAGATGAAAACTATCAGGCAATATCAAAAAAAAATCCCTTCTGATATCAAAGAGAGGTATTCTTTCCAATTTGATATCATTGCCATTGATTATTACTATTAGCTTTAACATGTCATGTATTGCCTGCTTTGCTTGTCATGATAGCACGCCAGGGATTTAGAGTTTATAACTGTCGCATCCAAATGGCCTAAAAAAATCATCATACCTTAAATCAATCCAGTTCTAGACAAGTTAGGTTATAAAAACCTATGATGTGGTGACATTCTGCTTAGTTCGACGGTTGGGTTGTAAAGTTACCTTGGGATTTTTTTAGTTGCATCATCATAAGTAAACAGCACGTGATTACATTCAACTTTTTGCAATTGAACTTTTGCCTGACAAGACCGCAGTTTAAGATAAATCATGAATCATGATTTCCCTCCCTTTTCTCTGCATAATCTATTATGTCTGACGTCCAAATGGGAGTCTGGATGAGATAAAACTGATAAACACATTCCCCACACACACACACAAACACACACATCTCTATTCATTTCCTTTCTCCTACTGACTTACTTTAATCTTAACCAACTAGTAATGGCCTAACTCTAACTCAATCATAACCCTAACTCTAAACTTACCATACCCTAACCTTAACTTCCTTTTTTGTCCCCACAATGTAGCTGAGTAGTCAGGTGTAGGGGCCCTGCAACATGAGTAACACCTGGGCATATAGTTTATGTTCTAGTACACTTGTCACTGGTGACTCAAACTCTAATGGGTTTCTCTCTACCCCGAAAGGGTCAGAATGTATGTTTAACGGTTTTATAAAACAATGATTAATGTATTTTCCCATAATAACAGTAAGCAGTTATCTGCAATTGATTATTCACAGTATATGTTTATAGATTAGTGAAATAACAACCTGGAGATTTATAGGATACAACTCAGTCCTCTCAAAGAGGGTGAAAAGCTATTTAATTTAACTAATAGACTTTTTGTCTTGAAACCTCTTTATCAAAAAATATGTAGTTTTGTATATAAACTGAGTAATTACCTCCTTTTAAGTGTCAGATTAAAACCACTCAAAAAGTCCAAACAGATTTTAAATCAATAATGTTTTACTAATGGGCAAGACAGGCCGCTAGCTGGCTCGCTAGGTTCTGTGTTCCTTGTAAATCAAAGATTAGATTGTTTATGGCATTCTTTGGGGTGTTTTACCCGGTGAAGTGGGCCCCCCAATTTCCAGGGACTATGTGGTGTGCTTTATATTTAGGTATGCACATAAAGAGCATGAGTAACGGAGAGCAGCGCATTAGCGCCATGCAAGAGCTAATCCGGTGGGAAGTAGCAAGCAATGGGGCTAAGAGGGAGCTAGTTTCAAAACAAACATGGCCAAAGATCTACATTCATAAGGGTTAGATTTGGTCCAGGGGCCTGGAGATCAGCAACTGCTAAAGTGTCACTGAACAAGTCACTAATCCCACACTCTGTTAACTAAAAACTGCTCTTTTTCCTCCCTGGTGGATGAGGGGGACAGGTGACATGATAACCTGGTAAAGCAGAACAGAAGAGTAGCCTGTATTCATTCATAAATATACACGGCATCAAACTTGCCCAAAATATGATGTGGGGGAAAATAGCGAGTTATATTGCAGTCAAACCAGAAGATTTATTCAATTTATTTGACAGCAAGACGCATTATTGTTTTCAGAGAAGCTTTTTGAATCCGACCTCCTGTTCTGGAAGTATTGATTGTTGTCATTCAGGATTTGTTTGAGGAATGAACAAATGCAAAGAGCAGATTATGAGGGATACTGTCTTGCTTCAGTCACCAGTGAGGTCAAATATGTTCCAGGAAGGCCGGTTTAAGCAACAGTTTCATGAGTCTGAAGGCTTTTCAGACGCCAAAGCTCTGCACAGCATTATATAATTCTATGAGGTAGGATTCTACAAAGTTTCCTGACAGGCATTAGGTTGATAATCGTCATGCAGTTTAAGTTTTATGAAAATTATAGAATCAGCCTGGTACTGTAGGAAATACAAAAAATGTTGATTGGTGAAGATGATGTTAAATAACAGCAAAACTGCAGCAATTTTTTTGCTGCAGCGTGTTTCTTTATTTTGCTATTTGTTAGCATCAGGCTAATGAGAGATTCAATGTGGATATAATCATCATTTTTTATGCAATTATGGGCAGAGAAAGTCGATATTCTCACACCAGCTTTAACTTAAGTCCTGGTTCATTCTTTGTTGGCATTGCTGTGGCTTACTTCTGTCCCAGATCTAGTCAACAGAAACAGACGACCCAATTACCACTATTCCACTTCGTATGATCGGGATATGAAATGTTGGCCAAATCTGGACCAGACTAAAACACAGTTTGGCCAAGATTTGGGCCAGTTCTAGTTTATATAGCTGCTTCTTGGTTGACATTCAGTGTTGTTAATGCCATTAATCCACATGGTATGTGGGCCGTATAAGGATATGAAATCGCAAGCAAAACTGGGCCAAAACTACTTCTCAATGTGGGAACTATCATTGTTATAATTATTTTATTTTTTTCCTGTTAATAATGACCGCAATTTGCAGTAGTTTTTGCTATTGTTATTGTTGGCCAATGAAGATGCTATGTATCCTTACTGGTGACAACACTTTTCAGAAATGTGTTGTTTCCGGCGGCGCTCCTGAACGGCTGCCTGCTTCATTGAACAGATTAATTACTGCACACTACTTCAAAGTGCCATTTTATTCATAGGGATGAATGTCTGTCTGTCTGTCGTTAAAAGCGTGCAGGGATTTCTTATTCGTCTGTTCTATTTTCATCCAGATTACATTCTGCATCGGCAGATTTGTGAGCACCCACTTGCCGCACAAAAAACATGGAAAAATCACGCTGCCTATTTAAAACACAGTATTCACAACACAGCAACCTTTTCCTTATTTTATATAAAAACAATATAATTTGAAAATAAATATGCTTTACTGTTTTACATAGACACAGAAAACATGTTAATAGTGAAGAAGAGACAAAGAGAAATTATAATGAGGGCTCCAAGACTGATGGCAGATTGTTATCCAAATTTGTATGGTAGTAGTGTATGAGTGAGCTGCTAGCAGTAGTTTATTTGTATTTGCATCTTGCAGAACACAGGTCCGCTACATTAAATACTTAAATACAACTTACTAACACCTAAACACATATGTGCATGTCGGCAAATGCACATGGACACGCATTCATACACACACGTACACAAAACACGCAGATACATTAAAATTCTACACAGCACCCACACCCTTAGATAAGAGGGGTTGAGAATCCAGAGTGTCATCAGTACATCAATACAAGTGATCCATTAAGGGAATGTTAACAAATCATGTTTGATTTTTTTTTGTCGTAGAAATGCACAGAGAGTCTCCATGCTGAGAGTAGCCATCAGTGACCTTACAAATGGGGGAGATAGGACAGCCACAGGAACATAACACTGCATATATAAATAGACCAAATTAAATATGGGTAGAAGAATGAATACTGAAAAATACTCTATAACATTATAAATTATCGAGAATGGACTATGGCATAGAGGGATATTAAGTATGTACAAGATAGAAGATATGTAATCAATAGATTCTGTATTGAGTTCAACGACTAATAAAACTACTTTGACAATCCCCTCTCCTGAAAAAGGAAAACAAAAAATAATTTAAAAAGCACTCGAAAGATTTCTCAGTACATTTTGTGAGGCACAGTTTTTCAAATGGAATCTACAGTATAGGATGTTTTCAGTGGTTTTCATGAAGGACATAGCCAAACATATGATGCTATCATCGATGACCAGTATCCCTTTAAAGGTATACGGCACTCCAGAGTCTTTTCTCCTGCAAGCTGATCACAATAGTGACAATATTGTGTTTGTCCAGTCCTGCAATGTCCTCAGAGGATAGGAAGCAATATCACGGAGACACAGATTCAAGATTTCCATCGTCCGTCGCAGTGTCCTTCTGTTATAGTCCAAAAACAAAAGTAGACATTTGCAGACGAGAGTCCATCCATCGTTTTAGAAAGGAGGGTGCGTCCATGTCCTCTTCAGCCTCACCCACTGTTTTAGCAGTTAAATATATCTTAGATTGAGAGGTTTTGCAACTTTTGATTGACACACAACCACAGTAGACTCATATCCAGTGAAGTAATTGCATACAATGAATCGACAACGAGACTACACCTGCACTGCAAGCCTGTTAGAAATGCAAAACCACATGGCGGCTATTTGTGTTTTGTCAAATGATGGGTTTAGTTATTCGTTTCTGTAGCAGCATAACAATTCTGTACTCTTTTTTTCTTTTATCATGGTCTATGTACAAAGAGATATACAGTGGGAGGAAACTTCAGTTCGTCTTTCTTTTTGTTCTCTCTCAGCCAGTCCAAGGGGAATGCTTTCCACAGAAAAGAAGAGCTTACGGTTCAAAGGTCAAAGTGCTGTGCTGTGAAATATCTCTAGAATATTCCTTCATCTTGTACATCTGGTGATCCCACCTCTCTCATCTTCTCGGCTTGTCACATCTAAACAAGAAGAAAGGAAGAAAAGCAAAAGATTTTAGCTTTTTAGGGCATTTTCTACGCACACACAAACACAGACACGCACACACAGACACAAAGGCAAGCACGCACACGCACACACAGGTACCTAACATCAGATCCGGTCTAACTCCTATTTGACAATTTTGTATAACTCCTTTGATACTTCTTTCTAGGTCAGCTATTCCTATTATATGATAGATGCTTTCATGATTAGAAATTCGAACCCTTCATCACCTTCACAAAGTCAAAAGGAATAGTTCAACATTATTTACTTCCTGACTCTATTGCAGACAGTTGCATCAGAAAGTACTCTCATGTAGGCATGCATGCTAAAAATGAAGCTGGAGCCAGAGGGCAGTTAACTTAGATTAGCATTAAGACTGGAAATAGTGACAAATCATTTATCCCAGCTCTGTGTGAAAGTAGTAAAATCTACCACCAGCAGCTCCAAAGCAAAATATGTTTATTTCCTCTTGGTTTAATTGGTACAATAACTCATGTCTAAAGCCACACATTTAGCAAAATGCTTATTTTCATTCCCTCAGAGAGTTGTTGAGAGAGTTGATGTCAGTATGGAAAACTTCTTTGCGAAGAAATGCCTATCAACACATCTAGCAGCGCGCAACTTTACAAATACAGTAATTTTAATTTCTATTTTCTTTCAACTTCTTATGCAGAACCCAGAAGCTTGCGTTCCGCTTTAGTTTGCTAAACCCTGAACACTCACTTGCAGGTCCTCTCGTTGAGCTCTAGCTGGCGTTCTTTACAGTATTCGTCTGTGTGTTTGCAGGAGCACCGGCAGGTTGCGGGATCCTGCACGAACAAACGCTTTCTCCTCTCTGAGCAGTGATCGCAACATGGCTCACAAACACTGGACACAGAAAGACAGACACAGAGACAGAGAGAGAGACGGGGAGGAAGAGGGAGAGACGCAGATTATTATTATGTTCTATAACCAACCATGAGAGAGGTCACCCTAAGTCCAAACCTTTTTATATGCTCCACTTTTGCTCTCTCATGCCATTGCCTGACAAGTTGTGCATGTGGTAGTTTGGTAGCGTTGCACAAAGATTTCCCACAGAGCAGGCACATACTCAAGCAGTAAACTTCCCCACAACCCCCGCGTGGATTGGACCGCTCACAAATGCCTAGGATGTGTTAGACATGCAGTGAGAAAAGCTCTTCGCCTGCTCTTGCAACGCAAAACGACAAATCTTGGCATAGGACTGCGGGTCAATGACAAGACACTTCTGACCCTCTCTATTAAAGACGTTGTGAATCCTGATAAAGAAGACTCAAGGGTCTGCTTGGTTCTCCGTTAAGAAAAGTTTCATTTTATTGAGTGAAAACTGAAGACTGCATTTCCCACAAAGAGACATTAGATTCAGAACAGAGGCTAAAAATGAACAAAACGAAGGCTCAGGTTCTCCATTGACATCTCAATATACAAATTACAAATAACAACACAATCATGTATCCTGTCACAGTATCAGCAATAAAGGAACAGATCATAATTGTAGTATATTTGAATAAATTAGGGATGCTTGTTGTATGGGCTCAGAGACAAAAAGCACCCGAACAAAGACACAAAAAACTGTGCTTGCTTTACAATTTGCTGGTTTACAAATCCCCTATAGCAACAAAGAAAAAGGCAATAGATGGCCATCACTTATCTTCACAATACATGAAAAGTACCAGCATTATGCAGGGGACAGCAAAAAACAAATCTGCAGGAGATGAAAAGAAGAACGAGTGGAAAGCAGACGGGTACGAGACACAGCTAAGCAGCACAGACTCAACACTGAACACAGAAGCGTGATTACGATCCTGGCGATCCCAGAACAGATACCAGAACAGTATGAGCCGGCCTGCGGAGCCATGCTGGTGGAGCTGTGATTTGTGTCAGTAGAAGGTTCAAGTTACACCTAGCAGTCGATGCAACGTTTGTTTTTTAAAACACGTCTATAATCAATCAAGATACTCGCTATCTGACATGCTAGGAGTAACTTGTACCTCAGGTCTCTACTGTTTTTCCTGATACGTTGTCTGTATCTCATCCCAACCATCGTTCTCTTTTCATAATACGGAGTGACATTCTTTCGAACATTGTTCTGGAGAGTCTGGGAGGAGATTAGGAAATGTGGATTTGAGGGGTGGAAATGGGTTATGGTTCATTTCTCATGAAATATGGCTGTGGCAAGTCTACTGCATCGCTGTTATGTAAGGTTTTGCTAATGCTACGTTAGCAAACAGTTAACAGCTGATAATTCTGGGTGACATTGACGGATGAGGACAGAGTTAGGACAATGCACAGGAGCAACATGCTAACTGATGTGGCTAACGGGCAAATTAAATGGTGCAAAATTAGAAGGGACAGAGGAGCTCCTCCCAAATTAGCTTAACCATGAGAAGCCCAACACTCAGGTGCAAGTAGGTGGAGAAGGCAGAGCTGACATACGCATCGTGAATTGTTTTGTCGCGGTTTTTCTTTCGTTTTCTCTTTAGGCCTTTGCCCTTGCCTTTCCGGGATTTTCTGCAAGAGAGAGAGGACAACAACGCAGATTGATGCCTGAGAGACTGTGGTGGACTGAAGTGTTTGGAAAAACCTTAATATGACGATGGCTAAAAATCAACATGGATCAAAGGCGATCTTTCTAGATTTCTACCAATTAAAATGCAGGAGTCAAAAAAATGTGTAATTCCAACAGGTTGCTGTTTGATTAGTTTATTGTTAATGATTGTATTGTTTGGGATTATGACTTGTTACATTATGAGGAAGGCATCAGGCAGTGTTAACATGAGCGTCTCAACCAAATCTCAACAACTTCACTGAGGGATGATGTGATTTTAAAGACAGCTGCACAAATTTACACAACCATTTTTTTCTGTTGAAAGATGAAGCAACCATCGTGACCTGATTTGCAAAGACACACCATCGGCAGTGCATATTACTGTACATTGTTATCTATATTATACATTAATGAAATATTATAAATATCAAATCTACGCTTTGTAGAACAGTGCAGTGACTCAGCAGAACACGAATAATAGTCTGAAGTTTGGCTCGGGCAGTGACCCCAAAATGTCCTTCATGTGATATTAAAATTGGATTGTACACCAAAAGTGCATCTGGCAACTTATCTGGGTCAGTGCTTTATGGCTGATTCAACTTGTTTCAGCAACAAACGATGTATGTACAAACTGTCTATACACCGGGAGCTTCACATGTGCAGGCTGCATCAAAATCTCTGTGTGTCTGCTCAAGTGCAAGCTGAGTTACACAAGTTTCTTTACTGTGTGTACAAAACTATACTGACAACTTTAATACTCAACTAGAAGTGCAAAAACAAAAACAACGTTGGTTCTACGGTTATTAATGATATTTGCAGTATATAAGTGCTGATCTTTAAATACACAAAAAACAGAAAAATTGTAAAACAAAACCAAAAAAAAATACATAAATAAATATAAATATGCCCTCACCATGATTAGGCATGGCATGTCCAGTTATTTAAAATAACATGTGCACAGTACATCATAGGGTCCGAACAAGCCCAATTTGTAACTCCAAGATCTGGTGACAGCATTTCAATTTTCACTTTACCTGTTACCCAGCAGCATGTTACATATTTAATTGTATCATTCATATATTGGTGATAGGCGGATGTTACCCTTGACTGCATAGGCAGTGGAAATTTCCAGATGAGTCAATGGACAAATTGAAAAGTAAATGTTTGCAAAGGACAAATACAACTGGGTAACAGGTGAAAATAGATAACGTCTAAGCTGTGCTAGAGCTTTTGTCAGTCTGTGTGTAGGTACAGCAGTGCTTTAAGCTTAATGCCATAATAGGCAAGCTAACATGGTCACAATGGCAATGCACAGATGTTGATGTTTAACAGGTATAATGTTCACCATGTTCACCATCTCAGCTTTAGTTTGTCAGCAAGCTAATATCAGCCAATTAGCACTATAGCCTACTACTTTAAATCATCACATTTGTATTTGGAATTCTTCATCTGCGTGTAGCAATTACTTCAATAACTGCAGTTACAAATGTGGCTAGTTCAGACCCAGTTGTGAATCAATGACAGATGAGTCCCCATCAGAAAGACACAGGATGAAGCTGACGTCTTGTAAATGTAACAGTTTCCTCTTGTGACTGTTCAGAGGTCAGTTCCAATGTGGAAGTTGACATTTATGTGGTTACACATCCTCAGTGGGAAAACTCATCCCGACAGAATCGCATGCCTCACGCTACTGAGAGGTCAGGGGCCGACGTTAAATATAAAAAGTATGAAAGCGTCAGAAACAGGAGTTGAACGACCCTAAGACCAAATCACTTTGTAGCAGCAGGCCTCCGACGTGGGACTCGTAAAGAGTAAAGACAAGGTTAAAGGGGAGGTCTCAAAACGGAGCCTTATCTATACGACAGACAAACTGACGTAAAACCAAAATACAACAAACGATCGTTCTGCAATAGAAAGATATTAACAACTGGTCACAGTATCGGAGGATCCACGAGTTTTACGACTCGCAGCACACTGAGTTCCAATGCATGGCGGGAGAGGATGACTCAAGCGAGGATCATAAACAGAAACCTTTAAAAGGTCAGAAACACTGTTATCTATATCAGAGCAGAAGACACCGGAGCAACAGAAGTTAAGTGGGATGTAAACAGTAAAGAAGAGAGGAGAGGAATGTCAAAAAGAGAGAGAAAAGAGAGGGAAGGTGTAAAGGACAGGATTACAGAGGGCGATGACCCCATCAAGTGTCACTCATTCACCTGAGTGGCTTTAGCGGATATTCCCTGTGGTTATCACCTGAGCGCTGAACGCTAATCTTAGGATAACCTTGTGCTGTACTTTGTCTGCTGCGGGATTTTAATTGAAGTGTTTGTGGATGAAAAATGCAGAGACAGCGGAAAGGAAGGTGAGAATATGGCAGACGGATCAATTGAGCACAAATAGCATAAGGGATAATGTTTAGTTGCAGACGCCTGAGAGCGAAACGAACAGAGATCAAATCTCAAATCCCCCATTGTTTCCCCCCTCGACCCGGCCTCCATGCAGAGAGAGCGCTGTACTCACTTTTCTTTCTGTTCTTTCACGTCAGTCTTCTGCCTGAAACGCAGGAACAAAACAAAAATGGCATTAGATCACGGCGTGCTGTTGACTCCACGTAAACAGATACATATCAAGATCATCACAGACCAGACGGCTCATTATCAGCACGGCTGAGCTCACACCAATCTTCCCAAATCATGTTACATCAGCTTCCTTTACCAGAAACTGTGGTTGTCTGGTTTTCACTTTCAAATGGCAATGAACCAGGTTTGTTGGGAAATAATGCAGTGTACACGCACACACACACACAAACACACACACACAGGCACACAAGAGGTGTGTTTACTGATGGATACACACACATGACAACAAAACTACAATAGCAGGTTGTCAGCTTTGTTTCGTTACTCGCAGAGTGTGTAGCTATGAATCATGATTGAAGTCAGGCGGTCGGAGTCACCGAGCCAAGTTTCTAGTTGACAGAGCGGTACGATAACTAAGGCGCGAAGGTGTAATCGTTATAAATCATCAGGAAGAATTCCATGACGGCAGGCCAGGTTTGTAGTCTTTGTAGCGGAGCACGCCATTCCTGCGCTGATTCAAGCAAAACGATGTAATGCGGCGTTACCGACTGTTTTTTTATCTCACTGATATGAGCCTCGTTGTTTAGTCTCCTGCAACTGTGTCAGGGCTGTATTATTAAAGAAACCGCTTATCCTAGTCACAGCACAAATTTTATTTGATTCCCCTCTGTTCTATGAAGTGATTATGGCATTAACTTATATTATTTCCATTTGCAGTATATATATATTTGTATAAGATTGAATATATATCATGCTAGATATAGTTTTTGCTGACTGTAACACTATAGTGCAAATGACAACTTCAAAACAGTAAATTGATGAAATTGATTGAAGGTTAATGGCCTCATCTTAATGGTTTTACAGGGACATATTGAGTCAGCAGAACTGCATAAAGTTCAGAGTGGCCTTTCTTAATAGCCAGGGCCTCAGCAGATAACGCGGTGCAGCCTCTCTGAGCACACAGAGACTAACTATTCAACATACTTTCGATTCAGTAGCTCCGGGAAGAGGCTCAAAGTGACAACGGATCGTGACCCTCGGGCCAAAAGTCCTCCCTAGAATGTGTGTTTGCTTGTTGGACTGCCTTTGAATGTGGGAGGATGATACACGTCCCCTCTGCCTGGCTGTGACACAGCTCATTCATGTCACACACGCTCAAATCTGGCTCCGGGACAAAAAAGGCTTAAATAGATTAGATTGAAAACAGTTTATCTGCCTGAGAAAACAAAAGTGAGAGTAACAAACTGAGTGAACTTGTTCACTCAGTTTGTCGTCGCTGAGCAGCAGGTCTGACAGGAGAAGTCGTCTTATTGCGACTGCAGGGCACGGAGACGACATGGCGTGTATCTCGGAGATCGATAACTAAAGCTAGGATGACCTTTACATGGAGCAGAGGGAAGACAAAGGGGTTGCACTCACACAAATGTGATTCCTTTACTTGAGCAACGAGATGGAATGAGGATAACCTGGAGCAATGTGCTGAGACGTCTGCTGAGATGTGTGTGCTCCTTTCTTTTTGAGACAGAAGCAACGATAAGACGCCGTGTGTGTCGTCCCGATAGGTTTCTGTTAAACGTGTCAAACTTGACACATTGCGTCTGAGCGTCCTCTGCTCTGATACTCAATCACACAGCGGTTTGCATTCCAGTACTTGTGTGTGTGTTGTGTGTGTGAATGTGTGTGTGTGTGTGTGTGTTGGGGGGGTTTCTTACCTACACTCACATGCGCTGTGTTCTGTAAAACTCATGTCAATATCATTTTGCTGTACGTGGTGTTTTACTCTTTTAATCTGCAAAAAAAGGAGATGAAAAGTCACAGAGTTAAATAACATACATGTTTACACAAATGCTACACGTCCTGTGAGATGTGAGTTATGATACAGACTTTAAAGAACAGACCGATTGAAACAGACACATAGAAAGGTCACTGTGTTTCCCACCCTGCTCCTCGGATGATTAATTGGTTCAGGGGGGTTAAGCCGATCAAGAGCAGGAAGGCAACAACTCTTGATCAGCTTAAATCCTATGTTTTAGTTCATCATGCCGGGGGGGGCATTGAAATAAAAAACAGGACTAAAGATGTTAAAAATGAAGACGTTTAACTTGCAGGAACCGGTAACAATAGATACAAAGTTCAACAAGAGCTCGACCACAGTCCTCGTGTTGTCTCAACCGGAGGGATCGGTGGAGTTTCAGAGGAGCAGAGGTGAATTTGTTTTTTAAAGACGCATCGGTTTAATTTTTGCCCGAATGTGAAGCAAGAGCAGCCTTTGCGCTAGTTGCACTGAGACTGACTTGAAGTGGCTCTCGTGCCAAAGAGAAGGGCACTTGGAGGGCTCTGGACCAATCAGAGGGACACTTGATGTTGCCAAGTGTCTGTGCTCCTCAGCTGTGACATTTGGGCGAAAAATAAGCGTCAAGTGTCTTTTTCAGACACAGTAACCTCACGGTTGAAGAAAGGTTTAGAAGCTACAAAAGGTCACTCCCACCCTGCGTAACCCCTGTAACAAACTCATACAGTTGTAGATAATGCTGCACGCTGACCTGCATTGTAATGTTATAGGTGGACGTCGGCATGCATTGCAGTATCTCATCGTTGCAGTAGCCGGCGCAGCGCGTCAACACCACGCAGGACGGGATGAAGATGTGCTCCACCTCCTCCGGGTACTCCTGCAGGATCTCCACCAGCAGCTCCCGGGGCTGGCACCTGCTCTTGTTGTACACCTCCATTATAGGGATCACTGGGAGACACAGAGGGGTGCACAGTTATAAAATGGCAGAGGAGCCCCAGACTAAACCACAGACTCCTGAATGCCACTGTGGCGTAACAGTAACAGACTACAGGACGAATTTGAATTCTGAAAAAAGCTGGCAGGCTCTCAAGGGAGTCAGAGTGCAGGTGATAAAGCCTGTGCATGCATGCACACACACGTTTCACTTTCTATTATTCCATTGGGAAGACCTTGGTAACCTTGGTTTGAATACAAATAAATAGAGATTGACCTATGTTGGCAATCGCCATTAGGAAATAACAAGTGCTCTGTTAGTCTAAATATCGTTATAG
Source organism: Pseudopleuronectes americanus (assembly GCA_038501795.1). NCBI lineage: Eukaryota > Metazoa > Chordata > Actinopteri > Pleuronectiformes > Pleuronectidae > Pseudopleuronectes > Pseudopleuronectes americanus. Next base: position 9,650,162 of record CM076734.1, on the reverse strand, counting down.
GAACCCTTCTGCTGGACTTGAGAGTCACCTTGTTTCTTTTTTACAGTTTTGCCTTTGCTCTATTGTGATCAGCTCATCAACAGCTGTACAATAATAACCCCTTGTCTGCTCTTTCACCTTCAGTCATCGTTGCAGGGGTTCTGCTCTTGAGAAAGATGTTACAACACTTCCAAAATATCACTCAGAAACCCTAGTGAGTCTTACGCCAAACCAAACACACTTCAGCTTCTGATTCTCCAAATTTGATTGGGCAATGTTGGGATTGTGCAAAAAGAACCTAATGAAACTGTGAGTGAGCCTAGAGGGGGAAATTCCATTCTTTAAAAGAGTCTGGTCACCACAACATTTCCCCTGGCGTAACCTCAAACAAAAAGGAATGCTGTTACAAGGTGAAAACATCCACGTGTTGGAATTTAGAGGTAAAGCTTTGCTCATGTAACAAGAACAAGGGAGTTTGAGGAGGGGGGGATTAATCTTGGCAGGGTCAAACTAAAAAATGTCCACCAGGAGGCGATAATTTGCCTTTAAAGCCAAGGTGAACCTCAGACCAGCCCTTTTTCTGTTTGGCCGTGTGCCAGCCATGGAACCCAGTCCCACTGTATTCCCACGGTGCCCTGTGGGACACCTACCGTCATGTGGACCTCTTTCTGTGCTCTTCGGTATGTGGGCGCTCTGCAAGAAGAAACAAAAAAATAAAAAGAGACGTTAGTAACTGTATATTTTGCAAGAGCTTAGAAAAAACCAGACAGTGCCATTTACAGTTGCGCAAAATATAAATATATTAGCATTTGGACATTTCTGTTGTCAGAATATGAAAATAGGGACATTATGTGCCTTGTCTTGGACCAACAGATTAGAGGGCAACGAGGGTCAACTGTTGATATAGTGTCTGTTATACCTAAATAAATAAATTAAAGAGTTTCAAAGAGCAGGATTCTAATTTCACAGCCTATTTGTAAACTTATTCTTGAAACATGACATTTGAAGAAGACGCCAGAATGTGCCATTGAACATTTAAAACACACGAATTTCAGATTATGGAGCTAATTAAGTTGCTGTCATTAATCCTCGTGTGTGTTGTTGGTATAAGACCTTATATGGCCAAATATTTGACCAGAGGTACAAGCAGCCAAACGAGCTGATCCAAATTCTGCCACATCATACGTGGCAGAAACAAATCCTCCACACAGTTGAGGTAAGTTTGCTTGTGTTGGATTTTTTTCGAAGCTTTTCTATGTTCCTCTGCAGGCGACACGGATTAATACTTGTTGCCACTAAAACCGGTAAGAACCCCAGCCTGCTTCTTTTCCTTCTCGGGGGCGTATCGCTGTCACCACACCAGTCGGACCACAAAGGATTTTTTGGCAACTTTCCATCCGTGGCGCGCATTTACGCACAGCTCCCTGTCGCCTTTTTCCACGCACACGCACAGCCCCGCGCGCCTCCTCGCCTCTCCCTCCCTCCTTTTTTTTTCCACACACAAGCGCGCGCAATTGGTGCAATGTCTCGCCAATATTGCGTGAGACCCGGGTCCTGTACAGCCTCGCACCGGCATGTGTTCACTGAGTGTGCGCCTTTGTGGAAAGCGCACAAACTCGTTTCGATCCCTCAAATGAAAGAGTAGAGAGAGAGAAAGGCTGTGTTGGTTGTCAGAAGTCTCCACCCACTTCTGGTGGCGTGAGAGGGTCCAGCCTTAAGGGGTGCGAGACCCCTGCGCTTCCAAACCCATGTGTACTGTCTTATTAATGGACGAGTGTCAAGCTGTGAACATCGGCCCTTAAACCGAGTGATGATAGGCTGCCTGGAAATGAGCAGTTGAGGCAGCATCCTGATACGATTCCGCGTTGATTGGGCGAATTAGCCCTCATTAAATCAAGCAGTTAAGTCTAATAAACACTTCATCGGACCGTGGAGGGAAATAAATCTCATGGATTTTGGATGAGAGGTACCGTATCGCAACTTGAAACATGGGCTAAAGTGGGAAAACTCCTATTTAAAATCAGGTTAGCGCATTGGTTCTGGAGAGAAATGTTGCTTTTGAAGTGCTGTGTTGCGTTATATCGTCACCTTGAAACCTTTGCTCAAAGCCTGCTCGGCACACGGCAGCTAGATTAATGATTATGGAAAATGATTTACAGTGCGCTCTCAAAGAGCCATTAAAATTCCCCGGTGAACCCGATTAATCTATATCGTGACGCCTGTTCTTCTCTCTCTTTTTTTCTCTCCCGCTCTCCCCCTCCTCTCCCCTGGGGCCGAGTGTTAAAATTCAGCGTGAAAAGTAGTGCTCCGTCTCAGTGGAGCGGGCTCACCATGAGGGTCGCCTCAGTGCCAGGAGTGAACCTGCTCACATGTCCTAATTCAGAATGGAGCCACTGCGCCTTTAAAGCGTAATAATATCTCCAAGGTGGTGTTACAGCAGGCCTGCAGATCACCTAGCGTCAAACTTCACAACATTATTTCAAAAGTCTTCCCCTATGGCACATTTGCGACACAAAAAACGCACCCCCCACGAGTGTGCGGGTTCTGGTTTATAGCGTGGGCTCTGCGTAATGGCTGTTTAAATCTCCCCAAAGCCAGGAAAGCTTCCAGCTTGTTTAAACATGAGCGATGACCTAGCCAGGGGAAAGGCAAGGACGAGCTACACATTAATGACCAGCTCGTCCCGTGTTGTGTTATTCTTTTTCTTTTTTGCTCCAATACACTTTCCGGACTCACCTTGACAGCTGACAGCGTCAAAAATATTAGAGTCAAACTGTCAATAAAGTTCATCGTGTTGGAAAATCCAAAAGGCAGGCGACGTTTTAAAATCCAAGCGGCCAATGTGGCGATTTGTCCTCCAACATGAAGTTTACAAACAAACAAGTACAACAACACAAAGTGGACCGGCGAAAACTTCTGCTCTACAGGCAGGGGGAAGGGGGTTGTAGCGGCAAATCCATGCTGGTCCCGGGGGCTGGAGGGGTAAAATCCTTTGCGCACAACTTCTTCCTTCTCAACTGTTGCCAATTATTTTCAGAATATCCAGAAACACGAAAATCCAAGACGCATAACGCCTCACATTGTTTTGCAACGGACCTTTAGTTGCCTGCACCGGAATGGGAATCCACATTACAAACAAAATAATCCCATGCTTGTTGCGCCAGCCGTCTCCAAGTAGTGTCCATATGAAACTTACTCCTGTGTGCAATCTGAAGCCACGGACCAGGGGTGACGCTGAGTAAAAAATAAAACCGCCTGCTGAGAAATATTCGTCCCCACTGAGAAAACTTTGTCCGCCGGCCCCCCTGGCCGCTGTTTCACTCCTGCGGCACTGCTGCGCACTTAAAGCGGGTCAGCTCAGCCCTCGGTGTTCAGGCACAACGCGGTCGCTCCAAACTGTGGCTCTGCGCGATTTTACGAGCACAGACGTGGATTCGCGGAGGGTAGGTGTGTCCTGTGTCTCTCTCTCTCTCTCTCTCTCTCTCTCTCTCTCTCTCTCTCTCTCTCTCTCTCTCTCTCTCTCTCTCTCTCTCTCTCTCCCTCTCTCTCTCTGTCTCAAAACTTTCATGTGATCACACACCATCACCAGACAGCTTAAAAAAAAACAACTAACAAGTCGTTTAAACACGTATCTTTTTATTTGAGGAGGAGAGAACGAAAGGAAGAAGACTTTTGGATGAAACACCAGCCACTGAAAATCCATTTCATCATCCCCACATTTTCTTATTACCTCTTCTCTGCAGGGATGCCAATCTATTCATAGTTTATAAACACATAGTGCTGTACTTTATAGTTTTAACAGAGATCTTATGTATAATTTAATAGTCTTAGCAAATTCTAAATTTGCAGCTATTATAATATCTTACAATCTGAAATATGTATATGTCATATGATATGTATTATAAATATAATTCAAAAGTCAGATGGTGCCGCACCGGCCCCACGTGCCCTGTACCTGGTGATAGATTCGAGATCAGGACCAATCTTTTCCACAAAATGACGGAGTGAGCGTGTGTGTGTGACCAGACACGTAGCCTTGGTTATATACTGTGTGTGCGTGTGAGCGGATTGGTGTGCGTGCGCCGTGCAACGTAGCAGTCGGTGACCGTGAGTCGTTAACCGCGTCGAGCCGGTCAGTGCGCACACGCCTCATGGAAAGTAGATGAGTCGGACCGGTGACTCGTGACTTCCTGCCGCCACTTCAGGGGTAAGAGACCGATGGAGAGTGACCGATGGTCCGGATATTCTCCTCCTCCTTCTTTTTTAATCCCTTCTTCCCCCCCGACCATCAGCTGAGGCATCACCGCGAGGAGGACGAGAGGGGAACACACGAAAGGAAGTGATTCGAATACGTTGCATAGTGACGTTGATTGTGATGATGAGGATGATGATTAAGGGCAACATCCTCTTCATCACCGGGTGACTGAGTATGTATGTATAGACGTTGTTCTTAATCAAGCAACAGCCACAGTACCTGACCAAACAAATACTCCATTACAAATAATATGATCTAAGTAGTTTAGAATAAAGACATATTATGATCCTGAATTATCATTATGAATGTATTACCATGTAAACATTATATCTAATCGTGATGTTTCAGTGGTAACAACTCATTTCATTGGCCTTCTATACCCCTCAGTCTTTAACCACATATTACATTTTACAATCACATCATATGTGTTGTATGACAAACTTGAAAAGTACAGACAAGCAGCACCAGATAGATAAATGTACCGGTTTGTGACATATAAATACCCAAGTCAAGTACAAGTGTTAAATATACACTTTTGAGTGTTTATATACCAGTTATCACCACTGGTATGTGTTCAATTAATGACAATAATTAATCTGTTTATAATTAATAAAATACTCGTCTGTTTTAAATTAGAGCCTTAAAAGTAAAAAAAAGTTCAAGTTCAAGACCCATCGATTGTATTTGACAGCTGCAGGTTTATTCCCTCAAATTAGTCAGATTTAATAGGTATATCTGTAAACAGTCTCATGTTAAACGTTTAATAACCTATGAATTAAAAAGCTCCCTGAGTTCTAATATTACTTAGTAGTATCACCACATAGTCGTATCGCCCTCTGCTGGACCAACCAGCCCCTGCAGGGCTACAAATGTTTCCTGCTCACTGACAGATTGATAGACACCGAGGAAGCGGAAAAAGAGCTGATAAGTATGTAATGACATAAGTTGGCAGCTATGTGCCTCACATACTCGGCTCGCTTGCGACAGCTCATACCGCGCTGTGCGTTCAAATGGAATGAGGGAGGAAAGAAAAAACCAAGGGAGACAATGAGACTTTACAGTGGGGTGAAGTGAGGCGTGATGGAGCAAGAAAGCAGAGAGGCGAGGTGATGGATAAGGAGAAAGAGCTTTTAGGAAGCGAGGGATTGGGCCCTCGTGTAACTGGAGCAGTGCTGAGAGAGAGGAGTCCCCTAGGCTCCCTACCTGTCCGCAGTTTAATTGAAGAATAACACTTGGGTTCATTAGCGGGATCACAAGCTCCTCTTTCTGCTGACTCAGAGCGTGTGCAAGGTTACAGTGGATACAGTGGGACAGTGTGTGTGTGTGTGTGTGCATCCCAGTTTGTGCTGACTAAACACACTAACAGATATGTAAACACTCACACTTTAATGAAACGGTCCTTTCCTCAAAGTACAATAAACAGCCTCCCCTGCATCGACATGCACGCTGACGCACGCTTGTAAATGTCATCATGGTGAGAGGACATCAGGGTGATTCCTATTTGAGCTGTGTTCACAGCAGCTACAGCTACTTAATCTTTATTTAAAAGAAATACAACAAAGCCGTTTTCACGTTTAAAGTCTGTCTTTTGGCCTTTTCCCATAAGGCCAGTCAGATTTCATGGCACGAGTAGTTTTCCACACAGCAGTGGGACACGGTAGCGAGACGTGGTTACCTTGTTGTGCAGCCTGCAGCTCTTCCTCTAACAGCTCGGCCGGCCTGCTCCTCGTTTCATTACACTAATGACCGACTCGCGCTTTAAGGACGCACTTTCAGCATTAAACGTGGTGACCGTTCAGTTGGCATTAGCAGTAACGTAGCAGTGCGCCGATAATGGCTGTGGGAGAGTGAACAGTAAACACAGAGGCCATTTACAAGCAGTAACGCTGGATAACACGCTTGCGTTGTTTTCTGTGAATCTCTTGCATGGCAATTTGAGTCCCACGCAGAAATGGAAGACCCCGCCATCCAAGATGGAAACTTCTAAGAGACAGGTACAGAATGGAAATACATTAAAGGGCACTTGCTAAAACATGTATGACGATAAATAACATAAAATAGGTTTGATTTCATGGATGAATTATAACTTACAATCAATACTATACAAAGACTGTATATAGAGACGGACGAAATGACAGCTCGCCTAAAGTGAAGCCAAAGTGTCTCAAGGCCACCTGGTGGCTGGCTTCAGTATAGATTTATAAAGACAAACTAAAAAAGTTCAGATACATGTCTAAATTCTACAATTTTAGTTTTTTTCTGTCATTTTAGGTAGCTTCTATCACACTGATGGACAGTATGTCCAAGGGCCATTTTCGTTGCGATAAGTTACGCATGTATTGGCCAGACCTCGCGATTGCGTTTTCTATTCCTCAACCGCTAGACTGTGGAGACTCTGGCTCGTTCTTATCTGGACTATTTTGGCTTCGTCCCAGGATCTTGATGAAAACAATCAGGTGCTTTAAGGGGACTGTTATCTGTGCGTGTGTGCAATTTGGTGCAGCTTCCTTGAGCGTTAGTGGAGACTGCTGGGCCTTAGTGGAAGGAAGCACTCAGCTGAGATCCACTCGAGTTACCTAAGTTTCTCATTTGTTCAGATCCTTGAGTTAAATTATTTTTTCTTTTGTGTAAAAAATTTATAAATGTTTCCATTATGATAATTCAATCATGACTTTGCCAGACTGGTCACATTTTTCCAGTTTTACTCTCGCACACACATTTAATTTTTAAGCCTGAAAATGCTCAAACTATCAATGAATGATTTGCCTCTACAGAAAGGAGAGCATGTGTTTGTGTGTGTGTGTGTGCATGTGAGGATGAAAGTCACATTGTGTAAATGTATAATGTAACAGAGACATTCCATTACCGAAAACCCAATGGCTGACTGCCACTCTCCTTTATCAAACTGGCACCAAATTACACATTCTTCCTCTCCGTTCCTGCTGTTCCTTCTCCTCCTTTCCACCTTGTGCGCTCTCTTTTTGTAAGAAAGAAGTGAGTCTTCGCCTCTCGGTGTGTGTGTGTGTGTGTTTTATCGGGGCCAACCTCTTCACCAATCTTGTATAAATTATCCAGGAATTAACCTTCACCGCTTGTCCCGATAATGTGCCCTGATAACGCTTGCTGTCAAACACCATGTGACCGGGCTGCATACGTGTGTGCACATTTATGCATAGGGGGCGATGTCTGAAACATTAGTGAGATGCACTGTGCGATATGTGTGTGATCTCAGGTGTGTCCGTTGGTTTTGGGGCCCATTGTGTACGTGCGAATGCGTGTGTCTCTGAGATTGGGGTTGAAAAAAGGCAACATCTATTGTTATGACTCAGAGGAAGAGAGGTGTGCGCACATCACAAGGATGAGATTGCTTCTTTTCAGCTGCAGAGGTTAAGTGATTTATCGAAACCCCCGCCAAAGCCGACTCTTACGCAAGAGGAGAGAAGAAGGAATCTTTGTGTCTTTATCGAATCTCAGGGACAAAGCAACTCTTTCTATTTTCGTTACTATTCAACAAATGTCATTCCATTCCTCACGCAAAACATCTGACAGCCATTTGGACTCAATGTGCTGCAGATGACTTCACTCACCCTCCTGACAGTGGCTTTATAAATCATTGGCCAATCAGAGCCGCGGCCAGTGACCCTGCCCAGCTGTAAGGAGCGTGCCGGACGCTCGTCCACCTGACCTCCATTACCCTCCATGCGCTCTTATTGGGATGAGTAGATAAGTGTTTAGATGAAGTGAGAGTGACTGTTTGAGCGCTTTTTAAACAGCAAGAAAAATGGCTCCCCCCTTCTCTTCTTTACATGTTCTTCCTTTTCTTAAGATAACAGCATATTCCACTCCCTCAACGCTCCTCTCTCTGACTCCTCTCCCCAGTTTATCTCATTCGGTCAGTTCCAGTAAGTGTGTTGGTTTTTTTGTGCACTCTCCGTCAAGCGGTTCCGAGAGGTCACAAGCCCATTTGGTCAGCAAAGAAGAAAAATGAAGGGAAGGAGCGAGAGAGAGGGAAGACTATGAACTGCTTTAACCTGACCAAAGGCCTGACCTGTCAGCATCGATCATGGTCCGATGTTTTGGAACGAGGGCTGAAGGAACACATGTTCAGGAAGTCCCACAAACACAGAAACAGGCACAACTGCTCCTTCAGGGCATTTTCTCATTCCCTGACTGGACTTTGGGCAGGCTCAGTTACTGTGAACCAGCACAGTGCGAGTTCAGGTCAGTCTTTGTTTGAAAATAATCTGAAACTACTTACGTCGAATGCTGTATTTTTCCTGCGTGTTTTTCCTACTTGAACAGCGTGACCCTTTCAATGTTGTTGATGCTGTATATGGACTTAAGCGTAGCTTAGCTAAGTCACCGCATGTCTCCGGGATCAGTTGCTAGGCAGGGATGCATTATGTAATATGTTTTATGTGTCATAAAGTATGGTTGAACTCCTATGACACTGTCAAACTCACAATAGAATGGAACAAATTCAATCTAAGCCACAGAAACAGATATATCCTCTTTTTTACATTCCACCCTTTGTGCTGCTTTGTCATGTGAGATGTATGGTGCCCGCATTACCCACAATGCAACGCAAACACTGACATTTAATTAAGAGATGCTGCCTTCTAGTTGGACAGCATTGCTATAGCACAACAGATGCCATTCATACAGTGCTCGCCATACATAGCACATTAATCAACATGTCTTGTCTATTTGATATGCAGACTGGGAACTGCCTGGAATCGACCGTACGAGTTAATGGTCAACCAGTCAACCACCATGACATGGGAAATCATGTACACACTGTACAGGCGGTTTTCAACGTGAACTCAAGGTAATGGCCGGAAAATCGGGTATGGACGTTTTTTTTGTCTTTCACATGTGGAGAATGCATTCGGATATTGTTGAATTCTTCTGAGGAAAATAAATAGAGATTAATGAAAGTGGGGAAAGAGTGAAGTGATACAGTAAAGTTACAGACCTGAGCTGAAAGATGCTGAAACGCTCCACTGATCTGAGGGGATTTGAAGCGCTGGGGGATAAATCTGACACTAAAAGCAACATTAAGTGCAGTCATTTCCCAATTGTTAATATAAGATATTGTTTACTTCAGTTTTAAGATAACACGGCAATTGCTGCCATGGCTAAAGAAACAAATGTTGACCATTGAAAGACAACGGGAAGAAAACCCACTATCAATTTGTAGAGCTAAGTGAGACTTATCTCACTGTTGTTTAACATATCTTCAAACTGCATCAATGAGTTTGTCTCCCTCTGTCTAAATAATCCCCAGAGAAGCTCAATTCCTCACTGTGACCACAAAGTAAAATCTTATCCAAACCTAAATGTCAAGCCCTTTAATGAATGGTATTTGCTGTAGATGCTTTTAGGGCTTTTATCTCCTGTGAGAAGATCTCTGTGGTGTTTGGGGAACTCTCTGTTAGTCACTTTTCTTACGCACAAGCGGCCTTATCTGTGTGTACCTTCCATTGTGAGCCTTTCACAACTCTCCCATCCCGGCCTGTTGACGGCCACACAGGCGTCCTTTATAAGCGCAAACACAAACACACATCCACTTGTTTGCACGACTCCCCACAAACACTGACCTCCGTCTTTAGGGTTGACCCCAAGTTAATTAGTGCATTGTTGAGCTAAGACAGCGGAATATATACCTAATGCCATTTTCAAATCCCCGATTCTATGGATTACAGAGGGTCACTGGACACTCTCCACTAAAGAAATAGTCGCTATGGGAACTGTTGACAGCGTGCGTTAGGGATTATCCAAAGTTAAGGCCACACTGATTCTGGAAAGAGATCACTGTGCCATCGTTGTCTCTACATGGCTCTCAGGACGGCAGTGTCTGTTGATCTGTCTGTCGTCCACTTTGATCAAAACATATATGAATTATCTCAACAACTTTGGGACTTTTTAGACATCTCACACAAGCGCATTAATGGAAAACACAAAAACAAATGGTCCTTGTCATTTTAGTTAGTTCTTATCGAGGGGCATTTGTTCAACTATTCATTTTACCAGTAATTGTGGTTTTAACTTTCATGATTGACAGCTGAGACTGACCCACGACTGGCCCAGCATGTCTTTCTGCGGGATCTGGATCCTTCAGCCCCGTCCCCTGATCTTCACTGCTCAGAATGTGGCTCCAAAGGACATTGAATCAAGATGGCAGCATTAGTATGCATGGGGTTGAAGAAGAGATGTCTATTATTCTATACAGTCCATGAAGTCAACGTGTTAGCATGCTGACATTGGCATTTAGCTCAAAACGACACTCCTAATATGCTCAAAAGGAAATTTGATTCATCATCATTTTGTTCAAATAGCTTTAAACATGTGTCTTCTATACATATTTGTAGCGAAAGCCAACTTCTCATGGCCAGCACGGACACGAATGACCTTTGTTGCCCTTCATTGTGTTTCACATGTAATGGTTAATGTATAAGACACATGTTTCTTGACTTTGGCTTTTTCCAGGCATGTAGGTCACCTGCATGGTTTGCTGTAATCTTTGTCTGAAAATATGTGAACTTTACATTCATTTTATTATGATTATAGTCTCCTCTCAGTTCATATTTGCATAGCACTGACAGAAAACTGTACAACATGCACTGAGTGAACTCACTGCACAAGTATTTACTCCCCTAACATCAAAAGCGCCTTACCCATAAAGTGTAACACAGTCCACAATTGCATCATAAACCTCTTGAAGTCTAACCTGGCTCTGTAAACTTCACAGTTTATGATGCTCGACCTAGAACACTCTGTTAACTAATTGTGATATTAATGTGGCTTTGAGAGGACTGGAATAAGTGTGTCTTTTTGTTGAAACGTGTTTACACTGAATTCAATAGGTGTGTGTTCTGCCAAGTGGAATTCCAGGAAATCAAAAGCGTGGAAATTAACCCGCAAGGTGAGAGACGCAGGTAGAATAAGCTGCTGCCGTCACCCCGCTCCTCCCCCTGGAGCAAAATACTCACTGCAGACACACACACACCCATACACACACTGACACAAAGATTGGCAAAGATCAAAGCCGAAGAAAACTGTGATCTGCTGAGTGACACACTGGGCAGACATCTTCAAAGCCACCTTTACCCATGGATATGTCCCCTCACACTTTCCTCAAATGTTGCATTTGAATGATATGCCACCTCTCCCTGCCAGCATAAGGGTTCCGCCCTGAACCATAATCACAGTGTGACGCATCTTGTCAATAGGGTTGTGTAGGTCGTTTGCAACCTGCAATTAACGATGATGACAATAACACAATTTGTCTGCCAGTCACATGCTCCTCGCCATGTGTCGCATCTGTTTGTTTGGGAAGCGGTATTTGCAAAACGCGTGACCTCTATTCATTCAAAGGCAGCTTGAGCGTTCAAGTCATGAGTCACTGTGTGTGAGTTTGTTGATGTTGTGACGTTACGTCCAACCTGATTGATGGGGCAAGGTACTGACATTCAGTGACTTGTGTTGTAGCTTTCTGGTCATGGGAGGAGTCTTTGTCTCTCTCTCACACGCACGCACACACACACACACACATACACACAAACGAAAAAAGGATTACTAAAGGAATTAATGTGTTTTTAAAAGGAGGTTTCCTTAGTGGGTAAGGAGGGCACTTTATTAAGGTGTTTAGCTAAGGGGAGCAGGATTTCCAGGCCTCCCTACGACAGCGTACCAATGCGCTTCACTCGAACGGAATCCTCAGGATGTTATTTTAAGAACCTTTTAAAGACTTAATCCTGACTTTATGAAAGACATAAAGTTATGCACATGCCTACAGGCACGAACATTAAAAGGACATCAAAGAGATCAAGATAAGTCTCAAAATATAATAATTTCTAGACCTTATCTGTGTCAACATCATGAGTGGCTGTCTAAATATAGCATGACAGATCAGGAATCTTCCTAAAGCTAAAATGCTGCCAAAGAATGTCTTGTTGCTGTAAGCTTTAATCAATCAGGCTCTGGGAAAAAATGCATTTTTCATCACAAGGAAGCTCCTTAGTGTTAACTGTACAGCTGGAGAGGTGCCATCGTTCAATGTTATTTTCTCAACTGAAGATAATAAACGTCCTCCCATCACGGTTACATTAAGAGGGGTTCTGGAGATGCTTTTATTTCTGCACTTATCTCTCACTTCCACAGTCCTCTCCCACTTCTCGTAAGACATATGTCTGACCCTGTGACCCTGGCAGGAGTAATGGAAGCACCCCGTAGGTGGGTCAGTGATGAGAAGGTGATGAAGCTGGGACACTCAAAGGCTTTCTTGTTCAACATCAGTTTTGCTGCAACAACATATTCAGACATTTCAGAATCTCAGCTTTTGTTACAGTCAACTCTGGGTTGGTTGCTGGAAGTCTCTGCCCTTCCATGTGTAATCATCACACAAGAGAACAGAATATGTTTTTTTCCCCTGAGACAGGATTGCAATAGTGTTGTGTAAATCAAATAAAAAATGATTTCATTTACTAAAATAGACTGTTTGCTCCGGAGCTGAGTCAGCAACAAAGATAAATCCCCGACTCATTGCTGGAAACCTCAAAAATTTCTTCCAAGCATGAATCCTTGAAGAACGGAAAAAAACTGAGTAAATTTCCAGCTCTTCCACGTCTGAGCCAACCTGAAACTGGCAAAACAATTTAGTCACACATTACTGGTGAAATACAGTAGAATTGTTGGTACGATATGGATTGCAACATGTTTAACCGCATTGAGTCACTCGGTGAACAGAGCTGCAAAGTGTTTGCTGCTAATTCAAGTGAGACTGGTTCCAGAACATTTTCCAGATCAAAAATTCCCATTAATTCTCAAATAGTCGGTGTACCAGGATCCACTGCAGAGGCTTGGGCCGACATCACACAGCTTTAGAGAAAGATGTATAACAACTATCTTTAAAACATCAAGTCACTAAGAATACAAATATTTTGTTGTGAAACTAGGCAGGTTGAGGCTAAAGTTTACTGTGTTAAAAAACCCATCATCATCAACATCTGCAGCTTTAATCAACTCACTTTTGGATTATGGATATTTTGTGTTTTTTTTCCTAAAATTCTACAATTAAACTTTTGGACTCCATTTAAAACAACTAGAGCTGCTGGCCACAATATAAACTAAAGTATAGAGTAACATTATCTGGAAGAGTAACACAGAGGATATAATACAAACTGCATTACTCCCAAATAATTAAGGGAAAAATATGATAGATGTCAACTTTCTTTGGTTTTGAAACAAATCCGGCTGCGGGTGAGATCATTTATGTCATTTTGTCTTGATAAGATTTCTTAAAATGTTAATAAAAGCACCACATCTGTAAGAATCAATGTTATTATCTTCCTTATGACAACCAGTCTGGCAGAGCTTCAATCTGACACAACTGTTTCTGGAATCGCTCTCCCCTGTCCACTATTTCCGCCCACTCTGAGTCTGGTTCTGTTGGGGGTTAAAGGGGAGTTTTCTCTCTCTGTGGTTGCCAACGCTTGCCCGCTGTGGGAACTGTTGGGCTAGTAAGGTCTCGAGAGTCCGTAGCCCCGACCACGGCTGATGCCCTCTCTCACCATGTCAAAGAAAGTGTAAACAGATTCTGCCTTCATAATCCAGATCCGCTCCAACATTTACTGGGTACTTCCTGTCTGTAGTTTTTGAGTAACCCTGCTAACAAACAAACAAACTAAAGCCAATGAAAACACAATAAGGGCGCTCTGAGAATACATACCTCCGCAAAGGCTAATGCCCCGTCTCGCCAGGTCAAGGAAAGTGAAAACAAACTCCTGGAGCCGCCCATTTATTCAGGTCTGCTCCAAAATTGTATGTGTTGTTCGCATTGGGCCATGTCCCAACCCTTCAAGACATTTTATGGAACATTTATTCAGTTGTTTTGCGTCATTCTGTTAACTAACAAAAAAACTAACACTGCCAAAGTCAGAATGTGAGTCTACTATACGTCTGAAATTAAGATAGAGTTGCTTAAAATTTGTTCTATTCTTGAAAACTTCCCACCAGGTTTTTAAAGGTAAATAAAAGTCTATATAAAAGTCTTCAGTACTTAATTCAAAGCACTGTATTAATCTTCATTGGTCACCTTTGATAACATTTTTGATCAACAATAATGGGGTTACTTTAGAGCAAGTCAATGTTGAAAACTTTCCCGTAGATGTGACATGTGCTCTTCGGGTTCATAGAATTATCTTCACTGGAGAGGAGTCTAAGGTCTCTTGATAACTTTGAGATTATAGATTCGTATAACATTTAAGATAACATAAAATAAATCGCTGTTGTTGTGGATGGAATCAAATGTGACAGGCGCAAACAACAAGAGCATTACTGAACAAAAGGTCAAGTCTTGCTTCTCCCTCAAGATAACATTAAGAATATACCATCATACAAGCCAAAAGACTAAATAAATATTTTTGTCTTGAAACTTTGGAGCTAAGTGTCTGGAGACCCTGACTGTCCCTTGTTTTGGCAAAACATTACAGTAAGATAAGATTGTTAATTAAGACAAGTCAAGGCACATTTCCTTGAATTAAAACAAACAGTGTTGCAGAGTCATAACTTGATTATCCAATCTACACTCAAAACAACTCAGACTTTAAATCTCAGCGTAATTTTACTTTACTTTCACAGAAATATGTTTCTATATGTTATGAAAATTAAAATATAGACTGGGGTAAAACAACCTCCTTTTTGCAGCTCTATATTGTAAATGCTTTGAATCATATAAAGGGAGCTGAGGGAAGTTTCAGCTCTGATGAAAAGGACATGATCCCCCCCCCACCCCGAAACCTGACTTCCAGATATTTAAGTATGAGCACTGCAAGATCCCAAATTGTTGTTACAGGTACCGACTTTGATTTTCAGACTTGAAACGTTTTAACATCACTGCGCTTGTTGAACTCCTCTTCACTCGTGCGGTGGTAAATGTTTAAATTTGAAAAAAAGGAGGTTATCTCATTAGAGTGACAGGACACCCATGGAGAGAGAGACACAAACAGAATGTTTTTCGTGACAGGCCGCAGTTGAATGTGCTACCACACACTCCACATGTGTGCAAATATGTGAAATTTTTAGTGGTGCCTGCAGAAAATAGGGCTCCTAAAAAGGCCACTGTGTAATTTGATACACTTGATATCATACATGCCGAGGAGGAGGCCAACTCTCTGCCAACTCAAACTGTGCCCCACCAGGTTCGCAGAAGAACATCTTTTAACGTGACGAATGAACGTTAAGCTGGTTAATGTTGCATTGTGTCCTGTAACTTTAATAAGTGTGATTGTCGGACCTTAAGTTAACATCTGTCAGATCACAGAGTTCACACTTCACACCCAACAGTTGTTCCACGTGTGCACTGGCTTCCCAACCTGTTATCATCTGTGTGATTGCACACAGGTAATTTCTTTATTGCCTGCACTAAGGAGATTATGCCGTCACCCCTCTCCGTTTGTTTGTGTGGTTGTTTGGTTGTCAGCAGGATTACAAAAAAACTACTCGATTGATGTCCAGGAGACTTTGTGGAGCAGTGGGACATGGACCAAGAAAGAGCTTAGTCCATTTTGGAGTGGATCAGGACAAAGGGTTGAATCCAGGATGTCCTTCCCCTCTTTCTATCACGTTGCAAGATAGGACGTTTTCAGACATGTCCACCACTGTCCATTTGTTTGTAGGTAGGCTCTTTTGAGTGCCAGTTTTATCTTTATTCCATCCCGGTTTATACTGCAACCTTCAGGTTTAGACTTGGGTTGTGAAAATGAAGTAAAATAAGTGCCAAAACAACAGAAGCTTTGCTATTTGTGGAAGATTTTGTAACTTGCCAGATGCTGGAAAAAAACCAGATGCAATTTTGAGGGCAAAACGTCTCAGAGAGGAGGCCAACATGTTTGGGCCTTCATCGGGTCAGAGGCCAGATCACCTTCAGAAAGCTGGAGCAGATTTCTCAACTTCAGTGGAGCAGTCTCCTGCTGCGAGGAGAAACTAAAGAAACACGATCACCAAGCGCACCTCTTCTGCTGCTCCTAGGAACGGGACACATGGGGTGAAATATTGGTTGTCGAAGTGAAGGAAACACTTGATGCATTATGTTTGTCCTTCTGGGATCAGTGCAACACTAGAAAGAACAGATAATTGTGTGTTGCTATAACATCCATTCAACCTTACATTTGAGAAAACCAACGTCCTTTGGCATTTCGAGTCAGAGGTTGACAAAGTTCAAACACAATAATATTTCTAGAGCACTGATGTGGTCGGTCTACATGTTTGTGATGCTTGTGGTTTTCTTACCAGTGCCAGTAACTTGGCACAGAAAACCCCCTGTGGGACCAACTTGCTGGGACGTGTGTGTGGGTAAAGAAACATGTGTGACTATTCTTAACGCACTTCGTTTTAATTCCTAATACAATGTGTGCATTATAATAGGCATCAAAATAAAGAAAAGAAAAGCACACATAGTTCTCCAAAATAAGTACGTTTAAAATCCACACATGTTCACAGTGACACGCAATCGACCTCAGAAATGTTCAGATTGAACTAAAAAAGCAAGATCTCAAAAAATGTTTCATGAGGCAGATGTTGACCTTAAATGCAAAAAAAAAGAAATATGAGAGACTTAATGCACAGAATATGTGTGATTGAAAGCAGAGGAACTTTGCGGTACGTGTGTGTGTGTATTTGTGTGTGTGTGTGTGTGTATCCACTTTCAGGTGGCTAAATTGCCATGTCTTAGTTAGCGCTGCTCGTTGCGCTGTGACTGAATCCACAGACTGGTAGTGAAACCCAACACTCGCTTGGGGAGGAAAGCCTCTCCCGAATCTGCGGCTCGATTTCTTTACGAGGTGCAGTGTCACACTAGGTGGGCCCGCTCACTGGGGAGTCTGCAAAACCTGACACTGAACACGCCAAACAAGTCCACGGCACTTAAAATTGACTCGGAAGAAATTAAGACGCTGTTTTTCTAGCGCAGGATGCCCAGGTTTTTAATACGGCCAGTGTAAATCAAAGGCAGACAAAAGGGACATAGAGGGAGAGTCTGGGTGGATCAGACGGAGTTGACCTCTGCTCTTGAGGGAGAGTTATTTATGTGAATGAGGTGAGAGATCAAGTTGGGGTTTTTTGGAGCCTGATTTCTGGTGTTGACAAGAAACATTTGACATTTGGTGTAAAGTTGGGCCTCGCTAATGATTGAGCGTTGCAGTATTTCAGAAGGTTGGTGTGTTCTTCAGCCGCCGCGGTGACGTCTTGTACTGATTGACGATGTGGAATATGGGTTTTTCATTGCTGCCCATTAATGTGACACACGTTTGGACACAGCATCACCTTTACAGCATCACAATGAAAATCTCTCCCTGTCTCATTTTCCTCGTCAAGCATCTCTCCCACTCCATCCATCTCGTTTACCGGCCTCCCTGCGTCACCTCTGGCCCTTTCACTCTCACTCACATCTGTGAAAACCAAAAATCACTGTTGTCAAACACCCCATCGACACACCCGTTCTTTCACCCATTCTTTCTACATGTACATATATATATCCTTTTATAATTGCTAATTGTTCTCAGTTCATCATCTGGCTGCCAGACATTAAACGATATATGAACTCAAGTTCTCCCCTCGCCCCTCGTCCTCGCACTTCCCCGAGGCATCGGCCGTAAATCTCAGCGAGCTGCTAACTGTCTTATCTGCTGTGTATATTGGCCGTCTCTGGTTTTGCCCAGGCAGAGTTTTAATGAGGACACAGACACTCTTGTCGGCTTTGTGTGGTCTGCTCTCAGACTTAATGATATAACACTGCACTCAATAAACCTCTTGAGGCTGTATATGATCAGTTAGCTGCAGCACATGGGAGACATCATGGAGAGTGTGCTAACTGGCTGTTGCTAACACAGTGACGCATTAGTCATAGTGAGATAGAGCAAAAAAATAAACCCACGCTTATTTCAAAACTGGTCAGAGAAAGAAGCAATTTTGAGGTTCCTGTCAAAACATGGAATTTTGCAAGGAAGAGCATGATGGTGATTCTGGTCCATTAGCTGGTGTAAATACCATTTCTCAATACATCTGATTAAAGGCCAATAGCAACAGGCTGGAGACATTTCCAGTAGACACAGGATTAGAAGCGTGGCATGTGAATGCATCCATGCAGAGACGGTGAGAAATATGTGTGACCCATACTGTGGTTTTATTAAAGGATGTAATTATGTATGGCATCACTAGCTTGAGAAACCAAGACAAACGAGTTGGTCTATTTTAATCACCATCTGTTGGGAGGAAGTTTCTGTAATTTGAAACTGCTCATGACCCGGACTAATGCAGGTTTACCACATTACTTAGTGACACGTTATTGTAAATGACTTTGGTCTGTTCAAAGACAACTCAAATATTTTACGCACTCTGATTATATCTCTATGGGGATTTTATGATATTTGATAACAAACTGAATTCCTGTACCAGATACCACATCACCCCCATCATTCAAAACCTTCACTGGCTCCCCATTCCACAAAGAATACAATACAAAACCCTCCACAGCCCCGCCCCCTCTTACCTCTCTGACCTCCTGCACTGACACAATCTCACCCGCAACCTCAGATCCACCAACACCAAACTCCCCACCCCTCTTACCCTGTCCTGTATAATAGTTTTTAATGTAACATGATTGTTTTTTAACTGCTATAATGTTACCTTATTGTTATTGTTTTTATTTCCACTGTTTTTACCATGTTAAATGCCTGTGATGCCTTTTGAAAGCGCTATAAAAATTAAATGTATTATTATTATTATTATTATTAAAACTTCCTGTTAATCCCAGGTATGAACAGGGCTAAAGTCTCATTCGTCAGATATGTGGGTGTGGAAACTACAGAGCGGTCAAAGGTCCCTTTTAAGTAAAGGTATGTAAAGTAATTACCTTAGTACTCTTGCTGATGATCAGTGAGGCAATTGATATGTGTCAAGTAATTACCTTCATCAAGGAGGTTATTTTAACCTCTGCCAAAAAAAGCTTATGTCTTCATTGATGTTAGTTATTAATCAGGATTCTTCAGAACCTGCTTAATGGATACTTTGAAACTTGTTGGAAGGTTGTAGTATAGGTTAAGAAGAATCCATTAAATTTGGTTGCTAATCCAGATCAGGGGGCAGATCTGACTGTCTGCGTGGATGCTAAAAACCTTATGGACAATTGAACAAGCACGGCACACAGCTATACAATGAAGATTTGGCGCAAAACACCAAGTTAGATATCTCAGATCAGATCAAACTTTGGAGCAGATTCAGAACAAAACGTCAGATTTTCAAATTTCCCCACTGTGGGACTTATAATAAAATATATATTTTTTTTCATTTTCTTTTACATGGATAGATTTGGTGATAGCCTTGGATGTGGTAAGTGCTCTCTGAGTGCCATGCTAGTTTTCACTTTGAGATGGAGTTTGTGTCGATGAGGGCGACCTCGAGTGAACTCTGTTTAACTGAAAAATATGTGAAGCTGCCACACGTGTTTCCTGCAAACCGTCAATGGCTTTTAAGATCCAGGTCTGATGTGGGATATGAAGCGGAGTGTTAGTTCAGAAAGAGCCCTTCAACTGCACTGACTCATTTGTTAAATTAATGCTCAATCATCAGTAATTGATGAAAAGTCTAGCCACACAGATATTTAATAATCAGAGGAGAGATAAGTGATGGAGGGGGGAACTTTTTGTCTGTTTAGTTTATTCTCAACTTAATTATTGAAGAGTTTGTGTGGACTTGTGTTCACTTGTTTTAAAAGCGATAGACACATTTATTCCAACCAAGCTACTTAATACTCACCAGCTCTGTTTTGGTTCCTGAGACCTGCCAACAAGGACACCCCCACAGCCCATCCACCACCAGCCACAACTGTAAATATCCTTGTTTCTGCTTTGAAAGTACACAAACAAGAATAGCACAGGACGTCCCTCGACCACTCAACTGCCAAACTTCAACATTGCCCTCGGGACACAGACACAGGTTAATAAAGTGCAACAGGGCCTGCATCGGCAATAGATGAACACCTGTAGCCATAGCAGCACTCAATTAGACGTCCCGCAGAGAACCAAGCTCCTCACTGTCCCTCAACAGGGCAACACGTGTGCTAGGTGTTGCCCTGTTGTTAGTCTCATGAGACGTGGTTTGTGGGTGAATGTGAAATACTGTGAAACTGGGTTTTCGACTCCAAATTGACCGTAGTTGTGAATGTGAGAGTGACTGAATGTTGGCCCTGCGATATGTTAGTGACCTGTCCAGGGTGATGAAAACATCCAAATATGCATCAAATCTCGCATTGTTATAGAGAGTGAAAAGGATCTGCACCAAAATCTAGTTGGTTCTTCCCTGACTCATGCTACATCATCCCACCAAGTTATGGGGTGATCCATAGAGCAGTCTTTGCATAATCTTGCAAACAAACAAAGAAATGCAAATGAAAACATAACCTCCTTGGCAGAGGTAATAACAACATTAAAAATTAAACAATAAGCACTGGGAGTTCTTCCATGTAGCACACCATGAACCATATTTACAGTAAATAAATATGACATGCCAGTCCCTCTTCTTCCAATCTCACTGGCTTCCCATGAGTGTGTTTACATGGACATGAATGTCCCCATTATGATCCGGTTTCTGTTTTCTGTTTGTTTGTCCACATTTCATTATTATTTTTTTAGAAACCAGGATGTGCACGCTGGAGTAGAAACCAGGTCACCGTTGCATGTTTATACAGAACATCTTCGGAATCCAAATACCTGCACAGGCTCAGCTACAGGCCAAGCGATGGAATGGCTGGATCTCTTTGGAAGCAATGAAGAATTTTAGGGACATTTTTCTTTCGATTATGAGAGATTTGAATGTAATTGGTCATTTAGGAGAAAGATTTCTGACCCATTCAAACCTGGAGTGAATAGGTCACATGAATCCTAACACAAGTCTGGTATTTTTCCAACATTTATACACACAGTTGATATCTAAACACTATACCACACATAGCGCTGTCTAGAAGCCGCTAGAAGCCGTGCTATGTGAAGTGGCTTCTCAATAGCAACAGCCGAACGCATTAAAAGTTAAAGATTGCGGGAATGTCAATTGAACAACGGGCACCTGTGTAAATAGCAGGAAGTAATCAGTGATCAGTGTGTAATCAATAAGGTTCAGAGTGACACCTCTCAACCTCTCTGCTGTGTGAAAAGCCCCCAGCTGAGAGGAGGAAGGACTATTAACTACACGTATATAAAGTTTCCTCTGTATAAGATCATAAAACTATACTGTATAGTTTTTTTTCCTCCTCTACATATGTTTCAAAGCCTCTGCAGGGCTGTTCCCTCGTGGCTAAAGACCGGTCACCGACTGTGAGCACTCTTTAAATCTATAACGTCTATGAATTTAAAACATATTCAATGCTGTGAAAGAAGCTGAACCTGCGAGAGGGAACGACAGAACCTCACAGTGAGATGGCAGTTTGGCATTTTATAACACCATCTGTGTTAAATTAATATAAATTGAACTAAAATGTAGTTTGACGTGTAAAAAGCCTAAATTCATATATGTCATGAATAAAACATCTTTAATGAATACTATCCTTTATTCATATCTATATACAGTACATGTCTATTGGTTTAGTTTTTCACTTTTTTTTAAATGTTTTCTTTCTTTCTGTTTTTTTTCTATTTTTAATATAAATTTCACTTATATACTGTGCTTCAATACTTTAATCTTTACTTTATCTATACCTCTTTGCGTGTAAACCACGTTGAAGCTGAACTTTCACAATAAATCAGTTTTCCTTTCACCTTCTTTTGGTGCAGAGAGGTGTCAGCAAGAGGAAACCCTGAGTTATTCCAAAACCAGCTGTAACAGCCACCTGCTTCCATTTTCGATTTCGTTAATAACATCTTCGTCACATTCAAAGAGGGTTCGTGGTTTCTCAAGATCAATGAGATTGGTTGAATAATTCGGATCCATGAGTAGAACAGTGGCAAGCCGGGGTTCTGCTTGCTTACTTCTATCAACACCCACTGGTAGACGGAATTGCAGCACTGACATTATACTTGCTGGACCCCTCCAATGAGCAATGGTGTCAAACCTCTGTACGTCAAAGCAGCTTATTACAGCAGAAGTTCATCTGTTGGAGGAAATCCCCATAAGCAGTAAATCTACCTCTAAAAACACATTGCTGTGCTTGCAGAACTATCGTCCACTGATGAATTAAAGCTCATGTATAAATATTTGGACTGGAACTGCAGTCCATACACCTGAAGCTTGCCTCTCATGTAACGATCATGTGCAACTGATGCTTGCAACATGAAGGTGTAAATTCTAAGTTGCTACGCTGTTAAGTTAATACATTTTAGTGAGCGGGAAATGTGTAGAAAAGATCCTACAGGTATAAATTTACTTGATTTAGTTAAATGTCATTCTGCTAATAGGCACCACAAAGATCGTAGGCTGTAATGAACACATGCACAGAATTCATGTGTCACAACACGAGAGCAGTATACACACATCCACAGGTGTGAACTCTCACAAAACCCCTTTTCTTTCTGACCTGTTTTCAATTTGAAGTTCGTGTTGTAGTTGTGAACTACTGACCCAGTTCAGCCTCAGCCTCCCATGTTGCTTTTCAGGCCGACGCTGTGGACGCTGCAGATGCTTTGTGTTCGAAGGCTAATACTTTAGGCTCTTTGAAGATGACCCACATTCTACACATGGCTGAGGGCACAGCGGGAGAAAGGTCTATACTTTCTGACCCTGCACCACTCTGACCTGTGCATGACCTCTGCTGAAGTAAGGCAAGGATCCCTTCAGTGAACACCGTCAACCACAACACTGCCTGTTAACACGTGAGTCGGTTCTCACCAATCGGAAAAGGTGGTCCGGGAACAAAGGCAGTGTCAAACAAGGGTGGCCGCATGTGTCTTGAAATGTTTTCTAATGAACAGCGAGGGCTAAACAGCATCACCTGATCTTGATTTTTGCAATTCGATAGAGGAGCCCCTTCCTCACAGCATCTGTGTTACCAAAACACTCACAAGCTCAGCTATTTCCACCAGCTTTATTTCGAATATGCTCCACTAATTGCTGTGATTAGATCTTCCTGTTTGGAAAAAGAAAACATTCGGGCAGGTAAACAGTGTAGACAGAAACAGCTGCCACCTTCACCTCAGACCTCAGATATTCCAGCCAAGCACCGGTGGTTTAGGAAGTACTCAAACACAATCAACCCATCAGGCAGCCTGGTCCCATTGAGGGATGTGTACTTTCTCTGCCGGGGAAGCTCAGCGCACGAGGATGTTAACTTTACCACCTACAGCACACATACACACACAAGAAAAACACAAGATTTTGTAACATCATGATGAACGTCTGAGGTAAGCCACAGAGTTTCCTCTGCTCCTGACCTTTTCGAGTGTCAGGAGCATGCAAAATACCAGGCTGGGTTTTGGGGCCATGGTTGCCTGTAAAATACTAAGTAAACTGTGACAATGACAGCAGGCTCAATAACATCCAACCAGATCTAGAACTACGGTGAATCGAACTGTGGATGCATAATTTTAATTATTTGGCACTGACAGTCATTTCTGATTCAAATTCAGATGTCAGCTCTACACACACAGATGCAGATGCCTTACAAAATACTGATATACAGTGATGCTTCCAAGGAAGAAGTTAAAGGGAGCTAGCACACCTCCCTTGCTTGTTCTGGAAGTTTTTATTTTAGTCTGAACTAAAAAAAACTGGTGTGAAAGATGCCTCCAACCACAGTCTGTACTAACGGACACAAATTCTGCTCTTGGTCTAAATCAAACTGAACTGGTTTGGTTCGTTTGCAGTGGGAAAACACTTTTTTGGATAGTTCATACTTTCGAACCAGAACTTGCTGAAGCTTTACTTGTCTCTCCAGAAAGTTGCCTTGAGAATTGCCCCGGCTCACAGGCTTGTTTGCAGTCTTTGTCTCTGAGTACTTTCATTTGCCGCAATCAAACTACTGTTGAGTACTGCACCTGAGGTTAGTAATGCTGGTAGTAATACAATAATGATATTAAAGTAACCGAATGAACCGGCTCATACATTTTCTCCATTCAAATGGAGAGATTAGGACCTTCCGAACTGACAACTCACTAACGTCAAGCCCACGCCTGTCTACAAACTTATAAATTGTAAGTAAAGGTGAATGCAGCCCACCTATAGGCGATAATAACCGGATTTACATATTTCATAAGGCATTCTTAAGTGCACGCCCTAATTTTGCAACATGAACCCATAGCAGTTGCTTCCCTTGTATATGACTCATTGGGGCACATAAGGGGGAGGGAGAGCTTAGTCATCATGGGAATACTAATAAACGTGCAGCTAATGTTGTGGAACAGTCAAGAGTGAAACAACCACTGCTGACAAATGTTTTCCTGTGTTTTATTGATCCATCCATCCACCGTGACCTCCTCTTACTTTAACTCTGTCGCTCTTTGCTTCCTCCTCTGCTTCGATCATGAATATTACGGCCATTAGAGTTCACCTAACAGTAAAACTTAACTATGGGTCAAAATAAACAGGCATAGGCAGAGAACCTATGAGCTTCATTTTTGCAGAATGAGAGTCCAAACTATTAGGTTGATTTAGTCTATTTGAGAATGTAGAGAAAATAGTGAGGAAGATTTAAACTCCTTCTACACAGAAGAGACTGTGAATTCATTTTTTACGTGAGAACATGAGGAAGAGGATGTGTGTATGTATGTGTGTGTGTGTGTGTGTGTGTGTGTGTGTGTGTGTATGTGTGTGTGGTTTTGGTTGCCTGCACCTCTAAAAAGGCCCTCTGGGGCCACGTAGGGAGGAATAGTTGTCGACTCACAAAAGACTGCGCTTTTTGTCACAGAGCAAAGCTGCATGCCAAAACTCGTATGCGATGTAGATAGACGACAGGCCTGACAGCATATGGCCTAAGAGTGTGTGTGCATTTGTGTGTGTGTGTATGCGTGTGTGTGTGTGTGTGTGCATGTGCGTGCGTATGTGTGTGTGTGCGATTTATGCATCCACACGGCACAGTGGGCCCCAAGAGACAGATTTCTCGGTTTGATTAGTTTTCTTTCTTAGACCTTAGCTCCTTTCCTCCAGCAGCGAGGAAAAGACTCCATTTAGAAGTACACTCCATTTGTTACCGTCTACTTTCTGGTTTACATTTCCCATCAGTCACTTTGCAATCTGTGCCATGTGTTTGCACATTTTTAACATTCACGCGTTAGAACTTTTCCTACTGAAATATATTTTAAAACAACACTCACAGTGTAACATGTACAAGATAACATTCTGATTGATGAGCTGTGTACAGTTCCCTTATCCATCCTGAAATACCTTTGCGGACTATCTGGAGCTGGGGAAGTTTCCAATACTTTGGAAGTCTTTCCTTTGTCTGTGCATAAACAAATGGAAGTAAAAAGCTTCTTCTGAGGGAAGGAAAAGCCCTGAAGCTGTTGACTTTGAGCACATGCCAGTTTCAATAATGTAACGTGAGGGGCACACAAACAAAAAGCGAAGCCGAAAGCCTCAGAGAACACGCTCACATCTCCCTCTCCCTCTCTCCCTGGCTTTTTATGTCTCACTCCCACTTTGCTAGTTTTGTCGAAAGTCAATATTGACCTCCAGTCATAAAGCACCGTGTCAGATGTAATGTAATTTATTGCTTGGACCTACAGTAAAACCCATGGACATAAGCAAGAGAGCCCCGCCCCCTCCGCAGACGCATGGACCCTGGTCACAGAAAAACTCTGCAACATGGACAAAGGTGTGAGCGGCAGGAAGAAGTTTCTAGAGAGATGAGAGGAAAAAGGTGTAACAGGCCAGTAGGTGAGAACGTTGGGGGTGGGGGACAAAAGAAAGGCGAAGAGCTTGGGAGCGATGAAGGCAGTGAAGGGGAAGAAAGAGGGGAGACAGGAGGGGTGAGAGGAGTTTCAGGGTGGCAGTGAAGGCTACTGAAGCTCCACAGGAGTTTGGGAACCAGTGAACCTTGCTTTACCCCCCTCCTCTCCATCAATGTGAGGAAAGCCTCCCGGGGTGTCGGCGATACGTTTCCCATGAGCTTTAACATGCGGCCCATTAACCCTTCTCTGGAACTTCCCGCGTGGTTATTTTCTTGTGTTATGGGGAATCTTTATGGAAAATAAAAAAATATTTTTCATAGGCCAGAATAACATTTCTGCGACTGTAAGGGTGACCAAGATCAAATGATAGAAGAGGAGGCTGTAGCCCCAGGAGAGAAGGATGACGTCAGAGTCCCGGGGATGTACGTGGTGGAAATGACTCAGCCAGCCCACAACATGTTAACAGACTTTGTCATATGTCATAGGACGAAAAACAGGTGTGGTTGACAACATAAAGAAATATTGCATTACATTTCGGTTTGTTAGTTTTGAGGTCTGCTTGTAATGTGCGAATCATGGAACTTGCTAATAGAATTTGTCTTAAGCTGTGTTTCCGCTGCTATGGTGAAATGTCAGTTTTGAAAATGATCGACTTCAAGAACATAAGTAATTCTGTTCCCTTTGCATTTAGAGCAGTCATGAGTTCAAATGTTTAATTAGCATTCGTAATACTTTAGTAGTAGCCTATTCCCAGATACATGAAAAGCTAGTGGTGGGTCAAAACTACAAAATGTACTTGCTTCTTATAAATAGCCCATGTAAACTAATGTTAAGTAACAGAAAATGTTTAGTCTAGCATGCTAGGCTGCTAGCTAAACATTTGGTTGTGTTAACATCGTCATATCGTCAAACGGATGTTTAGCAGTTAGAATGTCATCAATTGTGTTTAGCTTAAGGTCTAAGCAATTGCTTATTTTCACATTTGAATTGTTAACGCAGTATCAGGACATGTTAGTGTTTGGCGTCTAGGCTCCGACTTCATCACTCTTAACTCCCCCCCCCCTTTCTGACACTAGAGGTGGATTCCGGGGCTGGTGGAGGGGCTGTATCGATCAGCAGCAATATTGGCACTGGCAAACATGGTTATGGTTATTTTGATGTCTACAGAGACCAATTTGGGAGGGTGTGTATCATAAAGGATTGTGGAGAGTGAGGCAGATCATGTGATTCATTCTATCGATTGACAGAGTTGTTTGCACACAAATGATCCAAGTGCAGTGGGAGAGCAGACGTTTCACACAGAAGCTGCTTGTGAGCAAGAAGAAGAGCTGAAGCCTGGGGACAGGATATCAAGCAGTACAAGCATACAGTCGGAGCACAAGCGGAGCAAATCTGAGTAGCGAATCAAAATCATGCAGGTAGGTTCAGCTGATGATATGCTGAGGGAAATATCATAAAATAGTATTAGTTTATTTGGACAACAACAATATAGTACCTTATTTTAAAGAAGGAGCATTATAGCTTCACAGAGCTGCGAACTAGGGCATAGACTCTGGGTATTGCAACTTGTTAAAAGGCTCAAATAGAGCACTGCAGGAATGAGCCCTAAAACCCAGATATAAGTTTGCATTTTGTTCTCAAAGTTCATGGGTTTTTGGTCGGATGCCTGAAATAAGGTCTGTGGTTAAGACAAGCATTAGACATGTTCATGTTTTATTAGGTATAACTACATCAGTAGACCTAAATACGACCATATTTTTAAGCTTTTATGTGTCCTAAAAGGTTGTCGAGGGAAATCATGCCAAACATGGAAACAGATTTACCAGTTTGCTTTTACAGCCTTGTTACACTTGCACTCTTCCAAACTAGTGCTAAGAGGAAAGGTATTTAGCAAAAGAGGAAAGAGCGTCAAATCCCATTAGAAGTCAAAAAAGGCTGTAAGCCCAGTTGTTGTCATGTTGAAGCCGTGCAAAGGTGGTCTAGTTCGTTTGTGGACTAGCATTAGCTTGTTGTTCCTGGTGATTGTATTCAGGCTTCAAGCATAAAAGATTATCTCTACCAAATAAGTAAGTATTGTAATCTTTTGTTTGTCACAGAGCTTATTATTATCTGAATTAATCCAAATGCTAATGAGGGGGATGCTAACTGGCTGACAAAAAAATATCAAAATCATACTTTATAGGGGTGAACTTTAATCTTAATGAGATTGAATCTGTACTTATCATAACTGAAAGATAACGTCTTTGTCATGTTTATATCTAGGAATATTTGGGATTAACTTTTCAACAAGAATAATAACAGTTTTGCAAGACGGATTGTCACAAACCAGGGCTTAAATGAAATATTATTTAAATATTTAAATGAGTTAGTAGGAATATCTTTTCACAGTGACACACAATGAGGATAGTCTGTCTTTTATGAATGTGTCTGTGTAGATGTGTGTGGGTCTCAGGCTGCAATGAAACCGAATGGAAATGCCCCATATCAGAAACATTGGAACACGTAGGCAGCCAGCTCTGAGCTAATCCTGCAGAATTTGAAAAGAAAGTCCACTCTCCTGGGAGAGATGGAAGGAGTGACTGCGGAACAGAGATAGACAGAAGAGGGAGAGAGGTCAGGAAAAGGGGAGTGGAGTTCAAAGAGGGGATGGAGAAAGAGAAAAGGAGAGGAGGAGAACCTGGGAAAGAATTAAGAGAGTTCAAGTGTAAAATTATGAGAATAAAACCCTTTGTAATGTGCTACTTGCCCAGTGACCGACCACTGTTTAGCCATTGCTCGCTGAATTTCTAAAACCAGCTAATTCTCCGTAAGCCTTTCAGATTAACACCAGGCTTCTCAAAGTTTTAAAGAGAGGTTACAAGTTTGCCGAATGCTGCATGCTCTTGGAAAAAGGAGTATCATGCAACGGTTGTAAATTCATCCTGCTAATATGCCAAAACCACAAAAAATTTGAAACACCTGGCATTATTCGGATCTTGGCTTAAAGACCTCTCTCTCGCTGGTACATTTAGTCTTTTCAAAAGTAGTGTACAGTAAGGAGGCCAGTGTGTGGAGTATGTTTTGTCTGAGCAACCAAAAAGGCCCGGAGCTCGCCTGTCTTATCAGCCTCCTCTTGTCCCGTTGCCCTGACGACACATCCCACCTGGAGCGAGGCCAGCACCCCATTAAGGAGATCAAAGCTGTGTAAAGTGGATGAAGCTCTCCCTCGTACTCTGCGTCTCTTATTCACATATTTTTATACCGGACTTACTTCCTCTCTCTCTCTCTCTCTCTCTCTCTCTCTCTGCATTATCTCTTCTTCATTTTGTTCATATAAATAGCTCCCTCTTTTTCATTCAAAGCTGTGAAGATTTGAACGACAATTGTTAATTTCTTGATCACCATTCACATCAAGATTGAAAAAATTGGACGATGAAACATTATTGTTGAGTTTAATAAACTAAAGTTAACAGTTCAAAAAGACAGTTCAAAAGAGTATAGGTTTATCAAAGCGGGTTTTGCCTACATGAATCCCTGAAAGTGTCCAGAAATTGGTGTCTGGGCTTCTGGGCTGCCTTTCACATATGAATAGAACAGCAGGAGATCGTGAGAGTCAGATGAGTCCACTACTACAGGAGAATGTCCAGAACATCCGGACGAATGGTGGTGCCTGAGTAGAGCAATGAGCAGACTGGTTCTAATGGTTTCCTCTTTTCCTGAGGAGAACGGGCAAATATTCGCGACTTGTTTTTAGTTGTGTTGCGAGGACTACGTGAAAACACAAATGATCATGTGCTTCGTATTTGGTGTGAGCCTAGCGCAGGTTTTCCAGGGTGGAATCTTCATCATCATTTTCTACTTGTATGGCAGCTATTTCCCTTCTGACATATTTGTATTCCTTTAGTTTTTTTTTGTTTGGCGTCCGTCACGTGTTCCTGCTGTATTCGCACTCAGACATTTTTCTGGATTATTTACCAGGGGGGGCTGGCAGGAAAAGTTCTGGTGCAACTGTCTCAGACGTTCGCGTTCTCGCGTACAATCCCTCCGGATAATTTCAGGAAAATGTCCTGAGTTCGGTGCATGTCTGACCGCAGCTTTAATAATATGGGAGAGCCTTGAATCGAGTAGGGTGGAGGATTTTGTGTAGACGCTCAGACTACTGTTTAAGATTTATTTTCAAAGACTGATTACAGATGTGGTTGGCCTGACTGGCAATGAGGCCTCCTACACTCTCAACGTTATTTTTCCAGAGATAAAAAAAAGTATAAAAAAATGAATCAGGCACATCTCCCTCTATGGTTGCTAATTACTCAATGTTTGCTTACACTAAGCAACAGTAATTCTTCCTGTTTATAAGTTTAAAATATGAAACATAAATAATTCACAGAGTCATCTACAACAACAGTTGGAGGGGGAGACAGCAGCCTGGTAACACACAGACGAAATCTTACTCCCATATGACTCCTCGCTCTGTTGGCTGGGTTTTAAGTGACGGTACCGAAACCATGAGGCTGCGTTCAACACCCTCCTTGCCAATTAACCCTGGAAGTTGAAAGTTGGCTGAAGGAAGGCCAAATTGCAAGTTTTCAACATCTCTGGAAATAACTTTACATGCATTGCATCACTGTTAGGTAATAGAAGCATACTCTAAAATAAATGGACATCATTGAACAGTAAATATATCTGTGGGTTTTTATTCTACTAGAGAGTTTAGGCTTTGTGTAATGTTAGTCAGCAGTTGTTATTTGACATTTATGTGACGTACAGCTCATGCATAATTCCACACCTTTATCAAACAGTACATCAATATTGACAACTGGCCGCCTGCTGTAGCTGTTAAACCCTTTGACGCGCGACAGGTGTCATAATGTGAATAATGCTGGTGTTGTGGATTGTTTCCTTTGGAGGTTTCATACCTAGGTATATAATGGTCAAAACAGTTTTGCCCCTCATGTCTATTTCCCTGCTTTTTTGCCTTATGTCCTGAGTAAAACTCGTTCAGCCTCCTCCAGGACATCGCCCGTCTTTTCACAGTCGGGTGAATTTCCAGATTAAAGAGTTCACTTCAATTCATGAGCCAGATTTTATCTTCTGAGCTTATTTGAAGTAAAAAATGTGCTTGAACAAGGAACAATTTTCAAAACACATTTAAAATTGTGTGGCTTTGCTCTGAGCTATAGAGCAAGCAGAAGACAAGGAATTACTTAAATGCTCAATTTACTGAATCAGGAATTTTGCATAAATGTTGACACATGATTGGCCCTTTCTGTGTAAGTTGTGGCCCATTTATGGCCCCTGATTTAGAAACATCCAGTATCAGTAACTGCTTTATATCCATATAATTCTAAGTCAGTGGGCTGCCCTCAAAAAGGCTAAACTGATGTATTTGAGAGAGAACACATACAAAACCAAAAATTTAATATGACTCTGGCTATAACTAGTTGCCAAACTGCAAACATACTGGAATCAATGTGCAGTTCATTTGTAAGCTAAAATGTGTCAGTGCTGATTAATACATAGTTCCAAAGAAGTTTAAAACCTCAACCTCTCTATTTCGCATTTATTGGAGATATTATATATTATTATTGAGGGGAGCCAATACCAAAGAATTTCATACTGAAATATTAATCAGACATAATGACAAGAGATCTCATAAAATGCTCAGCTCTTTTGAAACCAAAAGCATCATTGCAGCTGAGTTATGTTTCTCACAGAAGGTTACCTAAGCTAATGTCCCTGATCAGCCCACGTAAGAAGTGAAATAGGAAAATAAAAGACACTAATCCAGACTCCAGCTCTCGTCAGCCGTCAGTCTGTATGTGATCTCATCCTGTCACTGTACTGTAGCATCAGAGCATTCAGACTTTCCATTACAGCCCCCAACAGGTGCAGTCTAGTCTGTGTGGGAGAGGAATGTGCAGATGTATCTGTGTGTATTCTACGGTATCAACAAACCCGCACGAGAACGTGATGTCTCCAGCAGTGAGGATGACTGACTAAGAGACACAGGAAGGAGTGTAAAGTAGCAACTGAAGAGGTAGTAATTTGTTACTGTACCTAAGTAGACGTAGACTTTACTTGTTTGATTTGCTCACACACTATTCAGACTCTGGCTTGCATCTGTGCATGACAAGGTCAGTCCTGTAGGTTATGGTGAACCAAGCAAGCTGTGCTGTGCTGCTCCCACCAAGAAGACACGGAGGCCAAAAATGAAGAGGATCCAACTTCTTACTGTAAAGAAAATGTTTACTTTCATTGGAGAAAAAGAGGACCACTCATTGAATTTGATGTGAGCCCTATTTGAACTGAGAAAAGCATTCAAAGAAACAAACTGATGTTGCTTTTGACAGTTGGAATATTTGTGAAAATGTTTTTAGTTGTATTCTCGTACAAAAATCAGTTTTAGTTTTTTTATGCTATTAAACTAGGTGAAACTTCATGATTGACAGCTGAAAATGACTTTGACTTTGGTTGGGCTGTTCATTGGACAAATCATCAGATCCAATTGAAACTGTACAGCCGTTTATAATAACAAATATTCTGGAAGCTAAACCTGTCAGCAGTCATTTTATTCCTATTCTCAACAATTGTATTACAGATTACATGAAGCTGACCTACCTTCAAATAGTTTTTGTTATTTCACCAGAGTGATTTACTTCTGATCCTCAAACCAGCAGTTTTATCGAAATGAACAAAGGGCCTTAGATTTTGGCAGCTGTGCTATTGAAATACAGTCAATGAATTCTCCATACAAAATTGTTGCTTCAAGTCTGGGCGTGATACACATATTCAGAATTTCTGGATAATACTGCATGCCAGTGTTAGCCTGGCTAAGGATCTGAGGAGAGTGACTTGTGAAACCTGGGTCAGTGGAGATCACTTTAGACTGCTAAAGACAGATAATGGTTTATAAACAGTATTAGAGGGATATATTCTGAGAACGCAATGAACCTAAACACCGCAAGTTCAAGATTACACACATAGAAATGAATGAACGTGACTGTTTATCAAAGAATCAGCCACTTCGCTCTTCCTCTTAAATCTACTTCCTGTTCTTTTTCACATCACAGCCCTCTGTGTTAGGTGGAAGCATTGCCAAAACCAAAATAAATCAGACAAGGACAGGTCTCAGATCAGATGGTTTCCATGGTAAACTCACAAACAAAGTCCCTGTAGAAGGACGTACTTGACTACCTACAGTTATTGGCTGGTCTTCATGAAACAACAGCAAAAGCCCCTTTCCACTTACTGAATATCCTGTCATCACTCTTCTCAAGAGCCCATGTGGCCCTGACTGTAAGCCACCTAGGCTTCTTGGATCGAATTCAAACACAGAAAGAAAGAAGGGAACTTTCAGCCTTTCGGATTCTTTTTCTATGCAGTTAGTTACAGTGTAAGGCTGTAAGGCCGCTTTTATTTTTACCAAATAAGTATAATTTCTTCATTTAAACAGCATCTCTAGTGCTTTGATGGATAATCCAGCCTTAAACTACTGGCCTGGGAAAAGGTCAAATGTGAGTATACAGAGATGTGTTTACATTCACCAAAAAAGAAACAGAGAAAAAATAAGAATGGGACATCTTGGCTGCGTAGGGCAGATGGTCAGCATGTAATCTCAACAGAAGTGATTCAAGGCCAGGGACGACCTATCTCATCGCATAACAAATATTAAAAAAAAATCTCCTGGATCTGCCTTAAAGTGTCTGGGTTCTACTAAAGATGCACTCTACCAAAGTTTGAGAGGATTAGCAATAGCTTTTGAGTAATCCTGCCATCTATCAAACAGAAAGAAAACCAGTGATAAGGACATGGACTCATAGTGGAGGCAATGAGCACTAAACCAAAGGTTTTATGCAGTAAATGAATATGTTAACCTGATGATGCCACTAGATGAAAAGTCAGCTTTAAAATCCATTTTATTACAGATCATGCTGAGGGGCCGATGGATGTCTACAGCAAATATCGAAGCTATCCATCCTCAAGTTGTTGAGATATTCAGTGTGGACCAACCCGAGCTGCTTTTCCTTGAACTACCTTGCCTCAAAAGGAATGACAGGAACATGCTAGAGCATATAGGCTCAATAACACTTGTTAAATATAAGATGAAAAGATTTGGCGATTGATTTTGATGCAATCGGCTGACGCACCACATTCACAGATTCAAAAATTCCCTGCTGCTGCTGTGTGGACCCACAAGCATTGAGTTAGTTTTTACCTGAACCTCACACTC
The DNA here is from genome assembly GCA_038501795.1 of Pseudopleuronectes americanus. Lineage (NCBI taxonomy): Eukaryota > Metazoa > Chordata > Actinopteri > Pleuronectiformes > Pleuronectidae > Pseudopleuronectes > Pseudopleuronectes americanus. Next base: position 9,615,850 of record CM076734.1, on the reverse strand, counting down.
AGGTCCAAGAACAATCTCAGCCGTCTGTGAAGAGAGTTCATTTTTCATTCTGGACCGTGGTTTCTGCCCACATCATCTCTGTGGGGCTTTTTTTTCTTAGCTTCATTCATCCAGGGAAGTTAACTGATACTCTTTTTTTCACCATCTAAAGCTCCTAGTTCGTGTTTGTGTGTGTGGTATTCATTTTCTCTGGGCAGGAGCTTTGAGTGAATGGTTATGCTGTTGACTTTTTTTTTATTGTGTCACTCAGAAGTTCAGTCTCTCTGCGTCACCTGCTTTCTTTCACATGTCAAACACAACACTATAGAGTAGATGTCAAAACGTTTTGAGTTGGTATGTTCATTTTTTTTATACATCCACCAGATGCTGTAACCTTGCTTTTTTGGAGATGGGTTTGTGTCCACTTCACGAATCTCAATCTAATCTAACTGATTTTGTCTATAACTGACTAAAACTAATGTAGCTTGAATATGAGACTGATGAGATGGGTACAAATAAAACAGACAGTAAATTTGCATTTACTAAAGCCAAAAGTCATCTTGTCCATCATTAATGTAAAATTGTCTGTGTTGGACAAGTTACTCTAAAAAGCTAATCTATTACAAACTACACATTGGGTATTAACATTAATTCACTAGTAACTAAGCAGCAAAAGTAACGCATTACTCTTGTGTTAAAATAGGCCATTTGTAACATCACTCTCTTTATTCAGTTTTGAGCTAACCCAACAAACAAACAACAAACCCAAATTGTCCACCCGCACACATCGCCTCTTTTTTAGAGGTGGCTCTTCAATGTTAAGTGTCTGTGTGGCTAATATTCGCCAAATCATCAGGTCAAAGTAAATAACTAAACTTTATAATTACCGGGACTCACAATCAGTCTGTTTCGGTAAAGGCCACAAACTTCATCGCACCTGAACAACATCTTGGACCAGACTGCCAACAGTACAGAGACCAAACTGATATCAACCCTCATTAATAATCAGTTGTAACGTAACAACTTAATAAAGCTGAGGTCGGTCGTATGTGAGTAACTTCAACGTGCAACAGTGTCGAGCAAGAGGCCCTCGCTTGTTTGAAGACATCACAGCCCCCAACAATCAGCAAATGAGCGACCTCCGCCTGCCACCACATGAGGGGGAGTCGGAGCGAGAATCAGAGGGAGGAGGAGAGGAATGTTAGATGGGGTGGAGCAGTTCAGTAGTCGTGCTTACTTTACTCTCTAGGTTAATTACCATACTGACAGATTGATTACTGAGAGTGACAGAGGAGGGGGGTCTGCAGCAGCTCCCAGCTGTACTCCTTAACCCTCAAAGAGTGTATGTGTGTATGTATCTATGTGTGTGTGTGTGTGTGTGTGTGTGTGTGTGTGTGTGTGTGAGAGAGAGAGAGAGAGAGAGAGAGAGAAATATAGAGAATAGGACTGAAAGAGGGAATTGTGATGTCTGTAATAGTTTGTGTTCTTCATCAATGGTTAAAATTGAATGAGTAGAGTTTTTCCAGACCCCAATGTACATCGTTGTGTGTGTGTCTTTGTGTGTGTGCGTGCATGTGTGAGTGTGTTTGTGAGAGAAAATGAGACTGCAAGAGGGAATTGTAAAATGTCTGTAATAGTTTTAGAGTTTGTGTACTTCATTCATGGTTAAAACTGAGTGGGAAAACTTTTTCCATATGAACATCATTGTGTGTGTGTATGTGTGTGTGTGTCTGTGTGCCGGACACCTGGAGTTTGAATAGAGTGTTTAGGATGTCTGTATCTGTATACTTTTCATTTCAAGGGTCGCTGCAGAGGTCCTCCGTGTCACTGCAGCTGGAAAACAAACACATCAACAGACATGCACACATGTGTGCGATCATTTTCTTGTCAGCAGGTTCTGGCACCGATCACATGTGGTCATTATCATTTACCTTGTGCGGTGGCAGACACCACACACAAACAAGTCAAACAAGACTTAGGCTCGCTAAGCCTGTGACCTAAACAGTCAACGCAAATTCATACGTCAACGCACAACACGCAATGTTTTCTCGTATTTATAACAGCAAACAGGGTTGATTGAAACACGTCGCCTGACCTCACGCGCTGAACCCGACATGCAGGTGTGTGTGTTGACACTAGCGTCAACACAGCTGCTTTTTATTTACTTTTAAGCTTCGTTTGGTACACAAAGAACACAAACTCCACAGGCCTCTGACTACTGCAAGACGTCCAGAAAGCTGTGTGTGTATCTCTATGTATATTGTGTACTTTAAAATACAATAATTAAGGGGGAAAGGACCAATATCCGCACCCTTATTTCAAATGTAAGTGTGTTAAACCTTTCACATCTGTCGCATGCTAACGCTCTGGCCCGCTTCCCTGCACAACCTCAATGACCTCGTCCCTCGACGTTACAGATCTCCGGGGCAGTGAGGCGAGGGATGAGTCTAGAGATGAAGAAGGAAGTGAAAGAAAAAGGGGGCTGTCTAAGTAGCTTAAGTGTTTTTTGTCTTCATCTGTTGGGGATCAAAGCTGGCTCCTGCTATAAGAGCTGTCTCCCTCATGAGGAGGATTAGAAACAAACGCAGCTCTGACTCAGCCCTCGCCGTCCCCCACTGGAGATAGGCAGGAGGAGGAGGAGGAGGAGAGCGTTCCCAGTGCCAGCACAGGTGGGTGGTTTACAAGGACAAAGCGTTAAAAGACACCTCATTTGGAAAAATATCCTGCAAAGTATTTTTTGGAAGGCGCTTCACACTGGATCATGATATCCCCAGACACAATCTCACTCGCACAAACCCTCCTTTTGATTCGCTGGTGGAACAGTATGACTGGGGAAGCCCTTGCTCAGCCAAGCTTGACTCCCGTCTGTCAGGCAGATAACTCAGCAGGTACAAGATGAAACAGAGTAGAGTTGAACAAGTACACTGTGGCCACCATGCCTGCCTCTGTGTGTGTGTGTGTGTGTGTGTGTGTGTGTGTGTGTGTGGCTTCTTTCAGACATGCATTGACATTTTCCAAAAGTTTTCCGGAAATTCTTTATTAAAGAACGCAAACCTTGAGTGGGTTGTTGATGAACGAAAAAAAATAAAAAAATAATTGGATTTTCGATTTGTTTGATTTGTTTGATAAATATCAGAAACCTATTCTTCATCGTGATACAGGCAGAGACATATGAGCCCTGTCTTCATGCCTTCATTGGGTCGCATCAAACTAAAATAGATCCCAGCAGCTGTCGGCCCCACCTGGTCAGCACCCTCACAACACAGGTGACTGACATCAACACCAGAACACACACTTAGGACGGCTTCTGAACAATGAATGTGTGTGTGTGCGCGTGTTTGTGAGAGCGAGAGACAGAGAGTGTTCATGCTTGTACTCATGCGTTTGTGGGGACCAATGCAAAAATAGATGCGAGTGAGGACAGTTCGGGAAAGTGAGGACATTCTGGATGGCCTTCACTTTTTGTAAAGGCTGTTAACGGGTCAAGACCTGGTTACACTGACTTTAAGGTTAGGGTTAGAATATTTTTAAGGATAAGTTAGATGTGTGTGCACTTCTTTTTCTTGGGACCATTGGTGAGTGAGGACAATTTGACCTGTCCTCGCTTTTCAAAGGAGTCCTTACTAAGATAGAAGTACAAGATTGTGTGTGTGTGTGTGTGTGTGTGTGTGTGTGAGAGAGAGAGAGAGAGAGTAGAGACTGTACTCATAAAGAATGAGGTACAATAATTTATATGGATGCCACAAGTAGCTTTCATTATTTGTGGTGTTATGACATGTCCCTGCCCTTCACGTCTCCACACTGTGTATCTGCCAAAACCTGGAAGGTCACAGAGCCGGACCACGTCAAACACGCTATATCAAGACTGCCGGTGTGTCATGGGACTGACCCTGCATGTTGATGGGTTGATCTCCAGTGTCGTGACCATGCAGTTTATGTAATGTAGCAAGCATCTGTAGACATATATAAACTGAATGTATACATACTGTATGATCACAGAGCAACATGAACTAGGTCATTTGAGTTTACCAGTAGAGATCCCCAAGATGGGATGTGTTTAGAGGGACTGACTGGAACAAATCCAAATGCAGCATTTTGTTATTAAACACAGGAAAGTATATATACTGACATATAATATATGCATTGCAGTGTTATTGTTTTGCTTTAATTAGCAATTATTGAAAACAAACTTCACGAACTTTGACATTTTGGGAAATACACGTCTTTGCTATCCTACTGGGAGATAAATGAAAAGAGTGATACCAGTCTCATGCCTGTGAATATGAAGCTGAACCCAGGAGATGGCTAGCTTAGCTTAGCATAAAGGCCCATTAAGACCTGGTATTAACATCCGTCCTGGGAGATCCTATCGTAAGTAGACAGCTTTAAGTCCGTCAGTTCACACCTGGTATTAGAATGTGTCCTGAATGTGTCTCCTGTTACCACTTATGATTAGATCTCACTTCCCTGCTCTTTATGCAAATAATCACAAACATTATTTCTATTTACAAAGACCAACTAAGTTTGACTATACCGATGACTCATTTGGAAAAAGAAATTCAATATGTAGTGGTGTAGTGTTGATATTGTGGTAGTGGTCACAAATAATTCAGTGTATTTGAAACACTGTGAGGTGTAAAAATACCTTGGGCAGGTCAAAGGACGTCAGCTGAGTAGGTGGTCCTGCTAAGTGGCCCAGGACACATTTGCGCTCACACAGCGAAAAAGAATGTGGCCACATGCGTCTCAGACCACCTCCGAATGGAGATGGTTAGATTCCAGTGATAGGGTCTCAAATGCCTCTTGGTTGTGTTCACACGTTTAGTTAAAGACGTCCGATCGGATCACTCAGGATGAAACTAGAGCATAAGACACAGCCTCACTCTGTCAAAAGTGAAAAATTCAGCCAAACAGCACCACAAAAGAAAAGTTAACACATTCATATCAACTTGTTAGCATCTCAGTATACAGCACAAAAATGTAACGTACAATGTATAACTTTGGCCACTAGGGGTCTCTCAATCAGAACAATAACAAAAGGCATAGCTTGATGACAATGTGAGGTAGCATGGGACCATGGGAGTTGTTGTCATCACAACCATTGCTGGTGAAAATCTGCCTAGCAAATCCTATTCATATATTTGAGTTTTATTCAGGCAGCAACAGCAATGAATAATCGTGATCCATGACAAGAGACCAATACAAACTGTGGAAAGAAAAAACAGTAGACTGGTTAATTGGCCATCAGTGTGTTCAACCTTCATCATGCATTGTTTTCCCCGGATGTTATACCGCCTACATCTGCCGTCAAGCCATGTTCTGCTCAGCCCTCGCCATTTATCCGTTGGGATCATGCAGCAGTTGTCCCAGCACGCTCCCCCATAACAGCCATTCCCAATCCGACCAGCCTGTCACTCTTCCCAGCCCTCTGCCCCTTCTTACAAATCCATTAGCCTGCAGTAAATTAAAACTTCCATTTGCTTGTGAGTCTGTGTTCTACCTGTTGGTTCCATAGAATAACTGATTATAACAAAACATAGGAGCATTAAGATGACAGAAATACCTGTTATCTTAAAGAAATATTTGCTGGCTGACCTAAGCTCATTACCTAACATGTATCTAAATAAACAAAATGAAAACAATTACATTTATTCAAAACAAATTGAGACTGAAGCCAGCCAAAATACCTTCAGCTGTTCACACACAAACCTCAGCACATTACTAACAGTGTTGTTTGGGGGTTAGCAGACTTAGTAGCTGTGCCGGGTCAACACACATTTCTTTGTGAGGTGACGAGCAGAGCAGGCTGACATGTTCAGAGCTGTTTCACTTTGTTTCCTCCTTATACACAAACAGTGTCCCACTGTCAGCACTCCATCCTTCAAATACCAAAGGGCCCCCTCAAGAGCGGGTGCCTCTAGTCAGGCCCCACGATTTTTCCTGTAGCTGACGTCTCCAAGGAAGGAAGCTTTACTCTAACTTCTCTTCAAGCAGCCTTAACATCCAAGATAAAAAGATACAAGATGTAAATATGCTGCTACACTGAAAATGTGCCTTTAAGGACCATTCCCACTTCCCCCCCTCGTGTCTTGTGACATTGGGATTGCATTACGCTCTGACTGACATGGAAACACCCTCCCTGATTTTATTTTGCCACTGGTAGTCAATCTCTCACCCTGTAAACCTGCCGCCCTGTGTTAGTCGGAGTTTTCTCACAGGTTATCACTCTCACAGCTGTTTCTTCTCATTCGCCTGCTGTAATTTAAGCTACTCGGCAATGATAATGGATTTAGCAGGTCCTTTTTTAACAACGCTCGGACCAGATGTGCTCAGCAGCCTCAGGATACGCGGCTAAGTATCACTTTGTTTTCATTTCGTCTGAGGTGGTCTTACATTTTCAGACAGGTAAGGCTCACCTGGAGGTCCATGCCACGCCTCTTCATTACGCTTCACTTTCCCATCCTTTGCCCTCAGCTGATGGTTCTTATCCCACCTCTATGCATGGGAGCTCCCAACTCATCTGATCCCCTCCAAACACTTTCTTCAAAGCTTATCCTGAAAACTCCAACCTTAAGACTCAGCAGCACATCAATGTGCTGACAATCTTATTTTCAAGTACATTAGATTCCTCATTTCTTTCCGCATTGTTACAAAGGCAAAGACTCTTCTTTTGTACAGTATTTGGCCAATTGTGCAGAAGTGATATTTTTCCTTTTTGCAAAAACACCATGAATCCCTTTGAGGAGGGCTTGTCTGAGAATTTCCCTGCAAATCCCCATTTGTCCTCACTGCTTGCTGCTCATTGTTGTTCGAAAACCACAAATTATGAGTCATGTTTTGCTCTTTCTTCTCATCCTGTTTTACACAGATGATCTTTTTCAAACTTTTTTACTCTTTTTACTTGACCTTAAGTTGAGCAAGAGTAAGACACGTGTAACAGGTATGAACACATTTAACCTCTGACAGTCACTTTGTTCAACCAAGAGTCGAACCTGTTGTTATTACTCCATCAAGCATTTAGAGAGTGATAGACTTTGGTTTAAGACGATTTCTAAAAAATTGTAAAAGCAATTTGAGCAGGTGAATGAATCCTACTCTGTATAACGAGCAAAGGTGAGACTAGAGACTTCGCTCCCGCTTTATGAAGCCTCTTAACCTAAATGACCACAAAGCCAATATTCTACACTCTTAACCTTTCCCAGATGTGCGAGTCGACAGCGAGACGAGGGCGTGGACGAGGTAGGTGCGGCAGCAGGGAGATGGGAAAATGGTGCTGACAGGGAGAAAGGGAGAGTGGAGCGGTGGGAGAGGGAGAACACTGCGGGGTGAGCGAGGAGTAGGGGTGAAGAGGCTGTCGCTGCCTCCAGGGCTGAGGCGGGGGGCCAGAGGTGAGAGAGATGGCGGGCCTGTGCTGTCTGTGTGCAGGGACCACAGGGAATGACTAAATAATGAGGATGAGCATCTTGACAGGAAATAAAGACAGTTTGGGCAAGATCGCCAAGAGGCAGCGAGCCAGACAGTGTTGAAAACTGCAATAAACGGTATACGGGTTAAGAAAACTTCTCATAGTGCTGCTTTGGGACCTTTGCAGCTCAGACTGGACGTATATAATTGGATCCTTCTAGAGGTCATCATGCAGATACTCTCATTTTAGATGTTCCTGCAGGTTCCTCCATTTCATTTAGGAACTATACTGTTGACTTTATCCATTTTAATAAGACAACCTAATTAGAGACCATTATTGTAGAATGAAGGGACATTTTTTCGACTGAAACATAAAAGTGTCATTAATCTTCGTCCTGGTCATGTTTGTTGAGGTTGTCGGGATGTCACCGTGCGGGTTGCATTCCATCTTGTTGTGTCTAGTTATTTGTTGAGATGTGTTGATTAACAGATGGGGCAGGGAGACCACCGGATACCTCAGTAGCTCCACATGCTTGAGGGTCATTCATTCCCTCTTGTCATTTTTAGGTGGATATTTGAGAAAGAAAGAAAGGCATGGAGGTCACACGAAGAGGTGCGAGCGGTGACTTTGAAGAAGCCTCTAAGTATATGTCATCGTCAAGATTTCTCATCCGAGGCGACCTCTGCACCCCCGAGCAACACACACTATCAGCCCCAACACTCCACAGAGCTGCCTCTGACGGCACAGCATTTTTGTCATTCTGCTGAAGACATGACTTATGTGGCATCCTCTTTAGTTTGTGACCCCTTCTTCCGACAGAGTTGGCTTGGTTTCCCCAGCGTAACAATAAAGACCAAAGAATTATTTGGTCATGTTTAAAGTGAAGTCTGTACCTACAATCTGAAATCTGTGTGTAGCCTCAGGGTTATTAGATAACTTCCCTTGATGTGAGTTTGACATCCACCAGTGACTCCTCGCTAATGAAAGCAAATGACTGAGCTAATGCTTCCTGGCCGGAAGGCCAGGATATCAGTCATACAATTTGTATTGCTTACTCACGACTGTCTACACAGAGAGCAGAAGCCTATCGAAGAGCCGTGTGAGTAAAGAAAACCACAAGAAACAAGATGAAATGTAAAGAGAGTATGTTTCAGACCACGTCAGTGTGGATTACTAGAACTGATTTTTATAACTTTTTTGCTTGTTTTGTTTTAGAAACCAATTTTCTAGAAGACATCACTCCAGCTGGTTTCATGTTTGGATAAAATTGAAATCCAAATAACTAGGGCGACATTTCACAGTTGATCCAAAGGCTACAGCCTGGTTCCAGACCTCTAAAACTCTGCCCAGATTTCTGCTTTTATTATTTTATTTTCTTCTGCACTTCTCATGTGTCTGGTGCTGGTCGTGTTAGAGCTTTATGGTCAGGATTAAGAATTAAGTCAAGTCTCTTATGTCAAATCTCTTATGTTTCTTTCACTAATCTGAAAAAATCTGTTTCAACAGCTTTCATGTCAACTGAAAATGGCATCAAGATGTCGAGTTGGACAGACTTTGGGATTTGAGAGCTTTTGACCATAAGGGCCAACACCATTCTTGATATTGAATTTCCAGAGAAGAATCTATGCAAGCTCAAATAAAGATGTTGCAAACATTTTACTGCCTTCTTCACATGGGAAAGCCAAACAAAAGTTTATGTCTAAAGGCCTGATAAGGGTTCTTTGCATGAAAAGTTGTAAAATAGCTTGAATTGCAGAAGAGTCTACTGCACATGTGAGTAAGTAACTAAAGCTGAGGCTGATGGGAATGTGATTAGTTTTGCATGTGTTAGGACAAATTTTAAATTTTGACCAGATGATGATGAAATGCAAGATGAAAGCAATAAGAGTTTATCTTCTCTGTGTGAGAAAGTGTATGTGGCAAACATTCCAGCAATCTTATCGAGTTCTTTTGGTGATGCATATAGAGAATGTCGATCACCACAAGAATCTGTCCAAAAGTGACTCTAGTTACCTTCTGAAGATCCCTCAGAGATTTGGAATGCCTGTTCAAAATGTCATGACAATTATTGAGTGGCAGAGAAACCCATTTCTGTTGTTTAATTTGTGTAGGAAGCTCTTTCTGTCTGAATAAACAGACATCGCCTTCAAAGATATTTATTGTCCAGCCCTTTTCATTATATTACCATGCACAACAACCCAAGACTCCACTAGTTACATTTAGATTTGAAAACATGGGAAGCATGAAAAACTGATGCCACATGTAATATTTTCCCCGGCAGCAGAGTTTGCTTTTAGTCCTTTAACAACTCCTGATTACACTGATAAAATTCCATTATCAGTTTTGACAACGTTAATGAAGACGCCGAATACGAAGTTGATGCATGACTGAACGTGTATGACAAAGTACATGTGTTTTGAGGAAAGTTCTTCGATTTGAAGGGGTCAAATAGCCATGGCTGTGCAACAGGCATGAAATTAGTGCAACATCCATGACCAATATATGTTCCCCTCTATAGCATGCAGACAAAATATCCCTTCCGTGTGTTTTAGTGAGCATGTAATGCAAAGTGGTGTTGCCGAAGGGAGCGTGTGTTTATTCATCAACATTATCTTTAGTTATCTAGAAAGTAATAGTATTCTCCATGTTTTTGTAAATGTGACCACTATGCTTCTATGGAAAAGCAGTAATTTAATTTCCAGCAGGGCCCCCGGTCCAGAGAGGCGTACTCTGCTTGGAGCGGATCCATCAGGATCCCCCGCCAGCATGTTAAGATCACAGACCAAATACAGGCTCTCTGCTGGGAGCACCGCACGACTCTCACCCTGTGTACATGTCTTTAATAATGAAAGGTCTTTATGTACCTGCAGAGGATGACAATCTCAATTTTATTTCCATGTTTAAAGGCTGGATGTGACGGCTGAGCCCGCGGTCATGGGCCCTGAGGTCCTGCCAAACTTTTACTGTGTTCCAAACCCATTTAATGTGAATACAACAAAAACAATTGTATGTGCATAAAAGGTCAATGGGGATATAAGGTTTTGTGATTTTCATTTTCCCTCAGTTCACTGCTGGGATTCAGCCATATCTTGTGAATGAGGTAAGGAAACTACACCCCTGTGTGGGATTTAAGATAACTGTGTTTGTAGTACTTCCAACCGGACAATTTAAACATAGTGCAAGGATTCTGGCCATTGTAAAGCCCCAGACTGGTGGAGTAAGCTGTTATGTTTCAGTTTGTCAGAAGAAAATTAATTTAAAGATTAAACAAACACTGCGAAAAACACTCTAAACACACACCCAAGGGGACCTGTTTTTTTCTGATTGGCAGTCAGTGTGATTGCAATCTGGCGAACGTCCCAGGGAGAAATGCTCAGAGACAAGTTTCAGACACAGTATATGCTCAGGTTAGAGGTTGTCTGTGTCTTGTTCAGCGGAATTAGCGCCTGGATAGACAGCTTACTTTTAAATCCTCTCCAGAGTCATGCAGAGATATGTTAGGACATCAACTACTGACCCAAAACAGAGGAAACCAGGCTGACCTTTTTTTACCTGAGCTCATATTTATTAACACTGCTCAAAATAGACAGAAAAGTCAGGTTATTTTAATTCTCGTGTGTAAGCCTCTCTTACTGGTGTAGGTCGCTGTTACCGTGGAAATGTCTACCACACTCTCGAATATCATGTCAGCTATGTTCTTGTCATTTAGCGTTACATGTACAGGACAGTCCCAAGGGGTGAAAATACTACAAGTCAGGTCACGTGCAGGAGTCTAGTGCTAGTGAGGGCAAACTTATGGGTTCACAAAATAGTTTTTTTGCTCTGATTCAAATCTTTTATGGTCACAACGTTCAACTCTTTTTAAACCATTTCCAGCACCATCAATGGAGGAAATTATGGGAAATTTCGACTGATACCCAGACAAGTTCTTAAAGTTGGTCGATTAACTTGTGGACCAACATGAAAATGCATGATTCATAAGATAAAAACTAAAATACAGACAGAACTACTCGATTTTACAAAAATCCTAGTCTGTTTAAAATGACATGTGAAATACAACCTCTAGATCTGTTGCGATTTACATGATAATATTTGCAGTTAAAATGAGTAAAACCTGCCTAAGATACTCTGGAGCCTTCACTTACCTGTAATAGAGTTGCAAATATTTTGACAGTGCGTGTGGTTAATGATGTCGGACTATCCTATTACTGGTGGCATGCAAACTCTATACCGCCTGTCAGTGAGCGCTCTGTTGCCCGGGGCTAGGCAGATATTACTTCAGGGAAAAGAATCTCATTCAGCAGGCAGGTAATTCTGCCGTCTCTGTCCTCAGAGACTCTTGTCTGCTATCTGGATTTGAACAGCGGTGCTCACAGCCCAGAGCGCCCAAATCTAATATGATTTTCTGGATGATGACAAAGGTATGTCTTCCTTGTAAGTGTGGTCTATTGTGGTAAAGATATAACATGTCTGCTTCACATTATGCCAGGCCTCCCAAGGTTTTAGCCGGTAACTCATTCAACATACAGCTCCAATAATCAGACCCACATTTCCGCTGCAGGGAGCGGGGAACTTGCTGGACTGCGATGTATGAGGTCCAGGTACTGATCATACTGTCAATTTGCAGCGGATGGTTATTCTCTGTTGGTCTCATGGACCAATTATTAATATTCTACAGTTGTCTCTCTGTGTTATAGTGAATTGTCGGGAAATGTGATCAGTTTTGAGTTTGATAAAAAGATTACGTCAGTGAAATAAATATGTAGCTTGAGTCATCATGAAATCTAGAAATCGGGGGTCTAACTCTGTCCAAAAATAATGAAATCCTCCTACAAGAACATATGAAGCCCTCTGTTTAATACTGTATGTCGTATCAACATGTTAGATCTGTATAATGACAGAGGACTAAATCATTGAATGTGTTTCGGCTGGGACCTGTAATTTGATATAGCATCTTAATTAGTAAGATTTACAATTGATGTTTGGTGGACTTTTTTTAAGCATTCTAGTCTTTCTGCTGAGCTAAGCTACTTGGCTGACAACCAGGGTATCATTTTAACCGGACAAACATAAAGCGGTATCAATGTTCTCATTGAGTTCTGGAAAGAGTATATTTCTCAGAATGTCAAACTGTTCCTTTATGTTTACACATCCTGGTTTTACTATCTCAAATGAACATGCAATATATACAAAAGAACATACGAGTGCTTAGATAGTGTCTCTAATCGCTAATAGTGGCATGGATTGTGTCCGGCTTTCATTCAACTTTTGGCTCTGCGTGGAGCGGAGACACCAGATCTTTTTGAACTTTCAAAGAGATCTTCCTCAGATCAAATATCTGCAGATTTCCTGGGGATCAGCTGTAGATGAGCTCCAGTAGTGATTGAATCGCACAGAATACTTACACAAACAGCAGAGAGAGCTCCCTAACATCTAACAGGTGGAGCGGTCAACGCGTAAAGATTTTCCTCATCAGTATCGTGGAAAAATGCATTGTACATATATGTGCACAATAAGGCAGATAAACCAATGGCATGTGCTCCAGGAGGATGAAAACAAGTTGTGCAGGACTGGCAAATCAGTATTTAGTGTTATATTATCAGTGATGAAAGAAAAATACATACACATATAAATCTACAATACACCATTGGTTAGTATACATGAATCTGTCAAAATAAAGTTCTCCCTGGATAGATAGTGTGAGATGAGCTGAATAAGTATCTATTTAAAAGTGGAAACACTTCTCCCTGTAGGGAGTGAATCACTGACATGATCCAGATGTAGCCAGGGAGCAATTTTTAGGAAAAACCTTCCCTTAACACAGAAAATGGACTCAGACTAAGACTAGATGATGGCAGCAGGCTCCCATTCAAGGTATGTTATATTAAATATTTACATCCATCCATCCATCCATTTATTATCTATACCGCTTTTTCCTTTAAGGGAAAGGGAGTCGGATTCAACTTCAGCTGATATTCAGCAAGAGGCGAAGTGTAGCGTTGCCAGGTCGCCAGCGCATCCCAGGGCCGACATAAACCATTGACTCTCACAATCACACTATGGTTAATTTAGAGTCAATCAGCTTAGAGTAATATTTTGTTCAGGGTGGTCCCTACTGGCTGTATGCTGGTCAGGGTGAACGCAACATGCATTTAGTGGTTATGTGTCATCACTGTCATGCATCATCTTTCGAGAAAAGACAAGCAGATGCAGAAAGTTATGCTATCCAGGAGAAATTGTCAAAATATATGTGGTTGAAGTAAAAGAAAAACCAGTGGACCTGGTTTGCAGATACAAACTCAAAGTTGTGAGAAACGCAAATCTTGAGCATCTATATACGTACAGTTGTAAATTTGGAATCAGATTTGATGAAGATTAGCTCTTTGATAAAGTTAAAGGTCTTCAGAGGAGGTGAGTAAGAAGATGAAACGTCAACCAGAAAAAATATTTGTGAAGTAGCCTTGTTGCACTAAAGGAGTAAAATTGGTCTTCAGTTCTTCCCGTCTCTAAAAACTGACAGTTGCAAATCAAATTCCACTCAAGATTGACTGACTAAAACCTGGAGAACTAGCAGTTAACATCATATTCATCACTACCATCTGACATCAGAGGCCCCACCAAACAAGGTAGTTGCAAAAGGCCTGAAAGCAGTAAGTGCTGTTCACCTAAATGATTTAGTATGGCCATCAAAGGATGTTATAAAAACGGAATGGTCCTTGACAGGTTCCTCACTTGTGTTCAGGTTATCCAGGACATTCAACATGCAAAGAAAGATTTCATGATTCAGACTACATCATTTCAGAAAGTTAGCATTTAGCACAAAACATTAAAAGCATTGGATTCTGTTAACGTTTTCCTGAGGTAGGCTACATCACTCATGTGTTCCCAAGGATCTTAGAAAACGATCCAGGACTCCATGAAGATCTTCTCATGAAATAAATCAGTGACAGTGATTAGGCCTGCTAAAAAGAAACAACACACCGGTAGACAACATCTGTGGGGTCAAATCGTGAAAGAGCCCAGGGTGCACTGATCAAATGTAGGGGCATGAGTCTTTGATGCCTTTGTAGTTATTTAGTTCCCTATACGAGCATATGGGGAGAGTCTTTGAGTGGGGCGTTTATCAGATAAAAAGAGAGTTAAATCAGCTGAGAGTTCTTTGTGTTTGCTCTCTGTGGTACTTCACTGTGTTTATGTGTTCCCTCGCAGTTAACTCGCCTCTTATCCCTTTCTTTCTCTTTTCCACCAGCCCACAGCCCACGAACCTCCCCTGTGAGCTCCCGGTGCTCGGGCTACATTATGCTCACCACAACAAAGACACAACATTGCACATTTGTAAATGGGCTGCTGCCAGTTGGACAGGTCTTTTTAAACAAGCTTTTTAGCAGGGGAAAGGTAGTCGGGTCCTTTGAATCACAGCAGCCAACAGCGTGGGTCGAGGGTGAAATGTGTCGTCTTGTCAGATTTAATTTGATTTTAGATGTTTTACACAGTTGACACCTTCCTCCGAAGCCAAGTGATGCAAGTCCTCAGTGTCTATTTACCGATCTTCAGTGTCGAGTGAGATCCTGCAGATTTCTTTTATCATCACTGAGATGTAGGGGATTTATTAATAATAACATTGACTTGGCTTCTCATCCAAGTTCTTCCCTTGGACCCTTTTTTTCTGCTTTGTGGGAATGAATGTATGATTTCTATTTCAGCCAGATGTTTAACACTGAGCCTTTTTATAAGACCAAATAAATCAAACTACCATCACATTTTATGGTAGTTTTTATGATACATTTTTATGGTTAAATGAATTACCATTGCCAGTAAGTGCACATAGCAAATAATCATTCATAAAATACGATATGGAAATATTATGAATGAAATTTAAAACAATCAGTAGTTTTGATGCTACAGCCTTCTCTTGTATCACAAGTAGCACACAGAGGCTAAAAGTTACAAAACGTCAGCTTGCTAGATTTTAATGGGAAAGTGGTATTACTGATAAGGAGGTGAACACACTGTGCCTCTCCAGGTGACATGTTTTAAGTGCTTTTCCATTGACTGCATATAAAGATGAACAGCATGACAGCTCCCCAATAGTGAAGCCAAAGTGTCTTGATCGCCACCTGGTTGCTATTTGCAGCATAGGTCATAAATCCTTCCTATTGTTTGGAACATTAAACTAAAAAGTCAAAGTTTAAAGATGGTTTCTATCCAGCTTTAAGTTTCTCTGTCAAAAATGGATTTTAATTAGTTATTTGATGCTATACAAACCGGGTCAAACGTGATGATTGACAACTGACCCGCAATTGGGCAGGACCTCGCTTTATCCTCCTGTCTCTGCTGCTCAGACCCTTGTTCCAAATGTGCAAGAAGGCAGTGTTCATATCCAGGATATTTTGGCGTCTGGATAGTTGGAGGAAGTGGATACGTCGTCCATCTTTTATACAGTGAATGCTCCATTCTCAACGGACAGCTTTGACCTGCACGGTGAAGGTCATGTGACCTGACAGCTGGCGGTTTCAGTTGGCAAATCTTTGCCTGTGGCCTCACACGCTGTCTGGTTGAACTGTAGAAGAAGGTAAACCGTGAAAAGGACAGAACAGAAATGCCCTTGAAAAGGACGCTGTACGGTGAAACGGCAGTAAGTTATTTTTTAACCTGTACTTAAGCTTTGACAATTTGCAAATTGAACAATGCCAATATTTAAAATACTGCAATGATTACCAGAGAAACTTAAGAAAGCACTTTCCTATGAACTATTCATCCAGGCTGACTTTGAACACGACATTATCATAACCTGACAATTATAAGAGGGTTGTGTGTCAGCAATATAATAATATAGTGACGGTGCAACAACACAATGAAGACCTGATGAAAATAATAGATTGAATTTTTGAGCATATGTATGGTTAAACTTGTAATATCTATATCATTGCTGTATAAGAAGTTGTAAAAAGGCCTTTTTATCAGTACAACCAGTAACTGAATTAAATAAATCTTAATTGTATGCTTATATGTGCATATAATGCTTGCAGTACCTTGACTTTACAGTAATCGGAAAAAAAAATAGTGCAAGTCCTGACCCTGACCCATACCAATTTAATCAAAATTTTATTAAAACAGCCCGACTCATCGCTGTGACAGACAGACAGACTGACCGACAGACAGACCAATAGACAGACAGACAGACAGACAGACAGACCGACAGACAGACCAATAGACAGACAGGCGCCACCAATTATAATACACCCACGCTGCGTGATATAAATCATAAAACTCTGCCGTCAAAACCGAAGCCAATTGGTCTATGTATTCAATATACATTTACCACACATAATGGTTTAATCTCTCAATTGTATTGTTTCAATAATTAAGGTAATTATATACTAGGAGTCACAGCCATTAAAAGTCTTCCTGCTCCAGCTGACCTCGGACAAGGTGCTTCCTGATGATGACTGTAAAGCAACTGGTTCAAGAGATTTTTGGGAAATGGGGGCGAGTTCAATGTGCAGTGCAGTTATCCCTTTAATTGCCACTTGTTGCCACAATGGCTACAAAAGTTACACAGTTCCACTTTAAAGTATGACTCTGTCTGCCAGTTGATGCTGGTCCTGAAATCTGAAACATGGCAGCCGTCAACTTTTAATTTGACCATGAAGCATACAGTTGGTTATTGCATGCAGTCGTCATATTATGTTCTAAACGGAAATACTTAAACGCATGTCTGCCTTCCCACTTAATAACAAGCAGTTGTTGGAAAAAGAAGCTCTTCCTTTATCAAGTGCTCAGTCCTGTGTTTTCCAGTGATGGAATTTGACTGGAGAGTTTGCCTTGTGTTTGACTGCCCAGTCCTTTACAGGCCTATATGTGAATGAAAAGGAGATGGAAGGACTTCAGGTTTGCTTCTTTTCAGCGTCCAACCTTTTGTCACATCATGTGTCTTTGTGTGACTGAATGTCTCCCAATTAAGCCCAATGCAGAAGTACTGGAGAAACACTTGACTGATTGCCGTCGACTGTACGACTTCTTCTCACTAGGGCAAGGCATGCACACTCGCTCGCACACACACACACCCACACACACACCCACACGGGAAGAAGGGGTTTTACGTTCTCATTCAGAGGGTAAGATGTATTGGACATGGTGTTAAAAATACAACAAAAAAGAAGGTAGTAAAAGTTTTTTTTTAAAGACGGTCTCAAGTTGTTTCCATGAATGACCCCCAACTGGGAGAGGAAGAGAACGAGTCACAAAGATTATGTTCCCCATGGTGGGTTAGGGAAGTTTATTAGGTCTGAAAACACATTTCCCCCAAGGAAAAGTCATTAAGGGTTTAATTGTTTTTTCTTTGTAGTTGTAAAGAGGACACTGTTCATTCATATATCCAACCATCATAACCTTTGTTTTACATCTATGCTCAAATTTATTGAAAGGTGTCCATTCTATATATGACTTGTACCTGAACTGCCTGAGGTGTAGCAATAACAGAAACCTATTATGCTGTAAAACTTGTGAAATTGTTGATAACGCTTTATTATTTAATCTACAAGGTCTTGATGACCGTGGCAGGCTGCTGCGGGGTTACAGTCTACAAGAGGAGGGAAGCAGTCACATAGATTCACCTGGTAATCACTACTGCCCCCTGCTGGGCTACAACTGTCTCCAATGGAGCCTGCTCTCAGTTCTATGCTTTTCAGCTTGTTAACCCAGTTCCAGTCACAGTGGGAGACAGAAGAGACAAATGAGGGTCAATAAAATCCTGCAAGTACCTTATGTGACATCAGGTTACTTTTTATGCAACGTGTGGGGACCATAAAGGTGGAGGGGGTACAGATCGTCTAGATATATTCCCACACTCTAGTCCTATTGTGTATTTTAGTGTGTGAAAACTGTAGGTAAAATGTTTAAAGCAGTTCACATTTTCGTGAAATAGGTAATAATGATGAGTTATGTGTTGTACTGGAGATACGCCAGGCAACTTAAATCAGCCCCCTCCAATGAAAAACTGATTTTTAACCTTGTTATAATAGATATATAAGATACAAGATATATCAAAATAAGCAGTCATTGCATTGACTAGAGTAATTCCACCTTAGAACTGCAGTGTACCAGTGACAGTCTAAAGTCAAGGAACCTATTAGATCAACTTGCAGGGTGAGGCTTTGCTCTGATGCCACCTCATAATGCTACTGCTGAGCGAGGAGTATCGGAGGACAAGTCAGTGGACTATCAGTGTTCTGTATGCTGAGCTAGCTAAGATAGCGAGGCCAGAACGGGGGCACTTAGGACAATACATCATCTACCATTTGCAACACATTATTACCTGTTAACATTAAGATAACGATAATTGTTTTGCAGTTGTAAAATTCGACAAGGAAGCAAAAGTATGAAAGGCACCCTATGTTTAATATTGTGAAAACCTCAGTTGATATTCGAATGATAAATATGTCTGATATTTCTTTTTAGTGGTAAGTAGGAACACTTGAAGATGGCTACATTATTAAGCAATGAACCCTTAAAAACATCTATCAGGACTGTGCAGATCGTCTTTGTGGTGTTGATGTATGGAGCTTGGTTTAAATCTTCAGTTGTTTGCTAATCGTCCAATATGATTCCATGGATGTCTGTTTTGGGGGGAGTTGCTTGGGGGGGCCAAAGTCAAACACCAGCAACAACAAAGCCTCATAAGCTGAAGACACCGAGGCACCTCATGACAACCACGCTGACGTTACCAAAGTTGTTTTGAAGACTTCAGCCAAGCCATCTCAAGTTAGGTGCCAACTGGCTGGTAACCAGCTCACTCCTGACTCATCAGCACCCCTTGGTCCACAGCTTCAACCCATGCCAGTTGACCTTGCAAAAGAAGAGCCTGTGCAGATATCTAAATAAACCCAACTTGTTGGTGGCAAGAGGGATTTGTTTTGTAGTTGATTGTGTAACACTCTTTTGGGTCTAGATTGTTTCTTTGTCTACAGCAACTGGCGAACTGGAGCACATGAAATCTAATGTGTTGTGGAAGGGGAGATGTTTCTTGAAAATACATCAAAGCTTGAAAGGAAATGCTCATACCTGTCAGTTCTTGCAGACGTATTGAGTTTATGATGATAAACCAGCTGCCTTGCCAAGATTCTGTTGATGTGTTGGGGCGCAACACAGCAGAAACAAACAGTATCATATTATTCGATGTATAATCATGTAAATGTCATACCTTGTTATGCTATAAACTGCTTGGGCTTTTATTGACAGTTACAAGAGACACAAAGACTCAAAGATCTCTGATCTTAACACGGATGGACATACAGTTGTGTGTATTGTAATGTTCTGACCCCTTATAAAAGCAACTGTAGGCATATACAACCTGGGCCATAATCAGTTTTTGGAAGACTAAGTTTTAGGTCTCTGCACAAGTGAACCCACACTAGTTTCAGATGCACCCTGAATCATTTTGTTCTGGAACTGGACCTTATGAGATGTGAGGAGGAACTGTCGACAACTCATTTTGCATGTAGGTCAACGGACGAAAATAACCCTAATATGAAGTGACACCTTGTCTGAAGTATCTATGGTCAACATCAGCCAAGAACCGCTAGTTTGTCCAACAGTTTCACACGCACAATGGTGACGTGGTGTCTCATGAATAAATATGGTTTTAAATGCAGGAGAGAAAGTTGTCATCACTTTTGAGAGTACAGTCATACCAGAGCAGACCTTTACCACAGATTTAACATATCACTGATCTTAAGCTGCTCCATTCAAACGTCAATAAAGTCAATGAATTATGCATTTAATCAAACAATCAAACGTTTTTGGGGGTTTTACCCACCAAAGAGCCAGATATATCTCCTGTTTGATTTGTGAGGATGATAATGTGTCAATCGTCTCTTTACAATTTCCATGTGACCAAAATATCAATCATACAAATTAAAAAGTAAAATGAATTAATACATTGTAACCCAGTTATCACAAAGGAGGAATGATTAGTTATTTCAGAAAATAAGTTGCAGCTCTTTCAATACAAATGGTCACCTCATATGTCACATGACCACTTGCAGATGGCCTTTTAGAAAAGAGGACCGCAGCTGGCTAGAAACCATCTGGTCTTTGTGAGAATGCTGCTGCAGGCATCATAGCAACATGCACAAGGAGGAAGTTGGTGGGAAACTAATCTTGCCAGTGCTGTTGGAATCTGCACAGCATGAGACATCCCTGCATCACATTAAAACAACGCTCCGAGCTTATATTAATCGCTGGTTATATTTCTGGTTGTTGTTCCTACAGGTGGAACATGATTCTTTCATTTAAAACACATGCAGAGGGAGAATTCCTGATCTGTGACACTGATCCGGAAGAAAACAAATTAGTTGTCTCCTCTGTCTTTTCTGATCTGACTCCGTCTCTGCTTTAATTGACTTCCTTGTTGCTAGTCGGCGGAGGGATGAATCTTTGAAAGGTCAGACAAACAAAACCCAGCCAAAGGACACTGGACCTCGGGAGGTGCGGAACCAGTTTCAAACTAAAACAAAAACTACATCCCCAGCAGGAAGAAAATTGCAAGAGGAGAGGACAAAATGTTTTCAAACATCTGAAGAGGTTTTGCGTTTTTTATTGAGTGTGTGTGTGTTCTCACAGACAGACTGAGTGTGTGTGTGTGTGTGTGTGGGTACGTGTGTGAGAAGGAGGATAGAAGCTGCCACTCTCTGTGGGCCAAGCGGAGGAAAAATGGGGATAAGAGCCTCTTCAAAGAGCAGTGAATTTGTTGGAGAGGCCAGTGCCATTTAGCACGTACGCCCAAATAAGTATGGGAAGGGTAGTGAGTGAGGGGGGTGAGAAACAGAAGGCACGGGGGGGCCAGCGGATACTTGGATGGATAAAGATTCATGTCACTTGCAGGAAAGCTTTACCCTGCTTCAAAAGGGGGAAAAAAAGAAGAAGAGGAGCGATGAATGCACATTGAATGTCACTCAGGACACTGAGGTCTACTCCCCGGTCGTTGAAAGCTGCGTCCTGATTTCCAGTTGTCTGCTTCAGAGAACCTCTTTCTTCCCACCTCATCTTACGAGCAGCGGGGGCCTTAAACCAAACTCATTCCTTGGAAATAGGCTAATTGTGTTCAGTTGACTTCCTTGGATGCAACAGCCCTTACAAGTTAATCACCCAGGAAAGCCTCTTAGTGACAGCTATGCCTTAATTGCATACCAGACTGTGCCCATCAATATCGGGCAGCAAATCCACACATTCCACCTGCATGGGAATGAGGTATTCTGTCAAAAACCTTTGGTGCTCATTGGGAGAAATCCTGCATGTGAGGAAACATTACAGAGCTGGGCCACAACTGTTGCAATCAATTGCATTTGGTACCGTTACGCCTGGTGTCAACACTGCCCCGGAGTCTTAGTCCCGCTTAAACAGAGAAGTTTGGAAACGCTGCTGGCTCCATTTTAGATTGAAAACTCTGGGGAAATGTTTTAGTCTTGATCAGCAGAAGCAGAGAAGTTTGGAAATGACTCAGACACTCACAACCACTTGCTGATTTGGTCTTTTCAGGTCAAGATGTAACCTTCGCTGATTTGTTGGGCTTTTAAAACATCACCCCCGTTCCAGAAGAAGACGAAAGGCATCAGCTGCAGCTACCAGTGTAAAACACGACATGGATAATCACATACAACTGTTGCTAACCCTGTTGTCTTTGCTAACAGCTGTCATGCATTTGAATTCTGCATTTTACTATGACACAACTGCTTACATGTGTGGGAGAGCAATCTGTGACAATTTCTGTGTGCAGTGTGTGCCTTCCTGTGAACACCGGCATGTGCATGAACATCAGCAGTCACAATATATGCATTTTCAGACGTGCAAGGATGAGATTCAACTGCTATGGAACCAATATACTTGTGTGGACAGATATTTTTTTACACTAGGAAATGCTGTTTTCAAATGAAATGTTTCTACTATGCATGTGGCATGTAATTCAACTTTGCAGATCCCATGGGTTTGCTAGTAAGACCCTCTTGCAGCTCTTTCTGTGCAGAGTCCTCTGCAGCATCACCAGGGGCCCTTCAGTCTACAGCAAAAACATTAAAGGCCAAACAAACTGACCAGTGTGACAATAAAAAAGGAATGCAGCAGGATGGGTTGGATTTGTTTTTGTGTTTCGAGACAGTGCCCGCTCTTCCTCTCTCTGGTCTCAGCTCATCTGCTTGTTCCATGCTGCGTTTTAGCGTTTATCCAGGGAGGCAGGGGTGAAAATGCTAACCTTTTCCACACAGCAATAACTTCCCACCATGACATCAAACCAACATTGCCTCAGTGTCCCCCAGTGCTCGCTGTGAAAATGTCAGACGGGCTCTTTTCATCTCAGGGAAATCCTATCTGATTTACTCTCCCCCTGCCTTCCTCAGCTGAGGCGTCTGTTTGTACAGGGCCATGTTTCATTTGAATATCAAAGCCTATGAGGAGGTGGCCAGACACTTTAAATGCCATTTTTTGGGGCTTCACTCAAGGAATGTGACTTACTAAGTGTCCTTGACGAAGGAACCTAATCACTGAGACAATGTGTGCTTTGTGGCGGCAGGGCGACGGTAATCTCTATCTCCTCTCAGCTCTGGAGACAAGATGGACACAGAAGAGGCTATTTGCATCCCAGTGTGCAGCTCTTTTAGGTTCCACACTTAAGATGGCATTTGAGAAATCGCTCGCATTTTTGGCCATGAACCCAAGGAACCCTGATGGTGAATATCCTGACATGCCCTATATGTAATTACCAAGCTCCACTCACAATGAACTATGCTGAACCAACTGATTAACTCGCACGGTGGAGTTTTCTGGTACCACAACACAAACAAAAGTTACGTTTCAGACATACTCTGACTAGGTGGTGTGTCTTCCAATAAACTTGCAGCATAAAATATTGCCATGGCTGAGTTTATTTTGAAACCTTTGTTTTTTTTTAATCCCTTTTAACCTGTTTGCATTCTTCTTCTTCCGTATCTTTGTTTGTTGAATGTTACCACCACCAACCGTCAATCTTTGGAATAACATAAAATATCTGATTGCACAAGTTGATTGTGTGATTATGTAAATCCTCTTGCGTGGGTATGATACAAACAAAAAAGGGCCACACACACACACACACACACACACACACACACACACACACACACAAAACATTGCTCCAAGGCCCTGATGGTCAAAACCTCCACAGGGTGCTTTTAATTAAAAAGAATACCCCCATCACTAGGTATAGTTTCAACCATGAATTCATCATTTGTTGTGTTATTGTAATCGTTATGATAGGAGGAACCCAAAAATGAGCAAAAAAAAAGATATTAACTCCTGACTGAGTTTCCTATTGTTGTTATTTTGTTTGTAAAATTCAGACCTACAGTACATTTATGCAATGGTAGGAGATCCTGCAAAACACACAATGTGATGTTATGTCTATCTTCAATTTATCATGCTGCTGTAATTTTATGTAAATTACATGAATGTATTTTTTCCTGCATCCACCGAGGCACTTCTGTTGTTCTATTGCTGCAGTCTCCCTTTGCTTTCTTAATGCCTCCTTTATTCAAACGGATGATGAAGTAAATCCTGAACAACAGCAAACAAAAACATAACAATGGCGTATAGTGTTCTCGCGATAACACTATCAAGCATGTAGCATTTTATCTTCGTGGGCCACTATCCGATCTGTGCGTCGAATCCACCTGTATCTTTTGCTTCCTGCAACAAAAGCTTGGCGTGTTCCTACACCGCTCCTCGAGGTGCCTCTCCTACTTTTCATCTGATGAGCCTGGCATGAATGGAGGTATGCACAGTGGCCCCTGTCTTTGTTATGAACTCATCTTAACAAGGATGAAAACCTCTCCTAGTAATCTCTGGGTTCCACAGATATATCGTGCAGTTTATTGTGTGGAGTGCAGCATTTATGTTCATGCACACTGGCACGTTATTTGGAGAGAAATAATTGAAAATGTCTTCATTATCTTTTTCTTGGCTCATGTAGCTTCTGTTTTCATCTTTTTGGCACAAGTGTTCCCTTGTCTTTAATGTCCTTTCAACATCCACGTCTTGTACATTGTTGTTTCCCCCATATGTTTACTTTTGTCTGATCCTGAGTTGCAGTGTTTTTGTGGTTGAACCAGGATTCAATTACAATTAAGAATTTACCATTAGTATATATATCTGGACTTTGAAAGTGACCTATTTCACTAAGCCAGATCATAAAACATTTCTTAACTTCATAAATCAACATGATAGTAATTAGGGCCCGAGCACTGACAGGCACTGAAAGAGCTCTATTGAAATTGTAAGGATTACTTTTTTTTTCCAGGCAAATGAATTGGCTTTTTGAGGGCTTTAACATGCTCAAATTTCTTACCAACATTTGCAGAAAATTTGAAAGTGGTGAAAATTTACGTATTTTGGAGGAATTTTCATTTAACTTCATTTCTGCTCTTACTTCCTGTTTAGTTTATGGAGGTCTGAGGGGTTTCATTCCTGCCGTGGCTGTAATGCACAGTCTTCGCCGAGGGGATCGCTGTTTCCACTCTCGCGAGGCTTTCATACCGGAAGCGACGGCGGCGAAGGTCAAGAATTAAACATGGCGCTCCGCGGTGCACTGAGGTCTGTGTACACCTCGTTTGCGGGGTTAAAATTAGGAGCTGCAGCCTCTAACGTGGGTTTGTTTCAGGGGATAAATGTTCCTCGGCTCTGTGCCGTGACGGTCCCGAGCAGAGGGATCCGCCAGGGTGAGTGTTCCATACACACGTGACGGCTTGAGCATGTCGGTGTGTTAGCTAGCATGCTAATGTAGAGGCACTGACAGCAGGCGGCTCAGCGCAGATGTGTCCTCACATAAGAACCTGCAGCATTCACACAAACTCTGACGAATCCACTGCTTGTTTTAACTCCTATTGTGAATCCAAAACAAGATTAAAACACAAATCCTTCAAAACAACTGAGGTCCTGCGTTGACTCCCTCCTGATACCTCTTCATCAAGGGTGTTATAATACCAAGAAAGGGTTTCTCACCAGAGATTCACTCATTTTCTTGACTTTAAATGACCCTAAACCTGGTGGTTTATACAGTATATACCATGTTTGGGTTTCTATATGTAAAGGTTGCATAATCATATTAAACTTTGCTTTTAGAATGGACTTTATTAAACTGTTATAGGACTGCTAACTGCGTTTTGTCATTGCTGTACTTTCCTTATTTGTGTGCTTCTTTTATAAATATTGTTTTATATTATTCGGTTGTTGTGACAAATGTATTCCCACCAGAGACTATTAAAGTGTATCTAACACTGAACATATGAGGAGATATTAACAAGCTACAAATTTAACCCTCAAAGAGTCGAGATTTACTTTATTTAAACACATATGTTTGTCATGTTTGATAGGAGTTCAAGACTGACATTGAAATATATTTACTTGCTGTCAAAAAGGCAAAAAATGAAAAAGAGCAACTGCAGTATTTGTGTTTCTGAATACTGTGTAATGTTTTACATCCTGTTTTGTTGCAGTGGTAGAGAAGCAGGACGGTAAAACAACAATGGTAAGTAAAAAAGTGTTGTGATGTGAAACTGACATAATAGTGAATGTACAATTTTATATACTGTAGTATTTTGGTTGATGAATATGTAGTATTTTTGATCAATTCTATATATTGTATACACGTTTTTTAATGCTTCATGATATGACAATTAAAAAAACAAATTTCAGAAATGTCCGCATTTCAATGACCTCCATCAGCACACCTATAACAACCAGTTATAATACGATATAGTTGGTGACTGGACATGTAATTTTTGATTTCAAAGGTATAATAATGCTCATCTTTTCTCAGATCGAGGGACAAATCGTAGAAGTCCCAGTAGGACCACAACCTCCAAACCCCACAGCCAAGTGTCCTATCTACAGATGGGACCTTCAGAACAAATACAACTACACGGTAAATGCATTCAGGGGCAGGCAATGACCCTATAAGATATTATTCTTAAGTGTTATCAGCTGTTTAAGGGGCCTGATTTGATTCTTTTCCTCTCCCAGGACGTCTTGCTTCTTAGTCAGTTCATCAGGTCAGATGGAGGGATGTTGCCCAGGAGGATCACTGGTCTCTGTCCACAGGAGCATCGAAAGATTACCATTTGTGTGCAGATGGCTCACAGAGCAGGTCTGTGTTTGTGACTACCCTTCTGTGTGGTTGCATTTGTATCCACTATGATTCCATCACAGCCTCTTTTTGCCCATCTGAATTGACACTGAATCTGTCTGCGTAGCTTTGCAACATTGAAACTAATTTTAAATACATACAAATAGTTAAGATAGTGTTGATTTTGACTCTTTCGAATGGCAAACAGTTGTGGAAACTGGATCAAGAAAGCATGATAGTTAGGTTTAACCATAATCCCCAATATATAATTTTTTTCTTTTAAATTGAGATTGCATTCTTACTGTTTGTATGTGAAAAACAAAACAGAAAAACGTTTTGGGATATATATTCATCACAGATTAAAGTAAGACGAATTTGTTCTGCTTGTCCCAACGTGGGTTCCCATATATTTTGAACACCATCACCTATCAGGAAAGCTGGTGACAGGGATAAGTAATTCCTTTGTTCACTGCAAATGTGTGGCCTGAATTTAATCCAACTAAACTGTATCTTTATGCCGTTTAGTTTTTTCCCACCGGCTCAGTGAAGAGCTTTCTCTGATAACAATGTTGCTGACTTGTTTCAACTTCTTATTTCTTTCCTGTGTTCAAGGTCTATTACCTGACCACAAACCCAAACTTCCTGAAGGCCATGTCCCAAAGAGGCCCAAGCAACAACTTAACAGGTGATACATGCATCTGTGTCTGTGTCTACCAACTCCCAGCATGTATGTCTATCAATAAATGTATGTTTTACATCTCTATTTTTCTTTTTCTACAGATATTTGACTCGCTGGTCTATTGACTCTGTGAAACCCATCTATAAAAGAGGACTGAAGTGGTGTAAGAAGCGTATGCTTGTCGGCCACCCAGCACTCAAGGACAATGTGTGTTACGGTGTCAAGCCTCTTTACATAAAACACTGAAGGACAAAAGGCCTGAGGAATCAGTACAGCAGCTGTTGGAAGAGTAGGTGGGCCGATTACGCACGGATCCAGTGGATTTCCACGTCTGACTTTTGTGATTGTGCCCTGGGAAAAGGCCTCAACGCTTCATCCATCTGTTAATCCACCCTTTGTTTAGGAAACTGTGTCACACTTTGAATAAATCACACTCATCCATTTCTCTCTGTTGGTTTTTAAACAGCCTTGAGATGAACTCACTGACAACTTAATGTGAACAACAACTGGGTCAGTGTTACACTTTCAAAGTAGGTGGTATGTTGACTGTGTAAACTCAAGGCAACACAGATGTGCAAATAAAATGTGTGTTTATTCTACCTCAGCATTTGTTTACTGTATAGGAACAGTCTTTATGCATGAGAACTAAATGGAAGAAAAAGCTTGTAGACATGAAGTGAGTAAAAGAGAAGATAAATAGTCGTGCAATATGCTGCATAGAGACTTTGGGTTTGAAGAGATGTATGAAAAAACTGCAGCTTGAGTTTCTGCAAGTGTCTCTTTACAGCATGAAGGCGAGGTCCAAATTCTTGGCCCCATCACCAATGTAGATGTATCCGTGCTGGGGCGTCATTGGCAAGTGGTAGAAGGTCAGGCCGAGCCACAACAGGCTGCGAAGCACGCACACTTTGCTGCCACATTCAAACTGGAGACTCCATGATCCTGCAGACAAGGGCAGAAAGCTTGTAAACAGTCGATACATGCAAGAGGCTGCAACGTCACGTTCCCCGACTGTAAAGTAGAAGACTGGAGTTTTCTATGGAAATCAATCCAAGACAGATATGCCCTTCACATTCCAGGAGTAGCCAATCAACGCTCTGTGTTTTATGATATCTACAGTTGAACCTGTTTTGCAAAATGAGTGGGTGTGACCACAAACCAAAGACCCATGTTATAGAGAACTTGAACTACACTAAAGGGAGAAGATTCGGAGAAATAAGACCATATTTTCTCATATTGTATAGTTTCTGACAAAGTATGATTCAACTATAATATAAATGACTAAGAGGTGTGGTAGGATGGGAAATCTACAGCTGTAAATCGGGTGATGGACCCTGGTTGTGGAAAAGAGGTGGAGCACAGCCCGGGGGTTTTAGAAGTAAACATCTGTCTTTTGGTGGAAATGCATTATACTGCATTTTCCCCAGAGTGCCATTCAAAAATAGGGAAAAAACTGTTTCTCCTGTTCAGCGATCTCGTGTGAAATGCTGTTCAAACGGCTGAGTGTGGCATTGAGACAGCTGTGTAGTGTCTGCTGCAGCGGTGACACTGTTAACATCAGTATCAACTCAGAGAACACACACAAACATATACACACGAGGAAGCTCTGTGAAATCAAACATCTGTTGCACGTTTAGTCTTGGACGCTCGTACACTTGAACATGCAGGACGTCACTTAATCTGTATCACATCCAGCCAAGAAACCAACCCTAACAGGCTCGCTAGACAAAAGCTGCTTTCAGACATGCGCTGAACTATAAAGGAATTTCTGCAGAAGTATCATTTTATTTCGCACAAACACAAACCTGAAAGAGTCAACATCACTATATCATGCTTTTAACCACAACCAAACAAGAACAATAACAAATTGACAAATAAATAAATGAACTATCATGGCACTCAGGACCATACTTCCCTCGCGGTACTTGCGCACTGAATCCAGGACTTAGAGCCAAGATATTTCTAATCAAATCTGATTGGTAGTAATCAAGTGATCAAACCACGAGAGACAAAAGCGTCATCACTTTGGGTGAAACCTTTCTTACAACACATTCCCAGAAAATCTGGAGGCAAGGGGGATTTATCAGTGTAGCCTTGCTCAATTTAATTTTACAGTGAAAATTAGATAATGTTCTCTGAAGAAAAGCCTCTGGACTTTTCAGTCACCACACTGATTCATATTCTGATCTCATCTCATTAGTTATAACACTGACAGTGAAGAACCTCCAGTTGTATCGCTGGCTCTCTAAAGGCCTCATTGACATGTGACTTGAAACTATCTTAAGTTTATAGGGATTGATTTTTGTTGTTGTGTACAAAGGAACAATAGGCGGCATGTTTTGGTGTTGGGTAAACTGAGCTTTGTGGCTTCACCTTTAGGAATGTCATCACTCAGCACATCCAGGAAGTCAATAGCTGGGTTGAGTTGACTCTTCTCTAAAAGGCTCTTCTTCTTCAGATTATTTGGTTCGCTGAAGTGCAGGAAACTGTCGAGCTTTGCTGCTTCAGAGTAAGACAGACCTGGGGAACAATGCACATAAGAAATAAACTTTTACACAGGATACAGAACTGTAAGTTAACCAACTATATTTGAAAAGGCATTAGGAAACGTTTCCAAGCCATAACCCTAACCCATTTGACGTATTGGTCCAATTGACATGAATACCATATTTTAAAAATGCTTGATGAAACCACTTTCACACAGCTGCAAATGTTAATGCTCCATGATGTGAAACAATAAAATCTTATTACCGCAAAAGCTGCGGTTGATCTGGACCAGGCCGTGCGGACTCTTGACGAATGCGCCTCGTGGAACCACAGACACTTC
Source organism: Pseudopleuronectes americanus (assembly GCA_038501795.1). Lineage (NCBI taxonomy): Eukaryota > Metazoa > Chordata > Actinopteri > Pleuronectiformes > Pleuronectidae > Pseudopleuronectes > Pseudopleuronectes americanus. The sequence goes on along the minus strand of CM076734.1, from coordinate 9,585,810 downwards.
CTCTTCGATGTGATGAACTGTCACTGCCAGCCGGATCTCCTCATTCACTTTGGTCTGAAACCAAGAGCAGACTTTCATGACTGTACAGATATCAACGACAGGAACGAATCACAGAAGTGCATCAGTAAGATTCTTTTGTACTCTCTTCTTCTGCCATCTGCGTTTATTATTGTGTTAGCAGCATTACACAACAACTACTGGATGGATTACCATGGAACTAAGTGGGAGGGTGTGGTGATGCGTCAGGGAAGAACCATTTCATTTTGTTGTTGATCACTGGGCAGATGCCGAAAACCTTTTTTCACTTTCTTCAAAATTTTTTGTTCATTACTAAGATAATTTTGTTTGAATCTTTATGAAAAAGAAAAACATATTAAGGGTGATGATATCTATGACTCAGTGAAATTTCATGCTGATCCAATACAAATCTAGATCTGGTGAAATTAATTGTGGCTCCATTAGGGGTGCAGTTCTTTCAGCCGCTGTATGGTAAGACATAGAGCTAGAAACCTGTAAGTACCACAAATGTGTAGTCTAGAAATGTAATGTAATGGGGCCTTAGCTATAAGGCTTGTTTTAATTGTAGGGGACTGCTGGGCCTTGGGGGATGTATGTGCTCAGCTGAGTGTAATCCTAGTTTTATTGTCTGTTAATTTTAGGTCCCACATTCATCTTTGTTATTACTTTATATCAATACTCACCACTACCTCCTCTTCTTCATCTCCTTCTCCTCGCCTGCGCATGTCCCGATGCTCGTACACATGGGAGGGGTCTCCTGTGAAGCGACCCTTGGCAGCACTGGACACTTGGTCGATTAAAGGGACTGTGGCAGGGGGCAGCAGGAACCAGTCCACACAGTTCAAGCTGGAGGAAACAATGACACACACAATCAGTTTTTTTTTCTACACACAGCAGATGAATGAAACTGAATCACAGGTGAGACTCTCCCACCTGTACAGATTCTTCCTATCCTTCATCTCATCCTCTCCTCTCCCCTGTGCAATATAATAATCCGCCTTCAACCCCAGCACTTTGCCCCAGAGCATGACTCGCTGGAACTTGTAGTTTTTCTGCAGAATCACCAAGGAGGTCTGCAGGGCGGCTCTCTGCTCGACGTTCAGAGTGTTCCCGCTTCCGGCGACGAGTTCCAGGGAAAAGTACAGCGACTGGGAATCCATTGTTTCTCTAGTGAAAACCAGTCTCAACGCCCCCGTGGTGTTTTTAGCTACTTGGCAGATAGCATGACAGCTAACAACACAGTCCGAGCGCTGCTTACAGTGGTTGCTAATGACAACAACGCTTGTCGACGCGGTTGCTATAGTGACGCTAAACATTTGTCCACCTCCCACGTTAACTCAATTACAAAGTCACGTGATTACCACCACAAGAGCAAATTAATTGATTAGAGGACGCGTGTGTCTCTGCAGGATGTATGAAAGCTTATTTCTCTTCAGCTGACTTTCCTGTCTGCCTTTTATCAAATAATTACAGATTTATTTTACCATTTTACTTCTTGTAAAATGGTAAGAATTTTACAAATTTTACAAAAAAATTTACAAAAAATTTCACAAGTTTTAGTTTGTCCAAAATGGTGTACCAAATTTAGCTGTAAGGTTGTGACATTGCTCAAGGTTGCTATAGGTAAAAGTGATTCCTCAGATTCTTACTTGTGATCCCTGGATAGAAATTAATGATTTACCGTGGATATCCAGGGGTAGAAACCTGCTGAGGGCATCAGATTAGGATAGAAAGGAATGTGTGCTTAATATGTATTGTAGTTTAACTGTTTATTATTATTGCTCATATTAGGTTATTGTATAAAAGGCCATGGCTGACGCTGGTTGTGAAGAAGTTGTCGGCGCCTGCAACACAACTGTATTCTTTGCATTTTCCAAAGAAAATGAAAGCGTCAACCATCATTAATATTCAGGAGCAAACTGTGCTTTTGAAAAACATTACGACGACGATGATGATTATTATTATTGTTGTTGTTGTTGCTATACTTCCATTACAATAGTGCACGACTATGCTCATTGACAGCACACAATTATTTAGACTATTTGATTGTAGTTGCGTATTAAGATAGTAATTCTCTTCTTTCTAACAGAGAAAATCTCACATTGTTTCTCATTGAGCTCCTCAGTGCTGATTGTTGGCTCTGTATGTTAGTATGAGGGGAAGGATCAGTTTAGTGGCAGTTTCAGCCGAAGTGTGTGGAGGACAGTAAAGGGTTAAGTTCTATGCACAGCTGGCAGGATGCATGCTCAGATCCCTGTAATATTACTGCATGGCACATGGGAATAAAAGTCACAGGATGTATTTTTCCATTTAAATACTATCATTGTGTGTTCGCAGAGAATAGAAAAACCTTTTAATAAACAATGACATGTCGTGGAGGTAAATTTATTATGTGTTCCCATGGCCATAAGTCAAAGTAACTGACTGGTGTATGGTTTAAAGTCACACAGCAAACACAACAGGCTGTAGTCCTTGAGGCTTATGGCAATTTCATGAATCAGATTTAGTACTGGAAAATGAGGCACCGTGTGTGTGGGGGTGTGTGTGTGTGTGTAAGTGTGTGTGTGTGTGTGTGTGTGTGAGACTGTTTTAGGGTTGAGGATGTAGAGGTGTTCTGGGTGCAAACGAAATAGCTGAAACGTGATCTATAGCAGGAGTGGAGGAGAAAGAATGGGATAGTGTTGAGTTTCAGTATATTCTGTGTGATTTAGTCATTGTGTGAATATATTGTGAAAATTCCTTTTTTTGTAGTTTTGTTTTTTCCCCATCTGTTTATCCCTGAGAGGAAATGAACATGCAGCTCACTCATCGTCCACAAGTTTCAGTGTCTTGGCTCCAAAGGTCAATCCCCTTTTACGTCTGCAGTTTATTAAGACAGCCCAAACCATTGTCCTCTCTCTCTTTAGTTCTTGAAAGGATTGTTTTTCATTTCCACTGGATTGATTTCAGGCAGACTAAGTAGTGCTTAAATTTATAGTTGCTCTGGGCATGTAGTGTAGTGTATCCTGCAAATCAAATATAAGCGTATCCTGCGAATCCCATTCATAAGACATTAAGCAGACATTGTTTTTTCTCGTTTATCCTGGCACAGATCCACTAGTTGTGGTCAATGTAAGCAATGTAAAGCCTATTTAAGTTACACATAGAAAAGCATGATTGGCTACTGTCCAACAAATGATTGTAGATAACCCGATCCCGTTTTGTTCGCTTGGTTTCAACTGTATTAAAAATGTAGGAAAACAACAAAAAGTTCTCATTCATGTTGAAAGATTAAATTACACTCACATCAGGTCCGTATATTTAAAGTCATAAATTATATACTGTCATATCCTGATAGTGTTGCAATATATTGTAATTACTTCTTTGGAAAGTCATATTCACTGGAGATTACTGCTATCTTCCTCATGATACAGATTGTCTTCACATGCACAGGGGATTCATATTTCAGGAATGTTTGCACTAAGTGCTGGTTTGATCTCATTGATATCATTCAGATAACCTTTTGAGCTGTATCAGAGTATTGTGTGAAGTTACTGCCAACGATAACTGAACATCATTTCCTGCTACAGTTGCTTTAGGCTATATTTTACCATGTAGGATGTTAAACTTTATCAAGGGTAGAGATACATTGAATGGCTACACAAATGTCAACAATAACTTGAATCAAAAGAGAGGGTAATGAAAATCTAAGGGCTAGAACCAATTCCAGGCAATTCCTCTCTGCATTCTGAAAAGAACACGGGCAGGTTTAATAATTCTTAATGTCTATTCATTCCCATGCTTGGCTATTCCCATGCCACACTGCAGTTGCAGGGCTCTGTGTGGTGGCTGCAATTGTCTAAACAAAAGGGCTCGGTCTGGAGTCACATGCTTGATCAGCAGCGGTGATTTCAGCTGCCTGGCCCTCTGCCCTCATGGCTAATGTAGTCCACCAACAGAAAAGGGAGGGAGAGTGGGGTGACTTCACCACAAAGTACCCCACACAGAAGAGACTACACAAGGACAGCCCCTCACCAACCCCTCCACTCACTCACACAGACAAACACACTCTGAGCTTGTTGCTCAGGATGGCACCTCATTAGAGTTGGCAGTGTAGGTGGAAGTTTTGGAGTTGCAAGCCACAGAGTGACACACACATACACAGCACTTCATTTGTGTTTCCCAATTGGCCGGGAAGGAAGTAATACTTGGAATGAAGCGGCCTGTTTCTGTCCTTGTCCCGCTGCTCTGGGAAACTCACCTCCCAGGCGACCAGCGTTGCCACGGCACTAATCCTGACGGACAAAAGATGGGAGTGCCACAGAGCACGATGCTGCTGGACGCTCTCATTGGTTGGCATGATCCCACGCGATGCACTGATTGGCCAGTGCCATGTTTATATACAAATTGGAGCAGTCAGAGGTCACATCCATCGATCTTGGTGGTGACATGCAGGAAACCTGACCCCAAAACCTCAGAACTCTAAATGGGCTTAATTCCTATTTGATACGTACACATAAAAGCACTTGCACACAAACACAGCGGCTCTTTTTAAAGTCCAGTGGTCTGGGAGTGCAGTATTAAGTGAATACTGAAAGAGAGGGAGGGAAGTGACCAAATAATAGTGTCTGTGCTGTACAATAGCACAGACGATAACAATACCAAGAATGCATTGAGGGCACTGGGTTCAGTGGGTTGCACACCTAAACAAAAACCACTGTCACAGAGGTTTTGGATTAGGACTTGATAAATATTTTGATCCGTAGAAGGGCGTGTTGGGTAAACTAGTAAAACCTCCCAGACTTGCAGGTCACTGCCGTTCTATTTGACCGGCCGTGACAACAGTCTGCTAGAAAAAAGGTAATTATTATAATTAATAGGATTTTCCTGTTCTCCTCAAATTTCAAAGATTATTCTTTTACTCTCATTTATTATTTGTCCGTATCTTTTAAATCTAATTTGTATTTACACTAAGATAGAAAAATAGAGTGATTGGTGAGGCTAATATGCTAACAATAACTTATTGAAGATATACTATTATGTGTAAGTCTAGCCTATTTGACCTCCAACAAGGAATTCCAGTGCAAATTGCAAAAAAATATCTTATACATCATCTCTCTTCACATAATGTGTCCACCAGAGAGCGCTGATGCTATATATATTTTTTAAGTTACATTTCTATTTCTTGTCAGGGCAAATAAATAGTTAAGGAATTACTAGTATTTCCTTTTTTTTCAGAATTTAATGAGGTTGATGCCACTCTCGTGTTTATAATCGTTAAGATACAGGTAGCGTTATTAGTTTAGCTTAGCTTAGCACAAAGATTCGAGCTAGGGGCAAACAACTACCCTAGCTAAGTCTGATCACATCTAAAGCTTGATAATCTAGATGTAATGTTTAGAATATTTTATCAACTCATGGTTGGAATCAGAATAAGTGCGGTAAACCTTTGAACATCAAAGGGATATTCTCCATCTTGTCCTTTGTTCTAGAATAAAGAAAACATTGTGATTTTACAGTGGGCTATGTGCCTGACTGTTTGAGAGTAAAATCCATCTGTTATGCCAACTATTGGCAAAAACACAGCTAATATTGTTTTAAAGAATCTAACAGCCACACATTTTTTACAGGTTACCTGCACATTTCCTCAAAAGAGCTTTGTTATTTGGATCAAAGAGAATTACAAGGAAACTACAAATGGTTCTCACTTGTTTACAGTGAACTTAATTTAGGTGTTAGCATAAAATTGAGTAATTTTTTTGGAGAGCAAATCTTCTTAATCACATTATGAACACACAATTTCATGTATATGAAGAAAAGTTTTTTTTTCATGATGAATCAGGATTTACTTGGGTTTATTTTGATCTTTCTCCTTATGGACTTAATGGTTATTTCCCAATATTTTCAACAAAGCAAATAGAACAGTTTGGTAATTAATAGGACATTGTTAGAAAATTACACACCAGTAAATAATATAATACAAAATAAATGCATTCATTAAAAAAACATTAACCCTGAATTGCCAGAATCAATTATTACTTTGAATTATTACTTAAAATGATTACCATTGCTAACTCAATCCTTAAATCACAGACCAGTGAATATGTAAACTCTTTTTTGTATTGTTTGCTGCACTGCACCTTGTGCAAAACCAAATATGACTAATGTGGACATGTGATCAAGCTGTTTGAACAAGATAGTCTGCAGGGAATTAGATCAGACTTAAGATCAAACACACACCCATTTCAGGAAATTAGGAGCCACGTGGGTCGAAACTGAGCCAGTGAATTTTTGGTGTTTTCCATCAGATCCAAACTTTGGTGTGTGTGTGTTTTGTACAGTTGTGCAATGTGGTTGTAGCTGCTGCCATTGGGACTAGGCTGCTTCCCAGGCTCCGGTAGCCTTAACAGCCACATAATGTTTTCACTGAGCAAGAAGAAGGCAGTGTCCAGCAGGGAGCATTTATTAAATGCACATTAAATAGATCCAACCAACGGGCTGTATATCAGGTGTCTGATATCAAACTTCCATCTCTTTCCCAGCTCATCCTCAGAGCCACATGGGAATATCTGCAAGTTATTAGTGCCCCCGCATCCAGACCCTGCACAGCTTTCTCATGTGACTTTGTTGAGTTACAGTCTTTTCAAAATCTGTCTTGAATTCTCTTTGTATAGCAGTCAGGCAGTGTATTGTGTTTGTGATTCATCAAGGAACCAGTGCCATATTGTGAGTTTTGCCTCCACTCCAAGCATGTTGAAGATCATTTAACAATGCGCATAGGCCCTTTATGCTTAAGCACACAACCACACATACAGACACACAATGAAATCATACTTGAGAAACAGTCAACGAGTTAGGTACAGTAGGGGTTGAGTACAGTCAGTAACCTTTGCATGCACTCAGACCATACACTGCAGTTATGTAATGCAAAAATACCATAGAGGTCGTTCTTAGCTGAGGCAGGTACCGTGGTGAGAAAGGGGAAAAGGGCAGGAAGCAAAGGAAGCAAAGGGAAACCGAGAGGGAGACCATATTGAAAGATCAGGTGAGGAGGTGGAGCTACTGGAACTGTCGCCCAGTAAACCGTCTCATACCAATGTCAGAGCAAGTTAGAAATCCCCAACAAACACTGTGCATTTGTCCCCCTCTGCTGCTTTATGAATATTTCAGAAGTTCAGCACCTCAACTGCAGCTCAACAGTGCCCCCAAATGTTAAGAATGGTGCATTTAGCTCCTGTTGTATTTTAATTACAATAAATTATGTGTCGCCTTTTAAGAGACACAAGGATGCTTTACATGTGTCGGTAGGGACAAAAAGAAAGAAAAGAAAAGAAAGTCATTCACACAAAACAGGGAAGAAATAGACTGAGCACTAATGGCAGGATGGAGCTTTAACTAAGGCCAAAGTGAACGTGTGGTTTTTGAGCTTTTTGAAGCTGTCCAGAGATGCATCATTGCAGATTTCAGCAGGGAGATAGTCCCAGAGGGTGGGGGTTGCAAAACAGACGGCTCTGTCTCCAAAGGTTTGCAGTTTGCTGTTGAGGATGGAGAGCAAACCTGTGTTTGAGGACCGCAGCTTTTGCACTAGGGGTGGAGGAGGTCAGTATGGTGGGGCTAGGGCATGGAGGGATTTCTAGGTGAGAAGGAGGAGTTTGCTGTTGATGCGGGGCTTGATAGGGAGACAGTGGAGGTGGATTAGGGTCGGGGTGATGTGCTGCCAGGGCTTAGTGCGTGTGAGCGTCCTGGTGGCAGAGATCTGCACATACTGAAGTCTGTTCAGGACATTGTCTGGTTCACCGGACAGGACAACATTGCAGTCATAAATAAATCCTATTACTACCGAATACAGTTTTGATACAATGCACATTTGGAAAAAGCTGCAAAAGTACATTAAATTTAAAGTAAAGGTTGACCTGTTCAAACATTCATTCACTTTATAATAGTTAATAATAATAGTTTTTTGTGCAGACACTACACTGGGAGGTTGTAATTACAGTTTGTAGGAAGTTTGCTCACAGAAATGATGCTAAATGGAGGATCATAATTATACGACACAAAACACAAGGGACGTAATTAAAGAAGAGAAAACGTGACAAGGTCGAATTAAACGTCACATGACGACAGAAGTGAGTATAAACACTGTTGTTGTCTCCAAGATGAAAATCTCTGCTGAGAGGCAAAGGCTTTAAATCCGACACTGAAGTCTCCAGTTTTCTGTTGAACAGGTAATTTACCAGGCTAATATAAATTCAGTTTGTTGTTTGATAGACCCCTTCTATAACTCTGCGCCAGACATGGAGCGACACATGAGGGCTAGTTCAGGCAGCCAACTCGGGCTGCGCTACTCCAATCATGGGACATACATCATGTGACATACCTCACTCTCCACAATCATCTATAATAACACCTATTAGGTGGTCTATTTAAGCAGATCATTTCCCCATCACGCCCAGCTATGGAATCATATCTGGAGGAGTGATTAAGTTTAAGCCTAGACACCAAACACTTGCCTGTTCTACTGTTGCAATAACATTTTTTACGTGAGTTGTCTTACTGCACTACAATGTTTGTATTTAGTCAATTTTGGGCCCTATAAAGGAATGTGTTACGGCCCCCACCGCCCACCCCCCAAACCTTAACCACCCACCAGCCTGGATAACCCATTTGATGATCCATAGTTTGATCATTTGTAGACTGGAAGCTCAAGTGTAGTGATGTGTTAATGACCTACTTATACTTACTAATAATTATCATCATTGACCATTGATTTATGAATATCAGAGGTACTTTGGTAGCATATATCATTACTGTTATCTTCTCAGTATGTGAATTCAAAGTCCGTTTCGAGGGTTTCATTAAAATACATTGCATTATTAAATATATTAAGGAAGGCTTATGACATTAATACATTTTGTTGGATGATATATTGTCTTATTATTGCTAAAAATTATACTTGTCATTCTGGACCTGTGTTATTGTGTACGTTTATGTGTGTGTCTGCTTGCTCTTCACACACAAACTGACAATCACTCTTACCTAGTCTGCTGCAGTGTGTGGTAGGGGAACTTAGTGTGCGCACAGAAATGTTGACCCTTTGTTTCTCCGTTATGCTCAAATACATGAACATTGTGTTCATTGACTGCTGTTTCAGAGCTTACTGGAGACAATACAATCCAGATGTCTGTCACCTGTGTGTCCAATGTGGACATTGGCTCAAAGACTGTCCTCAGGCCCAAAGGAAGGATGATGAGCCATCTCTTCAACCGTCTGACTGAGGTGACTGTTACAGAGCCCTTTACTTGCCCACTATCCTCTACTCTTGATTTAACTGTAAAGCACTCATTTACATTTCTAATTAGAGCGCAATCAATTTGATGGGCAGACTTAAAGTCTTGACATTGTACCCAGATGGTCTAAAAGTTCCAAAAATGCTTGTGGCCTCCCAATTTGTTGAGCACAGATGCATGCTGTATGTTTATGAGTGGTCACTGCTGCCATCTTGTGTTAACATTGCACCTCACAGCATTCCCACAAATGCAGCCCATAACATGACGCCTGACTCATTACACTGAAAGGTTTGAGGAGGTTTGGAAAAGAAACAAGTCAAAGAAGAGATTTTCAATATGAAATGTATTTTCTGTATCTCTCATTCACAAGTTGACTTGTTTGATGGAGTGACTGCACACGTGTGCAGTCAAAAGGCCCTGACTCTGTCGATAATTTCTTATCTTCTTATCTTATTTTCCGTCTTCTTGCACAATGCTATTTCTATACAGACATCATCTTAAATATGATGATAATTCCAGTTTCAGATACCAACAGTTTAAACAGACTGCCAGGAACCTGGGTATAAAACTCGACAGTCAACTCTCCCTTACAGAGGGTAAGTTACTCAACTGCAGCTCAACAGAGCCCCCAAATGACAAGAAGCAGTGAGGGCGGTACAGATGCTCCTGTATTTTCAAGAAAGATAAGAAAAAAAAGGTGTTTTAAGGGTTTATTTATTTGTTAAAATGCAGAAAGCTGCCAACACATGACTCCATAGTACATTAAATAGAAACAAATATTGACCTTTTCAAAAGCATTCGCTCATTCATCATACAGCATTTTCTTTTTACCTTTAACCCCAATGAAAATTACACCTCTAACCTTGGCAATATATAACTTAAATATTCTAACACTTGTGGGTAAAGAATGCCTGAAATACTGATACAAATATTTGTTCTCTTGTCTTACTAAAGAACGAATTTAGCTATTGTTGCTACACAGAAACCGGGATACAAAAAGTGCATTATCAATTAGGCTTAAATGATTCCCTTGGCAGGAGATGTCATCATGTAGCATCAAAAAAGGCACTGTGGAGAAATGGGGAGACACACAGAGAGCTCCTCTTTGGCTTCAGTGGCAGTAGCTTGATTATCTAGTTAATTGCATTTTTCGCCTCTTACAATTCATGTGCAATGAAATCAATTTCTGTGCTTCTCCCCACAAACATTATGGCTTGATTAAATGGCAGGTTTTGGTTAAACATTCCTTGGTGACTTGGTCATTATCAGAGAGAGATCTCATACAGAAACATACAACATGTGGCAGTGTTTTGTGACAGACAAGATTAAGAGCGAGTAGGTTTCACGTTGGACTCTTGTGGATTGGGACAGTGCTGGGGCCTCATTTATAACTGTTGCATTTTCATAAAGTGGGCTCTTTAAAGTTGGGTATAAAGAAACTAGAATGTGTGCACAGGGTGAATTGATGCTAGATCATCGATCCACTTTATCATAAACGTTGAAACCAGCAGAATTATTTGTGCTATTAAAACATAACTGTTTCATAAGAACCTTCAATTATAAAAGATATAAGTGAACCAAGAGCAAATTACAATCAGATACCATTAAATAGCACAACCAAGCAATTATCAGTTTAAGCAGTCTTCTAACCTTCTGCATGTATCAACAAGACATGACATTACTTTTCATATAGCGCTGCAGTGAACATGGCTGTGCTGCCAGGCCCACAGAGCCACTTAGAAATACATAAACTGTGTACACCCATAAACTTCCATTCCCAAATCATTTCCCAGGGTGGATCCCCAGTGCACTGATTGTCATGATCAATTTTCAAGGTGTGTAGTAATCCCCCTGTAAATATATACTGCTGTGACACTTAATAATAATGCTGCATCATAGATGCAAGGATAGAGGCCTATATGCAATGAAAAGATATTATAATCAGGAGTCGCGGAAATCTTGATTCTGATGATCTGTGATTAAATGCACTGGATCGGTTGACGGGCTTCCCTCTACCGGACTCAAGGGGCTGCTCAGGCTGCTGTCTGTGGCTCCATAAGACTGATGCTTGGACCCCAGTAAGTTGCCGGCAGGTGATTCAGGATTAAGCACTCTGGGAAGGTAGACCTGTATCTACATAATACAAAAGAAAGAAATTAGTTGTGAAAACAAACAAAAAGGTTCCAAAAGACAATATTCACTTCTGTGTTTTCTTTTTTTTTGTCCTGCGTTGTTTGTTGCACTATTGCAAGTCGTGGTGTAAGTATGACCTTGATTCAAATGCTTATGGTTAGGGAAAGATCTCTTGTTAGGCAAACTAGGATGCATCGGAATGGAACAGCAAGAATGACTGGTGAGATCAGTCAGGACTTCAACAAACGGATAGATCTCAATGCTATATGAAGGCAACTGGACTTGATTGAGAATCTTGAGGGTCTCAGCAACTCTCAAGGCGTTAAAACCACACAAGAGTTAAAATACCCAATATCCTAAAACAGTCAGAGCTGAAGAAGCCTTAAGAGAGGGGAAAGGTCTTTTCCAGAAGCTCATGCAAGTCACGTTGCCTTTGTATAGCACTTAGAAATGTTCAGACAACAAGGATAACATTACTCTCCTGGTATCATTGCCTCCACCGAGGAGGTAATGTTTTATCAGTGTTTGTTTGTCTAATTTTAGGTATTGGACTGAACTGAAATAGATTTTTTTTTAAGTTTTGTGGAAGGATGAGCCAAATAAAAACTCATCACATTTTGGAGCAGATGGATTTTCTTTCACTTTCTTTGACATGACTACTAAGCTCTTTGGTGGAGCTATGGCGCCTCTGAGCACTCTTCTAGTATTTACACCTTATTGTTTGTACTGTAGTTATTATTTAAGTTTAAGATAAACCAATATATTCATTCAAACTGTGGAATATGTTATCGAACAAGTACAGTACCAGAGCATTTTCTTCAGCCACGTCTTCCTCGTCCTCTTCTTTCCCCTGCAGAAGAACACAAACAATATGAGGACCGGCTCGGTTAATGGTGAAGATGTTTCTGATATTTGCACACACAAGCAGACGCTCACCGTATAGTTGTGAGGGCTGAGGTATTTGAAACAGCCGAAGCACGTGTAGCTGATGCAGATGAAGACGGTGATAAACAGAACCACCAGTGTGAAAAGTGATGTGGAAGTCCAGAAGCCTAAAAACACCAAACAGGCATTTAGAAATACTGACATGAGGACTTCTTTAGAAATCTTTACAGATTCAGCTTTTATTTTTGTTTTTTAAATGAATGTGTTGTTCACGTTTTCCTGGTTAAGTTTGTTTCTCACCTGTTCTCAGGACAGAGAAGAAGTAAAGCCATATTAGGCAGAGGATGGGCGCGGCCATAGCTTTAGTGACGGCTCCCAGGTGGACACGTCGGTCTAGGCGGGCAGGCAGGTAGACAAAGTACAGGTTGTGTTTGTCCACCATGTGCTTCAGCAGCATGTAGAGTAGACCTGATGGAGTCAGACACAAACACAAACACACACACACACAAACATTAAGAACCCCACGATGGAAGTCACATTGTCTATAAGTCTTATGCATAAAAGTGTAACTACTCACCAAAAGGCGTAATGATGGGACAAATGATGCTGTAAGCCACAACGACGGTGAACACACAGAGGGTCCAGCCATACATTGCTCCATATTCAAATTCGTAGGCCTGGCTCTGTAAGAGAAAGACAAAATGAGGCTGAGAATAAAGTAAATTACTGATAAATACTTTTTATAGTAAATACAATTCACAGACAAATATTTCATTAAACTGTCTAGTAAGAATAATATTAATAATTTGAAATGTTTATATCACATACTGACCATTTGGCTTATATACACCTGTTTACTCTCCGCCATGTTCCCATGGAAAAAGCATGTTCTGAACATGGTAGCCATTTACAATACAATTAAAAACAAGTTATAGTTAAATTGTTCTACATTGATACCTTTTGTGTTTTCACTAAGAGATCAGGTATAACACTCCTCTAGTGGACAATACTGTGACAAACCTGTTTGACATATTTCCTTTCAGCTGCAGAGCGTGCGAAACCCAGACGGATGATGTAAAGCAATAACCCTGGCAACCGCAGCAGTTCCAACCCGGAGCCCACGAAAGCTGCTGCGATCACATAGTTGACAAAAAACGCCCCTTGGTCAGGAAGAAACACACACCTGGTGTAAGGAAGGAAAGGAAAACAAACAAATAAAAGAAAGGACGACAATAAGATAGAAACAACGAGGAATATGGATTAAAGAAAATGAGAAAATTTAAGAAACTTGAATTATGTTTACAAACTATAATGTGAATAGCAAAACTGTACAAGAACTGTTGTAAGTGAGCAACTAAACCTGAGAAGACAATGTAAAATATGAAACTTGATTCAAAACCTGACCGCTACAGGAAGGAAACGGATCTTGCTGTATGCTTTAAATTAACTGCAACATTTTTGATTCAAGTTTAAAGTAGAAAATATAAATTTACTTACTCAAACCTCAGTGTCCCTTCGATGAGGAACGCTTGATCAAACAGCCAGCGGAAAAAAACTGCGAGACTGAAAAGAAAAAATAACATTGCAAAAAAGTTTGTTGCAGCATTTTACTGTAGATACATATACTAACGTCAACTGCGATCTTACACTCCCTAATTTTTAAGTGTGTAAGCTCCCTGTTTATTGCTGAATTTCATATTCATTCATTGCTAACCTATGAACTATATCTTATAAGTGAATGTTGGGAACTGTTGCTTATCGAAAACTGATGGTTACACAACTTACCTGGTGAGTCCTAGTGAGGGGAGGATGAGCACCATGAAGAGCAGGAATATGTAGAGTTTACGCATCATGCTCAGCTGCTCACTGGACCTGAGAGACAGAAGCAGCTGGATTCAAACCTTTTCCTCTCGGCAAACAGGAACCAATCACAGCACTGTGAGTGTGTATGTGTGAGAGTTGACTGAGTGTGTGTGTGTGTGTGCCTGCGTGTGTGATACCTGCTCCAGTGTGCTTCTCCTAGAGTGGAATAGTAGACCACGGTGGGAAGCAATGCAGAGAAGGTGGACAGCAGCAGAGTGGGGACGAACTGACTGATAATGGGGCTCTAAGGTGAAGAAAACACACACCAAACTGTTGATTCTCAGCTTTTAACCCAAACTGGTGACAAATAAATGTGAGTCTAGATGTGCGAGTCTCACGTTGAGATAGGCGATGGGTTTTGTCACATTGAACTTGTCGATGGTGTTCATAATGATGGTGGGAGTCGTGAGGAAGGTGAGCCCGGTGAAGAGGCACAGATTGATTATCACGAAGCGCCCGAACCAGTAAAAACCCTTCACTGACAGATTCTCCCTGTAGGACAAACACAAGAAACAGGACAGTTACACACAAAGACGCAGCACAACATATAGAAAAGGGCTCAATTCTTATTCTTCTCTATTTCTCTTCATCAGGCAACGAAAGCGCAATGTAAAGATGATTTAGAGATTTGCAGATGACATTATTCACAGTGCATCAGCAGATTATATGCAATTCACAAGCAGGATTTACACTCGAGTCGGACGAATAATCAATTTCACTGCATAATGAACTATATCGTCTCACAGTGTAAATAGGAATATTGTTATGGTTCCAATAGTGACACAATACGACCAACAGGAGTAAAATCAAATAATAATCTAACTAGTACTTGATATAATGAATTGTGCTCCACTGTTATGCATCAGACAAAACAACTGAAGACCAATCAATGTCCTTACTGGCAACAAAATCTAACGATGAACATGGAGCAAATACCGTGAGCGGTTGGTGTGTCGGACCTTACCAGTAGAAATTATTGGGATGAGGTGCAAAGCTGACACTCCACTTGCTTACTTTCAGAGGTTCACTATAGGACGAAGGCTGTTGCTCACTCCCACAACAGAACGTTGCGCCAACGCACTTGAGAGCGTTGAAGTCTTTCAGAATGCTACAAGGAGTAAACAACAGCACAGTTGGTGATACACATTAACCAGCTCTCAACACTGACATGTGCTCTGTGGTCTAAAAAGTCATGTGGTGGCAATAAAACCGAGGGAAAATACAGTCAGCCCACATTATACTGCTGGTAGTAATATTGCATAACTATACTACTGGATTACATTATCATTTCTCAGGTGTTAAGTCAAATATTACAGATGCTGCTGCTGTTTCTTCCACTTGTGAATACAGACATATGCACAAACAAATAGCTACGCACAACTTGGCCATGGCCTCGGTCTGCAAGGTCACAAAGGCCATCCCCAGGGGGTGCGTTGGTGCCAGTTCCGCCTGCTCCCTCATCTTTCCAAGAAGGTCTTTTTCTTTAGTACTGTAGAACTTGATGGCATCAACCTGAGGGACCACACACAGACACAATGTTTAAAATGTTTACTACTTTACCTAATCTCTTGCTGTAAAATTGTTTGCACACTTGCTTCACTTACTATGCCTGTCAATGAGAAACAATGATACAACCAACAAAAACTGTCTTTAGTCCAATGTATTTTATTTTTTTACCATAAATCATGGCATAAAAAAAAAGCAGAAGAACAGAAAAAACTGTTCCATCATAATTTTATCATCTGCTCCGTCTCACCTTCTCAGAGTTGCAGCAGGAACAGAGTTGTCCACACAGACGAGGGTTAATCAACTCCTGTTGTCCTGTTTTCTCTAGGACACGCTCATAGTAGCGCAGGTTTTTTCCTGCTCGAATCCTGGGGTGAGAAAACAAACACATAAACTGGTTCAACTTAGTGAATCTGAAGCCTAACCATGTTAAACATGTACTCCTGCCAATATGTCAATATTGAACAACATGAGGAGACTGAAACTTATAGTTGAGTTGTGCTCCATAAATCTACACAAATTAAGTTTAAGAGGCCAAAAGGTTCAGCAGTGTTTCCAAGAATCTATTACAAATGTATCTGTGGGTTTGTAGCTGCAAACCACTAATTTCACACTGCACAGAGATAGCGTTCATGGTAAAAATCTATAATATATTTAATAATGTATTAAAGGAAGATAAACTAACAATAAATAGGGGGGAAATGCTGTTCTTTAGACCTGTATGACTTTGTGCCCTTCTCACTTACACATGTTAGTATGTTATTATTGCCATAGAGGTTGCAAGAGTCACGTTATTTCTTTTATTTAGTTAATTCTGATTTCTTACCTCTCTTGATCAAGTCTCATGAGCTTGGTCACGTCATAGCCCAAGGTCACAGCGCACACTTCGCAGGACGGGTACGCCTCTCTGTAGAAAAACAGTACTGACATTGAGGAGAGGAGCAGGTGGCTACTATTGAGAGTAACATTCAAGTTCGGTGCATCAACATATAAAGTGTATATAGTGTATAAGTAAACTATACAAGACGGAATCAGCACCGCCCACTCACGTGAAATGGGCCTTTACATCTTCTGCTTTCGCTGTTTTAGGAACCGAACGCACAAACAAGGTGTTTCTGCTCTGCAAAGGGAAAAACGGAAAGACACATCAGGTTTCCTCACAAGTCAGTGAATGTAAGACTAGAATGGCAATCAATAGAGAGCATGACTAGGCATAACAGCCCTCTCATAAAAAAACATTTGAATTCACAAGATCCCAATTTGTGTTTGAAGAGGAAATCCCCCAAAATGTTGAAACACACCCTATCTAACATGTAGAGTCCTTTGCGGAGGTAATAACAAGTATCAGTGAGATCCAGACCAAATGTGGATGATCAGAATGTTATACAAAATAATATCAAATCTTACACTCAAGTCGTGAGTAGTCATAGACTCACCATCTCCCTGCTTATGTCTCGTACTTGAGATGTGTGACGTCGCAGCAGAGAAACTGTCAGGATCAAATAGACAACTGCGACCACTGTGTGCGCCCACAACAGGTTGTTTCTAGAAGCAAACACAAGACACAGAGAAAGATTTAGGTATGAGCCGACCACAAGGCTCCTCTGCAATGCAAAGCTCTTACTCATATATCCATTCATTGTTTTACTTCATACTCGAATACAGTAGTTACCCATTAGAAAGATTTCCAATAGTTGTCCTTCCAAAATTCTTGGGCTCATGACCTGAAAGAGATAAACAGCCCTTTTTAAATATAAGCCTGGTTCAAACAAGAATGTGAACAGAACCACGGACAAAATAAAAGTCACAATCTAGAGACACACTGATTATTAAGTGGACACAGTTCAACCCCTCCATGCTGATTGCTTGATTCACTTGAAGCCACCAGAAACTATTTAGTAAATACACAACTGAATCAGTCTATAACACATTTAACGGAACTTTTGGATATTAATATCATTGCGTCACTTATAATTGTGTAAACTTGAGGTGTGATGTCTAACCCACCTTGTAGGTCTCCAGTCAGGTTGATAGGCAGTATGACTGACAGGGAGATGACAGTCATGATGGACAGCAAGACGATCAGATGGCGCTGAAAGGATAAGTAGTGAACAGCGTCCGGGCCACTTTTGGATTTCACCTTGTCATCACTGTAACACACACACAGAGACACTGATCAGAGGAAACCAACACATCTTGTATACGAATCATAATAAAAAAGATATACATGAGCCACTAGTTAAAAAACATTAATCAACAAAGGAGGAATCAAACCACAGAGTCACACACTTCATGCTGATGATGTAAGGAAGCCAAGAGCAGTATCCCTGAAGACAAAGACAGATATTTTAATCACACCAACATACAATAAAGATTAAATTGATAAAGAATCTTTGGTATGTTCTTCGTTTTCTCGCGAAATGCATACAGAGAATAAAATCATATTTACACCGTAGGATGTCATGTCAGTTATCTTAAATTTACGATACATAACTTCTGCCTCAATCAAAACAATAACTTAAGACCTAGTATGATATTGTCGTGAAGCAGATCAAGGGAGCTGTTATTTCATTTACTATTTGCAGTTATGCAATAAAGTTTTACTCAAGAAACAGCAATAAATAATCGTGATCTATTTCGAGTGACAAATACAAAAAAACCAGCCGACTGCCTAAGTGTGTGCTATCCCTTTGTCATATATTGTTAGCCCCAGAAGTCATAGCAGAGATTTTCCCTACCTGTTCATACTCATCCTCAGTAGACACAAAGGATGACGTGTGTCTTTTGCGACTGTACGTTCCCTTGGTGAGCCTGGAACACAAAGGTCAGTTGGTTTACAGCACTTTTATTGGTCATTGTGTCTGCCACACCTATCAAAAGCCTCAGGTTTGTCAAGTTGTGAACTGACCCTTCGTTGTCTGCGACCAGAGCTAATCGCCCATGGTCCCCAACCTTCCTCCTGATAATCGAGAAGATGACCAGCAGCACCTGTAGATGACAAGAAAAGTCATTATAGCACATTGTTGTTTCTTTCTTCATCTATCTTTATACTTGAAAGTGTATCTATTGGGAAAGAAAATGTACTGCCTCTAAAAACAGGACAGAAGGAATTACAGATAACTGGGATCACAGGACCCATCGGAATTAAAACACCTACCAGAAAGACAGAAAAATCCAGCAATAGCACGACCGGCACTCCTCCAAATGGGACTCCACTGAGAACGGTGTTGTTTGTGACTCTGTAGCAGGTGCTATTGTCCAGGAAGATAGAGGACGCCATCTCCGGAGCGAAACCAGCAGCTCGTCTGCAGAGACCAGAAATATGTGGAAGTGTTGAGAAATGTCCCCTGAGAGCCAAAGCTTCTTCAACAGTGTGATTAAAAACTACTGTTCTTTCTACTGTTTCTTTTTATATTTGTAACTCTTTTTTCCACACACAGTCCAAGGCGGAATCTTTAGATTATTTACTTTGTCTATAAGCACTGGTTCAAAATATGTCACATTTAATTTAAAATGTTTTAAGCATCTTTTGTAACATATTATAGAAGAACAGCTCTTTACCACTTGTGAAAAGTCATTCTATAACTTGTCTCAGCTAGTTCTTATTGAAAATCAACAGAATAATTAGAATGATTTGAAGATTGACGGGTTCAATAAAAGTGGACCTTTGAATTAAGTTTGAATCCAATTATTTACTGTGGGTGTATCGGTCTTTAACCAAGAATGAGTGATTGCCTTTTGTTGTTGTTGTTGTTGCAAAAGGAATACAGGAAGTATCTGTCATTTCCTGTTATTCCTTTTGGCAAACAACCAAACAAAGCATGGTGCACTCAAAAGGAAAGCTGTCACCCAGGAACCTGTTGCATGATCGTCCCGAGCAGCTCCATAAAACAACTGAAACTCTGGGCAGGTCAAAAGCAGAAGCCCCTGACCTGTCGCATACCGTATTTCAGAACAGAATATAAATCCATGTCACAAACAGCAGCTGTCTGACACTTCTGTACACGGCGATTACGACTGTTTGGTTTTGAATTTTTCCCGAGACTGACCACAGATTTGAGGGTTTCGCTTGGAGCGTGACAGGGACTCGATCCCAGCTCAGGGCAACAGTGAAGGGACTGTGTGGTCCCCACGCTGGAGTCCGTGTCCGATCCCTCTGGTCACGAACATCAGCCAGGCCCCACCCCTCCGCAAATTGATGAGCCACGCTCGCGGATGTCACGAGGGCGCAGCTTTGCGTTATTACAAAATGGTTTAAAATAAGTAAATAAAACCGATAACCCGTGACATTAGTATTTCCGGTAGGGAAAAACTTAAAAAGCGGACAGATGAGTGTTGTCCTCTCCGGTTTTGGGGGGGCTCACACATTTCCCTGGGAGTGACACCTCGTCGCGTGTTTGAACAGCTGTCAGGATATTTTGACAAGAAGAGCAAAGACCGCGGCCGAGCCGGAGGTGTCATGGCGCTTTCCTGACCGAGAAGAAAGTTTCACAACATAAAGCTGAGCTCAGCAGAAACGGGCCGAGCCGGGCGACTCGTGGCGCGACCGCAGCGGCGGCGAGAAGTTACAGGAAATTTAGCGAAGCTCAACTCCGCCGGGGAGTGACGGGAGAGGAGACGAATGTCAACATCCGCGAGCCTGAACCCGGATCTGCCTGTGCGGAGAGTACTCACCCGCCGCTGCCTGGGGACGTGATGATAAGTCCTACCCACGGGGAGTCTTCGTCAAGTCTTGTCGGGAGGAAGAGGACATGTTTCTGTACAGTACGAGCCTGCTGTGTGAACTCAGCTCCGTCACTTCTCCCTAGCACCCTGCGCCTCTGCGCATGCGCTGTAGTGTCGAGGCTGGAAGTCGCTTCTGCAGCCTCCCTGAGTTTCACTATGTAGTAGACTGTGGAGAGTAGTAGACCATCCACTGTGTATGCCCTACACTGTGTAGACCCTCTAGCTGTGTTTAGTGTGTGTAGACCATCCAGCTGTATTTCACTGTGTGTGGACTGTGGACCCTCTAGCTGTGTTCATTGTGTAGACCCTCCAGCTTATTTCACTGTGTGTAGACAGTCTATGGTGTAGACCCTCTAGCTGTGTTCATTGTGTAGACCCTCCAGCTTATTTCACTGTGTGTAGACAGTCTATGGTGTAGACCCTCTAGCTGTGTTTAGTGTGTGTAGACTGTAGACCTTCCAGCTGTATTACACTGTGTGTAGACAGTCTATGGTGTAGACCCTCTAGCTGTGTTTAGTGTGTGTAGACTGTAGACCATCCAGCTGTATTACACTGTGTGTAGATCCTCCACCTGTATTGTTGTACTGTGTAGACCCTCCAGCTGTTGCATTTGGGTACAAATCATTATGAACAATTATGGCTATTTTTAATCAATAGTGAGATCCCGATTATTTATCAGGATTATTCTTTGGTTTTAAAGACAAAATATTTTCGCTGCACTCTCAAATTTTAATAACAGAGCACTGTGTTCACTTCAACGTTGTGCCTTGGAGGATTTGCTGAATTTTGAGGGGGCCTCAGTCCCACAAAGTCTGGAAAGGGAAAGGGAAGGAATCTTCTTAATAAGATCCACGTCATACATGGATTATTAGTGGATTTATTTTTGTGTGACTTAGACTGGAAATTCCTGATAATTCCAACACTGAAAGAAAAATCATAGAAATAGGTTTTTCTCATTTATATTAAAAGTTGCCAGTAACTATAGCTGTGATCAAAAAGTACATTTCACTCTGTGGAGTATTCAGCTGCATAAATGAGAAATATTAAAATATTTGACAAATTAAACTCTATTTGCGACACAAGTAAGTAACAGAAACACTGAGACAGATAAATAGCCTGCTTTTATACACCAGAGGGCACCAGAGCAAGGCTCTTTATTTCCTTTAGCTCTTTAAAACATACTTTTTCCATGAGAAGAATCTAAGAAACTAATGCTCATTAAAAAAAAACACTATACTTAAAAAGGCTTTGCTATCGATACTATAGCCAAAGTTCCAATCGCACAAAAAGATTTAGAGCTCAGAATGAAACTTTTTACTTTACAGCTGTCTCCAGAGAGAATGCAGCACCAGTGTTAACTCATGTTTATATCACTTGTTTGCTTCTTACCCATAGAATCAAGTCTGCCTTCAAGAAGTAGCGCACTAGAGGATATAAAGCCTCCCCAGTGAACACAACAATGACTGAAGGTCTTCTCAAGTAATCATCCCCGCCACATGCTACAGTTTACCTTTAATATTGTATGTCCTGTTGGCTGTTTCCACTGGGTGTCATCAGTGTGACACTGAGAGCGTTTACTCCTCCAATTTGACAGCCGTTTCCGGGTAGAAAACCTATTTGCTGAGATATTATGATAAATATCTTGATGTGTTGCTGGCATTAACTACTTTAAGGGCAATGTTTACTAATGTTGGATCGTCCTCCTTGCACACCTGCATACCCCTGTTGTGCATGAATCTGTGGGACCCATCTGCATCCCCCTCTCTTCCCTGGGTGTGATATTATGGGTAAATATCCACTGGTTGTGCCAAACACGAAGGGTACTTTGTGGCTTGAGCTTCACCTACATCTCAGTTCCATTAAGAACATTTTACATTACATCATCCTTGCAGTGTACGTGGTAGTGCTGGCCTGGTCCCCTGTGGCTTGCAGTCAAATATCCAATGTCCAAATGGTAATCAGTGTAGGAAAAACACATTTGAAATGATATTTCCTTTTCCTCCCTTGGATCCATGCTAAGCTATATTGGCGTTCGAGCATCATCAGCTTTGGTGGCTGCTTTCATGAGCACAAAGCTGCCAGGTGGTTGTCATCCTGTTCTTTCATTTCTTCACAAAGTGCTACATGAAACTGTTTAAGCAGGAAGTAAACACTTTCCTGCAGGATGTTGGGAGTTACACTTTGGGTCAAATCCATGATGAGGATTGTAACTGGGTCTCATCTCCATTTAGCTCTGCAGGGATTCAAAACAGACTGGCCAGAACCCCTCCATGAGCTCTGGCTGTGGAGTGACAACAATAAGAGGCTGGTGAGGAGATTTTTTTATTTACCAGCATAAATAAAGTGTTTAATAATAGTGGAAATATGCATTAAAAATATTAACAACTGTAGGCCAAAATGTCGATTCTCATAAAAACCACCAAACCATTTCCATTACCGATTAACTATCTTCCTAATTTATACAATTTATTAAATTCATTGACAAATTCATTGTTTGCTTTGGTGCCAAATTCATGTCAAAACAGATCAAACTTCCTCTCAAAGATCCCACCTAAAATCCTCAATCAATCCAACTTTATTTATAAAGCACATTTCCAACATATCATATGCATTTCAACATGCTTTACAGGCGATTGACAAAACAAAGGAAATTTTTCAGGCTAATGTATACCAAAGGAATCAATAAAAACGACAGTTAGTAACATAAATAATCAATAGAAATATTTTTATCTAGAAAGGATCAGCAACACTTATAAACCGGATGAGATCATTTTGTCTTTTCCTGAAAAGCTAATGTGCTTTTATGTGACTCATCTCATCTGATCGGTGATCAGTCAATGTTTTGCTTTAACAAGAATCAATTGAGCAGAACATGAGACACAGCAGGGAGAATTCGGGCTGTTCCACATTGTGAGACATCACAGTGGATGTGTTATTGTGTCTTGTAGGACAGAGCATTGATAACTAACGTCATGGGCCCCTATCAGATGTGCCACTGGTCAAATTAACGAATCCAATGCAATTAGTCATTCAATTTACTGTGAGATTCTGTGGTCGCTCTGAGCATGTCTCTCTCTCCCTCTCTCGTACTCTCTCGCTTCTCTCTGGTTTTCCATTACGGGATTTTCTGTTTATCTGTTGTGGTCTTGACTGTTCATTTTTGCTTCCTGTGTCGTGCTGTGTGTGTTTGTCTGTGTTTCTTGTCTCTTCGTGAAAGTGTATACACAGTGATGTCCGTGTTGTCAGTGTGTGTATGCCAACATCAATCTGCTTGTGTGTGTGTACGTGTGTGACACTGTGTGTGTGTAGTGACTGTTCATGCCTCACTGTGGGACGCGTTGATTAGTGCTCACTGCGGCTCAGCTCCCAGCTGTCCTTGCGACTGGCCGCTGATTGAAACCAATCAGGCTTGCGATGGCCCCATCGCGGTGACCCCTCACCCCTCCCACCCCTGGCCTAATCACCTGCTGATTGGCCCACGCAGGGCCCCCTCCCGTTGGCACGGAAGGTTAATTTGACCAGCGGATGAAGGCTCCAGGAGGGAATAGGAACGTGCGCTGGGTGATATTGCATGGATATAGCCCACCTGTCAATCACAGCCACTTAAAGGGGAGTAGCTAGGGAAACACTGACAACCAGGGAGGAAGATGGAGAGAGAGAGAGAGAAAGGAAGGAAAGGAAAGAAAGAGTAGTGTTGGTTAAAAACATCCATTTTACTTCTTGATACAGCATTATGTTACACATCTAAAAGAAAGGATTAGGTGCTTGTGAAAGTTCTAGAAAAGCAAGATGGAGATGAGATCTTGTTTCTTTTGATTTAGGTATGAACTCTCACGCTCGGTATTGTTTTAATTTATTTACTTAAATTTTCACCTCCATCCCTTTTTCATAAAGTTTGACTTAAATCATCCGTATG
This sequence comes from Pseudopleuronectes americanus, assembly GCA_038501795.1. Taxonomy (NCBI): domain Eukaryota; kingdom Metazoa; phylum Chordata; class Actinopteri; order Pleuronectiformes; family Pleuronectidae; genus Pseudopleuronectes; species Pseudopleuronectes americanus. Next base: position 9,561,498 of record CM076734.1, on the reverse strand, counting down.
GTATAGCTATGTATTAACAATTATCTATGTTTACTATTACATTTTCAACAGACAAGCCAATATTCATACACATGAATACAAATATCAGGATATGTGATCTTAAGTAACATTTTTATTTCATTTGTTTATCCATCATATATTTCCCATTTTTCTACAACCACTACATACAGTGTATGCAATATACTCCAGGAAGATTGCAGTGTGTAGGATTATCCAGAGGGTGGCAGTGTTGTATACAGTTTAAAAAGTTTCAGCCTGTGTAATAAAAGGTCTATTAATAAGCCAGTGCTTTATGTTCTACTCTATTTTGATGTTTAGGTCTGATTTATTTAGACTTTCACTTCAATGTGTAGATTTGACTCTGTGTTTAACAGAGTATAGTCCAACAATAAAACCCACCTGCATGAAGGTATTATCAAGTTATTATTAACTATGTTGATAGTCTGTTGCATTAGTTTTCAATACACAATTAAGTGGCATTATATTTGAGGTTTTTCTAGATGTTGGAAGAAACAGTTTCGAAAAAAATCTCTTAACTCATGCTTGTCTTCACGAGTTTATCTCGTGGCAGCTGTTATCTCAGGTGATAAGACTCAAAAGTCCTGGAAGAAATCTAGTATGTAGCCCTTGAGGTAAGTAACTCCATAGATTAACATTTATTTCTACAGCCGAGGACTGGTTTTTATTTGTACTTTTGGAAAAGTGCTGATCTTTGCAGTGTGTGTGTGTGTGTCTGTGTGTGTGTTTGTGTTTGTCTTCAAATATACTTTCTCTCACCGCCAACCTTTTGATAACGACAAACCCTCCCCCCTCACACTCGTGTAACTTTTATTAAGGGTGTCAGCTCATAGTTTTCACCTTATCCCAGTGCACTGGTTTGTGTGTGTTTTTTTGTGTGTTCCTGGACTTATAACTGTCCGAGGACCATTTTAAGCATGGACCGTATAGCGTGAGGACATTTAGGAAAGGGAGAACATTGAATGAGGGTTAAGACTTGGTGTTAGGGTTAGAATTACTTTTAGGTTAGGGTTAGGTATTTAGTTTAGATTGTTAAGGTTAAAGTAAGGGGGTAGGGAATGTATTGTGTCAATGAGTGTCCTCACTAACATAGAATTACAAACCTGTGTGTGTGTGTGTGTGTGTGTGTGTGTGTGTGTGTGTGCGCGCGTGAGGTTTGTGGCAGGTTCTTCTCCCTCCCAGTCTCTGGTGGGCAGAATAATGTTGCCATATTACCATATCATTACCATATCATTTCCATGTCATTATCATACTGCAGCCTGCGATATGTGTCTGTCTGCGTGTGTGCATGTGTGTGTGTGCACGTGTCTCAACTTTGCATCAGATCTTCAACTGTTTCTCTTTATGTTGCTCTCTCTCTCTCTCTCTCACTCTCTCTCTCGCACACACACACACTCACAAAAGCTCACACACATACACACACACAATCCCCCGCAGGAATACACACATCCGCCTGACATGCGCCCTCTGTTTTTCTCTGTCAGTGACTCTATCTCTCTATCGCTGTCCCATATCCATGTAAGCGCATCATAATTCTCAATAATCTACCATTCATAATCCTTGTTTGCTTATTTGTTTTGTGTTAATCTAAATGCCAATTAAACTTAACCTGTCAATGGAGAACCCACAATAGATCTATTTTAGACAAGGAGCTGGACATGTTCTGTCGTCCTCTATTCTCACGATCAAAATGTATTTTATTTACACATGGTTTTTGCTGACTCGTTGGTTTTGTACAGAGAAATGGGGACAACACACAGGGTTGTCAAGGGTAAATTAATGTCAAATAAGATCTGTGAGTGCTTTGTTTTTGTTATTGCCCTTTGAATGATTATTTACAGGTTACTTAATCGTAAATGCCTGTAAACTAAATATCAATGAATTGTGGTCAGACAAAATATTCAATCTGAGGACAACTTGAGCTTTGAAACTTCATGACCATTTTCACTTTTTCAGTTTTTTTTTCTTTTCTTTTTTTTGTTTAAAACTGAGAAAATCATCAGTATAACTCAAATATCCATAAATCAGTCAGTGAATCAAAATAATATTAGATGCTGTCCAAACTCTCAGTAATTGCTACTGTACATTGACAGAGTGAAGAGTTTCTCCACTGTTTGTATGTAACATCTAAGATTTTCGCTTTTGAATCTTAGTGTACATGAGCATTAGGTCCATGCACATTGGTTCTGCATTAAAAGAACAGTGATTTACTGATGAGCCAGCACCTCTGTCATGATCATGTCCGTCTGTCTGCAGACCGGAACAAATGTAAAATTCAATTGAACCAGACACCCTGCGTCCCTTGTTCCTAACAGTCATCAGTGGTGGGGGGGGTGTTGGAGCACTGAGACCACTCACTACCAACACATTTGGGATAAGTGATAATATCGCATGTTTTGTACACAGTCAGAGCTGCTGCAGTAATCAAGAGCATCACGCCCGCCTCAGTAATACATTCGGTCAGCCATTCTGGCTCTGATCATCGCCCTTCAACGTCCGCCATTTTGGGGGGTCTGCAGCTGCCAGAAAAAGCCCATTTAGTGAGGGGAGCATGTTTGGGGTCGCGCCCTTGTTTACATGGGGAGCCAGAGCTGATGGTTTTAAAATGGCGTCCAGATGGTGACAGAGGCTTGATTGCAGCAGAGGGGGCTCCGTGTGTCCCGCCCACTCCTGCTGTCCAGCTACTTTAGCTCTGAAGCATCTCTCTCTCCCGCCTATCATCAAGCCACCACCACTCCTGTTTTTATCACTCCCTGCTCCGTCAAACACTGCTCAGAGCCAGTATTGTGTGTCTCCTCTGTGGATGAGTCTCTCTGCACTTGTCTTTATATCCCACTCTGCCTTATCTCTGCCATCATTTCCTCCTTTTCCCTCCCTTTACCTCCTTTGCTTCCCACTGATTTACTTGCTCAGCACACCAGCCGCCTCAAACGCACACACCCGCCTGCAGGTGATGCGTGCCAGCAGTGTGTGTACAGTGTCTGCGTGATGGATTGGACTGCCCGTTGTTAAATTACAGCACATAGCTGCCATCCCGCTCAGAGCACGGGCTTAAATAAGAGAGCACGCTCTTATTAAGATGGAAAAGGAGGGATGGAGGGATGGAGGAATGGAAGAAGAAGAGATACATAGTTTGATGAAGCGAGACAGAGACAGGAGGTTCAGAGAGGGGGGTGTCAGCCTCAAGCTTCCAGCCATCTCTTTGTATTCACTGTCTGCTTGATCACTCCAGAGAGGAGGGACGGCAAAGCAGAGGGGAAAAGGGGGGAGTTATAGAAAGTGGGGAATGTGATGTGGAGGATAGAGGGGAAGCAGGGGATTGAGGTGAAGGATGAGGATGGAGGAGAGGGGGAGGGATCTGCTGTGTATTGGAGGAAAAGTGGGGGAGAGAGGGAATGAGAGGGTGGGCCGTCGCAGATACAGATGTTGTGATTGTGTATTTGTCAGTGTGAAATATGATTAGTGTTCTCTCTCATTAGGGAGCTGATCACCCCTGTGATCCACCACACACACACACACACACACATACACACACACACACACACATTCGCACGCACACAGAGTTACAGTGTGAAAGCAGATGTGCTAAATGGGTAACCAAAAGTGTGTCAGCATGTCTTGTGTGTGTGTTTCCATGTGAGTGTGTGCGTCTGTGTTTGAGTTGGCATTTAGCACTTTTTGACTTGTGAATGGGTTTGTCTGCATCTGTTCACAGAAACATTTGTGCCAACGGATCTAAATGCATGGGATTCCTTACGTGTGTGTCTGTGTGTGTGTGTGTGTGTGTGTGTGTGTGTGCGAGTCTGCATTTAGCCATTTTTGACTTGTGAATGGGTTCATCTCAAATTGTACATGAACACATTTGTGCCAACACATCTTTGTGAATGTAATTCCTCACAGTTGTGTGTGTGTGTGTGTGTGTGTGTGTGTGTGTGTGTGTCTGTCTGTGTGTGGAGCCTGACAAGCGTACACTGTCGCCCCCGTCGTGGAAGCTGGTAAGTGATTCCACAGGCTGTTGGCAGAGCTCCAGTTCAGCTCAGTGAGAGACAGAGGAAGGAGAGAAACAAGCAAACAGAGGAGAGACGGAGAGGTAGAGATGGAGAGAGAGAAGGGAGAAGCAGCGGCTGTGTAATTAGTAGCAGGTTTTCGCAGCCCTCTGCTTCTGTTTAATTAAAAACTGAAAGAGGGAGAGAGGAAACAGGGAAGGCGAGGGAGACTGCAAGAGCGAAAGAGAGTTTCTGCATAGTTATTCTGTTTTTGCCAGGGGCAGGTGCGAGGCTGGCACCGGGAAAGATGCCCAGCAGCTCCAGCGTTACCCACAAGGCTTTGGGAGGAATAGCTGAAGGGGATTCATTTAAAATGAATTAAAAGTCAACACTTTTGAGGTCTCTCATGTTAAATGATACAAAATTATGGGTTTTGTCTTGGATAGTGATAGTGACAGGGCTGATGAGTGATAATGATGAAGGTGGTGATATTGAAGGATGTCTATCCTGCAGCTGTGTATCGGAGTGATGATGACTCAGCGATATCGGCAGCAGTGGAGGTGCTGATGAAGAGTTCTCTGTCTTCACTAACCCAGGGCTATGGATCCATAATGCTGAGCACGCTCTTTCTCCACCACAAACTCTGTTCTTTGTCTCCTCACTCCACCTCAACCTTATCGCCAACTTTGTTGCTGTTGTCTGTCTTGTTGAAGATCAGGGCTCCGTTAGTTTTTTGGGGGGTTTGCCAATTCTTACTTGTCCTTTGCTTTTCTGCCCTGTCCCACTGCATCTTTCTTTATCTTCCTCCATTCAGTCCGCTACGTATAGAAGCTTCCACCATCCCGATTGTTTTGTCCCACACTGTTTTTCTCACTGTCACACACTCTTCACCTTAATGAAACACAGTGGCAGAAGCTGTTGTGGTGTTGGCTTCCCAGCCTCATGCTTATGAGGAAAATCATTACTTTTTCAGTGGCACTTTTTTCTATTCCCTTACACCTAAATTAATTGAATTGTTTGGCCTCTTGGGGCAGTACAAGTGGCTTCAAACAGAATATATACATAGCATTAAGGTTAGCAACACATATCCATTTACAAATCCAGGTAACAACATTAGTATTTCATTGGAGATGAGTGTGAGTGGGTAAAGGTTGAGTCGAAAATAAACTCTACTTTTAGCTCTTTTTTGGTCTCCACCTTCTGAGGTTAATATCTGTCTCTTCAGCTGCAGAAGAAAAAGAGAGAGTGAACCAGAACAGTTAAGGTTCAGGCCCTTAATAAGATCAACTGTATAAAAATGAAAAACTCAGGGTCCACAGAAGTGCACAAAAATTGTATTGGTTTCAAAACGAGGTCAGTTTCTGTGGACATCTATGAGACAATGTCCCTATTTCACACTTGATCTGCAATGTCAGTAAAAATTGTTCCATAAAGAAGTTCATGGTCTTAATGTTTTGTTTCAAATGTTCTTCAATACAGCATACCGCGCATTGAAGCTAGCTAGTGTCCAATGGGTGCAGGTCACCGCAGGTCATTGTGCAGTGTTCTTGAGCTCTCAATCAGGCTCACCCCCCCAAGATGCTACTGGACAAAATGCAGAACTCAAGGCTTCACGACAGTTTCTAAACCAGCGTGAGTTCATGGTGCATTGCCACTTGCTCAATAACCACATCAATAAGCTGAGAGAATCCTAAAATGCTTTGTAAGACTAAGGGACTGCAGATCTGGGTAAAAATCATCTGCAGGTTCATCACAATGCGTGACACCTCCGCATATGTTCAAATAAAATATTGTTAGTGCAGCTTTAACATACTAATAGGCACACAATCGTTACGATCTGTTTACGGAAATTGCAAATATATAAATAATCACCTGCGTCTATTCATCATGCAAATTGTTTCAGATTTATTTATCATCACTATGGACATTTTTCAATGGAGATACTTATCAAAACAATAACCCCTATGAAAACTGTTGTGAACAAAAATCTTGCAAACAAAATTCTCCTCACAGAAATAGAAAAGGTGGATAATCTCAAATCCTGTATAAATTAAACCAAACCAGGCTGCGTGGCTAATTTAAATTAGGAAAGAAAATTACTGGTAGCTGCACAGTGCGACCAGTCCTGAGCTGCTGGTCATAGATTATTACTGCTCGCTGCTGTATCCAGGCCCGGTTCATACAAAGTGAGCAGGTATGGAGCACTGCTGTTTTATCTGCTCCTCACCTCCTCTCCCCACATGTTTCTCTTGAGGTGCACTCACTACATTTCCCAGACAAACCATGTTTTTCTCTCTTCTGCACGGTACATTTATTCAGGAACCACTTTGCAGACTCTGCCTCTCTTTCAACCCTTTGCTTCTCCCTCTTTCATCTTTCGCTAAGTCTTCCTGTCTCGAGAAGCCAATGAGAAGCAGAGGAACTGACGCTGGGGCAGGTATAGGAAAATAACGGGGGAAATAAAGATGGGGCAGCGAGAGAGTGAGAAAGAGAGAGAGAGGGGGAGGAACGGGGGGTTATGTGGTGTTGGGCTGGGGGAGTCGGGGGAGTGAAGAGCAGCTGCCAAAGCCAGTCAGTTGGAGGAGAGTGAGGAGTAGGGAGATAAGGAGACAGCCAGGGAGCAGGAGCTAGCAGGCACCCTTAAGAAAGACACTGATACCCCCTACTCTCTCTCTCTCTCTCTCTCTCTCTCTTTCTCTCTCTCTCTCTCTCCTTCCCCCCTTCTCCCCCTCTCCCCCACCACGCCTTCTCCTCCTCTCTTCCTCCCTCCACTCCCAGCCTTCCTCTCCTCCTTTGTGCAGTGTCTCAACAGAGCTGCGTTTGAGTGGCAGGCCGTCACAGATCAGCTAGCAGCTAAAGCAGAGGGCTGTGTGCGTGTGTGTGTGTGTGTGTGTCTGTGTGTGCGTGCATGTGCGTGTGCATGAGCCAAGGCAGGGGGCTACCAGCCCTGAGCGAAGAGATCAGGGGAGAGTCTAAGTGGGTTTATCAGTTCTGCCGAGAGCCAACACACACACACGCTCGCACGCACACACACACACACACACTATAAACAGGAACACAGAACTGTCACACACAAACTGAAAGTAAAAAGACAAAGAAGTGGGGAGTTAGCTACACATAGAGTCAAATTCAGGCATGTACTCATGTGCATGCATACACGCATGCACACATGCACACACACCACACACACGCACACACACATGCACACACACACACACACACACACACACACACACACATATACATACATACAGAGAGAGAAAGGGGTATTAGACCCAACCAAAGCAAACCTGTGAGCGTGAAAGCGCCTTACTGCCTGCCTGCTAGCGAGAGATGTGACTGGATTCTTAAGCAGCCAGCTAGAGAGTGAGGGCTGCTAAATACACACGCGCTCTCTCACACACACACACACACACACACACACACTGAGACACTGCTCATATCTCAAGGTTCAGACGAAGGCATGTGCCTCATTCCTCTTGTAGCTCGGTGCCTCGGAGCCTCAGCATGCTTGTTAAGGTAACGATTAGGTGTGTTTGTGCTCTTCTGTCTCTGATCTCCCGGGGCCTCATCTCTTTATTTTGATCACATTTATCGACTTTTAAAGTTATTTTTAAGGCGGGGACATTTTTATTAGACAGTATATTATAAACAGAGGGGAGTAGGGGATGGAGGAGCCGGATGCTGGAGGTACAAAGTGTAGCTTTGGCACTGCACATGCAAGGACATCCTGACTGATACAATTTGTTAGAAATAACAGAGGTTAAAAGAGCTGAGTGTAGTGTACTTTAAAGTTGCTTCAATCAATTTTGTATATTTATACTGGTTGAAATGACCCTGTGTTATGAAAAAGTGGTCACGACTTGTGATGGTTTTTAGCCTCTCTTAGACCCTTTGTCTATTTCCCTCTCACCACTCACCGTAGGGATGCAGCAAATACTTAAGTTAAGAGCTACCTAAAATGGCAGACCTCATCGTTGAGAAAAAATTACTTTCATTTTTTTAGTTTAGTCCATGTCCCATCCGCTAACATGGAGGAGGCAGGATTGCATGTTGTCCTGCAGGTAACTTCCCCCACAGTCAAAACACATTCAGTTCAATTAGAGACTCAAAATTGACCTTGGGTGTAAAGTGAGCATTAGTGGTTATTTGTCTTAATGTGTCAGCCCTACAATAGACTGGCTGCCTACGAGGCCTCTCTCCCATATAATCCCTCCCCCCCAACCCTCATTAGAAGTGCTAGAGTTAATGGGTGGATATTTATTTGCAGGGATCTTTTTTTTAATCTGACATATGTCTTGCAGAGAAGACGGTTTTCTTTTTGTTTTCTCATTTGCATGTATTTTCTCAACCTGCGGTACGAGCTCTCTCGACTGTAGAAGTCCACCCACAGCACATATATCCATTAAGAGTCATTTATATTTGTTCCCAAGTTGTTTTTCCATACATGTTAAGTGTGTACGATTAATATGTTAATTAAAATGCATGTGTGCGGGCTTGTCTTACCATGTGTGAACCCGCTCCCCTCGCAGAGTGCCTCAGTGTGCTGTGTGATATCGCTTTGTGTTGCAATGGAAGAGACAGACCTAATTACGTCTTTAAGTGTGTAATTAGGAGCAAGCGTAATTGGTGGTTTGTACACACGACGCACTCCGGGTTGGAAAACACAAATTATGTCTGACTCAATGCCCAACATGACTGTTTACTGTGAGAACGACAGGTGGTCTCTGCATTTCTTCTTGTTCACATTCGCACAATTCATACGCATGCATACAAATGCATATGCAGTATTTGTGTTTTATATAGGGCTGCAACTGCTGATTGCAAAACAAAGTTCTCCGACCGCAAAACAAGGACATTGTTGGATACTTGGTGTTTGTCTTAAACTCTTTTCAGACATGACCTCCGGCTAATGTCTGGATAATTGGGTCCAGATAGTTTCCTTTCTTTTGCCTTTTCACATATGAAGAACAAAGCAGGGATTGTCCTGGTCAGATGTGTTCACAACAACATTCAAATGTCTGGAACCTTCAGGCGAGGGATGGAGTCAGGGTAGCACGAGGGATGCAGGACATGACGTATTAACTCCACTGCCAAAATCATGTGTTATCGTTTACAGCACGTCCACTCTAATCGTCAGAGGCTCTCAGGTGCTGGTCTGAGAATTGTTGTCTTTCCATTTTGCCATCCTGTTTGTGTTTTCCACGTGAATGGTACCTCATTTTCACCCTGACATAATTGTCTCCCGTTTTTTCAGTATTGTGCCTATCGTTTTAGATCATCAACACTTTCGCACTTTCGCTAGAACATTTCTACACATTTTCTTTCCGTATTCTCACAGGGCTTATTTCCGGGAAATGTCTTGATATACGTGCATGTCTGAAAGGACACACCAGCTGTCAAATTTTTATGTCATTATTTACTCTTTAAAATGTAAGAATTTCGTCCCATTATTAAGTTGGGAGGCTTATCAGCGCTAGTGCAATGTGTTTCTGGGTGATGCTGCTTTGGCGGTGAAATTTAATCCAGGTTGACTTATTTTTGCTAGAAAATCCAGCAAGTCTTCTGTGTCTGCAACCTGTTGCATCAATGCAGTATTTCCATTGAACTGAAAGAAGACGCCATAGGAATTTTAACAACACCATCAACAGTAAAAGGAGTACTCAATTAGCAATTTGATGTTGCACCACCAAACGTTTGGAAACGAGTCTCATTAAACAGAAATCAACAGAAATGTAGGATGCAACCTACATTTCCCATGATGCAACTCATAGATATCGGACCTTCCATGATTGATGAATGCCTCATCATTCATCATTCATTACAGCCTCTACAGTGTTCGTAACACGTTTTCTGTTACATTTTTTAAATTTAAATAAAAAATGATGATAAAAGAATCTAACTGTTGTTTTTCTTAATGGCTTTTTGAAAAAGTACAGCTCCATTCTATATCATTTTTTGATTTGTAGAAATTCAACTTAAAAATCAATTTAATTTTAATCAGATATTTTCATATGGTTTGTTAGCGGCTTTCTGTCACAAGCAATCAAAATTGACTTTTCATCCAGTTTCCGAGTCCCTCAGCAGCGGGAAATATATATATTGAGCTGATGACATCACCATGACGTCATCAGAGGTCCTTTTCTCAGGCATTGAAAAATCCCCCCCTAGATCAACAGCAAACATTATATAGAGTTCTGATCAGGACAAGTAAGCCGACCTTCATGATTAGAAATAGTGGAATGCCATTAAAAACAATAGAATGTTGTTTTTGCTTAATTATCTGCCAATCACCAATCAAACAATTAGGCCCAAAAGTCCAGAGAAGACTGAAATAGTAGCATCGATACTGTACTTACTCTTTCATTTGTCGTATTCTTAGTCATAGACATACACCTTCTCACACATGTAGAGGAGACAGAGGAGGCCGGAGGGAGATGGAGGTGAGGAGCCGCTCTCCTGTTCACAGAAAGGTTGTTTGTTTAGAGGAAATGACACGTGCTGCCGAGGAGGAAATGATCTGCTTGGCCCCATGTAAGACCCTCCCTGGCACCAAGACCACTGCACTCAGCTCTTTTCTCTCCTCCAACACACGCACACACACACACACACACACACGCACAAGCACACGCACAAACACCCCCCTCCATCCTTTTCTTTCCTTCATCTTCTCAGCTCTCCATCCATCCCTCGTCTGTCACGGCAGGAGTGCAGCCAATCCATCAGGGGTCGCAGCTAGGCAAGCCGTGAGGGCATGTGTGTGCGTGGTTGTGTGTATGTGTGCGTGTTTGTGTATTTGCGTTTGAAGGACTGAATATGTGAGTCCCTGTTGTGTTCGTGTATCTAAGTCCCGCTCTAGTACACACTAAACACCCTGTCCATTTTGTGTTTGTGTGCATGCTTTCACACAAACACTCACGTATTCACACACACACACACTTTCCTTCACCCTTAATATACAGTGTGACTAGTTTGTATGTATGTGTGGGTGTGGGTGTGTGTGTGGCAACAAGGAAGTGGATTGGCCCTGCCTTCCCTGTGCACTGCTGACAGATCGTTGGAGCGTGGCAGGCTGCAAAGAGCCACACCATGCTGGGATAGAGACTTGCATTGAAATATCAAATTATGTTGCAAAGGAGTGTGTCTGTGTGGGAGCTCGCGCACACACACACACACACACATATATGTATGACAACAAACCTAATTGAACTGTTGCTCTATTCCACTAAAAGTCTCCCACTGAGCCATTATGATCTGGTGGCGAGCCAGTATTACTGATGGCGTGTTGTTTTATTTACATAATACATCTCCTTTAGGCCCCTGATGTGGTCTCTGTAAAACCACTTTGGATTTATGAGGCCATTTTCACGCTTGTTACCACAGGAAATATGAGTGTCTATCAGCATGCGTTAGAGGGGGAAAGAGTGAAAGCTCCAGCAAGGAGCAGCACTGACAGCTTCACACGCACACACACACACACACACACTGGTCTCATACAGTATGTGTGGAGGTACACACACAGGTCGCTGTGCTTTGTTTTCTGGTGACAGTGAATTGCGGCCGTGTGCTTTAAGCCAAATTCCGACTCATAAAATATAGCAGAGCAGAGGGTTCGCTTGGCTCCGTGTGTGTGTTTGATCGAGTGTATATGTTGCAGGTTAACCACAGAAGAGGTCTCCAGAGTTACAAAGCCATCCAGGGTTGCGTCGGGATCAAGTTAAGCCCAGCAGGGAGCTCTTGGCTGGCCATCAGTATGCAACACCACAGACTCTCCACGCTGGCTTTCATCAGTCAAGTGTGTATGTGTGTGAGAGTGTGTTGGCAAGCTGTAATGTGTGTACCATTTTTTTTACATGAATAATAACACAATATACATAGTAATGTTCTATGTTACATATTGTTACCTTTGATTTATGCACAGTGTATATAATATAAACACACTACACAACAATAATGCAATGTGGTTTGATATAGTTTATGACTAAAATAGTACTAAAGCATATGTAAGAGTACAATAGTAAAAATGTAGTAATAATATAGTATTAGGATGTAAGTGTAGTATATATGTATTACACCACAACTACTTCATATTTGTCATACTTTATTTTAACCATAAAGAAGATATTTGAGTATCTTAATAAAATATAAACATATGAATTAGATTTAAATTTAAAAAAAAGTCGATAATGTCACATTTAATTTGATTTGAGGAAATTTCCTTGATTGCTATTCTGGAGCTTTTGATATTATTGCTGTTCTTTATCAGGAGAAGTCTTTAGATTTCTGAAATTTTATGTCAAAAATGTTTGGAAATGTAATAAATAAAGAGTGCATTTGTTTGGTATCAAAAATGTATAATTACAAACCTACATGACCCATGAATAGTATCACTATTAACTCTGTTTATAAGTGTAAAATTCCAATTTAGTTTTTCTTTCAGCAAAATAGCTTGTTATCACTGAAACCCAGTTTTATTTTCTAAATATCTGATATTAATTTAAATGAGTCCGAAATTGTTTCTCTTATTTTATTTTAAAGGTGTGGGAATAATTTGCAAGATAAGTTATGCCACAGTTCAAATTATGGCAAGAAGATGACCGGAGTGAACATCAGGTCCAGGTTGTGGCGCTCGCCGGGGTAACAAACACACGGCAGCAGACACACACCGCAAATCAAAAGCAATTTCGGTATCGATGGCTCAAGTTTCAATAAAAATCAATGGTGCTTGCCTTGTGTCAGGTAGGGTCAACTATCCAATTCAATTTCTTCCTGAGGTACAGCTGCACAGGCAAGGGTTAGAGTCTGTGTGTGTGTTTGTGTGTGTGTTCACGTATGTACACAATGGAATGGTCATAATAGCTGCAGTACAGTAATACAATCCTCCAATAATGTGTGTTTTCACATGTTCAAATTTTCACACTCTTAAAAAGGACCCAGTGAATCATTATAGGTTTTTTGCTTTTTAAGGTTTTAAGACTGTAAAATATAGTATATAATATAACCCTATGTAAAGATGGAATACACCAAAATATCTTGAGCATTGCAGTGGTGATGAGGGATGGAGCAGTGGTAGGAAGGTCCCAATCGTACGTCAGTCTCAGCTGTTTATAATGATGTGGTACTATAGTTTTTATAGCATCAAATAATAACATAAAACTTTGTGGGAAACTTTAACGTAAAAAACACCTAAAATGACAGAAATTAATTTGTTATTTGACTTGTACTTTGACTTACAGTTACATACTAGCAGTCTATGGTGTCAAACAATCATTCATATCATATTAAATATATTTTCATGAGTTATGGTTTGTGTGTATGATTGTCTTGGCAGCATTTTGTGAAGTAACTCCAAGCCCTACAAATATTAATGATCTCACCATCTTCTTTCAAGCCAAGAATATGGACAGGAGAGGAGAGTTACATCACTCGCCTCCATTCTGCTCCACACACTGTCAATGTATTGAACGGTACTCTGCACCATATTTACGAGTCAAAGTTCAGTTTACTAATATTGCAGTATTTTCTGCCACAGATGCACAGCCAGTGAAAGTACAAGGTTCCAACCCTGTGTGCATTGTGCACTTCAGTGTTTGGTGAAAAAGCCAAAACGCTGTCTCTCTCCTCCCCACGCTGCAGCTTTAATTAAACGCAAAATCTGGAAATGAATTTTCCTCCCACAACTTGGGGGAATTGGCAAAGGTTTTTTAACCGTCCCTGGACTCTTTCATTCATGCACACATAAACACACACACACCATTACAGATTTATACAATTGGGATGAGGTGTGCAATTCTCATGGGATGTAAATACACATACAGAATACATCACTGATGAAATATAGCCCCTCAGAAAGACAGCAGAGGAACACCTCCCACCTCCATTCATACCTCCCTCTCTGACATACACACACACTCGCACTCGCACATACACCGGCTACGTGCTGATTGGACACGGGCAGGGGTTTGCAAACAGAACTGCCAGTGACTGGAAATACACTGAGTGAGAGAGATGAGAGGAGCCCCTGCAGAGCTGAGGAGTGGGCCCCAGTCCTTCATGCTCTCGACGATGGAAACATCAAAAAGCAAGTCAGGACACAGATAGCAAACATCTTCATGCACACTTAAAGAAATATTGTCAGAGGCCTTGGGGCTGCCAGGGTTTTATACGTACAGCACCCTACAAAATGTCTCTGGTAATGTCAGTGTTTTTGGTTTATTATTGGTCAGGTACTCTGCGGAAAAAGAAGGGGGAAGATGAAGGAAAGAAACTACCACGGATCACTGACCCCCATCCGTCCCATTCCATTCAGATTGTGTTGCTATTTCCCGACTGATCTGTGCCATCTGGCTGTGGATCTGAAATTTTCTGGCACCCCATCCGTGTGGAATGCCCCGACACACACGGCTCAGCTCGCAGTGAAATGAAGGGAAAATGAAAATGAAATGAGCTGAGCTTCTCCCCTGATCTCGGTCTCAGCTTCTGTCCTCTGCTCAATCTCATCACCCTCTCCCTCTCCCCTCCCTCCCTCGCTGTATCATCATCCTCTTCCTCCATCCTCTCATCCCTCCCACCGCCCTCCTCCCTGCCGCCACCCCTGGGTAATCAGTGTGCTCTCTCATTCCGTGGCACACGGAGACACATTGATCTGGCAGCACGCGCTCGCACACTCACACGCGCACGCAAGGTTGTGTCTCTTACACATAAACACTAACACATACATTGATCTGGCCCGCAGGTCAAGTTCAATAGGAACAGCCAAGCGGCCCTCTTTCTATTTTTTTAAACAGAGCAGCTCTGCAGTGTACTGCAAGGAGCTCTCACTCCTTGTCTCTTTTTCCCTCTCACACAGACACACACTCACAAATACTTGCATACACAGTCTCTCTATTATTTTAACCCATAATTAACCTGACATTTAAACTACGCAAAATAACACACAAATATTTGCACAATGGTGCAACAAAGTCGAGTCTCCATTATTTCCAAGTACCAGTTTTCAGTGTTACATCTTGACTCCATCACAACAGAGTCTTTTTGTTTCCGTAAAAAAGAAACTAAAACATATCTGAGTCCATTTTTTACATATCAGACGTACAACAGTACATTCATTTTGATGTACAACACGTTCAAATCTCCCTGCGAGAGGAAAACACACAAATATTGTAAAAACATGTGTCGTACAACCAAAGAGACAGAGTGAAACAAGCTCCGGCAGACACGTGAGCCAACATCTCAATAAGCAAGTGCATGCTGGGATTGTTCGGGAGGGGGAATCCCACTTGACTGAAATCTCTCTTTTCCTCTCTGTGTGTAATTTTTTTTTCTTCACTCTTTTATGATTCCGGAGTAATTTATCCCTCAGAGAGAGAAGAAGACAGACGGGCGGACGTACAGCGGGGGAGAGAGGGAGCGAGAGAAAGAGAGTCCCAAATTTGTGCACTGCACTTTGATTTAGTGAAGCAAATTTAATTTTGTTTGCTCTATGCAAAAAGATAGCGGCATGGCCCTCGACTTGTGTGGATTTCCACTGGAGGCAGAAACATCGCTAATGGGAGCTAGCGCCGTGCTCACCACAGCCACGGGGGCGACGACACTAACTGAATTAGCCTCATGCATATATTTAATACAGACCTGCTACACAAATTAGCCCAGTGGTATGTAGCCTAGCACCTCACCAGTGAGGCTCCGAGATCCGAGCAGCAAATTAATTGGCTAGGTTGCCTCCAAGAGTAGTTCCTCGGTTTTTTCCTTCACCCCGAATTATGCTTCCCAATTGCCGACACACATTTGATATGCACGGAGGAAAGAAAACGTGTAAATCTGTGTTTCCACACAAAAGAAGTGTTTGCACCTGCCCTTCAATTAAATAGAGTAGGGGTTACATCTCTGTATATGTGTTTCTGCATGAACATATAGACTAATAACCCACAGGGGTGCAGCTCGGAGTACCGTATAGTAGATACACCCCCGGAAAAAACATCTCCTTTCACCGTATACCGCACTGCTTTGACTTTGTATTTGAAGGTGCATTTGTTTGTTCATTAGGAGCCACACAAATTCCACATGCTGAGAGACACTGTAATGAACTTGTGCACATCTGTAACCCATGGTGACTACTGAGAGGAAACACTAAGGGTGGGGGGTTTACCTTTAAAGTTTAATGCCCTGATATCTGTCCCTGCTAAGTAAAGATACACTCGGAGCAGTGAACGAAAAACTCTTGATAAGAAAGAGACACCATGTTTGTGCTTGTGTGTTACAGACATAAAACAAGTAAGAGAACAAGACAGAGATTAGTTTGATTACCACACTGAGAACAAGCGCTATTGCTCCCAGAGGTCCCTCCACATCCATCTTGGTTCGATCCCTGGACATTCATCTTGGCTCAGTCTCCGGACAGGATCTTTAAATGTGGTCGTGGTTTAAGTCGAGCCTTGCAACATCACTATTGGTGTAGTGCAGGACTCGCTATCTGACCCTGACCTTGATGTTTGACAACGTTAAAGAGAGCCTAAGCAGAGCCGTGATTAATTTCAGTGCAGGATAATTTAACAGGCAATGAGGTGAGGAGAGATGTTTAAGTTTTCTGATGAATCTAGGAGAAGGTGACGTGTTTTCTCCAAACTCTATGTTCCGCATTTGGGCCTGCCTCGGGGTGATGCATGTTGCAGATTTTCTTAAATCGTACTATTATTTGTGGCAAGTGTTTTGGTTTAGAAAAGATCTGTTGCACGGTGAAATAATTTATTCACAAAATCACAAAAGGACAAATTCGTATAACTCGAGACAGGGTGACAAATTCTAAAAGAGAAACTCCCAGAAATACATTACACATAATGAAGGGTTGTGTTGAGGTCCTGCTGGTACTCAAGTAATCGCGAGGCAGTCTCAGCTGTCAATCATGATGTTAACAGTGATGAAAATTTACATTTGAACAAACCTCAGGGCGAAAAGATCTCACTAAAAGGACAGACACTATCTCTGAGAAAAATGTATTAAATGTGTACTCTGATTTTCTGTTTTGGTCGATGTCTTTTCTGCTAACATGGAGGAGGCGGGGCTCATTACCTGTATTGCAGCCAGCCACCCGGGGAGCTGTCATGTCGTCAGCCAGCAAACTGCACCTATTATTTATCTTTAAATCTAATTTATTTAAGCTCAAATTTGACGTGTTGGGCTTTTATGCAATGCTTACTGCTACCAGTCTTTGGCTTATGAAAAAGCTGATTTCTGAGAAAACTGTTCCTTATTGTGCTAAGTTAAGCTAACTGGCTTCATGTTTACTGCACAGCCACAAGAGTGGCATCGATCTCCTCATCAAACTCTGCAACACAGCAAACGAGCACATTTCAAAATGTCAAACTATACTGCAAACGTTGTCAATGTCCCTTCGGCCTTGTGAGGACGGTTCTGTGCTCAGAGATCTGTCCCCGGCGATTAGAGGAAACAGATAACCATTTAAGAAAGAGACACAAATCTCTACACCGGTTGGGGAGGGAGTTAGCTGATCAGAATATATAGACGTGCAACATTTCTTTCCCTGCTGTTGTCTGTCCATAGCGACACTGATCAGTATTGGTAATTGATACACAGACCTGTGCTTGTAAAATCCATCCAGCCACCGACGTCTGTCCACCATTACGGTGTCAAACAGTCAATCATGCATGTCAGCTCTGTGTCTAAGTCATTCTATCTTCCTTCATTGCTTTGCTGTTCACAGAAAAAACTAAAATATGTCTGACTCTTTACACACATATACACACATACACACACACACACACACACACACACACACACACACACACACACACTCAACACGTTTATGAGCTTTACTCTCTCTCCTCACCTCCATCGAAGTCCAGATTTACTGCCTCCATTTCTTAACCAGACACCGGAGTGTATATTCACATAGACACAACTAAATATGTTGCTGCTGAATGCCTATACACACTCATTCATATCGACTGTGCATGCGCTGCAGCCCATTGTGTGTCCATTTGCATGGATAGCTGCACATTTATCTGTACTGTAGGCCATATTGCAGACTTGTGTATGGACGTATGGAGATTTACACCAGTTTTAACCCTGGGGTTAGCCATCAGTATTGATTAGAACAGACTTAGACTGATTTTAATCCCTGCTCTGCCCGAGACTATCGATCAGGGCGCTGAGCTTTCAAGTGGGTTTAACGACCTACCTGCCCCTCCTCCTGTCCCTCGCTCCCCTGTTTCAGATGTGCTCTTTTTCTGCTCGAGCGGGAGCGGCAGAGGTTTGTTATTACAACCCAAAGCAGAAGTGACGTGAGGTGTTAAACTTGGACCCGCGAGCCCAAACACTCTTCTTACACGCTCCTTTTTCAACACTAAACCAGGATGTGACAGCGAGCCGCCTCTAAAATATGACTGCACTCATGCTTCTCCTATCCTGAGTTTGTGTAGGTCATAATAAAGCCGGAGACAAGATGAATCTGGGCAGCTCGACAGCAATGTCACGGTAAAAATACCTGGTAATGAATTATGACCACTCACCCAGAGGTGGGAGCTTCGACTCATGTCTTTATGGGTCCTCTGAAGACAGTTATATGGGACAACATGGGAGTCTTATAGGAGCCCTGGTGCCTTGGGACTTGGGTAGTGTTGTGAATTTATAGTTCCACAGAATGGTCACCTCGCTGATTGGTCCAGCACAATAACGCTGGAAATTGAGAGCCTGGCTTTTAAAGTCACGTAGATATATTTCACTGTGTGTTTGTGTGTGTGCGTTTGCCGGCCTGTCCCATGCAGACATATGAATCTGAGAGCATTTTTCATGGTGGAAACATTTGTCACTGTGTGTGTGAGCGTTTGTGGGAACGTGTGTGTGTGAGGGATGGTTGCCGGGCTTGCCGTTTCTCCTCCATTTGTCCTCCCAGAGGCAGATTGGGGCGAAAGGGGGAATAAATTGGAGAAAGAGAATAAATCAATGCTAAACTGAGCACCGGGGAGACCTCCTAACCCTGACACTGTCACACGCGTGCAAAATGTAAAACGTGTCCGGGGAAAATGGTGTTTGAGTCCATATATCTCCACAAAACCTCCACTCACACACACAGACACACACACACACACACAAGTTGAGATAAAGGAGGAGAAAGGGCTTGTGGGTAATTTCTTTAGTGGTGTGAAATGTATTGTGTATATAAACATCGAAGAGATGACTGCCTTCCATTATCATTATGATTTTTATGATTATTATGATTATTATTATGATTATTATGATAATCATAATTATTATTATTATTAAATGAAGACAAAATATCCTGGATAATATTGTTGAAGGCTGCTATCTTACGCCAATGACGTCATTCAGAGTCTGACTATACAATAACTAATTAAAACCAAAATTACTGAAAAAATGAACACTTGAACAAACAGTAGTGTGATAACAACCTAATATGACAGGAAATCCTCCAGAAAAATGAATTTTATGTGTACTTTGACTTTTTACCTTGGCCTGTGTCATATCCAACAAAATGAAGGGAGCTATACTGCAGCCAGCCACCAGGGGGGCGATAAAGATGATTTGGCTTCACTTTTGGGAAGCTGTCATGTCGTCCATCTTTTTATACAATCTATGGTTCAAACCCAGAGTAGGTGACATCCTCACCAACTGTTGAGCCTCCTGACGCGTCAACCTTTTACAGTGCACTACCACTTCAACTTCTGCAGGCGTTTTCGTCTTCAGCTTTCGGGCCTCCACACGTTATTACATGTATGTTACGCTTCCACAACAGCCAATGTCAACTGCTTTCATCTCCTTCTCTGTACACGACAGTTCAACTGCTTTCATCTTTCACGCTGCAACTGTCGGTTCACTGTTAAATTAAAAAACCCAAACGCTTTCATCGATCGCACCTCAAAGAGACACTCTTTCAGTGCTTCGACTCCCAACTGTTAAAAAAGGGTACTTAAAGTGGGACCCATTCAACTTCTCAGATGCAAACGATTTACATTTTGATAGTGTTTGCACCTGCAATTGTGAGCATAGTAACCGCTCTTTAAAGCACCTACAAGAAACCTTTGATTTCAGGGGATTTTGCCGCCTCTATGGATATAACTGGTAATGCTTTCACCTGTCGCCAGTCCCCTGTCTGCCCAGCATGTGCATTTTTTGGGGATGTTTGGAGAATGCACAGCAATAAAGTATCGATATTCTTGTTGCTGTAGGTAATATGACAACATATTAATAATCTTCTAGTACCGTTAATACTCTTACCCTAACCCCACTGTAAATGGTTTCCTCTGAACTCCCCTGTGTTCTGACATTGAGAATATTTTGTATAGAAAAGGCCACTTTGCTCCCTGATTTCTCCGTTGTTGTTGTAGGTCAAAAGAAGGCAACAAGAATAAAATGAGACCGTTTTTATTACCAGGTAAGAACTCCTTGTAGTATTAAAGTAATATGAACCGTTTTCTTGTACCTATTTAGGATCTTTTGCTGCATGTTTGTGAGGAAACAAGCTGGATGTGTATTGTAACCACAGAGCACAAAAACACTGCATCCCGACATCCCTCTCGTGCTCTGGTTTGCACAGTGTACTAAGGCTGCACGTTGGAGGCTGCAGATGGAGCCGGGCGCTGGCGGTTCGGGAGCAGAGAGAGAGTATAGATTGGGATTATGGAGGTGCACTGGGGAAAGGCTCTTCAGTGAGTTTTCTATTCAACTGAAGTCCTCTAAGACCTCCTCATCTCTTCTGAGAGCAGCAAGCTGAGATCTGATCTAATGCTGAGTGCCACATGTGAGTGTGTGTGTGTGGGTGTGTGGGTGCGAGAGAGAGAGAGACACAACACTTTGATGAGGGCCTGCTGGGGATGTGTGTGTGTGTGTGTGTGTGTGTGTGTGTGTGTGTGTGTGTGTGTGTGTGTGTGTGTGTGTGTGTGTGTGTGCGTGTAATGAACAAGTGTGTGCATGTATGCTTGTGTGCTTATGTTTAGGGGTAATGAAGGAGTCCATGGTTTATATATTTCTCTGTGTGTACGCCCATGTCCGTGCACTCTCCCTCCTCCCTGAAGGGTTGTTTGGGGTATTCTGTGCAGGTTCCGCTCAGGGGGGAGGTGGGTTCTTGGGGTCTTGCATTCAGATGTAATTAGCCCAGACAATGGCCTGGTTAAAGCTGGAATCCTCCGAGCCCCCTCTCTCTTTGATTGTGTGGGCCAGCTGTGGAGGAATGGCCATTATCTCCCTGTGTCCGGCAGCATAAAGAATCCCCCCCCCCTCTCCGCCCTGGTTACCCCTGCGTTACAGGGTTCCCACAGGGGGAGGGACATGGGCCGGTCACACACACTGGCCTGGAGAAAGTGAAAGCAACCAGAACACTGGTTCCCTGGCAAACATTAATTCAGATAAATGGCTTCACCTCGCACTTGAACCACTCTTTCTCAAAGTAATGCAGGTGAGCGGGCGGCACTGGTTACACGAGAGTGAAAAATCTCTTCCGATCGACATGCACATGCCTTTCTTCTATAGGTGTTTCCACTTGTGTGTGTTAGTGTGTTTTTGTTTTGTCGGCTTGCTTTCCAATCATAAATATCTCATAGAGAGTTCCGCCCGCGCACAGGGACACTTAGGCCCATTAGACTTGCGAAGAAATTGAATCTTTACAGCACTGGGGCCATATAATTACTGTTAATTTAACGCTCAGATTCTCCATCATTAACTCTCACTGGTGAATACAGAGCGAGTTACCGGGTGAAACAGAGACAGGGCATGTGTTTAGCCTGCAGAGGCTGTGTTGACAGCGCAACCCGGCCCTTTGACTGAATTAACAGCGACCTCTTCCTCTTGTAAGAACAGGACTCGCATCGTTTATGCGTTATTAGGTCCTGTAATTGGGCAGCCAGTAGTTTGCATATTAGTCTATTAGGGTAATATGTTTTGCTTCTCTCAAAACACGGCTTGCCAGAGCCCCTGGCGACACATTTGGTAATTCTCAGAATTACACCCTAATCATAAACCAGTGTTCTTTCAATCTCTATAATTCCGGGTGCGTTGGTGTACACACATCCTCAGCTTTATAAGATTTATTGATTAAGCTATCACTGCCTATTTAGGATTCAATTGCAGCACGGTCTTAAACACTATCTGCATGTGACTTTGAATTTGACAAATGTTTCTATGTATTTCATTGGATGCATGGGATGTTGCACAGAATCCCTGTCTGAAATTGAAACATCCATGTTTTTATTTGCTGTCTTTCGAGGTTCCTTTAACTTCTAAATAGCTCTTACGTTTTACAGCTGGTGTCCCACTTTGAACCAATAAAATCACATCTCCTAAATAACAGTAGTTGCCAAAGTAGGTCCAGGGATAGGGTTTCAGAGGGGCCTGTACAGAATGAGGATTATTTTCATTGCAATATCAAACCATTCATCTGAAGACAGTGGAAAAAGCAGTGCCATGATACATTTTTTACAGAGAGGGAGAACATGATGCTATTAGTTTCTTGGTCAACATGTTAATGTTAATTTCAAGGTAAAGTCTTGCAAAGTGTTCACTGCTGCTTAATCCAACTAATGCAGCTCAGTTTTTTTATGTTGTTGTTTATCAATTTCTTTTTGGTTTATTTGTCAGGGGCAGATACACTAAAACCAAGAACAGCTGTCCGGTGTCAGTAGTGTTACTAAAGTGTCTTTCCTGAAAAAGATTAATAAGATAATACAGAGGAATAAAAAGGCGATGGATAATAAAAGCTGTTGTTTTTACAGAATGAAACTTTGGAACATTACAGTTGCCACTGGAGGCTGCTCTGGATGATGCAGCTCTGTATTGTCTGGGTACATTTACAGAGAGGCCGAGGAATAAGGCCATTCAAACTGTAATCGTATGGTACACATTATATTTGCAGATACTGAATCACTAACTTTGAAAATTGTATCTTTATATTTTTAACTATGTAGTTCACAATGAAAATATGAATAATTCCACTGCATTATTGTGCACTTGCAGAATTAACTTTACTGTTAGAAATGAGATTGTTTCATTATTATTCAGAGCACTTTATTCCATTTATATATATTTCACGTATTACATTTAAGTTGCTTCTGCATGTCCCCTTGCCAACGAGTTAATTGGTTCCTGCCTGCTGCTGCTTTATGTAGAACAGGTATGAGTGTGGCAGGGAGGAGTGTCCTCGTGCTAGAGTAAAGCTTTTGGCCTGCTGGGAATCTGAGAGTGATCCAGTGTTTTGCTGTGTTGGTGTTTATTAAATTCTGTGGTTTAATAGTTGTAGCCCTCTTATTACCCACAACAAAACTAAATATTTAAATGCAGACCTTATTAGGTTAAGATAAGTTAGCAAAACTTAGAAACCTTGTATTTACTTTAAATGTGTCTGCTGGTAACTTATTCTTGTTCTTACTTATATATTTTTTTTCAAAGACTTTCTCCCTTAGAGGTATATAAGAGAGGAGTATAAACCAACTTGACTTATGGGAAAATGTCATTGAATTTAGAAATAGCAAAGATGTCTTATCATCTCCAAACATGTTTTCACTTGACTTTTAAAATTACTTTTAAAAATGTTATGATAATCTTGAATTATTCCTAAATTATTTTTCTCTGCTTGTGTATGTATGAAGTGGAATCTCAGAAGCTACAATAATTGAGAAATTGTTCCAATTATTTCCATCCCTGTTGTATTGTGGAAACAAATTAAACTCTTGTTAGTTATCTTTGCTTTTTGTGCATTGAAAGCTGGAGATCATTTTTCCTGATCCAAATACTGAATTCCAAGGAGTTAAAGGGAAACCAGACCTCACGTGCCACTGTGGGTGCTTCCATCTCAAAGTTTACCCAACAAGCAGGTGGAAGGGGGCGCGGTGGGCGCAAAGGATCCATTCTTGCGGCCTCCTCTCTTTAGCCCCGAGTTGCCCTCTCCACTCGCCCCCCATTATTGTCCCGGCGGCCGAGCGCGCGGCCCCAATGAGCCCTTTGGAACGGAACGAAAAGAAGGAGCGAGCTGCAGCTGTGACGTGGGCGTCGTTGTTCCATTCAGCGCGTTCGCCATGGCAACGGGGCCGAGGCCCTGGAAGCACTTAGCCCCTCTTCTCTAGACGCCGTCCTGAGGGCAAAGAGGCAGCTGGAAGTTTCTCCTCATGATCACCGCACATGCATGGCGCAAAACCTCCCAACCATTGCATCTCACGTTAAACATCCTGGAATGTGGTTAAATCAACTTATGCAGTTTTGAGAATTTGGACCATGAACGTTCTTTTCTTGTGCGCAAAGATGTGACCACTACATCGATGTATGTGTTTCTTATGCAACTTTTACGCACCGTTGACGCACGGACCCAATAAGTGTGACCCACTGACCCACATCAAGCGGAATAAACTACTTTCAAACGAATAGAAATGTGTTTTCCTTTTCTTATAGCTGAGCTCGTTGGGTCTCTTCTGCGCGATCTCTCCCTCCGCTCTGTGCTCCAGCACGCTGCAGGACTGCTTGTATTGTTGGGCAGAGTGATTGGGGTTTCTGTACAATCTCCCGTGACCAATGAGCGGGGTGCTGTCAGGGGTAACCACATCTGTCAACCGTTCTTGGCCAATAAAGAGCGGAGCGAGGCGGACCACAGGTGCGCGCCTCTGCGTCCCCTTGGCACAGCGCCCGGGAGATGCTGGAGAGAGACGCCGAGCTGCCCCGTGGCGCAAAAGAGTTACTGTCAAAGGCAGCCTCCTTTTAACTCCAGCTATCACTCTGGCTCCGATAGTTATGGCGACCGCAACGTCCAACCACTACAGCGTGCTCACCACCCCCAGCAGCGCGCCGCCGCCGCACTCGGAGTCCGGGAGCATGCAGCAGGCGGCAGCGTACAGGGACGCGCACACCCTGCTCCAGAACGACTACAGCACGTTACCGGGCGGTGGACATCCGCTCAGCCACGCGCACCAGTGGATCACGGCGCTGTCGCACGGTGACAGCGGGGCGCCCTGGCCGTCCAGTCCCCTCGGAGAGCAGGACGTGAAGCCCGTGCTGCACGACAGTGACCGAGAGGAGCTGCAGAACTCCAGCAGTCTGCAGCAGCAGCAACAGCGACACCCTCACCTAGCGCACCAGCAGGCGCATCACGACGCCAGAGCATGGCGAACCAGCACAGCCACCACGCACATCCCCGGTATGGCGACATCTGAGGGCCAGAGCCTGGTGTATTCCCAGTCCGGCTTCGGCCTGATGCCGGGGGGAGAGCAAGGGGGGATGCATCACCACCCCCTCCGGGATGAGGACCACCACAGCCTCAGTCCGCATCTCAGCGATCACGGAGGCGGCCCCGGGGCCCACCAGCAGTCTCTCTCGCACCATCACCAGCACGGGGGCCACCAGGACCATTCAGACGAAGACACGCCGACCTCCGACGAGTTGGAGCAGTTTGCCAAGCAGTTCAAGCAGCGGCGCATCAAGCTGGGCTTCACCCAGGCGGACGTGGGACTGGCTCTGGGGACGCTGTATGGAAACGTCTTCTCTCAGACCACCATTTGCAGGTTCGAGGCGCTTCAGCTCAGCTTCAAAAACATGTGCAAACTCAAACCCTTGTTGAACAAGTGGCTGGAGGAGGCAGACTCCACGTCGGGGAGCCCCACCAGCCTGGATAAAATCGCGGCGCAGGGGAGGAAAAGGAAAAAGAGGACCTCCATCGAGGTGGGCGTCAAGGGGGCTCTGGAGAGCCATTTTCTCAAATGTCCAAAACCCGGAGCCGCGGAGATCACCTCCCTGGCGGAGAGCCTGCAGCTGGAGAAGGAGGTGGTGAGGGTTTGGTTCTGTAACCGGCGGCAGAAGGAGAAGAGGATGACCCCGATTGGGGGACAGATACCGGGAGGAGAGGACATGTACGGGGACACCCCTCCTCACCACGGAGCACAGACTCCTGTACAGTGACCTCAGTTTTATCCTGAGCCACACACGGACCCCATCACGGAGGTATAAGTCCTTCCTTATTTCTTTGACTCTGTGCTGGAACCGCTCGGTACTGGACCATAGGCAGTTGTAACGTTGGACCCTTGACTGACACAGCGGGGAGATACAGTGGCGCAGAAAATACGCATAGCGGAGATGATGGAGAGGGTTCATGGCGCGGGGCTGCCAGGCGCATTGGGATACGACTGGCGTGTGAAAACCAAAAAAAAAGAGAAAAGAAAAAGAAATCACAAATCTGCTTTTCTACACCTCCAGGGCGCCGGCGTGTCATTATTCAAGGTGTCATAACAAGGGGACAGAGGCAGGGTGTGTGTGTTGATGTGGACACGAGGTTGTCCACAGGGGGGGAATATAAAAACTAGCTCCGGGCGTGATGTGGAAGAGTCGCAGCCAGAGTCAGACTCAGAGTGGGTAAATAAACGCCATCTTTCCATCATAACAAGAGCAACAGGGGTTCTTCATTCACACACACAGGGAGAGAGAAAGCGAGAGAGAGAGAGAGGGCTGAAATGGCAGACACCTGCTGTAGCCTGCTTTGTTAAAAAAGAAGGCCAATATCAACCAATTATTATTATTATTTTGATACTATTATTGTTGTTATTATTATGTCATCATCATGACCAATCAAAATGTGTTGATTTAATGTCAAAATGCATCCGTATATTTATTATTTATTTAATGTGGTAAAGAAAACAATCTGACATTGCAATAAATTCTATACAATAATAACAATAATAGTAATAATAAGATTAATGATAATGGTAGTGCGTATTGGTTGATGCTTTTCTTTCCGTGCAGACTTTGCTGGGCGCCTGTTTACAGTGTGTTTTTTGCTGTTTATTATCTTATTTCTGTACTTTTCCAAAATGCTGTGAAACGATAAAGACCAAGACTGTCCGGCTGCAACACTCGAAGCAGTTCAGCCCAATTTGCCTTCCTTTCCTATAAGAAGAAGAAGAAGAAAAAAACAAACACAGAAGTATATAAAAAAAACTAAAACAAAAAACAAAAAATATGAAAATAATGGTTACAAAAAAAAAGATCAAAAAACTTAATATATCCTGGTACCAGCTCTGGCCGCAGTGGCTCCACTACTTCTACTGTATGACTCATTCATGAACTGAGAAGACAATTTGTGGGATGTATCTCCATTCGTTTTCGTATGGCTTCGTTTGTTTGTATACTTGTTTGTTTGTTTGTTCCGTTCTCTCTGTCAGTCTGTGCCAAAGCACAAACACAGACACGTGCTCTTGTGCCACTTTAATCCTGTGATTTATGAACCTGATCTGACGGTGGAGGGTGACATGGGGAAATCCAGCAGTGAAGTTGGAGATTTTATTCTCTGACTCATATTCAAAGATAAAGTATCGATTTTTGCTTTTTTCATCAGACACACAAATTCCACTGAAGGGTGCACATGACTGGAGGAAAAATGTAATATCAAAAATAAATTATTATGTGAATTACAGAAGAGTTACAGAAGTTTTTTGCGTTTCAAAAAACTTTATGAACTCAAGGCCCAGTTAACAATAACAAAGTAGATCAATAACCAAACAATCAACGCCATTTTTTATTTTTTCATAACGAATTATTAGAAATTACGCATAACAAGATGTTTTGACAATTTAAAGCATTTCAAGCACACATTGCATAATTAGGATATTAACCCACGTAATTCTGAATGCGTCACTTCGATCCTTCAGCTGAATTTAAGTGTCTGAGGCGGAAGGAGGGAAAAAAAGGAAAATCAACCAAACCAAAACAAAAACTCATTGACCTGAAATCTGTGATCAAACCAAGAAGGAGGCGGAGAAAAGAAATCAACGATTGCACAATTTCTATATGCTTTTTTGTCATTAAATCGTAATTGTTTTCTACAACACTTCAGTCTTTTGCACGTTTGTTCAGCTCCACGACAAGAAACGAGACGCAACTGGCAACAAAGCCTTCTGTTGTGTTTTTGTTTCCTCGTGCGCGGCCCCGCATTGTGACGATGGATTTTTATCAATCCGTCTCGGCTGCTTAAAATTGTCCTTCAGCTGTTTTGTGTGTTTTCCTGCCGCTGATGTTGTTGTGTGGGGAGACGCTATAATCCGTGAAGATGCTCACACACACACAGCTAGTGTGTGAGGGCCTCAAATTGAAATACATGGCGTTTAATGAGACTAATATTTTTAATCAGGGACAAATATGAAAACTAATTGACAATTATGAAGAAAAGATGTCAGGACAATGAATGCAGTTTGTGTAGGTGATGAATCAAGGAGGGGAGATGTCATGTGGGCCCAACTGCAAGGTGTAGGACACAAGGTGGACCAATACAAACAATATAAATCAGACTGGTTTGAGTTATATGGAAAACAAATTGGCCTTTGCTTTTATTGTCCACCATAAAATAATTGTAAACAAGTTTTATTTATCATTTTGACACATAGAATATTTTTTTTAATGGAAAATATCAGTGAACATATCATTTATAATAAATATAAAAAATGTCATATTATACATGGGAAGCAGGTGAGTGCAGTGTAAAATGAAACGTTGGCATAATTCAGGGATTTTGTTGCATAAAAGATTTTGTTGTTAATTTCATTATTATTATTTCGATTATTTTATTATTTATTTCACCTGTTATATTTGGCACTTTCTGGTACCTCTGTTTTCTTATGTTTGTTTTTAATTCGTGTTTAATTCTTCTTGTTAATATTATTATTATATTATTATTATTACAAGCTTGAGCGCTTCATTGGCCAATTCAGGAATAAGTGTGCTGATGCCACCTAGTGGATGTTAGCAGTAGTAGTGGTTAAAGGCTTGGAGATGAATGTAGGATGATTGTTTCATGGACAGGGACTGTTCATGCAGTCAGGGATGCACTTATATATATATTTATTTTATTTATTTATTATTCTTTCTATATTATAACGTGTAACTGCTCATGTCTTCCATATTATTTCCTGGGTTTTTAGAGAGTGTATCCACCGGAGCAGAAATCCATTCCGATTTTTTCTGCCAAGATCCTCTATTAATTTCACCATGACAAATTTTATTCCTGTCAGTTTAGTCAGATGAAACACTGTATTTTTCAGCTTCCAAATTTAAAGTAATTTCCTTGGAAGTTTTCTGGACGGGATGATAGCTTCAAAGATCAATTCTTTAATATGTTAAAGAGTTTAATTACTGTTGTGTTGAATAAGCAAGCCGCTCTCTTACTTAACAGGGTTAGGGTTAGTTATTTCTTTTTTTGGCATGACTGTGCCATGTAAATAAAACTTGCAAAAACACAGACATGTATTTTTGACAACATGTCCAACAAAGATCCAATTAATTAAAAAGAGCTTTATTTTGAAGGGCTGATTGATTGGTGTTGGGGGACCCTGATTTATTCCTTCAGCATTTGTAAAAACCTGGCTACAGTCCCTTATACAAATTATGATCCTTATCTGCGTCTGTCTTAACCTGAGTAATTTACATTTCGCATTTATTTATAAAATGTCCATCTTTATGTTTTTATCTGTTTTCAGTGAGTCTCTAAACAGCAGTGACAGGCCTCAGTTTTCTGTCATAGCGGCCTGTTTGCCACTGTGTGATTTCATAGCCTCCTCTCAGCTTTTACTTTGAAATATGAGCCAGTGTGTGTCGTTTTAGGGAGAAAAGAAAAAAAAGAATGAAAGTGTGTGTGTGCATGTTAAGTCAGGCCTAAACACAGCTCTCTGGAGGACCCTATTGCCTGGATTCTGTCCTATCAGCAGGCGACCATCTGCCCTCCTCCTGGCCCTCACGCTCCTACAGGCATCCCCTGCATTATTCATATCTCCACACACACTCACACACACACAGAGACACAACATCCCACCTCACACACCATGCATAGAACTACAGAGAGCCCCGCACACACACACACACGTGCACGCACAGCTGCTACCTCTCACGCTGTAAACGCTGGTGTCAATGGCAGCTCCGAATTGTCTCCTCTGTCTCGTGTCTCCCAGGGATTCTGCGAAACGGGGACACACACGCAATCAGCCAGATCACCAGTCGTCGGTCCACCAGTGTTTTTGTCTCTTTCCCTCATTTCATGCACCTTTCCCTCACCCTCACCCACGCTCGGTCTCCACAGTGGTGCTCCCACGATTTGCTTTTTCTCTTCCTCTGCCCTCCTTTTTCTCCGCGCTCCTCCAAAGCTCCAGCACGAGCACAAAGAAAAGGGCAGAGAGCTAATCCTCCAGCATTGTTGGGTGGGCTTAGTATTGTCGTATGGTAGCAAGCACAGAGGGAGAGGGATTATGAGACAGATATGTGCCAGAGTATACCCACCTCTAAGTGTTGATACAGAGCAGTTTCTCCTGAAAGACTTTATCTACGCTAGATATGATGTTAACACAGTAACAGAGGCCAAACCAGAGGAAAATAACACAGCTATATTTAATGACATATTATGAGTAATCCATTGTCATACAGCTTTTTATCTCCAGGTATGATACATTCATAAGAATCTTTTATTTTTAAATGTGATAGAGTTTTATTCTTTTGGGTAATTTCCCCCTCCCCAGTTTTCTTATTTACAGTTTGATGAGAATCCACAAGTGTCTCAGCACACACACACACGACACCAGGAGACGTTATGGCTTCTAAAGTCTATAAGCAGAAATCTCAATGGGACTGGACACACACGACCTCTGACCTTTAACTGGTGAGGAACACTGAGACAGATGAAGTTGCCCACGGACGCTGATCTGGAAGGAGTAACGTTTGGTGTTTTTACCTCAGTAGTTAATGTTTTCTTTTACGATTTCATCTATTCTAACACAAAACTGCTGGAACATTATGACGTCATGACAGGAGTATTTTACGTTTACCGAATGACGCGTCAAAACGTGGACACACATGCAATGACTGGTGACGTTAAAAATGTGCATTATCTTCCGCGTCAACAGGAAGTCAGCGAAAATCCACAGTATTGCACCAAAACCCACAGATCAATAAAATCATTTTTAAGACAACACATGTAAACATAGTAAAGAAGAAGTGTGCAAAATAACAATATTCTTTAAAAATTCAGACACATCCACCATCATAGTCACGCACATAAAAATAAATACATAATAAATAACGAAGTATAAAAAAATATATGCTGGCACTGGCATAAAGTAAACGCTTAAGGAGTTAGTTATCATAAGGCTAAATCTGACTGTTGACGAGAGAAGGCAATAACATGCAGGCCAAGGGGTCTGAAGACACAAAACGAAAAATCATCTCCTTACGTTTCAGGCTGAATTATTGTACTGAAAAATAAACTGCAGCACACACACACACACACACATATAAAGGCTTTGCTGTCCACGCGTCGGTTATCTCTTCCCTAAAGGCTTTCGTATAGGTTATGATTTTGACAGAGAACCCAGAGGGTAACTCCTCCAGTGAAGAGGCCACACAGAGGACAATTAAATCAATTCTGTCATGAAATCATCATTTAACTCTTTAGTAAAATCCTTCTGACAATCATCATTATCAACAATGTGACACATCAGATTCTGAATATTCCCTTATTCACCTATCACACGTCAACCTATTCGCTATGTGCTGAATTTCATTTTCGACGTATTTATATTTATTTCACAATGTACCGCTACACATTAATGCTGCATATTTTTAAGTTATATAAGTATAATTTTTGTGCATCACCCACACGAGTAGGGGCCGACCAATGATTGATCTTGAAGATCGGTTGTAGATATTTGATCCTAAAATTAAACATTGGCCGATATTGACTAACATACGAGCTGAATGGGACATTTAGAAGTTGGGGAAAAAAAGTAATAGAGACTTTCCTAAATTATCTCCAGCATAGTTTTGCGCTTTATCTAATCTGGCCAACATATGCACAAAGTATCTCTGCATTACGGCCTGTCACAGCAATATTCTTTTAATTTTCACTTTATTCCATTTGCTGAAATTAATGAATTCGCCTGCAGGATTGAAATAAAACAGAGGCAAACCCACTGTTCACCCCTTGCTTGCGTCCACACGAGCAGCCTGAACACGCAACATGTCGGCATGTGCATTTGCTGAATGACAAACACACATCGAACCCACACCTCGCGATCGCACAGGCCGCCTACCACGCAGTCTAGCATCAAATTCGCTCTCTTATTGCTTTACATAACGTTTTCTGAGCAATCCATCATTTTGGAATGTGAAGCAGGGGACACCAAAAAACTCAACTGCTAGCAGAGTTTAAATAAAAAGTATTTTTCATGATCCATCGGCTACATCTTTGATTTGCCCGAAGGCATCGAAAACCCAAACTGTGTCCCGACGTCAAACTGGCCAGCTTAGAAATGCAGATAAAACTATCCACATGAAGTGTAAAGGGACGCGCCAGCCATGCACTCTCATTCAGATTATATATCTATTACATCTGTTTCTACGTGATTGTTTGACTCGCTCTTAATGCATGTAAGTGTCTGTGTGACTAATGTCCTGAAAGACAAACAACACAGGGGCATGACAGTAAAGCTGTGTCTCGATTCAGGGGTCAAGCAGCGCGACCTGTCTGTCCTATTTCGAAGGCTCGTAGACAAGTGTCCCAGCATGCATTGCGATTCAGAGACAAACCATGTGGTAGTGACAAGGATCACATGCTGCTGAATTGAGACACAGCTTATTTGTCGCCATATTATTCTAAGGATGTGGTTGTTGTTGTTTTTTTGGCAAAATAAGCATCTTAATAAGACAAAATAAAATTTCAAGTGCTTTACAATCTAATATATCCACTATCTACAACTAGACTCTTTAAATATGGCCAACGGAAATGACTGTAATATCCCAGTTGTGTAGAAGGACACACACACAAGAGGTCATGTTCTGATCCTAGACCAGCGGAGTGGGTAATCATGGAGACTATTACAAGACAATTAGTGTCCAACACAAAATGGATTTCACAGAGGAAACACAGACATTATTTACACCATATCACAGAGGGGATGGTTTTATATTTGCAAGCTATCTATACTATTTATACTCATATAGAATTAAATATTCTATCTATTAAATCTGAGAATCCAATCAGATCCTTTTATATATTTACACTGACTCGTCTTCGTTCACGTGAATCCTGTACAGTTGCCTACAAGTGGACGACATATCGGTACAAGGCGTTTTGAGGGTTCGGTTTAGTCGAAAACTCACACAAGGCCGGGCGGTGCAAGTTGCTACGGGGGAGGAGGGGGGCCACACACACGTGGTTGCCGAGGTAACAGCAACGGGATGACTGGTAGACGGTTGTGACTGCAGATGATGTCGACCACGTGGAGGAGTTTCTCAGCAGCAGCATCATTCACTCCTGGTTTTATTACTTCTCAATCATTTTCTGTATCTTTCCTCCATTCCTTTATCAGCTGCCTCCTTTATTCTTCTGTCCATCTCTGACTTATTAAACTATCCTCCCTTTACCTCTACAGCGATCATTCCTCCACTACAGTTAAACCTGTACATCCTCGATTTCTCCACATCAGAAATACTCCCCAGTTAGTCTCTGTTCTAAGAGGGGGTGGCATGTGTGCAGCTGGGAAGCAGCGCCCTCCTGTGGTGTGCACGCATTGTAGCCGTGTAAGTGTTGTCAACACTTGAGCTGGTCCATCTCGGAGCACTCTGTGTCCATGTCAGAGTCATAAAGCGAGCAGCCTGTGGGGTCACTGTCCGGGGACGGCGACGGGGCGTCCTGTGGAGTGGGGGCGGGGGAAGTGTGTGTTTTTGTGTCTTCCTGGAAAGTGTCCGTGCAGGAGTAGAGACCCAGGTCAGGGAGTCTGGCGTGCGAGTCGCTGCCCTCTGTGGTGTCGCTGTAGTAGAAGTCCTCCAGGTCCACGAACCACTCGGGCCAGAAGCGCCGGCGGATACGCTCACAGTACATGGCCAGGTTGATCAGCTCACCTGGACAGGACAGACAATAGAGTCGGTGAGTAAAACACCAGTTCATTGATTTGTCATTTTGCAGAAAAATAAATGGCAGCATTTTTGGCAAGTGATTGAGTTTGTAAGTCATTTTTCAAAATTGTCTGAAATGACACAATCTCTTGTTCCATCTTCTAATACAAACATGAGTCTATAATAATCATAGAATCTACTAGATCATAAGTTTACAAGTTCCATCATTATTTATTAAGAACTGAGACTGAGATAAAGGGGTATGGCTACAGAAAAACATGCTTGTTTGAGAGACTCATCCTTTTTCTTTCATGTTACCCTTCAATCTGTTTTTAATTCCTGTATCACATTGTGAAGATAATAATAAATTAAGTTGGTCGAACAAGTGAAGTTGTGTTTGTTTGTTTAAAATGGCAACCATTAATTATATGGAACAAAGCACAGAACATGTGCGGAACTAAAAGTGAATACAAATTTACAACAGGTTCAGGAGGTTCACACTTAACAGGTATTTAACATTGTTATTATTATACACCATCTATCCACGGATGTTAAAACTGAACCTGTCTGGATGTTTAGATTGTCACCAGCAGTGAACTGAGCCTTTTGAGTGAGCTCACCCTTGATTAGCTGCTCCGGACGTGTTCCCGGTAGCGTCCACATGGCAGGAGCCAGGTGACTGAACACTGCAGCGTCTACTGTGGAAATATGCGAGCCCATAAGGTACTTCTTATCACCTGGGGGGGAAAAACATGTCAGATTTATCAACACATACAAAAAAAGAATAATTGCAGAAACATGATTTCCCTCACACGTATAAACACCTGCTGTATTTTTAAAGACATTAAAAAATAAAAACTTCAGGCCACAAAGTAAAATACATCAGAGATTAGATGATGCCTTTAGGTTTGTTAAACATGAACCTTAGCAAGCACTTTTAGCAAGGTTTTTAGACTGCAATGTTACATTTCACCACAGGAGGTCAGTACTGAGCTATCATTTCCTTCTCTGCAGCCACTGAACCACAAACAAAATGTTGTCTAGGTTGTGGCTCTCTAGGCACACACTGAAAAACTAATAAATATGTTGAGCTGCTTCCAGGTGGAACAATCTCTTTCTACAAAGTAGGCTCATAAGTACTTCATAAATTCCTTCTGTGCAGCACATTTGTGTTTATATTTTGATTTAAGAGAGCTCAATTGTCCCAGTGGAGCATAATAACTCTTACAAATATATTATGCAAGATTCTAACTCCGTAAATGATGAGTGTTATGATTTATAAGTTTTAAAAAATGGCGTCTTGATTACTCACCTAGAATAGTGGCGAGGGTCCTCATGTCCTTCTCCATCAGGGCGTAAACCTCATCCTTAGAAAAGCGCCCGATCCCGTGGCCGTACATCTCCCTCTTAACGATCCCGCCGGTCAGGTGACTCAGGATCCACTTGAGCAGGTCGCTCAGTGGTCCGCTCACCGACAGCATCTTCTGGGTCTCCTCCAGGTTGTCCACCCACTGACAGTAAGCTATGGTCCTGGGACACAAATATACATATGCATTTGTACAGGAGGAGGTCGAGGTTGTACAAGAACGTCTTTCGCTTAAAATGTTCAACACTCCATAGAAGGAAATAACATACGAAAACATCAACATCAACAGCAAACCCACATGTCCCTCACCAGTATAAATGTTCCTCCACCATTTTAGTGATGGCGCGGGACATGGCCTTCTCCTGCGGTGTCAGGCTCTTGTTGAGGTTCACCCCCAGCCTCTCCTCCAGGAAGTCCATGATGAACTCTGAGCCAAACACCTGCTCCTGGTTGTACTCGAGCCACGGCATCTTACCCTGCGGCGAAAGCTTCCCGTCAAAGTAGTTCTGCAGGAGACGAATCGGAGAAGAAGAAGAGGGAGGAAAACCATGATGGAGGGGAAGATGAAAAAGAGAGAAAGTGGTTGGTTTTAGGTTAAGAATCAGGTGAATTCCATTACAATTATATCGATAGAAATTTGTAATGGGTATATCAACTTGTGCTCTTTTAGACAGATGAGGTGGTGTATATGTATTCTGTTTATATTTTTTTCTTTACCTGGTAGGGAAGGTCAACCATGCGGAGGTAGGTCTCCATTTTAAGGCAGAAAGGGGACAGGGACGGAACGCCACTCTGGGGCCTGGAAAACTGGTGGAGTATGATGGCATCTTTAGAGTCCAGCTCTTCTTCCTTTCTGTGGAAGCGAAAAGGAACAAGGCTGAACGTCAAGAAAATATATTCAATGATATGTGGCTTTGCTTAAGGCCATAGAGCAAACAGTAAACAAATATTTGGCACCTTACTGAATCAGGTACTAAACATGAATGTTGGACATTAGGCGCTTCTCTGTAAATTGTGGCCCCTGATTTATAAAAAACCTTTTCACTGATGAGAAGTCGAAGGCAGCAATAGGCTGATTTTTTCCTTCAGGTCCCCAAAATAAATTATTTTTATTAAATAAATGTTAACATTAAATACTCCTAGATGTCCAAACAAAGTTACTGTGTGTGTGAGGAAAAAATTAAGGTTAATATTAGATTTAAATCCGGGTTTAAAAAAGCTTGGCACTGTGATATATAAATGAGGGACCTCACATGTCATATCATTTCATTTGGACAATAAAGGCTTTCTATTCTATTTCTATCTCATTCTACTCTGTCTATCATAAGACAAACCAAGTGGCTGTGATTGATTGGATCAATGAACTGATCTGCAGCAGGGGCCCTTTTAACTGGCCCCTGAGTGACTGTCGGCCCCGGGGCCATTGACACTGGGCCGAGGCGGAAACTGCAGCGTTAAGATACTACAGGCCAGCTCCTTCCGAAAGGTTGTGGTGCGTTCACGTGCATCACGTTTGAGACTCTCGGCAGCAGAGGAGCTGTCTATTCCTCTGTGGTGCTGAAATGCCTGCCGAGTCTGTGGAGGGATAATGTGACGGATGCAACGCTACTTAAGGGAGGAGGGTGTCATAAAATGGAGCCTATTTAGATAAGGAGATATATAACGAGAGAGAGATGCAATATTTAACGTTAGACTTGACAAACACATGCATCTGAAAGAATATTTAAATGCACAACAAACCTGTTTTTAAACCATAAACGTCTAAAAATCAACATTTCTAAGAACACAACTTTGCTTTGTTACGAGAAATTGAATTGCAAAATGTGCTTTTCGTGTTATTCCCTTAAGAGACCATAGATGTGTCATCCATGCGGACTGTGAAGTGTCCTTCTATGTAAACTGCCCAGCTGAGGGCCTGGCCGGCACGAAACCCGAGATTACAGACGACAACAGACTAGGTCAGTCCTGCTTCCTGCCAATACACAATCAATAGTAATGAATGAAGATTTACAGACTTCTACAAGCTATATCCCGTCACAGCTGCCACTGCAATGGTGTGTTTGGGCTTAAGCGTTTGACTTTTCACATCTGAGGATGTGATGGGATTTCTTAACGATTGAAAACCGGAAAATACAGCAAACTAAAGGTGAATCCATATATTTGGTGTCACCTCGTCCTTGAAATACACTGGAAGTGACCTGTGGCCTCGGTCTATGTCCATTCACGTGACGTGGGAGCTGTGTGTAATAGGCCTACACACATCACCAACAAACAACATGGACGATGAGCTATTATCGTTTGAAGGTGTTATCACCTTTTTTAAATCCAACTAGATCAAAAGCCCCTTTGCAATACGAGGCTATCATCATTAATAATTACGGTAAAATAAGCCAATAAAGGTGTGGATCCCCTGGTGTGTGTTTGTCAGTAGGATGTTGGGAGGGAGGGGGGTTACATCACAACCCTTCCACTCACGATTCCTTATTCTCCGCTGACTCCTCTCATTACCCCTCCCACCCTGAGCAGATTAAGTAATATCAGCCCCCCGGTGAAAAGACAGCAGAGGATGGGTGAAATGTGAATAATATGAGCACGGCGGCTGGTGAGTTAGTTTGCAGCGGCCTGACAGCGCTGATGCTCCGCAGCCTCCTCTCTCAGCCCCGGTACCTGATGGAGAGCAGTTCGTGCAGCAGATAGGCAGCGGCAGCGAGCAGAGCCCCTCCGGTCAGATACAGCGTCTTCCTCCACCACGAGTCCGAGCCCAGAGCGGACATGATCCCGCTGTGGTCCTGCAGGGGGAAGGCGATGATGCACCCATAAAACGACAGCTCCTCGCCGGTGCCCAGCGGGCCGCAGAAGAAGCTCTGGTTCTGGCCGAGATCAACCACACACGACCGCGTCCAGGCGAACCCGACGCGCCAGTACATCCTCTCTGTCTCCGGCCACTTTCCGCCTCACTCCAGCTGCTCGGGGAGTCATCGGCCGCGGCTTCATCGGCGCCGGGGGCCGCAGGTGAGGGGCGACGGGGTGAGCGGCGGCCGGCCGGACACTAGCGTCTCGCCCGGGGCTTGTCCCCGCAGCGGGGTCGACATCCTCCGCAGCCCGCTTGGAGCTCGCTGGTTGTGGCCTCTCTTCCGCCGCTCTCACCGTCAAGTCACACGACGGGAAACACACAGGTTCCGGTCATAGCCTACAAAATAAAAGTGCGTGTAAAGGTCTGCAACATCGTTGAGAAAATGCCAAAAAAAAAGTACACGATGTCCTATTCAGAATTTGTATTAGATATAATACAACCTGTATTATGGTAAATAAAACAATAAATGCATAATAAATAAATAAACAATAGACAGACAGATGGATATATAGCTAATTTACATATACATAAATACTTACTAACATGCTGATATATAACTTCTAACATCTACATTATAAAAAGGTGCTGTGGCTTAGTTGGTAAAGCGCCTGTCTAGTAAACAGGAGATCCTGGGTTCAAATCCCAGCAGTGCCTCACATATAACCAATTATCTTGTAACAACTTTCTTAATTAAAAAGAGTACATATTAAATAACTCAAACAATAAAGCTGTACACGATTGCACCATGGTTGAAATATATGGCACTTTGAGTGTGTGCCCCAAACATATATCCTTATATATATAACCGAGCTGCACCAAATTTCACATAGATACTGGTTTCCTAAATGTGCCTGATTTTATTCATCAGGATCGATTTTTCTGAACATTTTGAAACACTTATTATCTCACAATGTTAGAAAAGGATTGCCCCCGTGATTCAGATCTGCATCAAAATGTAATGGGTTCTTCCCTGACCAAAACCACAACCTTCCACCAAGATTCATGGTTACCTGGCTCGTTAGTTTTGTGTAATTAGACCTAAAATCAAACTAGCAATTAAACCAATAAACAAATTACTACTAATGCCTCTTCCATCATAAAGGTGCTGTGGCTTAGCTGGTCAAAGCGCCTGTCTAGTAAACAGGAGATCCTGGGTTCAAATCCCAGCAGCGCCTCAGATAGAGCTCTTAGTACCAACTATCTTAATTATCACATTTACCTATTAAGCACTCAAACAGTTACATTATAATAAGTACTGATTAAAGTTGAAAAAAATGTACATTGGTGAAATATAAGGACTTCGATTACTTTCCCCCTAACGGTCCCTTAAACTAAATTGAGGTCAACCAAATCTCACACACTCTGATAATAGTTTCCTAAATCTGCCTGATTTTATTCATCAGGGATGAATTTTTCTCTGAGAAGACAGTGAAAAGTTGAAACATTTATTATCTCACAATGTTAGAAAAGGATCTGCCCCTTGGTCCAGATCTGTATTAAAATGTAATGGGTTCTTCCCTGGCCAAAACCACAACCTTCCACAAAGTTACGGGATAATTTATCTCGTTATTTTTGTGTAATTTTACCTCAAGTCAAAGTACTACTAATACCCACATCTGTAAAGAAGGTGCTGTGGCTTAGTTGGTCAAAGCGCCTGTCTAGTAAACAGGAGATCCTGGGTTCAAATCCCAGCAGCGCCTCAGTCAAAGCCAAACTCTTAGTACCAACTATCTTTATTATCACATATACCAATTAAGCACTCAAACAATTGTTGAAAATGCAATATAAGTCACTACTATTGCACGATGAGTGCGTACCACCAACAGTCCCTGTAATCGAGCAGAACCAAATTTCACACATTCATAGGTTTTGGTTTTCCTAAATGTGCTCGATTTTATCCATCAAGATCAATACATGTTTCTCTTGGAAGAGAGTGAAAATGTTGAGAAACGTCTTATCTCCCACTGTCAGAAAAGAATCTGCTCCCTGATCCATACAGGCATCAAAATTTAATGGATTCCTCCCTGACCAAAACCACACCCTTCCACCAGGTTTCATGGTAATCTACCTCGTTATTTTTGTGTAATTAAGTGCTAGTTAAATCAAACTAGCACTTAATCCAATACACAAAGTACTATTACTAATCCCACATCCATAATTAAGGTGCTGTGGCTTAGTTGGTCAAAGCGCCTGTCTAGTAAACAGGAGATCCTGGGTTCAACTCCCAGCAGCGCCTCAGATGGAATCAATCTCTATTATGACATTTATGGCACTCAGTGTGTACCCCTAACAGTCCTTTAGATTTATTTAATCGAGCTGCACCAAATATCACAAACTCGCTGATTTTAATTCCCTAAATAGGCCTGATTTTATCAATCAATATCCACGAGTTATTGTCTGGGGAAGTAGTGAAACATATGATAAAACACTCTAATTCAAAATGTTAAATAAAGTAAAAAAGTAAAAACCTGGATCTGTACCCTGCTCTGGATTCTCTTAAAAATGCAATGAGTTCTTTCCTTACCCTTACCTCATCCATCAAGTGTCGGGGTAATCCGTTCTATTATTTTGGTTTCATCTTGTGTCCAACAGATAAATAACTACTTACACCAAGGTGCTGTGGCTTAGTTGGTCAAAGCGCCTGTCTAGTAAACAGGAGATCCTGGGTTCAACTCCCAGCAGCGCCTCACAATGAAATCCTTTTCAATAATAATGCTGATCTCATTTACAACCCATATTAGAACAGACAAAGAAAGATTAACACTTAGTGAAAAATATATTTGTAATTTAGCAATAGAGTGTAATAGTCACACAGACACTGACATTCTTGAATAACAATATAACACCACAGCATATGCAGGAAAAAGGAGATTTTAAAACCTCATCTTTCAAGGAACATCCTTTATTTTGATTATTTATTACTATTCACATTGTGTGCGATCTAGTCCCCCAGTTTTATTGTTCTTCTCCTACCGCAATCTAATTTATAGACACACGTTTTTAACACAGGCTAGTGCTTTGGTTTCTCCATTCACTGGGGACGTTACAGGTTTTATTTTGAAGGAGACCGTGTATCGTGTACTATTTTTTCCGCTGCTCTCAGTTTGCTTCATGCAGCTGAAGTGACGTCACGAGGGAACGGCAGCGCCCCATGGTACAAACACCTAGAGGCAGCTACTGGTAAATACATCCTCTGATGTTATTCAACCATTTCACTCGTAAGTTCTAAATCCTAACTGAGGGAAAATGTTGAATTTAAATTGAATTATCTTTCTACTTTACCTCATTGTTTTTGATAATTAAAAGTTGAGGCTTTTCATGTGAAAACTGTTATGAAACATATTCTTTGAGTGGACCACTAGAGGTCCTCCCACAGCCACTGTGTTGAAGTGACATTCACCACAACATCCTGGAAGATTCTCCAAAGTCCATTACATATTGTACCAGCATGACATAAGAGCTTGAATAACAGCAGTGAACAACTTTTAATTCATCACATCTTACATTTTATTATCATAATTGATCCTCAAAATATGATCCAACATTAGACTTTCAAGTAAAATAAATTTTGGGGAAAAATGTTTTAAATCAGAAATAGTAGTATTCTTTTAGTTGGGTTTAGCCCTTTAAATTTTTTATTGCCTATTCATGAGAACACTCATGTAACAGAAGGAGGATGCCGCAGGGGAAATGTCAGATGAAGGCGGGATCGAACTCTCTTCAAGGATTCACTGTGTCACTTCTGTCTCCTCAGTAGTTACATGGGAGTGGCCTTTAACAAGATGTAGATATCCCCGTTCATGTGGGACAAGTAAACAGGAGAAAGAATGACAGCGAATCAAATTAATACTTGAATCCTAAATTACATTTTACAGTGTGCTGTTTATAAAGGGTTTCCTCTGTGACCAGCAGCTTGTATTTTGTTAGGCTTTCGAGCACCTTGTTTCGAGCGCAGCCACGCACTCACATATACAGGCACGCACACACAAACACACACACTGCCACAACTCAGTGATTAAATAAATGGCAGAAGGTAAATTAGAAATAAATGTACAACCAAAAGTTTATAGACAACTCTAAAACGATTGTAATTTGCATTTATCCCCCCACAAAAAGCCTCGGCTAAATATAAAC
Source organism: Pseudopleuronectes americanus (assembly GCA_038501795.1). Classification (NCBI taxonomy): domain Eukaryota; kingdom Metazoa; phylum Chordata; class Actinopteri; order Pleuronectiformes; family Pleuronectidae; genus Pseudopleuronectes; species Pseudopleuronectes americanus. The sequence goes on along the minus strand of CM076734.1, from coordinate 9,519,266 downwards.
AAAAAAAGATCGCTTTACATGAGTTCTACAGCTAAAGCAGAATAAAGGGACAATTATTTACAATACAAATAATCAGCTTTAATAAGTGAATCATGATGGTGAAATAAATTGGGACACTTTCATCGGAAGCGCGAGCCTGAAGCTAAACCGCCACATGATTTCCATTCAAGTTTCCTTAATAAGGCAAAGACACGACAGAGATAAAATAAAAGGATTACAAAGCTATTTACAAAAGGTAGGAAGGAGGTGGAGCCATCATGATTCAAAAACAGTAGAGTCTAAGACAAGCCGATTTGAGGATTTTCACAATCGACCAATCGCACCACAGTTGCACAGGGTGATATCCAATCAGATCCAACAGCACAGGATCCAATACATTTACAGAGAAGACTGCACTATAGTCCCTGAGGAATGAAAACCCACACAGACTGGCCGCTGACGTGTTCTACACACACTCACACAGACACTCACACACACAGTACAAATGATCAAGTTTTGTTTATCTAATCCCAGGGGGGCAGCGTATGAAAGGACTCGCTCTCCTGGGCTATTCAAGGACGTCAGGATCATCACAAGGACAACGTTTAAAGCCCCATACTCGTGGCCTCCCCCTCCCCCCATAAAATGTTCATCAGTTTCAGTTCAAGTCTGCAGCAAAGGAGCAAGGCCTCATCGAGACGACTGAGCTCCTGTGACTATCTGTTCAGTGTTCCATCCATAAACCCATAATGACCAGAGTAGAGGAAAGTGAGGGACTGGCTCTCTTGACTTTGCTGGGGCGTTGGGTGTCCGCTGAAGATGAGGGGACATCTCGATCAGTGATTTTTCCAAACGGACATCGAAAAGTTTGTGCTGTGTGACATTTTTTGTTTAAAAAAGAAGGCCCGCCCCTCTCTCGACATCAAACCTATTGATGCCCTTGTCAACGCAGACCTGCGCTAAGACTGGCTGTAGGAGTTGCTTTGGTTCCCGTTGGAGCTCTGGTCGCTCTCACTGCAGACAAGACAGAGAGAGAGAGACATGGAAGTGTGATGAAATATAACTGCAGCAACGTGGAAACAAACAAATTTAAAGTCATTTGCATGCCTGAATTTATACAAAATTCGATAGTAAAAATAAAATTCCGGGTTATGGGTAGACAAAAACATTACTATGAGTTCCAATCCAACGTGATCCAGATAAATGCAGAGTTATGCTGTTTACACATGTTTATTCACTGTTATATTGCAAACCTATCGGGCTCAGTCGGGTATCCACAGTCTATCTGGCCATACTACACCAACTTAAATATGCATGTACTCTTTATAACAATAGATGGACGTACAGAGCCACATCAGATTTACCTGTTAGGAGGAGGTTTGGGTTTAGGCATCTTGTTGAGCACAGCAGCTATTTCCTTCCTGTCATCAAAGTTCTTCCACTGGTCGTAGAGCTTCAGAATCACACGGATGATCTCCAAGATCTTGACAGAAAACACAGGTCAACAAAATGTTACATCTTTATTGAACTATTGTCTCAACTGCCCACCCACTATTTCCAGTGGTGCTACTGATTAATCTGTATCCGCAAGCTGTCAGAAGACGTGAAAATACAGTAAAATGAACCCACTCAACTCAGTACAGACAGAAAGCTCCAACTGTTTCCTGTATATGCAACATTGAACGTCTACTGAACCTGAACACATCATCATTAAAGATGCTGTAATTGTCTAGAAAAAAAATATTTCACCATTCCCACTCATTGAAATGAAAACAGGCAACTTTTACAATACAACAGAGGCGCGTCTTACTTTGTCCATGTCAACAGAGAGCTCAGCAAACCACTGCCTGGCATCTTTCTGCTGAACCACACAGGCAACATGCAGACAGGCTGTGTGCAGAGAGGAAGAACATCTGATCATATTGCATCTGATAAAACTCATTTCAAGTCGGTAACTATGTTACACAGCAGCAATGAGAAATGCAAGGGGACAGATCTTACCCAGGGCGATCATGAAGGGGGGGTAGAGCAGACACAGATCAGTCCTGTACGTGTCATTCACTATTCGCCTGGTGCAGAAACACAGCAGCACAGTGAGTTCATGTAGCACTTTTTGAATTGAATCTTTTTCCACATAACTACATTACTGCAGCAACAGATCAATGACCACAGAGAGTGCCGTACCAGGCCAGAGGCAGCAGCATGTCCTCCTGTCCCATATCCTGCACATACTGCAGCAGTGGTCTGTACGGGTGGTACACGATCAGGCAGCAGTCCTGAAACAGGAAGTTACATCAGTGATCAGTGGTGAAGACAAACTCAGGAGCAACGATAAAAAATATTTTTCTACTCACCATCAACTCCAGAAGGTAGAACTCACATTCTAATATCTGTGAAGACACAAAATAAATTTGTATTTTCAGACTAGTTAAACAATGTTAAAAAGAGGAACATTAAGCTGTTTTTTCATGTTTCTTTCATATTGTGCAACACAGGTAAACATAATATTATGCAACAAACTGCTGTGATGTTGTGTCACATAAGCTGAGCTTTGTAAGAGGTCTGGAAAAGTGCATCTGGACATTTTGCCTTTGACAAAGGAAGAACGTAACAGGGGATTTTCTGGGTCAGATGCTTCATAACAACAGGGGCATTGCTGTAACATTCAGGCAAGGTGTAGAGAAGAGACAGGACATGATGTCTGAGTTCTGCTGCTGAAACATTGTTGTTTACAGCGCATCAACATCCCATTGGTTCTTACAGCCAAAAGTCTTTGAGTCTCTCTAAGTAAACATTTTTTTCACAATATTCTACGTGTATGACACCTGTTTTCTGAACTTGAGTTAGAAGATAAAGGAACACGGATCAAACTGGTCAGATAACCCCTTGAAACACATGAAATTCCCAGATCAATGTCACCATCTAATGGTAAAAAAGAGACACAAAAAAATCCTCTACAAAGTATCATTGTGACTAACCAAGTGGAATTGGCCTTTGCAAATTTGATTGCTACCAGTGTTTGCTTTAACAATATCTGCAGTGGACATGAAATATTATGTTTAGGAATTGCAGCACTGCGCTAACTCATTCTCTACTATGTGAGCCGGCCCCTCCTTGTATCACTGCATGGTGGCTCTCTATAAATAATCATATACACAGCTTTCTGGACAGGCAGCATGTCAGAACAGCCCCAGTGACGTCCTGGCAACTCGATGGAGATTCTTCATAAATAAAATCCTTCGCTTGGCACCAAAGTGAGAGCTGCTGCGCAGAGCAGATTTATGCAGACACTTGTACTTGGGGGGCTACTGTCGAAGCATCAGAGGTTTTATCACATGACTGCGAACATTAGCAGTGGAATCTCACATAATGATAGACACCAGCGTGGCAACACTGTGCTGGTATGCTGTAATGTAGCACACCAGTGCATAAATAACCCTGCCGTGAAGCAGGCAAACAAAACAACTAGCATAGACATCCATTAAGGATTGGATATTTTGAATATTTTAACTGGTGTTGAGGTTTGTTTTTACTGTGATATTAAAAAAAAACAACTACTGAACCAATTTTGTTGAAACTTGGTGGAAGGGTGGGGTACAGACCAAGGACAAACCCATTAAGATTTGGAGCAGATACAGAGAAGATTCTTATCTGCTGTCTTTGACATTTTGATATAGGGCGTTAGACTTGGTGGAGGTATGCACTCTACATGTGCCCTTGTAGTTTGTCTCTGTTTTAGTGTGTGTTCACTAAACCTTGGTTTGAAGTCTACAGTCTACGAAACCATCTCTTTATCTTTGTTTTTACCCTGACCTCCATTCAAGCCCCACCCTCACCCAATCATGAATAAGTGAGATGTCGGTCCCTCAAACCAAACAGACACTTACACACTAATTAGGCACATCTCTTTGTCATTGTGTTATCAAAAGTGCTGACAGGACGGTTACTCTACCATCATCTTGTATTTTTCCTTTTAAATTAATATCATTTAGTGAATAGCTGCACATTGTATTTAGAGTGACTCGCTCCAGATAACAACAACTAAACCCCCAAAATTGCAACCTGCTACAAAGAGGTTTTACTCACATGATTCATTCTGTAAGGAAACTCCTTTGGGAAGGCGTAGGAAAATCTAGTCTTTACTGTTCAATAAAAAACAAAACAAAAGAACATTATAATATAATAGGGTCCATTGCAGTGAATACACATTTTGACAAATCTGAAGAGTTGTGCTATAAAATATATTTGTTATTACTTACACACAGATGTTGCTGCAGAGATCAACCTGGTATTGGATACAACTCCAAATTCCTGAAAGGCGCATAAATTATTAGGCTAAATACAGCTAAACTTAAAAGCATAATATTGCGGTTTTACTATCAACACATACCTCAACTTTGGAAGCAAGGAAAACACATGTAGGCGCCATGAGCACTGGGTCTATGCTTTTCAGGGAATACCTGCAAACAAGAAGAGATGAATGTTTATCGAGTTATAGGATGGATCCCATTAAGAACTCTTAAATACAAACTGAGACAAGATCTCACTGGACTTCAACAGCAACAATAACTTCACATAAAGAGGAATGGCAAAGTGCCTACAAGCTTTTAACTGGGGCTATGGTAAATATCAATAATGTTATATTACATTACATTACATGCATTTTTGATTCTCTTAGACATTTTAACTATTAATCTGGATTTATCATAGAGGGGAAAAAGGTATAGTTAATACGCCTATGTGATTGTCTGTCTCTGCTCTTTAAAACAGTTTGAAACAACAACCTTCCCCCAGGAGCTAAAACCAGCCTTTAAACTTAACAGAAGTAATAATGTGATATCCATAACTGACATTGAATCTTGATACAATATTTGGGCTTCCCGACATCATCCCATTCCACACATCGCCATCATAAATACATATTGTAAGATTGAGATATTAGTCTGTTAGCTCTTCCTCTCTCTTACCTGGCATAGAAGCGTTTGAAATAGACAGTTGCCGTGGCGATCACCTGCTGCCTCAGCTTCAGATGTTCCCCTAAAGCCTGGATCACTGAGAGAGATGGAAGAATATGTCAAAGTTATTCTACCTTTAAATGTTAACAGCACAGAAACTAATACACGTGATTGTCACTTCTGTAGAAACTATATCACCAATCCTGAGTTAGTAACCTCAAGACATTATTGTAAACAAAGATAACCATGTACCATTGGCAAAGAAGATCTGCAGTTTCCAGTACTCCTCCTCTGTGAGGAACTTCAGGTCCTTCTGTCGCTCCTTCATCAGGTCCTGTTTATCCAGAACCCACTGCAAACTGTACAAGACACAATACATATACACCTCTTTGTATTCATCACTTCACTGAGCAGCCGAGCTAGCGGGTAGCACAACAGCATCACGATCGATACCGCTGTGCTAGCCAAACATGCTGCTATCGCGTAGCATGGAAGCTAAATAGGGAGATGGTATGGTGAAACATTGTAAACACTAAGATAAAAGTGTGTTTCTTTCTGTTCATGTGATTCAAACCACAAGAACAACAGGAGGAGTTCAAAGGAAGCAGCTAGCTAACGCTGCCGCACACAGACATACACACACACACAGCTAGGCCTCACAACAAACATGAGGACACGCGAGATAAAAACGTAACGCGTGAAGTTTTCGGTAAAAACTTACTAATGAGAACTTTGCCAGAAGTTTCCCGCCATGTTGCAGCAGCCGCGGCGGAGAAAAACACTTTTTTAATGATTGTTTCTTTCCGACAAAGAAAGTGAACACCACCGGAAAGAGCTGAGCTGACACTGGAGCAACAGCGAAACGTGTCCGGAATCGCAGCGGAAGGGTTCCGGAATTTTATTTCCGCACCCTCCAAATAAAAAGGTTTTAATTCATGATTGACTTGTTCTTATTAAATTAAAAACACAAGTATTAGGTATTTGTATTGGGTAAAAACTGAAATGTGTTTGTCGATATTTCATAAAAGGATGGAGGGACAGATGAGTGGTTTGGAGGGTGGGTGCATTGACAAAGTGATGGATGTGCTATTAAATGGAACTATATAAGTAAAACACCCACTACAACATTATGAGTAAATGTACAGTCATATATGGACTTTAAAAGTACTGCATGACATCATATGGAGAGGATTTCACACTTATATAAAATTCATTCATACACCACCTTTAATAAATTCATTCCTTGGCATAACTGTGATAAATGTTTGTGGCTATGCTCACGCTGGGGTTGGGGAGGTTCAACATTCCTCTGCAGTGCTGAGGGTGGGGCTGAGGAGGATATAAAGACCCCACCACAGGCCCAAGGTGTGAGTGACCAGATTAGATTTCTTGAAGTTTCAACAGCTACAGCCAGAGGTCAACATGAGCCGCAGTCCAGAGAGGATGTCCTCATACCGCCGTCACTTTGAGGGCACCTTGGCCGCCTCGTCCGTCCAGCAGCTCCGGGTGTCCAGTCCCTCTCCCAACCGCAGGGACACCCGCCACCGGTCAGTCAGCTTCACCCGGAGTGGAGGGGCGGTGGGGCGCAGGGCCCTCTCCAACAAAACCCGCATGACCAGGTAGGTCATCTGTACTATTTAAACTATACACGTATTTACATAAATCATAAATAAGGTTCAGTGTGTACGATTTAGGTATAAGGGATCTAAAAGTGAATATAAAATATAAAACAATCCTTGTGATGTTTTCACCGTTGTGTTTCATCTATATTGTATGAATTGTTGTGTTCTTTACCCAAGAATGTGCCCTTCTCTCTCTGCGCGTGTTCCCTAAGCAGGCCACCATATTTTTTACAGTAGTCCAAACTTTCACAGGTTCTCTTTCACACTGGGCTTCTCCCATGAATATTAAGCATCTTATTGATCGATCAACCTTTGTGAAATAGAACAAATTTATTGAATCAAAACAATGAATAATGTGTTGGATATTTCTTCTGCTCCTGTCTGCAGCAGTGTGAGTTTGGGAGCGCTGTGCTTTGGTATGTCCATGGGGCTCGGACCAAAACTGGACCTGGATGCGGCTGCAGCAGAGAACCAGGCCTTTATGGCGACTCGAACCAATGAGAGGCAGGAGATGGTGGCCCTCAATGATCGCCTGGCGGCTTACATTGAAAAGGCAAGAGGCCACTCGTCAGATACATAGACACAATTTTTTACTGATAGTCTCAGCAAAACATCTGAGACACATGGATTTGCTTGTTAGGTTATCTTTTTATTGTCTTGGCACTTGAATTTTGGAAATCTGACTGAATTCTTTCCTTTTACAGCAGTAAAATGACGAGTAATGTAGCTGCTGACCCTCCAACTTGTGATGATGACATTTGCCTGTTTGTTGTTCCCCCCTGTAGGTGCGAACGCTGGAGTCCCAAAACAATCTGCTGGAGGTTGAGATTGAGACCCTGAAGGGTCGCCACCTCCGCCCTTCGGGCCTCAGGCAGCTGTACGAGGCTCAGCTGAAGGAATTCAACCGGGAGGCTGCCCAGATGAGAAATCAGAGAGTGAGTTTGGCTGACACTGATCCTGCTTTGTTCAGATGTCTCTTTGGTGCTCCTCTCCACTCCACTTTCTGTTCATTTTAACAACAGTTTGACCGCTGTGTTTCTGCTCTATTACAGGACATGTCTGTGGCAGCCAAGGATGCAATGCTGGGCCAGTTGGACGCACTGAAGGCCAAGTATGACGAAGCTGTGGAGGCCAGGAAAAAGACGGAGCATGACATCGATTTACTACGTCCAGTAAGACACAGCGGAGGATGAAGCTGTAATTCAACAGAACAAGTTATTTTTCATTTTACTTAACCATCAAAACCTCATGTTGTGTCCCAGGATGTGGATAAAGCCACCTCAGCCCGGATCACTCTGGAGAAGCACCTGGAGAACCTGGAGACTGAGCTGGCCTTCCTGGAGAGAATTCACAAGGAGGTACGAGTCTGTCCATGAACTTCATTCTGCGTATGAGTCAGTGTCTGGTGACTGGCATGCTTTCAGTTGTGTCATTACTGGTTTAATGGGCTGGTAATTATTGCTATGACAGATTACTTTCAAATCGAGGTCTTGTTGATGGATGGAGTGAGTAAGACCATGCTCATGGTATTTATGAGTGTGGTGTGAAGCTGAAGGGGGAGGCTGTGACGAGACTGTAGTGTGGAGTGAACTCTTCTCAGAGTAATTTTTTATATTTCTCTGTTTTATTTCTTGTGAAATATTACATGGACCACCATTCTATTATTTTGTAATGCAAGCCCAGTGGCGGATCTAGAATTTGTCTAAATCGGGGGCCATAAAGGAGCCATGAGTTACAAAGATTGGGCGACTCTATGTCCAACATCCATATACTTTAGTGCCTTTGAAAAATCTTAGAAAATAAAAAAATGACATTGTTTTGTTATTGTTTAAAAAAAATAGAAAGAAACAACACTTGTTATGTCTAACTCAGACTATAATTTTCTGCAAATTTTGGTAAGAATATGAGCATGTTAAAGCCCTCAAAAAGCCAATTAATTTACCTGAATAATAATAATAATAATAATAATAATAAACCTTACAGTTTCAATAGGGCCTCACTGTCTGTCAGTGCCTCTAAGTGCTCGGGCCCTAATACAGAAATTACAGTGTTTTACTGCAGTGTTCATTGCTTTTCTTTTTACTCTGGTTGTATTTGTTGTTTATGATGCACTGAAAGGAAATTGAGGAGCTCATGCAGCAGATCTACTCGGCAAACTCCAGGGTGGACATCAACTTTGGCCTCCCAGACCTCTCCTCTGCTCTGAGACAGATTCAGTCTCAGTATGACAGCATCGCCGCCAAAAACCTGCAGGTATGGTGCACCCCTGAAGTTGCAATATTTTCAGACTTTTGAGGATTTGGCTTTTATCAGTGCAATTTCTACGCCCAAAAGTCCCAAAACAAAGGGAATTCTAGAAAAACCATGATGTCTCTGGCCAACCCAGTCTCATCAGAAAACCTTCAGTGGGTTGCTCTCACATTTTTTTATTTATTAACCGGCTGTTCATGTTTGTTCCTCCACAGGAAATGGATAACTGGTACAAGACAAAGTTTCAGGACCTGACCAACGCCACCACCAAACATGTTCAGAGTGTTCGCAGCGTGAGAGAGGAAATCGCAGGCTATAAGAAGGATGTGAGTCTGATTTTATGTTGTTGTTTGTGGTCCCGGCACTGTCCTTTCCCAGCCTAAAAAAGCTGCATGTATTTGTGTGAGTTTAGATCCTCAACAAGGAGCGTGAACTGGAAGCAATGAAGACAAGGAATGAATATTTGGAGGCTCAGATCCGTGATGCAGCTGCGAAATACAAAAAGCAGGAGGCGGATTTAGAGGTAGGATGAAGTAATAATTTCATTCCTATCAATACATTTAAATCATGTATACTTGGTTGTCATCATGACGCCTGAACCACCTTAAGATAAATTTGTTCTATTCTATCTGTTGCAACAGGAGCGTATAGAATCTGTTAAATTGGAACTGACTGTGACGAAGGGGAAGATAGCCATGCTGCTGAGGGAATATCAGGAACTGCTGAATGTAAAGATGGCTCTGGAGATCGAGATCACCACCTACAGGTGTACAAAACATTGGCATAATAATTATCTATATATCCTTCTTTATCAGGGTATCTTTATCTATATAGTTCTTTATCAGGGTTATATAATGTCATTATCTATTTGGCAGGAAGCTGATCGAAGGGGAGGACAGCCGTCTGAGCACCATGGTGCGTAACCTGTCCCTGACTGGGGGCCTGTGCCTAACTTCCAGCGTTAGTATGCAAGAAGCCTCAGCCCAAGCTCCAAAAGCAACGATTTCAAAGATGGATGAAGTCCCCAGTGAAAAGAGCAGCAGCGGGGCTGAGAAGCCAATAGACGCTGGCATACCGCGAGTGGAGGTGGTCTCATCGGACACCCAAACAGATGGTGGCTTAGGGGATCAGGCCACAGAGATGTCTGAGAGGAAGACACTTCTCATCAGGTAGGATTGGGACACAAAAATAAGACGGTACAGTCAAACTTTCTTAATCTTAATCTTTTTCCTTGTCCCCGTTTCCCTTTTTTCCCAGAACAGTTAAGACAGATGATGACACGTACGAGAGCGACAGACAGGAGCGCACCTTCATCATTTCTGGAGCAGCGGATGAAACAGATGAAGAATAATCCAAGTCTCACTTGCTGACTTTGCTGTTCACCACTTCAAACACACTGTGTTGCAGTGAAAGGAATTCCAACTCCAATAGCATGTTGCAATGCCCATTTATTGGTTGTGTTTATCTTCCATTGAGACTTTACACTGTGTCCTGTCACTCTGCTGCTCCACCTGCTCTTAACTCTTTTAGCCTCTAACCGCCTCTCTGCTCATTTTAACCCTCCTGTGTGTTGGGAACACGTCTTTGAAAGTAACAAAATAAACTACATGCAAGCATAGTTGTTGTTTTCATTTGAAATAACATGGAGAGTCATAACTTGAGTCTGACAAAATACAAATATTTCCCCTGTGGTATCTGCGTAATAGAAAAAATTACACAGGTACACACTTCTTTCTTTTAATTTTTTTCATATTTTATTTGGCCTAAAGCAGCACAGTCTGCTCACAGCAACATTAAAGGAACTGATACCCCTGGTTATAATGTTTTTCACTGTTTTAAAAAGCAAAGAACTCAGAGCAATTATTCTGAAAGATTAGATTTAGTAGGAGGCTATAACCAAAGGTTAACTGAAACTCTCTCGACAACCTTCTGAATTTGTTTGTAAAAGACAACACGTGTTAATTACGTAATATATATATATATTGTTAAGTTGATGATTTATATTACCTTACATAGAAACCCATAATTAGGCACATGGTTGCCTGCTGGAGATACAATAACAAGTCAAGTGTTTTACCTAAAGTTGCATATAATCCCTTCATTGTCTCCACCAGTGTTTCCCACTTTCATAATGACAGTCAACTAAAAAGAGAGTAAAGTGAATTACCAAGTGCAATCTGCAGTACGAAATAATTTGGCACCTCACCAAATAAGATTGTGTTGATATATCACAGCTTTATAAAAACATTATCAACTGAGATTCCTTTCGAAAAGCACCTATTAAAACGTGGATCAATATCTATACCTATCAATCTTGTGGCTAATGGGTGTAGGTGTGTGTCTAGTGCAATGGTTTGGGTTCCTCTCCCACTCCCCCCGCCAGGCGATAAACAGCGAGGCTGACTTCATGTGCGAGGGCATCGGTACTCTCCTGAAAAACACACCGAATATGTTGAGTGACATCACTACACACAATACACGTCAGTTTTTAGTCAAGGACACAAAGATCTCCAAAACAGGATGTCGATTTCTCACCTGTGTTTCTGCCTCAGCGTAAACTCTGACCACATCCTCGGTGCCGGAGGGTCGCACAAAGGAACGGGCCTGTTTGTATTTCTTCACTAAACTGTCGATGGCCTCCTGCAGCCCAGCGGGGCTCACTGCCCGCCTCTCTGCGTCCGTCGTGTCTATCACTCTGCGGTCGGACACCTGCAGAAGAATGTACAAATACAGATATATGTAGAGTGTACTATAGTGTGGAACTGGTACAGAGAGTAATACATTTATATAAAACAGCAAAAGAGATACACGCACAAGACACTGAAAACTTAGCAGGGATACTGTATCAAACCGAAGCATTTTCTTCTTGACTACAATGCTCTTGTTAAGGACTCGCAATGATTGTAATGTTGTGGTTAAGACATGACATCGGTTAATATCTGACAAAAAGGGCAATTCTTTGCTCATAATCTTCATCAATACAGTTTCTTTGCATACTGCATCAAAAAATGAAACCTCAGTCAAAAGAAATTCTGTAGGTGACATGTTGATACAAGAATGGAGAGAAGTGAGGATTACTCATAAAACAGGGGACTATACACCCAACAACTTCTTGCTACAAAAAAATAAATCCAATACTTTTGAAATACTTTCTGTAAGTCAAGGCCTGTTCTGCAGTAGACTTTGAGAGGGGCAAAGAAAAGCAATTTCCGTTTAGGGTAAGCCAGGAATATTACACATGGTAATACATTGAAAACATGAGTACCTTGACTTTAAGCTGCCTGTTTGGCAGGTCACTGTAGATCGCGTCCCACTGCTGGACAGTCATACCCTTGATGGCTAATATGGCTTCGATCAGCAGCATGTCAGAAATCGCATCACCCACAGTCTTAGAAAGAAATAAACACAAATAACGTTAATATATATATGTGTGCATGTGTGCATGTGTGCAGTGTGCGTGTGTGTGTGTATGTGTGTATGTCTACCTGGTTAATGACGTTAATAGTGCTCTGCAGCAGGAGGGCTGCTCTCTTCCTCTCGTCGTTGGTGTTTGGGTCCTCAGTGAGATGCTGGATCTTCTCTTCAGCTGCTTTACTGAACAACACCTAAACACAACACACAAAGTTACTAGATCATCTAGAATCATTGGTGCTAGATTGTGGATTGTTAGAGCTGTTGTTTGTGTGTCTGATATACTCACAGTTCCGTGACCATTGGCCTCAAAGTACACGCCAATGTCAAACTCCTGGGCTGCATGATGAAGGTGCTTCACTCCAGTTTTAGCACATCTTACTATTAACTACAGAGGGTGAAAGAAGCATATATAAGCACAAACTTGAAAACTTGAAAAAGCAGTAATGCAGCGTGTGTGTGTGGGTGCATGTTTGTGTTTTCTCACCTTCATAGTGTTCTCCAGATAGTGTGTCGAGCTGCCGTTAGCGTAAGCGGTTTGGACCACTGCTATCTTCAAGTCTAAACCAGCCTGTTCAGCCACAGAGAAAAAATTACTCGTGAAGAGTTTGCGTCTATGGGCCTGTTTATTGTTTAAATGTTTGTATTTGAGAGGGTACCTGTGTGAGCAGCTCTTTGAGGTAAGTGCTGATGAGAGTAGCGATCTTGTCTCCATCCAGCAGGTGGAACTGTCCCTCAGAGTCCGTGTAGTAATAAACGATTCGGTCTGCGTCGCCATCGAAGGAACAACCACGCTCCCCCTGGTTAATCGTTAAACCTTCAAAATACAAGGTGAATTCAGATAAACTGTAGAGACAGATATTAACAGTGGTGGGTAGATAAGTCTAGACGAAAACATCATACAAGTTTGAGGCCAAAACTAGATGCATTGGTCCTGCAGTCGATCTTCATTCACCAAGGCTCAATTACTAAAGATTCAGAAAGAGAGCTACAACCAGCATCACCAAAGACCGAGCAAACAGCCCATTCCAGGACATTGCACTAGTAAACTACACTTGGTTATTGGTACGAGTAGATGGTGTTGTTGGACTTCTGGGAAATAAAATCATTATACATGCTTCTTGATGAAAATGTCAGCAGATCACATCTAGTTTTTCCTGTCACCCCAGGTAATTATCATTCTTCGCAAGTTGATAAAATGTTTAGTCAATATATTTCTGGATCAATAGATGATGTTCATTAAAAACCTTTCCTGACGCGCTCTACACTAATGGCCAACTTTAAATCGGTGTTTTACCTGTTGGAGGTTTTTGCTGCACTTTGACGAAGTCGGCTCCACATTGGTGGTTGAGCTTTCCCTTGCTGCCGTCGTTGAAGAGGGAAATCTGCAGCTCCCTCTTCAGGCGACTCTCCATCTCTCGCACCTTCAGAGCACCAATGCCATTAGCGCCATCCACAGAGAGGTGCTTCTGGTCATCAGTACAGTTGGACGCCTACCAAACAGGATTAGATGAAAGGAATGATGAAAGGAGCGGTGGCTTGTTGAGCAAATAACAAACGGTGATCTTATAAAGTCAGAAAACACAAGACACGCCCTTTTTCCTTACATTCTTAGTGAGCTGAATGAAGGCCTGGCACAGTTTGTGGTAATATCCTTCCACGGTGGCTTCCCCATATTTCCCCTGTGTGTTCAGACAGCAAACCATGTAGTGGAGCTGCGGAGTGGTTACCAAACCGTAGTCTGATAGGAGAGATGGAGAGAATCAGATGACAGAGAAGGTGAGAAAAGAGGTTAGAAGAGAAAAAGATGAGAAATTAATCAAAGCAAAGCAAACAATGAAATAAGTGTAAATGAGAATATTCTAATAGTTTAATTAACCTTACCTTTGCTGTGACCATCGAGAGCACCCACTCCATCCAGAACTGCCTGTGAAAGAGCGGCACTACTGCTCCTGTAATTCAAGGGCAAATATTTAATTTGAATGAGGAGGATTAATCCAAATATTAAATGCAGGTTTAGCTGTGCAGACCCAGAGGACAATCTGTAGGATTAATATAATATTATAAGGAAGAACGAATATTTTCCCTTTTTATAAAAGTCAAGACAAACAGGAGAAGCTCTCATGTGCACCAGTGCAGTTATTTTTTAATTGTTTGGAAAAAACTTTATATAAGATTTGAAAAAATTTATGTCTCTAGGTATAGTAGAGACCACAATAAAAATCAATGATACTTACAGAACTTAAAAGCTGTAATTTACTGCTAGATATCATAAAATTAAATATTACTCAACAAATCTGTAAAAACATTTTACCTGGTGTCTTTGCCCACAAACACATTTGCCCCCTGGCTCATGTTTATGGCCTCTTTCTCTATAATGTCTTTCAAAGCAGTGAGTAAATCCTCCTGCTCTGCGTTGGCCAGCTGTGTGGCATAGCCCTCCCACGCCGGTGTCACCATCTCTCCCATGGGGTCGATCAGCTTCACCCCGTTGTCCTCCTACGCAACCCAAAGAATAGAGGGTTATGATTATGATGTGTGTGAAGGAATATTTGAATGGGCTGCTTGAAACATGAATCAAATGGATTAGAATATAACTGTAAACTGTAATTAAGAATGCCACAATAGTTTACACCACCTCTGGGTTGTGAGATGCAGTGACCATCACTCCAATGGTGGCCTTGGTCTTCTTGGAGCGGAGCGTGGCCAGAAGTCCCATCCTGAACATGATGTGGTCCAGCAGTTCGGCGTTGGTCCTGAAGCCGGCGGTGCCATATTGCAAAACCAACCCTACAGGTTTCCGGTGCTGACTGGACAGCTGTGATACTTTCGGGAACTCTGCCATGACTGAAATACATTATAACAGACGTGAAACACAGAGCAGGCGGTGGTGGAGGAAACACTTGAAACAACTGTAGGGGCCTTGTTTGAAGGTTTTCAACCAATCAAGTTGTCAATTGTCAAAAGAATCTAGGTCACATGATTTGGTCCAGGTTGTTTTAGGGTTGGGCGATATGGCCAACAATCTGAGTGAAGGTTTTGTTGTTTGATAAACAACAAAAGACTTTACAAGACTAACCTCGTCACTGTGCTAACAGAATGCACGAGCAATATAGAGATATATCCTGGACTTTAGTTATATTGTCTTAGTTTTATTGCTAACGATGAGAGTTATATTGGGATAATTATTGATATTGTATTATTGACCCACCCAGGGTTATCTGACATGATTTCGTAATCCTTATCAGAAGTCACCCAGTGCCAGTAGTGCTGAACATGTATATTAATCAAAGTGAATCAAATTTCCTTTTCAGATTAACGGTATTATATTGTGTGACAGAATAGTCATTCAAAGTATTATATAATCAAGTAAGTTATCATAACGTTTATAGTAACAGCTCTTAGGAAATGAAAGCTGTTTTAAATATTGAGAGCACATACACTCTGAGATAAACAAAACAGAAATGGCTCCTGAAAATACATCTTTCTTTCAGGGATAAATCGATGACACCCAGCCAGCAAAGACAGGTTAATAATTAACTGCAAAGTTAATAATTAACTTATCATCCTCAAGCAAGTAAATACAACAAGTCAAAACAACAAGGAGACAAGAAGAGGGCAAGATGTGTACTGCAAACTGCAGCTGCAGTCTGTCGCCTGCTAAAAATAACAATAACATATCGATACGCATGACAAAGTGGAGCTGAATGCTGCTCAATGTAAACAAGTAGCAGTGGACGTTTGTTTTTAATTCACTTACTTACAGAGAAGTGTTGCAGGGCTCCGAATGAACAGCTTCCCGTTTCTCCGGTTCCTCCACTCCTCCCTGTTGACGACGTGGCCTCACTTCCGCGTACGTCAAGTGACGCAAGCACGTCCGCCGCGTCTGACAGTGCGCCTTTCTGCACCGATGGTTTTTACTATGATGCAGCGAATTGATGATTTACACTTAGCATGTTACATGCATGTTCATAAACATCTGCCTGTGCACATATTCAGTGAACACACATACGATAAAGGTATTTCCTAAATTACGTAAACACAATCAAATGCTCTTTTATAGGCCGATGCAGTGCAAATTTGAAGTGAGAGTATGTTGTACTGTTCTGGTTGTAGCTTTATGAGGCTCAGTCCACATATGAAGCCTCAGCTGATCATTATGTGGACTATTGGGGGTGGTCTGCTCATCAGGAGAATGCTCCCCCTCCCCCCATCATCATCTGTCACTGAGCATGCAGCGTGTGCAAACCTGCGTGATGCACACCGCACATGCACAGGAGCCACAGTCACGCTCGTATTTTTTAACCCTTTTGACGCATCGTGATCCGGGTTTCTGCAACGCCCCATGTCCACTCCCCTTGAAGAGACGTGCATGCGACGTGTGTCATCCAACCAAGCAGCACCCTCTGGAGGGGGGAGGAGCCTCCGGTGGTGCTGGTCATATGTAAAGATAACAGAAATTAATAAATAAACAATCGACAGGAGGGGGAAGGAGTGATAGGAAATTCCCATCTGCCTCTTTTTCCCTTCCTCTTCCCGAGTATCTTGCGCAGCAGCACCACTAGGGGAGCGGTGCGCAATTTTTCTCCGTGTGTGAAGCAGCATTTCTGAGCCGGAACGTACAGATCACTGAGGAGAGTAGAGCAGAAGATAGGAAACACCGCAATCTGACCACAGACGGAACCATTGCGGGTTTTTGTTCCTGTCTATATTTGAATGCACTCCTGCAGCAGGAGGGGAAGCAGCCAAACCTGATGCGCCCTCCTAACTGGATCTTTGCGCGGCCTTGCATTAGACGATTCTTCTAAATATATATATATATATAAACGACCAGAAGAGGTTCAGTGGTGCAGCATCGTTCATTGGTCCATTTGAGAAATTATTGCTGCGGGCTGAGGGAGCAGCTTCCACCGCCACTTGACTCTTACATAACCGGGTGGCTCGAGCTGTCCAAGGTGCTGAACCGAGCGGTCCGGACCTGGGGACGGGACAAGCCGTTGGGGGATTCACAACCTTGCGTAAGTCTAATCATGTCACCACACACGCGATCAACGTGACCGCACGATTTTCATGCGAGAATAACACTTATTAGGTTTTCATCTCATCCAGTGCGTGTTTTTTCCGCCCACACAGAAGGTCACAGGCCTACATCGGGGAGGAAACGCACGGGATCGGCTCGACCCAACCGCACCACCTGGGTTTAATTCACATTCATCTTTCTTCATTGTATCGTCCACTTGCTTCGAGACGCATTTTCCTGAGCTGGTCCATTCAGCGGGAGAGAGAAAATGTCGGGGCAAACGCTCACGGATCGCATCGCCGCTGCGCAGCACCAGCTAACGGGATCAGACATGGCCCGAGCTGTCTGCAAAGCCACCACTCATGAAGTGATGGCGCCCAAGAAAAAGCACCTGGACTGTAAGTGCACTCATTTCCTCTCTTCTATTCCTTATACTGCAGGCATGTAAGAGGCAACAGGCCCCTATTCACACACACGTGCAGAAATACGCTCAGGCCACATGCCACCACAGCCATATGAGCCATTAAGACCAGTCACTTGTTAATTCCCCTTTGCTTAAATGGGTGTGGTGCCATAATGAATTGATGCAGCCATTGTGGTGAACCCCCTGCTGACCCTGTGTGTCAGCCTCCAGTAAAGATGATGGACACTCATGCATGAGAGAGAGTAAGTCAGGAGGAGACGGTAAGGTAACAGTAGAAAAGGCCATAATTTAAAGTGGACTGACAAGTAAACCCATTTATTGAATATCTTCGCTTCTGCAAAGCCATTTTTACCTTAACTTCACATTAAAGCTTTATTGATGCAAAACCACAGAAGGTCTAAAGGTATAAATAGTAGAGTTTATAAGGGTCTACACATTTATTTAAATTCCAAGCAAAGTTGCATATAGGTCACTGGGCCATTGGATATAATCCCAGCTGAATAAATTATCAAACCTCACAGCTTTATTGACACATCTACACATGACAGCAGGCCACCCATATGACAAATCATGATTAATCACCATCATCTCCCACAAATGAGTCAGACCAAAGCAGTGGTGTGTTCCTGAACACACATGGTATGGTGTAGTCATGTTGGGCTGTATGGCTTCTGGTTTTGTCTGTGTTTGGTCGCTCGATGTGCCGGTCTGGTCCTGTGTCTTGGGCTGGGACCTTATATCTTGTGATCCGCTACCCTGCTGAATAATTGAATAATCAGCCAATGACTGTCTTGCATTATTTACACAGCCAAAGGTGACAATGCTAATGCCAGAATGGGCCAGAGACTATGGCCCCATCAGACTTTGGCCAGAGACCATTGTTTCCGTATTTTTTCTGCTGCTCTCGTGTGTTTTTTGTCTGTTTCTTTGTCTTACTTTGGACAGTACCGTCTTGGACTCGTGTAGCTGCCGGTACAGATAAGGATTTTTAGGAATTTGTGATTTATTGCCAAGCCAGTTCAACAAGATATACTGTAAATACGTGAACACGTTGTCTCCCTGAAGATTTTTAGACTGTGAGGTTATGCTGTATCCATTTCTGGGGCGATTCAACAAGCTCCCTATATGTAGGCCACTGTGCTGCTCTAGCAAGTGTATCTTGGCTGAAGGAAATCCCTTACCTAAAAAAAATGATAATCCTCTCCACTCATACCAACATCAAATCAGTGAAATACACTCAGATAATAATACTTTTTTTAGTCTATATTGATATAGCAATTTATGTTGAAATATAAACCAATAATTGAAGGGCTGTATACCCTACTGCAGTTATAAGTCACCCTATGCCATTATTTTACTGGACAAAAACCTGTCAATTCCCCTTTATCTTGGTGACACAGACTTTGACCCTTGGGGTGGATGGTAGGGTTGTGGTGGTGCAGTGAGGTTGCCATGTCAACAGATTGTGAGATTCAGTCAATGGCAGGGTAATGGCAGAGGGAGATTGTGTCAAGGAAGACGGCAAATGACAGCGCTGTCATCTCGAGAGTGCAGAGACAATCCAATCAAAATGAATGCATGGTTCTTTAACCAAGCTCTTAGACTGAAAAATGATTGTTGCTAAATGTTGACGATATGAAATTATGCTTTAGTGAAGTTTAATGAATATTTGGGATTGTCTTCTCATTGTGGACGATTTAAAGTACGAGCATCACATAGTAGGAGGAATTGTGTGTGATCATAGTTATTTCAAAATCACAGGTGCACACAGGAAATAAAACATCATCATGAACTGTAAAACACCCTCTGTTGAATTTCATATTCTTGTTTATCTAGTTGTGTTTTTCTCTTTTTAATGAAACTAGCGCTGGAGGGCAAGTGTTCGCTCCAAATTTCCTTGTACACAAGGTCAACTGAAAATAAAGACCCTACGGTTTGTTCACCACCAAAGGCAATAGATACAATTCATCATGTTATTACCCACTGGATGAAGAAATGGGATGTAGAAATGTAGAAAGTGGTGCACATCATGTGTCCAGAAGTTTAGGGTGCTGGTTCTGTGAATCACTGTAGCAGGAGCCACAGCATCTGTGTCATTACAGTAAAACCTGCTTGCATTCTTTTTGAGAATAAGCAAAGTTGATGATAAAAGTGTCAAGCGCACACAAAATGTAGGGCCTATTCTTTGCCTATAGTGTTAACACTGGAAAACCAGCTAGTTAGCAAAAACTGCATAATAGCCCCCAAATACCTCACTATTTAACATGCTGTGAGCTTAGTCATTAAAGTTAGCAAAAGCTGCCTTGTATCACCCATCTCACTATCTAACAAGCTATGTTACTTATTTACAAAGGGCTAATGTAACAGACTCTTAATGAGCTTTAGTGCTAGTAGACTAGCTTCAGACAGAGCCACTTTAGCTGTTAACATGTGTTTCCTGTCTTTTTGTTAGGCTAAGCTAAGCTAACTAACAGCTAGCAGTAAACTTTTATTTAGCGTACAGAAACCTTTTTAGTGAATATGTACTTCTTTACACTCTTTAGCGCTCTTGTTTATTGTTGCGATTTTATGGGTGTGTTTGAGCTCTGAATAAGAAGTGTTTAATGGTGTATGCTGCCCTAATGTAAGCATCGTGCTAACAGTTCCACGACTTAATTATTCACACTGTATAGATTGAAAAAGTATCAGTGTGTAGTTGAGTAAGCAATCATTACTGAGTGAAGAAGGTTTATTTTGGTAACATGTGGAGTAAATAGGTGTGAAATCACGTTTACTGTGTATGTTCTGTCTAATTTGATCTGGAATAATCGGGCTAGTAGGTTGTTGCGAAACTTTAAATCTCATAGTAGCAGACAGACTCACTTACACACAGTCACACACAAACTTACACTCACACCTCACAGTTCATTATTAGAGCTCTCCTGTGGGCCGTGGATTACCGTAAGAGTCTTTATTTAGCTCAGCCAATCCTCATTAGACACACACACACATACACACATGGTCATATGCACAAGTAAATGGGTGTGTGTATGTTTCCCATAATGATGTCACAACTAGATTACTACCCATGATTTGGCCCATATAGCAACACAATAAAACACCAGTAAACATATATTATATCTACACACACAGTTATTAGTGGCTATCCTGAGTTTAAAATCTCAGAAAATAGCAGTGGACAGCTCTGTACTTACGATGTCAGAATGAGTAATAACTTTGTCGCTGCGCCGGTGACATGATAATGTTATATAATCACATTTCAGCCTTTGTTGACCATGTCTATGTGTATGCGTGTGTATATGCATCTTCTGAAATTTCACAGAGAAAAGAGGCAAAAGGAGAGAAAGAAAAAAGAGAGTTAACTGAGGGATGGTGGATGGCGATTTGAATTAGAGAGAGAGTAATGATCCTTCAGAATAAAAACGCAAGCATGGGTAAGAGGTTTTTGTTGAAAAGACTCTACAGTAATAGAGGCCGTGGTGTAGGTACAACAGATTGATGGTACTGCAGTCATCATTAAACACAAGAGCAACATGAGCAGAGCTGTTGCACTGTGGCTGTAACCATTTGGTCAAACTCTATGTATATATTACAGATAATTTATCAGTTTTATTAAAATACAGATAAAAGACATTTAAAAAAAACGATTATGCTACTGTTTTTCCAATTTAGTTCTACTAATATAAATTAATCAGAGTCTTTATATTCAACAGTGCTGGTAACAAAACATGGATAATACTGCTGGTGTGACACAGAGGTTGTGAAAACAGGGGAATAAGTGTTTATGTATATGTGCTGTACGGGGGCGGAGCAGTGAGGCTAGAACCAGTGATTAGTTATAATCTGTTTACATCCCCCCCCCAACCACCCTAACCTTCCCAGCTTGCCACCTTTTTATGACCTTGGGCAGCCTCACTGCTCTTACTCTCATCTCTCATGTCAACATAACTGGTTCTCAGCAGACTCCCTGCTGTTCCTCTGAGTGTCTGCTCTTTCTCTTCCCTCGCTCTGCCCCACCTGGCTTTTCTGGGTCTACAGTTTGGTATCTAGCTGCTTGAGGCAAGGCCAAGGTCTATTCAATACACTGGCCTTCCTCTCCTTCCATTATTAGACGTACCTGCCAATATTTACTGCATTCCTCTCCGGGTATGCTCAGTGCTGCTCTTGTTTGTCAATGTCAAGGGGGCAGGCTGTTCAAAAAATTTTCCACTTCCTCAACAAATGCAATATCTGACCTTGAATACTTTTATTTCCTGTATTCCAGATATTTTAGGACCTTGAGTACTGTATATAGCATTATTCCCATACAACTTTTTTTCTTGCTTTACCAAGTCCTCTTGTTGCATCTATATTGTTGCCTTTATATTTCTCTTTCTGTGGCCTCTCTCTCTCTGTTTCTGAGAATGAAGAAATAAAATGTTAGATATGTGGATATTTTCTAAATAAATAGTTGATATAAAGCTGGGAGATTGTGTGTCATCAACAGATGATCAGGGTCCTTCTTTATGAAGCCTATGTTTGCTCACATGCTCATCATGATTGCGCTCCTGTCCCCTTTTTTTTGCAAACTTGATTGTCGGCCACACATTTTTTATATATGTCTTGATTTGATCAGGGACATCTGTCCCGATGAGGGAAAGAAAGATATTTTGTGTTGCCCATTGTGGCCTTTATGTTGGTGAAATTTACCTCGGTTACACAAAACTTTGCCTGTACTGTAGCTACGAGCTCAGATGATTATCGTCAATAATTCAATAATAGTTGATATGCCGGAATTTATTTGGCAGATATGTTTTCTCTTTCAGACAGATATCATTTTAAATTCGACATTGTCATATTTGACACAGAGAAGGAGAATATTATTTTTGCCTACCAGCAGGATGTGAGGTCAAGAAATATTCAACATACATGTAACTTTAGACCAAAGGAAAATGTGTTTAAAATATAAATGATATGATTCATGTATTTCTGAAATTAAAATCTCTGTGCAATTTATGAAATTGCGATTCGGTGTTTAAATCGGTGTCATTAGTGACCAGTCAATGTAACACAGAAGGAGATGTACGTGTTATCATCCCGCTGCACTTGTACAGATAGTGTTCCACTTAGAGCAGTGGTTCAGACACTTTACTTTTTGAGACCTCTCTATCTGTCTGAGTATCTGAACTGGCAACCAGGAAGGGGAGATGACAAAGCACTATTTGCTCCCTCTGCATTGTCAGCGCGTGCCAAAGTGTGTGTGGGTGCGTGTGTGTGGGCACCAACATCAATTTGTATTTGCGTCAGGTCCCTCTCCTGGCTTAATATTCTCACAGGTCTCTGGAGCAGCTCTGCAGTGAACATTTAGCTTTCACACTGAATCAAAGTTTAATCACAGCTATTGAAATTATGTACGCATAGGTCTAAAAATAAACTGACTCCTCTTACATACCAAATTGTATGAAACTTCCATAATCAACTAACCCTTCAATGCCATCAGACAGCAATAGACAGATTTATCGTACCATTGTGTAAATAATAACATTTCTCTGTGACTGTGCACTTTGCAGACCTGGTGTCGGCCACCAACACCACCAACGTGAACATCCCTCAGATGGCTGACACGCTGTTTGAGCGGGCCACCAATGCCAGCTGGGTGGTCGTGTTCAAGGCCCTCGTCACCAGCCATCACATGTGTGTCCACGGCAATGAGGTGAGTGAGCATGATACAGACCAATCACATCTGGGCCAAATACTGTTCAAGCTTTACTCCATTCCATTTGAATTCAGCAAGACATGTATGAAATCTACAGTTAATGTTACTCTTTTAGAGCATGTAAAAGCACTGATTATGAAGGGGGCTTGTCCTATCCACATATATAAGAAATGTGTTGGTAAATAACTGAGGTTACCACTTTGGAGAGTGGAAATTGGTCCTATGAGTCTGATTGTGGTAAAGGGTTGTGTGCTGATAGTGTCACAACTGTGACCACAATTTCTCCAAGAAACGAAGTGAGTCCCGTGGGTCCAATGTGCAAGCAGCTATCAATGGAATCATAACCACTAAAAGGTGGAATATCCACCCATTCATCCATCCAATGCATCCAACCATCCATTATCTTTACAGCTTATCCTTTGAGGATCAAAAGGGGGAGCTGGAACCAATTCCAGCTGTCATTTGGTGTGAGGCGGGGTACGCCCTAAACAGGTTGCCATTGTATCACAGGGCTAACAGACTGACATCCACACAAATGGATGATTAAGAGTCTCCCTTATTAATGGAATCCCAATCATCATGTTTCTGGACTGTGGGAGGAATGAAGTACATCTTGCTAACACACAGAAAGATAGGATTCAGACATCATTGCAGTGAGGCGACAGTGCTACCCTGCTGGACTATGATGTGTTGAAAAGCCAATTGAAAAGTAAAGTGACAAAGTGTTAATGTGTTTTCGTTCTTGTTGGGCTTGGATTCAATTCTTTGCTTCACTGCTTTTGACAGATACTCTTTAATTTGTTTTCTGTCTCTTTCTCAGAGATTCATTCAGTACTTGGCTTCAAGGACCTCCCTGTTCAACCTCAGCAACTTTATCGACAAAACCGGCTCTCACGGTAAGAACAAGATCCGAGTCTGATAGTGCATGTGTGTGTGAGTAGGTGCATGCTTGTGTGAGCACATAATGTATGTATCCAGTTGAGTATAATCGTTCTAATTATTTGGCATGCGAAAAGACACAGCAAGAGATACACACAAATCACAAGAGGGACACACACTTAACTCTAATATGACAATTTAAAAAAGCATACAAAGCACAGATATACATTTTCTGGATGTCTTAAGACTACATGCAAAGAGTGTACTGCAGTTTATTGAAGGATTTGCACTAATATAGACAGATATATTAAAAATGTAGAATAAAAGAAATATATAACAGAAAATATTTTTCTATTTAGGCTATGACATGTCTACATTCATCAGACGGTATGGACGATACCTGAATGAGAAAGCTTTCGCCTACCGCCAGATGGCTTTTGACTTCACCAGAGTCAAGAAGGGGTATGTTAACCATGCTCATCACTGTCTGTGCTGAAATACCTGTTACACCCCATGGCTTTTCTTATCTGTGAGGAATATCTAATCTTTTCTCAGTGCTGAGGGCGTGATGAGGACCATGACCACTGAGAAGCTGTTGAAAGGCATGCCTGTGCTTCAGACTGAGATTGACACACTCATGGAGTTTGACGTGAGTACAACTTTGGCTTGATTTCTACTCTTATTTGAATTGACAGAGTCAGGTGGTGAAGGTTTATTTATTGGTTTTGTCATTGGTCTCTCTTCTCAGATTCATCCCAAGGAGCTGAACAATGGGATCATCAATGCTGCATTTTTGCTTCTCTTCAAGGACCTGGTCAAACTGTTTGCCTCCTACAATGATGGCGTCATCAACCTATTAGGTCAGTAAGTGCACGAGGCCCTCTTGCTTGGCAACCCAGGTATCATAATGAATCTGAACCCACAAACCTCCTGTGCTCTTTACATAGAGAAATACTTCAAGATGAAGAAGAACGAATGTAAGGAGGCCTTGGAGATCTATAAGAGGTTCCTGACCAGGGTGACCAAGATTGGGGAATTCATGAAGCTGGCCGAGGTAGGAAAGCCCTTAAAAGTACATCCATAATTATATATATATAGCTTTGTGGTACTTCATATTATTAACTCTTTTCTGTTCAACAGACAGTTGGAGTCGACAAAAATGACATTCCTGACATTAACTACGTAAGTAAGCACTAGAAATGGCTCTACATGTGTATTGTTTGCCCTCTGGTAGTATTGGGATAAGACTATGATGCACATGAATGCCACCCAATCCACCACTCTCTTACAAACAAACACACACACACACACACACACACCGTCTCACCCACCACCATCTCCCCAAACCAGTGTCTCCACCCGGGGGTAGTGGTGGATCTAACAGACTCCGATGAAGAAGACTGTCCGTTTAAATCTCTGGAGGACCCGGTAACCGTGGATACTGGGAATGCCTTGGTTGAGTGTGTGTTTGCAAGATGGAGTGTCAGCATGTTAAATTCAATTTGACAAACACATTAGACACAACAAATCTTAAAAGCTGTGTGTGTGTGTGTGTTTGTACATGCATGTGGGCATTGCAGTGACTTTCTCCAGCGCCCTCTTACTCTCAAAGCTTTAACACGTGTTTTTCTATGGAAATAGAAACGTAGGCTACACATATGGACCGAGAGTGTGACTCCGGACTCATGTAGGGACGATGAGTTATTCATTACTCCCTGTTTGATTTTTTTGTTAGGCTCCCAGCAGTATCCTGGAGTCTCTGGAAACACACATGAATGGTCTGGAGGACGTAAAGGGCGGAAAGAAGGGGTAAGAAAATGTTAAATAACATACTTTTTATTTCAGTTCAGTGCTTTCTACTCTCAGTTTGACACCCAGATAACAACAGAAGTAAATGAGGCTGAGTAAACTCAGTACTTGTTTTTCATGAGCTGTGTCACTACAAACTAACATAAGTGAGAGAAATGTTGAAAACCGAGAATATAACATAGGCTGGTATGTTTCTATGATTTCCGTTAACCCTTCCTCTCTTTTATTTCCCCATTTATGTTCATTTGGAATCACCAGTGAAGGGTGAGCATTCGCTGTATGTTTTGTTGGGAGTTTACGTACTACTTAGAAAACTGTGTATTTATAGCCATTTCCCTCCCCAAAGTAAACCTACACATTATTCACATGTGAATTACACACCACAACTACTGTAACTATAGGTTCACATGTGTGAATGTGTTCATTGGTGTGATCACGTGTCTGTTATCTGCAAGAGACCCATGTTTTGATGAGCAGTAAGTCACCACATGTGTGTGCCCATCCAGGCATGAAGTGTGAATTGGTATATGAAGGTTTTTGTTCCAAAGTTTGAAGTTGAACAAAAATAGAATACTTTGAACGATTGTTTGCATCAGATGATTGTGTATGTATCAGACATACAATATTGTGCTTTGGATATAAACTCTCTTCATATGATCACATATGACTCAATCTGTCTTTCATATTTGTTTGATTTCTTCAGTTTAGGTTTTTAGACATAATAATAGATCCATCAAATAGTTTCCAGCCTTTCCCACAAATATCTGTCCTTTTCAAATCAAGCACTAACTCCTTCTCTTCTACTCTTTCAGGTCTCCAACAAAGGTACGATACAACTTTGATATAGCCTCTTACTTTTTCTTAGTTGTTCTGGTCTGATGTTCCACTGAAACAGGGTTACCCTCGTCTGTCTTTCAGGGATCGCCGACAAACAACGTGTCCCCAACATCGACTCCATCCAAATCTTCCAACGCTGTTCCCACACTGCAGCCTCCTCCCGGGGAGAGTGCTGGTGCCGCTGCTTCAGCCGCTCCCGAACCAGTGGAAGAGTAAGTGACTGTTTTCTGTGACCTCTCTGTGTCGTATCATCTTGGTTGTACTACACATTGTTGCACAGAATACTTAAAAATCTTTTTAAAATATAAATGTTGAACAGTGAATGGTCCCTGCACTTTCAAAAAACAATAACATCATAGCTAATTTTGTAGTACCCATAGAGTGTAGTCAGAACATCCCAATCATTACTGTGCAGACTCTATATGAGCAAAATAACAGCATTTGTATTATATATTAGATATTTTTGCTTCATTACTGGGTAGTAAGAGGAAATTTAGACAAGTTTATAAACAGTCTTTGATAGTAGCAGATCATCTCTATGTTTATTTGTGTCATATATTGTGACTCATAGGCTCCTGAGTCTTCCACTTTGTTCTGAACTGAAATAATATAAAATGATTGGATGCATGGCTATGATATTGTAAACAGACATGGCTAGTCCACAGAGGATGAACCCTACTGACAATTAGGGATCCTCTGACTTCTCATCTGGGGCCATGAGGTTGATATTCTTGGTTTTGAGTGAAATATTTAATTCAGATTTTTTCCTAGGATAAATATAAACTTGTGTCATCCCTTAACTTTTGCTCCATCTTCAGGTTGAAGTATATTACATGCCCAATACTTAGGTTTCTAACCAGCTACCAGGGCAATCAAAATGTACAAAGCTGAATCAAGAACAGAGAAGGAACCTTACATCATTCTCCCTCTCTATTTCTTCCCAATCCTTCAGTTCCTTGCTGGACCTGGATCCTCTGTCCTCCTCAGGTCCCTCAGGACCATCAGCTGCCCCTACATCTTGGGGAGGTAAGTCTTCCTCCTCATGTCAAATCACATTCATTTACATTGTATTGTGGATGTAATCAATAGTATTTTAATTATATTTCATTCCATCTTGATGGATGAGTTTGTCTTTTGAAATTTTTTACATTTAAATTAACTCTCTCAAATTAACCAAGTCTATCCTCTTATCTGTATTCTGCTTCCGTAGATCTTCTTGGATCAGGTGAGTGTCACTCTTTGCTTCACTTTAACTCCAGTCTCTAGTATAGATCTCAATGTAATTTATTCTCTTTCTCAAGTAACTTTAGTGACGTAGCCTGAAAAAAACATCAATTTCCAAATTCTGAGTTTTCAGATAATCATGAATGTACCAGTGGGAAACTGTTACCTCCCTGTTTGTCTCCTCAAGCTGTTCTCTTTAGACTGAGTGTTGTCTTTGTTTCTCTCTATCTTCCCTCTCCTCTCTCCCTTCACATATTTCATTGTCTATTTTTGTTTTTTGATGGGGGCTTTTTTGGTTGGTTGTTTTTTATTGGTTGATTATGACCGGATGGTGTTTATTCAACTTTAATTTGGTTAAAAATTGATTTTGCTTTGATCTGTCGATTCCAACTGATTTGATTTGGTTTTGATTTGGATTTGACCTTTGTTTGGGTTTGATTTTCGTTCACTGTCCTGAACGGTGACTCAATTGGTTATTTTTGTTGCTTTTTTGGGGGGATTTATTTTGGTGCCTTTCTTTGGGGATTTCGAACACTCCGTTGGTGCTCGCAGAAATGGGCGATTCCTTGCTATCTGAACCCACCCTCACAGCAGAGCCCACCCCCTCCTCTGCAGCAGCAACGCCCACCCCTGCAGCAGCAGAACCCGGAGTCTCTCTAGCTCCTCCCACTAGCACAGCAGCTGCCACCTCCACTGGTGCCGCCAATATGGATCTGTTGGGAGGTCAGTGAGCTTCCAGAAAATTCTCTACGAAAGAATCACTCTGGGAAGCTCAACCCTAAAAACCATCATGCAATATGAAAACACAGACATGCATGTACAAACACAAAGAGATAGTTGACAGAACTTTGCGGTGATTTTTTTTTAATACTGCAAGCAAAGTTACATTATCAAAAACCAGTCAACTCGTACAGATGCATTGATGCACACATCCATCATTCTCAACTTTCTCAAGAGTTATAAGTAATAGAATCATTATTTTGATAAATTGTTTAAAATGTAAAAAGATCAAATCAATTGGTAAATGATGTAAACACTGTAAACACAATATCAATATCTTTTTTTTTCTATATTTCGAAAATGTCCGTTGCAAATCTCTGGTTTTCCCCAATAACATTTTAAATGTATGTCCTTTTTAATTTTATATTGTCACTTTTAATGAAAGTGGTATTCTCAACAGCCACGACAGCCTCACCTTTTCAAATAAGCTCATATCGCCTTCCTCTCTTTCATGAGCCACCATATTTTGGCAGTTAGCTCCTCTTAGCTAGTGCAAAAACAAGGCCAAAGATAACTTTGTCCATTTGTTTTTTCACTAATTGCTTTGTTTGTTTTTTATGTTGTTGTTTTTCACTTTAGTTAGGTGAGCCAAAGACCAATTTACACATGGTGGACAACAAAGACATATTCTAATTCTATTGTAATAATATTCTAATATTCTAATTCTGAGACTTGGGGTTCATTGTCGTAAAATAACACAGAACACAAAACAAAAGCTAGAGTGACCACCGATAAAGACTCTGTCTTTGTGTCTTTCTTTAGGAAACACCAAATGGAGCTGACTGCTGTAAAATTGGCTGAAAAAGTTACAATAATATAAAGTGTCATTGGGGAAAATAGGTTTATCAAATAGGAGCAAATGTTTGATGAAATGGTGTTGAACTGATTCCAAAATGTAAACTGTGAAACTGATAATGACTTGAGTTTTAATTATTTCTTAAATTATTTCACACATTATATGGTTATGCCTGCTCACATACATAAGCATACTGCTACACTCATTCTCCACATGCTTAGTGTTTGATAGCCCGGCATGCTTTTCTTCGACCTCAGTGAAAAGCAATTCTATCAAACCCTGTCACATGGCTACAGCTACAGACGGCAGCTGTAACACTTGTAGATTCCAGGCTTAGTCTGCTCTTGGTGCACTAAAATATTCTTTGCTGTAGTGCCTCCTGTCTGTATTTCCATTTGTCCATTCACCTGTCAGTCATTAATGTCATGAATCAATGCTGCTGTGCGCTACAGTTCAATACTTTCTGTTTCCTCCTTAAATACTGCAATCTTACCTTTATTTTCCTGATGTTCTCTTTTCCTCCCTGTTTTCTCTTCTGTCTCTGTCTATCTGGGCATCTCTGTCCTCTGCTTGGGTTTGGTGTGAACCTCAGACGCCTTTTCCACACCTGCTCCTGCCACTGAGGCCTCTGCAGCAGCAGCCGAAGGTGGGGCTGCAGCTACGTCTGCCCCAGCAACCAACGCCGGAGCTGGTGGGTGACTGAGAATCTGTTTGTGTGTGTGAGAGACTTTGTGTTTGAGTCAGTGGTGGGAAGTAGAGTTGCTGTCCTGGACGTGGTAAAAATGCTCCTCTCCCCCACAAAAATCTCTGCTACTGATATGCCTCATTAGCTGTGGCCAATACTTCCGTGATATTTCGTGACAATATCCAAAATTAGCATTGTGCACAGCTAGCGGCTAGTCTGTTACGACCCCTTTAAATGCCAGGTAAAGAGTGAAGGCTGACATTTTCTAAAGACACATGTTGGCCTGAGCCAGCTGGCCAATCAAAGCAGACTGGGCTTTATCAAGAGGGGAGCTAAAACCAAGTGTTTCAGACAGAGACTGAACAGAGGAGCTGCAGCGAAGGACACTATGGGGACAGTGAAGCGTACTGAACATTACAGCATGTAAACATTTTCAAGTTATAACACAAATAAAAAATAGGACTATGATCATATTATGTCTCCTTTAACAAACAGAAATCACGGTGGCGTCGAAATGCCCATACAAGTCTTACAATTCCTCAAAATACATTTAGCTTTAGCTTAAGCTCACTTAAGCAAGACTTAAATGTGGGACTTCTTTAATTGAGTATCACAACCATGAACAAAAATATGTTTAATAACTTACAGAACAGTGTGTGTGTATGTGTGCGTGTGTGTGTGTGTGTGTGTGTGTGTGTGTGTGTGCTTTTGTGTCTCAAGATCCACAATTCATTACTGCTGGTGTTGTCTGGACAGTGCTCTTGCCTCTTATCTTTCCACCAAGGGCATTTGGTGGTTGTAGTTGCGTTTATGTTGTGGTCTGTTGTTTAGGTTTATGGACTGTGAAGGACTTGCTTCAGTTTTTTGGTCTCTCATAAAATCGTTTAGCCCCTTTAGCTTCAACAGTTCCAACTGACAGTAGCTTGTTGGAGCTCTATACATCTTCTCCTCCTCTCGGTCCCCTCATGTCCTTTGTCATTCCTCTCTCCTCAGCTTTCATGATTAAAGCAGTATTTTCATCATCATCATATGACACATTGACTTTTATTCAACAGACTGTCTAACCTTTCCCCCTCCCTCTTCATGTGCCATCCCCATCCCCCTTCTTCCCCAAAGACCCCTTTCGCTCCCTCCGACGGTAACATCAGCGCAGCCTCAGCGGGTGTAGACCTTTTCGGCATGATGACAGTGGAGAGTAATAACCTGGGTAGCTCGCTGGAGGCCTGCTTTAGCTCGGTGGTGCCCCAGCCCTCCCCCTCCCCCTCCCCTTCTCCTTCACCACGCTTCACCTCCACATCCAGCACCATCACCACCATCGCAACCATTTCAGCTCCCTGTAGCCCCCAGCGCCGCCAACCCTACGACTGACCTCTTAAGCGGTAAATGTTAGCAACATGTATGGTTCTGATCTCCCTGTTTGGACTCATTGACTGGCATCTCCCTGGCTCTCTAGCCTGCCTGCCACCCTCTCCCCTTTCATTACCCCTCTTTTGTTCTTCTTTATTGATTTCATCCGACTAATGTGCACATCTTCAAGGCCTCTTTCATTTCACAGTTGCTGCTGTGTGTGATCATCACCTTCATCTGAAAGAGTCTGAGATTTTTAATATCCCTGTCTCCGGGCGTGCATGTGTTTGTAGATCTCTTTGATTCCATGCCAAACACAAGTTTCACCAAAGCTGACCCCGCTCCTAGTGTTGACTTTTTTACAGCAGGTATTGCACCCTCTGAACATCTCACGTTTGTTCCCTCTCTCATATCCTGTCTTGCAGTGTGTGTGTGTGTGTGTGTGTGTGGGTGTGTGTGTGTGTTTTTGTGTGTTTTCTCCAGCTTTGTCCTTGGCTGTGATCAGGAAAATTAGACTGCCCTCTTATGGGTCAGCTAAAAGCTATTGAGCTGTCTGAAACATTTTCCGGCATGAGACGCGTGCAATGCATTTGCGGTTGATGAATGTGCATCATAATGTGTGTGTACATTTGCGTGAGGTTGTGTGAGTGTGTGTCAGAGTTTTAAACATCATCTTCACCTTGCCCTCCCCAGCAGATGTGTTCACCTCCCCTGACCCCATGTTTTCATCCGCTCCTGACACAGGAGCCATCATGAACCTGTTTGGTGGTGGGTAACTCTCATGACTGTCCGCTCTATGCCATACTCCCCTGTTCATGAAAGCATCATCATCAAAGAAGAGGACATATAAGGAAACATTTGAGATTTAAAAAATAGATTGCCTTCTCTGTGGATCATGGAAGTATAACAAACAGATGAAGCTTGGTCATGTTGAAATAGTTGAATTATTTATGAGATGCAAGTAATGACTCAGGAGTTCTTTCTTCCTTGCCTGAAAGTGTTATGATGATAAAAATAAAAAAAAACTAGGAGCAGAGAAGTATGTATGTAAAAGCTTTTGTGCCTGTTGAAAGAGTGTGTACAATTCCAAAAGCAATATTGTGTGTTAACAATGAATGTATTGAATGCATATATTTATCCTTTCTGCCTTCCTCCCTAATTCTACACACTTTTGTTTGGCATTACCAGTGTGAAGCTGGAGGCTGATTAATACCCCTTCTTTGCCCTCATGCTGCGATGGAAACTGCACTTTGCCCTGCCACGGTTTGATTTGTGTTGACCTACCAGAGTCCACAGGAGGAGACGCCTCAGCTGCTGCCGCTCCTGCTGCCCCTGGTGCTGAGCTCATGTCAGGTAAAAAAAAACCTCAGCTTTAAAGTGCCAGCCTGCATGTAAAAGTGCACATTTGAGGTCATATCAACATGACTATGTTAACATGGAAACCAATATTCCCATACTAACCCAATTAACTTACAAGTCGGAATGAATCACTGCCATGTCAACAGCCTATTCTCATTACCTTAAGCTGACAGAGATCATACTCGGGATAAGCAATAATCAAAGGAAGACATGTGGAGTGTTCTGATTAGTCACATTAGAGTTTCGGAGCCATGTCGACATACAAAAGTAACTAACAGTTTGGCAGCAAGAAGGAGTTAGAGTTATTGCAAAATTAGAAAAAACACACCCAAAATGGTGTACGCATGGAACATAAATATTTCAGGTTGAGCGTACTGGTGTAATCAGTCATAGATTGTAAGCTCTGTAACATGTAAACGGGACTATGAATACTATGTATTAAGTAATATTACCAACTCATGTTAACACCAAAATCCAAATAATGTATTTCTATGAACAAGGTTAATTGTCGGAATATTGGTGTCTGTCCCTGTTGCATATTTCCATTTCACTGAAACACACCACTGCAGATATTAATAACTCATTACTAATCGCATGCAGGGTGGTTGTGCGTCTGTCTTTATATTCTTTATGTGGTATATTTTTTTAAGCCAGATTCTTGACATCTTGAATGTGATTGTAAACAATATGTTTTTTATGTAGTTATTGTTTCTATTATGTTTGGTTATTAAATAATATTAATTGTTGTTAATTAACCCTCATTAGACCCTAATTAAATTCTATTCCATATTTTTTCCATTGTGAACTTGAGAACGACTGCTTGTTGCTAGTTCAGTGTTATGTTGTTAAAGTCCCATGGATCTTTGTACATATATGGTTGTTTCAGAATCATCATTGCATCATAGTCCCACTGTTGTTAGTCTTTGGGGAACTCCGTCCTGTCTTCCCCACATTACGGGACTGTTCAACCGGTAACCATGGTAACAGTTACCTTTGCAACATGCGCCCCGCTCACCTGGTTCCTGGTCATCTTCTGTCCTGTGCCACTGGCCTCCATGTTATGTAACTGATGGTGTGCGATACTACTGCTTTGAGGCGTAACTCTTTCTTTCCCCCCTTTTCTCTGTCACTGGTGCAATAACATCTCATTGTTTCATTATCACCCGCTCCTTTAAAACCTCATTGCATTTTTTCTCTCTCTCTCTGGCATCTCTGCTTTTTACTTTCCTCTCCCTCTCACCCTCTCCTCTCTTTCTCCATCTGGCTATTGGGCTGGCTCATTGCTTGCTTCCTGCCATTTGATTGGGTGAGTTTCCCTTGCTCTTTAACACGCTAAATTCCCACAGTGCACTGCTGCATTGCAGCACGGCAAGCTCAGCTGCACTGTCCCTTCCACCACCAGATGCGTGATGGTAGCAAAGTGACTGTGAAGTAGCAGCGATATTTAGCACTTCTCTAGTTTCATTTCAGCTGCAGTGCTTTTGCCCCAATTCCACCTGCACTCATACACAGACAATGAAAATATTCATATTTATCCTGCGCCCCTGAAAATCATGAGTATGACGTTAGGATTGTTACTTATAGATCTGTTTGTCACATGTGGTAACATATTCTACTTTATATTCATACCAGACACTTTTAGAGTTAGATTTGTTCATATTATTTGATTGGAAATTACAATAGTAACAAGGAGCTGACACTTGTCTCCAGCAGCAGATCTAACCATAATATTACAACCATTTTTAACTCTCAGTCTTTATACAGATTCTGTAATCAAATGGTGTTTTTTGATATAAATATAAAAAAAAATGGCAATTTCCCAGATTTCTTTCGAAGATACTTTACGTTTTATCCTTACTCCACATAGCAGTTCACATTCCAGTGCTCTTCTCCACTCGCTGTTGTCATGGAGACACCTATCGGTTGTCATGGCAATGCCAAGTAGTATGCTGCTGAGTGTGAGGATAGCCTGCATTGAAGGATGCTAATATCTCCCTCTGTCTCCCCTCAACTCCCTCCCTCCCCACCCTCTTCCCTCCCGTAGTATTTGATGGCCTAGGGGATGTAATGAAGCCCACTGTGACCCCTCAAGCAGGCGATGTTGACACCTCTATGGCTAACATGGCGAGTAGTAAGTAGTCATTTAGATGACCTGAGTCAATTTCATAGATACTGATTGAAAGAAAGTAGCTTTGTTTTTTGAGAGCAAGGTAGGAGATCAATAAATGCCAGTCTCTTCTTAAATGTGACATTTTTAAATGAATTAAACAAAATATGTTTAATTATCAGTTTTGGAGTGGTTGTGAAATAAGTCAGACTTTGGAGAAAGAGTCAGGCTAACAAAGTCTTTATGCTAAGCTACAGTAAACTTAATGTCTCCTGGCTCGAGCTCTGCACTAAACTTACACGTGACTGGTATTGATCTTCTGCTCTCACTCTCAGATACAACATGAGTAAAAAATTTGAATGTTGAACAACTCCTTTAATTCACTTGTAACTTGTGCATCAATTCCTGTGTGTTAATAATAATGTCAGTAAATGAAACAGTGATTTTGCAGTACCGCTCTTCTTCTCTCCCCCCCCTCTCTCTCTCTTTCTCTGTCCTTGTCTCAGATCTCTCAATGGGATCCGCAGCGGCCCCTCAGGTAGCTCCCCCCAGTTGGGGTGCTCCCATGGTAAATGTTGTCTGTGTCTTATAGCATGGAGTGGAGCCGCATGGCAGCGACAGACAGGGCGTAACCTGTAGCAGCAGTCGAAAAGCATTGCCTTCATCTGGCTCTCCAGGTTCCAGTGCCCTATCAGAGAGCTCTAGGACACTGAGAGGTGTGGAGTTGAAACGAGCCGTGTGGCAAAACTCTGGTGGAGTTTATCAAAATGACAGATCCCATTGAATCTCTAACAGATCATATGGGTTGGTAGAAAATGAGAAAATGATCAAAAGCAGGGGCAGATATTTAGTTTGGTTAATAACATTCAGTCTGCTCCACCAAAAAATATTTTATATTTCTGGAATATCTACTGGAGAGTGATGAAATGGCAAGTTAAGAAGCTGTTGCTTGGAAACAGCTTCTTCTTCTCTTGAGTAAATACTTTCGCCAAAGCCTGATAGCGTCCAGGAAAGACACCGTCTGGTTCTGTCCCTCATCGCTGAACTCAGTCTTCCATCGACAGATTTCCTTCTTTTGTAAACTTCCATCATCTTTTTGGCCACAGTACACTCGGTGAAGGCTTCTTGCAGCCAGCTTCCTTTCTGCACTTCAACTCCATGCATGTGCAAATAGAGGATGAGGGCTCATAGGTCAAATAGGGTTTGTGTTGTGTCGTGTTTGTCTTAATTTGGTGTGCTCGTCCGTTTTCAGCGTTACTTTTGTATGTTGTCAATTGTGTACTCTTTGGTTTTAAGTGTGTGTATACATTGCTTTGCAGTGTGTGTCTGTCTTATATGTTGTGTTGTAACATCCCAACTCCTCCCCTCCCTTCCCTCTCCTCCCCTCCCTCCCCACCTTTAGACTATACCCATGGGTGTCCCTACTTTTATGGGGAGTCACCCCTGCTACAGCATGGTAAGACCACCAGTCCAGTCCAGTAATGTTCCTACACCAGTAACATTACTGGACACTGATGGACAATGACCCCCCCTCCCTTTAGGTATCCCTCCCTCTCCTCTGAAGGCGGACGCTGTGTCTCATTTTCTCTTTCTCCTTTTGTCCGTATCTGTGTATAAGTCCGGAGCACCGGGTATAGGAGCTCCCATGATGCCCATGGCGAGGCCAAGTTTCCCAGCCACCGGAGCGACACCCGGAGCACCGGTAACACAACTCACTCTTGAATGGGTTAAACACACATTTATGATACATTCCCATCTATGCAGCTGCTGTAACCAAAGAATTGAAGTGCTGAAAGTAATTGTGTCTGCAGATGTCTCCTGGAGCAGGCCAGAGCCCCAGAAAGCCCCCACCTCCCAGGAACGCTCTGGATGACCTCAATATTAAAGACTTCATGTAGACGGACTGACCCGAAACCCCCCAAGGTACACAATGCATCTCTTTACATGTAGTAAATTGTATCATGCTGCGTTAACAGGTTTAAAGTCGTTCCTTTAATAAAAGGTTTCACTAAATGAATAAAAGGACAAATGTTTATACTGAAATACTGGATGCAACTGCCTCTATAAATACTTGAATGAAATGATCTAAGAAGGGACCTTTTCCTTTTCGCTACTTCCCGAAAAAAACGTTGTAAGATTATCTTCAGTCCTGTGTCTCGAAGGTGAAACAATAAGCTGCTGGATAGTGTTATATGTTGTAGTGCACCTAATGCAGAGGGCTGTGGATATTTGAGCGACTGGACTGACACACAACTCCAGAAGAGGGAGAATGAAGACACATTATTTTGATTGTGTTATTACAGATCCCTTTCTTTCCTCTGTAAATTATATTTCTTTTCATCTTCTGCAAAATAAACAAGTATCCTGTTTGCGCAACATTATAACCCTGTGGGAACATGTCAATATTTGCGTAGCAAAGGCATAATTGGATAATGGAGTAAGCTTCTTTTTTGCTTTTAAAGAGCAGCAAAGATTTTATTATTTGACATTCAAAGGTGAAAATAAATCTTGACGAGCTGTTCTCTCCATCACTGTGGCTGTCTGCATGCATCTGGAGTAGCACAATATATTTATCGTGTTCGAACAATTGATATCTTGCGTGTACAAGATAAAAAATAGAACCATCCGAGCTTTAGGGAACCAAAGGGAAATGTTTTTGAATTGTTATAATCTTATATTTGATCTGTTGGGTGGGCATGCTCTTATTTGGACCCCAACTTTATTAGAGCTCACTTGTTTCTATTGAGACCCCTCGTTTTTAATGAACTCTCCATCCTCCATCTCTCTGCTCTCTGCTGTCTCTGCAGGTTTATTGTATCTGGAGCTCCGTGGATGTGGTCGTCTGCACTTCCCCACTGCCTCCCCCCTCCATCACGCCCCCGGCCCCTTCAGCCAACCAGCCATCACATCAACAACCTTTGCCCACTGAACTCCCACCAGCCGTGACCCTCCTTATCTAATGTTGTAGCACAACTGTGAATGTGAACCCCTAGATACAGAAAACAAAATTCAGTTTATGTGTGTGTGGGTGTGCGTGTTATTCAGTGTTAACCTTTACTTAATATACCACTGGAAAAAAACGAACAAAAAAAAACTAATAGATGTGTATTTAGATTCATTCTGGATATCTGCATATCAGCTGACTTGGAATGGTGGATATATGTTGGTTTCTTTGCGCATCTCCCAGAAGAGGACTGTGTTGTTAAATGTGGACAATGTTCAGTGTGTGTAACTTCACTGGCCAACCCCACACTCCCACTCTTCCTTAACCCATGTCATCCAAACTAATACTGAGCTATGTTTATGTCATTGAAGACTTGGTTGTTCCTGCTCGGCCATCCATCCTCCCACCTGTTATTAATCCAAAATGTACCTGAACACAACTTGCAATCTAATTCCGGACTTCTTGTTGAACACATCTGGTTTCGTTTTGACTTTATCGTTTTGTAGGGATCGCACGAACACGCAAAGGTTTGTGAAATGTGTTCAAATCGACATGTTTTAAATGATAGATTATACATATTTTCTTTATTTTGAGAAGATACAAAAGCGTATCATATATTTTTAGTTATGTCAAATTATATGGTTGAGAAAAAAAAGGCAAGTAGACTCAATAAACCTCCCCTCCTTCTTTGTACATATCTCTAAATCTGTAGTCAGAGTCAGTATTGAATGGAAACTTTGAGTGTTTTACTGTTCCGCCCTCTGCTGGTGTGGAGTGATTTTGCATTGTAGCGCGCAGCACTGATCAATCTGGGATGCATCCTGCAAAGTGCTCACTAAGAGCTACTGTCCTCTTCTCAGTCTCCATATGAAACAACGAAAGAGACAAGGAAGCATCTGATTGGAACGTGGCCCCAGTCCTACACTGTCACTGGAAGTCTTGGGTACTCAAGTATACGCTGGATGTTCTGTGTGTTGTTTCTTTCCAAAAGTGACTGTATCTTAATCCATTGTGGCATTAATGACGTGTTGAAAGAAAAATAAAGATGACTATGACACATGAAATCAAAAAGAATGCGGGTAAATAATGTTTGCCGAGTATTCATATGAAGGCTGTGATGTTTTTTTGTGTTTTTTTTTAAGTTTTTATTTTATTTTGGGTTATTATGGATGGCATCGCCCTCTCTCCCTCCCTCACCCCTACCTGCATGTGAGTCCAAATGAGATGCAATAAAAGAGAAATACACTGATCCAAACCATCCTCACGGCTCATCACTTATCTCTGGTCTGCTTGGTCTTTCAAATTCAACACTTTTATTTGTTTGTGTATTATCAAACATGGGCACAATACAAGATGGTATACACAAAAACACACACACACAAACAACAATAAGATGTTGTCTTTCCTACTGCATAAACTGAAATTATGGAAGTCGTTATCTTTGTCCTATCAACATAGTACAATTCGTTGTTCGAATGTTGGTGTTTAATGAGTTTTACCCTTATTTTAATTTTGTAGGTCATAAAAAGTTCAGTACTTACCATCGTAGCAATGAAATATAAGAATCCTAAAGATGGAAGATAATAAATGACACAACTTAGAAAATATAAATTAAACTTATTAAAAAGGAATAAAGATGCCAGTAACACAACAAAAATCTGACCTGTCTAACTGTTGCGGGTTGAGAGGAATTTTGAGTAATGTTTTTGACAAGGGATAAAACTGTTTTACTTTCAGGTCAACATTTACTACGATATCCCGAAAAACACTTACTGATATTATTTAGTGTAACTGTACAGGAGATATATAATCAAAAATCTTTTTCTTCCTGTATTTTGCAACATAATGAGAGAGATGAAATGTTGATTTCAGTAAATGATGGGTAGGCTTAGATATGACAAGGTTTGGTTTGGAGGCGTCTCTCTTGGTTGTTTCCATTTTTATGATGTCCTATCCATATCCTCATTTTACAACAATTAGAAAAAAAAACGCTGCAGTCAGCACCTAAGAATACCTACAGAACTTTCTTATGAGCAGTCTTTGGATCTTAGAGTCTTTTAAAAAGTGACGTCCAATCTGTTTCTCGTTGTAGATCCATTGCTCTGGAAGTTCAGACCTCTTTACAGAGACTTGGGTCTCCGTGGATCCAGTGGCAGATCTGGGCGTATTTGGCCGGAGTGATCCTCACGGCAACGTTAAAGTCCCTCAGCTCACCTCCCTCCACCTCCACCCACCGATGGCCCGAGAAGACCCCGATCACCCTCCTCTGCCACTTCCCTTTCCCGCCTTCATCTCCCGCCTCCTGCCTCAGACGAACATAAACACCAGCGCCTGTCGCCCCGGGCTGTGCGTCGCACTGCTGGTACATCAGGTTGTCGGACTCCTTTGTCACTGAGCAAAAACGGTAAACAACCTTTTCGTCCCCGTGCCCGTCCAGCAGGCTTTTGTCGGCGTCGTAGCCTGAGAAGTGGATCCGTGCCAGTGGAGCAGTCGATGGAGCCACTCCGAGCGCCATGGGCTTCTGCTTGACTTGCCTTTTGAGCTCCAGAAGAGCGTAGTCGTAGTCAGAAGAGGCCGAGTTGGTGGAGTCCTTGCCGTGGAGCCATCCTTGAGGGATTTGGGTTTGTTTGACTCGAGTCCAGCGGAAGACGGGCTGCTTTCTGGGTTCAACGCTGCGGCCGACGCGGCTGAGCCCTTTTCGTTTCCTTCCTCTTTCAGTATTTCCAGCCCCAGTTTCCACGTGACCTTCCACCCTTCTTCCTCTGCGTCTCCCATTTCTGCCTCTTGCCACATCTCCATCTAAACCGTTCTGCTCCTCACCCTCCTCCATCGTCTTCTCCTCTCCTCTCCTCCCACCCCTCTGTCGCCCCCCTCTCCTCCTTCCTCCTCTTCTTCTTTTGGCCTTGAGCTGCAGCACTCCTACTCTGAGCCTCTTGGAGCTCTCCAGGTAGCCGGCGCCGTCGTGGATGCAGTGGGCCGCCGTCAGCACGTGCTTCTGGGACACCAGGACTCCAGAGCATCCGTTGGAGAGACGAACTGCTGTGGAGAACGGGTAGTTGGTGATAAAATGTGAGTCGGAGATCACAAAGCGCCCGTCTGCTCCGTAAACCTGTCGTTTCCTTCTTGTGTGGATCTCTGAGTGGGCTGGCATTCCTGCAGACGTGTTTACAAAACCTTGAAAGCTGATATCGGTATGCGTGCGTGTACCGTTCTCATACATTGTCTCGTATCCCAGAATCCTCTCTTGCTCCGTCCGGTCAACAGGTGGTAACTTTTCTTGACACTCGATCCCACAGAGTGTCTTTGCACTCGCTTTCTCCCCATCCTCCTCCTGCCCTCTGAACGACAGGGTGTTTAACAGCTGTGTGTGCGTGTCCAGCAGCACCGGGAGGCTCTGCCTGGGCCACCTGTCGGCCTTGCTGCCTCCATCTTTGGCAAACGCCACAGATACTGTGAGGGCGGCCGTGCAGAGCAGCAGATACTGACCGTATAGGAGGCCCATTCCACTGGAGAGAAAGATACAAAGAAGAGAAATATCACTCGGTGTTAAAAGAGTTAAATGTTTTAAACAAATAATAGAGAAAATACAAACAGCACCGACTCCCTCAGGCCTAGCAGGCTTTTTTGTATAACTTATTAAGCCAGCAGAGGGCGCACAAGCTCAGTTTCTGAGCAAATCTCCTGGCAAAAAAGTTGATTATAAATTGTCAATGTGTCTGCAACTGAATAAAACAGGTCACGGTAACATTATTACATGGAACAGCCTATATAAACAGCTGACATCAGCTAATTATGATTATAATGCAAGTATAACTAATATAACTGCAAGTATGATGCTATTTTTAGAAATTAATAAATCTAGGAAAAGACAGCCAGAAGTCAAAGATAATTTAGATTATATGTTCTAAAATGGCTGTAGTACATATGAGCCTAGTGTGTGATTGTATTTTTGTAAGGATTCTCACTTCTGTGAATTAATGACACAAAAAGACAAATTAAGCAAGAAAAATGAATTAAAAAAACGTTCCTACCTGCAAACATTCACAAAACAACCCTACAACTTCCTGGCAATATTCTTCTCCTCCTCATCAATAAAAAAACCTCTCAGTCCAAGCAGCT
This sequence comes from Pseudopleuronectes americanus, assembly GCA_038501795.1. Classification (NCBI taxonomy): domain Eukaryota; kingdom Metazoa; phylum Chordata; class Actinopteri; order Pleuronectiformes; family Pleuronectidae; genus Pseudopleuronectes; species Pseudopleuronectes americanus. The sequence goes on along the minus strand of CM076734.1, from coordinate 9,477,024 downwards.
TCCAGCAGATGGGCTTCCATCATTCCCTGGGCTCCAGAATAACAAGAACAAGTAGAAGCTGCAAGATCCTGAGAGAAATCGACATCATCCCACTGTGAGGCCGGGAGAGGAGACAGCCGGGCAGACAGGGAGGGGAGTGTGTGAGGTGGGAGTGAGCCTGGAGGGCTGCGAGCATGAAGGAGGGTTTTTATCATGTGACGACAGTTCAGGTCAAAAGTGGAGCCATGTGGATATGAATACTGGTCCCCCCCCACTGGACTCTGCAAATATTTTTACAACACAGGGAGTTAAAAGACATTCATTTCGATGTAAAGCTTTTTACAGAGAAAAATGTTGCCTTTGATTGTGTGTGTATCTGGTGCTTTAAGATTTATGTCAAGTGGCGTTTGAAGTGTGTCCACCCACCCACACACACAAACCTCCTATCTGAGGAACCAGTATTTGGCCCATGTTGGTTTATTTTGAGTGTGTGTGTCTCTCTGCTCGGTGCAACAAGAGTTCATTCAGTACAGCAGTGCCTCCTCTCTACTTGATTAGATGCTTTAACAAAAACACACACTCATGCACCTACACACACACATACACATGAATCAAAGGCACAGTAGTTCTCATCCTGACAGGTAGCTTGTGTTGATGTTGCAGGATTTTGTTTGAGTAAATCATCTTAAAGCTTCTGCCGCTAAGAAAATAAAACAATAGAGATTTTAAGGTCATTGTTGGTCTTGTAAACAACAGTCAGAGCTTTCTTGAGCTTTCAGTCAGAAATGGAGATAGACATTTGATGAACATTTATTCTGTCCGAACACTAGAAGTCGTAAATCTTAACATTTAAGCTGTTGATTGATGGTTCTTGAAGTTGTTATTATTTATTATTAATTACACAGACAAACATGTCTGTGTGATGCTGGATGGAGAAGAAATCCTGCTTTTATTTTGACATGTTTAACAAACTTTTACATCCTGTTTGTAATCGATCCTGACTGATGATGTTCCTATCTCTACAAGCTTCTTAGGTTGTATGGGTGAGATCCAGTCAAATGAAAGGATCCGGTCTATCCATGAAAAGATTGCATAAATGTTTGTGTTGGGGTTCAGCCAGAGAGAGGAGTCACCATCTGTCTCTATTGTTTAACAACAGACGAAGAGACAATGAGGAAGAGGAGAGACGGAGAGGAGGGAATCTTTTTCTCCTATGGACAGATTTCATCATCCCAGTGGAGTCACTAACATGCAAGATGCTGTCATGAAACTCAACATGTATGTAGATTAGATCAAAATCAAGCTCGTCTGTTTCTTAATAAAAAAAGTTTTTGCTTGTGCTGGATTCAATTTGAAAATCCGGGAGCTGAAGAGGTAGAATTGATTTGAACCATCCAATGAAAGTGGTCACGCAAACGTGATAAACAAAAAGTATAGATATTCCTTCAAGTAGCATTAACTTATTTGAGGGTGATAAGCTGATTGACAAGTTTGATTTTGACAAGTTATTTGATGATATAAAAACGAAGTGAAACACCACAGCAGTGGGACTGACTTCTGATTGGTTGTGCAGGTGTATTGACAGGACCTTTACAGAGGCTCAACCCCCTGATCACCTCTGCACAGACTCCAAATGCAAAAGCTTTAGTATCTGTGATATTTTAGCTACGTGCTTCAGGATAGTTAGAGGAAGTGGACAGACGTTCTTTATATAATAATAATAATAATACATTTTATTTGAAAGGCACTCTTCATCCGAGAATCTCAGAGTGCCACTCTATATACACTCTATGGTCTATGTTTGTGTTTTCATATCATAATCTCATTTTAATGGCAGATGTGCAGCTGCTCCTGCAGCAGCTTCTAGACAACTGGAGGACTTTTCGAGCACTTCTCAGTTATTGTTTAATTATTTACTTTACAGCCTCTATGACTAAACTTAGTCACTGTGTAAATAACAATAAAGCTCTGTGTTGTTATTCTGCTGATGTGTCTCCTGATAGTCGGTTCATCCATCCCAGCATCTTTTTTATTTTCCTCATGCTCTCTCCAGCCTTCATCTTTTGAGCTTTCTTTTCATTAATTTCCTGCAGCACTGGAGCTGACACCAGCTCAATACGAACCAGGAGGTCCGAAGGGGGGCTCTTCCTCCTCTCTGTGTTCGGGGGCTTTTTCCTGGTGTGAGGTTGCTGGTTATTGCCCTCACACCAAGAGGGAACATTCATGTTCTCTTCCAGCTGCGTGGTCAAGCAGCATGGGTCAGCTTGTGTGCCTGTATGGACTCAACTCTGTCTAGACACCACTTTTAGGCATGTTTCTGATATCTACTCTGCTGCTGGGAGAGTGTGTGCTTTCTTGTGTGTGACTCATTTCCCCCAGCTGGTCCTTTGGGCCCAGGCAGAGTTTTCTTTGGCCAGTTCTCAACAAAGGAAGGATGACCTCTCCTGTAACTTCAGCGTGTGCATTCCTGCCGAGACGCTCGCTTGCAGTTTTTTATTATCTGTAACACACACATTTAATCATCAGGGGTTATTTTGACAAAGGAAGAATCAATCTGAAGCTTGATCACTTTTAATACATGCAATGCTTGTGGGTTGGTGTGTTTGTGATAAAAAAAGTAACCCTAATGTCCAACCTTTATAGTTCCGATGCAGTGTAAAGTCACACGGTATAATTGTGGTTGTGATGTCTGTCTTTAAATCACATCCAGCGCCCTGTGCAAGACTTTAGTCACTCAGACTGCACCATGATGAATTCCATCCGTCTAAGGGAGTAGCCGTTAACACTGACACTCAGCAACAGCAATGATAAAGGGATAGTCTGCACACTAACTAGCTACTTTAAGTAAGACTTGCTTACTCACCTATAATATTATGTCTTACAGCACATTGCCCATATTTCCTTTATTCATTAAATATCAAGTCGGCTTAGCTGAGCACACTTTGTGGGAAACAGCCGATTAACTGTGAAAACACTGCTTCAAGAAGTTACTGGTCCAAGTGACTTTCTCACATTTTTGTGCCAACTAAGCTTACTAAGTTTTTTTGCTTAGCAACACAGCTGTATCAATCTTCTCTCAGTGAGAAATCAAATAAGCCTATCCTCAAACACAGCAAACAGTTCCTTTATGCAAAGACGTGGCCTATTAGCTCTTAAAATATCAGAAACAAATTGAAAGAACCAGATTTTTTTCAATAAGTTCGGCCAAGTCAGAGGAGAAGTAAAGATAACAGAAGCATTATTAGAAAGATGGTATGACTCATTTTTCCCTGCTCGTTTTTCTCTTCTCACACATCTCAGATGTATTGTCCTTTCCCCCTCCTCCTAATCCTGCTCTTTCCTTCACTCCATCCTAAGCTTCTACACTTTCTCTCTGTCTCTTAACTTCACGTTTCCTGCCTCTATTCTTGACACACTTTCTTCCAGCTGGCGGCACGCACTGAGTGCCCAGGTGCAGAGACATGAGCGAGGAGGCAACAGTGAGTAAATAAAAAGACGGACAGTTTTTATCTTGGCTTTATACTTCACCATGTCATAGAGCTTGATTCGTTCCTGTCCAACCATAATACTAAGTTTCAGTTGAGTGGAAAGCTTCTCCCTCAGCACCGAACTAATGAGAATATTCATCCTCAACCCGCTGCCTTGTGACATTTCTGATAACGTGGCCTTGGGACGCTCCGGTGCCTCCAGCTGCAGCAATGAATCACCAAACGCATGTAAATACAGCTTGAGTTGCTGTAAATCAGAGGCCTTTAGATCATGATTGAAATCCTGCTTCATTTCCAAAGTTTATTTGGAGAGAAATATTTGTGAGATGAAGCGATTTAGAAAAGTTTAAAGAAGCCAGTGATTGTGTTTACTTGTTTGGTTCGTTGTTGATATTCAGACTGGGAGCGATTTGCTCAAGAGTCAGAGCAACAGCCAGGTACTCTAGTGCCCAACCAAATATACCACAAAGTCACAAAATACGATTACAGCATGTTGCGGTGGCTTCAAGCAGGTGCCACTAAAAGATGACACATATGACATGTGATTATGATTAATGGAGCCATATGTAAGATGCCATTGCTACCTGGCATACATTTGTATAAACATATGAATATATACCAATCTAGAATCTACAAATTCAGTGTCAAACATATTTTCTTTATTCACCATGTCCATCCATCATCTCCACCATTGGAACGTAACACCAAAGCCATGTACATGCACTCATACTTGTGCATGTGGGCTTCCTTAAGAACTACATGCATGCTCCATCTAACTAAGACTATTACACCTGTTCATTTGGAAACTAGTGTATAAATGTCCAACTATTTGTAACTATTTTGTAACTGAAAGTTCAGTGGCTAAGCTTAAATCCGCTGATGAACCCAGGCTGAAAGAAAGAAAAGAAACAGAAAAAGGCCTGAGTTAAAGTTTGCATTAGTCTGAAACAGTCCAGATAACATCCCTGTGAAAGCTGAAATGTCTCTGTTCAGTGATATCCAGGTTCAGTGCCTCAGTAATATGAAACAGACTTACCTTATTCATTTCAGACTGAGAAAAACAAATCAAGCAAAGCTCTGAAATGAATTAAGAACGTCAGCGTAATGGATCATTTGAGCTGACTGTGTTTTTCTGCCTTCTGCAGCCTCAGAGGAGGATTTACTCTTCATGCCAAGGGAAGGGCTGTGCTCTAGAAATAGGTCTATGTGTTTTGGCCAGTAAAGATCCCAATTGTCAGTGTACAGTTGTGTTTCGGTGCCAACTGGGGTGGAACAGTTCTTTGATGGAGACTGGAAATCCTCTATACCAGTTCTTTATAGTGTAGATTGGAACGGGTTTCAACAACAATGTAATAGAAAACACAGATTATTACCATTGTTAGCAGGAAGCAGGATAATGCTTTGCCCCTGTCTGTGCTGTGCATGTACAAAATGTTTGTGTGAAGGTAAATAATTCATAATACTAGGAATGTCATCTTTTTGACATCACTATGACATCATAGCGTGTGGCAACACATTAACTTTTGCAACCAATAGGATTAGAGAAAAAACAATAAGCAACCAATTATTTGTCTTCATATGCTATAAATGTTGATCATTACGAAATAGCATGATCAATATAAATGATTTGTAATAAAACTATTATAATAAATACAATACAAAGCCTGCAGTTAATGGCAATTTAGTCAATGACTGATGTGAGAAGAATGTATGTTAGATATAAACAGTTATTAAAGGATTCTGATAAACATGTTGACGTGTGTTATGACTGTCATCAGCCCATCACTCCAACATCACTGCTCCTCTGTTAGTCCAAATCATAACAGATGTGTGTGTGTGTGTGTGGAAGTCTGTGTTAGTGGGACGTGGATATCTGTCCTGCTGCCTAATGTACACGTTTCTCTCCTCTTTTCCAGTGCGTGTGTGTGGTCCAGCGTACTTTTCTGTTTACAGATCCTCTGCTGTGATAAGAGACACTTGCTTGTGCTGTTGTTATGTTTACTCCTCTGTCCCTGAACGTTCCGCATCACCAGTTTGACTTAGACCACCATGTGTTTACCAGTTGGAGACCTGTAATTCTTGGCTGAACCTGGACACTGATAGCTGGGTCCGCAGTTCCTTCAGAAAAAAATAAGGTTTAAGGCTGAAGTGAGCAAGAAAAAATCTTTGAATCTTTGATCTTTATCTTAAGAACTTAGCAACTTACACAGTTTTTTATCTGATTAACACTTTCCCTTTTAGCGCGTAAGCTATACTGTGACTCTTGCTTGTCATTAAAGCAGGGAGCTCTTCAATCGACAGCAGAGGCACAAAACAATTAATGTATTTGAGAATGTTTGATTAATTGCTACAGAAGGATTTTCATTAGCTGTTAACTGCTGCCTGCACAGATCAGAACACTGACTCCAGTCGGAACCATCTATGGTTGTGCAGCGCCATTAAACAAGACCGAATTATATCAGCTTTATCTATCATCCATAATCCATCCATCCATCGTATGAGTTCTAAGACTATTTTAATCTACACTGTGTTGTGTGGTGGTATAAGTATGTACAGTCAAAAACTTTTATGAATATTCAGTCTGGGGTAGTTTTCCGTGTATTTTTGTGATATGATAATATCTTAATATTTAATAAAGGTTCATCTTAGTCAATATCCCAATGCAGAAGATCCATAAGAATAGATTTTCTCAACTGGCATGCACAGAGCTCTGTCTTCAACCCCATCCATCACCATTGGGATGAACTGGAAAGCACATGATCACACCATCTGTGGTGGACCTCACTGTTATAGGGGTGTTATGACTGAAAGGGGTTGAACCTCTGTGACCTAGTTACGAAATATTGAGGAGAGGAGGCTGTTATAGAATCACGCACTGCAGTAATATTAATGTGTCTGCATACTTTTGGCCATGTGTTGTATATCTCTCTCCTCCATGTTGTGTTACTGCTCTGTGAGTGATGACCAGTATGTAATGAATGAGGGCTGGAGTGATGGATCATCTACTAACTCCTGCCCTGGTAACATTCTAAAATAATTGAGACCATATTTGTCGTTCTGGTAAATTTACAACATTTTACATTTTGGAAAATAAAATCTTTCTATTATATTAGGATCTGTAGTGAATGTGTTCAATAAGTGGAATATAATGGGGGAAAAATAAACTGGTACAGGCTTGACTTGCTCCTGACATCTGGGATAAAAACCAGTTGCTTTTGGTTCTTGGCTTTTTGGACACAGGATACAGGCCAGTGTTTCTCTTGGACTTGAACTTTTGCTAAACTTAATATCTTTTCCAGGGTGGAGCGCAGAATAAGAGGTGATTATACCCTTGATTATGAGGATTCAGTAACTTAACAGTGATCATACAGGGTAAACTAGCATCAGGTTGAATTAGAGCTCCCTTTGCTCCACAATAATCTCAGTTCAGACACAACGCCCCTGGAGCTGGTGAAGCCCTAAGATTAGGAAGTGATAGTTGAAGGAACACACACACTGAAGTTACTTCTGTTTCTTTTCCAGAGCAAGGAGGATGACACTCATGTTGCAATGAACTATTTCAGTGAAATGCTGTGGAAACGTTAAGATTGATGGACAGTCATTTTGTGTTTTCATGCACATTTTATCATCTGGGTTGTTGTAGAATTAAGTAGATGCAGATGCATTTTATTTAACTGGCACACAATGAAGTAACAATGACGTGTTTACCAGCACACAGTCTGTGCAAGACTCTATTGTGGTTATTATGCATACTTTGAGTGCTGCACGATCACATTTACTTGCAAATAAATAAATAAATAATCCAATTGAGTGAAAAGTGATTCTCTTTTCTCCTTTTTTTTCCTTTTTGCATCCCCTCCACTCTTTGTGTTCTGCACTATTGTCCGACTGTGCTGGGCCCTGACAGCCTCTTTAAATAAGAGCTATCCACTGTTCTGGGACCGCACTCAGTCATGTGAGATAGTGGGAGACAGTTTGGCAAGGTGAGGATGTCAAGCTGAATCCGTAATGGCACAGGAATAAATCATCCGTCTCTCTACTGTATGTTTTTCTCTTCTATCTTTATCATCCGTCTTCCATCGGGATCCATGCAAATATGGAAAAAGAAAGGTTTGCTTGAAGCCAAGTTTCACAACACACATATAACACGTGGTACAGCCCAGGATTATGTCTTCTTTGACTTTTATTTCATGTTTATTTGCTATATCTATATCCTTGCCATGTCTCTGGACTCTTAAGTTTATAATGGACCCATTAAAACGATTTAAGATTTTAAATGGCAGGCACCACTTTATTTAATTGGACTATTGCATATTCATACTCTATTCTGGGAACTGAAGTCAACCAACCTGATGCTTCTAGATGTCCAGAGATAGAGGAAATAGAGGCCTTTGCAGTGCAATTTTCACTTATCTGTAAATTTGTATGTTTTAGCTTTAGCATTTTCCATTTATTCTCTGTTTTCACTTGATTTTAGTTTTTATTTCACACAAGTTCAGCACTTTGGTTGACTGTGGCGGTTTTAAAAAGGGGTATATTGAACTTGACCTGGAATACAGTTTTTATTTTCCATTTTTGTTTTGATAACTAACAGATAGAAAATTACGCACCATTATCTCTTGATATGAGCCCAACAACTTGTATTTCTCTTAGTTCTACAAGGCCAAAGTCAATTTAGAAGACTGATGAATCAATTCAAATGAGATAGGACACATTTAAGGAGGCAGAATCAAAGTAGGAGGAGAGAACAATTTTCCGTGAGCTTCATGCTGCTGACACCTAAACTGAAGCCGGCCCGAAGATTCTTAGGAAGATACTGAAGGGAAAACATGCAGCTGTTGATCTTAATCTGGCTTTTTGCTCATTCCCATGATTTTGGTTTCACAAGAACCCCCTTAGCCAGTTGGCCGGAGTTTCTGCAACTCTGTTCAGCCTCAGAGTGACCCAGTATCGCACATATTGATGAGCTGTCTCTGCTTTAATTGTTCTGGAGATGCAGAGATGACCCAATTACTTTGTGAGTGATTACTAGAATAAGAGTTAAAAATCAGGGGGGGGGGAGGGGGATCATTGAGTTGCATTTCAATCAGCTCCTGCACCTAGAGGCAACATGCTGAGGTCGTCAAGTACTTACAGTTGATGAAAGATATTACATCTGATGTAACTGTAGCCCACCACAGAGATGTTAAGACACCAGTGCAAACACTTAAAATCGACCTTGTGTGTCTCCAAACAGGAAACGATGTGATTATAAACACACAACAATTATCTATGAGGCAACAGCGAAGTTGATGACCGTTGGAATCCAGTTCCATAAATTCTTTTGATAAAACACATTCCAGCAATGAATGTTTGGAGCAATAGAGAAAGACACATTTGAAAATCTCATCACAGAATCCATGGGATCAGTGGAAGCAACATGAGTGGACTGAAAATTACAATTGTACAATACACACATATATGATACACACTTTGAAATGCAGAATAATGATTCAAGCATGGGAAGGAAAATCTGAAGAGGTGGGTTTTGAGGGCATTTTTGAATGATAGCTGTGTGGGTACAGTTTTAATGTGGGGTGGTAATGAGTTCCAAAGAGAGGGGGCGGCGACTGAAAGCGCCCTGTCACCCCAGATTCAGCGCTTGGTCCTATGGACTGTATTTCCTCAGAGAGAATTCGGTTATGTCCTCATAAACCTTCAAACTGCGGCTGAATGTGGTTCAAAGCAAATTAACGGTGAACATAATCGTTCACCAGATTTCATCATAAATGCTTGCAACACTTCCTGAAACCCATTTCAAAATAAAAACACTCTGTTTCTGTTGACTGAATCCATTCGTTTAAATAATGTTTTTATTTTGAAATATTTGCAGGAGCATAAGACGAGCTTCATTTTGTAAAGTACTGGTATTTATTTGACTACATAGGACTATTTTATACTAGAAATGTCATTTTTGGGGCCATTTTCAAAGCATAACGCTGGCAGAAGCTGCTCTGCTGCAGAACATATTGCTGAACTGAGAAGCTTAATATTGTGCATTGAACAGATTCTGTAAACATACATAGTTTAAATTGAACAGATATGCCTAAAAAAACTCATGTGAATATTGTGCATTGAATAGGTTCAATTGAATAACTGTTATTTCCTGCCTCTGCCTGCCGGAATAACCCTTACATATCTTTTTGAAACAGGTTGCATATCTATGGCTGTCTGCAGGACCAAGTATGGGCATGACTACATAATCTGGAAGTACACATAAACTAATTTGCCACTGTCAATTTTTGTGAATAATTTCAAAGTCTTATTTACAGTCAGGATTTGTTTTCATTTGTTTACAGGCTACATATAATTAAGAAACACAATTGACTGTTTTTCCAGATAACAATGCGACACCCAGCGTGGAGCACGAGACCAAGGATGAACAGCATGTGCCGTTCTCCCAGAGAAATGTTAGGAACTCAATGTGCCGAACCTCTCACCGAGACCCTTCTAAGGACCACTTTCGCTTTGCTGTGCACTGGCTCGTCACTTCCTGCTTTTCACTCAGTGGCTGACAACCTTGAACTTCTCTAAAATGGAACCTTTCGGATTGATCCAACAGACCAGCTTCTGTTGACTTTGATGAAGTTAGCACTTAATCTGCCCCAGGACGACTTGGCTAAGAGGTTTAGTGTGTCTCAGAGCGTCGTTGAGCTACAGGATTGACCTAATGGAAGAAAATCTGAGGCAATACATTCAGTGGCTTCCATGGGTACTATCTGTGGAACCATGCCCCAGTGCTTTAAAGAACAGTACCCAGACACAACTGGTATCATGAACTGCTATTAAACCTCCCTCCAAAAGGCCTGCAAACACCTGTAAGCCCAGAACACCATCAAACACCTGTTGGCTATTGCCCCCAGTTGGCTTAATACTGTTCATTTCCTTAGCTTATGGAGGTAAGAGTAGGGACAAACTCCTTACATCTGACCCTAGAGTTTCTGGAATACCTGGGTCTACGGCGATGAGGCCGTGTTTTGGATGGTTTTTTTAATTTACACTACTTACTGATTTACTGTCTGGAATGAAAGACAAAATGGCAAGCAAAGTCAAGAGCTGTGGAAGGAGAGCACTTTCCTGTGAGGTAAATGGGGAAAGCTGTGGTATGTGACATCAGGCTTGGATGGGAGCAGCTGGCTGGATGCTGCATGTGAGGTGCTGACGTGGTCCTCCTCTCAGACTTGAGTTAGCAATTTTATTTAAGGATCTTCATCATCTGTCCACATCTGCTCCAAATGTTTTGTTTATGCTCTCCAACCCCCTTCTTACTCACCCTCCCTAACTCATCATCGCTCCATGCAGTCTTCACTCCCTTCATCCAGAACCTCAATTATACACCAGACAGTATTTTTATCTTTCATCTCTCCTTCATTTCCCTCTGCACTGGTGTTCTGCGCGGTGGGAGCGAGGGAAGAACACCTCACCCCAAATCACCTCTGACTGAGGTCGTGCTCAAAAGAAGAAAAAAGAAGTCGAGACAGTCAAGCAGAGGAGTGCAGCTCCACCCTGAAGCTTTCATGACAGAGCAAAGTGTCAAATGACTGACCATCATGCGAAATTACTGCCACATCACCTGCAGCCTGCAGCTTGCACAGTGGATGGATTTCCTACAAGATCTCACCATTGAAATACTCTGGAGCACAACACATCTCCCTAAAATCAACTGATTTGAGCACTACGATGGCAAATGTGTTTCTGTGGAGGGTATATGACCAAATACACACACACACACACACACACACACACACACACACACACACACACACACACACACACACACACACACACAGAGACAATCAGTTCCTACTTGTGCTTCGTTCAAGATCATAAATCACGTGCAGAGTCAAAACAAAGCTGAAATGGAGCATTTGCAACTACAGTCACACGAGCCATCTGCCTAACAGACAAGAAACACAAATGAACTGTTGCCAGGGCGACATAATGGTGCTGACAAAGTGTTAAAATAAAGTATAAAAAGATTGTTAAGAGTGTAAATTTGCTCTGACACAAACTTCATCTAGTCGGATCCGTCTTGCAACTGTAATGACTTAGATTTCCCATAGCACATAAATATGTCTAATATATGCAATGTCAGCTTTATCTCAAACAGAACAGGGGCTCAGTCTCACCAGGAATCACTCTACACATGTAACGTTTGGAGAAATGCTTTGAATGATTGATTACCACCAGTATGGCTGAATTGTGCGTCTGTGTAATAAATGCCTTCTATATCCTTCAGCTTTTGAAAACAGGTTCATAAACCATGGCATGAAAGGATAAGATAACCTAAGCTGGCTCTGGGATGACACTGCCTACACGTCACAGCTGTACAAATACATGTGTTGACATTTACTAGCGAGTGGGAAAGGAGAGAGAGGTGAAATTATGTGTGTGCAAGTTCTGTTTGAGCAGAATGAAAAGAGCGCCATCTAGCGGAATGTCAAAAGATGTTTCAACAGAGTCACTGATAAGTTTCAGGTCGATCCAGGAGAACGTGGGCTGTTTGCTGTCAACCAGCAGGTGGCACCGTGGTATTTCATGCTGTGTGAATGTGACCTTAGTTGGATCTACTGAGGGGTTTTCCATGTTCTCTATGAAACTGGAAGAAAGGCTTTTGACAAGGAAGAAGGAATTCAAAAAAATCAAATTAAAGCATGAAGTAAGTTTCTTTGGTTTTTGTGCTGTGGTTCCCAGCCTCGTGGGCCTGAGATCCTTTAAACCGAAGCAATGTGCACTTGAGTCTTTAACCATTTGCAGGGTGAACATGAAGGCCCGGATTGAACTCAACTCTTTGCTTTGTGGTAGACACGTAGACACAAAACTGAAATAATGTATTTACACTATAGAAATAACAGGGTCGCAAATGACCCAGTTTTGGCTTATTTCATAATATAATGTTAGTTTTCCGAGTATTGCTTTTAAACTGCTTATTTGTCCTAATATAAATGGATGTCACACATATTTTTGACCCATTTGTTATAACGGTTTGGTTTCATACGGTTATAAATATATAATAAAATAAAAAGGTTTTGACTCTGTGTTGGACACAACAAGCACAACAACGTTTGCCTTAATATTGTCTCTGTTTTCATATAAATATGTATACTAGACAATAACTTTGCTTACATATTACGACACTACACATTATTCATAGAAAAGTAACATGTATATCTGTTAAATATGCATATAATACATATTATATTATTTAGCAAAAAGTCAAATTTACTTTTTGGGTAAATAGCCCCTAACCTGTTGAAGTTGGGTAAAGTTGACTAACTGGTGTGTTGTTATTCTGACTCACACTGGGTCAACTTTGACCGAATGACTTTATTGGTGTGTAATGAAATGTTGATTCTGGACAACTTAGTGAAACAGAGCCTCACACGAGTAATAAATCAGATTATCAGATCACTTACTAATATCGTGCTTAACTTGTATTTTTCCAAACACTTTTAATTAAATTGGAACACCTGGCCCGGATTTTGGGCCCAACTGAGTTGCAGGACCCAAAGCAGTTGCTGGTAATCCCTTAGTTACTTTGTTTTGCAGATCAATGTTGATCCCTGCAAATTCTAGTCGTAAAGGCAGTAAAGGCCTTAAACTGCAAGTTGGTAATCGATGGTTTGTTGGGTTTATCAAATTCGGTCTCTGTTTAAGGCTAATTTCAGTTTTTGTACAAAGCAGACTTGTTTGTGGATGTGTGCATCTGCATGCTTATTGTCACGCCACACATGAATATCAATGTGGCCTCGACATCTCTGACCAAAGTATCAGATAGGAAGCTGAGTCACAGATCGGATGATTAACTTCCTGTTTATTTTGTTACAACAGTGTGTTGCTCTCAGTCATGACAGGTCAGGAAAGTAGAACAGTTTGTTAAAATAACAAGGAACATGTTGACTTACAGAGCAGGAGGACTGGATGAATCTCTGGGACTTCATTAACAGACTGAGTTCAGTTCAGTCCACATAGGGTTCTTATACAAATGTCTGTGTTGGTCAATGATCGACGACTTGTAAACATCAATTATAAGTTTATGATCTTTGAATGGAACCTTTGATAAACATTTCACGTTGACAGTGTGTGTCTGCACATGTGTGGGTCATGTTTGAGTTACAACCAACAGTTTGTTTTTCCTGTAACCACAACCCTGCACATGTTTGATCTCAATTCAACTGTTCTGTCTTCATTTCATAACAACAGTCCTTTATAATTTATAGTTGTCATGAACATACTGATACCAGGAGGATGTTGTAGGTGCGCTGCAGCATGGCTTACAGTGCAGGGCACGTCAGTGAATCTCATTAGTGGCTGTGCAAGAGTTTAGTGGGGGCTTACACTATTGCACTCGTCAAGGTTGACTGGGAAGGTTGATCGAAGACACAGTTGAAGTTTTACTTTGCCTGGATACAGCGCCGCCGGCTCCACCGTGAGCTTCACAACCACATGTATTGATTGCAGGCTGTGTGTCAAAGCCCCACGGGCTGGAGTCATGCAGACAATGTGAATTTCCTGCAAAGAATTGGGAAAAGAAGGTTGGTAATTTCTTGCAGATGATCCCCGAGTGATTTGCATAAGATCACAAGTTCAACCGTTTATTGTGAGCATGAAGTATAATTACAATTAGTTCTGAGAAGCTACACATGTTGGTTCTCAGCAGACACACAACAAAACAACACAACTGAGGACAATGTGTTCACGACATACTCTGATTATGATTTGTATATATGCATGAAAATTACAAGATATGTTTTCTATTTGTTCGAAAGGGAATACAGAAGATGTATTAAACAGACTTCAGCGTTCTGTTATTCAGAAGTTAGAAAATAGCGATATCTATTCATGCTAGCTTCAAAACTGTCAGTGCAACCACCAGGTCGAACCAGCGGCATCAATCTATGCACAATTTTCAATCCAGCTAGGCAAGCATTCAATGCTAAGTAGCTACTTTATTCACACGTCATAGCAACCTGATGAAGAGCAATATATTGCCAAATTTAACAAGCTAATGTTAGAATCTTCCTCACTTACACATGGACTTTAAAAACATAACTTAGCTGGATTGTGGTTGGACATGACAACGAAACCAAACAGTGAACAAGGCCCGAACTTCCTCTTGCCAAACAGCTGATGCTAATGTCGACCGCTTCTTCATTTACAAGTCTGATGACGACACCATTGATACATTTCCATAAAGTAGCTGTGGTAGAAGGATGAGTGAGAGGTGCGTGTTGGGACAACCCAGTATCAAAGGTGGATTTTTTCCTACTAACAGAAATCCAAAGAATAAAAATAGTAAACCATGTCAAGAGAGTGAGGCGGGTAAAGGTACAGAGGAGGAGAGTGGAGGCACGTTCAGCTAACGGACTCATTGTAATCTCTTAATCAACTTCCACATGTAGGAATGGCGGTAAGGGGGATTGTAGCAAGGATGAGCACAAAAAGGGAAGAGCAGCCTAAGATGGAGAGGGGGAATGCATGATTGATAGTAAAGCTAGCAGGGTGAAGGTGAATTACATGAAAAGTGATCAGAGAGTGATGTGCAAATGATGTGCTGCCTGAATATGTCTTACTTTCTGAATGAAGCCTGTGGTTTTAGCTTGCTCTATAAATGGAGGGAGATCTCCACAAAGAAAATACACAAACCAACACACACGTAGAGCTCCATGCTAAATAAAAATACGCAACAGCCATGGTCATTGTGCACGTTAATGCTCAGAAAATGCGGTGATGGACGACTTGGAACACACAAATTTATGTCTATATTTGACGATTGGTGCGGCAGCCTGACAAAAGGCCTGTCGGACAATCCCCTCGCCAGGCCTCTGTGATGTCGTCACACATGGGATACCAAGCCGGTGTCATCCACTTCACAGGTCAGAGATCAGGTAAGTCACTGCTTCATGGTAAGTATCCACGGCAGTAAGCCTGACACTGAGCCCTTTGGTGAATGGGGAAAGTGACAGGTGTGGCTGACCTGCTGCCTTGTATGAACCTCTGGAGCTGCATTGTCTGCGATCAGGAAATGTCACAAAATGTCTGCAACTCGGATAAAGTTTCAAGTTCTGATTGCAATCCTCACATTGTTAAGACGTATAACAGACATTTGAGTCAGACTTGCTGTAAGTTTAGAACATGTGGAATTAAAGATCATTGATGTCAAGAAGTGATATCCTGCTGAAAGTACACTGTGCATATAAGATTCAGGAGAATAGATGCTTCATGGTAACCACATATCAATCTGCAGGATGTCAAGAAAGGTCGTCCAACTGTTATCAGGTTACGTCCCGGATGTTGGCACGACTCCATTTTGTAACTATTTGTGAATCCTTACACAACATCTTCATTGGCGGTTCAACGCTCTCAATGTTGAAATCATTGCTGAGATATTATCATTTTAAATGTTGTTTATTGCCAACACTATGTGGCTTTGTTTAGGCAATGTCTCACATATATGAGGCAAGACCAAGTGAAAACAGCTCCCACGCATTACATATAAATCCCATCTATGCTGATTATTTACAGTGAAGCTGAAGGCCTCATGACATATAATGAAATGACACAGTAAATGTATGGGAAAGCATGTGATGTCTGTGCGCACATGTTCAAGTGCTTGACAGATATAGTCATGAGATACAGCACATATGTATTCACCTATATCCAGAGATTTGAGTTTTAGTTTCACCAACAAAAAACTGTCATTTTCTGATACCGGAAATCACTTTGTCTTCTCCCCTTGAAATAGAAGAAGTGATTTCCAAAGGGTAGCATTTACCTCAAGTAAAATGGTGACATGTACTATATGCAAGACGTCAGTTGATATAGGTGGCACTGGCCCCATTGTTGCCAATTACAACACTAACGACAAGCCACCACAGTGATAGCAATCATCACTTCCATACAGGGTTACCAGGCAGATCCGCAAAGTCCAGTTTCAGAAAAGAAATATCGCAACATCTGTACTTGTTACGCACATATGTTAGACTGTTTCCTTGTGAGTTGCATATAACACTACCTCGAAATGGCAGAGGTAGTGAGTAGTATAATCAACAGAGATGCGAATGTGCATGCATGAGTCCCTTCACTCATGTCTGTATGTGTGTCTGCATGGACGTGTGTCACTGCATATACAGGGTAATCTGTGTTAAGCCGGTTTATGGGCTCGTCTGCAGTGACGCAGATATATGCCAAGCACTACACTTATAGATCCTACGCGGCAGCTAACCCGCGCAGAACCTGTGGCCTATACCCTACATATTGACAGACAGCTTACTGTGCAAGCTGCATATCAGAGGCGTTAAGTGAGCAGTGAAATCCCACCCTTCAATTGATCATTAAGCACACATGAGCCTTTAAAGAGCTAGACATACAGGTTGTGTACTCAGAACAAAAGGTTTATTGGAATTTTGCTGCAGTGTTATACAGACTAAAGTGATTGCTACAGACATCTATATGCCTGCAGGTCCAAATGATGAACGGGTGAAAAACCACCCCTAGAGGGCGTTGGGGTTATGTGCAGAGCTTTCCTCAGACTCACTTGTGAATAACGAGGCTCTTGAGAAACTTCAGTGTGAGACTTATTATTTGTCTTTATAGCATTTTTTTTAATGTTATCCAGAGTGACTTATATTTATCCTAGTTCTCAGTATTCATGACACAACACCTACATCATACCATTCCTAGTGTTAAACCATTACTCTACCTAGTAGAAACACTTCAATCAATACTATTGGAAACTTGTTGATTCAGGCATCTAAAGAAGAATCAAATAAGCTGCAAACACTTTAAAGAAATTGCACTTTTACGTCTGTATATTGTTTTGTTATTGATCTACTTTTAGAGATAAGATAAGACTTTATTAGACCCAAAGGAAATGAATGTGCCAGCTTTCACCAGATTGCAGTGATACCATAAATAAATGAGAAAGAGTACAGAGATGAAAACAATAACGATTAAGACTAAAACATATAAATGAAAATAAGGGGGTTTAGAGGTTGACTGCATATCTGGAGTAAGAGAGGTGTTGACTCAAGTGGTCTTGGAGAACAGGGGTGTGCAGGAGAAGTCAACTCAACAAAAGGGGGCTTTTTGGTGAAGTGTGAGCGTCGAACACGACTGTTCTCTGTCTGTTCTCTGTCTGTTCTCCTGCGCCGCCCATTCTCCAGAAACACGCCTCAGTCTCCGGGCTCGCAGCCACTCAAAGTCTGCATAGGAAGTGGCAGAAGCTTTTAGGAGGTGTGGACTGTCAGTCAAACCGACCTGCCCCCGCGCGCCTCGCAGACTGCAAGCACATCGACTTCTCCAGCAGCTGTGGAGTTGGATCTCTGTGGCATCGCGCAGCAATTACAAGGGAGAAACGGCCAAAATGTGAAGGAGAAGCAGCCGTCCACCGCTTTCTGGAAGTAGGTGTGCAGCTGACAGGGGGGGGGGTCAGCCAGTAAAAGTTGCCCTCGGGTGTGTGGTACGTGCGTAAAAGTGAGCCAAAGAGGACAGAAGTAAACATTCGAAACGCTTTCCTTCTGCTGTGATGGACGGGTCAGTGAGTCTTTGGCATGTTGTGAAAAGCTGATGCTGTGTTGAACAATCGCTTGAGTGTGGAGTTAGACCGGAGTGCAGCGCGCAGCGGGGCAGCAGATGCTGGGCTAAGCTCGAGAATTGACTTTGTGTGGTGCGCAGGAGAAGTAGGACAAGCATAACGCCGCCCAGATACTTCGTCATGCGTAAAGAGACACTCTCCTCGTCCAACATCTTGATGTTATGATCCAGTTCAGTCTCAACGGTTCTTTTCTACAGGACGGCAGGTAGTGCAAAGTTCTGTCCTTCGCATCCCTCTTGATCAGCATGGACGAGCCCGCTGCGGTCAGCAGCGGCTCGGACGGGGACAGCATCAGCCTCAGTGTGCTCAACTGGGAGCAAGTGCAGCGGCTGGACAACATCCTGACCGGCTCCATCCCCATCCACGGCCGCTGGAGCTTCCCGACGCTGGAGGTGAAGCCGAGAGACATCGTCAAGGTGGTCCGGAGCCGCATGGAGGAGAGGCGGATACATGTCCGGGAGGTGCGCCTCAACGGCTCCGCAGCCAGCTACGTCCTGCACGAGGACAGCGGGCTGGGCTGGAAAGATCTGGACTTGATATTCTGCGCCGACCTGAAAGGAGAGATGGAGTTTCAGATAGTGAAAGATATAGTCCTGGACTCTCTTCTAGACTTCTTGCCAGAGGGAGTGAATAAGGAGAAGATCACACCAGTGACCTTAAAGGTATCGTATGAAGTTATAACCTGTACTGATCGTATTATTTGCATAGCAGAATTTTACATTTTGCCTCTATAACCTTTCCAGGCTTTCAAACCTTCCAGGAAAGTTTGCTGTATACTTAAGTTTTCCATCTTTCTCTCATTTCCATCCACACTCATGTAATTACAGATCTCTCACAAGTTATGTGCACCTCCCAGTTAATGGCCACATTTACTGTTTGCATTTTCTCTTCTATTACCGCTCTTCCACAAATACTCCCCAACCAGCACAGATATGAGCCGTACAATAGTAAAAAGGTTGGTTTCAAAGAGGATTCTGTCTAATCCAATTGGAGTCAGATCCACATTAATCAGCCGGCCCTCAGTTACCTGGATACAACAGACTACCCAGGCTACTAATGGCCAACCAACAGATGTGATCAGCAAAACATCATGAGAAACCGACCAAATCCTTACCCATCCATAATACCAACATTTTATCATGCTGAAAAAAGCATTTATGTCCAGTTGTTAATCCCACTCAAACTAAGACAGTGTTTTCAGAAGTAAGTATCCAGAACATCTCCTTGTAAGACCCAATATTTGCTAATCTATAACCATGAAACAAACATGTCTGATGAGCATGTTTAGTGTAATTTTCAGAGCATATAGGCAGAAGTGCTGCAGGAACTAACTAGAGTTGAACTGTGAGAGGAAGGAAAAACAAGGAGGTGGAGTTAACAGACACAGAGAAAGGAGTGGGTGACTGAGTGGTGTATTCTTTGCAGAAACATGGCTAAGTCAAGAAATGAAATAATTCAGGTTCGGTTTCGCTTGTTATTTGCTTTTATTATGCTTTAAGTGCCATCGTGGAAATTATACAGGTGATAGATTAGTACATAACTATATAAAAAGAGTAGATCTTGTTTTACCAGGGATTCAAGTATCTTTTGTGTAAAATGTTCACTCATTGATGCACATCTGGTTTGAATCTGACTCTTCCTTTTTGGGTTTTCAGGAGGCCTATGTGCAAAAGATGGTGAAGGTGTGTAACGACTCAGACCGCTGGAGTCTCATCTCCCTCTCCAACAACCGTGGCAAGAACGTGGAGCTAAAGTTTGTGGACTCCCTTCGACGGCAGTTTGAGTTCAGCGTGGACTCCTTCCAGATCCGGCTGGACTCGCTCCTCCTCTTCTACGAGTGCTCGGAGCACCCGATGGCTGCCACCTTCCACCCCACAATCCTCGGGGAGAGTGTCTACGGCGACTTCCCCACCGCCCTCGATCACCTTCGCAAGCGCCTCATCTGCACGCGGAGTCCCGAAGAGATCCGAGGAGGGGGCCTACTGAAGTACTGCCACCTCCTGGTGCGGGGTTTCCGTGCAGCCTCAGAGAGCGAGATGAAACTGCTGCAGCGCTACATGTGCTCGCGCTTCTTCATAGACTTTCCTGATGTGAGCGAGCAGAGGAGGAAGCTGGAGTCCTACCTGCAGAACCACTTTGTGGACCTGGAGGACAGGAAGTATGACTACCTGGCCACGCTGTACGACGTGGTGCAGGAGAGCACCGTGTGCCTGATGGGCCACGAGAGGCGCCAGACGCTCAGCCTCATCTCGTCCCTGGCGCTGCGGGTCCTGGCCGAGCAGAACGCCATTCCCAACGCTGCCAACGTCACCTGCTTCTATCAGCCTGCCCCTTACGTCTGTGATGGCAACTTCAGCAACTATTATGTAGCTCAGATTCAGCCTGTCTACGCCTGTCCACCCTCGCCTAGTCATCATCCGTATCTTACTCCTTCACAGCATCCCATGTACGCCAGCTGGTTGCCCTGTAACTAAACCTTGTGAGCATCTATGCTTTATTGTGTAGCTGGTGGAACACATGCCCAATCAAAAGGGATAAATTATGTTTTTATCTCTTCCGTAAGATGGGAAACTGAGGGAAATGAGAGAGGAAATGCTGGAGACAAAGTTAAACAGACATTATTAGGAGGCAGTTAAGAGAACAGAATAAAGGGAAGAAGGGAAGGCAGTGGGCCAGAGAAAGGCTTTTCCCTGGAGTACGGTGCAACAGCATGAAGGAGCTGAGCACACAATGAGAGATGACAGAGGCAGACCATCAGTTTCATGGTTCTTTCATCAGGGCTAAGATCGATTTGGTGGAAAAGGCCGCAAGTCGAGCTCAGCCTCAGAGTCATCAACACCCTGGATATAACGATATTTTCCTCCTGTGAACTCAAAATTAGACAGAAACACAAACCAGACCCTCACATTGTACAGATGGCAGCCATGGAGAGGAACAGACACGCACACGAGGCATTGAAGATATTGATTCTTGATCCAACAACAGCAACCATTTGACCTTTTACCTGTGCTCTGCTCTTTGTGTGGGTGTATGTGCGATGGGGGGAGGAGGGGGCGGACCGTGCAAAAAGAGGAACGATACTGTTTACAAATCCAAAGATCTACTTCGACACTCAAGTTCTGTCTGAACTGAAAATACAACAACAACAAAACAATGCATGCTTTATTCCTGTACAGGGATAAGTTTCTTTAAGTGCCTCGACAAAGCCTAAAGGGAAGAGACGTTTTTTTGTGGTTGCCGAGTTGTCTCAGTGACGAGCGACGATGACACCTGATAAAGATGAATGTATCGTGAGAGTTTACCAATAGCTGAGTAAGGGTCTCTTACACTGAGAAATGTATCTTCCTCAACTTTATTTTCTTTTTTGACGACGTTTTCGCTAAAGCCTGCTCTTATCTGCGGTCCTGCTGGACGAACGCACATCCTGATTACCAAAGAGGAAGTAGCAACGTAATCTCATCATCTGTAGAAAGAAGGGGCGGGAGGGGTGGAGGGGGATGGGTAGTGCTTGTTAAAGTAAATTAGATCGTACTTGTGGGAGAAACAGTTTCGTCACAGGAGAGAACAAACTGCTCTTTTCTGTTGCAACACAAAACGGACCAGTGCACAGCCTGACAGCCAAACATGCAACTTAGAGAGAAGTTTTAAGTGATTCTTAAAAGGTGTAAATCAACATGCACACACGCTACCTTGTTGACATACAGAAGGTAAAATGCTAATTAATAAATCCCTTTTGAAATATGCAACTCAGCCTTTTTTCTAAAAGGTGCCCTGTGGAGTTCAGATCAGTAGAGAACCACATCAAGTTATGTTTTATCCTCAAGGTCAAACAAAACTGTTGGTTGGACATATCAAGTTTTGATATTTTAAAACATGCATTGTTTTACAAACCCATGTTTGCATAAATACGCCCTGTTTGGTTCAATATGTGCATATGCGTATTTGGAGAAAGGCACAATACAAATGAAATGGGGACGCACTTGTCAAAAACATTGCTCCATAGCGCTACTAGTGGTCAAAAACTCTACAGGACGCCTTTACATTTTAAAATGCATCTTAAACAGAAAGTAAATTAGATGTGCAACTTATTTGGAATGCATATTGAAGCAGTGCTAAATAGATTACAGAAGAAAGTTTTAATAAAATCAAAACAATACAAATATTGTCCCATCTTTTTAAATCAAATATATAGAATGGTAAATTTCTCCATATTCTGTGTACAAAGGCATTTTGATATTCACTGTAATAGAAAAAAGATTATCCCTTTCCATGTATACAAGCTGTTTTAGGACATGCATCTCCTGTACCGGCGTCTGCAAATATCTGCAGAGCTGGGAAGTGATGCTAATGTGTGTTTGTCAGAGGGGTGGAGGTTGGATTGTGTGTGTTTCAGAAATGTACAAGTATTAAACCTGTCCAATACCCAGCAGATACAAAAGCATCAAATCTGTAAGGAAGCACAATCAGTCAGTTTTTTAAGTACCACACAGTGAAAGAAATCAATTACAGGTAACAGACAATCACATTGTTAATTGAGTGGCAATAAATTGAGCCAGGATTGTTCTCAGCTTTAAAAGTGCAAGAGACTCAGCATGTTCAATCACAGCTCCTATTTTTCTATCGATCTCTATTTTTGTACAGTTTGTGTTTGGCCGGTTGTAGCAGGCAGATTCAAAAGCTGTGTCATTGAGTCAAAGATAATTTTTCTTTTCTTCGTGGTGTGGGGAACATTTGAGCAGCGCAGTGGACACTGTGTTTAAACTGAGATGCAGATTTGACTTTGTGCTCTGAACTGTTTCATATGTTGTTGTTTTTTTCTGTTGCTCCAAAGAGATTGTGTCACAGTTGTATACATGTGTTTTTAACTGCCATCCTGTCTGGACATGGAAATAATGATCTGATAATTGTGTTGCAATGTTTTTCGACTTGATAATTAAAAACGAAAAAGACCTTCAGACAGCTGTTCTTCCCTTCATTGTTCTTTTTTTTCCTCATCATTGTCAAATGCTGTTTCCTGGACGCTTCACCTCACTGGATCTCGGTCTACATGAGGTAATGAGCTCTGGCATTAAGATCTGGTGGCCGGGCGTTGGCAGACAGACGGAAGTTTTTATCGGGTCAACGTCCTGAGGTGCCCGCGCAATCCCAGAGAGCAGGAGAGCTGCTGCCAGCGAGTGACGGACGGATTTCCCCTCTAAGAGACGTCAATAGCCGCCAGCGACCGTCATCACGCTGTTTGCCAGACCTCATTAGCCAAAAGGGAACTTGGACGACAGATATATTTTGCATAAATGAACACACCTTACTACCAGTCGAGCACTGGTCTCCAGGGACTCATGGTAATGGACTGAGCCGACTCGCAGCCGGTCTGGATCACTCTTAATGCCCGCAGGCCTCAGCCTCCAGATGTCACTTTCACTGCCGACACTGAGAATAAATATTTTACTTAGTCTCTCTTTCTATCAGGATCTCATTCATCTTTTTCTTCTCTCCATCACCCTTCTCTTCATCTACGCCTTTAACCTTATTCCAAAACACAGATTTTAATAAACTTATTGATGAGTGCACAGGTTTTTTTTGTCACTCGTATCCTTGCTGACAGTGAATACACTGGTTCAAATCGTCTACGTTCTTTGATTTTTGATTTCCTTTGAGAGAAAGTCAGAGAGAGAGAGAGAGAGAGAGAGAGAGAGAGAGAGAGAGAGAGAGAGAGAGAGAGCGCGCGAGAGAGAGAGATGAGCGACAGAAAGGAGAACAGGGCCAGTGTTATCCCCTGTTAAGAGGGAGAGAGTGGACACTAAATATAGGCCACTGTAAGGACATTAACCCATCTGCAGAAAGCTGATTAGCCTCCCTCTATAAGCATGTACTCAGTGCTCTGGTGTGGTTACTGCCGAGAGATTTACCGGCTATTGTACTGTAACCCATACCTCCCCCATCTCCCTTTTAGGTCAGTCTTGCTGGAAAGGACACAAAAAAAAAGAAAACATCCACTTCCGTATCAAGGCCTTAGGAAGGGAACTGAGAGCGAGGGATTGAGTTGTGTTGCACAACAAGGAGAAGAGCTAACCCAATAACTCAGGCAGCTTAGGACGTGTGCTACTATGGTGCTTTAAAGTAATAATGTCTGACCAGGTGGGATGAGTCGGGGAAGTGTGTCACTGCAGTTTTAATGGGTGTCACAGACAGAGAACATCTTAGAAACTGAAGAGCTATACCATCTAATTCAATTAAAAGGTCCAGGAACAACGTGATTCTCAAAAAGACTGAAAATACAAGATAATTAATGTATTAGTGTATTTGACTGTTTTCAGTATTAATTCATTCTAAATATAACAAATGTATAACATAACACAAGCTTAGCTTTTCACGGGAGTGAAAACGGGAACTCCAGCTATGAGTTGCCTAAAAATAACCACTTTATTTCTTAACAGTTAAATGCATCAGCCGAATGTTGATCTTATTGCTTTAGTTTGAACCTCTCCTATCTTCTCATCAAAAGCTAGACGGCTTAAAGGGATAGTTCACCCCAAAATGAAATTTCACTCTCTATCTATTCACCGTAATGCCGATGGAGTGATGGTTGAAGTGTTTGAGGCCACAAAATACTTTTGGAGTTCCAGGGGTAAACAGTGTTGCAGCCAAATCCAAAACATTGAAGAAATAAGTGAACTATCTTCAGACATGAAAAAACAACACAAAGAAAACGTAACATCCCTCCATACTGCTTTTGTGGAGTCATACGTGTGTCCAGAATCCCCTTCATTCAAATTCCGACTCGAAACGAGGTAATTTACACCCTGAAACTCCAAAAGTGTTTACTGGACTCAAACACTTCACCCACACCTCCATCGGCATAGTGTTGAGTAGATAATGAGTGCATTTTAATTTCTGGGTGAACTATCCCTTGAAGCGAATTTCCCATAAATTGCTTTATGAAGTCATAACCCACATTGATTGTCTCTCATTACTCAATATTTTCAGAATGCATGTGTGAGGCAGGAAAACAGTGGGGATCCCACATCTGTTTAAAAACTCAAAGCGATGGACCGCCTTCGGAGATGAGACTTTTAGCAGAATACCACAGCTATGACTTTAAGAAGATCCATCAAAGGAATGTAGAAAATAAAGATCCCTTTCTGATTTCGTATGTTCAAAGAAGTGCTGACAGGTTTATTTACTGCAGATTTACTTATTTCACCACGATACTATGTGTTTTGTTCTAGCTTTGCACACATGCGTGGAAAGACAAGACAGAAAGCCCTTGATAAGGAAATGAATTTTACTGAGGACTCTGTTGAGGCCAGAGTCTTAGAAATAGTGAATGAGTCCAATTAAAAGGTAAGAACACAAAAGACGTTACTTTATAAATGAAACGATAATAACACATCGTCGGCCACCATGAAGAAGCTTATTAATGTGTCTGAGATCTGAAGGAGTTGTGTGAAATACAACAAACAAACAAACTTGACATAATATATAACAATTCTTCATTATAATGTCAACAAACAACTTGACTCATGTTTGCTCTTGTGTAAATTTGGGTCAGATTTTCATCGCTAATGGTGATGAACACAACAGCTCCCATGCTGCCATGCTGCTTCATGGCAGCATGGGTTTGTTTGTTGTTTGTTTTAAAAGAATCATACGAAGAAATGAATTAGCAAGTTACTGCGATGTTGTGTTTAAAGACCATATGGAGCATGTGGTCGTATCTTCACAGGCTAAGGTCAGATGGAGACACATCACTGCTGCCGTCTTTAATTGATCTGGGCTTCACAACAACAGGAAATGAATAACACCAAAAAGTCCTCCAGTGACTTGTAAAACTCTGAAAGGATGGGTGTAACGCCGAAAATAGGTTTTCATTTGTGCTGACTAAGTTTCACAGCAACTTCACTTTGTTCAGCTCTTGTTTTGAAGCAGCAGGTAGTTCAGGTTGCAGGATTTAACACACAAAAAAAAGGCAATAATAAAAAAATATAAGATAATAATATGTATGAAGAATATCTAATCTAAAATTACAGAAAAAAGGTAACATGTAACATTTGTGGACCACAATGATTAACACATTATTCTTATTATTGGTTAGAATTAATCCATTAATATATCTAGGACACACACTCTCTCTCTCTCTCTCTCTCTCTCTCTCTCTCTCTCTCTCTCTCTCTCTCTCTCTCTCTCTCGCTCTCTCTCTCTCTCTCTCTCTCTCTCTCTCTCTCTCTCTCTCCTCTCTCTCTCTCTCTCTCTCTCTCTCTCTCTCTCTCTCTCTCTCTCTCTCTGGGATCCATTTCAGCTATGCTGTAAATTAACCAGTTGGACCAGCAGCAGGGCCAAGAGTCCATCCAGCTCAGCCCGGCAAGGGTCAGAGTTCACAGAGTAAATCAAACAACAGAAAGACTAGACTGTGAGAAACAGGGATGTGTGTGTGTGTGTGTGTGTGTGTGTGTGTGTGTGTGTGTGTGTGTGTGTCAGTGTAAAAGAGAGAGACAAGGAGCGACAAGTCAAAAGTGAGAGATGAAAAAAATTGTGTGTGGACATGCTTGTGCATATTTGTGTATTGGTGCTGTGTGTGTATTTGTGCTGTGTGTGTATTTGTGTTTCAGGAAAACTTGAGCGAGCATCTGGTACATCTGCAGACCATGTTGCTCTCAGAGATTATGAACAGCGACCATGAGCAGAACTCGATACTCGTGATTATTAGGCAACACAATAATAATAATTCATAGTTCTGGAATGGACCAATCGCTATCGGCTTTTTTGTGACATCAGATACCGAACAATTGGCCGGCGGGAGCATTAAATCCTATTTCATCCCCAATCTTAAGTGTTTATGCCTGGTAGTGTAAACAGTTTGGTCAGCTGGAACGGGGCCGGTGCTGGAACACAGTCTGACTTGTTGCCGTGCAGGAAACAGCCAATGACAGAGAGGGAGAGACAGATTCGTCATTTGACACACAGCAGTGAAACTGATTGGCTGGTTTCTTCTAAAGGAAAAAAAATTCACTCTGCAATAAATCCGTAAATAGATCGCCAGAGTCTCTCATCAGTGCATCTGAATGTTTGTGTGCACACATGTGGCTCAAATGATACAAATTTCAGTTTAATTCTGTTAGTTAGTAGGTGGCTCGTCTCGTCTACTGCGTGGGAGACAGATCGGGAAAGTCCCGTAGAAAAGCGCTGGGAAGCGGATGTGAACTTCTCTTTCACCGAGCTGGGACAGTAAACCAGAGGGCACATTTGCCAAAACAAATTATTCCTTGCCCTAAAACAGACCAAAAAGAATTAAGAGGAATTTGGATTTTGAACAGAGCTCTGTGAGTCCTTGCTTCATTACAGTGGTGCGTTTCAAGTCAACCCATCATGCTAGTGTCATTATTGGGTGTGTAACAAAGAGGTGGATCGACTGAGTAACAGACTCATGGCCGAAAGGTAGGAAGAAATGAATGGCGTGTTAATGGATGATAAATAGTTACATTTATACATTAGATAGAAACCATTAATAAGAACTAGCTTGGGGCTGCATGGTTGGACTTATACCCTCGGCCCTTTTTACACTGATTTCTGTCTGTTATTTATTATTAATTTAATTCTTGTTTTTGTGTTATGTATTCCATGTATTTGTATATATACTGTATATAAAAAATGTTACTTCATTGCCTCCCATCTTGAATGAAACTCCTTCGCAGAATAGTTATCCTCAATAGAAACTTCCTCTTCACATCCTGATAGCCAACGGTAAAAATAGAGTTGTCTTAAAAGAAGGAAACAATCTGGTGTGTAGCCCTCGCAGGACTGAAATAAACACAACCCATTGTTGGGATGTACTGTATCTACCTTTTCCAGGTTCACCATCAACTAATCCATTTGTATACATCTGCATCTCTAAACCTACATTAAGAGGACCTCACCAGAAAGTGGCCTCAGAGATATTTCACCACATCTATGCTGTAACGAATCTCCTTTTTACAACAAGCCATACGAAGCTGCTCTCCCTTGCAAAATAACATCTGGTACAAGGCTCTCTAACACACACACACACCCACGCAAGCATGCACACCCACGCACACACACACACACACACAAACACACACACACAGGCCCACTAAAGTACAGGTATAGCACTTAGAATAAGAAGGAGTGTAATGGGACAAACCCTTAAATTGTCACACAGTGTGTTCATGCATTCGTATTGTGTTATTATTTAAGTGCTTTGAAAACATTATGGACACAAAATACACAAATGAGCCACTTAAAGTGCACAAAATGTCGGCTACATGCGTCCCAAGAAAGTCTAAATTCCTACTGTCGCAATTATCATGATCATTACCATAAAGAAGTTTTCATTTGTGTTGGCCCCGGAATCTGCTCATTAAATCATCGCTTTGGAAAACAATGCTTTCTTTGGAACTGACTTCAGGTCTCAAACTGACTTCAGGTCTCAAAGTGCATGTATGTGTGTGTGTGTGTGTGTGTGTGTGTGTGTATGTGCAAAGTCATGAGTGATTAATGTGTGTGGAATCACAGAATACAAAGGTAAAAGGACAGTATGCAGACACTTACTTTTTTGTAAGGGTTTGGAGTTATGTCAAAAGTCAGATTTATATTTAATGGTAGGATTATAGGTCTCAGAGTTAAAGGTGGAAAAGGTAAGATTCTCAAAGGTTAGCAAAGCCGAGCGTAATTATTCAAAGATGTGTGTTTTTGTGACCATGTGCAGAAATACAGAGCAAAGAAAAAAACATTGTTGTCTTTCCAAATACAGTTACCTAGATGTGTGTGTGTGTGGTGAGAGAGTCATAACTCAGTTTGATTTATGAAGACATGTTATCACTTTTCCAATGTAAACAGGTTGAGAACTTTCCCTGGAATGCATATCTTAGATGGCTTTAAAGCTCTGATCGCAAAAACAAATAATTGGACATGTATTAATAGTATTTAGAAATTATAGTAACACATGTTATTAGAATTGTACTGGATGTAAAATAGTTTCAATAATGCCAAACAAAGGAATTAAGATTTCATCACATCTGCACTTTATCTATACGCAATTACAGTCTAACACTAACTTGCATTTTTCTGCTTCCATGAAATAACAGTAATCGGGGGAGGGCATTTATACTGATACTCACTGAAGGGCTCATTTGGAGCTAAATTTAAATCGCCAAGGTGCTAATTTGTGTGAGTCTTTGTTTGTGTATCTCCTTCTCCCTGTTTTGGTTTGTGCGCATGTGTACCTCTTTAAATGTGTGTTTATGGCAGGCTGTGCAGGGTGCGGAAACGCCAGTTGTGCTCACCTCCTGGTAAAGTATTATTGCTTTCCCCTCGGCTCCATCCCGGCCTCCTCCTACCACGTCTGTCCTTACCTCTGGTGTAATGATAGTCATTATCACATTGCAATAGCAAACACACCTGCTTGTGCCAAACTCACACCTGTATGTGTGTAAGTATAACCCTGCCCTTATATAGGGAAACGGAAAGTTAGAAGTGGCCTCAAGGAATGACAGTGCATAGTGTACGTTGGCAGGTTTAGTATTCGGCTTTATAGCATCGTATATCTTAACGATGGGTGATGTTGATAATTTATGTTTTAGCGCTTCCTGAAAGGCTCCATGACACTGGTAATGCTTTTCTCAGTTACAGGGGGAAATGCTTTAGTACGTGTGATGACGGATTCCAATGTAATTAATCACAGAAACTTTCAGCAACCTGGGTTCAGCGGAGTTGTGGATTATTAGCGCTTGCTGGTCAGAGTCGGGATCTGTTGATACCAAAACCAAAACAAATGTATTCACAGTTTTAGAATAATTTCCCAGTTAACTAAAAAGCTGTCACACAAGTTTAACCTGCAAGGCATGGCTGGTATAATAGGTTGAGGCTTAATTTCCATATGCAAGATTAGGAAAATCAAGTTACGTGTTGAATCTATCAATAGATGACAAGAAACTAAGATGACATTTGTCTGTGCTGTGCAACAGAAACCACTGACCATCAAACAAATGATTCACATAAGAATGTTGTAATCCTTCTATTAATAGTTGGGGTTTGGTTTGGCAACACAAACAATCTGGGAAGAGTTGTAAAGCTCATGGACATGGTTTAAAGAAACAAACCATGTCGGAAAGAGACGGGATACAAACCACGGTCCCTGGCGTCAAAGTCAGAAACTTCTGTACAATTCAACCTCCCCCCAAACTTTAGGCGCTTGTCGGTTTGTTTAATCTTTCAAATGGAGACAAACAACCATTCACACTCACATTAACACTTGCAAACATTTTAGAGCCAGTCCACCTATAGCTCCAACTCAAAATGTCTGTGGACTGTGGGAGGACCCAGGAGAAAACCCAAGCAGACACAGGGAGAACATGGAAACTCCAAACAGGGAGTCAAACCAGGAACCTTCTTGCTGTGAGAAAAGAGCCAACCACTACACCACCGTGCAGCTCACAGGTAGAGAGTGAGCTTTGATATACTGCACACATCCCTCAAGTTATCTTGGGAATAAGAGCTATAGCACATGTGGGCATTTCAGTGTGAGCCTCGTGAACTTTCAACTCCATCGATCACACACTGGGAGGGATGGGATCATTCTCCGCCTCTTGGCTTCTGGGACTCTCTGGCTGTCTCCTTATTAGGAAGTGTTTGAGAGAGATCTCTCGTCAATGAGCCAATATCAGAAGATAATTTACTCTGCAGACACACAATGTTAATCAATCGTGAGCTGCCGGACATCTGCCAGAAGCACTTTATAATCCAAGATTATTCAAGTGTACTGGCTCACTTCCTGGTCATTAATATTAAGAAAGTCAAATAGAAAGTTTAGCAATGGTAAATGAGAGAAGAAGAGAGGAGAAGAGAAGAGAAGAGTTTTAGATTTTCCTTCAGAGAACAGTGGAAGCTGTATCTCCCATTTCCTGGTCTTTGGCAAACACCAGCACACATGGAAAGCGTGCACGGCCGTGTCTGTGTGCAATTGTGAACTGCGTGTGCACGTGCTGCCGCCACCACATGTGCGTGTTGTCTGGCTTATTGTCATGGCAAACAACGTGAGTATCTTAAGCTATTAGGTGATTATCTTAAGAGTGAAGTCTGTGAAGTCCAACGGTGTTAATTCGTTGCTCTGTTACTCAACCTGTTGATAAATTAATATGATGGGTACATACAGCACAAAACATTTCTCAATATATCACAAGCACACATATAGGCTAAAGTATTATTTACCGCTTCTGTTCTCAAAAAAAAGTCTGTCTCAGTATACTCAGCACATGAAATGTATTTTTTTTTCTCTTCTCCTTCCTCCGCCGGTTGATATCCCACCAAAACAATTACTGACTCCGTATTCGTGAAGTTTCTCAGACCATTCATTTGTTACACCAGGTTTGAGAGCCAATATCAACATTCCCATTTTAACCTGTCAGACAACCCAGTGATTCCAATCCAGTCATTACCACTCTGCACAGAACTCACTTCCTTTTCCGATGCATTTGTTGAACAGATGCAAGTTCAAAGCAGTTAGAAAAACAATATCTCAGAAAAAAAACATCACAATAACTACCTGTGTGGTAATGTGTATTTGAATTGCAGTCAAGTAAAGCATAGCCATGGTGTGACCGCAGTGGCCAGATGATATCCATTCAGCCAAGGCCTGCCAGGTCAGCAGGGTTCACCGACATGTTTCCATTTCTATGAAGAAATAGGAACATTTTCTCATTCTGAAAACTTTATCTCACTCTCTTTCTCTAATTTCTTATTCTTTTTCAGACTTCTACCTATATTTCATTTTTTAGCATTTCCTTTTTCTCTTCTGTAAGGTAATGGGTGGTCTTAATCAAAGGTTATTATTTAGCTTGTGTTTGTTTTGGTTTGTTCTGGTTCTCATATTTATCTTACACAGATAAGACCCTGAGTGTTAAGTTGGCTGGACTCATATTGTTGGATTCATTGACAGCTAGCATGGCTGTATCGTGCCAGCACCATTAGTCACAGTTTCCTGCTTGAGACACACAACATAACTAGCATGCAAATGTACCATGCAAGAGAAGTGCACCAGATGATCACACATACCAGCTGCTTATGCCTCCTCTTTCGCATACACATGATTTAATTGGCTGTTGTCATTGGTTTGTGCCTCTGCCATACGCAGCACAGGCAACAGAACACAACGCCATGGAACAACAATGCAGTTCAGCAACGCCTGACGTCATCCCATTCAAAGTGAAGCTGAAGCTTCCACCACATAGGCTATTTGTGCAACCAGCAGAAAGTACATGTCAAAAGCAGTTGGTATGTTGCTGAATTTGTTTTAAAAGGAATGGTTATTATCCAGAGGTTTGCACCAAAACAAAAAGAATGTGAAACGTCCCCGTTCAAAAAAAAATCTTGCTGTGGATTCTAACAAGGGGTCGTACATTTTCACCAAATCACTCCAGCATTCGTTTCCCGGCACTGACTTCCCAACATCTTCCGAACAGACGCAGCTGTCCTTTTTTTTTGCATTGTGTATGTCAATCCCCATGTGAGCCAAAAAAGTAACTTGCCTTGAATCGCACATGCACATGGGCTAGTGAGTTCCTGTGATGCTGCTGAGAGAAGGGCATGAAGAGCAGTTTAAGTGTGAGCTGAAACTCAGGAAAAATCGTCTGGTGATGATCAGGCGGATCTGGACTGGATGGGAAGGTAACCCTGACCTGGGTTAACACACACTTTGAATTATTCCCTCATCTCACTCCATGGTCATGTTTACTCATGAGGCCCACCGACATTCATATCCTCTGAAACCTGTTCGGTCCCTAAGCTCCATGACCCCACTTTCACCTTGTTTTTCTCCCCTTCAGAACCTCCCTTACCCTTACCCTGGTACTCTGATACACACACACACAAACACACACACACACACACACACACACACACCTCACACACACACACACACACACACACACACACACACACACACACATAAACACACTCTGACCTTCCTGCTGGGAGGTCAGAAAGGGACCCCTGCAGTTACGTCACCATCGAAAGTCAATCAGAGTGGAACCCAGCTGAAGGTCTGGTCACAGTTTACTCGGGGTCAGAGGGGGCGGCAACACGCCGTCCTCCCTGTCGCCACGGCAACAACAACACAGTCTGGAAACAGAAAAAATGCCCTTTGAAGCAGTAAAATGTGACAACTGAAGCCACCCGACAATCTGCTAAACCCCACCCATAAATAGTGATTGTGTAATCATAGCTTTGCGAGTCGGGTCTGTCAAATTTGAAATTTCTCCTCACGTTGAAGTGGTGTGCACAGTCTGCATTTAAAGCTCAGAGGGTGGCGTCTTCCTTTTTCCGAAAAACCAAAAATACAAGTGCATGTCTGGAGAACTGCAACCAAGCATTACATCCAAGGTCCAGCTGCCTTAAGTACATTTGACAAGTTCTATTCACAACAGCACATCCTCTGTGTGGGAGCTGGCTGTGGACGCCACACTCCAGCCAGTTGGAGCCCAGTGCTATGTCATCAAAAGATTAATTCTGAGACACTGCCTCTAAAATCAGCCACACATCTCTCATACGAAACCTTAGCGATGAATCATAAAAATATACACAAGATACTGAGTGAACCTTAACGAAGGGTACACTACAAAAAGGAAAAGGCCAGAAAAATTCTAAATCCAAATTTCAGGGCAACAATTTGTATAATTATAAAACCGTAAATTGCACATCATGCTGTCGCCACAGATGTCAGGAGCAATATTGGGCTGAGCTGCCCAAGGACACTTCACCCAGCGGAATGGGGGAGCACCGGATCAATTCACGGACATTTTGGTCAGTGGACAGCCCACTCTTCCTCTAGAACCGCAGCAACACTGATGTATAGTGGTCTATGACATCTCATGGACACACATCTCTGCAGAAACGATCAGAAACCCAAAACTTGTTCTGGAGACCCTGCTTTGCAAATTGCACATTCTTCCCTCTGGTTAAAACTTATAATTTTGTGTTTTGTACCAAGTATTAAGTGACAAAGTACAGATAAAATGGACTGAGCTTAGTTGAAGGGTACAGATTGCTAGATTTACAATGGCATTTTTTATTCCTTGTTCCCTTTATTTAATAATCTTATTAATCCAAAGCAATTACAAGCTTGTGTTTTGACAGGGGCATTTAACCAGCCCTGTATTCTTCGAAAAAACCTTCCTGATTCTCTCAAAAGCTGCAGTTTAATTACTTTCATATTAGTCACACACACACACAAAAAAAAGAAAGAAACACTAATCGGATTAGAACAGAAAAACAGCCAAATTCCTGACCTTCTCTGACCATTACCCAAGTTTGTCTGCAGTTGCTTGACTTAGGAGCATCTGGTTCATATCGATGTGGTCATAGACAGTGAGAGAAGATGTGGGAAAGCGAGAACAGAGAGAAATCTTCAAACTCTGGGACAAGAGTCCTTGCTCCCTGCTGTAGCGAGGTCACCCTGCGAGATTTCTATCGCTTGTGTGTTTGTGTGTGCATCTGAGCGGCTGTGTGTGTGTGTGTGTGTTTGTGTGTGTGTGTGTGTGCGCACTATAAAAGCCAATCCTGTCTGCACCACTCAGCCATCTGAGCGCAGCTGGTGAGCAGACATCTGGGAAGAGAGCGAATGGAGAGAGTTGGACAGAGAGAGAAATAGAGAGGGGGGTCAGAACAGGGACAAAGTTAATTCTGGGTGAGACGGACTGAACGTATACAGAGGAACAATATGCATGTGTAAGTTTGGGCTTAAACACGGCTGTGACGTCTGGGAGTGTACAGCTGTGTTTGAGAGTTGGGTTTCCTTTCTCGTGTTAGAGGACATCTTCCCTGACGTCATGCTTTATATTTTAAGTCTTATCACCTGCAGTATAATACATTCTCTCTAATTTCTGTTTACTCTCTCAGACTTTTGTTTACAGGGGGTTGGGAGGGAGTAGATACTCGGGTATGCACAAGTTCTGCAGGCAGATAAAAAAAATACACAAAGAGAAGTTATAAAACTGTCTTTCTCTCCGCCTGACACTTTAGTTTATGTGGATGATATTTTAATTGGAGGATAATCTGCAGGGACTGTGTGGACTAATTTCACAACAATGATGACAGGCGACAGCAAAGAGGGTCATGTTATGTCTAGACTAAAATCCCATTATAGTGCCTCTATAATATAATGCTTAAATTAAAGATGTCAGAAAACAGACGCACATGTAACACACACACACACCTCTGCCAGTGAGAAGCTGTGCGGTTAGTGCCATGGAAAACTTCAAACTCAGTTCCAATCCAAGGTCTTGAAAAAAGAAAAGACATATAACAGAGAAAGGATGGAAAGAAATGAGCCCCCAAGTCCCTGGAGTTAACTGATTACTGTCCTGCAGCAGGAGGGTTCAGGAGAGGGGAAATCACCGGAGAGGCCTGAGGAAAACGAGCTGGGCGCTACCTCTCGGAGACAACAGCATCAGTTGTAAGGACCAAAGTAAGAGAACATGAAAAGATGATTCATGGTCTGAGATGGCAAAGTTCTTCCAAGCATTTAAAATAAACACTATCTCAATCATGACGGCGCTGAAATCCTTGGTAAACCATTTTCCTCTCGCAAAGACAGCCAGTTCCTGAAGTGCATGACAACACAACAACATGCTGCACTGAGAATAATGAAGCTCATGTGGCGTGATGAGAATTCTTGTACCAGTACATCGTTATTTATGCTTGTTTATAGTCGTTCACTTTTATGGATCGTGACACTTTGAAATCAAATAAAATGCTCCTTAAGTCAGATGGTCCCATAAAGAGGGATCTAAATGTCGTATTACTCTGGTATCTTCTCATTTCAGTACATCTACTTATTGGAAACAACAGCACATCTCTTATGTGTCATTGAAACCCGTGACTTTAGCTCCTAAACGATAATGAACCAGTTACCAACACAACATGTTTTCATGATTCCTTGGAAACAGAGAACTAATTCAACCTGAGTATGGTGAATCCATGGAGCACCCAGCTTGAAGCTTCTTTAACACAAAAATAATTGAAGTCATTATAAGAAAAAAAATTACTTTCTTTACCTTAAAAATATATAAACTGAACTAACTAGTGAATTACATATTGAAAGTATTTGGAGCTATTTCATTAAGCCCTACACAGCATAATACACACACAAATCAAAACACATAAATTTGGGAATAAATAAGATATGAAACAGATAGATTATTCTGTGTATCATTATAGTTCCAAAATTTTCCTTGGTTTTTATTAGGTTTCACTTTCCCTCACCATTGCTGCAGTTCCTCTTTTCAGCCTCTGTGTGAAACGCTTGGTTTTAGCTCCTGTCTCTTTAAATGAAGGCGCTTTTGAGTGCATGTAGGAAATGTCGTCTTCTGCTCTCGTTTACCAGGCTTTGTTAGTAGATTTGGTTTATGCAATTGTCGACCATGGTGATGTCACGGGACATCATGATGCCCACGGACATTTATCTGCCAAACTGCTGTTGAGGAGTTTCAGGACCATTTGATCTTTTACCATCTGTGCTCTCTGTTTTTATCTCTTTCTCTCTCACTATCAGTTCCAGATTTGGATATACTGCAGCTCATCCCTCTCCTGTTGGTATGAACACTTCAAACCTCGTTTTATATCACCCTGACTAAAATATCCCGACCCCTCATCTGTGCCTGACACTGACAGAATCATAAATACCTCAGTGATAGCTGTTGTGAAGGCTCATAAAAAAGATAGCAGTGATTCCTCTCCTCTCCCAAATTACAGCCTTTACCTTCCCTCGGCACATGGTCACAATTTGTGCTGTTGTCTGTCAGTACATACTGTAACGCACATAGTTAACTGCCTCAGAGAAGTTGGCCTTTATTACTTGCTTTGATGAAAAGAATAGAATTTGGAGAATAAGAAAACTCTGCTCAAAGTCACATCTTTCTAGTCCTGGACACTAAACCACAATGACACATCAAAAGCAAAAAGGGTTGCCTAAGGTAGGCCATAGAGTGAGGACTACCACAAATCGGTGACTTCAGACTATCACAGGGAGCTGGTTAACAGCTAAAAACAAAAGATCTGCATATAATAACATATTTTGATTTACTTTATTTGCTCAGTATGCCTCACTTGGTTCTCATTTAGATCGAAGTGATTGATGTGGCTCAACACACAGTGTTACTGGAGGAGACGTGACTTTTCACCGCCTGGTGCTTTACATGCTGCAGAAAGTGCAGACCCAGCAGGGCTTTTGTAAACTCAATGGAAATTATGAGGCAGAGGAGATGGGCTGAAATGTGAAGTTCTGAACAAACCCACTGATGTGTGAGTTCTGCAGATTGTGATGCTGAACAGTAATTTGTTTATTTGCACGTGTTACTAAAAAGAAATAACAAAATTTCTGGTGCATTTTTTGGAAAAACTGTCCTCAAGGTCCACCGACCGATCAAACTATCTACAGTCAGGATTGTTATTGGGTTTCAAAAATGCCTATGTAGGCCTTTTTGTCAGGCAGGCTCCAGTTGGTAGTTGTAGTCTGACCTGAACATACCACTGCTTATCTGGTGAATTATCAGAAAGAATAAAGGAATTTCAGTGACGGTAGACGTCTGCTAAATTCAATCATCTCTGATGCTAGCACGAGCTCCTCCAGACAGTGTGTGTGTTCCTTTACTTACATCTATGTGAAGACAATTTTAAGCATAGACCCTACTTATTTTCAAAGAGAGGACATTTTGACCAATCCTTTTCAACTTATTCATTGGGCTGCTTGAGGGTTAAGACTTGGTACTGGGGTCAGGGTTAGGGTTACTCATCTAGTTTGAATGGTTATGGTTTGGGGAAGGGGCTAGGGAATGTATTATGTCAATGACTGTCCTCCATAAGATAGTAGTACAAACACGTTTTATGTGTCTCTTACTTGATGTCTCAGTATATATACATTTGAAATTACACAGTCATACTTGTGATATTTTTACTCAAAATCTTATAATTTGAATTCTCTACATGGAGCCACACTTTAACATTTCACATCTGTCAACAATGTCGAGTGAAGTCACATGAGTCAACATCAGTTGAGGCATGAGGACTAGTTTGAAAATGGAAAAAAAAATTAGAGAGGGGGGAAAAGAAACATCTTACCAGAACTCTGTAGCCTGCAACTCATTACAGCTTGGGGCTGGCAGCTCAAGGCCACATTAGCCACTAAAAGTAAAACACAGCCGAATCGCTAACTGATGCGTTGGCGTTCGAGTTGCTTGGTAGGCATTAAAGTGACAATGTTTTGATAAGGAAAAAATATGTGGAAGAAATAAGATGATATCGCTGGTTCTGCTGCATTGATTTTTGATGACTTTTTTTAAACTGTCCCATCCATTGCAGTGGTATATCGGTGGAGTACTCGATCCATATTTTTTATAAACCTACTGCAACTCCTAAGTCACTACAGGCTTATTCTTATCCCATATATGCCATTCATAAGTCTAACTTTATTGTTCCAGCAGAGAAAGATACCTTTTTTCCTTGAGCCACAGGAAAGAAATGTGGGATTCAAACAAAGATTGTGATGACTCAGCGAATCCTATCAAGCCCCATGTGGCATTGAGGGAGGAATGTGGGCACAGAGAGAAACACTGGTCACCATTAACCACATCAGATCCCAGATGATTCATCCCTCATAGATGGAGTGCATGTGCGTCTGTGGGCATGTGGCTTTTGTGTCCTACTCTGTCTACAGACATCCCTGCGTCCTTGTTCTTTCCAGTTGCGACCTTAGAGGCATTTTGCGTCCGTCTGAACCTTGACATTTGTAAAATGTTTCTTAAGCTAGGAGATATTTCCATGGGCGCAACCAACTATTTCCCTTTAGACATGCTAATCTATGTGGTCTGCCTAATATGTTCCGACATTTCACAAAATCACTATTGTGCAAAAATTCAGAATTTCTGCTGGAAATTTGGTGAGAAAAACATTTTCTTGGGATAATAATGAAAAAATTCACCCCAAAAAATGAAGCCAAGTCATCAAACTGCCAATCTGTCCAAAACTTTGCTCTTATTCTCAGTCCTAAAGCAGGAATGTTTGTTTCACAACAACGCCGACCACTCGCATGACCCGCACTGTCTTCCAGAGGCCGAATCAATAATCCATCAGCAGTTGTATTGGCTAATGTTGTGACAGCCTAATTGATTGATTGTTACAAAGAATGTGAGGATGACATCAAGTTTCCAGTTCAGAGGGACAGGAGTGAACTTTTTATTGTACTAAAAAAACCAGCGGCGCCAGTTCTAAGAAGTTCTAAGGCTGGAACTTTACTTTTCAATCTTTTACATGAAACATATTGTTGTTTGTGAAACTTCAACATCTCAACAGGCAAATCAAAATCAAAACCTCATATCTTAAGACTGACAAACTAAATCATTTACATAATGTTTAATCAATTAGTGTGGTCATAAACTTGGTGCTAGTAGGTGTTGAGGAATTATTGACCATCCTCACACATAACTGCATATGCCACTATATATTATGTATATGATGTAATATTATATTATATCTATACGAAGAATAGTGCATGTTAAGTTCCACAGATACTCCATTATCTCTCTTCGCAGTACCAAGGTCAGGCTATAGATAAAGGGCCCAACAACAGGACATTGATAAAATATTTCATTATGCAACTATTCATCTCATGCTGCTTTGCAGGACAGAATATTCCATGTAGATCGTGTAACTTTTTGCTAAATAAAAACCCATGTGACTCAGCCCCCCCCACCCCCCCACAGAAGAATGTTCATCGTCTGTTTTTCTCACATGATCACAAAACCATAACAGAGGTTATGGTTAACTGGTCAGGAAAGGATCAATTAACACACGTAATTGGTGCAATTGAAACGGGTAATTTGCATCACTTAGTCTCTCATTAAATATTAGAAGACAGATTTACTGTACGTAGTTATGGGGAGTGAGTGGAGTTACTCTAGTCAACCAGATGGTAACAGGCATGAAAATATGCAACAAGCAGCTCATTGCACAACAAACATCCATTCACATACCCTCAATTCAACAGGTCGCACTATTTATTGGATCAAACGAACATTCATTTTTTGCAGTAAGTGTGACTGCAAAAAAACAACACAATGTTTCTCATCACATCAACTGCGCAGATGTGTTTGAGACACATCAAGTCCTGATGACAAATGGAAATTACTACTCACACAAAAAGCCCTTTTGTGTCTATCCAAAGACAAAACCCTAATAACTTCTGCTTAAATCCAAACCTTTTAAATTACATCACAGGCCACAGGCTACTACTTATAGCAGCAACACAGCCAGTTCTGT
The DNA here is from genome assembly GCA_038501795.1 of Pseudopleuronectes americanus. Classification (NCBI taxonomy): domain Eukaryota; kingdom Metazoa; phylum Chordata; class Actinopteri; order Pleuronectiformes; family Pleuronectidae; genus Pseudopleuronectes; species Pseudopleuronectes americanus. Next base: position 9,436,602 of record CM076734.1, on the reverse strand, counting down.
GTTGATCCATTAACTCTGAAAAGTCTGGTTGTATAACCGGCCACATCCTCTGAAAAGAAAATCCACAACTAAAGATCAAACTCTTAGCAGGAGACTTGAAGGCTTAAGACTGATTATTGGTCTCCACTGAGTCATTGTCTTTGTTACTCATGCATCAAATATGATAATCCTCAACTTCATTGCATTTCTGACTTGAGATAACTTTGTTGATTCAGAATTTCGATTTTTTTTAAAGGAGGCATAGTAACTAAATATGGGCATTTGATACTTTACCAGCTGAGCATCTGTATCTGTGTAAATATTTACAATATATACTGCATTACAAAACCTCACACACCCTCATTAACTGGAAGTATGTCCGAATGGAAGTGATGAGACATATGTTTCCAGAATTGTCTGAGTTCTAAACCAACAGGGGAACGATTGGGGATTTTTTTGGTCTTGTCTGTTCTGAACTCCCGGAGCAATCTCTGTTTTGGGAATACAACTGGGGTTTCAACATAATTGTCTCTTGTTGGCCTGTAAAACTCAGATGTTTAAAAAGTCATTTCCGCACTGGTATTAAAGTCAAAGCAACAGCTTAGATAACTTCCAACAACTATTTATATTTTTCGTTATAAACATGGAAAACAATTTGATATAATAACTTATTAATGATATATATATATATGTTTTGCAAAACTGATTTACATTGAAGTTAACATGAAACTTCAACATCCATGCTATGTCTCTATGTAAAAAGTCACAACAATTACTGTTTTCTGACAAAATGAAGTTTGATCTGTAATTGAAAGAATCTACTTGGTGTTGGTGCTATAGATTAAAAGTCAGGGTTTCACCCAATTTGTTTGGAAGTGTCCTCTGGGGTCTGTGGATGTCTGCACAAATGTTTAATTGATAAAGACTGAAGATACAAGTATTCAGCTGAAAGTAAGCGCAGATTGCCAGCCTGGCATATTTTTAAGGATAAAGGACAGACATTTAAAAAAAACAAGAAAGAAATTGTGGGGTAAAATAAACAAGGTAATGACAGAACACTAGGGAGGATGCAAGTCTGAACTTTAAAGCAGACAAGCCTTCAAAGGGCCTACAAATTTACAGCCATCATACAGAATCAAACTGTATCAGATCAAACACAATCACATGCAAACTAGAAGTTGAAGTTCATCTTTCATGCCAAGAGCTAACATGCTCTCCAACACATACACGTACAATACAAATGAAGCCAATAAACACATAACCTACGCAAAACAAATTTGTGATAGATGCAGTTACTGCTTCAGTAACTGGGAAGAGGAAAAGCAGCAGAAATGTTCCCAGTGTGTTTACATTATGTAATTGACTCTGTTTCGAGTTGAATTTGAATATCGGACTTACAGCCACTTGGATGATACCATACGTGCAGTTTGTAGGCTTTGAACAGCCCTGATTGGATGACCGCATAATAAGATAATTTTGATAATATTTACTGCGTGCTATTTCACTTATGATATGATATGCAAAACAGATGTGAACACATGGGGCTCAACAAATAATGTCAACAAAGGCTCTGTTCCACTGGGGCGTGCTACAGGGATATCGAGCCAGCACAGACAGAGGAACTGCCCTTTTGAGAATAATGTCATAATATTATGAGAATAAAGCTCAGAAGAAACTCGTTTTATAATCCGAATTTTGTTGCAATATAACAAGGAAAAAGTCATAACATTCCAAGAAAAAATTCATAAAATCACTCGATGAAAGTTGGAATAAATAAGAATATAGAGTCTTTTTTTGAAGAAATAAACAGCAAGGAGAAACCTTGCTCGTCGGAGTTTCACTTCCTCTGGATACAAAAACAAATCTCATTGTGAAACTTGAATTTCACACATATGCTAAAGTATCATGTTGCAAGCTGTTCAATATTCATCATGTTAACAGGTATCATAATTATATTCTGATATTCTCCCTCTTATTAAGAAATTATGACTATATTCTAAACAAAATTTGACTTTTTCCTTGAAACAACCTATGACGATTTTATTTTTTTAACTACTACTTTTTCCTCATTGAATGACTTTGTTCTAAATATCCCATAATTTCTTGTCTTCATTTTGGCCCTAATACTCAAACTAAACTACCAAACTACACTAAAATATGCTCAACATGAAGTGTTGAGCATACTTATGACTGTAATGTACAAAAGGTTTTGAGGACAGCATGGTGCTGGTAAGATTGGGAGAAGTCAGCAGAGATCTGGATCAACACAAGTGTGTGATATATTGAGGGTATAGTGACAAATAATAGATGATTAGGTCGGTAATGGACCGTGAAATATCCATTACCTGCAGTGACTCTGGAAGTAAGCTCAATTACATCAAATGAAACAATCTGCTGCACGTTTGTGAGTGAAACTTCTCAGTGAGCAAGACATGTTTTAAGTTGCCGGACACTTTGCAAACACCAAGAATAACTCAGTTATTAGCGAAAAAAAAATCCTGGACTGTGTCTTTTGCGCCGTTACACTGCTGTCGTGTCGGAGCTGCCGGTGGACACAACCAACTGGACCGACTCCAAAAGTTTTAGTAAGTACCCTTCATTTACACAACCACATTTATAAATAAAGGGCTCAAGCTGAAAAAATTGCTGAATCTCCCAGTAACTGTGAGTTCATTGGGTTTTCACAATAAGGTCATTTTTTGGATCATGAGTGAAAACTCAAAATTACTTACTTATTTACAGAGTACATACTGAGTGGTCTGTAGGAGCTTGGAACATAGTAAAAGGCCACGAAAGCAAGTGAAAATTACAAATGTGTATTGGCACAAGCAGACATCATTGGGTGAAATATACTGCATAAAAAGAGCAACCCTACGGTCATAAATAGCCAGGCTTTTTTGGTGCAAAAATATTTTAGGAAAAACACAGCGCATGTGGTGCACAAGCATCAAGGCTCTGTGCCTGAACTCTTCTGTTTTGTATTTCTTACTAAATTGATCTTATTCATGTTTTTCTTTCTTCTGCTGAAGAATACAACCACACTTAATGTTCCATTTATGAAGAGAGCAACAGGCTATGGGGGGTTGGTCCCCCTCAGCCCTTGTTGCTTTCCACTCCTATATATCTGCCCCACTGAGACAAAGAGAAAGACTGTTTCTGTGCAGCCTTAGCAAAAACCACTAGTAACCAAAGCTGACAGATTAAATATGAGTACAATCAGTGTCGGACTCACTACAATAACACACCAGCTGCAGGACCTTCAGTTTGACCTGTTATTTCTGTCTGTGCTGACTTTGAGGATAACTTAAAGGAATGTTTAAAAAGTCATTGAATTTAATCTAATCAGAAGCAGGACAGATATTGATTGATAAAATATGCAGTGTGGCCCCTACTTATCTTTTCCCACCTGTGCTTCTCCTGCCCTCTGACAAGAAAGTAATGTTGCTGAAGAAGACAAATATGTTCCTACAATGAGCAGACATGGACATTTGTATTCATGTAGTCAATTTTAGGACAATTCTGGGAAGTAATGGGCTACGTGTGTGAGGGATATATATAAGTCGTTTAATGTATATCAGGCTGGATTAGGGATGTTCATATAGGCCGTAAATATATAAAGATGCACAACACATCTCCACTTCCTCCTGCTATGCAGAAATGAAGCCAAAATATCCTGGATATAACGTAGCCATCTTGCACCGATGATGGAAAGTCAGTCCCAACGCTAGAGTCCGAGCAAGTTTGTATCAGATGGAAAATTACAGACACCAAAATATGACAGAAGATTTATTCAACATGTGCTTTGGCTTTTATTTTGAACCAATCCCTTACAGAGGTGAGCCTAGATTTATGACTGCATACTGCAGCCAGCCAACAGGGGGCGATCAAGATGCCTTGGCCTTTAGTCGTCCGTCTTTATATACAGTCTATGGGGATGTTTCAGACACATTACACACTATTAAAGTACATTAAAGAACACACTGAAATTATTTTAATTCTATTTTATTCTGTAAACTGTGTATTATGAGAAGCAATGCAATTTAAGGTTATGCGTAGTAACTCAAGTTCTACGAGCACAGGAGAGGCTGTGTCTCTTCCTCCATTCTGTTTGTCAGCCATGTTTTCATGGGCATCACATCACAAACCAAAGTCAGTGGCAGTGAGTTACAACGTACAACCTTTATTCTACTTAACACAAACTGGGCCACATTAATTTATAATTATTATAAAGTAACCCTTGTTTGTTAAATTTGAGTTGGGCAACTCCCACAGCTGCTTTCATTCTGAATTACGCCACAATAAGTTTAGCAAGTCAAATCAAGCTTATAGTCTATCAATGCACAAATATTGAATAGTAATAAGTGCTCCTTTATTTTAATTTTTTTTATTAATTTTAGTAATCACCAAATACAGAATCTGGCAGTTTTCAATGGTCTTTGGAATTTTAAACCCAGCTTCTTGATGGTAATCATCACAAGGCGGCACACTGACACAGGTCACCCTGCCTCTCCACGTGACGTCAGACTCTGACCTCGGCCGCGGCAGGGTCGCAGGCAGTGGGTCAGCCTTCAGCAGTGAATCCAGTCCAGATTAACATTAACAGAACGTGACAGTGCTGAGAGGCTTTCAGCTCTCTGGGGCAGGGGATTAGCTACCGACTGCTATACCTGCAGCTCCTGCCTAGAACTAATGCTGCCCCAATTCCATACTCCATACTAATATAAGAAGGTTTAAAGTATATTCATATACGTCAGTATGCACACTAGGCAGAAAGAGTGCTATTGATGGACTCACGGCTACTAATGTTTCCTTCAGCTCTAGAAATGATCCTAGAAAACCAGAACAATTATAATTAAGTCTTTGGGAAAACTAGAAAAGACAATCTATGAATGTGGATAATATATACTCTACTACTACCGCAGTCTGTGGAAACTGGAGGGTGTTGAGGAAATAACCCTGATAATAAGTAAAGCTTGATACTTCAAAAATAGAAAATACCATGTGTTATAAAGTCGAGGTATGGAATTTGAAAGATGAGCATTTAACGGGCAGCTTCAAAGCGTCTGGCTTCAGAGTTAATGGTAGGATCCAGCTGCTTGAAGTTTGATTCATACCAGCCACTGAAAACCAGGAAATCTCTGCCGCTGACCCAATTTTAACCATTCCTTTTTTTAAATCTGTGTCTCACGAAATCAAATGTATGTCTATGAAATGCAATAATCATGCAGTTCCACTTTACATCTGATTGGCTGGAGCATTCCAAAGTCCCACTTTGATAGTGTAGTATGAAGATTTGTCACCAAGGACAGATTACCTTTACATTTTTTATTTGTATTTAAAGCAATACTACGCAAACATGCAAGCAGCGTCAAAATATTTCCTTATGGAATACTGAAAAATAGTGCTGCTCTCATTTCCACATTTCCTTTATTTCCACTCAATTTCTTTCTTTCCAAGAAATTGGAGAGTTGCAAAATCAAATGACTCAATTCGTCAGAATCAGGTCAATCGAGCTCAAGAGTCAAGTTGAGCTGTAGCTCAGTTAAAAAATATTTAGAAGTCATTAAAAAACAGAATTATAAAGAATAATGATCAAGAATTCTGAACAGAGTTTGGTGTATTTGTAACAAGCGCAGCTATTCTGATTACCAAAGCTGGGGATCATGGGTAATATTCACTACTCAGTTGTGTTTCAGTTCAGTTCAGGGACTAAACGCAGTCAACAAGTTGAAAGGCTTTAGGGGGGTTTCTACGTGAAGACCTCTTTGTCTTCATAGGGTAGAGGGCGCTGGGGCTCAGCTAAATTTACATAGTGTTGATTTAAGTACATGAGCAGGACTGATGGCACTGTCACACACTAGCTTTTAGCTTTCAATTCATGATTTTATTTGAATCTTTTCACTGAGCATAACTCAAAGAAACAAAAAAAATTGTCCCAGACAGGAAAACTCAAGTAAATGTAGCCAATCTGTCCCCATTAACCATGTTCCCATTCTGGATGTATTGACATAGTTCTGAACCAGCTGCAAATATAATTAGCGACCACATTTCACTGGAAAGGCTTCATGTTGACTCCTGGTTTCCAGGCCACAGTGGCAGATCCCCTCTACTTGCTGCACATCAAACTTCTTGTAACTCTAAAACTGATCCAGTTACTCTTGTTTTGTGCAGCCGTACTTGTTTTTTATGGTTTTGCATTACACCACCCGACCAAACAAACATCCAACCGTGCACTATGACAAAGGTTGCTCCGCGCAGTCGCGATAGGCGGCTGCAATGTGAAAGAGTGAGAAATATAAAACCAGGGAATCATATTTCCTGACGTGATGCCAGTTCAGTGAACAGAGAGTACCTGCTTCCAGCTAACCTTACAAAAAAAAATGTCCCTTCAAGATATCGTCATCGTCCTACAAACTGCTCATATCAAGATCGCACATTCATCACATTCTGCGTAAGAGCCCATAAAGTGACTTATGAGGAGCTTTTTACAGAGTTTTTCCCACTGTGCAAAGACCTTGTTTGTTAATATACTGTAGATAGGTGAAAAATAAGTGGATTTTTACAAGTGGAGTTTGGTCATAGGGCTCTAATAGCTGCTGTTTGTGGTGAATATAACTAACCATCCTTACGTCACCATAGGGTTAAAGAGAATGTATCATAGCCTCATAATAATAAAAGTGTAATAGACGGATAAAAAGCTAATTAACTGTTTCACACGTTGGTCTTCATATTGTTTTCTTCTCTCTCTCTCTTATTTCACAGCAGATGCTACGAGGCCGCTTTTCATTAAGTGTTCCCGTATTCTGGGATCACTGCATAGGTTGCACTGTGGCCGAAGCCAGGACAAAGAATGTCATTCCTGGACATGCAGCTTAGGGCCGAGACTCGGGTTTCATCGTGGAAGAACGGGTGGGCCAGCCAAGTCGAGCCTACCTCCCCCCGCCCGACCCGCAGAGCCACCAACCTGAGATCTCCTTCTGTGTAACGTCTGTGGTCTGCAGCCGACGGTGATTGACAGGCCGCGCCGCAGGTAATGAAAATATTATAGAAGACCATATGTTGACGGTATTAATCTAACTACATGTTAAGCTCACCTCTAACAGCAGTGGAAACTTTCACAAAAAGGTCGACCACACACAAACACATGCCCTGAAACAAAAAGTCCTCATTGTAGATATGGCTCCTTTCTTTCATCACAGGGCGTGCAGGTTTGTTTTTCAGCAATGACCCTCTACCTGTTATTAATGATGACAAAATTAAGCGAGTTCATCTGTGTAGCGGTCCTGTCTCGGCTAATACCTTAAATATTTACACTCTTTTATTTCATTATGCATTTACTCTTAATTATCTATAGCAGACATCAGCGTGTGAGGATGGGTACATCCAGATCTGAATCCAAACCTGTAATTAAGGGTGTGCCGAGGAGATTCCTGCCCTCCTCACCACCGACAGTATGTATAAATTATACAGTCTGAGGAGCTAGTTCTAGTTTACGTTGAGAAGCCATTATCATGTCATCTTTGCTTCTCATATTTAACTTAACTGATGATTCAGGAACCATATACCACATGTGGTTTAGTAAACATTAAACTTAAAGTATGTGTATCTTGATCTAAATACACTGAATATAACCTTTTTATAACAGATTTTCTTAATTTTTCTTTTTTTCTTTGTGTTCAGCCAACCTACCCTGTATAAATAAAAGGCTAGAACAATGTCTATGTGAATGTGTGACTCAGAGTGTTTATGGACATGTGACATGTGGAAGCCAATGAGATGAAAAAACAGAAGAGAAACTTTCTCTGAAAGACAGCGATGAAGGAAAAATGGGCAGAATTGAGACAAAGAAAGCACAACACAGTGAGTGAACTAAATGAGGAAAGAACTCAAAGAAAGAAATGAAGATAGGAAGGAAGGAAAGAAAGAAAGAAAGAAAACTGGGCCTTGCATTTTGTGCATGTGGCCACTTTTGACCACACACTACAGAAGGGGAGGGGTTCCCCTCACACAGAGGCCAACTGAGGACAAGAGCGTGTGTGTGTGTGTGTCTGTGCGTGTGTGTGTGTGTGTGTGTGTGTGTGTGTGTGTGCGCACATAAGAGATGTATAAATGTGTGCTGCTACAGTCTCGCTTTTATGGCAGGCCGTAAAATAAAATAAGACCAGTTCTCCTGAAAAATGGCAGAGGCTTGTGACCTTATGCCCCATCACGTGAGCCGCTACTGAGAGAGATCAACTACGGAATGGGGCCAGTTAAACCTCAGCCTGATGTATATGACTTTCAAATTAAACTATGTGACCAGACTCGAATGGAACGGACCCAATCAAGAGAGTAACCGGCAATAAGATACAATGGGAGAAAACTTAGTTAAGAGGCAGGGGGCACAAATGAGGGCAGCGTGAGTACATTTGTTAACATGAAATAGTTGGTGCACTTTCCCACATATATGACAATTATATATATAACCTGAAACACATATGCTGTAGTCGTTCCACTGTAGGATGTAAGTGCATTGTGCTGATTTGACATTCATAGTACACCTAAAGTACAAACACACACACACACAAACACAAGGCCAAACCATTGAGAAAAGTCTCAGAACCAAATCTCCTTAAGCCTGTAATTTCCTGGCCGCACGTGCAGAGACAGTGGCCGGACTCCAGAAAACACACAGATTTTTGCATCTGTTGATCCATTGATCCGTTGATGTGTTGTTTGAGTTTTTCTGAATGTGTGAAAATGTGCACAGATGCACTCCATGCTGCCAGACTTTGACCTCCGACCTCTCCCGGTTACAGGAGTCTCGTGTGAACAAAACTATCCCCTTAGTGCTGCAGCAGCAGAGTGTTTTGGAAAAGTGGTATTTCCCAAAAGACTTTTTTAAAACCGTGAGCGGCTCCAGAGGTATGTGGAAAATGGTTTGTCCCAGGTGGTTGGCTGTGAATGTGCCCTACAGAAGTAAATTTCCCTCGCAGAGACTTTGGCGGAATGCACACGGTGTGTTCCAGCATAAATCACAAGTTAATTTATCTCCGGTGGATGCTTCGGGGGTGAGAGAAGGGATGGTGGACTGGAAAATGAAATGTGTACCCTTTTCTGAAAATGGCACTGCCAGATGTAAGACGAAATGTGACGAGCATGACGAGTGATAGAAGTGAGGGAGCGTAACAGACAGAAAAGGGCACAGGGTGGATTCTAAAGAATAGAAAGAAGAGACATGACAAGGATAAAATGAAAGAAGCCAGAGAAAGAGAAGAGGAAGAGTAAAAACAGGAAGCTCAGTCACCAACACATGACACTTAAATTCTACTACATAACCACTTGAACACATACACACACTTTGCATTGACTTCCATTTATTGTTCAGAGCCTCACCAAACCATTTCCCCTAACCTTAACCTGACGACAATTTACATCTTTCCTCTATAGCCTTAACCTGGACCTCAGAAATGAAGATTTTCACCTATCAGGACTGAGCTTTGTTCCCTATAAGGTCCACTGGTCCTGAAAAGGTCTGTGTTTACACTGGAATAGGTCCCAAAGAGGTACATAAATGACTAAACACACACACACTGTCAAACTGGCCATTGAAGAAAGACTCAATGGTTTTGTTGTTACCACTGTTTTATAAGGTCTCAGGATGTTGCCAGTACTTTCCAACATGAGAATCGAAACTCTGCGGTTATATAACACATGCTTCCCTAATGACAATATTGAAAATGGACGCAGCGCTTATTTTTCAGCTTCTTTTTGCGAATTTCAAATGAATCATAATATGAAAAACACTGCGGTGTCCTTTTCCTAAAAGAAGAGTATTTATATGTGCCGTTGTTTAATGCTCCTCCCCTTCTACGGAAATGTGGTAAAATTATTCCAAATATAACTAAATACTCTCTGTTTCCATCTTTTTGCCTTTCTTTTCTCTCTCAAGACACACGTCCCTGTTGTCTTCTATTGCCTTGTTAATTTGTATACATATCCAAGCAAAAATTCTTCTGGGTTTAGATAATTCATTACATATAAAACTCCCAATATGTATAGGGTATTGTACCATTACATTTTAGTCTAAGCTTTAAATATAATGACTTTTAATACATATAACGATTGTAATAACCACTAATGATTCCTTGTATACTGTTTCCATTACATTGCAATTTTAAAAGCATATTCATTTGACACATTATCGTCTCATTATGGAGAAAACTGTGAATAGATGCCACAAAGCTGAACATCCACAACTCAATGGGACGGAATTTACAGATGGAATATCTCAGGAGCTGCAACATTTTTCCCAGACACGCTGCCTCACTGTCATGAAGCTGGGAGTGTTAATATGCTATGTTCTAACATTAAGTGTATTTACTCAGCCTGTAATGTGCAGCCAGCCCAACCCTGCAGGTTACACTCATGTGGTCAGTGGAACTACAGACCAGCAGTCAGGACATTTCTGATTAAAGGACCACAAACGTACCTCCTGCTTCACATGCCAAACCAAACCGGCTCACGGATATGAATGTGTCTTTATGTGTGTGCACGAGGGAGGTGAGACCAACAGCGTGCAGACAGGCAGGTGGATCCCACAAATATTCTCTATGTTTAACGTTCACGTTCAGAAAGCTGCAAAACTCCCCACATAGGGGGGAGCCACACATGCCAAATCTACACCACCTAAAGGATGGAAAAGTGACTCCAGCAGCACATAAAGACACCCTTATACCAACATCCACTGAGGAAGAAACAGCTATGACAATATTTACACATGTGCAACCTGCAGAGAATGCGGAGGCAACAGTTGGCCTGTAGATGGCGCATGTTGCTTACTCTACAGTTGGTACAGTTTTGTATTCAAAAGTTTGTCACCATACAACTACTGCACTTGTGTCACGTTCTCGCTCATCCTCAGGCAGGGATTGGTTAGATGCTAATACAATTGTAGGTTTAGAAATGACCTTATTACAGTGTAATTACATGTTTTCTTTACATTTCTGTGGCATGCAAACAGAAATGACCACAATTCAGCCAAGAGGAAAGAAATGGACAGAAAACTACATCAGAAAAAATTATGTTGTGTTGGTTCATCATGGAAGTGTCCGTATCATTGTTATGTATCTAGGTCCAGACCCTGTATTTCCGGGGAAATATACTGATTTATTAAATGGGTTCATGCTCACTCACCGAAAGAGAATGAGACTTGGCCCTCAGCAGGAGAGATTTTATGTCTCCGATTTTTGGGGCGACGAGACATGAGATCTTCTAAACTCTGACTCACCAGCACCTAGGGACCACTGACACACAGACACACACTCACACACGGAGACACGCACATGTTACATCCAGCTGGATCTATCATTGTAGCTCATGGAAAAGCCAAGTAACAGAGCACATCCATTAATGACTGTGGGAGAGGAGTGATGGAGCCTTTCCTAAATGAACCAGGGCCTCAGAAAATTGGCACAGTCTATGCCACGCTGAGAAGACACTGGCTAGTTCATGAGCCCCATGGTCACTAGTTTGTCCTTGTTCGAAAATAGATGATATACTGTCAGTGACACGTTACAATATGAACTGAATAACATGCATCTGAGGTATGAATGTTTATTGTTGACTTACCGTGACAGAATACATCAGAGAAACTTCATCTCTGCTGAGGCTGTGCCAGAGGAGAAGTGATATTTACAGATGGTAGGTGACTTTCAGGGCCAACGATAGCTTGACAGCGCCATCTAGCGGGGCAGCACGGGCAGGGACCAGCAACATGCAGGGAAACAAACGTATGGATGTAGACACTTTTATTCAGGATGGAGAAACGTGCCTTCAGCTTTGCATCTATGACCCATCTATATATTTTGATCTATTACTTTAGAGGTTAGTTAGTTGTTTTGTAGTTCGAATGAAGTCTACAGAGGACGAACGAACGGGAGCACTTCAGCCAGGCACCCTGCGCACGCGCAAAACACACGCATGCGCATTGCCGCCCGTCTTCTCAGTGTCCCAGAGGCTGGGAGGGAGAAGATGATGCGGCTGAGCGCGCACGGACCGGATGCATAATTGGCCTAACGTAGTCATAGATTTTCCGTTTGCCTTTGTCCAGTGTTTTTTGCCAAATTGCTCTTTAATGTCGATCAATATCCGGAGCAGTGCAGAAAGTGACTGGCGGTAAACACAACTGAGGAAGAAGTGGATAAAGAAGAGGATCTGAGCAGTGACTGCGAGGAGCCGGGCATCAAATTGCACCGGATGTCATTACACGCTCTTAAATATCCAGGACGTGAGTAGCTGCGTGTTTTTGCATCATTGTGTGTGTTTGTGGGTGCGTGTGTTGAATATTTCTTGGATCGTCGGTGGAAACACTTTTCACTGTAGTTAGGTGGCTAATCTGATTTCCCTCATCCGCTCTCAGCGCCCACCTGTTAAGTCTGCACAGTGCGTAAAAGCGCACGATAGAATGAACCTAAAATAAAGATAAAACGTGCGTTAAATTATATTATTTGCCCTTTAGAAGGTAGATTTTAAATTTTAAAATATGTAAGGTATTTTATTTTGAAATTATCTAAAGCAAAATTACTATGAGTGTTGATGTGGCAATTTGCAGGTTTAATTCCCTCAGTTTCTCCATGGAGGAGGGTTTTCTCAGCCACATGGCGCATGTAGGCACATAACCACCAAACAGGCTCGTGGCTCGTTGGGCATTTGTACTTAGGCCCACATCTAAGCTCGTTGATCAATTGAATTTAAGCCTCTTGAGCGTCCGAGCGAAACCTGCTGACACATGCGCCCCTTTCTTTGTGTGTGTGTGCGCGCAACACAAACCCGGGTTACCCTCTCTATCTGATTCCCCCCCTCTGCCAGCACAGTGTGTTATTACTACATGGGGTCCTGCAAAAATATAAATGTCCACACCCTTGGCATGTGCAGCCACCGGGGCTACTCAGCACTTTCCTGTGCGGGGATCACTGATGGGCCGTAGTGACTGTCTGCTTAGGTTTTACTAAATATTTAAAGGACAGCTGATCTGACGCACGGGATTAATTATAGATGAATATGGAGACACCTGCTGTCAGGTGGATAAGACGCCTCTGTTATGCAATGATGCTGATCTATCTATCTATCTATCTATCTATCTATCTATCTATCTATCTATCTATCTATCTATCTATCTATCTATCTATCTATCTATCCACTTTTAGTATTTATTGACAATAATGTAAGAAATATTCAGATCTCCAAAGTAAAAGTAGAAATGTAAAATAGTCATTTTCAAAAATAAATGAATGATAGGGATGATTACACTTGCATTATAAAATATCTGACCTTAATTATATCCATCTATCCATCTATCCATCTATCCTTCCATCCATCTATCATCTATCCATCTATCCATCTATCCATCTATGCATCTATCCTTCCATCCATCTATCCATCTATCCATCTATCCATCTATCCATCTATCCATCTATCTATCTCTTGACAATGATGGAAGAAAATTCAGATCTCTAAAGTAAAAGTATAAATAGTCCATTACAAAATAAAGGTCCTATATGTCAGTCTGATAAGTAAAATACAGTAATGTCAAGGCAGAAATAATAATGATGGTTATGGTTGGAATACAAACCATTTATCCATTTATCCATCTATCCATCTATCCATTTATCCATCCATTCAATCTTTATTTTAATGTTCTATCTATGATAGAGAAAAGGAATTAGCTCGATAGCCTCCGTCCCATTTCCTACAATTATCTCAAACTCTGGTCATTGAGCACTAATCATCTGAATCGATGGAAAGTGAATTTTCATCCTGGGGAGGTTAATGTTATAGTACAGCTTCAGATGAGGAGACCTAATGTGCTCGTTTGGGACATTTACAGCAAATGCTGGAAAGAGTATAAAAGCAAACCTTTGTCCATGTTGTAGCATAACTTCACACATCATATTGTAAATCCCAAACTTTAGATATATCTGGGAACTCAACACCCTGGGAAGTCGGTTTACAAAGGTGCAGAAAAGTGTTATGTTGGGGTTGAGTCCATCATGGGCCAACAGGTTTATCACTGTCGAAATGTGTTTCAGTCGTTTACAGGAGCAATGTGTAATGAATACTGAGCGGACAACATGTGTTAACAGTAGCTCCTCATGCTATCGGTTACACTGGCCCACGTATGGCCTGTAATTTAATTTAATTTGGTGGCTCACTAACTCACTTTCTCTCTATGTCCTTTTCTTCCTGCTGCAGCATAATCAAGACCAAAGGCAGAGCCATGGAGGTTGTAACACATTTTGTGAATGACACTGTAGAATTTTACAAATGGAGCCTTACTATAGCAGGTAAGATCTTTACACGCACTTGTGTCGAGCATTGTGACTCATTACATTTAGTCTGATTTCAAACTATGATACTTCAACATTGGCGATATCATCCCACTAGTTGGATTTCGATGATTGTCAAAAAATGACTGATAAAATGTCAAATTTTACAATCTTACTATATAAATACAATATATATATATATTGCATTTTAAAATAACTTGAGAGATTGACTGCCTTGCTAAGTCTCAAAAGTGAAAGTTGAACCAGGAAGCAGCCACTGACAGTTTGTGCAGTAATCTTAGCATTTAGCTTAATTTCACATTTTAAAGACATTGTTTAGATTCCATGGTCAAACTGAGCCATTACTTAAAGCTGTTGTTACTCATGATACAATCTATCTTTACAATTAGACTACAAAAATAAGCATAACAATTTTCTGCATCACATTTGTGACATTTCCATCCTCTCCCTTTATTCCCGATGTTTTCCTACCACTGACATGAACCCCATAATATTTCCTCCAGACAAGCGGGTGGAGAAATGGCCGATGATGTCGTCTCCCTTACCCACACTGGCCATCAGCTGCCTGTACCTGCTCTTCCTGTGGGCGGGGCCTAGATACATGCAGGACCGCCAGCCCTTCACGCTGCGGAGGACTCTCATAGTCTACAACTTCAGTATGGTCGTGCTCAATTTCTACATCGCCAAAGAGGTCAGTGCCACTGTGTATTGGATGATATAATACAATGCCCTGTTAATGCAACACACAGGACTGGGCATTTTCTGCAGAAAAATCACTGCCGGTCAAACAGGGAGTTCTGCATCTGACTCTATATACTGCAATCCACATAAATGCAAGTATAAGTCAATAACTCAAGCCTTTCAGACACAGTTAGTGAAGTAACAATATGTGCTCCACAAGTCAGAAGAGGTTAAGTTTACTCTTTCCTAACCTGCTGATTTTTCCCCTTGTGGGTTTTCTTTATCTTTCATGAACTAAATCACACACTTTGAGCATTTGCATGTTTAACATCAGTGAAGACACTGTATGGAAGAAATTTAGATAATTGTTTTCTTTTCATTCACTCAAATGGCTGCAGCACTAGGTCCAGAACAGAGGATGGAGGATGAAATGAAAAGATTTGTATAGAAATCTCAACTGTTTTTTGTTTTTTTACATGAAACTGTGTTGCAAGCATCCTTGAATGTTTCACCCTACTTGCTTGAGAAAGAGCGAGTTAATAGGGATTATTTGTGCTCACTGCAGTAGGTGTTATCAGATTCCACATGTTTCCTCTCAACCTTGTTCTGTCTTTTTGTGTTTTCTGCTCAGCTCCTAATAGCCACCAGAGCAGCAGGATACAGCTACCTCTGTCAGCCGGTCAGCTACTCAAATGATGAAAATGAAGTCAGGGTAAGCTCGCTCACACACACACACACACACACACATTCACATACACACAAACACAGGCAAACACACACTCATATGCACACATTTGTCACTCTACTGTGAGGGCACCATAAATAAATGCCTTAACCTAACCCTAACCCTAAAAACAAACCAAACCTCAAACACCCCCAGAAGTATATACACACAAACCACCTAACAAATGTGTCTGCATATCCAATGATGATTTCTGCCTACTGTTGACATTTATATGGCTCTTTCTGTAGTCTTTTTCAGTGCGTTTACTTTTGTCAGGGGTAAAAGGAGGGAAAAAAAACCATAGGGAGGAGTTAGAGGTAAAAGTTTACATCTCTAGGGATTTCAGGATAAAAGGGGGCGTGGCCGTGCACACTCGGGGGGAGGGGTAGATCCGTCTTGCCACCCTAAAGCTCCACCCCCATCTCAAAGGCTTGCCTTTTAATGATGGCATTACTAAGAGATCAGAGATGCCTAGTTGCAATGGCTTAGAGAGCAGCTGAGTACATGTGTGTGAGACAGGGTTAAACTGCAGAAAGAGCAGAGAAAAGACTTGTGGCCTGTTTGGTAACCAGGTCTTCTTCCACACCATTTTAGAATTTAACTGTAATTTTACTAAATTTCCTCTCTGAGATTAATGAACCAACATCCAACTGTTAATGTGACTGTTAGTTCACAGATATAGGAACGTCAGGCAAGGGTTTTCACCTCACTGGTTGTTGCTTTAGGCCGGAGACATACTTGCTTTTGAGAACATGTACACATTGGTTGAGCATATCCTCATAAAGTAACACTACACCCCATAAATGGAGGCAAGAGTCCTCCTTCCCCAACAGCAGCTTTGGTTTCCGACCCAGACATTAACTGTATGTCTTCCCCACTTCTTCCCCTATTTCAGCCTTACACTGTCATGTGAAAAAAGGCAAAAAGGTCCAACATTATCGAAAGAAAAAAAAAGAACTTAAACTACACATCTGCAAGACGCAATACACAACTGAACAGTAGGGGCAGTGTGGGGGCTCCGGCGACAAAGCAAATCTGGTTGACATTCGAAAAAACTTGTGTTTCTCGATATTTCTCGCATCGGGTGAGCAAAAAAAACATTGTCACGAGTCACAACGTCATTGATTGAAGCACGTCACGTGTTACATATATGCTAACATCCTCCAGTGTTGCCATGTTGTTTATTAACTGCAAAAGTTCTATACAGTTTGAGTTCTCTGGTGCGCCCTCAAGCGGGATACTCAAGTTACATCCGTAGTACACACATAGTAGGCTAAACAGCAAGTTTTCTTTTACTTTTACTTTTCAAATGTGCCTTAAAATCATGAGTCACAATGTAATCATAAAAACAGCTATCTGAGTTGGAGTCATTCTTAGCAGAGCCTCACTTTACAGGACTGGAACTTAGACAGGGTATGGAAAGTGAAGAATCTGCAGGAGTGTGTGGTTACATGTCTGCAAATTGTATTTACACACTGATGCTGTCATCTATCAAAGGTGTTAGTGTCAGGGATCCACCACAGTGCGATTATTCACTCTCTGCCCTGTTTTCTGTCTATAGATAGCATCTGCTCTTTGGTGGTACTACCTCTCCAAAGGAGTGGAATTCTTGGACACAGCCTTTTTCATCCTGAGGAAGAAGTTCAACCAGGTCAGCTTCCTCCACGTCTACCATCACTGCACCATGTTCATCCTGTGGTGGATTGGCATCAAGTGGGTGCCCGGTGGACAAGGTGGGTGAAAGGAACCTGAGCTAGATTCATCTGAATGATCTTAGATTTATTGGCAATAAGCTGCTTAAAACCCTCACATCTAATACAAATTTGACTATTTCCACAGCATTTTTTGGGGCGACCATCAACTCTGGCATCCATGTCGTCATGTACGGTTACTATGGCCTGGCAGCGCTGGGACCTCATATGCAGAAGTACCTCTGGTGGAAGAAGTACCTCACCATTATTCAGATGGTGGGTACTACTTTTGGGATATATTTCACTGTGATAGTTTGGAACAGAATTGCAGAAATATTTTTTTGTACAGATGTTAGAATTTAGGAAAAGATGGTGAATGTCCTGTGTATGTTTGAAGGTCTTCTGCACAATTTGAGTTACCAACTACCAGTAGATGTTAGCAGGTGTTAGGAACATAACCTCAGTTGTGCGCCTTAGCGTCCTCAAGTGTTTTGGCCTTGTAATCAATGATACAGGCCGAACTTGAGGGTACGCTGAGACTCTATGTAAATCTGACTGGCTACTGGCTACTGGCTTTAATGGCAGCACAATGAAAGCCATGTGGCCTGCTCAGTAGATCACATATCATTACCTCTATGCCTTTTTAAACTTTAATATTAGGTGTATAGTGTATATTATAGCTGTACAGGAGAATATTGTCTGTCTAATCCCAAACACACTCCCTTCTCTCTTTGCAGTACCCAAGGTCAGGTTATGGATAAAGGGCCAGCCAACAGTACATTGTAGTGTCTACGCTTAGGGACTTTCATATCTAATTCAGATGAGACAGACAGAGGGGTACCAACTTCAACTCTTTTGCGTATAACACCATCATGTACGAATGCATACTTTGGGCTTAACTATCAAATAAGATGCTAAGGATGACAGCAATTCTAGCCATTCGTGGATGTGCTGACGCAAGTACAGGGAGATATACTGGGATGCTGTGGGAGCCATCTTCAGACTCGGGGACAATTGCTCATGATACTCTGTTAGTGTTTGTACATTGTTCCACCTTCGGGTCTCCTTGATGCATCAAGTCTACATTTAAATATTCTGCATAATACATCAGCATCTGCCTGAGTTCTCCTTTTCACCAGCTTCAAGACAACTTCCTTAACAATACGCGTTCATTCTTAATTGTTGCAGTTTGGTCTAAGATAAAATTGCATGCAGTACAAAAAGACACATCATGGTATTATAGCTGTTTTTTTTGTTTGACACCGATGTTTTACGGAGAAGCACTTGAGACATATGACAATTCGTAGTTTGTATGTAATGTTAATATAGTATTAGGAATATCTTGAAAAGAAAAAACTGTTTTGTGTGTGAAATTAACTTTTTGTTGTTATTTTTTGAAATTATTCCATGATTTGACCTAGATTTTTGTCTTCAACAGATCCAGTTCCACGTGACCATCGGCCACGCAGGCCACTCCCTCTACACCGGCTGCCCGTTCCCCTGCTGGATGCAGTGGGCTCTGATCGGCTACGCTGTCACCTTCATCATCCTCTTCGCTAACTTCTACTTTCACACGTACCGGGGAAAACACTCCTTCTCGCGGAAAGGAAGCAAGCCCGTAGCAAACGGCACCTCTACCGCAACTAACGGTCATAGTAAAGTGGAGGAGGTGGAGGATAACGGGAAAAGGCAAAGAAAAGGAAGACCGAAAAGGGAGTAAAAGAAGGAAGAGGGGCGTGCTTGGTGATGAAGAGAAAGAAAGGCCAGAGAAGAAGGGCAGGTGGGAAGGAGGAGGAAACGAGAGTTCAAACCAGACCATCATCCCAGGAAATAAAGTAGACGGATGTGATTTGTGACCAACTGTGTGTTTGTGGGTGTGTCTGTAATGGGTTGTGGTTTTGAGAGGAAGAGAGGGGAGTTGGTTTTCTCCATAATGATTTTTTTTTATCAAGAAAAAGCTCAAATGCTGATCACGTAGGCTCCATGTTCGTCTGTCCAACTGTGTTTGGGACCGTGATAGGACCAAAGGACCTATAACCTGCTCAGCAGCCACTATCTTATCAACCAAAATTCACCTCCAACTTTTGTACTCTGGATTCCATTGTTGTTTTAACTGAAAGCTTAAATAGTCTTTAAATTGCCGATTTATTTTCTAGTGTACTAGGTTTTAACTAAAAAAAGAACAAAAGAGGTTCATACCAAAGATTCTCTCTCTGCTTTTGGGGAAATGTTTGTGTACGGATATTTAGAGTTGAACAAAGGTAGCGAATTAAAAATGGTAAATTCATTTTAAAATTCTCACATCCGCCACCTGTCCAACATGTCTCGGACTTCACATTCCTGTGCTGTTTCGACCTGATAAAACTCTGCTGCATTGACATAATGACATGCTATTTTCTTTGTGTTCATTGTGAATTTAAAAAAAAACTTGTTTAAATGGGAGGGGGTGGTAGTTTCTTATAGAATTAATGCAAATTTGTGGGTGTATTTGTATTTGTTATAATCCATGTATTTTTTTCTGTGGGTCCTCATGATTTATTTCTGTTTGCTGTGCGATGTAGCCGAGGTGCGGGAATAAGAGCGTTGTCTCACTGCCATGTAGGACTGAGGGGAAACTCATCCTGATCCTCTTTTTTTAAATTAAAAAATGTTAATTTAAAATAAAAAGTGAATCAGCTTCTGGCTGCACATGTAAGTGAAATAAAGACCAGCACCCCATAAACTATGATTATCTGTCTTTGTGTTCTCACTCCCATTCCTCCATCTTGCTTTCTTCCATCCTGGGGTCTGAAGGACGTAAAGAGCTAATATAGGCATGTCTGTTTGTGTGTCTGTGTGTCTGTTTTGTGTGTGTGTGCGTGTGAGAGAGGCAGAGGCAGGGCTGTGTCTTTGGCCTGTCCAGACAGATCTGCCCTAATCTTTGGTGCTAAATTGGCTTTAGCTCCAAAAGAGCTTATTTCCACGTCACTCCCATGAGTTACCCAGGACAGCAGGTCACTGGAAGAGAAGCCGCCGCTAATCTGCCACCAGGTTGCTGCTGCTCTCAAACTGTATGGATTAGTTCAGATTTGGCTCTGATAGAGTGTCCATTTACATTACTACACTACAAGTCTAACCTTCGTAGATTTGTACAAGACACTGATATTTGCCAACTAATTTAAATGCCAGGACTCTCGTACACACAACCCTTTTGCCATCAATTTCTTCCTTTGCTGGGAAAAACTCACAAACACCCATTGCTCTTTGCGGATTCACTAATGGCACCTGTTCAATTATTCATCCACTCTCATACTCAGTCTATTATTCTCAATCCTTTTCTTTCCCAGCAAATGCAGTTAGTGTAATGTGTCCTTTTTATATGTATTTGTTCATTTCTTTTCAAGTTCTCCCCGTTTCCTTGTCTGTTCCATCCCTCACCCGCTTTTTTCCAAATCTTCCTCCCTCCATCCCTGCACAACTTTTCATCCTGCCCTGTCTTATCCTGGTGCATGTCTCTTTCTGCCCATGGCAGCCCGGTGGAGATGGAGGGGGGAAGTGGGGAATGATTGACTGGATGAGATGAGTGAGATGAGGTGCATTTGCCCTCCTCGGGGACACAGAGGGATCTAAGCCAGCTGGAACTAAGAGGATTGCGGAGGACCAAGCTTTTCTATCGAAGGCGTTTGGCAGAGGTCACTTTAACCTGCATCCTGAAGGAACATGTATATTTATATGTGCACAAACTCACCATAGAGTTTAGGAACATATTTGTGAACCCGTCCATGATTTACCCTCAACTCTTTGATGTAGAATTTAAATAGATCATACTCCTTTGCAACAATTTAAGAAATGAAAAATCCAAGTGTAAAATAAATTCTTGGTTCCTGGACTTGCCATTCTGTCCCTGTCTTTAATAAAGCGGCACAGACTTATATATAGGTCTGTTATCTGACAGACCTGTCCAGTCCTCTGAGCGGGCCAGTCTGTTGGAAGGTGAAGGGTCAGTGTGCAGGGGCTAAATCCTCGCAAACCTGACCCGTCACTCACTCATCTCATTAGCAATTATATGACTAAGGAGCTCATTCTAGTCTAACAGAGTGGAAACAGTCAGCGTTTTACTGTGTCTGTGTGGGACAGATTGCCTACAGGGCTTGAGCTGAGGTGGTTCATGTGTGGAGTGACCACCCTCTGCTGGTGCTGACTGTAGCTACGGTTACATCTGGGAGGCAGAGACCACGTTATGTGATGTCTGCAAAAACAAACTGTAAATACTAACGATAATATATTCTATTTGTATAGTGAATGCCACAGTACTCATGGACAGTAAAAATTGAATAAAAACAGAGAGAGACGATACAAGCAAATAGCTATGACAATAAAATGTACATCAAAGTCATTAATTATTATAATAAAAATATTTTTCTGAATTGTTTTATCTGATGGTTGGTTCTATTTGAAACAAGTTTGCATTCAACTCGCTACATCATCAATCTATAAAGCGGATTTTGAATGAAGAATTTTGTGTTGAGTTTTATACAGTATTTATGCTATATAGATCAAATCTGTAATGAAGTATCAAGTTTTATTTGTCATATGTAAGTTAACACAGAGTCAACAGTACCAAGAAAAGTGTCTGACAAGAAGAAACCGGTCAGCTTAGCAGTGCAATAGTTATATTAAAATAAAAGCAAGGTAGAAAGAACTTACTATAAAAAAAGTCAAAGACAATACTAGTACAAACTAAAACTACGTATATTAAAGGGTCCAATGTGCACATTAAGTAACAACTTCAATTATAAGGAGTAAGTGTGAATGATTATGAATATAAGATGAAATTATTAATTTGCTGAGAATGTGATATAGTCATCTAGTATAGTAAAATATCTATCAATAACTGATTCTGTTTTTGTCAAACTTTTAAAACCAGTTTTTAGCAGCACTGTCTTTTATTATGGAGGTTACTTCCTGGCTTGACGTATGTCCCTACGTCATATGGCCCTTGCCCCTGCAGTGCCTGGTGGTGCCCCCTCCCTGCACCAGCCTCCTCTGCACAGTGCTGCGGTAAGAACTCATTATGAGGAGCTCCATGTGAACAGCAAGAATTTATATATAGCTAGAATGATAATAACTTGTTATTGTAATTCAATCTGATTGTTCCAATGGGAACCAGTCCATCATTAATGGTTCTGTGTCACACGAACCTAAAGTTAGCCCATGGGTCAGGGTGAGAGAAAGTCTTGGGGAACAGCGGCATCTAGTGGTTGCAATGGTGGAAGCATCTTCTTTCCCAAAACAACCTCTATCTATTCAAATGGTAGAAAATAGTTTGACTTAATCCAAGTTGTGCAAATGAAATATTCTGCGTCCTCTACACAGATTATTGATTTCGTTCCTCTTGTTTGAAACTAAATGTGTGTGGTTTCTTTTAACGCTGCAGAGGATGAAGTCTGCCGCAGGCGGCGCTGCTGATCCTCAATCATCAGCATCATCAGACAATAACGCAGGAAGGAGGAGGCAGCAGCAGCAGCAGCATCGGGCTCCCTCACCGGCTACAGCCCAGGCAGGGGCCACCAAGCGAGCCTCCAGACACCCAGGCAGGTGCAGGTCCTCTCTCGCAGCGGGAAGGAGCAGCGACATCGGGGTGAAGGAGAGCCCGAGGGTCGCTGACGGGAGGAAGAGGGAGCCCGAGAGCCGCGGCTCGGCAGCTGTTCAGCCCGATGGTGCTGAAGCTGGTGGAGTGAGACCAAACAGGGCGGATGCCGTCGAAGAAGATCCGGCAAATCCTCCATCACCGGCCCGTCGCGCCACTTTACACCCAACCCGCGTTAAAGGCGACTCCGGCCCGAGTTTGCTGTCTTCTGCCTACCCGTGGAAAGTGAGACCGGCAGACAGGGGCATCAACCACCGGGGGAGAGGCGGCTTGTCAGGCCTCGGTTCGGTTTTGTGGAGAGGAGGATGCTTACAGGCTGAGCTGATCCACTTCCATCTGCACAAGAAACTCAAGAGAAGCGGCGCGAGGATGCAACCCAAGGCGGACAAGGCTGGGATGGAGGAGGCCGCTCAGGGAGAGCCGGAGCCGGCTGCGGAGGCCACAGAGGCGGGGTCCGTGACACAGCAGGACGACCAGGCCTTCCTGGACGAGATGGAGAGGCTGCTGGAGGAAAACGACGATCTCAAGGTTTGATGAGCTTTTATGTGGCCTAGTGCTCTCTCATAAGCTTGGACTCAGTTGAAATATAGTAGAAATTCAATGTAAAAGGTCATAGTAGGCCACAGCACATTCGATTGGCTGGAAATGTTTGTCTTAGAATACCCATAATACCTTTTTTTCTTGACTGTAGTTTGGTTTCTAGGTGTCATTGCTCTCTGAAATACAAATACACAGGTTGATTTGTTCCTTCATGCTTTCTGTCTTCACCAGGAGTTTTAAGCTATGGTCTCAACTGAAAACGCAGTGGCTGCATACAGATAACTATTTGTACTGATATTGATCTGATAGGATCAATGATGTGTTCAGAAGGGGCCAGACAGAGCAAATAGCATGTATGTGAAATATATAGGCATGTTGGCATTTGCACGAAATATATGTGAAATACTTCCAAGCAAGGTAAAACCCTGCAGCCGACATCCATAAATACTTGAAATTCAGATTGTGGTGTTGTTTTCATGAAGTTGACTTTATATGACTCATGTTCAAACATCCATTACCCAATCTGTGAAGTTAAAAGTCAGGTTTTAAGCTAAAAACACAGTAGGGATTATCCGCAGCTGCTCTAAATCTGAATATGTCACATAATGCAATTTGGACACAAACACTAATCTTTGCCTTGGTCCAACCAGTGTGAGATCGAGGAGATGAGGACCGAGATGGACGAGATGAGGGACACGTTCTACGAAGAGGACACTTGTCAGCTGCAGGAGATGAGGCGTGAGCTCGAGAGAGCCAATAAAAACTGCCGGATCCTGCAGTATCGCCTGAGGAAGGCCGAGAGGAAGAGGCTGCGCTACGCCCAGACAGGAGAGATTGATGAGGAGCTGCTCAGGAGTCTGGAGCAGGACCTGAAGGTGGGGAGGGGAGGGGAGGCCGCTTGGGTCCATGTGTCTGTGTCAATGCAGTTTGCAAAGGCATGACTTTTGGTCATCAGCTAAGACAAGTTAGAATGATTATAGTTCTGTGCATTATTCCTGAAATTGTTTAAAAATGAAGACAAAGTATGAATATCAGAATTGTGTATGACCACGCTGCAGTTTCTCAGTTAAATCACATTCCGATGCATGCAGGTGGCGAAGGATGTGTCTGTGAGGCTGCACCACGAGCTGGAGAAGGTGGAGGAGAAGCGCACCAAGACGGAAGAGGAGAATGAAAAACTGAGGCAAAAACTCATAGAGGTTGAGGTGACCAAACAAGCTCTACAAAATGAACTTGAAAAAAACAAAGAGGTAAATAAACACCGACCCACATTCATCTACATCCCATCTAAAAACTAAAAGGGCACGCATTAGAGCACATATCAACAGTCTCTTCATTTAAAACTCACTTGATCCCAATTTTTATTTGGTTCTGCACCAAATTGCACTAACTCATAAATATCAATAGACATGCCTGTTTTTCCCCTCAAGATCTACGTATTATGCTTCAAGAAATCAATACAAATTTTGAAAAACACGATATCTCAGAAAAGCAAGCTAGCTCTTGCTAGCTGAAATATTAACGATTCTTTAATATTTCGCACTGGAAAGTCCCACAAGCAAAACAGCGACTTCATTTCATAGGGGTGGCACTAGTGTTGCCAATTACAACACTAGCAACAGGCCCGACAACCATGACCGCAATCATACATCATACAGCTGATAAATGACATTATAAAGGTGTTATTTATTTAATCAGCTCATACCCAAAGGCCAGGTATCAGAGTCTGTGTTGGGAAGGGAAGAAGGGTATCGGAAAATGTCCAATCTAAACTCAAATTTCCTCCCATGGCACAGTTCAGTTACGTCCCACTACAAGAGGCTAAGTGGCCATGAGTCACAGAGACACTGGCTGTTTGTTACGGCTGTCTACCTTATCAGTTAAGTCATAGCAAACCCAGAGACATACAGTTAACTACTGTTTATAGAAAATAACATTTGAGTTTGGCCTTTGAGCAAAGGCTTGGCCTAAGATATATTAAGATTTAATACCAGAAGAATAGAAATCTCTTGGTGAATTTGAATCTGAGCATAAAGTACTAATAGTTGTGCATGGAAAATATATACAGGTTTATTTTAGTCAAAAAAAGCTGAAAACCATCTCAAATCACACATCCCATCCTTTTTTTCCCGTCTTTTTAGTCTCAGAAGAGAAGAGGAAGCAAAGACGTCCTGAAGACGGATAAGAAAGCAGCACAGACTCCTACTGAGGTGAGATGTCATAACTAATAAAGAAATCTCTTTTGTTATTTCTCCTGCTTACACATATTCTAAAGTAACAGATGAAATTATATCCTATTTATCTCGGAGCCACCTTTGTGGAGCTTTGCTGTACAAATCCAGTACAATAAATATATGCATATTTAGTACATCCTTATGTAATGTTCTTTAGTCAGATATTGTGTTTTTCACATCAGGTCTCAACAGGCCAAAGCGAATGCTCCAGTCCAAGACTCCAGTAGTTACTTAAGAGTTAGGAAACGTCAAACAGAGATAACGACCCTCTGAACTTCAGGATTAAGTTTAGCTTTCTTCTATTTAAATATCAGTGTTTGCTCTCTGTGCTCCAGGAGGACAACGAGGACCTCAAGTGCCAGCTAGCGTTCATCAAAGAGGAGGCCGTGATCATGAGGAAGAAGACGGCCACCATCGACAAAGAGAAGGACCAACTGGAGCAAGAGCTGCAGAAGTACCGCTCCTTCTACGGAGAACTGGACAGCACCCATCCCAAGGGAGAGGCTGGGGGGCCACCCACCACCCGCGAGTCAGAACTGAAGCTACGGCTCCGCCTGGTAGAAGAGGAGGCCAACATCCTTGGGAGGAAGATAGTGGAGCTGGAGGTAAGAGTGGAAAATGCTACTTGGGACTTTTGAATGAAGGTGATGTTGTATTTTAAATCACTCTCCCTCTTTCCCACAGGTTGAGAACCGAGGCCTGAGGGCCGAGCTCGATGACCTCCGTGGTGAGGCAGAAGGAGCCGGGAGCTCTGAGTGCGGGGGAATGGGTGGGCCGGGCTCAGGGCGAGGCCTGGGGGATGATCTTACGGAGCTTCGACAGCAGCTGCAGCTGGTGGAGGACGAGGCAGAGCTGCTCAGGAGGAACCTGGCTGATTCAGAGGACCAGAACAAGAGGGTGACCACAGAGCTGAACAAGTTACGGTTCAAAGCGGGAACCCACGAAGGAGGCAGCAGGCACGGGGGAGGATTCTCAGGGGGGTCGGGGATAGATGCAGCGAAGGCAGAAGCCCTGCAGGAGGAGCTGAAGGCAGCGAGGCTACAGATCAATGACCTCAGTGGAAAGGTAAGATTATAATGGTTGTATTAGAGACAAGAATGTTAATGATCCTATGAAAAACGTATCCAGTTTCTTCTTCTACATTAATTTTATTGACACAGATTTCATCTTGATTGATTTCCCTTTGTTTATGAGTTAATAATGTATAAAAGCCGACCAACTGAGAGACCTCTAGTCAAGGGGCTTGATGCTAGCCTGCCTCATTTTGAAATCGTCCCTGCTGATTACAAAATGTTATTTCTGTTTACCTTTCTTCAGGTGATGCAGCTGCAGTACGAGAACCGTGTGCTCCTCTCCAACATGCAGCGCTATGACCTGGCCTCCCATCTCTCCCTGCGGCCCAGCCCACGGGACAGCGACGCAGATAGCGACGCCGGCGGCGTGACAAGCAGCCGCCGTGAGAGCGACGAAGACTCCTCCTCCTCCCGACTCCTCCCACCACACCGCAAACGCGAGGGCCCAGTGGGCGGGGAAAGTGACTCAGACGAGGTCAGAAACACTAACGGCAGCAGCCGTTGCCTGACCCCCACGCGGGGCCTCTACACGCCCACTGGGCCCGAGGGCGCTGCCTCCTCTCCGTTGGCCCGCTTTCTACCTAGCGGCCGGTGCAGTGTGCGAGACAGGCAGCAGATGATTGACATCCGCTTGGAAGCAGAAAGGCTCGCTCGCACCATCGACCGGCTCATTGCAGACACGGCCACCGTCATCTCAGACGCGAGGGTTTTTGTTTCTAATGGCGACATGATGCTGGGGAGAGCAGGGGACGAGGGCGGGGAGGAAGATGGGAGCAGGATCAGGGAACACGAGTTGCTTTATCGCATTAACGCTCAGATGAAGGCCTTCAGGAAAGAGCTGCAGGCCTTTATAGACAGACTGGAAGTGCCGAGGCTGGAGGACAGAGACACAGAGGAGCCACTGTCGGTGAGAGAAAGACTTAAGATGAATATGAGTTTCATGATGGCTTATATCTTAAGGCTGACTCTGTTTCCTCCTTTTTCTCATCTAATCCAACCTGTTTTTTCCTCACCCATTATGGTTTGCCACCCAGATGTTCCAGCCCATCATTTTGCTCATCCTCATTCTCGTGTTATTCTCGTCCCTCTCTTACGCCACCATCTTCAAACTAGTCTTTCTTTTTACCCTTTTCTTCGTTCTGTGATGTACATCTCCCCCACTTACATCATCCCTTGTTTTTGTTTGTTTTTTTATTTGCGCTGTTGATTTCCTCTCCTCCCCACATCATTTGTTGCCAAGGTAACCAAAAGCACAGAAAAAAAAGCTCAGCACTTTCCGCAGCTGCGTTCACGTTCAATAAACTGTGGCAAGGTTCAACACTGGAGACGGCATTACCCATAACACACCACTGTCTGCTTTAGTCCCTGGAGAAGGTGAGTTACAGTGTGGATTTGTTTCAGGATATATGAAAAAAATGTATGAACAAATATAAAATGTTTGCACAACCAAAGCATCAAACGAATGCAGGATAAACAAGGCAACAGCCAAGCGTACACATAGTCAAAAGCAAGTATATCTCCAGCCTATGATAATTATTAAAGCCGGCAGGTAAGTAGATGCAAACCAGCCTCTGCTGCTGATCGGTTGAAAGAAATGAAAGCTGTTGTACATGTATATTGCTCTCATGTAATGAAATAATCTGATATGGGCAAGAAGGCTGCAGTGTAAACAAAAATGAAGCTGTCTGACTTAGAAATCAACAAGGTTTACATTGCACTTTAAGGTCACACCAGTGGAGGGATCTGGTGCTGCTTTATGTCCTGGTTTAACCACCACTAAATATATTTGCTTGTATGACACGCGCTGACAGCAGTCTCGTCCTCTATGTTTTTCAGAACCCCACTTGAGGTGCCATCCTGCTCCTCCTGCCTGAAGGTGAAGTAAGGATAAAGTTTGTTTTTAACCCTCTCTTTAGCTCCTGAAGGTTTTGCCATGTATTAGGAAACACAACAGGTGGAGAGATAACAGCGATGATCCATGGGGTTCAACCTGGAAGGAATTCTGATGATCATGTCAGGTGCCAAATGTCAAATCTTGTCTGTGCCCAAAAATTCCCAACAGGACCCCTGATTAGTGATTGATGGCGTGGCAGATGAACAGAAGCAACTGTCTCTTGACGTCACTGCAGCAGGATGAGTCAAGAACGCAGTCATCGGTAGAGGTTACTCCAGAGCATTGTATGAGATGTCACTCATTTAGCTCTTTGGCACATATGCAATATATTTAATGCTTGAGTTGATTATATAACATAAGTAGGATGACATAATATATATCACTAAATATTTTTATTCATTTATTAAAAGCTGAGGTTTCCCCCAAATGAAAACAAAACAGAAAACGAAAAATAAGACAAACATGCCCGGCATCCAACTGGACTCTTTTCTCATGACTATGTTCAATAAAGATATTATAGACTGTGACACATTATCACACAGTGTGTCACACGCACCCATTTGGCATGGTTTGGAAAAATGATTTACAGCAGGGCCTGGTCACAAGGCAAAATCTGCCCAAGCATCCTAAAGCAGAGTAGCAACAGAGAAGCCCATTGGCTGATAGCTGGTAGCAGCTGAAATAGCTATGTAAACACTTTCCCTCTCTCCGTGAGCCCCGGTAATTATAGCCAGGATGCTGGTGACGACAGTTGTCCCATCGGGACTTCAAATGCTGGAATAAATTTGACATTATGATATTTGATCTCTTCTGCACGTAAACAGTGGGGAGCAGTATAAAGGCTGGGTACCCCGGCTGGAACAGAAGTTGTTTACCCTCAAGCCCAAGGCTCCTGACTTAACCTCAACAACTGAGGAGTGACGCGAGGAAGGGGGCCCTTTAAATTCTACGTAACACTGCTGAGGAAAAAGCTAGAGGGGGTTGAGCACCGGAGAGAGGGGACTTAACGATCTGCAGGCCACAGGACTGGATCTGTTGGAGAGGCAAGAGCGCACAGAGCGCAGGAAGTAGAGCAGGCTGAGGATTTATACAGGAGGGCAGAGAAAACCTCTGCGTAGAGCAAGGTAAGGATAGCTGTTTATTACTGAAGAGATAGTGACAGATGGAAAATTTATTTCTGATAGTTTGGGATGCTTTAAATCAGGTTAATATTAAAAAGGGAACCTGAAGCTACCAAAATCAACTGTAGTCTGTATGTTCATGGTCATTTTCTTTAATTAAGTAGCTTATTTGTAACATTTATTGTAACGTTTTATATTTAGTTTTTTTCTGTGCTTCTGTCAGGCGTCCACTGTTTCTGTCCCTGTCCCACATGTACAGGCAACGCAGTCAGAATACTATGCGTAGTTACTAGATTATTAATATCTCCACTCTCACAGGCGGGAGGGAAGTGAGTGCTACATTCAGATACTTTCCACTTGGACACTTGTAATATTCAAAGATGGCAACAGCAATAACAACAAAGCCTGGCAGTCTAAAGTTGACTTGATAGCAGGTTAGACAAATAGTTACCCAACGTAGGACCGTTTTTTGCCATATAGTGATTATCTAGTACGCCACAAATGATTTAGGTTTGAGGGATAAGTAAGTGAGCAATGTATTCATATAACACCTAAATGTAGAATAAAGAATAAAGATGTTAAAAGAACATTCATCTTAGGGTTTTTGAATAAAACATTTAGATATTGGACCCTTTATTTTAAACAGATTTCCAATTCTTGTAATTCCCAAATAGAGGCCATTGACACCTACAAAGAAACATAGCCACACCTTTGACAATTCCATTATTTGAAGAAAGATGTCACTAGAAAGATGTCACTACATGTAAAATATAAATATAACAGACATATACCAGCACATCATCTGCATATTATATTGTAATCTATCATTCCTCAGTCTGATTGTACTCAAAACAAAGCCAAGACAACTGGGTGTGAGATTTTAGAGGCACAATGACATGCAGCTCCAGCGCGATGCCATCATGCATTCCCAAGTGAGGCCATGTGTGCGCCACTGGGTCAGGCTCCAAGTAGCCACCTCATGCTTGACATTTGTGTTCTTCCCGTGTCGCGAGGTGAACAGAGGCAGGCTGAAGGTCAAAGTGACCAAGACTTTAAACAGTTTGAAGTGCTGTCATGCAACACTCTTGTCCACACGTGCTGTAAAGGTAGGCTTACATGCCTGTGAATTTTAGACAAGAATGCGAAAGGAGAGGCCTGTAAATATGTGACCTTTGAGAGGGCAGAAAGTGTCGAACATAACAAGTTATTTAAGCAGTCGAGACAAGTGAAAAACTAAAATTCAGGTAGATAAAGAAAGATACTGTGACTATTGAGATTTCAAAACTATATTTGTATTTCAGGGGTCTGCAGAAATACACAGAAAAGGAATGAACTGTCTGTGGTACTCTTTGAAAAGTATGCCAACCGTCAACAAACCTTTTTTTCTCTCTCTTCCATGTATTGGTCTTTACAGTGTTTCGAGGTCATCGATCCTTCCGCCCCTCACTGAAAACCCCCGCTGTGACCTCTGACAGAAAAGTGGAAAGGGGAAATTTACATTTAAAATAACGCCTCTGGACATTTAGCCGCCCTCGTCATGGCAGCCATTGATCTGGAGCGTGGGCTGGAGCACAGAGGTCGGGGCTGGGGACAAGAGAGGCCAGAGCTGACGGACAACTTTGACTCAGAGATGCAGGAGTGGGAAGACCAGCTGCAGGACATCCAGAAGAAAATTGAAGAGGTACGGATAAAAAGCGTGATCTTGAGCTGCACTTTCTGACAACGCACAATGTGTTGGAATGATGACACATTAAACACAGTAGTGGATAGTGTGGGACACTGAATGGAAGTTAGTGTTTTAAGATTCTCTCCCCATCAACCCAACTTCCATTAACTGATCTCTACTGTACAGTACTACATAGATAGAGGTAAAATTCAGTAAGACACTGTGTTTATTATAAATTATGTTATTTGTCTTAAACTGTAAAATGAAATGATTCAGGTCTTGACCAACAAAGAAAAAGAAATGTAACTGCATAAAATCACTTAGATTAATTTAAGAGATTGGTTTGACAGTGATTCTCCAAGATAACACTGTTTTGCTACACAAGGACACACTGGGGTGTGACGACATGCTAATGGTTTTGTTCACAAGTGATTCCGCAGTGCCTATAATGCTTAGAGTGTGTGTTAATTTGTGTAATATGCGTGTATGTGCATTATGTGTGTGTGAGTGCGCGCTTGTACTCCTTAACAAGCTGCCAACAGATCATAGACTCACTCAACCTAGTGGCCTTGTTACGGCAATGATACATACAAATGTTAACAAGCTAATTAAACTGTGTTGCGCTGACAGACATGCTGAACGCTGCACACACACACACACACACACTGTCTGAAAGTGGATACTAAAGGAAGTATCGAAGGCTGTGATGGGAAACAGATGGTTGTGCAAGTAGAATAACATGCGCTGATCATAAATAAAGGTCTTTAAATACAGTTGTTGTTGAAAATGATGTTTGTAACTACTAATTTACAATAGGTGTGAAAAAGTACAACTGATTTTAAAGAATATACCCAATTAGCAGAAAATCATCAAGAGTTTGCTAATGTTTTGTTCCGTTTTCTTTTTCCAGTTGTACAATGAAGTTCAGGCCCGCAGAGAAGCAAACGACAACACCACTGACAACCAGAAGAATGGCAGCGAAATGGAGTGTGGCCTGGCGCACAACAGCAATGGTCTTTTTGTGCCGGGCCATCACAGCCAGAATCACCCTGGAGCTCTGCCTGTGCCGCATCACTATAGCAACGGCTGCAACTACAACCCCAACGGGTACAGCTACCCCGCGAGTCATCAGGGAGGCTACGATTACTGCCAAGGCAACGGCGTCTCAGAGATCGGGGACTTGCTGCAGGATTATTTGGGACAGGGGAAACAAATAAGCCGGAAGACCAATGGAGCTCGCCACGTGGTGAGTGAAGGAAAAGCATTTCTGATCATTTCCCTGGCTTATGCCTCATTCTCTTGGCATTTGCACATCTCAAGAAATCAGATAGGGCTAGATGATATGAGTCAGAAACATATTGATTTCAGTAAGCTGGTTCCTTGAAGTCTGCTTACACAGACAGGTTACAAGATACGAGTAAGTTCCACATACTTTCGCTCAACTCTTGAGCATTCCTAACTCCTGACAGAGCAGCTGAGAAATGATGTGGAACTGTTTCCGGGTCCCCATAGGATGCCATGTGCCCTGGCAACACTTTAGTAAAGTAGGTCAGTAAGGTTATATCGAGCGATGACAGAGGGTCAGTCACTGTTCAGGTTTTGTTGAGGTGAAGAAAGAGAAACCAGCCAGTCATCCTGAATAACACTCTAAGTTAAACCTACAGATATGCAGTGGTTGATATGGTTGATATGGACTAAAACAGATGTTTCTGTCTTAGCACTTCAGTGACACGATCAAGGTGAGCCAGGACATCCCAGCACACGAGAACGAGTTCAGAAGAAGATATGAAAATGACAGGTAAGAGGTTTCATCCACAAACATTTCTGTTTTAAAATGACCCATCAATCTTATTTTGCGTGTTTATGATTTAGTTATTCTTTTCTTTTATGTTTATGTTTCTATAGGTTGGGTCAAGAGCAGGTTCGGGACAGTTTTGAGGCGACTGAAAACAGAAAGAACCAAGTGTCTCACATGAAGGGCTCCCCTCGCGGAGGGAGTTCCCCAAACAAGGAAAACACAGGTGCCAAGCCTCCCTCTGGGACAAAGGGATGCTCCTGCTGCACAGTCACGCTCGCAGCTCCCACTTAAGACTGTTGAATCCCCCGCTCTGGACAGGAAGTGCTTCTCACCGGGCAACCTGGGAGACAGAAAGTGCGGCAGCCCCTCTGTTCTCAGGAAGTTTGGAGCCATGCTGCAGGAAAACGAGGGCAAAACTCTCACCGAACAAGGGGTGGTGACCCTACAGGGACTGGAGCCAAAGTGCCCCACCCCCGTCTGTCAGCGCAGGGCTCTTGGAGCCACTGCAGTCGCCGGTAAGGCGCCTGTGCGTATGCCTGCCCACAAATGCCAAGCGGATTCTGATGTGCTGACAGCAGATTTAGAGCCGAGCCAAGAACGAGGGTTAGTGTCAGATACTGGAAGACATAACCATAAAGATCAGAGGGGAGGCTACAGCGCTTCTAAAGGATCTCATCCCAGTCCTCAGCCGTCCCACAGGAGATCACAGGTGGCAGGGAGTCCAAAGATTAGACCCAGGACGAACAGTGGGGCAGAAAGAGATGGAGGAAGGAAGCCTGCACCTCAACATGTGGAGCCCAAAATGGACTACAGGGTGTCCAGTGCTTCCTCTGGAGCTCAGAGGATTCAGAGGGGGGGGTTAGCAGGACAGGAGTTTCCAGGTTGTGGCCGAGCGAGGGATGAAGGACTCATTGAGCTGCTGGACATGCTGGACATCCAACATGAGTTCAGCTCTAGTCACAGAACAAGTCAAACAGCTCACAGCAGACAGGAGCAGCAGGTAGGTTCTTTTCTGCCTCACCATTGGATTAAATCTAACCTCTACTTGCCCCCAAACATTATCGAAGTAGCCATTAAATGCTTACATGTTTCCCTCCAGGTAAATCCAGCCGAGTCGTCTGAAGTAAACTCGAGGTGCTTCTCTCGTCCCGCACGGCCAGCCAACCAGCGGCCTCCGTCCAGATGGGCCAGCCGCACCCCACCCGCCTTAATCACCGCCCCATCAGGCCCAGTGTATCGCCCTCCGAGCCCAATGACCAGAACCCCAAGTCCAGGCCTCAAACACCGACCTGCTCTCTCCTACTCCCGTCAGACTGAGACTGTCATTATGTGATACCCCAGGAAAGCCCCTCAACCAACACGCTCTTTGTAAATAGCGAGGACTTGCTCTGGTAAAGTGCTTTACGAGAGAGTGGCGGTGAAGTGCTTCATTTCCCCTTTATGCTGCGTTACGAGATGAAACTCATCCACGACATGCTCCAGTGTTGCTGTGGCTTTTTGCTTCTTCTGTGCCTAACATTAGTCGACTGTTCCCTCTTTCCTCATTGTTTTTGTATTGCGTTTAAGGTGTTTTCTGTACAGAGAGATTTAGCATGCTCCCCTAGATTGAGGGTGCATGCTCATGTGTTTAATCCTCATTGTTGCCTCGTTGAATCAAATTCATCATGGCCAGAGTGGGAGTGGGTTAATTGGCAACTGTGTTCCAAGCAGCAAACCTTCTAACTGTCAACTACAGTGTGTTTTACTGTATCATATTGTCAAAGTAATATATTTAAGATGTTCAAATACCAGCTGTGAAAAATGACGGATATGCCTTTAATGTTTTTTTGTTTTCTTGGTAATAAATATGAAAGTGCTTCGAATTAAAGACTCTGTCTTCTCTCCATTGGAACATTGCATTGTGCTGCCCTACTGATGATGGCCCGTGCTCCTGGGTGTTGATGATTTACTGCAGGTCGTCCCTATGGATATTTGACACCAGCAACTCCCTGCATGCCAGAGCAGTGGCGGCTCAAGTTGTGTTGCCTTAGCAAAGGGGTTAAGTGCTCGCGAACTTCTACACATCATCTGGTTCAAACATCATCTGAGGAACTGCATGATAAAATGTGTCCTCTACAGGTTGTCCTCTTCATACAGTGCATTTTTGATGCGTTTACATTATAAAGCACTTTATTATGTTGAGTTAAGACTATTTCCAACTGAACATTTGTCACACTTAATATGCTGTTAAGTGCACTGCACCGTGTTGGTACAGGAGAAGGTATGTTACCCGTCGTTACCAGGATATCCAGTGTGTGGCACAGACTGTGATTTTGCATCACGAGGGATCACTTTTCATGCTCTGTGTTTCTCGCCTCATATAAGACTGCACCGACGACCTCTGGCTTCCCTGACACCTCCGGTTCTGTGAAAGGGGCCCGAAACACATGCTCACACTCTTTCAATTCACACATGTAAAAGGAAATATAAATGTCAGTTATACGAGCACACATACCTGTGCACAGATGCAAATGTGCATGCTGTGCCACTAATATACACAGACACTGTCTCCTGGCAGAGGCAGTTAAGGTGTGAAAAGTCATGTTAAGGCTGGGCGGTCGTGCGGAAGTCCCTCGGCCCCATGATGCCTCATCCCTGTCACCCAACCTCTAAGTGCTATGTTGCACATCAGACAGAAATAGAAAGCGTGACGTGTGTTTTGGTGCCAGAAATCTTAGCCTGCTGTCTTTAGGGATATAAAAAAAGAGTGGGAGGAGGGGGTGTTGGTTCCTCTCTAGATGTTTCTGTTATCTTGCTCCTGCCTCTTAATCAGATATTACATAGGTAATATAAATCGATGATTTTATTTGCTCCCATCTGCTTTCATCCTAATATCGGTAAAGGTGGTGATGTTTTCACTCATTTCTGTCTATTTGTCGGTCCGTGGGACATAAAAGCTCCTGCAAACTTTCCAACTTGCAATTTTGAGATTTTGTAGGTTTACACAAAAATTACTGAACCGATTAAAACCAATCTTGGTGGAGGAATGGGGCCTGAGAAGAAGTCTACATTTTGATGATGTTTAAGTAAAAATGTATTTTGAATCATTTATTTAGGTTGTCAGACCACTTGCCTTTTTACCACCACCATGTCCATTATTTTGTTAGTTATTTTGTTTATTTGTGAGCAAGTATTATGCAAGACTACTAGACCTATCACCATAAAAGTTGGTGGAAGGATGTGGTATGGGTCAGGGGAAAACCCATTATATTTTGGTGCACAGGGGGCAGGGGGTAGATCCCGGAATTTGGGGTTTGACTTTCTTTAACCATGAGGATTGGGTGTTTTTGTCAATTTCACCTCTTTAACACTAATAGTAATTCATAGATTTTGGTGAAAAACATTATGCATGAGTGCAAATCGGTGTGACTTGATTGAATTTAAGGAGACTGTGGAGCCTTGGCATATATATTCTAGTGCTAATCTGATTCAAAGGCTGTTTGTCTCCCTTATTTGCTCCTTCATTGTGTGCGTGTGTATATGTGTGTGTGTAAATGAGAGCCCATCTTACAGGTTGGCACCTCCTTGGGATGCGTGTGAGTATATTTACAAGGCATCCTGTTGGCCATCACTCCTCTGTCCTCATGCGGCCCTTTGCTAACTCTTGACTAGCGGCCTCTTGTATGATCCGACTCCTCCACGGGAGAACCACGGTGTGAAGTGTGAAAATGATTTTTACCAGTTCTGTGATATTTCCCTTTCCACTACTCGGCTGTGGACACTCCGACACAGTGTGTGGCAGAGCTTGGCACAGCATGTTCTGCACTGGACGGGCTATTCATGAGAGCAGCGACAGATGACAGAGAGCGAAAGAAAAGGGAACACAAGAACAGACAGCTGAACTGTAGCCATGGCTCCCGTGACGTCAGCAGGCCAAGTTATCGCAGCCACTTCAACCCCGAAGGAGGTAACACCTGACAAAAAATAGTTTGAGCGTCAGCACGAGAGACTTCTAGGGAGTTGCACAACTTTTATTTTATGGTCTTGAATGCTAGTGCTGCACAGCTCTACTGCACGACTATTCTCCCCGATCTGTACACAGTGCCCCCTGCTGCGGACTTATTCATGACATCTGGGTACAGGCAGCATCTGCTCAAACGCTTTTGATCGTGCCAAGGTTAATGATATTTAGATGAGTTATAATAGGGAGGGCTTGAGTATGTGTGTGCATGTGTGTATACATGTGGATGACAGTGTGCTGCCATCCTGTGCATGTGTTTCACATGAAATCGGCGAAGACCAATAAGATTGATGTTCAAAATATAAATCGAACAAACAAAAATAACCAAAGTGCAACATGTGGTAAATTGTGTCAATTATGGATGATGTTAGCTGAATGCAAGTTCAGTTTTTTTTTGTCAGGAGGCAGTGACAGAATTTGCAAGAAAAAGAAAAGCACTTTTGTAAACTGACGGATGTCTCCCTCTTGAATATGTCAGGCTGATGTGAGGCTTGTATTGAACCATTACATGGGACTTTGTATAAGTGCTACCTTACACATTTAAGCTGCTGTACATTAATTCGTACTTGGGAGATGTTGTAAAACTGAGGTGATCTGAATGATCTGCTACACATCATCGGGTTTTCTGAGTTTAGTCCAAATCAAGACCAAATCGATAGAACATGTAATATCCTCGGACAAGATCAGTTACCATGTGAAAGTGATTAAGGTAACGGTATAAAATGAATCATTGCAAAAATGGTCTTTATAGGCTTCTGTAGCTTTAAGCGTGCTTTTAATTAGAACTTTAAAAAAAACATAACATATTTTAGTTTTTCTTTTGATATAACTTATACATATAAATATGAAATAATAAATTAATAAAATATATTAATGTTACTACACTGGAGGGGCAAGATGCTTTATGTGCTTGTGTGAATGAAAAGAGTATATTTTAAGTATACTATGTGATGAGTATTATCTTATCAATGCCGGATACAATAACTTTTTTCCAAGGCATGATATCAAACATCTGGATATAGGTCCTAACTCGCTTTATTTAGCTCTGAATATTGAAAGTTCAAAGGCATAGACAGACTCTCTGCCCTAGTTTCTAGGCAGACTGGATATCCTGTCTCTTCTATACATGTGTGAGAATGAGTGTTACATTTGTCTGAACGAGCCTCTGGTGGCTGACATAACGTCTTCTCTGCCGTCCGAGGCGCGTGTGAATCTCACGCTCTGTCCTGCCTCTTCTCACCCACACACACCTGTCCCCTGCCCCTGTGCCCTGTGCCCTGTGCCCCTGGGCTGCTACTTCTCTGCCCGGACAGGCCTCTCATTCATTGGAGGTCCACGCTGAAATCCTCAGCATGTGTCAGTTGCTGCAGCAACAGACTGAAAATAGATAGTTAACAACCAGTCGTATGTGTGCGTATGTGAGTGTGTATCATAAAACTGTGGATAGACGACCACCCTGTTCAAAAGGTTGAACATAAAAGGGATCAAACGACCTGAACCTGAGCCCCTACAGGCTTCTGTCAGGCCTTGCCTTCGCATTACGTACAAACTCTCGTTAAAACTTAACACGCCAAAGACGTTTGCATGTCTCAAACATCATGCATGTTCTTGTACTTTCGAGTTCTACAGTGTTTGCATTTTTCTTCTTCTTTAATAGGATGCCCCCCCCACCCCCGGCATCCACCTGCACTGAACATGTGAGTGCACGGTTTCATAAAGCTGCAAAGACAGACACCTGTCTTGATGTGTTGGTGATAAATGTTCTTGGAAAAGCTTAGGACACAACTTGGGTGCAGACAAAGACAATTGTTTGCTGTCTTCGATGTCACATGATATGTAACATTTGAAATAAGGTTTATGAAAGTTAGCTTCCTGTCAAATTCAGTAGCTGCTAATCCTACCGTTAAACACCTGTATCAATAACATTTTAACGATTTCCAAGCTGTTGTTCATCGCCTCAGAGTTTGAGAGCTTCAAATATTAATTCAACTGTCTACCCCAGTGTGTAGTTTTAAATGCCAGCACTCGGCACCTCTGTTTTTCACCCACTTTACACACAGAGTACCAAACGTCCCCATCTGTTGGAGCGGAGGCAGTGTCACAAGGTCACAATCCGGCTCACTTTGTGTTCCTACACCTGTTTGAACTGTCACTGTGTCTGCGTCCGTCCATTGAAATGGCCAGCTCAAATGCCGGATGATGAGTGTGGTGGTGCGAGACAAATAGGACCATCAAGGACAGCCGGGACGACCCTAAAGGGTTCTTGAGAATTCCAGACCTCTCCATTAAAATAGAATGGGGCCCAAATATTTCCCCTTTGAAAGACAACCCGTGAGGCTCCCCTTTCAAAACAAGCGAGGGGTGTTCTCATGGGATTAGCTGGTGTTGCCCGGCAGAGGTGGCTATAGTGGTCTATTTATCTTGCGATGAACGACCGATTTTAATTTGGATTCAGTGGAGCAGTCAGCTGGGAGCAACTACGCAGCAGACCCATTGGCCCGTGGCCCACACACGCACAGCTTAGAGGAATAATGTTGCATTCAACAACAAGGCTAAAAGAGTCGCCAGTCATGGTGGCGGCTACAATGCTAACACGGGCAGGCTGGCGTGCAGTAATGTCTACCATGCTCAGTAGTGTAGTGTTAGCGTGCTAACATAAGCTATTAAAAATAAAGCATAGTGGAGGCTGAACCAAAGCATTTCTAATTATGTCCTGATGATGGTGCTAGACAAAAAGTGAGAGGATCTTCAGAATTCTTGCAGTTCATCCTCTGGGTGTCAGGAATGTTTGTTCCAAAATGAAGGGCTAATAAGATGTCTGAACCAAAGAGGTGAACCAGGAGACTGATCCTATAATGTCATGCCTCAATGTCCTCTGATATCCTCCTCTGGATTTTCGAGTCAAAGTTGAAGATTGGGGCATTTGGACAATTTTATGACAGGGGAACAGTATGGAGACATTTAATGTTTATTTTTTCAGTTGTTGTTTTAAGTTTGAAGAAGTGGTCGCCATTCACTTCAATTGCATGGGATTTGGCTGCAACGCTGTTTACCTCCGAAACTTTGATAGTGTTTTGTGGACTCAAAACGCTTAAAATATCCAATTAAAGGTAAATTGACTCTGGATTAAACAGGTTGCTTTCTCTTTGGCAGGTTGGGATAACAAAATACACCAGTTCTGCAATTATAAATAGTTTCTAGAGTAGCTCCACTATACAGGAGGGATCTACAGGCTTGAATGAGAACCTGGGTTAAGGTTCCACTTTCATGTCTCAGTGAAGAAGGATTAAGTTCTGAAAGCTGTTGTCATCACGTCTTTAAAGTGATTAAAATACTCTTATGCTCAGATTACGGTCTTTACAGAAGAGTGCTTTTCATCTTCAGATATTGTTTCAGATTGGTGTTGACGTCTTGCTTTGCTGAGAAGGTAGGGCTTTGATGTCTTTACAATCCACTTATGAAACCATATTCAAATTCCCTCGATCAGTTTTTTTTGCTCTGCACCAAATAACACACACCTAAACAGGCCTGAATTTTTGTTATTCTCTGAGAAGACATTTTGCAAAACGCACAATCACACAATGTTTAATAAAGTGAAAAAAAAATCATCGGACCTCTGATCTGGAACTGTACCAAAATAATGTGTGTTCTTCCCTGACACATATTAGGCCAATTATGTCAATTTTTCTGGTAATCTCGTCAGAAGCTTTTGCGGAATCCTGCTTTTAAACAAACTAACCAACACACAAACTGAGAGGAAAACTTGACCCTGGCAGAGTTGAACATGAAGTTAGCCGATAGGTGATTATCTGAGCTTAGCACAATGGCTAAAAAAGTGCCCCCCCTCTGTTCAAAGTTGAGAAAAACTGTGCCCACCGAAATTTCAATGAGACTTTTCATCACGTGGATCAGTTATAGTCCTCTCTAATGCAGGATCCTTAAGAGTGATTCATATCCACCACTTATTCAAATGCCCAAAATATCAAACAAATAATTTAAATTTACCAACAGTAAATCATCCCCTGTAAAATGATTTGGTGGAAAATGACACAAGCATGAATGACCCACCCAAACACCTGACACTATATCTGTATCTGATACAGTGCAGCAGTCCGTAGTCTACACACTGTGCAGTCGCACGATACTGAAATTAGAAACGGAGAATACGACAATATCAACTTTATGATTTGAGTCATCATATTAACGACGTGGCGCCTGGCTTTTATGAACGTTGCAGTAGCAGCTGGATTAGAGAGGCATGACACCTGATAGGCTCTAATGGTCGACGATGGTTACAGTAGGGGTGAGGTAATTCCTGGCTCCTGTGTGAGTGAGATACCCCGTCTGTGAATCCCAGCATTATGATTAGAAATGACATAATGCGCACAGCATGCACATCCTAAATTCTTCCGTTTAGGATTTTTATATCGATACAGCAACTGCACTGTTTTACGTATATGTCACTGCACTTTTTTTTTAAATAAGCCATTTTTAAATTGCAGTTTCGTAAGTAAACATATACTTGAGGCTGAACACCAGTCAACCTAGCCCCTACAATAACAAGGTCAGACATAATCCACACAACAACAATGCTCTACTGTGGACCTTGTGGTGGAGAGAGACGTGGGCACGACAGGACTATTTGTGGAGATGATTGTAGACAGCGTGTGTATTTCCTGTAGTGTGAAGAGTTGAGCCACAGCAGGCCTTTGACTGTGTATGAGAGAGTTAAAGTGAAGCTATGCGTTTGAAAATGTATAGAAGAGCTGTCTGCCTGTCTGTCTGCGAGATCAGCAAGGAAACTATGTCTGGCCCCTATCATATGGATGCCAGGACCCACAAGTACTCAGGGCCTCTGAATCATGCACACAAGACACACACACACACATGCACACGCACTTTCTCTCCACTTTTAACTTAAAGAATCAGTGTCATTGGTCCTTCGTCGACAGCATCTAATCTGCAATATCTGCTCTTCTTCCCACTGTCACCACACGTCTCATGTCCCTGCGCGTCTCTC
The DNA here is from genome assembly GCA_038501795.1 of Pseudopleuronectes americanus. Lineage (NCBI taxonomy): Eukaryota > Metazoa > Chordata > Actinopteri > Pleuronectiformes > Pleuronectidae > Pseudopleuronectes > Pseudopleuronectes americanus. The sequence goes on along the minus strand of CM076734.1, from coordinate 9,394,225 downwards.
ACGAAATGCTGCCCTACACATATTTATTCAATCTAAATACAGTCCCTGTTTCCATGGCATAGACATCTGTCCATCAGGATGTATAACAGGCCAGCTAAGGTCATGCATATTACTGATATATCTGTACCAAGTCCAGCATGCAGTCCGTTCATAACCGAAAAAATAAAACTCATGTGATGTATGATGCTCTGACTGGTGCACAAGGGGTGAGATGAAATAATGTGAACAAATAGTGGGAGATAAATTAAGAGTAATTAAATCATCATTAACTTCAATTACTTCATCAACCAGCAAAGTAGCTTGACTTGTTAGCAATATCACCCAAAAACTACTAAACTGAAATTTAAGGGATGGGGACTTGGCCTGGGAAGAGGCCTTGACACTCATGCGTAGGATTGTTTGGCCACTGTGGACGTATGCGATCTATTAACTTCCTTTTTTCCCCTCAAATTAATACATCAGTTATGACCAAAAGCTTGATTTATGAGGTCACAGTGACCTTGAAGTTTTCCCTCTGCTTTTTAATCAGGTCATCATTTAGCCTAACTGATGTTAATGCCAAAGGGGATGAAATTCCTTCCAGGTATCCCTTGTGGATCTCTATCACCAAACGTTAGGTCACAGTGATCTTGGCCTGTGACCTTTTACCACCAAATTCGAATCGGTTCGTCCATGTGAACCTTTGCACCAAACTTCAAGACATCCTTCAAAGCAATCTTGAGACAGCACGTTCAAGATGCCACAAAACATAATGCTTCTAGCTACAGCTGTCACTGGTTTGGAGGCATATTCTGTACATATGCAGTTTATATATTTCAAACATTCAAAATATTCCAAAAGTATTCCAAAGCATAGACACATTTTCTCAGTCTACATTTAGGCCACCTGATCGTTGAAGTTACAGTGTGCACAGTTCTATTGACGCTCGGTAAAGAAACCAGCCAAAGACTGGCTCATTAAACCTTGTTTCTAATTCAAGTCACGGTGAGATTACACACAAGGAGCCTGTGGTGTTCCTCAGCTGGCAAACACTGCTGCTCAGCTGCATCGGTGGAACTCATCTTGTTTTGAGCAACAGCTCAGCTTTACACAAACCAGTATATTTTAATCTGCACCAGTCACTGTGTAGAAAGTGGCCAAAGTCCCACAGTCCAGTAAGAATAACAACTGCTTTATGCAAGAGGGGGTGACTAAAAAAATTAGTGCTCATGTTGTTGAAACATAAATTAGTTTAGAGAACTAACCGGTTTCTCTGTACATGTCTACAAAACTGCATTAGTTAGTTAAAACAATTTAATTTTGAATAAAGGAGACACTGGCTTTCTAATTCAGTATCTGATGGCAGACCCAATACATTTGTTTAGAACCCTAAGAGATTCATAAACACAACAGTCTGCAAGGATCTTCTTTAGTTAACATGGATATTCAATATTAAGATCGAAGGTAAAAAATAGAATGATGGTATATACAGGATTGTATAGTAAATTAGTGTAAAACAAACAATTGTCAAGTCTCAAGACCATAAACATCCCTTTTGGACTCCTAGTTGTCATTGAAGTTCAGTAGATTCCACATTTCTTTGTGTTGAATCATCTACTACTGGAGATAGAAGGGAATTAAAAGTCAAATGTAATTCTACAATTTTTAGGACATTTTGATATCTTGCTGAGGTTCTTGCAAATCTTACGGCAAAAACCTTTCCTTAAATTACCAAAGGGGAATTATAGTAGTATATATTTCACTTAAACATTTATTCTTATGTGCTGTGTCCACACAAATGCCATGTCTTTCTACTAAGAACACATCAGCCTGTTTAAAGAGCTGTCTCAAACAGGGCTACTTAATTGGTGCAACAGCACCATCCTGTGGACCCATAAGTAACACTGTTTTTAGACTGAAATCTCAACCCACATTGTAACACAATCCACTGTGTATTCCTCAATTTAAACAAACAGACAATATATGTTTTCAAATCATAACACTTTTAATACGCAGACAAAAACACCACAGGGGCAACAGCTCACAGACAGAAGACATTTTAAGGTAATTCAGACAGTAAGACACCGACGATGACGAGTTCACAGTTAAAATAATAGCAGCTGGAGCAGAAGGAGAAGAAAACAGAGCGTGGGAGGATAGCTCGAGCTCTTCCAAAGTACATGTCAGTGTGAGTGCGTTGATAGTGGCCCTATCGAGAGTAGACATAGAGATCCAAATGTGTCACTCTACATATATATAGCTGAATTTTTCCAGTGGTTCTGCCAGTAGCCTTTGAGCACCCAACACCAGTCACACCAACAGAAAACACACAAGTTACTATTCAAACAAGACTTTTACACTAAAAGTAAGAGAACTCAAAGACAAACACACACACACACACACACACACACTCCAGTTTAAATAGTTAATCATTGGATCCTAATTAAAACTTCATTACTTCAACAAACCAAATCAGAAAAGCAGGAAATCTTTTCTACCATCTGTAATTGGTACATAAGGTGCTACAGTGAAACTCTTATATTATCACTCCACAAAGAAAATCAAACAGGAGGTCAGGGGAGAACAGAGAACACAGAGGGACTAGTTTTGTTGTATTGCGCTGTCACACACTGATATTAAAGCAGTGCCGGGTGGTAGTTTGTTTTGACACCCGTCAAAAAGGTGATAGAGTTTCTCACAGCCCTTTTAGCCCGTTAACAAGACTGTTGCAGAGACTGATGCCTGATATCTCTATACATATCAGAGCGCTGCCCAAAACTAGTTCTAGAAGTCTTAAACAAAAAAGTGTTGTGTTAAAGGTCCAATGAGATGGCTGTAATAGAGTAACTGTGTTTGGAGCATGACAAAGATGACCATGGGTTTCTCATATGTTAAGTACGTAAATATTAGTCCACACATCTAAGTACACATCTGTGGCCCACGTCATTGCTGCTGCAAGTTACTTTTACAGACCTGTAGGTGGGGAAGAAAAGGAAGGCTAACAAAACTAAGACTATAATGAACTGAATTGGGAGTATTTTTTGTATTATAAAGATCACACTGGCACATGATCCATTCGGGGGGAGGGGGGTTCCAAGACATGCACTGTGGACTATGGAGTTGGTGGAGTTGTTGCTGTTGTGAACGTGTCTAAATTTATAAAACGCAAACTCTGAGTAAACTCCGTAGCCAATTCTCTGGTTTTTACCCGGAGATCATGTCTGAAAACAGCTCAAATGACAGAAACACTACTACAATAATGGATTTTTCATTTCAAAGGACCTTTAAAATATGCAAAATAGATTTCCAACGTTTTTTTGCTAAACTGATTAGTTTAAGGTCTGTTATCTGGAGGACAGACACCATTGTTCAGTCACACCTCTGTCACAGTGCACTGTCCATCGGGACTACGTGAGCGGAGACTGGGTGCAGAGTTGGAGGGTCCTCCCCGGGGGGGGCATTCTGGCCGGCTGGTCCTCTCTTAGTGGTCTTTGTCTAAGTCTTCTTCGTGGAACCGAAGCTGCTCTCCCTCTCTCGCTCTCTGTTTCTTCGTCACTCTCACTGTTGCCAGATGCATACTCATATGTCTGGAGCTCATCGTCTCCTTCCACCTCTTCCCCCTCTGGCTGGCTAATTAGGAGCTGGGAGAGAGAGTCTTCAATGGCTGAGAGTGAGGGAGAGAAAGCACTTGTGAGGTGGCGCCCTAGGAGGGTCGGAGGTCTAACAGGGGGGAGAGACAAAATGCCAAATGATGGAGGCTGTGATTGTCCTGCAGTGTCTGATCCATCAGCTGAGCTGACGCGTTCTATTGCAGCTGGCGGGACAATGGGTGGAGCAGTGGTGGTTGGAGGATCAGTGTCTAACCTGAGTCCTGCCACACCCTTCTTGGGGATATCTACAGCATCCCGCTTTATCTTGCGCCTGCGGCCATGCTCATTGCGGCGATACTGCACCATGTTCTCCAGGTCGGCCACATAAAGAAACCCTGCAATCAGCATCTCTGTGCTCTTCTTGCCCCTGGAAAAGGCCTCCTCCAGCTCGCGGGTGGTCCTCTCGTCATACTGCCACCAGCCATTGCGCCCTTCATAGTACCATGCAGAGTCTCCAGGGGAAACGCCCCCTGTGCCGCCACTTCGGCTCACCCCTGAAGCTGCCGCTTTCAGTTCATCAGGTGAGAGGAGAACTGGCCTCTCCAGGAAGTCCTCTGGCACTTCCTGTCGGCAGAGAGCACAACGCTTGCTGTGCCAGGAGGCACCTTTCACACACAGGAAGCAGAAGACGTGGCAGCAGGGGAGGCGTACAGGGTGGATGCAGCTCTGAAGGCAGATGGAGCACTCCGGGTTAGTGGTGGTGGTGGAGGAGTCAGTGGCACAAGTGTCTCCCACTTCCTCTATCAGCTTGGTAGGAGCCTGGACGTTCACTGGGCGGTCCATCTCTCCACAGCCTGCCATGCAGCAGAGAAACACAACTGTCACAACCCGTCCGATTTGCTGCTGTGCTGTTGAGCATAGTAAACAGAGTGTCAATACACACGAGAAGGTCTCTGGCCCTGATCGCACTGGACATACGCTGCTCTGTTGACAGATTCAGGAGAAACATAGAGCACTACAACGTGTTCATGCTAACATCCGCTAGCACTATTTACATCAGAGTTACAGATGACTCGAGTCAGGATCAAGTATCTGACATAAAAACAGTTGGTTCCAGAAAATACCATCATAACCCCCCCCCCTCTAAGTTTGACAGAGTTAATGATACCCACGCAGCTGGCTTATTGCTAAGCTAAGGTTAGATGACTTGCTACCTTATTAGCTGCTATAGCTGTTATTTAAATTTGCATGCCATATACTGGTGCTAGAAGCTGCTCTGTTTTTATGTGTGAGATAACATTAGAGCTAACAAACTACACAATGAAGGTCGAGCATTCACCTCACGATAAGCTAACAACACCTACAGTTACGCACTAGCATGTTTAGCTGGCCTGTTAGCTGTCAGCGCGTTTCCTGGCTACGCTAACCTCCCCGCTAACACAGACACATGAGCACATGCTACCTTCGAGAAGTCGTCTCAGCTGAAGTGCAGCCGGAGTGTTTCAGGAAACTGCATTCATGTTCAGATCCAGAGTTGTGTCCGCGAGGTTGTGACTGACCGAGTCGCAGCTGGAGCTCAGATCCTGTTATGGCCGAGCCCAGCTGATCTCAGTGTGCCTGGATGGGCTTCGCTCCTGTGCACAGTGCCAGTCCACATGTTCTGTAGATCTAAAATATTACAGCGACGCTAGACGCTCAATGAAAGAGAAGCAAGTTTCACTAGTTTGTAAAAAGTAAAAACGTTGAAAGATGAAGCTGACACCACCTATGACGTCATTCCTCATTCATTCTATGTGCACCTTCTAAGATTTATTTTGTCTTTATATTTATACATGCACCCATATATTCTTGGCCTGTACTGGAGTATTTGTAGATATCCTTGTCCAGTTTAGTCATTAAGAGCTAAGGACGAAAAATTATTTTCTACAACATTTTATTGCAGTCAAGAAAACAGTGAGCATGAGTCAAAAAATGCAGTAAAATATAAACTGAGCCAAAGTCAAACCAGATAATCAGTATGTAAAACAAATAAGTGTTTAGCATAGCTGGCCACCACTGGTATCACTCCAGCACAGGACTGCAATGGCAGGAACATCAGTAAATCCATCCATCATTTTGTTAACTGACACTAAAATGCATTTTTAGTTATACATTTTTACAATTGACAATAACATTCCATATTTACATTTCCATCCAAAAAGAAATGTGCAATAAACAGGTAAATATCTCTGCTTACAACAAATTATTGATACATTCTCTGGCTCCACTCATGACAGTCCACTTGGTCTATTTTTGATGACACACTTCCTGATCTGAGACACATGGGGACAGCGGACAATGCCGGTAGCGTAACTCCCCAACCCCCAAATTTTACTAGAGGAGATACCAAAGATTAATACGACACTAAGTGGAAGGAGGAGATAGAAAATGGAAGACCCCACTCTCATCTTGAGGGGTGCACTGCATGAGCTGTACATCGGGCTCTGATCCACTGGGGCAGTTATGGTGGCACTGCCCTTGGAGAAAGTATAAATCAGCTTGACACCTCACACACTCGTTTCTCCCCACACACACCTCGCAGCCTGCAGGGCACTCTGGAGACAGAGGGACACGAACATCATTGAATGTGCTGTAGTTTCCTGACATCCTGGAAAATAAAACTGATTTTGGTGATACATTGACAGTGGCTCACCTGTGCACTCTCGCAGGGCTGTGTTTGCCGTCAGCCCACTCGGACAGCTATTTCCACATTTTCCCCGGAACAGGAAGTGGTCCGGATGACAGCGAGTGCAGAAGGTTTCACTGAAACAGAAAGCGCAGTCCTCTCGGCACCCTGCAATGGAGTAAACCTCGGTTAGAGCAGCGACCACTGAAAAAAGATGGAGCTGTTGGTTTAATTTCCTGAGCACAAACTGAAGGTATCTCCAACTTCCCAAAGGGCTTTAACCCAGGTGAGTTAAGACAGTTCATCTCTTCTCAATAAGCTCAGTACAAAACTAATCAGCATCAAAAACCATCTATCACAGCCCTTTCCAACACTCCGACATGCATCCATGGGTACTTACTGGTGCATGTGTTAAATTGTGGCGAGCGCTTGTCGTAGTGGCCCCTGGGGCAGGAGGACAGACAGGTGCCCCTCTGCTTCATCCCGTCCAGCTCCAAGTGGAAGAAGAGGCGAGGTTTACAGGACAGGCAGCCGTTCAGGGCCGAGCACGATGCACAACCTGCCGGACACACTCTGGCCACTGAAGAGCTACCTGTTATAGCATATGAGGACATGAAGGAATGACTAGAATAACAATGAGTGAGTTTTATATCCTTCTTCTGTGAAATAACCTTGTGCCTCATTTACATGTTGAAACTCTAAAGGCAACTTGGCTTTGAAATCAGTAGTTGGAAAGTGGGTAAAAAGAAATGGAAATCTGACCACACTGTTCCCTGAAAACGTATTGTATCCACATGTTGTGACTGTCTACTCTTTACTCTCTTCAAAGACAAACATCTGGCAAGATAAGGCATATTCCACAAGAGTTGTATCAAAGAGTGGTATTGAAGAAGTGGGAATGACAAGTCATGCTTGAATACTTACGTCTGTATCGCAGAATCTTTGTGTTGTCTGCGCCTCTTGCCAGATCTGTGAAGTGCAGAATCCAAATAAAAAATAACTGTATCCGCATTTTCCTTCAGCACAGCATTGATCCAGTCTGCAATGACACCTCGCCTCACATCCCAAATCCCATGATGTATATTTGTGTTAAAAAAAAAGGAATATCTTCGGCTCCAGCTTTAGAAGACTCCAGTGTGGGTTAAAGGCAGCAGCCCAATGCACAATTATTTTGCCGATGAAAAAAAACCCATGTGCATTCCATGCGATCACTCAGGCTGGCAGAATGCCATGAAGAATGCAAACAGAGGAGAAACCATCATATGACAGTCGCAACACAGGGCTGATCTAAAGTTTGGGTAAGTAGCTGTGTGCTCGCCTCTGGATTACCCACCCACACACACACACACACACACACCCACCCACAAACACACCTTCCTTTTCCGTGTTAACCTTTTCTCTCTCCACTCCAAAATGTGTTTTACTTAACTCCACAGACAGAAGGGGCTTTTTAAGAGAAGTATGTCATTTCAAGGCTTTTCAACAAGTTAATAGTATCTCTTAGATTGTGTTAAAACGTGTGACAATATTTAATGAATCCCACACAACGGAAATTGTGTCTTCAGCACGAAAGGGTTTGTTTGCACTGGGTTTTAACAATATAACACAGACTATGGTATGAATATCACTATTTTGTCAATTACAGTGCCTTTATAATGACCTATTTAGTGCCAAACTCTATAAGCCTATAAGAAGTGAACCTGTCAGTGGCATGGTAACAGGTGGTTCATTGTGCATGTTTAGAAAGTTCATGTATAACAACATTAACTGCACAAACATCTTCTATAAATCACTGGTAAATCTAATAGCGCACATGGTGTGACTGTGAAAACAAAATGAAAGGAATCTGTCTTTGTCGGCACATCATGGCAACATCAACACCAACTTCTCAAAGTCTCCTCATACAGGCTGCATGAAGTCACTGTGATGGTGTCATGGTGGAAAAACTAAAAACAGAAACATCCACTGCAGGAAAAACTGCAATTCCCAGATTTTTTTAAACTAGACATTTGTCACGAAGGGGGGGGGGCACTGCGTGTTTTCAATTGAGACATGTGTTCTGTAAATGAAAGCTAGAACAGTACAAGGTGATGTGACTACAGTACGTTTCAACAAGAGGTGGAGGTGTCGGGAAGGACGGGTGATTCCCACAAAAGTGCTGGGATGTGATGAAAGCTCCAGCCCTCCAGTGATTTGTCCTTTGGCATCCCAGTGTGTATTATCGTCTGTTTTGGGAACTCTGTGATTCTTCCTCCACTTCTCCAAAACAGATTTTTAACCCTCCAGAATTCCCCTTCGTGCAGAAGGCTTTTCCTGGCATTGATTTTCCTCTACAGTCTGTGCTTTGCTCCACATCTTTTCAGAGCCTGTCAATTCTCATACTGTGAGAAAAAAATGAATTTATTGTTTATTTCTAAATTAGCTTACATATTGTTTTGGAAGTGATATGATGCTGTCTCCAAGGGAAAGAATAAACAGAATCAGTTGCACATTTGAAACCTGTGAAAGCATGTGCTCCTCATTAAGGAAGGAACAGCGACTTATCATAATAACGTCTCTGCCAGAGTGGACTGTCGTGCTCGCTTCCTTCCTCGGCACGTCTGGAAAATCGTCAAAAGAGGAATCAGCAGGAGCTTTGTAGTGGGATTTCACACTGGCGCTGATTTATGCCATGGGGACACGGTGCTAAAAAGACAGACAGAGGATCTGGACCGGGGCTGCGATGGCTGGCTTAAATTGTCAACAGGTGCACTGCTCGCACACAAGCTCACGCAGTGGCTGAGCGAGAGGAGGCCGGGCTGCTTCTTTATTTTGATTAAAAAGAAGCTTCACAAATCCCCCCAGGAACAAGAGCAAGCTGATCACTGTGGAGGACAACAGTTTGATTTAGATTTGAAAATATACGTAGTTGTAATATCAAATGTTAAGAGGACTCTGTGATAACAACATGTGAGTCGTGCAGAGAGTGCAAGAGAGAGGGAGCGAGAGGTGTCAGTGGGTTCAAAGGGCAGCAGGGTGGGGCTCCACAAACCCAGTAATATCCCCACAACCTGACTGGAAACATAAACATGACAAGGCTACGCTCGCTGGGGGGCCGGATCAGATTCTTGAAGAAAATAACCATTGGAGTACATGGAATGTCTTAACTGCCAAAAAGAGAGTGGGAGAACGAGAGCATGAAGCGCAGGAGGGATAAGCCAAGCGAATAATACTGTTAGTGGCGAAAGTAACGCATGTCGACATTTCCGTGAAATCCTGTTCAATCCGATATATAATATCAATAAAGTCAATAAATAGCGAGTTCACTCTAATAGAAACCAGAAACGTCTTTGAGATCAACAGCTGTCTTCAAGGTTCTGGTGGATGTGTTGACATCCAATAAATTGATGTGCAATGATTGAGCAATAGACCGAACTGTGACCTCTTCACCGCTCACATGCCTGAAATAAAATAAACAAAATCACAAAAGACTCGCTGTTAGGGACCAGATAATGATAAGGAATGAACAGGATAGCATCTGAGCTCGTAGATAATCCGTTCAGCGTGAAGAGGTGAGGAATGTGGAAGGAGGCTGAGGCCGCGCTCAGCGAAGTGGATGCAGAGTGGGCATGACAGAGGGTGGGTGGGGCGAGACAGGAGGTGAAAAGAGATAATGGATGATTAACCATCCCCAGCTTGGAGTTCAAAGATTGTACACTCAATATCTGATTTACGTTCCAAGTTATTCAGATATGATCAAAACATCCAATCTAGGATAAACACAGGTTTTTAAATGATGGCTTTCTGGTGTAATAGTCCAACTGATAGTGGCAGCAGTCGTGAATGTGTGCATACAAGAAAACTATTTTTTGATCTTCAAGTTACAGATGTGTAAAATATGAGCCATTTTAAGATCAACAAGAATTTAATAAAACTATTAAAGCACGAAAAGAGATACAGACTATTTCTATACAGATATCAAGGATTTTTATAAACATGCAGAAAAAAATGTTTCAAAAGAAAACTAGGTATATATCACAAAAAGCAAAAATATTGCTGCAGCAATTCATGACAATGTAAAAATAACTATAATGATGCACTTCTGCCGTTTTCATCCTCTTGCTTTTTTCAACATTTTCTAAAAAGAAAAGAAAACATTTTCAGCAAAATGTTCAAGAAATACATTTAAATCACTGATACCAATTTGACATGTGCTTATATTTAAAGAGAACGACAACTGAGAGTCAACAAGAGATTCAAGTAAAGTAAATACTAAGTCTAAATCTCTTCTATAAAACAAAGAATTAGGAGAATATCAGGTAAAAAGGGGTAAAGTATGTGCTGGTTAGGCATGTAAGTATGTTAGAGGAAACAAGAAATCATATCATATGAATACTTTTTTTAAATATAAATAAGAAAAAGGTTCAAGTGAATTGACAAAATAAAAAAAGAGGAGAAAAGTCCAACGGTCGGGCTGCAGTGGAATGTACTTTACACTGCTTACGAATATATCTGTACAAGATTGAAAACCACTGGAAAGCAGCTGAAAAATGTACATTATGTGGAGCTGCTACTGAAGGTTTGACGCCTGTATATCATCATCAAGACAAAATGACAGTAAACAATTATCTTTTGTGCATTGCCATAAAAAAAGCTCCACACATTTATCATGTCCTTGTTTCACATGTATGCAAACCATGACCCATCCATAAAAGTGGACATCTATATCATTCGAAAACGTGAGATCAGTACTGTGTGTTGTAATGTCTGTTAAATGCTACAACACAGAGGCATCCAGGAATCGTCTTGACAGGAACAACCACTGACAACTCACTTAAATCATCTCTAAGCAGAAATGCACAATATCATTGGTTTTAGCTTCTCGAGTGGAAATCTTTCACTGGTCCTCTCTTCCTGTGTATTTAATATCAAGGTCTTTAACTGAGACTCAGATTCAATAAACTGAATTTTGAGAGTTTGGAGGACTGAAGGGCAAAATAAGATAACATGGGATCATAGGATCATGGGATTGGCCTCAGTTCATCGCCGTCTGGCATTTGATAGACGAAACAATCATCAGGGTAAATATTAAACAGGCAGCAGTGATAATCTCTTAATATTAGCTGCATCCTTTATCAGAAAACGTTTAACATGTATTCAGTTCAGTTTGTAGATGTCACGTTAGTGTGATGTTAACACAAGTTAGACACAGGCAGTGATCTGAGCGGTGTAGGGTCTGACCTTGGAGACTGCTTTCACATGATGAGCTCTGATGGTTGCAGACTTTTCTTCAAACGCGTTGGCCTTGGCCTCCTCTGCCAGGTTGCTCAGGAACAACAGCGTGACCAGTTCAATCTGCGGGAAACAGGAGAAAACACACCTTAGGGTTCCAGTACTTGCAGAGAGAACTCATGACCAACAGCCCTCTGCACATCAGTTACCTGCCTGTTGGCACTTTGTTTGGAAAAATATGAAGTGATGCACACACATAAATGCAATAAACTCTTCAGACTCACTCCATACAGTTAAAGTGGTTCCTTCATTTACAACAAATGTCACACTGTACCTTTGAAAAGATCAATAAACAGATAGACAGATAGATAGATAGATAGATAGATAGATAGATAGATAGATAGATAGATAGATAGATAGATAGATAGATAGATAGATGTACTTTATAGATCCCAAATTGGGAAATGATTGTGTTATATCAGCACATCTCGCACATACAGCGAAGAACAAATGACTAAATACAAAAAAGCTGTTTGCAAAGGTAAAGCTTTATGACTAAAACAAATATGACTTTAAAATGTGCAGTAAAATAAATTCACAGTTATTGCAGGAGTGATCAGAGAGTTTTGGTGTGGACAGAAACTATAGGGCCCACCAAATGTATCAAGTCTTAGTTTTGTATAATATTGTGTTTGACTTTTTTATAGTAGCACTTATAACTTGCTTCTATTTGTATTTAACTACTGCACTCCTGCGCTGACCGGTTTCCTCTCGTCCAGCACCCTTCATTGTGCTGTTCACCCAGTGTTTCCCTTGCATATGACAAATACAACTTTCGAGGTCAGCTAGCTTTAGCAAAAGTTAGCCGCACACAAAGTGAACAGTCAGAAATAACGTGGTTTGGTTCTCGTACCATCGCTTCAGACGCCGGCCTCAGGTTCACGTTCCCCTTCGCCTTCGTCTTGATCGTGCTCTTCAGCTTCGGGGCCTTGTTCAACATCTTCGCAATAAATGATCCGAACGAAAGTAACGAGAACGACAACGACCGGTTTGTTTACGTTTTCTAATCTCCCGCTCCTCTCACTTCCGGTACGTCTTCTTCTTCTTCGTGGATTTCCTTTCCGCTCGCTGCATTACTGCCCTCTGCATGTATTCCTTCCTGTTATTTTTTTAAGGGATTTAAAATGTCTTCTTTGTGTGAGGACAGAATGAATCGAGCAAAACATTCTCTCTGCAAACAGGTTCAAGAAAAATAAGACATAGATCAGCAAACATGGGTTTTAATACAGTTTCTCCTTTGACTCATTATGTTTTCTGTGCTGCCATCTAGCGGCCGCACTCGCTACTCTTATATTATAGGTATTGGACAATAATGGCGGCCCCCATGGAGGCAGCAGCCGGCATTAACCTGAGCAACATGAGCAACATGCTGCAGTTTATGAAACTTATCGGACAACTCAAAGTAAGAGGCGTCATCACACTCTGTTGTAGTGACTGTGCCCTTGTTCTGAAAAGAAAAGTTGATCGGTTGTAGTCTGATTCTCTGGATTCGCTTTTTTTGAGGCTCAGTTTCCTCTCTAACGGTTCTGCTGGTTCCGATCAGTGTAGTAACACACACACACACACACACACACACACACACACACACACACACACAGAGGATCTGGCTGCTGTAAACAAAGGAATTAATTTATGATACAGTCAAATGTATTAATACTTAACTTTACACTTTACTGTACTAAGATGATTTTCAATCATTTAGGCGAGTAACTGTTTTTGTGGTCCACTTGCTTTGTTGTTGTTTTTTTACCAACAGAGCAAAACCTGAAAAAATTCAGTTTTCTAATTCAGAAGATAAAAAAAAACCTGTAAACAACTAAATGTGTCATAGATTTGGACCAGTGAATTCAGTGCACACACAAACACAGACTCACTGATCTGGTGGAATAAGTGGTGAGAAATCGCTTGTGTGTTTCCCGCAGAGAGTCCCACGGACTGGCTGGGTGTACAGGGAGGTGAAGAAACCCGAGAGCGTATCAGACCACATGTACCGCATGGCCATGATGTCTCTGACCATCACTGACCCCACAGTGGACAAGGACAGGTAGGACACACATACCTGTCCTTGTCACGTTGACATTTGAACATCATCTGTCTACTATCGACCACCAAACAGCAACTTAACCTGCGTCCGCATTTATTAACGTCTCCCGTCAATCCGTCTCTCCTCAGGTGTATGAAGCTGGCTCTGGTTCACGACATGGCAGAGTGCATTGTGGGAGATATCGCTCCCTCAGACAACGTCAGTAAAGCAGAGAAGCACAGGAGAGAAGAGGCAAGAGACGAGCAGCATTCAAATTACAAATAAACACTAAGAGTCCAGCAGTACATGTGTTACTGTTTGTGTTTTAAAACAAGACGGTAGACATCTCTTGTGTGAAAGAAGGTCGTCCACACTAGTTTGACAAACCACCAGCAGATGTAATGGATGCATCACCTGTTTTTATTTTATAGTTTGTTTCCAAGGTGCAACCACATGTCATTAAAAACAATGATGAGGATTTATATTTAAAAAGTATTTTAATAAATCTAATAATACATTTTTCTCACAGGAAGCGATGAGACATCTGTCCGGTCTCCTGCCAGAGGGTCTCAAGCAGGAGATGTATGGGCTGTGGGAGGTAAACAGTTTAACTAATCTAACAGCACTCAGTGTTTGTAGGATAATGACACAGACTTGTGTGATCTGCAGGAGTATGAAACTCAAAGCAGTGCAGAGGCCAGGCTGGTGAAACAGTTTGACCTCCTGGAGATGATCCTGCAGGCTCACGAGTACGAAGAGCTGGAGGGAGCGCCGGGAAGACTTCAGGAGTTCTTCGACTCCACCAACGGTGAGTCTCCACTCTGTCGTGCTTTTTGCTTTCATGAACGGCAAATATTTTCCAAACATTTTAGTTTTTATATTTTCCTTTGTTCTCAGGCCGTTTCCACCACCCAGACGTGCTCCAGCTTCTCAGCTGTTTGAATGAAGAGAGAGGCCGTCACATGAACAAAACTGATGCCACAAAGAACTCTGGGAACTCTGAGGCCTCTGGTGGCGTATCTGCACGGCCACACTCACCTCCACACAACTCCTGACTGTAACACAAAAAGCACAGACTCATCCCTAGTGGACAGAGATAATGGACACACAACTATGTCACGTGACCAGATTCGTGAGCGGAGGTGGGAAACTGAAGTTGGGAAATTTATTTTTACCTCAGTGTTAGATCCATGCTGTCCTGGAATCTGTATCAGCCATTTTCTATAATAAATCCATTCTGATTATTACAAATGGTGGTACAAATACCACCAGATAATATTTGAATACAATATGATTCAATGTTTCAGATATTATACAGAGAGAAATGACTGATCAAATGAACCTAATAATGTTGTGTTTGCTTCGTTGTTTTTCTAATTTTTTTCGGCAGCTTCAGTCACAGTTCTTTGTTTTAAAAACAGTCACACGTCATGTTTGGTTTAAGTGATTTTTATTATCAGACATAAAAACAGATATTTAACACAGTGTGTAACTAAATGTATAAATACAACTGAGTATGTTAAACACAATGTTGTTATATGTCAGTGCCACAGTTTATGTCTTTGGGAGTTTTAGTACAAGCTTTTTTTTAAAGATCTGAGTACAATTTGATTTCAAGCCATCGTTAACGTATATAAAACATAAACCGGGTTTTATATTTTCAATGATAATAAATCAGACCTAACTTTTTCTTGCTTCACATAAGTTAAGTTATGTTCTGTGAATAGTTGACCTAAAGTTTCATGGACGGACTGAAATGATCCAGGTCTTTTTATGACCTTAACACATGAAAGACAGTATTTATTAAAAAAGAGACATGATCCTATTTACTTTATCTTTGGTGGTGTCAACCTTCTCATTCATATACTCTTTCAGCTTTAAACGGGTTAGTTGTGCTCAAACTCAGATCTGAGCTGCTGTAGGTTACGACGTGTGCTGGGTTTCAGGGTCACGTTACAGTGACAGGTTGTGTTACAGTCTGATACTCAGTACATGTACAATACATGTATATCCTGTGAATCAGCAGCAGGTAACAAAAACATATTTTTTTAGAACATTCAGATCAAAAACAGCTACATCGTCACACTCAAAGTTAAGAAGTTCTCTAGTTTGTATTACATATCCTCAGTCACAGCTGTCTTAGAGCAAAATTGTTTGCAGAAGATCCAGCATCAGATTTCATCATTTGTGATTTATTAGATAATTTTTTTGTTACAGTTAAAAACCAAAACTTCACGACATCATTACAATTATTCATAAACAAAAGGTAACATGTGTCCATATTTCACAGCACGTGTGTCGTGTGCAGTGAAATATAGTGTCTCGTTGCCTCATTTCCTGTAGTGTGAATGAACTGAGTATATATCATTGGTATGATCCAGCATTAAAATGGGCTCCAGCAAACAGGTTTTACATTCAACAAGTTGATGACTGCAATTTACAAAAGATCTTTAGGTTCTATAATAAAATCTTAAAGCAATAATGTCAAACATTTGCTGGTTTTTAGCTACAAAGTGATTTTGTATTTGGTGTTTCTGGTCATATAAAGCAGTAAATGAGTTTTGGACTAATGGACGGGGAAAACAAAAAAACTAAGGCCTTTTTGAAGAAGAAATATAAAATGAATTCCATGCTTTTTAAGACTTTTAAAAAAACCTGCAGATTCTCTGCAGGAACACATATCTTGTCTTAGTGTAAAATCAATTATACGGCATCAGTTGATGTTATATACATTTTGTTTCAAAAGTACTAAGCTTTTAAATCAAACACATATTTCTAATAATATCCTAAACTGTAGTTTTGTATATCTTGTTAAAGAATTGAAGAGTGGTAGTTATATAGTGGAGCAGCACTGTCATCCTTCCAGTGAGACTGTTTCCACTTTGGATGGATTTCCAAAGCACAAACAGGGATGAAGGTTTTGTAGCTGAGGTTCTAGCTGCGATTTGACACCAACAGAGGAACAAACACACGAAGCTCAGAGACAGAATAAAGATCAACCGAGGCAAGAGAAAGTAAGTGAACCCTCTGGAGATATCTGCATTTGACTTAGATGAAGGTCAGATCACTTTTTAAATACAGCTCAAACACTTTCTCCCCTCACCTCTGGATTATGGTTTCTCTGCCTCATGATGTTGTTTTGGGATCTGCTCATCCTCCTTTAATATCATCAGATCTTTTTGCCGAACTGCTTATAACACTTCAAATACAATGATCCTGTTCAGTCAGAGCTTTTAGTGGATATGTGACAGTGCTGTGATATATCAGTGATACAGCTCCTGGTTTGTTAGTCCCGCCTCATGGTTTGGGATGCAGCTCTAGCACTGCTTCTCCGAGCTGTCTGTCAGGTTGTTGGTGGGCGTGTCCTGAGAGCTGGCGTTGGCCGCGGATGAGAGGACTTCTTCAAAGCTGCCTCCGGCCCCTGTGCCACCGACCTTTGTCTGGAATAAAGAGAAAGGAAAGAAAACTCTGAGACGTTAAAGGTCACTTATCTTCCTTCTGTCTCTCTGATGCACCATTGTTGTTCTGCCGAATTGCCTCAAGGGGGCAGAGTTTCACAAAGACCAACGCTGACATTTGCAGTGAACATCATTTTAACAGTCCATTCAGATTTTATTTAAACTTTGTATTACTTATCTTGACATTAGAGTATTGGAAAGTTTCCTGGGCAGCGGTAGGATATAATAAAGTACTTTATTTACCGGTTTTACTATTAAGTATTATATTTACTTTGTTACTGTACTGAAGTACATATATCATATATCAGTACATATAAAATTGTACTCAACTACATAAGCAGATATCTGCACTTTCTACTCCACTATTATTATTTTTTCAATGCATTGTGTTAAATGAATGACCAATAACAAGAGAGGAATTGATACACTGATCCAATCAGAGTCTGCAAGTAACATTAGACTCCGCCTCCTTCAGTCTTTTCACTCATGCCTCCTTGCATTAGAGAATAAGCTACACTAGGCAACCACTTTAACTTTTAAATATTCCACTTATATTTAAAAGCAAGTAAAGTACTCACTTTAACTCAACTATAAAAGTCAATGTGGTCTTTTTACTTTGATTAAAGTACAATGGTTGAGTACTTCCTCCACCACTGTTCCTGTTGCAGGGTGTAAACCTCGCGCTGCCTCACTTCATATTTACTGTATAATGCACATAGGACATTGGTGATTATACAGTACAGGAGAGACATTTTTACATTTTATAAAACTTTATAAGTTATAGTTATAAGTTATAAATAGTTCCTGATATATTTAATTTCATTTAAATATGGTTTAAGAAATAACACAGAAAGTGTTAAAAAAGAGAGAGTTTCTAATGTGTACTTGTTTACACAGGGCCCTGATGTCACAGAGATGAAAAAACAGGAAGTTACAAATGAAACAAAGAACAAAGCAGCAGTTTAGCCTCCTGCTCGACGGAGTAGATGTTTACAGAAACCGGTCGAAATACAGACCTTTATCTCTAACCTCTTTCTACGCCCATAAAGTATAGATAAATGATGAGAATCTGCTGCTTTACTGAGAGTATAAATAACTGTGTGTGTTTATTCTAAGTCACACTGTTAACCTGCAATTACACACAGATTATAGAGTTTTGAATGTTTGATAGTTGATTTGTTACCCCAGATTTTCGGTGGTTTAGAAATGTGGATTTCAAAATATACATTGTATACATTTTTGCACGGCTTGGAGTGAAACACACAAACAAACACACACACAAACGATACTCACCTTAATAGTCGACACTGTACTTTCAACTTTCTCCTCAAAAGACTTGAAGCTGGGGGAGTTTCTGTGAATACAAAAGAAAAAAATATGTCATTAACTATTTCATCACACCCTGAATTACTTACTGAAATAATTATAAAGACCCTAATGTGCCATCAGTTCAAAAGGACTCTCTCATGTAATGAACTGAGCAATAAGCGTTATTTGTGATAAACCCCATGGGAGAGTCTTCCTATAAGAGTGTGTATTTTCTGTATTAGCAGAACTAACTGAACTGAGGAGTGAACTGAAAACAATATGATGGTGTGAGCAGATATCAGGTTAATTAACTTGCACAGGTTTATCAGAGTCAGAGTGACCATATTATTCTGACACTGATAAACACATTAACTAATCCATCGTTATAATAATGTTATAATGTTATAATATCCACAATAACTCGGATAAACTTCAAGTAAATTCTAGTGTAAAACAAAATTCTACCAAAAATGTCCATAAAAAGAAAAGAAACATCTAACAACCACACACACACACAAATGTTACCTCATGGTGGGCATGCTCATAGACTGTTTGATAGAGTAGCTGTTTCCCAGAGAGCGTGGTGAGAGAGAGTTAATGATTAGCACAGAGTACACAAGCACATATGCACGGACGCACGCACTCACGCGCACACACAGACACACACACACACAATCACACAGACACACACACACACACTGAGTTAAATTGGTCTACATTCAGTGAGAGAGAAAACATTGTTTGTATTTGAGGGGTCATATAGATGATGAACTGAGAGACAGGGTGAGATGGTGACCGATCCACTAAACTGACAAGGGATAGGAACTGGTTTTGCAGGTAAACTGGTTGTTCTACTGGAAGAGGAATATAGACGGTAACACCTACAACATGCAATATGATATTATACAAGGCTGCAAACCACAGATAGTTTAATTTACCTATTATCACTAATCTCAGCGATAAAGTAATCGTTCCAAAGTGGAATAAAAAACAGATGCATGTTCCTAAAACAACCTCTTCCTATTTCCTTAGCTTTAGACTTTCTTTAGATCTGAATGCAGGAGAGTTCATGACACCTAGTTCACATGATTCATTGATAGAATTTATTTTTGGCTTATCAGAGACCAGAATCAATTAGATGTGCGTCTGGGCAGAGACGAGCGCCTGACCCGAGTGAGGGCTGCCGTCCAGCGGGGCGGCAGCATTCACTCAACAGGACTCAGCTGACCAATCGCTCATACATCTATTGAGTTAAGGCCGCTGCCTAATGTGGCCTAATCAGCTGTGTGACTCTTACCCTATAGAGTTGGACCTTGTGAAGCATGGGGGAGGATGGAAAACAGTTTAAGAGGCTTCGAAAGGCCAAAACAGCTTTTAGCCTTTATACAAGGCACAAAATATAAATACTTGACTGAAATTAAACACTGTAAACATAAAAAAATAATTCACATTAAAAGAAATCCATCAATGAATAATTGTTAAGTACACACACACACGCACACCCACTGCAAAGACAAGAATAAAAAGTTTGTTTCTAGAAGAAAAGTCACAGAGAATTAGTGACAGTGGCACAGAAACACCAAACCAAACAGAGGGGGAAAAATTATAAAATGACAAATTGTTTTTATGATGATTTGATGGGTGAAACAAACTTGAATCAGATTTCTATGTGATGAAAATAAGCTTTAAGCCAAGAATGAGACGAAACAAAAATAACTGCTGACAGTGAAATGCCTTAGATAGATAAACGTGTAATATATATATCAATAAAACACGGGCTAATTACCGGTAGCTAAATGGAGAGATAACATTGAATAAAATGTAAACCTGTATTTAAAAAAAAAGAGTTGTATATAAATTAATATTTCTAAGGTTATGATGTTGTACATATTATTTGAATTGTTCTAGTAATATATGAATTAATACAACAGGAGATAACAATAATAAAATCCTAAGCAAACATGAGCAAACGGTGGTGTGTTGTATTCTCTGGGAATAAAACTTAAGAGAATATCACTGGTATCACCCAAGAACATGCTTTGAACAAGAACATGCTTACTGTATGTTCATATGTACCAAACCTACACACACACACACACACACAAACACACACACACACACAAACACACAACATACCTCCGCGGGAACAATAACTCTAGACCAACCATGCTGGAATACACCAAAGATAATATACTGATTTAAATAGAAGACATCCCCCCCCCAAAAAAAAATGAACTTATTAGAATTAACTTTAACTTAAAAATAGATCAACCCATATCATGGTTTCAAGGTTAATGCTGAAAGCAGCAGTGTAAATATGAAAAAGTTACATATCATGACTCAATTCTCAAACAAGACAGAAATAAGAAAAACTCTCTGCTTGGATGAGCCGGTATGTTCAGCATGTTGACGTGTTTTTCTCCAATCAGCTTTGTTCCCTGACCCTGACCTGAAAGCTTTGTCCTGTGATCAACACACACACACAAACACAGGCCCTCAATCTGCAACTTTCCCTTGTTGTCGTACACACAAATGCTCTTTATATTCCACACACAACAATAAAGACACGTTCACAGTTGTTCTCTGAAAGCCTCTCACTTTCTTTTCACTGTCACTGGCTCGAGGAAGAAAGTGACGGCCGGACACAGACTTTGCTTTAGTCCTTCAGCTCAGAAAGCAGCTTAACGTGCTCTTACATAATCTCAGCCTCCTCTGAACAGAGGCACAGCAAGAGTCAAACCTCAGGGATGGGCAGCACAAACAGACACATGTCTGTGCCCTGGATACAAGTGGGAATGCATCAGTGGAAGATGAAATGGGTTGAACTGGGTTGGTTTGTGAAGATGAGTATATGATAAATGTTTTTGAGATGAGCTAATGCACAAGCAGGGCTTGAAAAATAAACTTATGAAGGGTTGTGTGATGTTTGAAAGTAGGGAGACGCAGAGGATGATGTGGATTTAAATATTAGTTATGGATGCAAATGACGGAGGAGGCAGTTGACCCTGCAGATTATCAGTGGACAGACTGCTGGCACCGGTGGAAACATGACGGCTTTAGATGTTTAATGAATCCAGTGACGTTGTGTACCTCATGTCTCCAAACTTCTTGGTGATGGTGGTGCCGAAGGTGCTGAAGGCAGCCGAGGTCTTCTGTCCTGCTGTGGAAAGCGTCTCTGACGTCTTCCTGTATCTGACACACACATGGATATATTTGACACATTCAAGCACTGAGCCCACACTCATAATAACACAGTATTCAACAGAGCACGAACAATATATCAGTTGGTTGCTAATATGGCCGACAAGAGCCTTACAAGGACGTACTGCTGTAGACATTGATATTTGCAGATATGAAGACCTTTGCTTTGCAGAATAAACAATACGAATATATTTACATTTGTTTATTTACTTAATTCAAGTTCTATATGTTATGTTATGTTAATTTGTCTATTTATTTATAATATTAAATATTAAAGGGTTAGGGTTAAGTTTGTGGTTAAACCGTAAAATATCAACGGTTTGATGTCAACATTTTCCACACTTTTACTGACCAACATCACTTTGACTCCTTATTATCACGCTTACAACTTTAACCTTATATCAGTGATTTAAATACCCAGGTTTCAGGTGATTTCATGTTTTAAAGTCCCGTATTTCATTGTGGATCTTGTGGTGACCCTTTTCGGTTTCCATGGGGATCATAAATTAGACCTTAAACCAATCATGGGTCTGCGTGTCTCCCACGTCTCCCACCCCTGTGGTCACACTGGTTCATTATAGATGAGAATGGAGGCTGTGTGTGTGTAAGGTTTCAGGCCCAAGTGTAACTGGATAAGAAGTGAGGCCTGTGGAGACGATCCTCTTCCTCCTCCCTCCTCTTTATGTTTCTGGGGCTGGAAACTGACCATTATTTCTAATGGTGATTCTTTAAACCCTGTCCTGAAATATGCATCCATGATAATATACAGTTTATTACAGTTTCAATTTCTAGATTTCTATGTTCGTTGTGTTTTACAGTAACACATTTATAAATCTGTCATTAAAATATAAAGGTTATCCCCCTACTGTAGATAAAAACACAGGTAAGTGTTTTTCTACTCTGCAGGAAACAGACATTCACTCTGCAGCAGAAAAGCACAGGAGACAATAAGTGGTTATCTTCTCCAGTACTGGAGGAGCCATGTAAAGCAAATTGTGCCGTGAGGTCAACAACAGCCCACAGCACCGTTTGATGTATTTTTAATTAGATTAATGATGTGATTGTGTGTGTGTGTGTGTGTGTGTGCGTGTGTCTGAACACAACAGTGATAACAAATCACACACACGCTGCGCCGCTCCAAGCAGTGGATTATGTATTTTTAATTGAGTTTTGTGATATCTGTGTTTTTAAAAGATTGTTGAGTTTAGAGGATATCTGCTGTGGGAGCTACCTGCTCTTTGTGTGTGTTCACTTTCTTTGTCTGTCTTCTCTAAAGGGCACTTCTGTTGACAGCAAACAGAGAAGCCGCTCTGCTTTTACCAACACTGTCACACACACAGACACAAACACACAAACTTACGCCGTGGAGCACTGCATGTCGTGCCAGCCTCTAGTGAAGTTGGTCCTGAGCTCGCTCAGAGGACTGATGCCCAGTTTCTGTTTGAGCTCTGCGTGCTGCTTCTCTTTGGACGCCAACACCTGCCTCAGGGTACTGATCTCCTCTTCCAGCTACACACACAAATACACAGAGGTGAACACAAAGTACTGGCCCTTTAAGTCTCTTTGTACTATCAAATTGTGTGTGTACGTGTTCATACTTTGGCCAGTTCTTGCTGAGCCTCTTCTCTCTCCTCCTCCGTCATGATGGAGTTGTTCAAGTTGACCTCTGACACCAAATCTTCATCGGCCTCTTTCAGTGGTTCAGAGTCCAGAAATCCTGCAGGAAATATTCCACACACACGGTGAAGCGCAGATTAACGGACGTGTGAAACAAACACGAGTCGAAGAAGAGAGAGAGGGAAACATGTGTGAACCAAGATGACCAGACAGCTGCTTGCTGATCTCCTTCTTCTGTCACTATACCCAGAGCTTGTGACCGAAGGTGAGGGTCAGAACATCCACTGCTTTCCTTTGTGGCTCAGCTCCTTCTTCAGCCAAACTTTGGGCTGATTGAAATTTGATCTAGATTTCAGGGGTCCCAATTATCATCATCAATATTACAAATAAACTAAGGTATTTTTCCTCTCTGGTGCAGATTTTTTTGTTCTCCAAGTAACAACGCACAAAAACAAATTGATTTCTGCATTTTAAACTGTAAAACCATCATTTATAACAGAGCATTGTCATATTGTAATGCTTTCATAAGGAAAACTTGTTTCCCCTGCTTCGTCCCATTTGACCTCCCTGTGTTTCTGGTGTGGTTGTCTCGCTGCTCTGTTTTCTTTATTGTATCTATGTGTCTGTCCACATGGTTGTCTGTCTGCGTCTCCGTCTGTGTCTCTGTCTGACATGTTACATAATCGTTTAGCTGCAGCCTGTTGAGCCTTAATCTGGATTAACTGATATGGATTAACTTGCTCTAACTCCACTGACTGACACTACAGACGGCTGCACACAAACAGTTCCCACACACAAACACACACAAAAACAAACACACACACACACACACACACACACTCAAAATCACACACAACTAACTGATTAATTATTTAGTAAACAAATAATAAGGGGAATTTGAGGCATTGAACCAAAATGAAAGACGTTACGTAAAACACGAGGGTTCAGATGATCACGGGCATCAACTCTAATCGATCCAAACAAGATATGACGAACAATATATTTTTTGTGAGCAGTTTGATAAAGACAATGCTTTGTATAGAAAATTTTGAAAACAGTCTTTAGAAGAAAATGTCTGTTTATGCCCCTTAACACTGTACTTACACTTCTGACAATGCTATTTATCATACAAACAATAACACTGCCACACCCACAAACCCCAGCATACACTCTGTAGACGCTGGCCCCAAGCTAAGCCACAACTTCTAAGAAAAATACAACAATTTCAAGGGTGTCTATGAATGAAACAGAAATGTTTTCAGCAAAGAAATGACGGTGGTACACACTGAATTACTGACCGGCCTCAGCTGACTTACTCTTGTTTACAGCTTGATGCAGCAGAAAGACAGTGAACCCAACATTAAGTTTAATGCAGACCCCTGGATACTGACTGAATGAAGATCCAACAAAAAAGCCTGAAAAAAAAGTGAGAAAACACTAAAAACTAAATGATCCTGTCAGAAACACCCGGTGACCTTTAGTCCTCAGCTGAGACTGTGGCTATAAGGGGCCTGAGGCTATGACCAGGCAAGACCAGACCGAGACCAGAACGGGACCTCAAGGTCAACAAGATGATAAGAAGAGGTTTACACAACGAGAACATTTCTGCCTGATAAGCTTTATATCGTTGCAGGGTTTTCCCCATATGCACCAGGGTAACCCAGGGCAACAGAGGTTCCACACAGCACATCCGTGTACACACAACCAGAGATAGGCAAATACACGTGGAATCATTATGTCAGAGTATCTGTAGTGGACCATTAAAAACGACAGAGAGGAGACGGACTACTACTGTACCTGCGGCGAGGTGTCCTCTCTCTGGATTTGGCAGCATTGTAAGATACGGGAGGATAGGGTCAGGTTAGTACAGACTGACTCAAGTGGAAAACAGCTACTTCTGTCAAATCTAAGGTTACAAGGGGAACATCACCACATGCAGCAAAGACACACAGTTCACACAAGTGCAGCTCAAGGCACTGAACTCAAGCACAGCGGACACCAGCACAAGTCGGACCTTTCTATGGTCGGGGAGCTATTTCTGCAGACATTACACAGCAGCAGGACAATCAGAGTTTTAAACCCCTGTGGCTCAGATGGAAGCTGTTCACAACTAAGTGCACTGAGGAATCAGAGGGAGTGTTTGTCCCTGTTCACGCAGCCATGTGGCGACCACAGAGACACCAGGAGGAGCGCTGGTTTCAATTTGTCCTGCCAGGGCAAGATCCGTGGGAAGATAGTTACAACACTCATTTGGTTTAATATGTAACTTCGCAAACATGGAATACAAACAGGAGAGGGATGCAACATCCTCAACACGACAATAACCGCTTCCACTGAACTCGTTTCCTCTGTTGACTGAGGCTCTCAATAAGAGGCTCATTAGAAATATGGTAACCATGAGAAACAACACCAGTGCAAATTTTGGGCATCATTTAGCAAGTTGGTTTCTTTCCAGCTAAAGTGAGTTGGTTTACTTTGAGCCAACATGGGTTGGGTTCCATTTAGTTGCGAAGAGAAAATATTCTATTGTGCCAAGTGACACAGTTGAAGTGTCAACTCGTCACTGGTATGATAACTGAAAACTTTTTGGTTTTAATGGTGCTTTTCTTCTTTTAAGTATATCAATGATTATTCATTTTATTTCCATTGCTTCCAAACCTCCTCCTCCTCACAGCAGCTTATCGTGATCCAGGACGCGTAGGGTCAACACTACATTTTGAGGAAACGTTCACTTTGGTTGAACATGAGACTGTATCCAGAGGTGAGATGAATTTATGGATTGTTTGTGTTGGTTGACCTAAAACCTGTAACTTTGAGAAAACCACAACAGTTTCAGTCGGTTCCCCTTCAGAAACCAGTAGTAATGGCCATGTCAATTTCAGAAAGAGGAGACTGTGTCATTTCCAGTATGAAGACCATGATAACATACAGTAGATGTGTCAACTTTATGACGAATTGTATTATCTAAATTGTTTTCTTGTTCTATGCAGGCCCAATGTTTGCCGAGAACTAATTTCCGGCTGGAAAATAACAAAAAACAATCTTTACTTATTTTTTGGTTAGCCTTAACGCAATCAAATGAAAAAAGTCTTAGGTATAGCAATAAATAAAAGAATCTATTCATTCTTGTTGGTGTTAGCAGTTGACATCAGTGTCCTTGGTGGCAGCTATGACCCTGGTGTGACCACAGAGGTCAGTTGAAAGAAAGTGAATGTTCAACCAAAGTGAACGAGTGTCTAGTCTACAGGCTCTAAACTACATTCCTCTTCACCTCTGCCGTATTGTTGCATATCCCAAATGGTGGACATGACCCAGTTGTCAGAGTGGGACCCTGATCTGGGGCCCCAGCGATCCTCCCTCGCTGGTGAAGCTTTACCCCATTCTGTCGGGTTGTCCCCGTTTGTGAGCCCGGGAGCCGAGTCTTCATTGTGGTTCCACTGAACCGACTCCTCGGCAGAGGGGTCAAGCATCCCCTCATTCCCACCTGAGCAAAGCAACAGGTACAGTCTCTTTTGGACAAAACTGAAATAGCTGGATTAATTTTATTGTACAAGCAAGTTCTCAGGGGAAGAAGTTGTAGCCTATCTAATAACTAGCGAACTACTTTATTGACTTCCACCTGCACTTAGTTTTTTTTTGGCCACTCAGGCAGGAAACAAGCTGTAAACACTAGATCCAGGCCGACTCGGATTTCCTGGGACGATGCCAATACTGATATTAGGAAGCGAAAAACGTCTTGATAAAAACTAGTGATGTTTTAGCCAAATTGCAATAATTGTCGTTATCAAACCCTCAAGATAAAGCTGTGTAATTGCAGCTTAATATTTTACCGGCTAATTTTTTACTGATGACTCAGTTGGGCTCTAGCAAACACAACAACACACCTCATGCAGGAAACACATTAGTATATTGTTGCAAACTCATAGACCAATCAACACATTTTCTAATTTTTACTCTGATAGGATCCCTGACTCATCGCTTTACCCACTCAGACCACACTCACCCACTCTCCTGACCAGTAGCACATAAATCAACACTTGAGAAGCTGCTGCAATGAAGATTGCATTAAAAACTTTAACAAGTGTTGGATTTTAGCGGCGTCACTTTCTGCAGTTTTTTGCCCTCGCCAACACACGCCGTGTTGTGATGTCACTTCCTGAGTCACGCTCGGTGCACAGAAGCCGTATTTTGCTGCTCCACGTGATGCGGTGGGGAATTATGTTTTTTTCAGCTGGGAGAGTGGAGTCTTACCCTGCTCGCCCTCGTGTGTGGCTGAGTTAACCCACTCCTCTCCGGGCCCCATGCTGCCCCAGTCCAACACTGCTTCTTCGCTCAGAACACTAGAGTACAGCTCTGCAGCAGAGGCAAGGCAGCAGGGCAGAGAGGAGACAAGAAGACTGGTTATACACACACACACACGCACAGCCACACACACACACACACAAAAACACACTGGCACACACACAGGATCAGGTCCATCCCAGCCCTTGCCAGTAAATGGATAGCATCTACCTCCACCACGGAGGTTATGTTTTCACCCCTGTCCACTTGTTTGTAGGTATTTAAAAGTAAGATTACACAAACACAACTCAACAGAAACTTGGTTGAAGGACACGGGTAAGAACACATAAGATGTTGGTGCGGATCCGGATCAGGGGTTGGATCCGAAACCTTTTTTCTCAAATCCATTTACACCTTGTTCACCAATTTCCCAGAAAATCATTTATGGATCTTGATGACGAAGAAGAACACAGGACAATTTGTAAAGCTGATATGAGCGTGTGCAGTTTGGTGCCTGCTTGATAGGACTTAAGGTGAATGTTGGGCATTGGTGAGGCTGTGTGCTTGACTCCGACCAAGTCTTGTGAAGTCTGTTTTGTCCCAGTAGTTGGTGCAGGCGCCTTATCTGACTCTGCATTTGTGCAGGAAAGGGAAATCTGACGTTTGACCCTTGTGGGCAGAGATCTAAACTCCTCTGAGCTCGTCACACAGGATACAATTCCTGCATACTAACACTTGCACTGTCAGAGTTAACAATGAGACCTTTTGTGTCTTTAATAAACACTTAAGCAGCAATACCAGAGGGTATGGAGCAATTCCCGGGAAGCTGATGAAATCTCATTACACCATACAGGAGGAAGCAGATTCGCATAAGAGCAGAGTTGATTCAATAATACTTGTTTCCTTCTGGTTCCAAAGTGACAGGATTCAGTGTAAAACAAGCATGAATGATGGCAGAGTTCCCATCACAACCACTGGTACATTTCATTAATCATCTGTTTTGTAGTTTAGTCAACAGAAGAATCTTTCACATATATCATAACACACACCCACTCAACTCTCTCTCTTAACTCCTGTTTCCATGTCTTCCCCCCCCCCTTCTTTCGGTCTGCGGTGGAATATCTGTGGTCACAAGATTCCTATTTGGTCCACGGGTCATGTGGCTATGCTAAATCAGAGGCCTGGGGATGGTCATATGGCTGCAAAATCAATTGAGGCTAAAGTGGACGCCAAGCCGCCGGCAGCACGGCCAGCATACGCTATGTAAACCTGTTGGGTCCACATGAGATAAATCTTCTCTAATTTGTTGATCCCAATTTCCCCATAAAACAAGTTCCACGAACAATGCAAATCCTTTCCTCCAGCTCCATCTCTGGCCTCAAAGCCTCAGAGTCGACCTGTTAGTGACGACACAGAATCCCATTCAGACCTGGAATGCAAATAAACCATTTGACTACATGTAGGAGCAAACATTTACCACACTGACTGAGTTGTTGCCCGAACTCGATCGGTTTCAGACTCACGCTTCACACAAATCATCAGTTAATTGTTAATTTGGTGCAACACAATTCATAGATTCTGAACGCCAGTAAAATTCATTGATCAGTTGTAGCAGCTCCACACATAATACAACAAAATCCATCCACATACAAGGTCGATTTCATGAAGATAAAAGAAAATAACATTCATGCAGGATATTATTGTTCCAATTTAAACTAGAGGCTGGAGTCACATCTTGTGAGGATGAATTAACTGAAACTCTCTGTTATAGGTGATTTACTATCGACAAAATAAATTCACTGTTTTATAGACGACAACATATCTCACAATAAATATTTGACAATCACCTGGATGTCACAGCCAATTTTTGATTTGCTCGAATAAGCTTTAAGATGCTGGACACCATGTGAGTGTAACAGGGCTGATCGCTTGATTTCAGAATGCAGTGGAAAATTGTGTGTGTGTTTGTGTGCGTGTGTGTGTGTATTTGCAACAAATACCA
The DNA here is from genome assembly GCA_038501795.1 of Pseudopleuronectes americanus. NCBI lineage: Eukaryota > Metazoa > Chordata > Actinopteri > Pleuronectiformes > Pleuronectidae > Pseudopleuronectes > Pseudopleuronectes americanus. The sequence goes on along the minus strand of CM076734.1, from coordinate 9,364,830 downwards.
GAAATACCTGGAAACTTGTGCATTAGAGCCAGGAAACAGTATCCAGCCACAGGACTGGATGTGCTTTGGAGTTTCCATGTTGTGTTGAATGAACAGTAACACAACCCTCCTGCTGCTTGTGCTGCTACTGCACACTGACCTACTGTGTTTGTGTAAGTGTGTGCGTGTGTGTGTGGTCGCTACAACAAATAACACACTCGATTCCCAGTTTAAACACATATTATATACATATAAAGCGGAAGCTGCAGGAAACTAAACCATGAGTTCTCATCACTTCAGGTCGGTGCATGTTTTCTCTCCAGTCTTTCAGCTCAACGTGCAACCAACATGAAACGAGTTATTACATCAACAAACAAACAAACAAACAAACAAACAAACAAACAAACAAACAAACAGGCGCAGGGAGTAAACCAAGTGCCTCACCTTGTTGTCTGGTTTCCATCTTAGACACAGACAGGTGACTCCTTGGATATCCACGGGAGTAACAGACACAGACGGGGAGTGAGTGCACGGGAGCAGCCGGCTCCGTGGCTCGGTCAGTATTTATCACTGCTCGGGTTTACTCGGGTCTGCTCGGATGTCACGCGCTTCCCCAGCTTCCCCAGGCGGAGCTCTGCGCAAGAGCCAATGAGATCGCTCGGTTGTAATTTGTTGGTGTAATGTTCCGGACATGTTTCCTCACGAGGCGGAACTAGACGGTTTTTGTTTGTCATTGGTGGAGAAAGTCATTCCTATATTTACACTTGTAGACCAAGTAAACTTTATATATCTCACTCAGGGCTTTCACAGATGTAACTGTGCATATTCAATATTGTACATATTATTTACTATTTCTCTACTTTATTTTATTATTATAATTTTACTGAGTATGTATTTCAATATTCTCTTTCACTGCTGTGAAATGGTAAATCTTATCTAGCCGACCAAAGTAGAATTGTAAGTCCTAAATTCAGGTTGAGTATAAAAACAAACAAGGTTAAGTATCAAAGTGTGCATGTTAAATGTTAAATCTAAATAGAAGTTGAACAGCATAAGTTTGCTCTGAATTGTATAAATGAAAATTTATAAATATAATATACTAATATAAAATACAAAACATTGAAATTATAGATTTTTTTTATGACCTTGGTGACTTTTAAACTTCATTTTTTCCCTGCATTGTCGTATGCATTCCTTATCTTTAATAAATATCGTTAACAACAATAATACTATTCAATAAACAGAGATAAATATATTTAATCAGTATTTTTATTTTATGTTTTATTCAGTTACTTCCATATTTATTGTTTTTACTAAATAAAATAACATTTCCCCTTAAATATGTATATTCTTGTTATCAACTCATTGTTAAATCTGGAACTCAAGGTTATGGGCTACTGTTGTATGTTGGCGACCTCTGCTGGTATAAAACTGTAGTCACTACTGTGGTCACAGATGGAGAGGGAGACTGGTGAGAGACCAACAGATGTTTAACCCTGACAGCCACAAAAACTCTTAGAATACTGAAAAATCGAATTAAACAATCAATAAACCAGACAGAGAATATGTCAACAAACATGCAGACTTTTTTTTTCTTCTTCTGGTATCATATATTCACATCAAATAAGTCAGGCTGAGACATTTTGACTTGGGATCCAGTTGTATTTATTCTCCGTCAGATCTTTGTGCCTGGCTAAGTGAACAGTAATAATAATAACATCAGCAGACAGATTTATCAGTGGCAGCAGGTGGAAGAAGGTGGGTTCTGGGTGCAAACAAAGAGCACTCACATCAAGTTTAAGGCATTTCTTTGAATAGAAACACCCTTGATAAAAAGTGTGGTACATGTACATTTAAGATGCTGTTGTTTTTCCAGCAAGTGCATATCTAGAGAGGGAGAGGGAGTACACTGAGTACTGCAGACTGAACACCCACAGGCCTCCTGAGATAAAGATCCCCCTGTGTGATTGTCTTGAAATGGATATTTGATATCCTGCAAATGACACATCTTTTTGGTTTAATCATCATGCTCACTAAGCACGTTAGTCCCATACCAGCCTCATGGCAACTATTAAATATTGTTGAATTCAAACAGTCAAAACAGTGAGGTTAGTATGAGCCCAAGGTGAAAGTTTCACTAGGAAGTGGCTGACACCCTGGATTGTGTTACCTGTAAAGATAATTCATCGTTTAATTGATAGTTTTATGAATTTTTTCATCAGCAATTTCAGAAAGTATAAATGTATACATTCTAATCTTGACTAACTGGTTTGGTGCTTGATTGGCCAGCCAACCTGTCTGTATTACAGATATAAATCCTGTTTAATTGATCTAAGAATTATTAGAGATTCTGGATTTTGGATGTAAATGAGCTGTGAGCCGTAATCATTGATACCAACAGACATATTTTGCTCTACCTTTAATGAATCTAGAATATATTATATATGATAATAATTTGAATTAAATAATCGGAAAAACTAACTTTTCCATGATTCAGACTTTTTGAGATTCACCTCTACAAACCCAACCACAACAACATGGCGGGTTTTGCTTTTGTCCTATGTGTGTGTGTGTGTGTCATCTTTGGCAGCTGTTAAATGTCAGTGTGTCTGTTGACAGATTTTGTCATAAGCATCACAATTGCAGCCATGAAACTTTATCGGTGTGTAGTTTAGATCAGAAGACAGAGTTTAAAGATAAGAGTGCTCCAACCCATTAGTACTGAGTAATCTGAGTAATCATTAAATATACTAAAATACTCATGGATTGGAACATCCGGTGTCTCATCACAAGACGGTCTTCAACTTTGCTTTTAAACATCTGTTCAAAGCTGTAATGGAGTTGACTCCCATTTTCAATCTGAACCCCAGCTTGTCACACCCTGATCTATTGTGGCTGTGAAGGCACCATTGCATATTTACAGAAACATCACTGGGACTGTAACACAAACTAAAAAAGAACCGGGGGCATCAGCCTGCCAACACACCCCGGCACAGAAAAGTAACAGGCTAAAACAACTCTCACGTCAATGAGGGAATAACATTGAGATTTTTTTCTTTTTTTTTAAGCATGTGAAGCTTCAACCAAACAGTTACTTATTGTTCAGGTAAATGTCTGTGATGAAGTCAGTAATATGTGGTGATCAGAGAGTAAAACAAAGCAATTTCCGTGTGGCGTCTTTACATTTCAACCGTGGGCAGCATTCTGAAGCATGAACCGACATGAACAGAGGAGTAGGACATCAGATATGGGTGGATGAACTGTGACAAATACCAAAGTGTCAGAAAACCATATTCATTTCCATTTGTCCTGCAGCTAAACAGATGGAACACATTCATAACTTCCATATCTGTGACAGTAAACCCATGCTCGTGTGAAGCTACGGAGGAAATTATAAATTATGTGTTTCTTGTTAATTTTCTGCCGATGATGACAAGATAAATCGTCTTTTTGGTAAAATATTGTGTCAGTAAAAAGAAAAACTGCGCCTTGTAAATTCACCTGGTTTCACTCTGCTGATAAATGTCTCTGTACTGCAAACAATCAAAAGTACAAACATCCGTCATGCTCCACGCTTCAGTCACATGTCAATCAAACCAACATGTCAGTGTGGTGCGAACTGAGCAGTTAGATATAACACATTAGGCGACAAACACATTTCAAGTCAACAACAGTTTGGCGCACACAACTTACACATTCGATTTTCCCAGTGATGACTCATCGAAACACATTTTCTTCTAGTTCCCGTTTTCAGCCCCGGATTCACAACACGGCTGGAAAAAAAACGCTGAGTCAAGACGACACAGCTGGAATTAACAGGGTTGCTAAGCAGCTCTGGGTTAATGTATCAGTCAGCAATTTTTTCAATCTGTGATTTTTGTGGCACAGCTTGTGTGTTTGTGTGTGTGTGTGTGTGTGTGTGTGTGTGTGGAGTGTGAACAGAAAACAGACTCCCTGAGAGTTCGTTCAACCCCCAGATTCAGGACCTCTTGGGAAATCAGTGTGTAACAGTTCACTCTCTGCCCTTCAGGAACATTGGATGCACAGTTTGACTGCACCAGACAGTAGAAAAGGTTCCAGATCCCTGAGGCTGGAACAATGTCCCATGTGCACGACGTCATCGTCAACATCAAACCCTGCTTTTCCTTCACACCTTAAATCCTGGATTACGTGAGGATTCAGAGATGAAACATTCTGTAACAAATTCCACTGGTGACCAACATTAGTGCTGCACCACTCTGGGTCAAGTGGGCGCAACACTGCATTTCATTGGCTGAGGGAGAAAGGAGAGATAATGCAGCATTTCTGGGGCTCTTTAGATTATTTGGGGGAAGGGGGGGGGGACATAGAAGCACTTGTCTCTCCATTAAAATGTGCACAAAGACCTCTAATGAAAGAGGGACATAAAAAAAGACAGCTCCATGAAGTGAGGGGATAAAAACAAACACCTCTTTGACTGATGGACTCCACCGCAGCGTGCACCACATGTAGCTCTGTGTTATCCCCACATATCAGAGCCTCCAGCCTTTCAGCCACTGCTCACCCACCCTTGTGAATAGAGCCTTTTCGTAAGTTAACTGTCAGTCTCCCCCGCCTCCTCTCACGGCCGAGGTCAGACGGGTGTAAGTCCAGGTGGACAATAGATGTTGAGCAAAGTGAGATATCAGAGAAGAAGTAGAGAAACACAACAAAGGAAAGGAATGACAGCTGGGAGGAAAGGACAGAGGGATAAAGTGAAGGACAGAGAACAGGCTGCTGCCAGGTGACGACCTTTAAAGCTTGAAGATCTCCTGAGTCCTGGCAGCGCCAATCGTGTGAGCTTGCTTTTGTGCGTGTGAATTAGTTAAGAGGTGTGTGTGTGTCCAAACCTGCAAGCAGACAGAAATCCTCCTTTCACCGTTAAAACCTTGAGAAAACCCCAAACTTTGGATTCTTGAAAAGCTTGAAAAGCTGATCCCCCCCCTCTCATAATTTAAAACCAAATATCCAGTGCACAGCAACCTGATGTTGACCTCTCTACGCTATTAAATATATATGCATGTATTTTAAAAAATCATCTATTTATTGATCAGCATACCACCCTCCACACTTCAATAAAAAGCAATTAAAACCTCAAACACTGCATTCTGTGTTTCAACAGGCACCATTTCAAGCATTGCGATCAGTCATTTGATTTCTTTGCATTGGTGCTTCTGAATGGTTTCCAGCTGCCTCGTCCATAATCATGTCTACGTACTGCGTGATCTTGTGCAGACGCCACAACACCGACAGCGACACCACCCGAACCTCTGCAAAGGGCAACCACCTAAAAAACAATAACAAAAAACGAAGCCAACAAAAGGGACGGGCTCGACCATCTGTCTGTCTGCCACGTTCAGCGTTTTTGTTTTGGCACAATCACCACACAGCAGCTTTTTTTGTTTTTTGATGATGCAGATACTGGCATACAGCATTTAGATTTGACAGAGATGAGTTGGCAAGCTGGGAGTGTGTGTGAGTGTGTGTGTGTGTGTGTGTGTGTGTGTGTGTGTGTGTGTGTGTGTGTGTGTGTGTGTGTACTTCTGTTACAGGCTACTGTGGGTGAAAAGCTGGGTCTGTGTCAACCATATGGGATAAGCCGATTTTTGTGTTAATCTCCAGGAAAATAATTTAAGTCTATACTGTAGCGATCTGTGTGTCAGTGTGTGTTTGAGCCACCATCCAGCGAGGAAGAATGAAAAGAAGGTGAGGAAGACAGAGGCACATAAGAGGAAGGAGTTGATGGAAATCCTCAACAGAAAACAATGGAGTTTCACCCAAAATAATTGTGTTTTACAAAAAGCCACACAAAGCAACTCTCACGTCTTCTAACAAGAATGTGAACTCCGGCAGAGTCAGTTTGATCCGGATTAGCCAATAACAAAAGTGCCAGAGTCGAATCATCCCTCCATCCATCGGACTTTAGTTACTCCACCTTCCAGTGTGTGCTTCTTTTAGATATCCATATTCAAACTCTGTCTCCAGCAGAGAAATTGAGTCCAGTTCTCTGTGAATCAGTAAAAACGAATTTCTCCATCATGGCTTGTTCCAAATTCAGTTTCCATTTTCACACCGTTTCCTCTCTATCTGCATTATTCACCCGTGAGAGTCTCTGATCATTCACCAGTTGTTCCAGCAGTGAGTGTTCCTTGAAGTATTTTTTTCCGGTATCCAAACATCTCCTCTTTTAGCGCATTCTCACATGTGTGCAGGTGTAAACAAATCTGCCTCTGTCTGTAACCTGTGTTTTGATTCACTCTCCAGAAAGACAGCTGCAAAATGTGTGAAGTGCTGAGACCTACAGTGACGTGTCCGGTGAAAGAGCAGCAAAGTCCCCATGGCTGTGAAATGTTATGAAGCTTTAAGTGATTTGAACAGTTGTTCTCCGTTACGTGACCAGTTTCATTATCCTCGTTCTCATTTACTGCTCATTCTCGGATGTTCCTCTAAGAATTCTGCGATGACTCAGCATGGCACGTCTGTCCCTGAGGGGAATGTGGGCGTTGTCGTTCCAAGCTGTGTGGTCTGGGTGTAGTGCAGCGGCAGATCTCAGATCCACCGTCCAGAGCCCTGAGTGCGCTGCTTCTTCCTCTTGCACACGTAGTAGACGGGGAAGGCCACCAAACCTGTGGACAAGCACAGTGTTTTTCCCCCTGATACTCTCATTGTCTATCCATGTTAAACCATTGTGACATTGCCAGATGGATAGGATTTGATTATTCAATAATGTAGGGCCCTGTAAACAGATTTGTCATATGTCAAATTAAGTGAGCTGAAAGAGAGGGAGGATTGAAGGAAGCTGATTCTATTAACGATGAAAATAAATATGAATCTGCCATCACGCCATGTTAGACCTCGGCACAACATCTGTCACACACAGGGGAGAGGTTCCGACAAATTACAGCTCAGATGAGGCCTCGATGGTTCTGAGAGAGAGGAGAGAGGAGAGAGGAGAGAGGAGAGAGGAGAGAGGAGAGAGGAGAGAGGAGAGAGGAGAGAGGAGAGAGGTGAAAGGTGAAAGGTGAAAGGTGAAAGGTGAAAGGTGAAAGGTGAAAGGTGAAAGGTGAAAGGTGAAAGGTGAAAGGTGAAAGGTGAAAGGAGAAAGGAGAAAGGAGAAAGGAGAAAGGAGAAAGGAGAAAGAAAAACAGAGAAAGAGACAGAGAAAGAAAGATAGAGAGAGACAAAGATACAGAGAGAAAGAAAGAAAGACAGAGAGAGAGACAAAGATACAGAGAGAAAGAAAGAAAGACAGAAAGCCACTGCACTAGTCTCGACAGTGTTGTTGTGTCGCTGGTTGGAACAAAATGTCGCTGTTATCTGTTTACTCCCTGATTAATACTCATGTGTGTTGATGTGTGTGGTTGAGTTACCTATCACCAGTGCGAGAGCTCCCAGCACCACCACCAGGACAATGACCACTGGAGCTATCAGCACCTTAGTGGCTGCGGAGAGAAAACAGACAGAGGAGAACAAGACTCATTCAGAATGATCTCATGCTTTTTCAGTCGGCACAAACACAGCAGGGTTCAATTTTAACGATTTGTTTTGCTGTTGCGTCCAATTTAAATCTTAATGCATCCCTGCAGGATTTGTTAAATGCTTGGTCACCGGTGTGCAGTTACAGAAGCTACTGAGTGCAGGGCATGTTTTAGTGAAAATAATCGGCTCCATTTACAGGGAAATCATTCATATGAAGTGTAAAATCTGTGGTGCTAACCCTCCGTGACGCCTTGAGAGCTGTAATGGGCTAAATTATTCTTGTTAGGGGGCAAATTAGCCGCCAGTCCGACAGGCTCCCGCTGGGTTAACTAGCTGTAGCTGTCATGGAGAACAGAGACAAACGGATCTATTGGAGGAGTTCAAACTCCTGCAGGCTCGCTGCGGCAATCATTTGATAAACGTGAAAAGATAATTGTGGATAACATAATCCGAGAGAGTGTGTGACTCATTCACTTTCCTCAGTGGCTTCAGCAAGTACAGTCAGATGTGAATGTGCTCTCTCACGATGCAGCTATAGCATACAGTATGTTTTTGTGCAGTACATTTTGCAAATGGCTGTTTTTCAGCTTGGCTCAATCTTTGGCACTATCTTGATAATACTTCCTTAGAATAAAGGTGAAATAGTAAGTTGTTGACAGAATGCTAACCAAAGAAAATCTTCTTTAATAAATATCTTCTCACGGTGCAGATCCAGGATTGACAAAGCATAAACCAACATACCACAGACGGAGCCTCTGATGAACCGTCTCAGATGAGGTTTATCGGGCAGATAGCGAAACTTGCAGCCAAACACGCTGAGGTTGGATGTGTGGTCCCCGAAAAACCTAAAAATAAAGATGGTGGAAATCAAATCCGAGCTGCAGGGACGAAAAGTGGAAGCAGGAGGAAGAAAAAAAAACAACAACAAAGAAAGAAAGTTTCGAACCTGAGGTGTCGGTAGCGCTCCCCACAGCGGTAACAGAAGTTTGTGTTACATTGTGTGCATGTCATGTGGTCGCATCCCTCTGTACGCTGTATATGGATCTAGAAAACACAATGATAGTATAATGAGAACACTTTTCCGAATTTGACTGACAATTGAAATGCAACTCTGGCTGGCGTTTCTCTCGTTTCCACATTTTAAACTAAAAGACTTTGGTTCGGTATCAATTGAAGGGCACGGCCAGATGCTCTAATGGCTCTTCACTTCTCGGCTCCTGTATCGCTGAGCAGTTTTCCCCGTAGCTGCTCTCAGCCTCCTCGTTTTCCCACCCAAACACAGCCTGACACCAATTTGTGGGCATCACAGTCAAATCCTGCCTCTCTGCTTCCGGAGCAGGAATTCAGAGACAGGGAGCCGCGGCGTGACAAACACAGATGGAGGGCGTTTGCTCCTGTGAGCAAACATTTCCCATGTACCGGTAATGAGCTTGATTCATGTCTTCCTCTTCTCATCTTCTGACAGTCACATTAGATACTGTAACGAGCCCGAGAGGGAAGACCCGGCTGTGTTTATGACTGTGACAGGCGACCAGATGTGATTCTGTGCAGCACAGACGTGATTATTTTTTCCAATATGTACATTATCTGCGTGTCTCTGATCTGCTGCAGCCCATGCACCTTAAGTCCTGAGCTCTACAGCGCCCCATCCATCACCCCCTTTCTGCTTTTAATGCTTCTTTACCTGCATCGATTTATTCATCTACACTGATCCCACGCTCCATCAGTCAACTCCCTTTCGATTTACACACACACCCACCTTCTGTTGCAGCAACAGCCAACAACCGTAATACACACTATGATGCTCTACAGCACCAAAAAAGGCTTATACCAGCTATATAAATCACGCACATACAGGTCCAGAACTTGTCCAAGACACTCACAAACACAAGAATATCTTATCAGTCATATCTTAGGAGTCATTTTATTTCCAATATGTTGTATGTATTTCTTCCCAAACACCATCTGATGACTCCCCACACATTATCCCCGGTTCTTACCCTGCACTCTGGACATTTCTGGGCGTTTCTTTGTCCATGTTCTACGACACTAGCCCACGTTCGTAGCAGCTTGTCTCCTCTCCTGTAGTCGCGGCACTTGAGGCCATTGTGCCAGGGCGCGTGGCATCTAAAGCACCACACAAACTGGCAGTTCCCACACTGAATCTATAGTTAGGACAGAAGACGGGACACTCACTTATAGATGACTTTTTAAAAATATATTTCTGAAGCTTTTTTTGCCTCTATTTGATATGACAAGTACAGCGTGAAAGAGGGAGAGGGGAGTGACACACCTTTATGCAGCACCCCTAGATTACTTTTGATTACTTTGGTAGGTGGTATATATCAGCTGTTAGTGTTCAATTTCATGTATTTCACTGAGTATTGCTTCTAAATGTGCTGCACCTCCTCTGTGCAGTTGGTGGAGTGACTATTGTAACCGTCTTCTTACCTTGTACTTGTGCTCGGTCTGGTTGTTGTTGTGCTTCTTCAGAGAGGTGAAGTCACTGCACTGGGGGCACGGCTTGGTGCTCGAATCCAGCTGATTCAACTCCAGGAAGTAACGGTACTTGGCCACGTCCTCATTGGCCAAGTGGGAAACCACCACGCTCTCCTTCAGGTAGCCACTGCACTCTGGGATCGGGCAGCTAATGTGTGGTTTGGCCACTCGCACCTGGGGGAAAGTCACAGAGAGGGTGACTGATAGCGACGGAATTTAAATCAAACCGAAGTCTCTACGTGCATTAACACTTAATTCAAAAAATGCGAGGACAAAAGATAAAATACACCAACTGCTCCATTGTGTGTTCGGCAAGTGGTTTTCTCTGATATAGAGACAGTCTATCAGCACCAAGGGCTACATGAATATGTTCCCACCGCTGATGGAAAACGGTTAATAATTGACCAAAGAATGGAGGGAATGATTTGCAGTTGAACAGAAAGTTGGAGTAGGCAGTGGAGAAAGAGGAAGTAATTCAGAAAAACACACACACAGTCAGTGTCTACCAAATAAAACTACACTTTCTTTCACCTAAAAGATGGTTTCAGACCTTTTTAAGGTCGTCCTTATCACGCAGATGCTATAGAAATGTGGGAAAACTTCATGATTGGTCGTGATTGTGTCGATGGGAACTCGATACCAAGGCACCAACCCCCCGATCGCTATTTCACAGATTCTTGTTCCAATTGCGTAAGCGCCACAAGCAGCATTCAAATTCTGGATATTTAAGCTTCCTTTATGAACAGTGGATGGAAGTGGAGACGCATTGTGCATCTTTACACACAGCCTATGGTTAGTCCTCATCTAATGTTACCCGATGACAAGGTCAGTATTTATGGTAGGATGCTGAATCACTAGGTTCAACTGTGAACCTCTTATTCTTTTGTTTCCTTTTCACCATGGATCTCTCACTCTTATCAGATTTTTTGGTTTCTGGGCCTCTCTTCTTCTCTTTTCCTTCTTTCTCTCTCTTCCTCATTTAAGGTTGTCTATCTGTCTTATCCTCCCTCACCCCACACTTCATCATCAAAGCCAGAGCGACCGGTTGGGCTCACACATGATATGGCATTTTGTCAGTATGTGTGATGTGACAACAGAAAGCACCGCCCTCTGGCGTTGTTGTATCTAATATCCCCTACAGCACGTGCACACACCCAAAGACTATTTATTACCGGATTATAAAAACATTTTTACTTGCAGGCATGAGAGCTGATGTGTTATTAATGTTGCCACAACACGCTGTGATGTTTGATGACCAAAGCCTGAAGGGTTGGACTGTTTTGGATAGCAACGCCACCCCCATCCCCATTTTCAGTATGACACACTCACATCTGTGCAGCCAAACGAAAAACCTTAACCAAACTAAAATTCACTTCTTATTCCCTAACTCTAACCTGGACCTCAGCAATTATGGTTTGATTCATTATTGATTGGGCTTTAGTCCTCATATATACAGATAATCCCCAAAAATGATTCACAGTATAAGTCAGCATGTTTTCTATTGTGTGTGTTCAGACCATAGTCTTTAAATAAAGATAAACGACGTGGCTGCTCCACAAAAGTGAAGCCAAAGCGTCTCAATCGTCACCTGGTGGTTGGCTGCAGTATAGGTCATAAATCCTGCCTCCGCCATGTTAGTGGATGGGACATGAAGCAAACTAAAGAGTTTAAGTACACGTCAAATACATTTTTCTCCAAGATAGTTTCTGTCATTGTGGGTAGCTCTTATCACACTAATGTGTGTTCAAGTGCTGATTATTATTAACTTTGGCTTGAACTAGCTATTTGATGCTATAAAAAAAACGGTTGAAATATCATGATTTGACAGCTGTGACTCATCGAGCACTTGTATCGACAGGACCTTGCTTCAAAAGCTCCATCCTCGGATCGCAACTATGCAGACTCTGGCTCTAAATGCACAAGATGGCAGCGTTCCAAAAAGTGTCGTCCATCTCTATATACAGTCTATAATCGAAAAGTTTAACTTTTTTTAGTGAACACTAGTTTGTCACTTACTAAATCCCCTAAAAACAAGATGAACAATACAGCCTTGATATAAACAAGTTACTGATTTAACCTCTGGCTGAACAGTAGGGAGTAAACCAGTGCATTACACCCTCCTACTGCATCCATTAACCCTGCCTGCCCTCCTTGCCAGAGTGCCCTGGGGCAAAGTGCTACATCCCCACTTCGGGTTCTTGCTCTGACCACATACTGTGATCTCTCTGACTTCACACTCACTGTACTTACCGAGTGTCGACACTGAGCGTGTCTGCCGCACATGAACAGAAACCGATTCCACCCACACAGGAGAGTTAACATGACCCTTATCTCATCCTCAGTGTGCTTATCACAGAGTCTGCCTGTCTCTGTGTTTGTATGCATGATCTCCCATGCATCACTATCAAAGAAAGATAATAACGTAAAGTATAGAGTAGTCCGCTTTTTTATCAAAACAGATTACAGACGATTACTGCACCAGCTCACGAACAAGGCACTTAAATACAAAACATTGTTTTAATCTATCATGAGACACTTAAGCTGCAGTGGGAGGCCTCCGTTAGCAAAGTGCTTTTCAATGCTTAGACCCTTTTTTCCATGGCAGCTACACTAAAGATTAATGGAGGTAAATGTTATATTTATCAATTATTTATCTTCCTGATGTATCAGTAAATCAACATCAGGATCAATTGATAAGATCTCTGAACCGACTCTTTACTCTGCATCCATATTCAAAAGTCATGCACAGTTGAAGAAACTGCTGAGTGCCTCCCCAGTTAACTATCTCCACCAGAAGGCCCTGTAGCTACAAGGCAAGCTGTCTCCTTTGAACTTACCAAACAACTAGAATGTCACTCAGTAGAGCACATGCCTCCGCCACGAGCCAATAGTCCCCTTAAATTCTTATTAAATCGCACAAAATTGCACACTCATAAACTGCTTTCACACATGTACTCAACTCCAGATATTTCCTTTAAGTTTTCTGGAGGGGCTTTATGTGGGAATGCATGTGTCAGTTGCCCTGGTCTTTTTCAAGAACTTTTCCTGTCAAGTAAAATGTCCAGTAAAGTTCAGAGTGTGAGAATACAGCAGGAAAATGTCATTGGTTCTTTCTCGGCCCCCTGTACCATACTTCCAGAAGTTTTCTGAAAATCTGTTGAGTCGTGTTTTGCGTAATTCTGCTGATAGACCAACAAACAAACAAATGGACAAGGGTGAAAACAGAAGCTTGTGCATATTTTCAGCATTGTTTACACACTGCATTGACAGAAAACCTTTTGTCAATGCAGTAGATAAGTAGGTAAGACAGTAGGACAGCCAAGACAAAGTACAAGCACACACAACTGTGCTATTGTGAGAAGAAATCCTGCCAGGTTCCCAATTTTAGTGCAGAATGTGTCTGTGACCCAGATTCTGAGATAACAACAATTATCACAAGATGAGGAGCCCTGCAGATGTTGAACTTTGGGATTAGAGTCAAGTTTGTCCTGATTATCAGCGAGGAGGGAACTTCAAACTCTTGATCCAGGTGTTTTTTTATTTAAGTAACTCAAACATGTGGTGTCGGCTTGTTGCTGAGGGATCAGTATTTTTCCACACTTCTCTGAATTCGCAGTCATGCCCCTGCCTGGGGGCAAACAAGGCGGCAAACACAAGACATACAAGTCTAACGGAGACGAGTGTGTATAAGGTGTATGTGTTACTTGCTGGTGAAGGACACACACACACACACGCACACACACACACACACACGCACACACGCACGCACGCACGCACACACACAGTATTGTATACATCCCAGCCCTTTGCCTCTCATCCCTCTCACCAACGCGGGGAACGCGCACGCACACACACGCACGTCCTGCTGCATAATATACTGTATCATCCTCACTCCATGACTTTGCCCCCCCCTCCCCACCCTCCCTCTCAACAACATGGAACACACACATACATTCTCACACACGGACCTGGGAGCTGACGTAGAGTTTCAAACACTCATCACACACGGCCATCCTGCAGCAGAGCAGGGGCTCGATGGTTTTGTCCTCCAGGCACACCCGGCAGCCCCGCACCGCACTCCCCGCATCGTCCTGATCCTTGTACAGCTGGTTGGAAATGTCCCCGAAAGGGTCCACCAGGTCGTCCAGCGTGTACAGCGGCGGCTCGGGACTCGAACCCGCCTCCGGCTCTGTCTCGGAGCCCGGGTCCGCAGGGTCAGGTGCGTCCGCCTCTTCGTCGCGGCGGTGTGCGGATTCGGTGCGGAGTGCGTCGTTGGCAATGCAGTAAACAGTGCAGTAGACATGTTGTTTGACACCATGTGACTCCTCTACACTCACAGTGGTACAGTCACTGTCGCATGTTCGATGCCGCTGATCCGCATGTGAATCAGGAGTCGTCAACTCGCTCGGGGTGGGCTCGTTTCTGATCCCCGCGTCGCCCGTTTCTACGTCCGACTTTTTGCAGTCGCCACAGTCGCCTCCATGGCCGTCGTTGTTGACGCTGCTCTGGTTGTTGTCCTGCATCCGCCGGCCTGCGGTGAACCGGAGGGAGGGAGATTTCACGACCCCGAAATTCCTCCTCAGAATCTCCACGGCGCTCGCCCTCCTCCTCCTCTCTCCTCCTCCGTTGCAGTTGTTGTTGTTGTTGCCCCCCGCATCCTTTCCCCCGTCGCCGCCGCCGCCGCTCCTCCCGCCGCCTCCGTCGAGCGACAACCGGGAGTCTGACCTGCCGACGTCTCGGTGCTGGTCTGCGACCCGCCGCTCAACTTTGCCGTCCGCGAAGGAAGTTTCCAGGCTGCGGGACAGTCTCACCCTCCCCTTCTCCTCCGCCTCCTCCTCCTCCTCGAAGCGGCCGATGAAGCTCGGCATCCCGCAGGCGTCAGCTACCGGTCCGTCATCTTCCATCCCCGGTTGGACTCTCCCCATGTGAAGAGCGTCCCTCTCCCGGGGCGACCTCCGCCTGTCGCTCGCTTACACAACTCTCGACAACCAAAACAAAACAAAGCAGCTGCAGCGGCGGCGGCACTTCCGGGTCTCGGCGTCAGCGTGCGGGCGAGCAGTGATAGGCCGAGGGGAGGCCTAGTGGTGGAGTCACGGTGACTGCAGCAGACATGAGGGTTCACTGAGGATGGACCCAAAACTGACCCGGGTCCACAGGGGCCCCACAAGACCCCAGGCTCTGTATGTAAACGAGACTGTGATAAGGGCCACAAAGGGATAGTTCTCCCGAAGATTGAAAATCCCCTCATGATCTACTCACCTCTAGGTAGATTGAGGAGTGGGGGAAGTGTTGTGACTCCACAAAACACTTTTGGAGTTTCAGGGGTGAACAGCGTTGCAGCCAAATCCAATAAAATCGAAGTTTATGGTGACCACCATAAAAATTAAACAGTTGGTCAGAGAGTTATGACCAGACGAAATGTCCCTACCTTTCTTACTCTGTAAGGTATCAGCTCAAACTGGTCCCTTTAAAGATATCTGTGCACTCACAAACAGACGTGTTTCCCTGATCTCAAGGGCCATTACATTGTCACATTTTGTACCTATTATTTTGGCTGGTTTTATTATCCCTAGTGGCAGTAGTAGCAGCTAGACAAACCTAGGATACACACAGTATTTGAAAGGCTGTTTTGGCATTACATCACTTACTGGATTCTAATCTACTCCGTTACGTTCCCCTTTTAAACCAGATCACATTTTTATAATTGATGGAAAAGTGACACTTGAACAGAGAACAATGAAAGTAATTAGGACTGACACACTTTTAGCTGAGGCGCTGTTGGCACAGCTTTCACATAAACCTGACGGGGCGCCTGTAAAATGGGTTGTTAGGTCTGCTACAACTCCTAATTAACGCCATAGGCCACACAACCACAGTAATTAGTTTGCTTGTCCTGGCTGTCCTCACTTGGTTTTACGTGGAGTAAGCCAGCAATGTTAAAAACAGCCTTTACAAGAGCGAGTCTCTGCTTATTACATAATAATCCAAAAAGCCATCAGATGTTCTCGAGAGTGTGTTGTTCCTTGCTAAGCAGATCAAAAAGTGGAGATGGTGTGCCGTCTACGAATAAATATTTAAACTACTTCCATCCTAGAGCGTTCACTCTTATCAGGCATAACAGAAGACTGCATCTATACAGAGTTTTACACACACGCTCAAGAGGTTTTTAGTCTTAATTGGGTATTTGTGTCTTGTTTTATTTAAACACTCTATTCTCATAACAATGAATTTACCTCAGAGCACCAGTATATTTCCTCAGCGAAGGAACGAAAGTGCTTCCTGGCAATGATCTGGCTGTGTGTAGTAAATGAGACACTGATGTCCTCGTCAGGATGTCTGCGATAAGGATTTGGATTTTGCCTGCAGCAGTCTTTCAGGCTCTTGTTTCAGTGGGGGACAGGTTTGGCTTTATTTCAGTCATTCTAGAAATGAATTTTCCTCAGAACTGAAATACCTGGAAAACACTTGGCCGGACAACAAAGACGACCCCAACCCCCCGAAATAAACTCAAACAGTCAATACTTTAGTCATTTGCATGCATAATGTAACAGGCATGAATCATTTGAGGACAAAATCTCTCTGCAAGGTGTCAGAAAACAGAGGACACAAGTGTAGACTTGACTTCTTCACTGTCTACTTTATTCCCAACTGTCTAGTTTATGTACAGTCAGTCACCTGTGGGAAACCATCAGAAAAAGATGAGGTAAATCAACGTAAATGGTTCTCGTCAGTGGTGAACGTTAACAAATCAACCCAGAGTCACAGAGAAAGATTGGAGTTTTTTTTCCCAACTGGTAGTTAGTACCAGCATAATCCTGCATTAGAGCACTGACAGTGGGGCTGTTTCTTAATGTATCAGGATAATGTGTTATTGCATTCTGAGAGCTGACTTATATTAATCGCAGATTAAATGAAAGCAAATGCACTTTTACAAAGCGTGAAGCTAATGCATTTATACTCTCTACAATTAGCACCAGGTTGCTAAATAAAGAAACTAAGCTGGTTGGAGTACCTCAGGGTTCATTCGTGGGTCCCAATCACTTATTTAGCCTGTGCGTAATCATGTATTGCAAATTATTGACTTAATACCTCTTTTCCATTTACATCTGAATTCCCATATAAACCAATTGAACAAGCACCATTGGCAATTCTTTAAGACCCTAAAAAGTAATCTATTTTAATTAGTCTTCGGGACGATGATAGCTAACAAATCTTAATTCAATTCATAAAATGCTAATTTTGTTTTCAGACATAATACATCGTTTTTCTTTCCAAATGATATTAATACATTTACTCAATAATGAAATGCATTGTAGGTCACAACTGTCAAGCTTCAGAATGGAGTCGTTGGATATTGATAAGATAGATAAGAACAATTCTTTGACTTAAGGTTTTTAAGTGTTTGTTTTTCTTTCAACAGACAAAAGCTATATAGATAGTGCTCGATGTAGATTATAGCTTTATCATCACTAATGTTGTTATTGCTCCTCGAGTTGAAATGTGTGTTGAGTTCAGAGCAGGTCATTACTCAGGAGTTTCTGGGTTAAGAGTCGTTGAGTTCACCAAGACACAATAAACAATATCCCGTGGTCTCACACACACGCACACACAGAGACACACACACACAGTTGGGTCACATCATAAATCTGAAATGTTTTCTTTTTAGGTCGATATTCCACAGCGCCAGGTAATTTTAAATTGATCTAACCACATTAAGACAAATAAATTAACCAATAAATTCACTTTCAATTGAAATAGTGTAATTTGCTAATGACTCAAACAACCATCTTTTTCAATGAAGCCTCTTAATAACAGACGTGTTACCCTTTTCACAGTTGCTGATTTGAAATTTCCAGAAAGACATTACAGTTGCAGTGATTTAGTTTATTAAAAAGTAATGTGTGTTTAACAATTTTTATATAAATGAATAAATGTTAATTATGGACTGAAGTGACAGAACGTTTAATGAAAATATCATAGACTATAGTGCAACTAATTCTCTTTCCTCCCATTCTCCTCTTACTCTCTCCTTTCACATAACTGTACAATTAGAAGAAATTAAACATAGTAGTCCCACTTGTACACAACATCATACATTAGTAGTCAACTAGAAAAAACAGTAAACACGGCCACATGTTATTAAAAAACGTCTAGAAGTTCAAAGTTACATTTTGTGTTTGTTTTACACTGTCGTAGCTATTTTCCTCCGTTACTCGACGGACATTTTGCGACTGTTATTTATAGAAAAAAATCACAAAGTTCACATTTAGGACTCTTTGAAGAGAGCTGAGGAGCATTCCACAAACCAAACAGTTCCCATTTTAAAGTAGCTAGTTAGTCACACGCAGCATGAGATTAAATACGCGACAGTTTTGGAAACACCTCATGCAAACACACAACATGTTGTTTCTGTCCTCCAGAGGGACCGTCAGGGGAGCCTCGCGGGGCAGCGGCTCGGATAAAACTGTTCAAGATAACTGGCAGAGGAAGGTGGACGGTGGACTTTGATATCAGTTTGAAAAGGGAAATGCTCTGTTAGTCTGTCCTTTCAAGAGCAGATGCTGTTTTTCCCACAAAAAATTTTCCTCTGTTGATGGAGAAGGCCTCAAATGTTTGGTCCAGTTATCGCAACACAAATGCAACATGTTTAGCCTTGTTTCCAGAAGGACTCTGTTGATTTTCTGAATAGAACAAAACAAAAACAGAGCATCTACTTCTAATTTTAGATATCCTTGTTTTTGGGGTGAGCAGAGAAAAAAGAGAATTCCAGGCCCATTATTTAAGTACTCAGTCTGTGATGTTCAGAATCCAGGCGTCACAGATGTCCATGTGGTAATTCAGTTGGCACTTTCGACATTATAATATGAGTGGAGAGTGGAACAGTGGTGGAGTCGCCACATTTTTGACATTTCTCTTGTATCGTTTTTGTCCTTGTGAGTCTGTGGGCGAGGGTGGATTGTTACAGCCTCTGTCTTTTCTCTTTCAACAGGGTTTTGAGTTGCATTATATATAAACAATGATACAAAAACCATTGAATAATTGTCAAAGTTGGAGGCCTCTCTGTTCCCACATGACGACGACAATACCATTCAGCTTTTTCTTTAAATTTTTTAAGAATTTCAAATCCATGACGAAACTTCGGCCACTTTGACTGTGATTGTCATTTGTGTAGAAGGTGTGTTATCCTCTATATGTGAGCATTGCCTGTGGATGATTTGGGCTCTTTTTGAGCTATTTCCTTTATTCAAAAGAGCTGGATGCTGCAGATGATAAGACTGAACAGTTGTATCTGGCTTCCAGCATTTTTATGGGGTCAATGTTGCTGAAAGAGCTGGGTGAGATGTCTCCAAGAGGGCCGAGGTGGATGGGGAAACTACTGCCTGACCTTGGTTGCTTTTTAGCTGCTGTCACGGTTTGTCTCTACATCCCTCTACCCGTCTGTCTTGGATGGAAGACAAAATACTAAGACAGTGAAGAAACACGTCTGGAACAACGGTCCTGTCCCAACTATTGTGAGAGAAATCACCCACTGGCCTTTTTGGATGCTGCAGCTAAAAAGTGTCTCTTTACCTCCTGCCTGTCTCTCAGTCGTTCTGTCTGTTGTAAACATTAAGATTCACATTAAAAAAGTTAAGTGGTTGTATGTTTTAAGTGTGTGTGTGTGTGTTCATGCATGTGTGTATTCACATATGCATTTCTTAAGGTCTATCTTTGTGTATGTGTCTGCTGTACACATGCACATACTGTGTGTGATGATATTTAACATTCAGAGGAAAATGTGTGTTGTGTACTGCCGATCGTGAGTCCAGCCGACTCTCACATCAAGCATCCATCTTTGCTGAAAATCTCCTCCAGATGCACCATAGTAATCATAGAAAAATGAAGTCTGACATTCCTTGATCGGTCGATCTTTTGACGGAGAGGCTTGGCCAGTGGAGTTGAAGTCCTGCAGTGTCTAAACTATGAGGCACAAAGAGTTCCAGAGATGGGTAAACAGGCTCTTTTGTGCACACAGGGATGGTTCTCTGTTTTTTTTTAGTCTTTGGTGACGCATATCTGCACTTGAGAGCTGCTAAGATATCCCAATAGTAGTGTGAAGGAACAGAGCTCTATGTTAACGATTCTCTGACGGCAGAAATCCACGAGTTCTCACTGGAAGCCTGAGGAAGACACGTCACCGGGGAGCTGTGCCCTCTTTGAATCTCTTTGGCTGTGCAGATATCCAACAGCACAAGAGGAGAGAGGAGTCATTGGCTCCACATTGTGTCACCCAGAGTCAGGAAAAAAATTGAAAAAAAAACATACATCCTGCAGTTACCACGTCCAACCACACGAGGCCAGTGTATCATCAGGAACATACCTAACTGCAATTAAAAAAAAACAGGTAGGCAGATGAGGGAAGCCTTAGTACAGGGGAGGGGGGGTAGGTTGGATATTTTAGTGTCATTGCATCCCGTCTACCGGAGTGTGTCTCACTCCTAAAATCAGTGGGAGTAGTAAAAGCAGTAGTAAAAGCAGGATGTTGAGTTGGTTGGTAAGGCAGCACTCCTGGAGTGTATCCTGAGTTTACTTTGACCTGGAGAGGAGGAGAAGAGAGGACATTGTTTGACAGAGTATTGACAGAAAGCCTTTTATTGCTTTAGTATAGATTCATGATAACATATATGTTAACCTCTTAAAATCCAAATGTTCCTACCCTTCAGAAAAGTCACACATTAATGTAAATGTGACCGGTTCCTATGGTTCCGGGTCTTCTACGTGTATGTCACCTCGTTTTCATTCTGAGATATTTGTATTCTTTCAGTTTCTGTTTTCAAAATGTCATCAACGCTGGTTTGACTTCAGTGTGTGTGTGAAATCAGCTTATGTGAAGTTGTGACGTTGTTGTACGATACACCATGAAAAATATATTTTATCTAACTTTAAAGGTACTTGAAATTGTTGATGTATAATAGAAACCACTGAAAGTTCAGGAGTTTAGGATGAAATGTGAAGCCGTGCTTTGCTCAGTATTGTCCTTGATAAAGTAAGTGAAACACATAATAACACTTGTACTGTGTATTTTATGGAACAGAATATCACTCAATAGCCCGATTAACACTCTGTAAATATACTGGCTCTCTGATACCTGCCATCTAAAACGAAACAGCTGAATACTACACAAGAAGAATAGGGGCTTTGTCTGTTTGTTCGCCAAACAACCATAATCAGTGTTGACACAGTGTAAATGACAGAGCTTAGCAGACACTAGATGTACCTTTATTGTGAGGAAACTGTTTATTGTTCTTCTTACGAATGAAATGTATGTTCAAGTGTGATAAAACCTGCAACAGTGTTTTGTTTATTTATTTGAGTGTCTCATTAGATAGCGGCATTTACTTCCATTGTGATAATAGAAAAAAAAATGCAATAATAGGGTCAGTTAGTTAGTTAGTTAAATGATGATAGTGTGAAAATAATCCAGTGCCTCTTAAATGATTACTACTACTACTGTTGATGATAATAATAATAATAATAATAATAATAATAATAATAATAATAATAATAATAATAATAATAATAATAATAATAATAATAATAATAACCATTAGAATAAAAGGTTTCATCTCTAAATTGGTAATATTGTTTTTATTATCAGTTATGATTATGATTATTAGTCGTAGTAGTATAAGTAGTAGTCGTATAATAATTTATTGTTTTCCTGCTTGGGTTGGTATATATAAAAGCAGAAGACAATGTATGTGTTTGTAAATTAGGGGTGTTTTACTATCACAAAACAGAGATGGGGCCTCGCAATTGGCATGACAGAAATAAAAAAAACATATGTATGTGCTATGAATTATGCTTCACTGCAAAGAAATGCACATCTCTACAATAATCTGGTGATTGCTGTGCCGTTATTTATGTGATTTGTGTGTGTTTGTGTGTGAGGTAAGGTGGGAACACAGCTGATGCCCTTTTATTGGTCCCTGTGGCCACAGCCAATAAACACCAAAGTAGGGACAACAGCTGGAGAACAATGATAGCGTATTGATGATCTTTGTGTTGGTGTGTGTGTGTGTGTGTGCGCATATTCATGTGTGTGTACATTAATGTGTGTATAAGCACAACCCGTCTGTGTGTGTGTGTGCATACTGTAGACATGTATATCCGTACTCCAGCTCTTGTGTGAGTGTGTGTTTGTGTTGGCAGCCATTATCTTGGGGGTCGATGATTTATGATCTATGTTAGAGCTTCCACTGGGGACGTATAAAAGTACAGAATGGCCCTTTATTGCCTTTCTTCTTTCGTTAGTCCTACGGTTCATCCATCACTCTGTGTTTCCCATCATCCTGTCTCCCCTCTTTCTCCTTCTCCCTCCCTCTTTCTGCTCTTCTTTCTTGACCGTCTTGATCTCAATTGCTCTTTGTCTGTCTCTCTCTCTCTCTCTTTCTCCACGTTCACCACTATCTCTCTCTCTAATTCACCCCCGCTTTTCTTTCTAATAAAAGCAGGTATCGATGACCTGTCGGCCACACATCACTGGAATCACCATTATTCTGCCGTGTTGTTTGTTACAGTGGGGAAGATTTTCTCTGTATTGTTTGCTTTCCACAGGACAAAGCGAGATTGAGAGATTGATGCCGGGCCGTCGGAGCCCGGGCTCAGACTGATTTCGTGTTGTCCTACTGGATCTTTGGGCTTAGAGCAACAGCAGATCCTGTCGAAACTGGCATCCGAGGTTTGACCGTCAGGAAAATCCCCATATTGGATACAAAATAAAACCCATCGGAACCACAATCCATTTCACAACGCAAGACTTAATCCTCTGGCGGATACCTTTCTATTCACTGTGGGGTAAAGTAGTTTACGGCCGATTATGAAAAACAGTTTGAGCGAGATCGAGGATACACCGGTTTTCCTCACACACCCCGACATTATTGGCGACGTGTGAGGGGAGTGCTTAAAGCGCTGCAGCAGTGATAAGTGATGAGACCTTGGGCTGATAAATGGTGACACCTTGTGCTGACGCAGTGAAAATGTGCTTATATCATCTAATGCAGACCTCATGGTATCAAACATTGATGAAAATTAGTCCCTAAACACAGTTCGCTGTTGATGGCAGGGTTTGATTTAGGAGGGAGAGATATGTCAGCCTCCCACACTCAAAAACTAAAGTCAACTTGGTCAGCAGAATTACAACTGGATTTAGTTTTGTTAATATTCAGCATAATACATGCAGCATCAAGGTTCCCTGTTTAGAGAGATCAGCCGGGGTCTTTCTGTGGGGAGTTTGCATCCTCTGGACTTCTGGGGTGTTCTCTGGATACTTCACCTTCATACCCACAGTCCAAGACATGTAGAATGGGGTTAGGCTACTTGGAGACTTGGACACAACTAAAACAAGCGTATCGGGCCAATAGGTGGTGATAAAGTGTACATACACGATCATTCAAATACCAGAGAAGAACATTCTCAGCGGGCTCTGTGAGCTTCTTATTCGTTTATTTATTATAATATAATATTTTTCTGGGGCATTTTTGCCGTTATTTAATATTTGAGGTAGAAAGGGAGAGAGAGAGGGTAAGTACCAAGTACTTATAAGGACTTGTAAAAGTCTTACAACAGTGTTTGACGATAGCAGGTGTGAATGGTTGTTTGTCTGTGTATGTTGGCCATGTCAGGATGTCCAGGCTGCAGCCCACCTCTAACCCAATGTCAACTGGGATTGACTCCAGTTCCCCCCACCTCCCTCAAGAGGATAAGCGGTATATATAATGAATGAAAAGATAACGTGTCCATGTATTAAAACAACCAGTGAAGTAATCACACTGAGCACTTATACAGACATGCTGATTGGAGAGTAACCACACTTACATGTACATGGGCTGTAGCTGCAGGTGGGAGGTCTTCTGAGGCCCCTGGTAACCGTACGAGTCGAACCCGCCTATAAAATCAACTTCACGAAACAAACAAACAAGAACAAACAAACAAAATTAATTAGAGAGGACGTATGCTCATGTGGGAGCCTCCCACCATAGATGATTCACTGCATTAGGCCTCCCACGCCTACACGGATCTCAACAGTTGTTTGTACAAGAATCACCGCCTCTGCCTCTGTGCTAATCAGAGTTGTCGGCATGAAACGGCTTCCAGTGAAAATCCGCACTGAAATCTGATTCCATTTAAAGGAGGAAGACGGATGCAGCTGTATATTTATGCCTCGAGAATACCCTTTACTCCTAAATTATCCAGGAGAGCGGCACATATTTCCCCGCGCTGTGGAGCTGCCAGCAGGTGGTTGCCTCCCACCGACTGAGGCTGAGAGTCTGGACTTTTGAAGTGAGGCAGCCATGATATGATCAACTTTGATGCTGTAGAGCTCAGAAAAGGGCAGTTCCTAGCCTTGATCAGCAGCATACACTCTTATTTATTCAGTGAGATTTCATAACTTTAAGTACAATGTGGAATCTGGCTGAGATGAGAGTCACCTTTAACGCAATGTAAATGTTAAAAGATGCACAAATTATAGTTTGTTTAAACCTATATTGAAAACATCATACCTTATATAAATTTAAAATATATAAAATGTATCCTTTTAAAGGGCTAGTTTAACATTTTGGGAAACATTTGTTTTCTTTTTGAAGATTTAGATGAGAAGACCAATAACACTCTATTTACTTTTCAGCAAGACAGCAAATAAACATGTTTATGGTAAAAAATGCTAAATGTAGATTTTGTATTAAATTCCAATGGATCCTATTACTGAAGAAACATTTCCTAGCATAAGATTTAGCATAAAGATAATTTGTCTTGTTTTATCAAAGTGTTGGACGAGTGTCTACTGTCATCATTTACTTTTTCTTTGATTTCACACTTGTCTATCAGCAGTTTTTCTGCGCTGCTGCAGTAGAGTGATAGTTTATGACCACCAGGCTAATAATTGTTGTTCAGATAGACAGTGCAGAGCTATTGTCGTCTTTACGAATTGCTTCTTTCTGCTGTGACAACCTTGATTTGACCTATTTCTGCTTCCCTCCTCCAGGCTCCTCCTGGTCACCTGACTTCCTCCCATCTCACTGAAGGACCTCACCTGTTTGTAGCCTATACAAACCATGTTGTTTTAACATGACTCCTTTACTTTCTTAACTTATACCACTACCGGCCAAAAGTCCTGTGCACTAACATTGGGTTAGTTCTCCTGTGGTTATTGCCCTTGCATAATTTCATATCTGGTTTGTAATGAATTAGAAATTGTGTGTCTGTTGCTTGCTCGCAATTCAAAGTGAACAAATTATCCTGCAGGAAATGACTTGGCTGCAGCGAGGGTTTGAGAAAAGGTTGGATGTGAGTTCACCTTAACTGGAATGTGAAGAACCAGATGAAAGTGCCAAATGGCCCCCTGAAGTACAAGGAGCAGAGCTAGGTGGAAAGAGTTTAATGTCTCGGAACAGGGTCAGATGCATTAGTAAGAAAACTTCTAAGTGAAAGGAGAATTTTTTATTGTTTTCTATCCTGATCACCTTCTCAAAGATTGTACTAAAGAACAAGCTGTGGATCCTTCATTGATATCCTGACTAATAAGTGAATGTTATATTTATTATGTTGTGTTATTCTTAGTATTTTCTCGTTTACTTAAATGGTTGTTCTGTGGACCTCCCTTCTATGTTATGTTCCTGAACGAGTCGGCTGTAACTGTGTGAATCCCTGGGAGGAGGAAATTACCCTGTGTGAACGGTAAGTGTTTCCTGCTGAGTCATGCTGCTGTGAAATAGTCTCAGCAGAGTTTCTGACACACATGACCCTTTGAACACAAGCGAAAAGAAAGTCCCTTTACCTTTTCTGTGTGCTGCCAAACAAGCTATAGTTTATATTTGTTCCTTTATAGTGGTATTCGTTGTGCCTATGTGTGTGTGTGTGTGTGTGTGTGTGTGTGTGTGTGTGTTTTTCCTATAAAGTAAAAATTTGCAGATTTGCAACAGACTCGGTAGGATTATTACTTTGGAGGGTATCTCCTGATGATTCACTTTTGGAGCTGGTAAGTCAAAGGTCAAGGTCAAGGGTCAACTAAAAAATATGATCCAAAAACATATTATCCAATATATTTCAGCAAAAAAAAAGGGTTACAGAGACAATCAGAAGCTTATGAAGATCAGAAAATGTTTCCTCATTAAATTATATGATATAATAAGTGACGTCATAAAGACATCACAAAGAAAATGATGTCATGCCTTGGTCTATATGAAGCTCGATGCCTTTTCATTTTTAAATTGTGATTTTTGCTATTGACTATAGATCCAAAACACATCTGTTTACACAAGGATTGATTGCTTTAGTTATTATAGGGTGAGCGTGCGTCGTTTATGTGCTCACGAGAGTGTGTGAGACTGTCTGACACCTTTGAATAGCTGTGAGACATAAGATTGAATATGATGATTAATCTCCCCACACAGACAGACTCACCCTTGCACATGCACAGAATAATTATCAGAGTAATTAGCTTTCTCAGCAACTAAAAGTCTTCATCGGTCCTCAGTGAGTACTTGCTTCTTCGCCCAAGGCACTTTTCCCTACCGAGCTCCCAGCTTATTGTTTAGTCTCCCACACTGCATTATTGCTCGGCAACTTTCCACAGACACATTCAGAGGGTAACACTCGGCAGAATGAGGTTTACAATGGATCACACAATTATTTGGGAGAGAACGATCCTTATCATTATGTGAAAATGACGGGTCTGACATGATGCTACCATTGTGTGTGTATTCATTAGGCCTCATTAGTGGCTCAAAACCTCAATTTGAGTCCTGATTCCTTTTGATAACATTTGTCCTATGATGGGAGGAGGGAAAATGACTCATGTAGCTTATTATCGCTCATCGGTGTGTGAATGTTTTCCCCAAGTCTCATTGTGTGGTCTTGGTTACTCCCATTGACTCGATGTAAAGTAGGATAATATGACAGCTCTCCTAAAGTAAAGCCAAAGTTTTTTGATCGCCCCCTAGTGGCTGGTTGCAGTCAAGGGCATACATTCTGCCTCCTCCATGTTAGTGGATGGGACATGGACCAACATAAATTCAAATAAAATTCTCTCAAAGATGTCATAACCAAAATGCATCCATTAAAGAAAAAATTATTATATATATAATTAGTAATTATTTAGGCAAGTGGCAGTTTTTTTATCATCACAAAGCCCATTCAAATGCAGTGTTCAAAATCTCTCCATCTTCCCTGAATCTCAATATGTCATAAATAACTGATAAAAGTGGAATATATTTAGTGTTGTGAACTGCTCTTTAACTTTAACGATCAGAAACTTAATATTTTACTGTGACCTGGATGAACACAGAGGTTGTTTGTCACATGAAGAGCCTTTAGAAAGTAGCTGCTCTTGTATCCAGTGTAGTTTTATACTTCCATAACAGCTGCTGCACAGGAAATAAATTAAAATCCTTCCACAGACTCAACCCTCCATTTGCTTTAAGCAGTCTAACTTGTCTACTCTCAGTCTGCTTGTATTACCTTATCAATATTTCTGTGATCGTAAAGAGCATCTTCAATCCAGTGTTGAATGAGACATGCTTAGGTATTGATCCCCCTGCAGAATAGCTGCAAGTACTTAAGTTGAATAACTAACAGGCTCAGGTAAAAGGGGCCTATTCAATACCTCACACACGCACGTATGAATGCACAAACACACACAGTGCGACTGCATCACGGAATCAACTTGTTGATTTGCCTCATTTTCCTCATTTGATACTGGTAGGTGCACTTCAAATGCGATTCATTTAGACTGTCAAAATGCCTCCAATTAACTCAATGATTCCTTTCACTACAAAAACTGCACACTTCCCATTCCACATGCTCAAATTGATGAACTGATCCAAGGATAAAAGGCTGAATAAAGGTAAATGATGTGTGAATATCTTTTATTGCTCTTTGAGGCTCTACTCGATGTTTGATGGTAGTTGAATGTTTGCGGGAGACACGTACAGATGATAGAAGACTTTGTTTGAGCGTGAATCTAAGCAGCTCTAATAGTCCTCCACTCTCACATTCTTGTCTTTTATCCCTCCGTTTATTTCTGAAAATGAATGAGCGCAGCTGTGAAACCTGGAGGCTGTAAGTGTAACATTGAATGGAAGTATCCGTAAAGGCTGTCAGTCCAGGACGGCGTCATTCAAACCTGCTACTCTTTTACAAAGCGAATGAAGAACACAGCGATCCAGGGTAAACGGATGGAGAGAAAGAGGAGCTGCAGATTAATTGGTATTTAATTGTCCATGTTAATGACTGTGTACTTACAGCTATCCTCTTCTTCAGAAATGAGCTTGACCACATAGCAGGCGTAGATGAACCCCACCAACTAGAAAGAACAGAGAGAGCAGAGGAAACAAGGCATTATTTTATATTATGGATGGATGGAATGATGGAGCGAGAGATTGTGAGAGAGAGAGAGAGAGAGAGAGAGAGAGAGAGAGAGAGAGAGAGAGAGAGAGAGCATGGATACTGAACAATTACTTGGAACACACAGAAAAAAACAGGTGTTGGTGTAGTGGAGCAGAACAACACAGTGGTATTCTGCTCTGAAATAGAGCTATTGAATCAGTGGCTACACACAAAAAAACACACACAAACACATACATGACACTAATCATCACACTTCAGGACGTCATGACTTAGATCCAGGGAACTTTCTTTTTGGCCTCAAGTCCCCATAATGTGACTGTGTTAACCGATTAATGTCCCTACAACATGAGTAATACCTAAACAGACACAATTAATGTGTGGTGTCAGCAAAGACAAACACAAGGTTACGGTTTCAGGCTGCACTGACAAATACACATCCTACAAAACTATAAGAGAGAATCGTTGGAACCTCCTCTCTGTTGTGGCGCTGTGGGTAAACACGAGTGAGATTGTGATCACTGAAATTCAATTTTCATCTCCCTCTGTTGCTGTGGTATTCCGATGTCAGGGCGAGATAGTTCCATGTTCGCCGCTGTTGTCGAGACCAAAAGCCTCGCACACCGCCACCCACATTGTTCTACCTCATGGTCTCACATCTGTTTGAGGCCATTGACAAACCTGAGCGCAATGCTGGCCGGCAGAGAGAACTATCAAAGAGGAGGGTATACAGTGCTACTGTTCTGTGTGCTGTACTTGGTACCAAAAAATACCACATTCAACACGTGTGTCTGTGTGTTTGTTATTTACACAGTGTTATAGCAGTCCACATTAGCTGAACACCTTTGCTCTCTGATCCACTCTATCATTGGCTGTCTGTTACCAGGGCAACGGAAAAGAGGATGCTGATTGGAGCAACGATGCAGGAAGGTGCAGTCAACTTAGTGTAAGCGATTTGATGACTTTATTACCCCGCATTGATACAGGAGGAAAGAGAGGGAAAGCAATGTGGGAAGAGAGGAGGATACGGGCAGAAAGTGATGAAGGTAAATGTGTGTGTGTGTGTGTGCGTGAGGCATTGAGCTAACATGTTATACTGAATACATTAAGCCTTATTGCAGCTGTGTAGGAAAAATTACATTGACTTTGTTGGTATTCCATTGACTACACACACACACACACACACACACACCAGCACGAAAACACACAGCGAGCCGCAAATGCAGCATTTGAGATTCAGTGTATATCTCAAGGTCTTGACCTCATTTACTCTAAATAATGTTCCGCTCCCGAAGCACATCTCTCCTCCATCCTTTTCTCCTACTCTCTCCCTCGCCCACTTCCAGCTACCTACATTTCTTCTGTTCTCTTCGCACTATACATCCCTGATTTCCTTCCTGCACCTTTTCTTTTCATTTCCCTCGATCTTTTCTCTCCAGTCTCTGACAAGTAAATGAGTCACAGAAATATAGTGCTTTTCTTAGTGGGGGGATGAATTCATCTTAAACTGAGCCAAATGCCGACAATGCTGCCAGCAGCACGGTGATCGGCTGTGATGACAAAATCAATTTGGATAAAACAGGAGACTTTATGTTGCTGAAATGCCTTTGAGAAATGGCCAGTGGTCAAAGATGGCGATAAAGCTTCCAGGCTACAAAATCTTTGATGCCAGAACTGTTGAGAGGAATTTAGCACAACACTTTCATTGTGAAACGTTAAAGGAGACGTATTAGGCTTTTTAGTATTGTTTCTCCTCTAGTGTGTTGCTTGTGTATAAAAGTCCATAGTCCACGGTAGAGGGAGCTCCTCCTGCCCAGAGAAAACTCTGCTTCTGACATCACAATGCTCCACATTTGCTTAATGCACAGCTAGCGGCTAGTCTTACATGCCCTCTAACAAAGCCAGGTAAGGCAAAAGCCGAGTCCCACCATAGGCTGTGATGGATGACACAACTCCGCGTCCTCCCACTATCCAGAAGTGAAGCTTAAACACCCGGGATACGAGCACCACCTTTTTGCACATTTGGAGCAGGAGCCTGTGCAGTAGGGGCCGCAGCAGGGAGGTCTCATTGATCTGTCATGTCGTCCATCTTTATCTTTTATGAGTGGGCTAACTGGCCAATTGGAGCAGACTCAACTTCATCAGGAGGGGGGTCGGAAAGAGGCATGAGCTAAAACCATGCGTTTCAGACAGAGGATGAAAAGAGGAACTGCAGCAATGGACACTATGATCGAAGTGATGTGTTTCCTGAACATTACAGCCTTTAACATTAGAGTGTAAGTCTTTCCAAGTAATAACCCAAATCAAAATTACGATCATGAACCTGTCTCCTTAAAGATGGCCTCACTCGAGCTGCAGACTGCCCCCCCTTGTCCACTGCCACTCCAGCTAAAATGAGTACGACCATTCATTATGAAGGAGACTTTAACTGGTACAAAGTCAAAACATTGTTTAAAGGACTTTCAAGAGTCTGGAGACTTTTCAGTCACAGGGAGTGAGAGCGGATCCAGAGCTAATTCTTTTCTGCAGGCTCATTGCCCCTGAAAATGGCTTTTGGGTGCAGTTTCACTAGCACCAGTGAACAGAGAGCAGGGAGCCGTGCCCACACTGCAATAGAGAACATCTGATCAGCTGTGACAGAGCGTGTTCCTCGGCGCATCAATATCCTGTTAATATTCAGGATAGTCAAAAATTCAGTTTTGGTGTCGATGCATGTAAACGTAATATCCTGTTTACAATAACCCAGATTATATCTTCTCCCGATAACTAGGCTGCACTAGTATTAGCTATGACGTGTGTGCTCTGTCCCGTGCTTATTGCTGGAGTTCCGGCTCTGGGTTGCATTGGCGCCTGCAGTCATATCTGGACAATCACGCTCATGACAGACTGTGACAAGTATTTAGCATTTTAAGCAAAAAAGTTCCCCAAAACATATCTCACATCTAAACGAACTTGCACCATCTCCAGGAACAAGTGCTGTTACAAATAAGATTCAGATCGAAATACATCCAAACAACCATCCGCATCTCATTGCCCACAGCGCTGTTTCCAGGCGACATTGACATTCCCCTTGAAGGTAACTTAATTTATTTATTTTCGTGTCTATTTCACTCCCAGTGACTCATACATTTAAGCTCGCAGCATTCAGACCTTTATATATTGCTGCGGAATGAAATAAGAAAACAAGAAAGAGGGGGAGGGAAGGTTTTTATAAGGATTTATGCTCGGGGGAAAAAATTACAGCAGTGAGAATTAACTGAAAGGCTCATCCGCTTTAAAAGGATATGCTTCAGCTTTGGCTGTATTTGAACTTCGACTGTTGCAAACTGGTCCTTTTTCACATTTTGTCTGTGGGTTAGGGCAACTTGGTCAACGCTGCAAAAACTAAGGATGTTTGGTGCGAAGAGCGGAAATGAAAATAGCACAACTTCAGCATGAACTCGGACAGGATTCCTGATCAGACAGACCTGACAAGCAATAACTTTTATAGGTTCACTACTTCACCTCACAGACACATTTACATAATTCACTGTTTTTATGGGGCTTTATGTGCACAGTGTCACATTCTATCCCAGGAGGCAGGAAGACCGTCTTTATCCCATTTCTTTAACACCCTGTTCAGTCGGTGCTTGTTGCCATGGTAAACACAGCAAATGTAGATAGTTATGCAACAACAATCCAGCCAGAACCAAGTGACATTTTCTTAAGGCAACAGGAGTGTAATGGTATGGAAAATCATCCGTCAAGTGTTCATGTTCGTTCCGCTCCACAACAGACCGCAACATCTTTCCCATTCAGAGCTTCCGAACAGAATGTTCCGGGCAAATGTTTGGAGGGATGATGGCTGCAAATTGGGCTTCCTGCACTTCAGTTACACTTTATCAATGTCTTCACACTGTCTTCTTCCATTTTATACTGAGGCATAGTCTCTGTTTTCAGCCTCCACCAAATGGCAACTCACTGTGACGTGACCCATTGATTAACCCTGAATTTGGTATTTTGTGCAGCACCATCTTGGAGCACATGGATAATGCTAACCCACCTAGACCAGCACCCATTGGATTGTACTAGCTGTCAATGACACAATATCCACTCCCCAATGCCAACGGTGCTCTAGTGTATGTTTTACTCTGAATGGGACCATAACAAAAACAATTACATCATACTTTATTAAAGAGGGATTAGATTAAATTAGGGATTTAGACTTTAAACTCCAGATGAAAGCATTTACTGATGTTGTATAAGACATTGCAGGTTTCAGGCACTCCCTCATTGGCTTCACTTTCCAGAACCGGAGCAATTTATGGTGCCACCCCCCAAAATCTATACACAGCTACTTAGGAATTGCTCCCATTTGCTTTAATTCACCTTCACCAATGATTTAGGCTATAGTGCCATGATACCTGCACAGATTTATTAGTAGATTTTACTACCGTCTTGCAGGTACAAACTCTCCTAAGATACCTTACAGATAACAGCGTAGGGCTACATTACCCATGCAGAAAGGAAATGTCATTAAAGTAGAAAAAGATAACTGAATCATCATTCTCTCCTACAATAATCAAGTCTTGAATGCTCCCTGAGCAGAGATCCCGAGAACACCTGGAAGTTCGGCAAAAAGGAGCTCAGGGAGAAATTAGTTGAATGTCAAACAGCTGGTGTTTGATAAGGAAGGGAAAACCTGCGCCCTGTGCTCTGCACAGCCTCAGACCAATGAACCCGGGGAACACACCAGGGGAGGAGACCTTTCAGAAGAGCAAGGACAGATGCCAGGGGAAGGCAGCTATAGGTCAGTCACCCAGTGACGCAGTGTGTCCTTTGCCGAGGAGGAAGGTGAGGTCGCATTTTGCCAAAACAATCATGGTGCAAAGTGCTGACGCCGCGGAATCGTCTCCCTCAAGGTCTGTAAAACTTAATCAGCTCCCAGGTTGATCTACGACGAACATTTACGTAGATCCTGACGTTCTTGACCCATAATTAATTCTGTCCCATGTCCTTCGTTCTTTCTCCAGGAAATGTAGACTTTTGTCTTTCTGTATGACAATCTTGCTTTGAATCGAAAGCATTGTTTTCATCTCAAGTGAAATAATCTATTACTGCTGCATCATTCTGCACCAAATTGTGCAGTGATGAAGGTGTCACCTCCATTAGATCAGAACTGTTGGTGCTGATGACGCCAAGTTAACTGACCAGTATGTGGGATTTAAGGGGATTTATCAGAAATGGAACACATTATTCATAATGATGTTGTAATAAGCGAATAATCAACCAAAACTAAGAATCATTGTGATTCATGTGTTCATGAGGAGTTGACCCTCTTCTATGACGTTTGCCATGTTGCACCACTATGTTTCTACTGTAGCTCAGAACAGATAAACACAACACTGATTCTAGAGAGGCCCTTTTGCATTTGTATGCAACCTGCAGGCTCCTGTGGGTTCTCCCACAGACTTGAAAAAGGAGAGGTGAGGGGAGGGGTATCAATTGGTTGCAATCAACAACTAGAACAAACTAGAAACCCATGTATCTGTATCTGTATCTGTATTTGATGTTTGCCAATATGCTCAGAGATGAACTATTAAAACAAATAAACACTGCAGAAATCATGTATGTTTATAATTTTCGTAAAAAAAAATCTTGACTAAACTTGTATATATTTGGTAATTTTTGTGTTTAAATCTGAGTATATGCCATTGGATGCAAGTACAAACTTATTACAGCATCAAGTATCAACCTCACTCACCCGAGAAGGATGTTTATTTTCAAAGTATGCCACAGCGCTAATGTACAACAATTGTGCAGCTGACATGTACCATCCCTGGTTGCACTCCTGTTTAATTGATTTAAGAATTGCAGTGTTACCTGTCTTAATTTAGAAAAGAAACTTAAAAACAAAGGAGAGGTTTTACTTATTC
The DNA here is from genome assembly GCA_038501795.1 of Pseudopleuronectes americanus. Taxonomy (NCBI): domain Eukaryota; kingdom Metazoa; phylum Chordata; class Actinopteri; order Pleuronectiformes; family Pleuronectidae; genus Pseudopleuronectes; species Pseudopleuronectes americanus. The sequence goes on along the minus strand of CM076734.1, from coordinate 9,330,556 downwards.
AGCAGATATGGGATTAGTGCTGTAGAGCACAGCGGTGGCCTCGGCTGACTGACATTCAATTCTCATACATTGTTCTTTTCCCTGAGCAACAACAGCTATGAAAACCAATCTGGTCCCAGTGCTGCCTCCCTGAATACAATTTGAACCCTGTCTGGTGTCAATGACAACAATGTCACATTCAATTCAGGCAATACAAATTATAATAGAAACAACGCTTCATATGCTAATGACTAAATTTCTAACTTCACCTATGGTGAATGAGAAAAATATAGAAACGGTCTCGGTCACCTTTTCCCTAGATTTAAAAGAAAATACAATTTATGAAAAGATTATCTGTTGATATAATTTGAGATGGATTAACTGACAGAATGTGGAGTGTTTCCTTTTCGTTCAGGACCTGAGAAACCACTGCCACCACAGACCTCAGGTGGCCTACAGCTTTTCCCTGGATTCCTCTAAATGAGTGTCACACCTGAAGCTTCATAGTTTCCTCTGAAACTAAATCATTAAATGAACAATGTAAGTGTGTCACATTTATTTTAAATCTTCGGAGACCTAAGAAAAGAGACCTAATAACGTTTTTACCGACAGCTGGTTACAGCCTATTTTGACAGAACTATCTCAACATTTTGGATTTGACATCAGAAATATGTCAAGGACGTGAGCCCATTTGGAGCACAATGTATGTGATGATGGATGTGGAAATTGTGAAGTAGTTCACAGGGACTGTAATCGGTGCTTGTTCTCTGAGCCAGTCAGCTCGCTCGGTGTGGATAAAAGGTGTAGCATGAAAACAAGCAGGCGTAGCTAATGCTCATTTCCTTCAGGTGAACCCGTAGCGTTTCAGCTTCAAGGTTATGTGGACTGCGTGCTTGAGAAGGCTGAGTGTATCCCGGTTTTCCTTCCTACCAAAAACAACAGTAGGTGATTTCACTGATTAGTTTTTCCACTCTAGTTGAAGTTATGTAAATTACTGTAATTACTTTCTGCCATGCACTCTAGACCACTGTGCCAGCAGGAAGCCTAATCGTTGATGTTTTTTGTGAAATACCATTTAATTACCAGTCGATCTGAGCTATTAGCAGGTAGAATAAATCTGAAGAAACTGTAATAGCAGAAATATTTGCGCATTCCCCCACTTTCCTAGACTGAGGATTCTGTATCTCTACGCTTGGCTTGAGCTTAGATATTCATACTGTGCACCAAACTGAAAACAGCAGAGATTGTATATAAAGCTGGATGATGCATCTCCACTTCATCCCACTATCCAGAAATGAAGCCAAAGTATCCAAAACGCCACCATCTTGCAACTATGACGCCATTTAGAGCTTTTTGGTTTTGGTCCATATCCCATTCAGAATTTGGAGATTTGAGGTTCATGACCTGTACTCCTGCAACATATGAATTTGTAAATCAGTCAAGCAGAAACACAATCACACGGTCAGTGACCCAGCTGGACAGACAAACCAGTCCATCAGAAACACAACAGACCACCCAACCAAACAAAAGCAAGCTCTGCTGAGGACTTTGACAGCTGCAGATGCCTCGGAGCTTGTTTTGACTTTATGAAACATCTTCATTAGAGATTTTGTTTTAATCATGTCCATCCAAAACAGATTTCTTATATTGTAACTACCCCACAGGTCAGAACTGGTTGATCACCCCTCATCTCTTCACTAGAGGAAGCAGTTAACCAAAGAAAGCCATAAAACCAGTCACTTTACATCCCAACCCATCCAAACCCTCATTTAGTCAGCCAGTTGCCTGACTGGACGACGTATGTTATTAAGCACCCTGACAGTGTTTCCACCAATTACAGTAAAACCAGGCAGCCAGTCAGCCAGTGAACCAGTCCGACTGCGGCGTGTGTGCTCATGGAGCATGACAGTGTTTCCACACACCAATTACAGCGAGACAGTGGTACAGCTGTGTGGTGGCTTGGCACTACGCCACACTAGAAGTACCACTATCGATTGACAGAGAGACGCGGCGAGTGGATGAGGAGAGTGGGTGAGAGAATGCTAAGCGAGGAGGGGAAGATGCAGAATGAACAATAAAGGAGACAGGCAGACAAAAACTCCCAAACTCCTTGCTCTCTGTTTTCTGTAATGGTATAATGATGCATGTGTTCACATTTAAGTGTCAGTTTGTTTATGGCGTCTGCATTCTATGTGTAAACCCGGAATAAACTACAGTGCAGAGACGACTGGGATGAAAATGACAGGCCTCCCTCACTCCGGCTCTTTATTTCCCCCTCCGCTGTCTCTCTCTGATCCGGCTAATTATCGCAGTTTGACAGTGCTGTGGAGGAGGAAATTCAGGGGCGAGGGTAAAAGACAGGCTGAGGAAAACAGAGAGAAGGAATTATTGTTTGCAAAAATGAAATGAGACGAAGAGAGAAAGAGAGAGACCCAAAGAAAATACTGAGATATGCGAGGGAGAGTCGCCGACCCGTTCCGTGTAAATGAGGGTATGAAGTCATTAACTTAATGGAGCCAAAATGCTTTGTTCTACTCTAAAACAGAACCTGCAAAGTCGCACAATCAGCCAACATTACCTGACCAGTTGCAGGAGACAAAGAAGTTAGCGCAGGTTGTATTACACATTACAGAGCACATTAAACTAGTGAGTGTAACTGTACAGAGCATCAAAGTGCATTCATTCGAAAGCACTATGTCACACAAAGAGTAGAATTTAACCACTGTTAACACAAAAAAACACATTCACAGAAAAACACACTTTCAAAATGTTTCACTTTTCAAATTGATGGCAAACTTTAAAGACACTAAAGCTAAAGTTCCTTTTTTTTGCTTTGTTCCAGAATATTAGATGATGTCATCCTTTATGAATCATCACTTATAATCATCAATATGAGTGAAAAAGCTAGAAAAAGTATATGTAAAAAGTGGCACTATTTTTTCAACCATTTACAGCTGCAACATACATTGTATTAACAATGGCAGCGGCTGTGACCAACAGGCACTCCGATTTGTCAGAAGGACATTTAAAGCCGTGAGCCGATTTCTTTCCACATTCGGCTACTTGAATTTGAAATTACAGTGCATACTGCATACCAGTAGGTACTCATTCAGCTTAAGTACTTACAGCCAGGAGTATCTGCAGCGAGGAGTGGGCCACCTCTATGAACTGGAAATCCATCAGACAGCCAGCTATTGATATATATCGGTGGTCCTCAGGTGCCCAGGACGGCGGAGGGGTGATGGGAGTCACCCTGCACCCGGGGCCGTTCTCCATCCACCAGGAGCGATGCATGGAGAGGTTAAAAGTCAGCACAAGGTCGGAGTCCTGGCAAGAGAAACAAAGAGAGAGAGAGAGAGAAACAGAGTGAGTTGAATTACGTCCTCTGAGGAACTAGGCCAGGGGTTGAATATCAGGGCGGCTTCTAACCAAGTTTTAATTAAAACCAAAGTGTTTGTCATACTCCGGTCTGAGAGCTAGAGAGACGGCTAGAGCCAGAACTAAAAATAGATCTTAGATTTATGATCCCAGTGATCTGGGATTCCTCAGATTAGAACTGAATCATACACATGCAGGGTAATGATGAGGACAACGAGGGATGGAGAGGGGGAGGCTAGACAAAGAAAGGAACAGAAGGAAGGATTGGGAGATGTAGTTTGTACGATGCTTCCCGCCTGAGAAAGAGAGAGATTTGTGTTGTGGTGTCATGGAAGGATCAGTTACTAAAGTGTTGATGTTGCGGTTTTATGCCACATAATTATAATCAGTTCTTCTTTATTTCTCATTAAGCAGGAAAATCGCAAAACTATGAGAGCTATAAAAAAAACTGGGAGGTAAGATTACAAATGGGGTTTAGAATTACCAGTTAATCTACCTCCTTGGAGATTGAGATTTAAAAAATTCAAGAAATAAATTACCTTAGAATCTTGTGAAGTAAGTGACTGTTCCAAGAAGATCATTGTTAATTCTTCCACTTTTTCTTTAATGCTGACGTGATGCTGACGTTTCCAGTCTACTGGACACTAGTTTACATTTAGTTCTGGCCATAGATCATATATAAAATGGACGACATTTAACGGCTCCCCAAAAGTGAAGCCAAGTCATCCACATCACCCCCTCATGGATGGCTGAAATATAGGTTAAATCATCCCTCCTCCTCCATGCTCCTGGATGGGACATGGACCAAACTAAGTCCAAATAAACATTCCAGGTATCACACTGATGTTTGTTTGAGTGTGGACTTTTCTGCGGTGAAACATCATGACTGACAGCTGACTGATGATTGACGAATGCTGTACTTGCACATGGGAACTCTGGCAGTTAAAGATCGGTAAAATGTGACTCCGACATTTGGGTCCTTACGTACAGCCCATCTGGAGAATTTCAGGAAAACGTCTCCGGTGCAGGTCAGAAAGCAGCTTTACTGAAACTTAACATTGAAGAAAGCACCTTTTTAATGGGAGTGACTGGTAACTACTACAGCATACTAGGATTAATGGGCAAATGGTCCCTTAAATGCAGGGCAGAGCACTTATTTTTCATCCGGAACCACGTCGTCAGTACTTAACTTAATCAAGTGACATACGCAAATCTTTAAACAGAGCTTTATATAGAGACGCTGCTCTTCCATCAACACTGAGTCAATATGGTCTGTTTCCACACTGTATAGCCCGCTTCATCTTTGTCTTTACCTCGTCCTCCCACCACATCCACCCTGCACTCCGTCACCTCCCTCCACATCGCTGGTTAACACGTTCTCCACTGTTAATTTATATTGTGCTCTCTCTCTCTCTCTCTTTCCCCCCTCCTCTATTCTCCCCTCTTTTTCTTCCTTGGCCTCTCTCTATTCCAGCGTAATGAGTAAATGCCTCATTAGCACAGAGCTCTGATTAATGCCATCTCCCCTTGTTGTGCTCCTCATTTTAATGAGTGAAATCTCCTTAAATTTCTCTCTCGCTCCCTCTCTGCCATCCCTCTCCCGCCGTCTGCCTCATACCGTTACCCTCTTACTCTCTCTCTCACTTTTTATTATATTTCTTTCCTTCACCTCTCTTCTTTATTGCTCTTGTTTCTCCGCAGTCTTTCACCACTCGCGCCATGTGATCGGGAGAGAGGGTAATAATTATTTCGGTGCAGTGTGTATCAGTACTTTACTAATGAGGCTCCCGAACAAACATAGTTTTGGACAGTTTTCTGTTCCGAATGCTAATCCGAGCTTCGCATCTCCTCTGAACTTTATTGTACCTGCACTGAAACAATGTCAAGGTGATTTCAAACTGTCCTTGCTGTTACACGGATCAACGTCAATACAAAAAGCCACCGTATCTAACAACAGATGCCACATATAAGAGCAAGACAGAAGATTTTCTTTTCCATTCCAATGTCTGTGAAGAGTTCACTGAGGTTACATGGTGTGTTATCAGAAATAGACTGGTGCTAATTTGAAGAAAACGCTTATCTCTTTTCTATTCATCCAGCAGCAGCAAAATAAGCCTCCACCAGCACAGATAGAGACAATGTGATAAAAAAAAACAAAAAAAAACACACACACGTTGGAAATTAAACCTATTTTTCTAAAAAGCACACGTGTTTAGAGGAAGTTGTTTTTGTAACAACAAATAACCCAAATACAGGGAGTTGTTGGATTTGGGGGCAAAACTGAAATTACTCACGAGTGGAATAAAAAAACATTAATTAAATTGCTGCTGTGAATCAAGCCCACCAGGATGATGAAGCCATGGTGCCAAAATAATTTTTAGATATTAATCTGCCTGGTGATGAATAGCCTGTTTGGATGGTAGCCTTAAATAAGAGCAGTCAGCAAGACTTGTGTTAATACTTCTCACTCTGACTGTGAGTGTGTTTCGTAATTTTGGACTCTCTCTACATCTTTCCTTCATATGTTTCCTCTCCATTTGCCTCCTTCTACCTTACTTGCTGTCTCTTTTACCACCCCATCTCTCACTCTCTAGCACACCACACACACACACACACACACACACACTGTAATTTTCGAGTGTGCTAGTTGAGGATCATGCACTCATGCTCTCAGGTCTTTGTCTCTTAGCTGTGGGCTAGTGACGCTTCACTGAACCACGTCTGCTTTTCCTCTGCCTCCCTCTCCTTCTCTGACTCTCTCTCTCCTCCTGCTTCCACCCTTCTCTCTCTCTCTCTCTCTCTCTCTCTCTCTCTCTCTCTTAATTGCCCACATCTCTATTTTCCTTTGTCTTCCACTCCCAAGAGATGCAGGGATGGAAGGAAGAGAAAAGACCACTCCTCTGATGCTATCATTAGCACAGGAGGAGGTGATGCCCTTGTGAAGCTACCTGAAGCTAAATTAGAGACTAATTTAACAATAATACAAATACACAGACAATTTGGGTCAAAGTTGTTTAAAGCACAAAATAAATAAAGCTATAAACCTCTGCTGTATAAGAAAAGGGGCACTGGGAAATAAACGATTAAGCTGCATGGTGTTCGAATTATATATATTTGTGTATGTATGTGTGTGTTTGTGTGTGTTAAAATAGTCCAGTCTAGTCTGAAGTAATAATTGTATTACTCAGGCAACAATGTTCAATACAATTATAAAATAAGGGTTTTTTCTTTTTGGTCTCCAAGGATGGATGGATGGATGCTCGGAAGGATGCATGAACGGATGGATGCATGGATGGATGCATGGATGGATGGATGAATGCATGGGTGGATGGATGGATTGATGCCAGAAGGGAGAAAGTGCTGGATTTTCCCCATGAGTAGCTTCAGCTAGCATCTGCTCCCTGGACACACAATGCCCACAATTTATAACACAAAGACAATCTAGCAGCTTTTTACTCACAACCCCAAGCTCCGTCAGTAATTTAGTGAACCAAACAGACAGTATATTCATCATACAGACTGACATGCAAACAGACAACAGCGGTTTCGGTCCGTCCAATTGGCTCCCACAGAGATCATCAAACTAAAAGGCAGAGAATCAGTGAGGGGACAATATTAGCTTTATTCTCTCTAAAGTCAATTTTTCACTCTATTCAACTAAACCTCTATCTGTGTCTTCACCTCCTTTTCTATTACTTTCTCTCTCTCGGCCCCCTTTCTCTGTGTCGCTCTGTCTGTGTTATTTCACACCAATATCATCAGTCACGGTGCATCTCCCTACATTGTTTTGCTGTGATTTCCCATGGGTGTTAGATGAGGCCTTAACCCATAATGCCTAAAGCACTTTTCTCCTATCAGATTGGTTGGGGGTATGTTAGGGAATTGCCTGTCTGTGGGTGTGTGTGTGTGTGTGTGTGTGTTCATGGTGCATAGAGATGAAGTCCACATCCTAACCCTGACCGTAACCACACTAAACCCATTACCAATTCTAAGCAAATGCCTCCTCACAACATTTAACCCCTTCGATCTTGCGGTTGGCAACTACAAGGGTTCTCCCCACAACCCAGGCTGGGTCCACAAATTGCATTCAGGGGGTGGGGGAGGTTCTGATTGTAATAAATCAGAAACCTAGTGCATTGGTGTATATTTGTTACATTGAAAAACAAGACGCACACACACAAAATAGCAGCTGCGTGTTAATGTTGTGCACATAAAATATAACACATCAAACATAACTCAAACTTTTAACAGATTGCGTGTGCTTGTGCACATGAATCAGTTGTTAGGGCTTCACTTGCATGTCTGGGAATGTCAGGGAGGGCGTGGAGTATGGATACAGAACCCGGTATTGCAGGTTTGACCTGCCCCATTAAGGAAAGTTGTAGTGTGTGACGTGCACCCGGGGATTGTGGGTAAGGCGCTAGATTTTGTGGAATAACGAGAAGTGAACAACCACTAAACTGGTGCTAAAACTAAAGAAACGTCTCTGTTACCGGCCAGACAGTGAGCCAAAATAACCAGTGAGCTTCCGACTACGGTTTGGAACCGAGATACTGGCCAGAGAAGGTAACACCGGCAACATGCAACCAATGATGTCAGGTGCATGCAAGTTTAGTCATGGGAAAAAGGTTGTTAACGATTATTTTTCGTCATAGTTTTCGTCCACGAAATGAACACTGCTCCCTATAACATAAAAAGCTCAAGATGGGGGCGCCCGTACCAATGGTGTTGTGTCTTAAGTTACTACCAACAGAAGAGGGAGTGTAGTTTTGATAGAATCTTAGTCAGCTCCAGTCACCTGTCAATCATAACAGGTGCTGTGGCTTAGTTGGTAAAGCGCCTGTCTAGTAAACAGGAGATCCTGGGTTCAAATCCCAGCAGTGCCTCATACTGAATTGTCAAAAGGTATTTTTTATGCAAGTTCTATCTTTTCTTAACTTTCATGTTCTTCTCCAAAACTGCTACTTTGTTGACCAATGAGATGTTAAACCTCACAGCTAACTCAGAATTGGTCATGGTTGTGAATCAGCAGGACCTTGCTACACACTTTGGCTTCAAACGCTAAAGGTGGAGGCGTTCGTATCTGGGATATTTGAGCCTCATATGTGGATAGTGTGAGGAAGCTCTTTAGACACAGTTTATGGTTCACCCTTTCCGCTATCATCAAATGTGTCTGCAGCCAAAGCAGGCAGCTCTAAAAAAACAGTGTTGGACTACTTGTGCTACATATCCTTCTTGTGTAGAATGAGATAAAACTGCTGCCACGTGTCCAGATTCAAGCAAAGCAACGCTGCCAATGATGGATAAAACTTTAAAAAGGGAGCCACGTTAAGACCCAAACCCTCAGCAAAAACACATTAAACAGGTTTTATTATATCAGCAGTTCAGCTGTTTCCTCTGGCTTGTACAATAAAGACATTACTGTGATCACAGCCAGGCTAAATCATCACAATCGAGCCTTGAAATTAATACCAGCTATCATCCAAAAACTGGAGCAAGTTTATAACTGTAGCAGTCAAGTCAATCAAATCTATTATCTACTGCGGAAACACCGAAAATCTCTGTTAAATCACCTCGTTCCATTTTGGACAAGTAAAAAGTATTAAAACTCTGCTCGTCGCACATGAAACTATAAATGATAACAATGAAAAATCCAAAACGACTTAACAGTAATAACAGCTCAAGGCTAATGTGATCTCATTGGCTGATGGGAATGTCCCACTAGAGACGTGTTGATGAAAAAAAAAGACAATTTCATGCCATGATTACAACAAATGCATCTATTGATCAAACACAGTCAGAGTTGATGCACTAACTCTGAGAATCGGGGCGGAGGTTTAAAAAGGAGCGTCTATGATTAAATGTGTGGGATCCTCTCATTCATCGTCTCAATCAATGGTGGATGAATACTGAGGGGAGTCAAATTAAGTGACTATTAGCATTCAGACTTGCCCTGGCAATCAGTTTTTGTTTTTGCTTTTTCGTCGGGGATGAATTGGGTGGTTTGCAGTTTGATTTACTGTCATATTTCTCCCATAATTTATCCAGCAGTAAAAGCTCGCCCTGCGTTGACATCAGCGACTATTGATGTTGATGTGGAGTTGATATGAAAGGGATTATTTTTTTCTCTCTGTCAGATAAGCAATCCCATCTTCCCGCAAGGCTTTGTCATCCTAACTTTCTCTGTTTCTTCCACTTCTTTCTTTTCCCCCTGTCCCCGCTCCCCCTCTCTTCTCTCTTTCCTCTGTTGAAAGCAACACTGATTCACATGTGGCTCCATCCCACTGCACATCATCCTTTGAGCTGCTATCATACCTTTACCTGTAGAAACCTCTCTCTCTCTCTCTTGTCTCCCTGTCCGCCCCTGATGCCTCGTTCTCTACCTCCAATCTTTCACTATTCTAAAGTTTCTCCCTCTTTCCTCTTTCCTTTTTTCTGCTCTGTCGCGGTTCCATTGTGGATGTGCGGAGTGAGATGTGATGCATGGACAGACGTGGGAATTGCGATGGCACTGTTTTGAGACTGTCTAGACTTGGTGCGTGTTTATATTTCAGCATGTGTAGGTTCTCTTGTCACAAATATCATGATTGACAGGTGCTCTAACTTCCCACAGAGCAAACAGACACCAACGCAATCACACTCAAACTTACAGACAAACATTTTCATACATACAGTATGCCAAATGGCATTCGGGATCTCCCGCGCCGCACACCCCACAATAAATGACTGACGTTAGTGTGTATCTATGTGTCTGTGCGTCATCCGACACCCAGGAGGTGGGTTGCATCTTTTATATGACACAGTGGACTCCCGACAGAGAGCTGTCTAAGACTGTGAGAGAGTTGATGTGAATATCCAAGTGTGTTTGTGTGTTTGCGTGTGTGTGTGTGTGTGTCTGCGTGTTTTGCACCATAGTGACAGTTCTCTCTCCGCAGGCTCCTCTCCAGATCTGTCTGGAATGGCACATCAGAAATCTTTTAAAAGATTCATTCTATGGCATCGCTGCTGTATTAGATAGCAGAGGGAGCGACTGGCAGGGAGGTTGGGAGTGTGACAGACTGATGGTATATGGTATAAATCTCTGGCCTTAACTCAAATGACTGTCAAAAAAGTATGTACACCTTATCTTGCGTCCGTGGCTCTACAGGAGCTGTATGGAAGGCAAAGATACACATTTAAAAGAAAATGTCTGCTTAATTGGAAGAGAAACAGGTCACAAGTCTGATGTTGACAGAAGTCAGCTAAAACTATACAAAATATCTATGTTTCAGTATCAGTATTTTTCAATTCTTTTAATGAGTTGACTCAGAGATAAAGATGGACCATGAACCTCCACTTTCACCCACTATCCAGAAATGAACCCAAAATATCCCAGATCAAAAACACTGTCATGAGTCTGTGCAGTACCAATCGGGGATGGAGCCTCGGTATTGAAGTCAATCAGGGGGGCATTTCAACCTTTGTTATAGTATCAAATATCTTATTAAATCCAAACTTAACCCAAAATTTAACACATTTATTTGACATGTACTTTGACCTTTTGAGTTTGTCCCTTTTGTGAAAGAGCTCCTGCACACTGTCTAACACGGATGAAGGTCTAGTACCAAAACATTGCATAATACCTTTCTGATTTCAAGTTAGACAGTGTGCAGGAGCTCTCTCACAAGTTTTGAACAACTTGAACTACTTGGCCTCACTTTTGAGAAGGTCTCATGTCTTCCATATTTAAATACAGTCGATGGTTGAACTCTTGAAATTTCTAAAATAGGTAAAATCTTCAAACACAAAGAAATGATTTTATTCTGTCATCACAAAAGCTGTTTTTGTCACTGGTCACAGCACATTAGCAATTCTAATGGATTATGAGTTATGGAAACAAACTAGTTCTTACATCGTGTGGTCTGAAAATAACTGCTCTGAGGGGTGGGATTGAAAGGCACGGTGAAAAGCTTTGACTTTCAAATGAGGATTCGCAGTGCACAGCTCTGGTCTCTTCTCAACAACAAGTTCTCATATGAGAATGGAACAAAAAATGTTCAGGTCCAGTGTAATGTCACACCTCCATACACCGGGTCAATCTCTGCCTGGAGTGGGCGTTCGTGTTGGACTGTCACTTTCAAAAAGATTTTCAGACTCCAGAGCCAACGCTGGGAGGCTGGAGGGGCTTTTGTAAGATTTCTGACAGTGAATTTCATTTCTTTCTTATACTGGGCACATGTCTAGCAGATGGTATGAGATTCTTAAGATATATGTATGATAATACATACAATAAATACAGTGATAATACTGCATGGATATTCTAAAGATGGGAGGGTTTATGTTTGATGTGCCATGTGTTGAAATGTGTCATTTGTGTTTCTCTGTGCTGGCGATTAGTTGTTTGGTCCACAAAATGTCAGAAAATTGTAAAAAAACGCCAATCTTTTTTTTCCAAACCCCAAGTTGGCCTGTTCAAATGTGTCGTCCAAAAAACAGAGATATTATAGGTTAATATAGGAATATAAAAATTCCTGTCATTATAGGAGCAAAGAAACAAGAAAATATTAAATATCATCCGGTTATTACTGCAGCTTTAGTTAAGATCTATATAATGTTGGTCTATAAATCTTGTATTTTGTCATTTTTTATTCACAAATAACCCTCAAACAATCGCGCAATGCAATGAAATTTATTAATGTGAACATTTAATTTGTCTCATACTTCAGTTTTCAGGGACGATATGAAGTGTTGGAGATGTATAATGTGTCTATCGAGTGTCTGTTACAGACGGAGCAGTGAATTAGTGAATGAGGGAGTATTGTTGGAGACAGATGCTCAGAATTATGGACAGTCTGGACATCTGCATGTCTGTGGCAAATGACAGACGCAATCTGCTGAGGAGAACAATGAGATATGGTGAGAGCAGACCTTGAGATGAGCTCCTCGTCAGCTGCTGCTTCTAATCTCAACAACAACCTGTCAAGCCCAAAATAATTGACGAATGAAAAATAAGTGAGTTGCACATCAAACTTTCAGTTGGAGCCCCTCTACATGCGTGGGACAGTGTCAGTGAGTCATCGCTGACATGCAACACGCTCCCCGCTGCGTCTCCTTACCTCCGTGTCACAATGTCTCATCGAACCATTATCTTAACGCCAACAAGCGTCCATCTGCTCCACTCTGACGTCTGGACCTCAAACAGCGCTGACAAACTCTGACACATTTCCCCCCCCCCTTCTTCGCTGCCTCCGCCAACTTTCCTCTCGCCGCCCGGGATTTACTTTCTTTATCAAGAAGAAATGTTAAAGTTGAAGTGTTTGGCAAACCTTTACAACCCTAATCTTTCTGGATTTCCGGCTGCTGTGGCTCTCCGATGCTCAGCACACTTCAATTGATGCATTGCACCACAAACACGTCTGTGCATGAAATTGGATGGATTTGTTGTCTTTGCCGGCGAAATTTCCTCGTCTTTACTACAATACAAATGTTATCGCATTGATTTTTAGTCCGAGCCTCCACTTACTAGCCTGACAGTGTGATCATTATTGTAATGAACGTATACTGCTGGCAGTTGGGATGCACAGTGTGGATATCATGTCTATTCATGGATAAAACAGGATTGGAAAATCCTATCAAAGCTGCTGAACAAATCCAAATCACAGATAAAAAGCAATAAATCAAATGAGGGTGATTTTCTGCCTCTTTCACAGAATGTCATATGCAAATGTCTTCCCTGTGACCCCAGAGTAAATTGCCTGAGAGCGTAAAGTAATGTATTGAACTGGCCCACAGCCCTCAACTGTGAATTCCTATTGACTATAAATATAGCAGCGCCTTCTCAACAGGGACACATTTCCTCAAGTCCTCACATTGAAAGTATTGAGGAAGTGAATGAATGGAAAAGGAGGCGAGAAGGTGAAGAAGAGCGCGGCACTTTGCAGATGGACATAAAAAAAGACTTGATTATAGGCTGAGCAGAGGGAAAGGAGGGATGAATTACATGGAGATGAAGAGGGTGAGACACGGGGGGGAGGGAGGGCGAGGGACCAGAGAAAGAGTAAGGAAGCAACGGAGCAGGAGACGTGAGAAATTTCTATCCCAGTTATTCTTGAACTGGAGAGCACACCATCATCTCCCTTATGAACGACAGCGAGTTATTCTGATCCAGGGAGGAAGATACACAGAAAGAGGAGAGACAGGGAAAAACATGCCACCGTGGTCATGGTTAAAAAGCAGCACCTGCCACTTGTCAAATAAAAGTGAAATTGCTCTCCATCGGCAGGTTGATCGAAATTAAGGCCTGGAGTGGTAGAACAAACTTTGTATAGCTCCCGAAAACGTGGACCGAGGGTGACCTAACTCTGGGGTTTACATATACCAGTACAGTTTTTAGCAGGTCGAGCCGAGCTATCTCAAATCACTTAAAAAGAGTGTAACAACATATTCACATTTGGCAGACAACATAAACAGCCCTCCCTACATCCACACGGTACTATGGCACCTCGAAAAAATCAGATCACAGTCTCAATACGATGCTATGCTTCAAAGCAGGCCGTAACATAGTTTTCCAGTGGGAGGTTACGACAACGGCTCACACACGGCGGACGGCCTCTTTATATTCTCTTGGGTGATTTTACTTATAAAATCCTTCCCTAACCCGGATTTTTTATATTTCCCCTTCTCACAAGTCTCCAACCCACCTGGACTTACTACACAAAACAACACTAACGACCCTGAAATGACAGTTACGTTACGCATATGGGGATCACACCGTTCCACCTGGGTACATGCAACTCTCACAGTTTACTGTCTCGCCAATCTTGCAGAGTGAATTGCCATGCAGACTCGTATGCTTAGGTGGTTTGAAGTGATATAGCTAGTATGAGCAATGGTCCACACCTCATCCCAAAACTAATCTACAATTCCAGCAATATTACCCTCCATAGAGACGATACACGCACAGCTCTCGGACTCTCTAGGAATGGACGATGAGCAATCGAGACGAGAGCACCGCGAGAGCAGCACAGAGATTGAAAACCCAACCAGGAAAAGCTCAAATATATTTCATATGTTCATATTACATGTTCACGTTACAGAGCAAAGTCTGATTATGACTCAGGTCAACATTAAGACCTACTACTTGTTTACACTTACACACGGAATCAGGGCATGTGAGGTCAGGCAGATGGTAATTGCCATATGTCGATTATGTGAAATGCTGGAAAAAAAATGTCTACATATTGCGTTTAAGGTCAGAATACTCCACTTGTCTTAATTTGATTATTGCTTATTCTGGGTATGACTTTATCCGGGTTAAGTTAATCAAAAAATAGCGGTAGCAGATGTTTTTGTTATTATTGCAATTATTAGAATATTGGTGTCCTTGTAAATGTGTCTAGTCCTGGAATAAAATGCTTCTTATTATTCCATAAATCCTATCAACCTTAATATTAAAGTTATATTTATTTATTCATCTGGTTTTGAACTTGTAATAATTTTGATTCTAGTTTTCGGAGGTGATTTTTGTTAACTTGAATCTTTTTTTGTTGCAAACAAGAATTTATTTTTGTCATCATAAAATTAACACTGCAATAGTAACATGGTGCCAAACTGAACACAGGCACAAAACTAACAGCAGCAAATCAACCTTTCTAATTTGCAGCAGAGTGTAAATCTGGTTTTGTTCATATTTTGCAGGGAATTGTTGATGCTGACTTTGAGTTGAGTGACAGGCATGGTTGTTTTACATGTGGACCAGAGGAAAAATAAATCTTGAAAGGCAGGTGACGGATTTTTAGAGAGAGAGAGAGAGATAGAGAGATAGAGAGATAGAGAGAGAAAGAGAGGGAAGGGGGCATTTGTGGCTCCCCTCTCCCTCAGTAACTGGGTCAAGGTTGATTCGCCCTTGAGCGAGGAGCCCACTAACTGTTCCGGTCATAAAACAAGCTGTGCAGCATCTGGTTTCGAGCTTGCTCCTCTCTGATTGGCCGGCAGTTAATTGACAATGGTGTCGTTAATTAACTGGCCGAAAAAAACAGATGTGTTGAATTCGGTTGGGGGAAAATGAGACCTTCAAAACAAATGAGGAGAAATATTACACTCAAATTGTTTTGTAATGAGATTTGATTTCCGATTGTGGTGCTATTATTAATGCCATTCTGTTTAATTAACCTGTGACCAATCGTTAAGCTGCTTTTCCAGATGTTACCGGCTTGTTCGCCGACTTCCTCCCAAAAATGGCAGACAGTTGTATTTTTAGTGTGAAAGAGATAAAAACCCAAACAGCACTTTCCAGCTGTGGCGGCTGCTGTAACTGCTAACGCTCGTCCTCGGGGGCAGTGGAAGATGTATCATTCGAATGAGAGTTCAGCGAAGGTGGAGAGCGGTAAACAGAAGGTGGATGGGTTTTTATACATGAGATATGACTGTTGACTCGCTGTAAAAGTTTTGGCGATAGCTTGTACGGCAACAAAACTTTAACAAGGCTCACCGTCAACATGTGTGTGTGTGTGTGTGTGTGTGTGTGTGTGTGTGTGTGTGTGTGTGTGTTTGTGTGTGAATGTGTATACCAGAGGAAACAGAGAATCGAGCTGAAGATTATGCACCAAATTACGCTTCAGACCAAACTAGCTCTGATGAAGATTGAACAGCTGCTGATACCAATGAGATGAGGCTAAGTAGTGATGATATGTGGTGCTGGTACTGTTGTGAAATGGGTAGAAGGTATGTTACATAACTGTACAATAGAAGGAGTAATTACCAGCAAACTGTGGTGGGAAAACACCACGCCACAGACTGTAATCATCCACAATCAGCTCCCACATCAACTGATTTCTTCTGTTTATAATAGCACTGATTGGCCCTGATTAACTTTCCAAGTTGATATAATCGACAAAGTTGACTTCAGAACAGCCACACGTCTGCAGAGACTTTAACAACCTTTGTGATGTTGTGTCTTATGTCGTATGTCAATGTGCAACGCCAATGCAAAGAACTGACATGCTTATATACAACAGTGCAAATCATATAGTGACACATTAAAGCTGCTTACAGGCACGCGCTGAACTCCGGATAATCTCCTGACATTCTCTGTAGGGGCTGGGGGTTAGAATGCAAATGCCAGATAATGTCCAGATCCTCCAGAGGATTCATTGCGAGCAAGGGGATGTGTTGATGAAGTTTTTTAACACGAAGATGAAGATTAACATGTTGAAGACACATTTGAAGCTGTCAGAAGAGTTTTTGATGGTAAAGGCCGACTCCAGTGTTAATGTGCGGTAAACAAAGACACATGATATCCGCAGTGGAATTAATACGTTACGTCCTACCTCCTGCGACACCCCCTCCCCTAAAGGCTTAGATTTCTGTTGTTGTGAACAGGTCTGAGCAGAGAATCTCCTTCTGGATTGTTCATATGTGAGAGGCAAACAAAGTTGGACATTCTCTGGAGTTGGTGTCTGAAAACTGCTTAAGTTACGTGGGAAAAAAGGCAAGAGTCAATCCAAATAACACTGGGGAAGAGCAGCAATCCATCTGCTCAAGTGACCAGATTTCCACTAGATGTTTTCAGATGCTCGAAGGAATCCATCTTTCCGAGCTGCACACCTCTTCCTCACTCCTCTCTTGTGTAACCATGTCAGCGAGTGGTCTTTGGAAGTCGCTCCTGACAGGGGTGTTGCTCCCATGATTATAGTCGCTGAAGTCCCTCTCAAATTGCTCTGGTATTATGTGACCCTCACTGTCAGAGGAGACAGGAAGAAAAGCCGTTTCAGAGATTTCAGCACTCGCGGTCAAAGTAGGGACCTCACGCCACAGTCTTCTATATAGAGAGGTCTGTGGAGGACAGAAACACAAACCTTGCACGTGCAATTGTTGTGAGAGTAGGTGAAGACACTTCCCTTGCAAAAATTACATTGCACAAAGGCGTAATGTGTCAGTAGAGGGCATCACTCTTCCAAGGCCTCAGATGCAATCAAGCTGCTCCAAAGACACACACTCAGATATATCAGCTATATATTTTTTTGCCAAGAGATACTTAAATCATCATTTCTTTGAGTTGTGGGTTTCTCTTTGACCCATCCTTGATTCTTCCGACAACTAGGGATGTCACTGGGTAATGAAAGTCATGACAACCCCGATGCTACGATTACGTTGGACATTTTACAAGAGTAGATCATATTAGATTTCGCTGCGGGCAGCTTCACTCTTCTGTTATACTGAATTTCCCATTCTCGTTCAAGACTGTGCAAGTCGACTTAATAATATATCTAAGAAGTTTTGCTCTGTTGCTTTGTTGAGGAGTGTGCAGCACCTTGCACTGCTGTCTCTTGATCACTCCTTTGCTCGTTCTCACTCTTTCTCTTACACTCTCTAACCTGTTTTCATTACTCATAATGTTGCTGTGTGAAAAGAGGATGCTGACAGCGCGTGGACAGACAACAGAGCAGCGCAGCACTACAGCCGCTAGTTATTGAAACCATCGGGGGGCAAGTTAGAAATATCAGCAAATCTGTTAAATTGTAATTTCTTCCCGTACATGCAGCCCAGAGCGGTCAGCAGCGCCTCACTCCCTCACTTGCTCCCGGGCAGGTGTGTGAGTCAGTTACTATGGTTACTGGGATGCTCGTGATTCCCAATAGCAGATTACAGTATAAAGAAATGAATGATTGTGACATAACATAACATGGAGGTTTGTTTAGATATTTGGGACCTACGACACTAGAAACGCAATAAAAAATGTTTCATTAGCATTTAGTGTCAGAAGATGAGTTACCTATCTATAATCTATTCAGCGAATATT
The DNA here is from genome assembly GCA_038501795.1 of Pseudopleuronectes americanus. Taxonomy (NCBI): domain Eukaryota; kingdom Metazoa; phylum Chordata; class Actinopteri; order Pleuronectiformes; family Pleuronectidae; genus Pseudopleuronectes; species Pseudopleuronectes americanus. The sequence continues at coordinate 9,312,420 of CM076734.1, read as the reverse complement.
GCGACAGCTCAGAAAAAATCAATACCCATTCAGCTAGGACCTCTTCTTATCTATTTCTGGGCTGGCTGTCCAGTTTAATAAAATTGAGTTTGTTTGAAAAAACTGTCCAGTGGGATCCACTGTCTTCAGATAATGTGGATTTTTGTTTTTACCAGACACAACAAAATGCATCAAGGCAAACAAAACCTATTGTCCTTGTTATATGCAATCAAGCAAGAGAGACGGAAGGAGCAGCTGAGAGTGAGGTGAGGGCAGAGACCAGCGAAAATATGAACAAATGCAACTGGGTGATATTTGAAAAAGCTGCCGTATTGCCCTGAAAAACATCAGGACCACCACGCAGTGACCAAAAGCCTTTGTTTTGAAATGCTCTGAGTCAACCTCCATTATAAGATCTTGATTCTTCACACTCCAGAGATCTCCACGCACATCAGCCCAATGTTGCTTTCAATACATCGAAGACGACAGCAGAGCGGAGCGGGGAGTCAAATGAGATGCTGCTGTTAAGTGCAGGGTAACTGCATTGAGGCTCGAGGCGGAAGCTTCAGGCTCATTCCTACACCTAGTTTAAAGTATGATCTCTCTATCTCTCTCTCTCTCTCTCCTACTGCATGATTTCATTACACACACTGCTGTTGTGGATGATGCCCCAGTAGCTTTACACTGTGTTATAACAGCTCAACAGTTCATTATTGAAGTCATCTCTGTGCTCATCAACACTGTTGCATTCACTGCATTCACTACAGCAGAGGAGGGAGCGTTAAGGGCCAAGTGTTTCATTTTAAAGCACATTGACTGTGGCGGGAGAAGGAGCTACTGACTCAGCCCCAAATAATTGGAGCATTTGGACGCATCTGCAGAATCAACAAGGGTCGTGAGTGATCTGCAGGCAAGCAGAAAGGAGTAAGAGCAGCGACACTATGTGCAAACATTGCATGATAGAAATGTCATCAACAAACCTACTTGTGTGCTGTGAATTTTAAGTGTCTGCACTTCAGTGGATGACTGAAAGCAACTTAGTGCAGACTTAAGTCTATGGATGCTTGGTTTTAATTGGTTTTCATAGTTCCCTTGATCTGTCCAATCTAGAAGAGTGAATTATTCTTATCTCAATCCATGAGGCTTGGAGGTGTAAAAATGTAGGATATTCATATTTTTTCCCTATTTCAAAACATATCCAGGAGCCAATGTGTGAGCTGGTCTAAACTTTGAATGGAAAGATCTATACAGACACGGAAAGATTTGTCGATCCGGCTAAGGAAGAAAGCAAAGTCGTGGATGAATGCAAATAAAAGCAGTTCTAAAGGGATAGTTCACTGAAAAATGAAAATGCATTCATTTTCTACTCACCACTATGCCGATGGAGGGGTGGCTGAAGTGTTTGAGTCCAAAAAACACTTCTAGAGTTTCAGGGGTAAACAGTGTTTTAGCCCAACCTCTTCTTCAGACGTAATAAAACCACAGAAAAAACATAACATGCCTCCTTGCTGCTCCTGTGGTGTCATCTAAGTGTTCGCAAGCCCCGATAACGATATTAGACTCAAAACAAGGTAATTTAAACCGTCTTTTAAACATGAATGTCCTCTATGGGAAGTGGTGATGCTAACGGACGCAGCCACACGATGCTGTGCCCGAGGGTCCTTGAACGCACCTCCGAGGAGGCTATCAGAGGACATTTAGGCTAGAAACATGGTGTAAATGACACCGTTACGAGTCTAATTTGAATGTTGGGTTTTGCCGTCGCTTGAATGACAACACAGGAGCAGTATGGGGGAATGTTTGGTTTTGATGTTGTTTTATTATGTCTTAAGGAGAGTTAACAATTGAATAGGATACACTGTTTACCCCTGAGATTCCAGAGGTTTTTTGTTGACTCAAACACTTCGCCCTCAGCATAGTGGTGAGGAAATAATGAGTGAATTTTTCGGTGAACTATCCTTTTTTATGATTTGGCTTTTTTAATTGTCTTTTCCTTCTCCTTTTAGAAGGAGAAAAACAAACATTTATGGAAGCTGTGACTCTTAAAGAAGATATAATCTAACAGGCTGACGCAGCTGGGCCCTGAAGCTTTTAATAAATATCATTCAAACAGCAGTGAATGCATGAGTGCACTTTTGGGTTACAATTTTTCGGCTGCAGATTAATACACATCAGACTTGCTAATGAGTATTAATGACAGCAGGACAGCGAATGTGGGATCGACTCAAAATACACTGCAGTTCCCACATTCATAGTAATGAGGGGACGAGTCACTAGGTGCAACCGTTTGGCTCACTGGAGAGTATTTAATAGTTTTTGGAATATACTTGGGGGAATAGTAACCTATATTAGGCTTTAGCTCAGTTTTTGTACTTATAAAGGGAATTGTGGACCAGAGAGACAATACAGTTTGTTGCCAGCCTGGATTTAGACACTTGGAATGCAGGTGTAAATGACAGCCTCGGAGATCGAAAACACCTAAACTCCTGCCAGAGGTTGTATTTACTCTTGACATGTACAGCAGAAAAAGTTGACAAGGATGCAGAAATTGCAAGAAAATGTTTTCTTACTCTGGACAGATCCCCAACCTCCAGGTAAAAACAGATGATGAAAACATTCCAGGTCATCCACGCTACGAGCCAGGCTGCGTACTGCCGAGAGACACAGGGAGAGAGAGAGAGAGGAGGAAGTGAGAGGCAGACAAGGTTTGACAGGTCTTTCCTGGAGAATTATAAAAGCATGTTCATGTCTTGCATTCGGAGCGAGAGAGACGGAGAGGGGAGACAAAGGGAGGCTTCACTTTTGATGTTGTTAAGATGTAGGGAAACAAAGACAACGGCAGGGAGAGCAACCAGTCACCAGAATCAAACCAGACAGGGAGAGAAAATGGATAGCAGGGCTAAGAGTGTGTACGGGCATCAAAAAGGCAGGAAAGAATGAATGATATAAGGAAGGAGGCAAGGCAGAGTTTATAAGCTATACAACTTCCATTATCTGAAGCTTAGAAATTATAATTCAATGTGCGCACGTGTGTGCATGTGAGGGTCTTCAGCAGGGGGTCTTTGGACTGCATGTAGCCCTGCAGCCACTATGGGAACTTAAGATTATCTGAAACATAAGTTATTTTATCGACAAGCCCCAAGAAACAGAAAAGTGAAACCCAGTAGTAAAATATTCCTACTCCCACTCTGTATCGCTGCTGTTTTATATTCAAATTGACATTGTCTTCTTTCAAAACTTGGACCCACCAGTCGGAAATAAATCAATAATTAATGGAGACAGGCTCGTATTCCTTGTTATGTATGACCAGCTTTGCTCTAGGTCTGAATGAAGTGTTTCCAACATTGAGGACAGGATCAGTTGTTTAGCTGTTGCACTGTATAAACTTGTTCTATACACACAGTGCAGATAAAGATATGAGAATGATACAGGTTTCATGAAAACCATGAAAACGACTGATTCACCCTTTGAATATAATTAACACTTCCAAACAGTAGATTTTCAAAAACTCCAGTTTCTGTGTGTCAGTGTAAAATGGAGCATTTAAGGTTGATGACACTATTAGTTTATTTGTGTATTAACCAGATCATTTCATTTTCTGATATTTGATGGATTGATAATATAAAAAGTTGACTCTATTTCCACCTACTGGCACGGCATGCTTGTATATCCCCAGTAGTGTAGACTAGGCCTGAATCCAGTGAGAAGGGGGGCTGTTGCTAAATCGAGTGCACGACATATGGAAAATGGTTGTGTCCGCAGAGAGAGAAAGCAAGAGAGTGTGTGTGCATTTCAGTGTGTGTGTGTGTGTGTGTGTGTGTTCAACTCACCCCAGTGACATATCTCGGCCTGAACTGAATCGTGCCGAACAGGCCCAGGATGACGACGATAATGTGGAGGAAGTTGGTCAGGATGGGAGCCCACTGGTAGCCCAGGAAGTCTATCACCTGACGCTCCAACACGCTGACCTGAGAGGAGAAGAGGTGGTGGAGGAGTAGGAGGAGGAGGAGGAGGAGGAGGAGGAGGAGGAGGAGAGGAGATCAGTGGCAAGAACACATCAAGTTTCTTTCAACAGTTGTGGGTTGCCAGGGCAAAAACATAAATTCTATTAGAAATAGAGCAATCCACTTGGGCTATGCAGAACATATTATACACACAGAAATATACAAATATAATGTAATGTTTGTGTTATATCATTACTATACTTTAATAATAATAATAATATAAACATGAGAACATACACAGATCGCCAGTTGAAGACAACCCTGTTCACAACAAAATGTATTAATTTCTTATTTTAAACCTATTTAGGATCTTCTGAAACCTCAGGGTTAATTAGAATTCACCCAACTTGATAAGTATATTCTATAGCAATAGACCTAGTAAAGAGTATGTGAGGTTAAAGAGGATGTATTTACAATTAGGCCTTTAATCATAATGCAGTAAAATGTAATCAGTTATCTATTCATTTGTGTCAAGATCCCAGTGCTCTGTGTGTGTGTGTGTGTGTGTGTGTGTGTGTGTGTGTGTGTGTGTGTGTGTGTGTGTGTGTGTGTGTGTGTGTGTGTGCGTGAGATCATTATCATTCAGGCTCTGGCGCTTCATGCTGAGATGGTTAATGAAGTCAGTGCAGCATATGATATGGCACTGCTAAATATATTAACACCAGGGCTGACCCAAATGCGTCCAAGCTTCCATCGTTACTATGGTGACAGCTGTCCGATTCAGTGCTCCATTTATACATTATTTGTATATTAAGGAAGGAAAGAAAAAGAAAGAGACATTTACATTTAGAGATATTAACTGTTCACAAGTAGAAGTGTTTAAAGACCAACAGCTCAAATCAGGGCCTTTGTGTCCTGTTAGTCTTACTGATTCACTCTCTCTCACCAAACAAACACACACACACACACACACACACACACACACACACACACACACACACATGGCTAAGTTTTGAGTGTCCTAATGTGAGACCATATGGCAACACTACAGCCCTTCGCAGCCAGATACAGATACAGGGTACGCACACATTAAGACACACACTGACTAACACAGGAAACACACATATTACATGTAACCTTGAATTTAACTCGACTAGACTTTTGCAACATTAAGTATTAAAAGATGAAAAGCTGAAAGAAAGGGCGTGAGGTGTAATGACATATGTGCATGCGTGCATGTGTGTGTGTGTGTGTGTTTCCGTGTCATGGCAGGTCGGCTGGGCGTGCACTTGACAGCACCTGCTGTTATTGGACACACATGGGCTCAGCTGGCACCACAATGTTCAAGTGTGAGACACACATTGTGTTTCTTTGTGTTTGATAGGCTCCATCTCTCTCTCTCTCTCTCTCTCTCTTTGTGTGTGGGTGTGTGTGTGTGTGTGTGCGTGTTTCTTTGTTTCTTTCAGTTTATTATGTAAAAGTGTGTCCTCCTTTTGACAATTACATAGTGCCGCAATTGCGCCGCTCTCACAAACACACACACGCACTCACATAGAGAAGCCATTATAAGAAGTCAGAGGCCTCCCAGTCCATTACTAAGGCCCCTGGGGGCCCCTTTTCCATCACCAATAATATAAACAGTCTTCACTCCAGCTGGGACACACACACACACACACCCACACTACCTTCCCAAAATACACAATAAATCACATGAACACAATTGGAGGAAAGGAAATGTGATAGAAGGATAAAGAACTAGTTTGTGCAGAACTGGTAATAACCATATTGATTTCTCCAGGTCGTTACAACACAACTATACTGATCAGTCAGCAAAAATCTCTTTTTTGCTGGAGTGTGAGTTCAAACTTGAGTTAATATGAAGGCCAATAAAGAGCAATATCCGAAGCCAGACCATCTGTTCCTTCACACCACTCTCAGCTTTTGATGCGAAATTCTCATTACATGGCTCAGCTGCAAAACAACTAACCTCGGCTGCTTCAGAACATCACCCCTGGTAATTAAGTCTCCAAGTTCTCCTGACATACAGAACACAGAGCATGCGTGCAGCCCCCACTGCCGTGAACCCAGCCTCCTCTGCACGGGTCAAACTTGGAATAAAGGTGTGAAATCGGCCAGCCTTTCAACAGCTATGACTCTTGGGGGAGAGAGAGATGCGCGCTGGGGAAAGTTGCGAGCAGCAGCTATGTTAGCGGAAATGGCAGTTTTGTGATATGTGCGGCTGATGAAAGCCTCAGCGTCGTACAGGTGGAGCTTCAAGCTGGCAAGCCGGGTCCTCTGGGATCTGCAGCGACAGGCTTTGATGCTGCTGACAGAGACGTTCATTTCAGTTCCACTGCTCAGAGCACAGGAGCAGAGGGATGCTCACATGCAGCTCGTCGATCTTGGTATATACTGTGCTGTGCATCCACCTGTGGACACGGTGAGGCTTTTATTTGTATTATTTTATCCGTCACGAAGTTGGCGAGGCTGAGGAAGATAGAACTATATTAGAGATAAACAAATACTGAATTTCGCCATGAATATCTTTAAAGCATCTAGCGCGCCCACTCTGTTGAACACACTACCTGAGGAGATCAGACTGACTGGCTCCTTATCGTCTTTTTAAATCATGCTGAAAAACAATTTTTTTGTAAAAGTGGACGATAATATTATTTGATTATTGTCTATTATACTATTTTCTCCCTTTCTTTTATTTTTAAATAGCTTGTATCACTATTTCTTGTAAAGCACTTCTTACATTTGTTTTTAAAATTCTGATATTAATAAAGAGTTTCCCAATACTATTGTTATTATTATTAATAATAAAGATGCCATGATAACAACAATGAGTTATCTATGAATTCATGTAGTGCAGTATGGAGGCCTCTGTGTGTGTGTATACATTTTATAAAAACACAGAAGAGGTTTGCAGCCTTCTGTCAATCTGTCTAATGCCAGAACAGAATCCCTCTGGGGACCAAGTGTGTTTGTTCCTCCCACGTCTTTGTTAGCATGCACTGATGCTACCGCTCTTGTTAGCATGGGTTTCTTAAATGCAATAGATAGCTGAGGGACTGAATGAAATTTAAAATTATTATTATTATTAACATAATTAAAAGTGTGTTAACAAGCTGTAGGGTGAAAGGGGTGGTCATTAACTATTTTTCCATCGCTGTAATGAGATATTTAGCCATCTGTTGCTAATTTGATTGTATTGTTCTAAGATGATCACCTTTAAAGCTCTGAATCAAGACATCAACAGCTCAGGGCTATGGCAGTCCCTCTGTCATTGTTATCTCTGCTCATACTGTATATATAAGGATGGACAACGCTACTCCACTTTCTCCCACTATCAAGAAATGAAGCCAAAATAAACTGGAAGCAAAAGCTGCCATCCTCTGCCATCGCCAGTCGGTCTCAGTTGTCAATCATGATGTTTGAACTTGTTTGTATAATATCAAATAACTAATTGAAACCCAAGTTTCCAGAAAAATTTACATTTGAACACATATCAGTTTGATAAGAACTAGCTTAAATGGAAGAATTCATCATTGAGGAAAATGTTATTATGGACCTATGTATTTTGACGTTTAAGGTTGTCCAATGTCCCATCCGCTAACATTGAGGATTCAGAATTTTTTACCAATACAGCCACCAGGGGGTGATTGAGAGGTTTTGGCTTCACTTTTGGGGGCAGTGATGGCTTCCATCTTAATATACAGTCTAAGTCCTAACTGAACACTTACACTGCTGTTACCAATAAATATGACACTGCACCTGACTGTCACAATAACATTTAAATAATACTGAGTAATGCTTCTAGATTCGGTTGGTCAGCATTTTGTGGGTACTTAAAATAATAGGGCAAAAGATAACAGGTGCAAACATGCTAGAGGCAGTGGTAATTAAATGAGTATTTTGCGTGAGTTACTGGTTTCCACCATGGAGCGAAGAGAAACGGAGAGCAGAGTGTCCGCAAGTGCAAAGGGAATTTTAATGCCATGGAATTGGAGGTGTTAGTGGAAGAGGCAAACAAAGATGTTGTTGAGCTACAGCAAAGAAATATTAATATAACTCAAAGAAACGTGATATGGGAGAGTATCTGCAGAATAGTAAATGCTGTGGGTAAAACAAAAAGATCAACCGATGAAATAAAGAGAAGATGGCAGGACATTAGAAGAATAATAAAAGAAAAAGTAGCTCATAATAAAACCTGGGCAAATAAAACAGGTGCGGTGGAAGAGATGGCTCTGACCAATATTGAGCAGCAGGTGCAGTTCAATTTCTACGATGAGCAGAAAAAAACTGTTCTCTCCACCCTTCTTCGATTTCACGTTTCACCTGAAAACCTTTGGAAGATCAGGACCTAAGAAACAGTAAAAAATACACCTGGAGTACCTAAAAAGGTTTAATATGAAAATCCAAATAAAAAATGCAAAGAGTGTCAGGGATTGGTCGTTTATAGCGTAGAAGCAATGGAGCGTGAGCCAACACATTCACACATCCACGGACACATTCAGTGAGACATAGAGCTGAAGTGATAAAATAAGACACTCAAACACTTAGGGAACAGATTGGCAGCCGAGAGTTGAGGGTGATGAAAGGGACAGTGCAGCGAGCCAGAGGAGACCGAGTTTGGGAAAGATTTTGATCTATTTGATAATGAAAGCTCAAATGATATCAGAGAGATATTATTGGAGATACTATCGCTGCGGACAGGGGGACAGCTGCCCTGTGTGACCGTTACGAGACACTGCAGAGTGATAAAAGTGTATTTTTATCTTAAACAGGAAAAGTGGACAGAGAAGAGAGGGTGGGGGGGGTAGGGGAGAGAAGGAGAGAGAGAGAGAGACGGGCCAAGAGATCTGATGAGAGAGATGGAGAGGCGATTCGGATCTGACTGTTACTCAGCAGAGTGAAGAAGATGACAGAGAGACAGTGGCGGAGAGAAGTGAACATGTCTCATCTTCCTGTCCCGCTGTCACTCCATTCCTCCCTCCTTACCTTCTCCCCTCTCTTCCTCCTCCTCCCACGCTTTCCTCCCCACTCTACTAATCTCCTCACATCTTCTCATTTCCTCCTTACTACTTCTCCCCTCCGCTTCATTGTCACCCCCTATTCCCCGTCCTCCCCTCCCTATTTGATATGCATCCATTTGTCACCAAATCTGTTGTGTCGTAAAAAAGTAAATTACCTCATCTTCCTCCCCCTCATCTTTACTGCACTTCCCTGTAATGTCTTTTTCCCCTCTTCTTCTCTTCTGCCACCTCTGTCTTCCTCATCCATCTCCTGCTTCCCTCTCTCCTTCCCGCTCCTCCCTCTACTCGGTCGGACTGATATCTCTCTCCGGCGTGACTCCTCCCATCCTCAATCTCATCCTTCCCTCCCTCGTTCCCTCTGCGCTGGGGCTGCGACTTTTTTGCTGGGTTCTGTGACCTTTAAAAACTGCTGATCAAATTCTGCTGCTCATCCCATTATAGGCGACAAGGAGGGAGGGATGAAGGGGTGGAAACGGAGGTCAGATGGGGTAGGGTGAGATAGACAGTGAGGAGAAGTGAGGAGAAGCGAGGAGAAGGAGTTGGTGGAGGAGAGGAGGGAAGCCACAGGGATCGAGTGGAGAGAGAAAACAGGCAGAGGAAGTGAGCAAACATTCAACAAACACTTTCACTCAGATGAGGAGCACAACCAGTGAGTTGCAACAACACACAAATCACACATGGACGGCAACATGAACCTATTTTCCCTCCTCGGAGTTCAAATCTGAAGCCATATTTTTTGCTGTCTCTGTAACCGTCCTAAACTTTATTGTCCCAATAAAACTCAGAAGCGATCGTGGTTTTACTGTTAACTTAATTAAGGCCACCTGCCTGTGCAGTATCCCACTGTGTACAGCAAAAGCAATCTCCTATCGATTCAGTTCAGCACAACGATCAATTCATCTCCATTGGAGGCTATTAGGGACCATTTGTGGCTACTTAGGGCTCGGAGAAAGAGGAAAGACGGCGGGGGAAAATGGGGCGAGCGGAGCGAGAGGGGGGCAAAGATAAAAGGATGTAGGGAAGAGAAGACGTGGGAGGGAGAGCGAAGGAGGGGAAGCAAATGGCGGAGAAGGAAAGGAGGAGATGGAAGAAGGGCTGAGATGGAAAGAGACAATGATGATCAAGGGTGAAAATCTCTCCATTAAATATCCAATTTCCTCCATCCAGGCCCACTCATCGTGATCGCAACTGTTCAGTCATATCAGTAATAGCCATAATGTCCTAAGTCACTCTGCTATAGATAGACTACACAACTCCCAGTGAGAGTCCGACTTATTAAATTAACATCACAGGATGGCCATTAGGCTGGTATACGCTTGCTTGTGGTAATAAACCTTAAAACAGTGCTTTCACTGGAACTGGCATAATAGCTCTGACTCATGCAGCTGATGAGTTACCTTTGCATGAGTCGGCTGAACTTTTCGTTATTTCAACCTGAGAAGTAATTCCATTTTCTATCTCACTTCAAAAAAGTACAATTTTGTCATGGTACAGCATATTGATAAGGTGTTTCAGCCCAGTAGTCACCATGAGGGAGTTTCAAGGTAGACGACATGATTTCACCTATTAAATCGATGAGCTGTGCTGTGTTCGGACCATTGAGTTAAAAGATGCCAATGCTTTCATTTTAAACTGAAGCAGCCTCCTGTTTACTTTGCTCAAACGTTTACATTACCACTACTTGGAAAAGGCATAAAATAAATGGTATTTCCTATGTATTGCTGGTCCTGTCCTGGTTTCTCGAAACATCAGTGGGTTTTGAGGGTGAATAAAGGAGGATGAGACTTACTTAGAAGTCAACTCACATCTAAAGAAAATGTAGTTCCTATATTATTGCGACATTGCCATTAACTCCAACACCACACCACGCTTCCAATGCCAAGAGCACCATGGATTAATCTCACATCTCCTTGGGAATTGACTATAATGATTAATATTCCTAGGAAACATTCCTTTATGTAAACGTGGCATTTAAATGTCAGAAACACTGCCTAATCAGTTTGGTATTTCGACAGATCTTCCCTCTCTGTCTGTGACTGTCCACCCCTCTGTCTCTATCTATTTCTGCCACTTTTGTTCTGTGTCAGCTGGATGCGGCTCTCTATGCTGGGAGACAACAATGAAAAGGAAGTCTGGCTGGATTGTGATTCTTCTTTGGATTTATTTCTCATTACCTAATTTCTTCTTTTGCAGGGCAAGAGTTGCATTTGGTTAGGATTGACATTTGTCACGTCGAGTTCCACAGGAGTTGAGCAAAATGCTTTGCAGAAGGAAAGTTTTGATACAGTTACAAAAAAATCCAAAACAAATTAATGATACTGAAATTTGAGGGGACTAAAAGAGCAGTTTTATAACGGTTAGTCTTTATTCAGAACTCTGAGAGAGAAAGAAAAGCTTTATATCAACTTTATGATAGATGGGTAACCATCGGAGGGAAGTCAGTACAGAGGAGATATCGTCTCTCTTCCTGGTACCTGTGACTAGTGCTATATCTACACCTGCTCTTTCTATGAAAAGTGCCATGTCAAAACGTAGGTTATAATTTGGTGCTATATAAAAAAACTGACTTGTCTTAATTTGACAAGACAGGGAGGACTCGCAGAGTCCCGTGAAACAGGTGTTGCAGTTGTCGAGCCAAGAGTTAATAAAAGCATCTAAAACAGTTTTCATGATCTCAAAGAGAAGGAAAAAGTTGTGAACGTTTGGAATATCAGTGTCAATGAGAAGAACAAGTACATGTCGTCAGTGAAGAAGGGATAAAGAATATTGAATTTCATGAAGACAGACCATATTTGAAAAAGATATAATACATAATAGAATTTAAGTTTTGAAGGATAATTGAATTATAATGGTACTAAAGCTTTGTGCAATTTTTAAAGAATAAAACCTTTTTTTCGACAGATCTTAAGTCAGAGTTGCATTTGTATACATGGGTGTGTGTGTGTGTTTATGTTACTTACTTACTTTAGTAACCTGATAAAATTATCGGACCAATCATATTTTCAGTAGAGGGTATCGTAAATGGACTTAAAGTTCATAAATCCATTCCAATTAGCTGTAGCTTGTCAAATTAGAACTGAGTAAACCCTCAAACTCTGAAACACAAATAATGACACTTCCCCTTCCCAAATTACAAATATAACAGTTTCATCTGAAGGATGCACACACAATAGCAGACACATGCACACAAATCCAAATGCACACAGTTGAGCATGCACACCAAATAAAACCAGACAACTTGAATACGTAGGAAGACACACGCTCACAGGGCTGGAGGACATTCTTTCTCTGCAGACTATCAATCAGACGAGAGTGTGAGCGTGTGTGTGTTTGTGTGTGTGTGTGCAGACTCCTAGCTGAATGTGTCATTAGTAATAATTGCGGGTTGCAGCAGAAGCTCTTTCCAGTTATTTAGCATGATTGACTAACTGATGATGATTAATACCATACCCAGCATTCAAAGGAATGCACCTGCCCTCCTCACACCGTCTCTCTTTTTTCCACCACTTCCCTCCTTTCCTCCTCTTTTTCCATTTCTTTGTCTCCCTTACCCGGGTCGTCCTCGATCTGACGCTCTGTCTCTGCCTTGTTAATCAAACTATGCAGCAGCAAATTTATGTCTTTGATGGAAAGCTTGTCCATCTGTTTGTCTCCCCACTGCTGCCTTTGATAGCTTCCTCCGTCTGTCTGTCAGATTAGCTTTTTTTTCCTCCATCCCTGATCAGACCAAAGAATCGCTGACATTATCACAGGAAAGCGGAGAGAGGGAGATGCTCGGCTTTGTCTCGATATGTTTTATCTTATCAGCTGCTTTGAAGTGAACTGGACTGAAAGCACATATGCAAGGAGATGACAATAGAGATGGACAAGTTGTTGTTGTTTCTGTTTTTTTCCCCTGTCTTTATTTAAGAGCATTTTGAGAGTAGTGCTTGTTGATTTCACGTTTAACTCAAATCCCTGCGCTCACACTCAAATATACCCTGCTTGTGCTTAGATCGCCAGCTCTTCTCATGCTCGATTTTTCCTTTTGTTCTCGCTTTTTTTCTTCTGCAGCAAGTCCGTCAACATTCCCCAACCAATAGGATGCAATGTCTAGAGATGACAAATGAAATTGTTCGCAAAGAAGCAGCATGAGTGCCAGGAGAAGAGCTGAAGCTGGATCCCAGTAAATCGAAGCACAAGCAGCGTATATTTGAGTGCTAGCGCTACCTTACACTCTTAAATGCAGATAGAAAATCATTTTGTCTGAATGAGATAACTTGGACACGATCATGTTTCTAAAACAAAAATTAAAAACATTGTGATAGACTTCTGAGCTGAATACTTGTGGTTGAGGTGAATACTTGTGGTTGTATATTAAAGAATTTGCAGTAAAGCCACAGTGAATTCAAACAGGAGTTGTGCAAACGGCTTTGTTCTTTTGCTTTTCCTCTGCCAGCTCCTTAATGGCTCAGGCTCCCTGCTTGTTGCCTCTTCCCCTCCGTTTTTATCTCCCAACCCTCCAGTGGCGCTCCCTTTCTCTCCTCTCACTCCTTTTTTCTTCCCTTTCTCAAAAACCTCTCCCTCTACTTGTTTCTTGCTTGTCTTTCTTTTTCCTTTATCCCTCTCTACTCATGCCATCATTTCTCCTCCTTTTTTGTTGCTATCATTCCATTTCTTCCCCTCTCTCCTTCTTGCCTCCACTTCCACTATCTCTGCTTCCATGTCTCCTCTCACTCCACGCTTCCATTCTTCCCTCACTCACTTAATCAGTTTCTGTGTTACTATTCGCCACACACGCACAGAGAGACAGACACACACACACACAGACACACGCCTGTATACACAGTCTGTTTGATAGAGAGAGCCAGTGAGAGAGAGGGTGTGTGTGTGTGTGTGTGTTAGAATAAGTGGGGTTCAACTGCTGCATGATAGAAAATAAGTATTAGGAGGCCTCTCTATTGTACCCAGGGGCTCTTGTTTTGTGTTGAGCAACTGTGTCTGTGTGAGGGGGTGTGCATTCAATTATGTGTGTGTGTGTGTGTTTACTCGTTTCTGGGAGGACCTTTTCCAGCATAGACACTGACCTTGACAGGACCCGGACATAGCCCAGCCTTAATCAAACAAAACATCATGTTGGAGGTCCTGGTTAAGATTTGATTTGTGGTTAGGTTATGGTTAGTAATGGAAATCAATGCAAAGTCCTAATAAGAATAGTTGCACAAACGTGTGTGTGTGTCTGTGTGTGTGCGTGTGTTTGTGGGTGTGTGTGACCACAGCACTTCCCAGTGTGTGAAGTAGTGGGACATGAAGAGTGGAAATGACACCAGACAAACCCACAGATGGAGGCCCAGCAGGCTAAGAAACATTATGGCAGCACAAACACATTAACACAAATTAATACACACACACACACACACACACTGACACATACACACACATAAAATGGTAATCAGACACTGGCCTCTCCCTCTCCCTTAACAACCTCATGGGAACCAAATGAAATCAAGCACATCATTGGTGGTTGTGGTGTGTGCTTCTGCTTATATGTACAAGAGCAGAATGAAAGTGTGTGTGTGTGGTGAATAATGTGAGCGTCTCGTTGGGATTACTTTGAAAACATGTACGGTTTGTTGGGTGAGGACCGACTGCAGCCTGGAAACAACACAAGCTGCTTTACCAAAACGTTTCATGTCCCTTCAGTTAGTCAGAAAAACAATGGAGTTATTGTGTCTGATTCCCGGGCCAAGCTTAAATTAACTTTGTGTTCCGGGCTGAATGGGAGACATGAAAAGAACCTGTGGTGCTGACAATAAACTGCCGGCCAACTTTGTCACCTCATTCAAATGAGCTCCATTGTGCCTGTGTACTGCTCATAGCATCAATGGGCGCTGGGCACTTTATTTCCTCCTGCCCACTGTTGTGAAGCAGAAAATGTGGCCACATTTCCATAATATTACTCCGGGTGCTATCAGTGAGAGCACATTGCTGATCGGCGGGTCAGTGGAGTACATGCAGCCAGCACTTGCTCCCCGTGCATGTGGACAGAAAGGCCTGTCTGTTTGTTTACTGTACGAAACACCCACAAACACATTGCACTTAAGTCAATAATGAGGGCGTAAATCTGGAAGCCTCTGCATCTTGCCCATCGGCAGGCTACCTGCTACTACACCACCGATCAAACAGCCCTTTCCAATAAGGCAAGACATGTTCTCAGTTCACTGCTGAGCTCAACCCTGCCTGATCTCTGCTTCCTTGACACATTTGGCCTGGTTTCCACTGCATGGGCCAAAGTGGGTCACCCGTGGCTCCACCCATTATATCTGCAAATCCTTAATTTACCTCTGATTTATTTCGTACATGGTTGCAAGCATATATTCACAGAAACTGATTTATAGTATTTGTAGAACCGAGTATGGCTGGGTGCTTACTGAGCCATGACTAAAGACTGTATACAAAACTGTTGTGGCCTCCGGGTCTGGAAAGTGAAGCCAATGCGGAAATGCAAGAAATCTGTAGTCTCTCAAATAACCAGCACTGGGATACTTCACTGGCGGTTAAAATTTTTTTTTATTTTTCTTAAGTAGTGTTTGATAAAATGACCCGGCATCTCACTTCTTTACAGAGTTTATGGTCTCAATCGCTTGGTTCAAGTTTTTACCAGACAGCATGATGTTCATTTTATAAATTATGATACATTAAAGTACATTATGCATAAGGTATTGTGTGATTAACAGCTAGTGTGGTCCATTAGGCGAAGGTGAGCAGTGTCCTTGAGTGAGGCTCCACCCCCATGCCCCTCCAAATATGGTTACCTCTGGTTTCAAAAACCCAAGATGGCTCTGGACAAAATGCCAAACGCTGGGTGATGTCTCAGTGGGTTGCGACTTGGTCATGACAAAATAATATCAAAGCACCAATAAAAACATTTAATTGACCAATAAGTTTTTTACTGTTTGTTAGTGATTTGATTTACTGAATGTCATTTAGCTAATAAAATGCTTGAACAATAGCCAAACACAACTGTTCCAGGGTCTCAAGGTGACGTCTTTATGTTGCTTGATTTGTCTAACCAACAGTTCAAAACACTAAAGTGTTCAATTTCATTTAGAAAAATATACAATGGAAAAAAGCCAGTACAAAGAGATCAGGTGCGACCTTTTTTCAAATAAATTACGCTCAATTATTAATATTGTTAGTTTTTTCTCAGTTATCTTAATAAATAAATGAATGTGTGTGAGAGTATGTGGCTCCATGCATATGATACCAGAGCTGCTTGCGGTCCTCCAAATGTAATTAGATTTAACAGCCAATTCAATCCATCAAGTGTGTGTATGTGTGTGTGTGTGTGTTTATGCATCTGTGCCCGTGTTCATCCTTCCAAAGCCAACGTGCCACTCCGACTCTCACACTACTTACAGATATTGCAAAGACAAAAATCTCAGCTTCGGCATCGTCCGCCTGCACCAAACAAAAGCTCTTAGAAATTCTCTTCGCCTTTTCTCCCCCTCTCAGAAACAGAGAAATAACCGAAATGACAAAGTGTATACGTCAGCATTTGTGTGTGTCTGTGTGTGTGTGTGTGTTTGTGTGTCTGTGTTTGTTTTTCATTAAGTTAATGGCATGACAGCATTTCCGCTTTGGTGGCCTATTGGGGATAAGAACAATACAGGGAGTGATGTGATATTAAACTTTACTGATTTAAAATTAATGCGGTTATCCTGATTATATTCTCTACTTTTTGAGGGGACTTTGTCACAGCCTTTGTTTCCACTCTCCCTGCTATCTCTGCCATCGCACAGATCACTGCGCCCGCTAACTGCTCAGTTTCCTCTATAGCCGATCATAACGACACTAAATCACTAATGTGTAATACCACTCAGGATGTTTATCAAGGAAATGTCATGCGTACGGGTGGAACATGCATCTGAGGGTTGTAAGAAGCTCAGTGGAAATCTTTAAGTCCTCCATTAGACTGTTTGTTGTGCTCGTTTTTTCCCTTTCACTATCTAATTAAAATAAAACCATCACAGCCGATATAAACTCACACCAGCTTGCAGCCATTACAAGGAGTCGGAAGGACAATCTTTAGCCTGATTGCCGCATGAATATTTAGGTACATAAATTACATACAATATACACAAATCACTTTCCTGTAATGGGCATGTGTCGTGTTGAGCTATGGATTGTATGCTAGCACTGGGCTACTGGTTCTTAATGTTTGATGTTTCCCACATCAGTAATGATAGAGAAAAACTGCACAGCAAAGCAAACTTCAGAAAAGTCGGTTCGGTATGAATATCTGGGGCTCGACATTTGCGAAAAGTTTCCAAAAGATCTCATTTCGTCTCCTGAAAATTGGAAGCTGAAAAAGTAATGAAATGAATCCTGCCTGAGCCCTGACAGCCTGATATAAAATAAAAGAGGAAAGAAGGTATGCAAATGTGTTGCTTCTTGTGCACCAACAAGAAGTGGAGCTACTAAAGACCTCGGTCCTTTCACGATGAAAGATTTCGGAGCGCATTGACAATGGTAAGGATGCAATGTTTTTTAGTTTTTTTCTTAGCTTTTAAATAAATGTATATTTCCTTAAAAATGGGGAAAGGATGAGACATAGATAAGAAAGGGAACTTGAATAGAATGAGAAAACTGAATTTATTAGTAATGTCTATGGGGGAGCCTGGGATCAAACCACTCACCTTTTAATTAGTGAACGACCCGCTGTTCTACCTGAGCCACAGCTGCCCTAAAATTATTCAGCAGGATGCAGCACTTATTGGCGAATAAACTACATGACGACCACTATGAAAACATTTCTATTCTTAGTTCTAGATGCCATAAATCTTGTCACTGTGTCAACAAACTTGGAGACACAAGTATTACGATAGGTGCAGATTAATTTCGCCGCATCACTTTCTGGTGTTTCCAGACCTTGAGTGGTTTTGGCCTGGTTGTCTACTCTGTGTTGGCTCAGTTACAAACAGGGGGAAAAAATTGACGCACACCCAAAACTGTAATGTAGATCATCAATAACTTGTTTATCAGAAGAGAGCTGCAGAAGGGTTTTGTCCCTTGGTTTGAACACAGATGGCGCTGGGACCTGGGGCGTTAATGATACAACAGACTCACTTACCCGCTCACACACACACACACACACACACACTCAGACACACACAGATACACACTAGTTAAGTGGCATCTCACCTATCCTGCTGTGTCCTCTTGACTCTGCTGAAAACCATACCACACACACACAGGCCTCCATTAGCCTTGTGTTTGCCCTGTCACATACCCTTCATCTGAAACCGCAGTCGGGTACGAACACACACACACACACACACACGCACACACACACACACACACACACACACACACACACACACACATACACACATTTAAAGTATCTGAGGAATTAATGCACATACGCAATCACTTTGAGGGTTCAAATTAGCACGTTTTTATATTATAAAAAAAAGAGAATCTAACAAACGTTGTGAGCTTGAGTGTTTAAAGTCAGTAATTAATTATTCCATAATTTTTCAAGGAAACATCTGTAATGACACAAAACAACAAAGTGAGTGTGACATTATAGAAACAGAATGTTGACCCTTCATTTTTAAATATGCCCAACAGTCTCACATTAATGAAGTTCCTTGTTCACATTGTTTAAAACAGAAGAGTTATAGTTTCAAGTATTGAAGTTGCGAGTGGGCGAATTCCTTAGCAGCTATAAGGTTGTGTGAATAAATGGGTCACCAAAACCTAGCACAAGAGACAAGTGTTTGTTTCTTGTTTCAAAATAACATGTTTGTTTTGTTATTCCATAATCTCAACTAGGAATTTACGAAATAAAAGTTGTCGTATAAGCGCATATCAGCCAACATAAATGTCAATAAAAATATGCCTGCATATTAAAGGCTCATTTTGACCAATAACAAATTGGTCACGCTCTACTTGTCATATCATAAATCATATGTATGTCTCTACAGTGGTGTGTAATTTGTTTTGGTGGCACATTTGCAGATAATAATAAACCAATACCTAAACTGAAAAAAAATTGGGTTTTCTCATTTCAGCAGAAATGTAATTAACTCACTTTTTGTGACAAAACAGGAGGTTAACTACACCAGCCGCACTAACGCTTCCAACCCATGAGCCCAAATCCCATCTCCTCCTCTCCCTTTCTCAATCTCAACTTCTGACTCCCTTCTGCCACTCCTTAATGTGACCTTCACTCCTTCCTGTACATTCTTTCCACCTCCCTCTGTGACCCGTCTCTGCTCCAACATTACTCCTTCCCTCTCTTTCCTTCCTCCCCGTATACTTCTGTCCTTATCCCATTCGTTCTATCCTCCTCCCCTTCACACCACCTTGTCTCTCGTTCACCATCTGCTGCAGCTTTATTTAACCATCCATCCATCTCCCCCACCTTCCATTTCTTCTTCGGATTCGCGCGCTTCTTTTCCTCCAGATTCCTCCCTCAGTCCCCGACTTGCTCCTCCCTCCATCATCACTGTAGCACTCAGGTTTCCACAGCAACACACACACGGACAGACTGCATCATCACCTTTACACACACCCTCACCACCATAATCAACCCCTCACTTTCAGACTCACACACACAAACACCGTCGCTCGATTCGCCTTGTTCCTACGTCTCTCGTACACACTCGCTCTGACACACACACACATGCACAATCACTCTCAGATGTAATCACAGTGAGTGCTGAGAGTGCAGTGCAGAGGTGTGAGCCTTCTAAATGCTACTGCCTGCCATCAATCATAAAATCCTTTCTTGGGATTCAGACAGCTGACAGTGTCAGCATTACACATCGTCTCCCTTTATTTCAATCAATCATGTCGTCCGCACTGCAAACGGCCGGCAGATTGGAAAATGATATTGGCTTGCTTTCATCAGGCTCAGTGAATGATTATGTCGGACTCAGAGGAAAGACCCGCTTTGTGTTAATGTTTGTTCAGATACTGTCTCTTTATTTGAAGGTTTTGAGATCGGCTGCCTTTGCGTTGCACAGTGTCATCACGACTGCTCCCGCTGCGATATGGATTCAACTGCACAGTCTGTGTCGGTATAGGATGGATTTCAAATGTCATGCCGCAAACTGCTGCTGCTAATGTAATCAACATCACTGATAGGTCAATAAAAACAGGCAGCGATACACACAAACACACACACACACACACACAGACTGTGGTCTTTTATCGCCCATGTATCTGCAGTCTAGGCAGGCATTTATTACGATGCAACAGCATAACCAACCTGAAAATGAAACACTGCTGAGAGTAAGAGGGAAGTTTAATAAAGCTCCAGCACATTGGAAAAGGTTAAAAAAAAATCCAGACATGCCGCCTGAGCCACTGAGTAGCTGCTGCCCTTATGTCCCCGAGAAATACCAGGATGAGGATTTGTGTTTTTGATTTCAAATGCTTTAATTTGAGACGTTCCAAATGCTTTTCTCCTGAATTCTAACAGTCTGATGGCGACCTGAGTCTCCACAGGTCTTCTTATGAAAGCCGACATTTGGCAAAATTTAGAGAATCATCACGATTAAAGGCTGAGGCTGACTCGTGATTGGTCGAGTGTTTGTACCGTCAGAACCTTGATACCGTGGACTCACTCCATGATCACTACCACACAGACCTTAAATGACTACAAAAGTGCAAGATGGTGGAACCTGTATCGAGGATATCTTATTTTATTTTGGGGAAAACAGGAGGAAGTAGCGACACGTTATCTATCAATATATACATTCTATGGTCAACACCAGTATTTTGCTTTAATGAAGTGGTTAATCAGTGTTTTTTCATATACAGTACATCATCATTTATAGTATTTTTGCCTTTACATAGCGTTTCTCTACGATAGAATGGATGTGTCAAGTTTGTAAACAGGTGGCGCTATGGGAGTTAAAGCTCTAAGCCTGTTACTGTTAATGGCAGGGAGCACCGTGTTGTTCTATACATAAGACAATGTGTGGACATACACACACACACAGAGAGAAGAAAAATAACCTGATGCCACCACCATGTCTCCCACATTCCAAAACATTCTGTGCTTCTATTTTGGTTTGACGTGACTACAGTTCGGATGATATGCTGATACCGAGCAGAGCTGAAAGCTGAGACTGTATCTGTATCTCACTTTAGCTGCCGTATTCAAAAATACAAGAGATTGCCAGATCTGATTACTGTGTCTGTGTGTGTTTGTGTGTGTGTGTGTGTGTGTGTGTGTGTTTGTCTATGTAAAAGAGGGAGAAAAGAGTGGAGCCAAACCAGAGAGCAGGTGTGTAAGGTAATAAGACTGAATCAATTCATACTGAGAGGAGAGGAGAGGGGGAGAGAGGAGGGGAGAGGAGGACGAGTGGTGGAGGGAAACTGATTACAGGTTAAGATGAATGTATAATGTTGAACTCTTGAGTCTCGAGTCCTTAAAGCTTCCTCCATGCAATGATATGTCAGTGTGCCTGGCAAAGAAACTGTGGATTGCATGACAATGTGTGTTAAGTCATGTATTTTTGGCTCAAAATATTAATGGAAGCTTCTGGCAAAGCGACAGGAGACCACTGCAGGCAACAGTTACAAAAAAAGAAAAAAGAAGACCCACCAAAGATTTAAAAAAGCATCTGTCAAATCACGTTTGTGTCATTGTTGTATTTTTGTATTTTTATAGATCTATTTTGAGAATTTTTGGGGGGTCAAATTCAACAAGACAATGAAATAGAAAAACTTGAATTCTTTGTCTGAGAATTTCCATTTTAAAATAATCCCTGACACTTAAAATAAACTTTTTGGAGAGGAATGTTCTTGGAAGCTGTTGGAATTCAAAATCTACACATTCTGATCCCTCATAGAAGAGTAAAGGCAAAAATAGACAGTTAAGAAAAGGACATTTTCACAGGGAAAGTCTTTAAGAGTTTCACGCAGCGTGTCTCTCTGTGACGTTCCTGTAAACATGTTGAGTCGGCCATTTATTGTGCCAGCGGACCAAAATGTGTTGGACACAAACAGTCTCAGCATTCATAATTTATTCTATAGTCCCACTTGAGGGTGTTTTTGGCCTAGTTATGAAAAGTTTATATGTATAATGACAACTCCAACTCACTCTGGTCCAGTTGTTTGAAGCGCTCTGGCCAGAAACATGTGACATAGATATAAAGCAAGCGTGGGAGCAGGAGAAACTCTGTGAAGTGCTTTTTATCATTGAGATACAGAGGCTTATTAAACCTCCTATATTTGCAAGTTGAAGGTTCTGTGCAGAATGTAATCTTGCCATAATGAACCCATCTGAGAAAAAAAGTTTCCACTTAAATGCACCTTCTCACCGCTGTTTCACACACAAATTGAAATTAGAGGGCAGTCCAATTCCCTGACTGGAGCTGCCGTTAATATGATCTTTACAGCCACAATATGAAGTAATAAGCATGAGAAGCAAAAGATTTTAAATTACCCTGCAAAGTAAACTCATGATTATGACATTTTGAGCATTCATTGTTTTAAAAAAAAGATGTATTAGGTACAAAGAGAGAGTGATGGGTGATACAACATTAGGGGGGTGTTGCTACACTACCTCGAGATTACATGCAAACCATCTGTTGTGTTGCTGCACTGAAGCCCAAAGAAGTGCCAAAAATAACCGAGACACTGAAACATCTTGACGTTTAAAGTAACACAAGGAGGAATGTGATTTTATTGTGTTAAACTGCATCTCAAGAGAGCACATGCATGGATGGTGCATCTTCTGCAGATAGAAAGGGTCGGCCTCCCTGAATCATATGATGGATTCCACTTAATACTAAAATATTGAACTACGCCGGGGACAAGGACGTATCAGAGTGTGTAGTTTCTTCAACAGCCTGGGGATGGATGTAGTCGAGGTTCAAAATGAGATCTTTGATCCTTGTGTGAATCGATAGATCCTCTGAACCTGAGGAAGAGTCCGTATTGACCAGCTGAGGGTAAATCTTTAGTAGGTAAAAATCAATAAAGGTCACGCACACCGTTCTGGCCAGTAACTTTTTCAGAAAATAACGCTGGATCTTGGCCCGCTCTCAAAACGTTGTCACTTTTTCTGGCTTCCATCCACTGCCTCTGACTGTCAGCCAATCACATCAAAGCGCAGGAGAGGCTTCACATCAGATGGGAGAGAGTTTTTGAGCGATGGAGGCGAGAGAGTGGTGTGAATAAATAAACAGCTGAAGGCATCATGAGGATCCATCCTGTGGTCTGGCTCAGTGGTTCTTAACCTCTTTTAAGTTGTGACCCACCAGCAGAATCAGGCCGCTGCACAATGTCTTGCCCCTCCAAAATTCTTAAACAGAAGTTCAACTTGGACTATTTGATGATTGTTTTCTTGAGTGTTTTCTTGTTTACCATTATTAGTGTTAACCATTCCTAGTGTAAAATGTTTATGTTTAATTGGATTTTGAATTGGCAGGTACAGATTTTGTTTATCTCCTTTCCCAGTGGTGAGTCATGTTACATATCACAAAAGCGCCAGAAACTGAGAATCTCTCTCACCTCTCTGTCATGCATAATACAAAGAAAACATATCACTATTGTTCATTATTCCCAAGATATAAAAAACTATAAACAAACATTAATGAAAATTTACACCCAGAGGTACAATGCACATAATATAACTGGAAAAAACAGACACAGCTAGACTTAACTGCCAAAATAAAGAAGACAAAGAATCCATTCCCATTGCAGACAAAAAACAGATGTTACAGTGTGCTACTGGGGGTTTTGGCCAGTAGAAAGAGGCCTTTGGATCGTAAGGGTCAGTGGTTCAATTTCTGGCTCGTCTAGTCCACATGTCGAAGTATCCTTGGGCAAAACAGTGAATCTTTGACTGCTGTGATAAAAACTATATATAGAGGCACAGCATGAATGTGTGTGTGAATGTGACTCGTAGTGTAAAAGTGCTTTGAGTGGTCGTTAAGACTGGGAAAAGCGTTATATGGATGCAGTCCATCCATCAGTGATTGAAGCGCTTAACGTATGAGGTTATGAGGTAAAATGAGGTAAAGCTTGTTAATCAACCAGATGTGTTTCTCCTCTCTTTCACCTCTCTTCAGTTTGGCAACTGTTAAAACCCCGTCACTGTCATTTCAGCAATATAAGCATCACTTTCCAAACGTATTAATGTGATGAGAAAACAAGCAATCCCATCAATGTAAGTTAGTCACCAATTTATCAAAGTCTGTTACCCAGCGAAATAGTTCCAAGAGGGTTCTATTCATCTGCCTGGAGGGAAATCTGAATATGAAGTCATTTTCATATAAAATCTCATCTTGAAACATTGTCAAACCCACGGTGTAAATCTATTAAGGCTATAAAAAATGATAAATTCAAAAAGATGTGGCTTGAAGCTTTGACGAGGCAGTGTGATTGAACAGTCACAGTGGTAAATAAAGTTTGTGTGTTTTCACACCATTGTAGAAATGGAGAATGGACAAAGTTAGCATCATGCACAACCTTTAAGCCATGTGGATATGCTTACCCTAATATGCAATAAGAATAATTAGGATTTGCATCTAGATGGCACATTTCAAGAGCCACAAGTTAGGATAATGAAAAATTAAACAAACCAAGGTTAGATTATCAAAGTAGAAATACTTGCTGGGGATAACAAAGAAAGTGGTGACATGAACTTGTTTCTGAACAGAAGACTTTTAAAGGTGTCCAGAAATGGGACATTGCAGATCTTTGAGTGGAGAGTTCCAGAAGGTGAGGGCGACCACACTGGATTCCCTGACAATGTAGATTCTCAGGCTGGTACAGGGGACCGTGAGAAGACTCATATCTGACAATGGTATGTTTCATGGAATGGACTATAGCGCTGGAGGAGGAGGTCAGGGCATGGAGAATGAAAATAAGTGTGTTTTCCTGTCAATTTTTATTTCCCTGGACTATAACCCAAACCCAAACATATCCCTACGTCCAACCTCCACTGTCTCAAAGCCAAGACCCGACTAAACCCATTGGCTCTTACCACTGCCAGCACTCCATGCCCATTTCTGAAAACGTTGTATTGTTCAACGACCCATTCGACTATCAATCATCTGTTCATCCATACATCTTCAGTATCTATCCATCATCGATCCATCCTCTCTCGTTATCCTCTATTCCTCCTCTGCTTCCCCAAATCATCTTCACCAGACCTCTCTCCATTGATTCGTCCAAACTCTCGATCCCTCCAACCACATATCGAGCCACGCACAGACATTCATCTATCCGACCATCCTTTCTTCCCTTCCTCCCTTGGCTCCTCATCCCAGTTGAAGGGCTTCTACAGCAAGATGTACCATGCTCCACTAGTTTCCCTGTTGCAGACCCACAGACACAAAGGCGCTCCCAACAGGATTCAGACGCAAAGACACACAGACATCGTTTTCACGGCTCTTCACAGCTCCCTGACCAACTCAAATGGCCCGGGAGAGACTGTGCACAGCAGCGAAAGAGAGAATAAAAGAGAGCGCGAGCCCGAAGAGAAAGATTCAGAGACACACAGAAAGAAAAATTACAAAGCAACAATGATAGAGAAAGAAGACGACACAGTGGAACAGCAGAAGAAAGACGATGCAAAGAATATAACAATACATTAGAGACATTTACAAGTTTCTGACCATGTTTATCTAACTGTGGACAATGTGATGATCTTTATAGAATATCTGTGAGCGCAAGAATACTCAACTTAATGAGATCATAACCACATTGTTTGAATATAATTCCTTTCTGTACGAAAAAGCGAAACGAATGAAATTGAAAGAAATGAAAAATATTATCACTGTGACTCACTTTTCTTGCCTTTTCATCTAAATTTAAAGAGTTAGTAACGTCATTCTGTGCTGAGCAACTTTCCCCCCACCCCCCGAAACCTGCTCAACAAAAACATCAGTGTCAATCAGAAAACGCAGTTGTTTTCGCTCCAGATAGCAGGTTATCGTCTGACACCAGTCATTTCTCCGTCTCGTGATTATGTGTAATGAAGCTCGAGGCATTGCTTTGCAGTCGCTCGTCATTATAATTCAAGCACCCCTTTGATGTAATAAGATCAGAATGTCTGCGCAGGCGGGATATCAGAATTCGCAGCGAAAAACAACAACGGCAAAAACTATATCAACAGGATAGGAGTTCTCTGAGAACAATAGAGGAGGGCTTCACCTTGAGGGGTAAATAACAATACAGGAGCCAGCAAGGAACAGGAAGTCAGCACCACAGCAGCTTAAAGTGTATTAAAATAAAACACAGGGTGTCTGTCGATGTGTCTATCTGTCCACCCTTTTTGTCAGTCCGCCTGTCAGCCTGTGTGTAAATATTGAGGCAGCAGTCTTTGGCCAAACATCATCCCAGCTCATCCATCAGCAGTGGTCACGCACAAGGTCGGCTCCCACCGCCGCTGATGCACATTTTAGCAGCTCGGCGGGGACATACACACACTCCCCGATGTGACCTTTGTTGCATGTCAGCCGCTCACTTTCCTCGCGCCCGCTGCTGCCGAGTGTCGATAGGAAGCCGGCGGCGATTTTTTAAAGATGGGGTCAGGACTCTGGGAATATGATGCAGGCAGATTGAAATAGGCCACCAGATTGCTCTGAAGCAACAAGCCGATGAGAATAAGACCGGCTGCAAAAGTGAAGTGAGTCTCCCCCCACAGCTGCAGCTGAAGATGAAAGCATCTGAAGATTTTTGGGGACGTCGTGAACATTACTTTGAAAATGTACATCAACAAAAACTCTCATTAATGACATGAAATAAAGGCTTTGAAGGATTCAAAAGCATTTTCATTTCCAATGCTTCATTACTTGGTTGTTTTTTCCTCTTTAGATAAACACATACGTTGATGTGTTTGCTGCCTCTTTGTTTTTTTTCTTACAGATAAAAGAAAGATGAACTTCCTGCAACTGAAATGCAGAATCGTGCAAGACGGTAAACACTAATGAACTGCTACTCATTTTGGGAAAGTGTCATTCATTTTCTAGACAATAAGAAGTGACTCGCAGTAGGAAAACTTTAACTCTCCCAGTTCATCAATAACATAGACATGACTGTTCCCCGAAAGTGAGACCAGAGCTTCTCACTTGAACCTGGTCATAAACCTTATCCACGTTACTGGACGGGACATAGACCAAACCAAAAAATGAAAATACATGTTGAATACATTTTTCTCATATGGTTTCTATCTTTTTCTTATCACACTGACTTACTCAAAATTGGTCGAGCGCTTTTATCTGCAGGGCTTAAATATCACCGTTCCATTCCTCGTTCGGAATTTAGTTCCAAATAACATCAATGGCTAAAGATGGCAGCGTCCTTACTGAGGATATGCTTGCTAAATTTCTGGAAAATGGAGGGAAAATGTAGATGCATCGTCCATCCTCATTTATGGTTTATGATCAAACTTCAAAAGTTAACTACAACTCCCAAGGTGCATATTCTTTTTTATCATTAAACAAATCTTTAACCAAACCTTATTAGTTTTCTAAAAACAATTATCAGCAGAGGAATTGGAAACATCAAACAGTAAAATGAATGACATCACTGGTGGAGGATTAGATCAGTCATAGCTTATCAACGTTGCCTCTATAATAAACTGAAAATGAAAGCTTTGGCTGTTCTCTGCAGCTGGTGTCTGTATCTGAAGAATGTTTGTAATAAAAACGATGCCTCAGAGTGTAACACCACTGCATGAACTGGGGCAGGGAAATATATTTTCAGAAACAGCTGCAACATTGATTTGTACTTCATAAGAAGAAAACCGCAGCAACTGAGGTTTGAAAGAATATAGTTAAAGTCCAGCCTGCCCTAAATCAAAGACTGCATCCACACTACTTAGTGATAACACTTTAGATAACACTGTGTGCTACAGTCCAGATTCGTGCCACTGCCACATGGAGTCACAACAGTGGTCTGCACAGTGGATGTGATTTCACACCATGTGTGTCAGTATCACTGAGACTACACAACAAATAATCCAACTGTGTAAGGGCTCAGTTTACAGCCTCCACTGAGCTGTGGAGGAGTGTAGATTGAGTCAGCTTCTCCAACTCAAATAAAAAGATTTCATTTTTTTTACCGATTCTCACTTTTCCACACACTGTTTTCAAAATAACAGTGTGAGTTGATACAGTCTCGTTGTTTCGCACCCTCTGTGTGAGCCTGAATGCTTTAACAACACATCCCACAACCGAGAGAGAAAGTGTTGTTGTTGTTTTTCAATAAAAACATCTAGAATGGAAAATTGAACTTTGTGAGAAAACGTTCAACAACACTAGTAAAGTGGTGAGTCTGGTGCTGGTGATCCCGTCTTGTGCTAAGAGTTCTTCAAATGTATCATACAACCACATCTCACAAACTCCTGTGAGGACCACAAGACCCCAGAGAATACGGACCGGCACTCCAACAAGAATCGCCACTCTCAGTGCAGTATTTGTGCTTCTGCCAAGAACTTACCTATTTGCTTTCTCGCTGAGTTTACAGCTCCTTTGTTCATCCTAAACGCAACATGTTGTTTTTTTTGCCTGCACCCAGGATCACCTGCCAGCCCTGACATAACCGCCACGCTCAGCCACCCACCAGCACTGAATGTACTCACTCCGACTCCAGTCTGCCTCTGGATTTACATTCATTCTGTACTCATGTTGTTCAGCCCTTACAGTCCAGCCTTTTCCTAAAGATCTCATAGACAGACAGAGACACCAATCTACGAATCTTATATAGGAGGCAGCCAGGAAAGAAAACATTTCTTGTGTTACACCTTATGGCTCCAGAGTGTCTTAATAAGATGTATTGGCATTCATGATTCCTATTGACGTGGGTGGTCCTTTTACTTTTACTCTAGAGCTGAGAGGTTACAACCATTGGATAAATAGTCATTAAATCTCTTGGAGATGCTAGCTGAGCTGTACAAATGTGCTCTGTCCCTATCAAGTTAACATATAAATACATAGTCTAGTGAATTATATCCTTAAAGCCTGGTTCTGAGTAACCCACACTTAAAATAACTTTCTTGACAAACCTGTTTTCATGAAATTTCATAAAATGGGCAAATGTTTAAATTTAAATAATGTTCATGTAAAAAAGTGATTATGTTAAACAGACAGAAAACGCAGCAACATGTTGAAGTCTTTAAGATAAGGCAAACGTAAGGAAATCTCCATACGTTAAAGGATATTGAATAACAGATGCTAATGGACCACACAGTAAGACACATGAAGGGTCTGCAGCTCTCAGTGGCACAAGCGACTAATTGACTTAAATATGACACCGGGAGCTAAGAGTAGACGCACAAACACTGGACAACCACACACTTCCGTTACTCTATCTGAGCCATCAGAGATCAATTGGTGAAGGGTCATGGGAGAGAAGCCCTGTCACCTCCAGATGTTCTGTGATGCACCTTGTGATCAGGCTGCTCCAGTCAAACATCCAGGCTGGGAGGCTCTAACTGTCCGCTGCACGTCCCTTGGACACATTCCAGCATAGAAAAAATACTCTTTACCACATATTTTCCATTTCAAAAGTTGGTATTTTTCCAAACCCTAATGTATTGACTGAGTTTAAGGAGTCCAGGTTGTGAAGAAGTCTGCGCTGTTTGCTGACAGCTTTATGATGGATTTCCTTAGGCTGATTGATTTTTTTTTCTTCAGAACAAAAAAATATGGTATTACATTTACAACCAAACAGCATGAGCAGTACAGGCAAGATTTCACATTGTACAGCATTATTTGCTCGCTATGTGTCACAACTCCCGACTTTCTAGATGTAAGAAGTTTTCATTTAAGATGCCTTCAGTTAAAGTAGACTTGATACAGCCTAGAAAGGACCTCCAGGTTGAGTAGATAATTAATTCTTTTAATTTTATATGGGTTTTTTTTATATGGTTTTACAGACACAGTCACTTTTGATCATGCCAAACTCAAACTTTAGTTTAAAGCAAGTTTTGGTGCGCCGCATAATTTTGGTGTGAACTGCCACCATTAGTATTCACAGTTACCTGAAGGAGTTTGCTTTAGCTTACTATCCGTACCTGATAGAAATACATAAAGAAACAAGAAGGCCTAAAAAAGACATACACAGAGAAAAGGGGGCATATATAAAAAAGAGACCTGGGTGTAGAGAGACTGACAAATTAGAGACTGCGTAAAAGACAGTGCGACAGAAAATCTATAGACGCCGAGCCGAGATTGTGTGTGTCCCTCGTTGAAAGCGGAATTTTCTATAGAGGATAGCAAAGCCTTTTTATCTCACAGAGTTGAGCTGATGAGGACGGAGGTCTGAAGATTATGTTTGCTGTCAGAGTGCAGGAGCCGCCTTTGCTTTCAGCTGAAACTACCCCCACATGGATTTGCTTCAAAACGCAGAAAAACCGACAGCAAGTGATGGAAGCGTTTTGCAAAAATAACAGAGCCTGAACATTGCTAATAAAATGGTATGGTGGCTGAGCAAGAATCAGACCGCGAGGGAGAGCATTTTTTTGCATAACAGCAATGATAATGGACAATTTATTCCAGTGGAAACTGATTCAACAGATATTATTAAACCAGTGTCACCAGTGGATGTTTTTAATTCAATTTTTTTGATTTGGAAATAGATGAGTTTTTGATTATTTCCGTTTCGAAATAACTCTAAACTGTGGTTCTTGAGAATCCAACACGTCTTCATCGACTGATTCTGCTCTCACCCCCCCGTAACACCATCATGATCGGTATTGACTTCTTGGTGTCAATGTCTGCACAGTCACTGTTTTGCAATCAGGTACCTCGCGGCACACATGCAGAGGTACGATTTCTGTATTCATGTCACAGCCTCCGTATGGTAAATTATTCATTATGTCCCTCAGTGGTGGAAATGTCACAGGAACGTACTGCCACTGACAGACAAACACTGTGTCTTAGATAGCCTATGGCTGCTGTATGGTCAACCTGTTTGGTCAAACTTGTCTCGTGTATACACCCTTTGCCTTGTACACTTGTACTAAGATCGGTATTGTCAACAATTTGTCTCATGATTGATGTTTCTGAAAATGTCCTTTTGGAAAATTACCCAAATTGTATTTTTGCTCCACTGGATAATTGATTATCATCTCACCATGATTGTGCGCCACATTGAATCATGGGGCTTTACTTCTGCTCCAATCTATTCAATTAACTCACACACCAACAACATAATGAGCATTGCATCAACATTAACACCCACCTACCGTCTGCACAGGCTCCTCTGAACCAGCCAATGGAGCGAGGACACCAGTTGCCACACTGTTACCTATCACGCCATTGGATTATTTAGTCATCATCTTTGTGACAGCAGCCAGTGGGTGTGCGGACTGATATAGCAACAAGGACCACAACCATTGCCACATCAAGTGAGTCACCAGTGACATATGTGTATCTATGTGTGTGTGTGTGTGTGGGGGGGCAAAGGTGTTGGTAAAAACAACATCTGACAGGCTGCCATCATCATGCTCTTGTCTTTTCTGTGCCTGTTCCAACTTTCTAACCTCCCCCTCTGTTCTGCTCACCGCACCACGACACACTTTGACATGACACACTGGGTATGTGTGTCATCTTTCTCACCATAATATCACTGTTGCTGCCTCGGAGGTTGAACTGAAGTCAAATTAGTGTTGAAGAAAATTGCCACTGCTATTTTCCAACTCACGCTGACTTCAATATCCCCTTTTTCAAAAAGACTTTAGAGAAAATGTTCAAAAACTTGGACCCTTGTTGACTTGGTTGTCAAGAGTGACTCTAAACAACACAATGGACACCACTGATTTCTGTATCATGTATTATTGGGTCAACTGTTTGGGAAAAAATTTTGGCCAGATACAGGGACTTACTGGAATTGTTTGCTGGTTGCCTAGTAACCTCATATTGACAAAATGACTGATGTCATTGCCGAAAGATATTAAACTGGCAGTCAAACTGCAATTTGTCATTTTAAACGAACTAGATATATTGTGTGTGAGCTTTAAAGGTTTTGTTTTCAGCTGTCATGCTACGCTAAGCTAACTGGCAGTAACTTTGTATTTGCAGTAGCATACAGATACGAGAGTGGTATTGATCTTCTCATTAAACTCTTGACAAGAAAACAAATAAGTGCATATCTCGAAATGTCAACAATTTTCTTTTTCGTGTATGATTTATTAAATATTTGGTCAACATGTCCTTTGAGATACTGACATTGAGGGCTCTATTTTTACATTCTGAGTGCATGGGCTGAAATGCATTAGGAGCGTGTACAAATTCTTAAATGGCAGAAAACTCCATTTATAATTGTTATAATTGTGTATGAGTGCGTTTGGAATGTAACATGCAATAAACCAATCAAAGTGTCATCTGCTGTTGCCTTTAAAAGCCAGGTATGCTCGCAACTTGACAGATTGCAATTAAAATGGAAGATTTCCCAGATGGGAGAGGTAATTTTTTCTTTAACATGGTCACTGGACGGGAAAATTACAAATGCGTCAGTTTGAAACTAGCAAAGATACTTGCATCAGAGCCGTGGGGCCTAAGTCAAATTGTCATGAACTATGTAAATTCCTAAACTTTACACAATCATCAATGTAAAGTATTTGTCTTTAATACATATGTTATGTTGAATGATGAAGACCATGTCCCTCATCGTTTTTAAATATCTAATGCAACAAGGCGGCAAGTCCAAGTCTGTAAATAACCAACACCAATAGCTATTGTAGCAAAGCAGACACGAGTCTTTAAAATTGACTGGTGACCTTATTAAGCTAACGCATGCACCTCATACTGGGGAACACACAACATTTGATCTAATTTGAATTACAACCTAGCCCTATTTCCTCTGGTGGGACTAATTGACTTGGCCCATGGTGACGTCAACTATGAAGTAGACGTTTTTCTTCTCCAACCTGGATCATTGATCCCTGCTCAGCTATGGTGACATCAAATACCTCTGCAATTAACTCGGCTAATGAAGCAGGAGAAAAACTGCTGTTAGAAGTGACATTAGATATCAGTTCCACTACATAAGACGCCGCACCGACCTGCATTGTCTTCTAATCTACACCGTGAGGTCAACTATTATGTGGAAGCTCACGTGGCAAAACCAGTCAGCTCCAACTGGGGGCTTCAAGCAGAGAAAAGGGCTGAATTCCAATTTGTGGTGAAAACTGTTTGACTGTTCGACCGGGGGCAGGGGGGTTTCCTGTGAGTAATAACAGCAATGACGGACCTAGATCTTGCGAAAACAATTTAACAGTATCTGTAAAATTGCATCTTCACAGTCTGCGTTATGTGAAGAAACCCCATCAGGAGGCCTGTGTCTAAATGGTTTCGGCCATAACCGAGCTAACTGTGCATGGCCAAACTGTAAAATACAGTAGTGTTAGACCTCCGGCTCAGCCAGCGGTGGTATCAGCTGGCTTAGCTATTACAACAGTTAGCAGAGCAAAACATGTTGTTGACTATGGCATAGCATTAGTTCCACCACATTAGACACAATGACTATCACTATGACAGCATCTCATTTACAAGCAAACACACACACACACACACACAAACAGAGACACACAAACACACTCCCTCTATTTTCGCTTATGGAAAAACCCAGCATCTCCATTTACAGCACAATGGTGTGTTTCATGGCTGCACACACATGTGGAAAATCTCATTTTCATTGGAACTGTGGACATGTTGACTTAAACAGCCGTTTTTCCATTTGAACTTTTTATGAAAATGTGCCCAGCAATGTCCCATTTCACAGCACAATGGGCCTTCCACAACCATTCACTTCCACAGAAAGGGTCATTCACAGTAAATTAGGTGCCTTTCATGGATCTGTTGCACTGAATGCAAACACACAAGCGTGCAGACACACACACAGGGTGTTGTGTGAGCTACAGTGCCCTATTCAACATGACAATAGGTCTTAAGTTTGCACACACTTACTGTACATGACTCCACGAGCGGAGAATGCTACAGCATAAGCCCTCTCATGAATAATAGTCAGTGCACATGCATAGTGTAGTCCCAATCTATGTTCTAAAACACCATCCATTACTGTGCACACTTGGTTTGAAGAAATTCAGGATATATTTTGACATGAGTGGTCCCTCTCTGACAAAACCTCTTTCCTCTTCGTCCAATTGAGGCAGCGATTTCCTTTATTTCCCAGGGCATCCTCCAGAGAATCCTGCCTGGACTGATTGCTCTACAGTCGCAGTTATTGGTCTCGGTCAATGCTCAGCAATAATGCTAATTTGTTTACAGGTATTCGAGGAGAAGAGCTTCGCCTTGATCGAAGAAGCAACAGCCAGCACTTCTCACAGCCGGGACACAAGTACCGGTCATGTATCTCAATCTAAATGTTTTGTGTGTCCTAGATATTTCTGGTTTATTAAAGCTGCACTGACTTAAATATGTATATGAATAATGTGGCAAATTACTTCATGTAATGTGAAAGCTGTTGCTCATAGTGACAAGCCCGAACAAATGTATCACCCAACCCCACAGAGACAGCGTTCTGACCCAGTGAGCTTGATCTTCCCAGCAGCCCATTCATTAAATTATGGTCCCATTTAGAGTACAATAGACAATAAAGGACAGTATGCTAACCCAATGGCTGCAAGTCGCACGTGGCATTTGCTCCTCCAGATAGATTACTTATGGTTTCAAAAGACCAAGATGGTGTTGGACAAAACACTAAACTTGAGTCTTTCAAATGACAAATGAGAGCAACTCAGCAACTGCTAGTAGATTTGTCCATATTTGAATATCAACTTTATTCGGCCATTTTTTGTTCACATATCCTAACCACAAATATCTACTTATGCTGCTGAATACGGATGAAGAGTTCTCCGTTACTCACAACCACTGAATTACATCTGTCCTTGAAAATGATTAACCTAACTCAAGATCACCTACATTACATTTGGTCTCTTTTCTTCTTTAAAACCAGAAGGGACTCGCCGTCGATTACTGAGAATTCACAGGACTGAATAACCGTGAAATCATTGTCGTTGCTTCTCGCCCATCCTCACATGCACCTACAGACCCATCCCTCCCTCCCTGTTGTCTTGCCTGGCACCAGTTGCCATTGACACAGATGGTGGAGGGAGACAGAGAGATACAAAGGGAGACAGGCACACAGAGAGAATGGCAGCAGTTGAGACCATCAGTAAATATCGAGTCTATTCCTCCTGTTCCCTAAATCCATACATTTCTATCCATAAATCACATGTACCCGCTCCGTACATCTACCTGCCACCATAGCTCTTTTTCTCCAGCATCTCCATTCATCACTCCATGCCTCCTCCATCTATCTTATTCCCCCAACAACAGCCATTCATCCGTTCACTCCACCTATTCGTCAATCTATCCCTCAACGCAGATCCTACCTTGTATCATGACTTTTTACACGCCTATTAAGTTCTGAAATATGACCTCTCACTCATCCATTCTTCCTCTCCATCCACCCGTCCCCTCCTTTGTGTCAAGTCACCGGAGTTAAGGTGTCTCTTTGTTGATTTTTTTTCTGTTGAATCCTTACAAGATTTCTATATATAAAAAAAAATTCTTTCTCTTGATTGATTTTCCTGAATAGCTACGCTCCTAAAGAATCAATAGCAATCTTAACACTTACCAGCTGCATGCCACAGATGAAGGCCAAGGTACACCTGCCACTACAGCACCCCATGGTGTCCGCCTCCTTCTTCTCCGCCGTGGCCCACGTGGTGAGGAAACTCTGGGTAACTCCCAAATCTCCAGCAGGACGTTCCAAATCCAAGCCCCCGGAGGGCCCTGTCTGGTTGGCCGGCCGCCCAGGTGAGAGGCGCAGAGCAGAGCACAGCCCCTGTACGCTCGCTGGAGCTCAGGGGAACCAAATGCTACCACTTCATTCAAACGGAGGGGCCGCTTGACAGGTTAACAGGCTGAAATGGGGTCCCCTGGATATCCAACACCCGTGGGGTCAGTGATCAAAGATGGAAGGTGGGCGATTTCGAGTGCACAAATTGTTCCACGCTGCAAATCTACAGAGATGGGCTCTGTGGGCAAACCCTTCCCAAGGCTCTGCAACTGAAGGCGGTTTAGCAGCCAGATGAATCAGGTGGCGTGGTGCATTTCCACTGATTGGTCTAAGCACTTAATTAATTCAGATTTCTGATAATGTGGAATTTCGAATATAACTGCCTTGGATTAGGAAAGGACTCCGGCATCGAACAAAGGTTCCAGTGAATCGGTTACGTCCAGATAGGCTCCACTTGTCCTGGCATCACCTAGTGGACTACAAAGTCCGGTTAACGTTGACCTCCATGAGGAACATCCTTGACACGGTCCTGGACAGAGGCCACTTAGCGAAAGACAGAAAACAATAGGCAGAGATGATGAGATTAGACGGACGTGTTAACCAGATTATATAATCTCCTCTTCAGTAATCCGATTGAGCATCACTTGGATTGAAGGAGCCTCATTAGTCTCAGGGTGGGGAAAACAAGTGAAAGTGGCCCCTGCCTCCTTTCAAGGACCAGATCCTGTCCTCTCCTGGGAAGTCATGAAGAGATGATCATCTACTGTTCATTCGCACCAGCGGGTTCTTCTCTCTTAACCTCCAAACCTGCTGCTGCGATCCAGAATCTCTCTGGGAGACGATGGGTCAAATTGTTGCTGGGATGTTGAGTCAACAGCCCCTGGAAGCTGATCTCTGTGTGTCTCAGCGGGGTGATGAGTCCTCCTCCTCCGGACGATCTCCTCTCATCAGCTCCACAACACAGCCGCCGTTGTGTCAGCCGTCGCTCGGTTCATTCGCCGCCTCTCCTCCGGTCCATCCCTCTTCAATGTTGGACAAGAAAGCGAAGACAGAGACGCGTGTCCACGGGGACAGGCTGGGAGCTGAGTCTCTGGATGTGACGCACAGGCGGAGACAGGCAGCGGCAAAACGAGGGCTAAGTTTAGTTTGTCTTCAAGGAGCGAGAGGGGGAGACAATGGGAACCGGGATGGACAGAGAGAGGGAGCGCGAGAGAGAGGGAGCGAGAGAGAGAGGAGAGAGAGAGAGAGAGGAGCGTCTCTCCCGCCTGCCAGCTGTCAAGTCAACACCGCGTAACCACGTGGCTCCTCCGGTTGGGATTGTCAAAATAAAACGCCCAGTTTTTGTATTTCAAAATCTAACAAGCTAATAATAATGATAAATAATAATCTTTATTTATATAGAAACTTACGATTACAAAGTGCTTTGACCACAAAGCAAGAAAAATAGATAAAAAATTGAAAATGGGAAAAAGCTGTAAAATTACGATAAAAATGGTAAAAAAGAAACCAATAGAATCACATGAAAGCAAGTCTCTAAAAGTGGGTTTTAAGAGCTCGGTTACCTTCCGTTTTCAACCTGGTCTTTGGAACAGCAAGCAGGTCTCCACCTGAGGATGAAAGGCTGCGAGCAGGCACATGACGGGTCAGTAACTCTGTGATGTAGCTTTGGGTCAGACCCTGGCGTGCTTTAAAAGTGACCAGTAAAATCTTAAAATCAATTCCAAAACAGACAGGGAGCCAATAAAGATATTCAAGGATTGTAGCGACATGGGCACCCCTCTAAAATAATGGACAATTCCATGCAAAGATAACTCAACGAAAAACAGTGAAAATCTGAGTCGACGGTACGGTATAAAACTCGTTCAAACTTCAAAAACCCGGGAGTGGAAGGGGTGAGGAGTGCCACCTGAAATGGGCCCCAATGGCAGGTTAATACGTCAGACTCCTCCAGCTTCTTCTTCTTCGTATTTTATTCTGTTCTGCAAAGTTAAATCCCAACAATAGTGCCTCCCAAGTCCCCAGTTGAACTTCTAATTGCTTTTTAGCTATTTGTTAGTTTATTGTTACAGATGAGGGAAATTCACTTTATTCAGGAGGCAAGTGCAGCATAGAAAGTTAAGTAGATAGCTGCAGCCGACATTACCGAACCCAACCCAAACCTGAACATTGTTTCAAATTGTTTGTCCGAACCCGGCCTGAATCATCGTTTCGAGTACGGGGGGTTTGACAGGATCACTCTTTTTACTTGGCCTGTGGTGATGCTGTTTGCAGCTGTCTCTCTGAAACTGTAAAAATGACCTAGTTGAACCACGGTGAGTAAAGACCGGCTGCAGAACTCATCACCCTGAAGCCACAACTGACGCTCCAATCGATACGCAGAACCCTGAATTGGGAAATGAGTAGTCGCTGCCATGAACACACCGGTTCTTGTGACTGATAACATTACAGACAGGCAGAGACTGAGAGAGAGAGAGCGACCGAGAGAGAGAGACAGAGAGATGGACAGACAGAGAGAAACAGACCAGACAGATAGACAGACAGACGGAGAGACAGAAACAGAGAGACAAAAAGACAGATAGAGAGAGAGAAAGGGAGATAGAGAGAGAGAGAGAGTTGAGCAGAGGCATGTTCTGTGCTTTTATTCTGAAGGCGGTTGGTCCTGACTTCCATGCCTGCCCTGGCTGCCTCTGGCTGCCTTGATGAGGCTGATGTTCCGCTCGGCAGGGGAGCGACGAGGCTCTTTTCACTCTCTGAGACACACAAACACACAGACGCAGGGAGATGGAGCTTTTGGTCGGGGTGCAGCTGCTCCAGAACATGGCCTTCAACCATCAAGCGTCATAATGAATGAGACCATGTGCTCTCCCTCCCTCCCTCCCTCTCTCTCCTTCTGTCCGACTTGTCAAGATGATCATTTTATCCTCATTGCTCATGCACTTAATTGAAGGCTAAGGGTTTCCTGATAACCTGCTATCAAGAGTGAATATTAAAAAGAGGCGGTGGGGGGTGTGGAGTGTGTTTTCAAAATTCCATGTGATCTTTTAAAATGAGCCACAACTACCCACCAGTTATTTGAAGGGGCCTTTGGGTTAACACTTCAGAGGGTGATTGCCTCATTTGTGAATGACACCTAATTCCTCTCTGTGTATTTCCCACTGTGGCCTGAGTTCAGCGGCAGATCAAGCCACAAAGTGAGGCTGAAAAACAAGTCCCTCCAATTAAAGGTGGAGTAATTTGTGTGTTTTGAGGGTCAGCGGGGCCACGCCTTTCGGAGGGCCGGCAGTTTAAACAGACATGGATGTGCAGAGGCTATCGCTCCTTCGGCTCTGCAATGTAATGGCCTGCTTTCCCCCAAACATCAA
Source organism: Pseudopleuronectes americanus (assembly GCA_038501795.1). Lineage (NCBI taxonomy): Eukaryota > Metazoa > Chordata > Actinopteri > Pleuronectiformes > Pleuronectidae > Pseudopleuronectes > Pseudopleuronectes americanus. The sequence goes on along the minus strand of CM076734.1, from coordinate 9,273,315 downwards.
TCTTTGTCACAGATTACTCCTCCCACACACACACACACACAAACACACACAGGCCCAAGAAAACAACACACAGATTCACACTCACACACGCACACACACACACACATTCGAACCACATGCAGTGCAGTTAATTATGCCGCTAATCTTGAGTGACAGTTGCATGTATAATGGCTGATTCCCCGGGGCCATGTGTCAAAGCAGCCACCCATTCATCCATCCATCCCGCCTTCTATTTATCATCTCACCTACTTAGCCATCCACCCATCGCCCCGTCCATATTTCCACTCTTTATTTTCTATCGTCAACATCCTCCATCTTTTGTTTTGTTTTGCGTCGCTCCCTTCTTCTCTCCTTCCTTTCAGCCACCGTCTTTGTCATTCATGTGGCCTTTTTCTAATAGTCGCTCAGATACCCCACCTCTCTAATTTTACCTTTGTCATACATCATCTGCTCTTTCACGAAGGTCACTGACCGGGGTCAGTGGGGCCTGTGCCCGCAGGGGTTTTCTGACCATTTGGACCCGGGCCTTGGTTCACCTTAGGGTGAGGCCCCCAGGGATCAGACGCTTGATGGCTTGAAGGTAAATATTTCAAATATTAACTGTGTGTAGCCTACATGTGAATCTGAGTGAGCCCATAGCTAGTAGCTGGACATCAAAAAAACTTAATTTATACATTTTAGAACCAAAATTCACTGGTTCAAATTTTTACATGTGAATATCATATCATCTGGTTTTTCTATATGATGGTTAACTGAATATCTGCTGCTTGGACAAAACAAGCCATTTGATGTAGTCGCCATTAATTATTGATGAAAGTAACCATTAGCCGCTGCCTTAAGGAGTAAGTAAAATAAAAAAGATCACAATGTGCCTACTGTATAAAATCACACCAAGTAAAACTGATGAACCCAGAATGCAGATCAGTCAGAAAAGTGTGTTTGCTTTTTTTCAATTTGGTGAATCCTTTGTTCTGCCTGATGCACTCGTGATTATACATTATATATCATTTAATAATTTATAGTTTGTAACCATTATATCCCTTTTAACCCCCGGGGAGGTTATGTTTTCATCCGTTTGTTTGTTTATCCGTTAGCAAGATCAGAGCAAAGAAGCCATTCAATGTGAGTGTGGATCCAGATGAAGGGGCCCCATCCAGAATCGTTGTTTTTCCAATACCTTCTTTTTGAAAAAATTTCCTGGATTTCCAAGAGAGTACTGATATTTATGTGTGTGAGAATTTTGGTCCAGCTTGACTAAAGGGGACTCAAATTCAAATATTTCTCAGTATTAAGGTGCTGATCTTAACAGTTTTGGGGTCCCTACTGTACCACTTCCCTACTGTATCACTTCAATTGGCCAATTTGGGGCAGATCCAATACAAATCCTGGTAAGGGAATTTTTAGATATGAATTCCTTTCTAGTTCTAAATTTCTAATTTCCACACAAATTTGACAACCTTTCACCAGCACTGTGCCACATTGCATATCACTGCGGATAATTTGGTATGTGTCAAAAGAACATTTAAATACTTAAAATAGGCTTAACACAGGAGAAATGTGAAGCATCAAGTATAATGTATAATGCTAATTCTTGGCAAAAGCAGTTGACAAAAAGTCTTGCAGGGCATAAAAGAGTTTTTGGCTGTTTGACATAATCATCAAAATACAAATTGCATCGGACTGCGAAAGAAAGAAAAGGAAACTACGAAGACTAAAGGAAGGAGGGAAATAAGGGAACAACACATTGGAAAGACGTGAGGACAAAGGAGGGAACATGACTGTGTTGTTCTAAATATATGTTAGGTCCGTATTTATCCATTGATACTAGTAATTTGTTATTGTCACTTATCTCATCTGAGGCTTTGTGCTTCTTTATCAACGTACGCTGCTTTCCTGTCATGTCAATGACAGCGATATAAGGCATATTTGAATTTTATTTTCACAGAGAGAGAGAGAGAGAGAGAGAGAGAGAGAGAGAGAGAGAGAGAGAGGTAGAAAGAGAAAAAGAGTAAGAGATAGGGTACACCACCTTCCAGATAGTGAGATAGTACGTGTGTGGTACTTTATCTGTCTGGACCAGATGTCACCAGATGCCTGCGTCTGGCAGCCTATCTCAGCCCACACACGCACACCCAAGCAAACACGCACACACACACACAGGCACACACACGCGCACACACACATACACACACAACAGGAAAACACGTCAACCTTATGCCACTCTGAGGTGCTACACCTCCCACACCTTGTCCTATCTGAAACAATCTAACTGAGCAGCCGGATTGTTGAAAATAACTTATAGCAAAGCAGAATATCAGGTAGACTGACTGAACCACTGAAGGCTCATATACCGTCTGTAGAACTGAGGGAAAGTAAGACGCTGAACGAAATGAAAGAGAAAGAGAGAAGAAGGGTACGCAGGGCGAGTGAAACACAGCGGGATAATGTGCTGCAGAGCCTCCATGTTAAAAGGTTCTGTCGTGAAAAATACAGATCAGAGCAGCAAAAACATGAAGGTGTAGACAGAGTCATATTCTAGTGACTGGGAGGTTTTGTGAAGACAACTGCGGAAAACAGACAAAGATAAAACCTTAAGTGAAGAATGTCACTCACAGACAAGTAATTAAAATTAGGATGAACATATCAGACCTAGCTAGATGTACTTTGTTTGACTTCTACAACAATACTATATATATATGTTTATAAATGTATATATATATAATACTATAAGATTATATTTGGATCACATTTTGATTTTGGTCGTTACTTAAAAACGTTTACGTCCCCTAATCTTCAGAGAACTTCTCTCAAACTGTCCGCTGCTGCAGATCTTGTTTTCAGCCTCTGTCTGAAACTCTTGTTATCTAATTAGTTATTTCATGCTGTAAAAAAAGCTTGAATGGTCATTTGTTCAATCCGCAATATTTTGGCTTCATTTCTGATTAGTAGGAGGAAGTGGAGACATGTTGTCAATATTTATGTCCAGTCTATTGTTTGACCCAATGCTGAATATGCTTATTTGTTGGATGATGAGATCAATACCACTCACACGTCACTGCTTTCATTCGTATAGATAAAAACAATATATACGATATAACTGGTTAATTATCTTGAGCTTTGAAGCTGCTGATAGATGGATTTTGCACCATAGACTACACAGGTATGCTTACCTAAGCTAACTGCTTGTTTGTGGTATCGATCTTCTCATCCCACTCTCGGCAACAAAGCTAATGAGCTTGTTTCCCAAAATGTCAAACTATTTATTAGTGCAGAGGTTGTTTGACTTGATAAATAAGGTGCCAGCGCAGTTGATGCAATAGTTTGGCAGCATGGTTAAATGCAATGTTGATGTCACCTGTTGCTGCAGCTTTCACCTGTCCCACATTTTCAGACTATTTGAACATTTTTGCGGTGAACTCCGGGTGACCTTTAATGTTTCTCATAAGGGATACTTTGAGGGCAATAAGTTAGGAAGTCGGGTAGAGATCTTCATTGTCTGGTTAAAGCCAAACCATGTGTCAACAAGACGAGATTTCACTAAGAGCTGCAGACGCCTGTCACCACCCAGGCTGAGGAACTGGAGATGGCACAGACTTCCATTTTAGATTGATATCCACAGCCTGGCAGGTCTGACAATGTAAATTCACAGGTAAGTATGCGATGCGTGCAACAAATAATAATGTCAAGTTGAGGCTTGTGCACTGTTCTGCTGCTGCAATCTTCAATATCAAGCCTCATATGACTTATGTTAATGTAGCTGTCTTATGACTGAGCTTTGACTAATGTGTAAATGATGGTCGAGGGGAGAATGAGGTCCAATCTGAGTCACATCTTGGCAAATATCTGTTAATCTCTTGATGTGCTTGTGCAGCCTGAGAGCAGCTTTTAGTTGCAGGCTCAGCACCTCCAAAGTGGATAGAAAAAAAGAAAAGAGGTATTTGAGTCTACTTTCAGACAGCGTCATTGGCACTGACAGAATCACGCACTTTAAAGGTCATCTTGCTTTCCAACAGTAGATACAAGCACCTTAACTTTTATTCTATGAAAATCAGTACATCCCATAGCTAGGGTTAATTCATATGTTTAATCAGCCTGTGTCGATTCACATAAGAATATTTTGAGTTTGGTCCCACCCACTAACATTGAGGGGGCGGGATTTATGACCTATACTGCAGCCAGCCACCAGGAAGTGGTCGAAACACTTGAGCGGGGCGGTCGTGTCATCTTCTACAGGGTTTCCCAAACTTTCCAACATCTGACCCAAACAAACTAGCCATGCCAGAGACTCACACCCCCCTATTTTACCTTTTTCAAAAAACATGTTTTTTTTATCTTCTTTTATCATTATGCTAATTTTTTTTTACAATTTTTTTTTACAAATTTCCTGGAAAAGGTCTTGCGACAGACCCTCAGTGTCTCATGACCCTCTGCAGAGTTTATGGTTCTGTTTGCCCTTGTGATTGAAGATCATTCAGTGGCTGCTAAATACTATATTCACTTCTATTATTTTCCTTTAACAGAAAATTTGTTCAGTTCCCAGAAGAGTTTTCAGTGCCACCCATTGAATATAAAAGGTCTGATTAATCCCCTCAAAATCTAAACACACTTTTGTTTTCTCAGTCATGCATTCATTGAGACCTACAATGAATATACTGAATCAGACAACAGCAGCGATGACAGTAGCTGTGACCTCGCAGATAAAAGACGGATATATTCTCTGAGGACATGTTTTGATCCGACTTGAACCAAAAAGACTGGGTTTTCGTTTTTTGTGCTAGGTAGAAAACACAGATGCCACAAGCAGATAATTACACTTGTAGGAACATCCTGTGCATCAGTGTGTTTATAATTAAACATGTCGGTTGATTCCTGCAAATAAAGCCGTCAAAAGTTGTGTTAGCCAACAGGAGAAAAATACAAAACAGCCGACTAGTGCTGTAATGTAACACAATTTCCATAAAAAACCTTGTGTAAAGCCAGCAGCACATTTTACATCCACACCTCTTCAGGTAAAGAAACTATAATATTAATAATCCCCAAATTAGATTTACACACTTGAAATGCAATCTGATTAACATCCTATTTAAAGAGTCGAGGAATTTAATCTCCAGCCATGGTAAAGCATTGCTCCAGGTTTTACGACATGATTATCAGTAATTTCCCAATTAGAATTATTTAATTTGCCTTCAAGCGATTTCCTGAGTGATACAACAGTCAAGGCATGTTTACCCCTGTAATTATTACAGAAAGGAGATTACAGTATGAGCATCCCTCCATTTTCCTTTCAACCCCAAATGTGCTTTTTGTTCCAGCAATCAAATAAGTCATTTATTTCTCTTTGACTTTGATACATGAGCGAAATAATTTTGTCCACTCACACAATGGCCCTCAATATCTTCTTCAGTTCACCTATGCAAAGGACGTTGAAATAACACAACCGACCTCACGACACGCCACAAGACGTCTCCTTTAAAAATCCGTTTTTAATCGTTTTACAAGACACCAACACAGAGAAGTATTTTGGGGGAGAAAACAAAATCAGGGCCTGTAAAATGCTCCCACAGGTTACCATGCAAAAACAAAGACAACCTTTGTGTGTTTGTTTGTGTTTAAGTGTGTGTTTCATGTTGTATGGATATAGACGGTTACACCATGAATCACACACTAATTCAGTTTTATTTTGGTTCCTTGTCTGAGAAAACATTTTACCTTCTTAAGAGCCTTTGTGTGTGTGTGTGTGTATGTGTATATGTTTGTGTGTGTGTGTGTGTGCCTGCAGGCAGAACTGTAAGTGCCATTAGACGTGGATATTGCAGCAGTAGCTCACAGCAGCTCAATAAAACTCAATGCATTTGTCATTTTTATCAAGAGCAGAGTCCAAATGTATAATGTAAATCACAACAGGCTTTAAGTCCCATTATCAAATTAAGCCCCAAGTGTATTTCTATTCAGTATATTTAAATCTACAGCTTCTGCCCATTTTTCTTGAGACAGAATATGTTTTCAAGGACAGACTCCCCGTCATGTCCATATTTGTTACCTGCTGTTCCTCCACTTAAAAGCAAAGTAGAAATACCTTTAAGAACATGTTCTACTTTGGTAGTTCTTTCTTCGGAAATATTTTTCCCCAAATGGATATTGCTTTGAATTCAGTGACTCAAAATGTGTGTGCGTATGTATGTGTGTGTGTGTGTGTGTGTGTGTGTGTGTGTTTGTGTGTGTGTGTGTGTGTGTGTGTGTGTGTGTGTGTGTGTGTGTGTGTGTGTGTGTGTGTGTGTGTGTGTGTGTGTGTGTGTGCACTTACCGAGGTCAAAATAATATTTTATCAGCACGACTGTAAGATGGATGACATGAAGGCTCCTCCAAAAGTGAAGCCTAAGCATCCTGATCGCCCCCTGGTGGCTGGCTGTAGTATTTGTCAAGAACCTTGTCTCCTCTGTGTTAGCGAATGGAACATGGACCAGACTAAAATGTTAAAGTGCACATCAATAACATTTTTCTTTTCACACTGATGTATTTTCTTTTGTATTAGTTTTTTTATTAGACGGTGGAGAGTGAGATCTGTATAATTACATGATTTGTTTTTGGCATTCATATTAAAGAACCCTTTATTATTTTCTGTATTAATGTCTTTTCAGTGGTCACATGAACCTCTGCATGCCTCTGCACCCTGGCTCCTATTCTAAGTGAAACAAAGTAAAGAGGGACAGATCATTTCCAAAGTAAGTCAAATGGAGAAGGCGTTTACAGCCCCAGTTTTAAATCAATACAGTGAAAGAGAGCAACAAGAGAGAAGAGAGAGAAAGAGAGAGCGCGAGAGCGAGAGAGAGATAGAGAGAGATAGCAGAGAAAGGACAACAGACTGAGATTAGAAAGATAGCGTGGCCCGAGATGGACTGAGAGATCAGACGGGGTGAGATGAGAGAGACGAGACAAATTAATAAACTTTGCAGCCGTTCAAGGAGAAAAAGGTAACGGGGAGAGAAAAGAAATGACAGCTACAGTCCACAGAACACAACAGTGGTCGGGAAGCAAAGGACAGAGAGAGGAAGAGAAAAAGGGAGAGAGAGAAAGAGACGTAGAAAAGCTGATATTGATTGGTTAAAAATGCATGAGGTGTCTGGTGTGCAGCTCCTCATTTCTAATGCCTTCTGACGAGACAGTCTGAGGCTTAGTGGTGTCTCCCTGAAAATCGGGGTTTCATAGCTGCTTTTATATAATTTCCTGCTGAAGAAAGTCAGTCAGTCAGACGGAAACATGATAAGTGATTTAATTAGTGTAGTTTTCAGTCCCTAATATAATCAGTCAGTAAATATTTGTCACTCCCTAATCTAGGAGGCTAATATTGTACCAAGGTAACATGATAACGTTAATTAAATGGTCGACTACAGCTGTCAACTAACCATCCATTGCTAAGCAACTTTCTCTTTTTAAATCAAACACATGTGAAAAGTGACAACATTGGCCGCCTTTCTCTCAGTATCTCAGCTCAGGGTTTAAAACAATGTGGAAACCGTTTAAACAGGGACTGAAGATGTTAAATTAGATGCTTTGAGACGTGGTTTTGTCTCTTAGCTTTGTTTTTATTCAGCCCTGCTCACGTGAGCTACTTTATGACTTGTGACCTATATTTCTAGTCATTGAAAAGGTCTTTGCAGCCTATAGCGCCTCAGTGAGGCTGAACTCTACATAGCATTGCTTTGAGCTAATCCCTATGCTAACATAGGTAGCACCACACCACGTACTTTTTTAAAACAGTCCAGCTATTTACCGTAATTACAATGTTGATCAAGAAACTTGATTATTTGGTTTGTTATTCCAGTTGTTGTAATAAATTACACCCAATAGAATATTTGCCAAAACTTGCTGGTGTCACTGGATAAAAATGTCAAGGAAATCAACAAAGTCATTCAGCTTCATCCTCTGGAAATCACGAAAGTTCTATAATTTCTTCCAGTTTAGTAATTTTAATATTTCAGTCTGTGCCAACTTGTTCACCGGTCACCAGAATAAATCCACCGAAAATGACATCATATTTTTGGAACGATAAATAACATTCAGTCAGGCAGTCTATGAAATATTCGCTCTAACTGTTCTTCCTGACACTGTGACTTTAATTTCCACTTCCCCCCTGCTCTCTGCCGTCTCTCCATCTGTCTGCTCTGCGTCTGCCAGCACACTGTTTGATAGTGTGTGTGTGTGCATGTGCGTGCATGTGTGTTTACTGTTTACTCTCCGATGCATTTCCTTGTGTGTTAACTGCTATCAAAACACAGCGTGATCTGGCAACTGTGACTGGCGAGTGTCAGTTTGATGGAGAGAACCGCAGGGCCGGCAGATCAGAGCGAAGATGAGAGGACTCTCACTTCCTGGCCGAGCCACAGAGACTAGAATTAGTCCTGGAGTTTGCAGTCCATTCAGGTACTTGCTGGTAACATCTACCTGGCCTGCTCCTCCATCAGTCTGGTGCCTGTGAAGAGCTGTTCACAGACAAATGTGTTCTTTAAAGCTGGCAAATGTTAAATGATTTTTTTATTTTTCTAAATATTCTATTAGATTTTGGGCAACCAGGAGTGTTGCATTGAAATGTTACTGACTCTACACAGCCTTCTCTGTCAGATATATGTTTTCACCCCTGCCCGTTTGTTTGTTTGTTAATTAAACAAAAACTACCAAATGGATTACCACGGAATTTGGTGGAAGGGTACGTTTGTGGGTCAAAGAAGATTCCATAAAATTCTTGCACAGATACGAATCAAGGAGACGACTCTGAAAGGATCTTCAACATTGTTGCGCTGATATCTCAGAGACTAGTTGATGGATCTAAATGAAAAAGGCCTATTTGGGGAAATATATTATTTATGAGTGTGTGAAATTTGGTGCATATCCAAATAAAAATCTGGATGTAGTGAATTTAAATGTCGCTTCATAAGGAGACTTGCCAGATGAATGCACTATACTGTGGGGTATGGGCCAAGAAAGAACCCATTAACATTTGGAGCAGATTCAATTAATATTTCAGTCTCAAGAAATGGCACATGAAGTGCGAATATATATGGAGAAGTAAAATTTGCTGTAGCCAAGCAGCCTTGATGAAGGTATCTCCTCTCCTAGTTTTAAAAAGCCCTATAAAGTACAGTGATCTCATTAAAATAATGAAATGGTCTGAATTCATCATTTTTTTACCAAACGCTTTTTTTTTCCCACACACATTCGGAAATTAGTTTGATGCCCAAGGACAGTTTGACATTCGGACAAGACAATGTGGGTTCCAAAACACCAACTTTTCAGTTACAGGTCATGTCAATGAATCAGTTTTTTACCAATTTCTATTCTATTCTATTCTTTTCTATCACAGCATCACTCCAAGGCACCGGATACAAGGCGCCCCAGGCCCTTTGGATTTAGCAGATTCCCTGCTAATATACACGTCAACTCCACTGGTTGACATAATTATCTGAAACAGCAAGATTTTTTTCCTGGCCAACACACTCAGCCAACAAACTCTGTGTGAATGTGTGTGGTGTGTGTGTGTGTGTGTGTGTGGTGTGTGTGTGTGTGTGTGTGTGTGTGTGTGTGTGTGTGTGTGTCTTATCCCATCAGCAGTATAGCTTTCGGCTGGTTCACATTTGCATAATGAAGTCAATAACACTGGCCTCATGGGAGAGAGCATGGTGACATTATTACTAATTTAATAAGAAGAGTTTGTGTGTGTGTGTGTGTGTGGGTGTGCACGTGTGTGTGTGTGTGTGTGTGTATATATTTGTAGGGGGAAAGAAACGAAGATGATGAGTGACAGAGAGAGGTGTAGAGAGAGATAGAGGTAAGGAAGTGGTGAAAAGAGAAAGAGAGATGAAAGCAAGGGAAGAAAGTTCAAGAGCAGAGGAGAGGAGAGGAGAGGAGAGGAGAGGAGAGGGGAGTGGTGTAATGCAGGCTGGATGAAAGGAACGAAAGGAGCACAGAGTGGGTGATGGAGGGAAAGGAAGAGGAGGAGAGAGAAACCCGGGAGGTGAGGGTGAAAGGAGGACATCAAGTTAGAGTGATGAAGAGGAAAGAGAAGAAGAGAAAGTAAGAGGGTTGGTGAGACAGTGCAGCAGCAGAGAGTGAAATGGAGAGATTGAGATGTATAGTTGATGCGTGACTTTTTAATCACAGCCTGGCCGTCCTGTGCCGGTTAAAGGCCTCCAGCCATCTGTGAGCTGAAAACCACGATTTCAGAGTTTTCACCCTGCGGCAGCCTCAATAACCAGCCTGTAGTACCAATGAGATTTAACGTCACATCAAAATTATGAATCTTTAGCCTTTGCCAGCACATCCTATAGTATTTGTCTAAATTATAAAAAGGAAGACAGATATAGGTGCTATTGCCTTAAGTGGCACAAGAGGAAATTACTTTAGAAAATTATTTTCCTAATTTATTCCCTTAATCTCATGTTATTGTGATTTCTTCTTGCTCATTGTCTCTTCTGTCTTCTTGCATTTGACTTGGCAAGAAAAGTACAGTTGTTATGACTAATATCATTTATAATTATTAGTGTCCGTTCTAAACCTGCCTGTTTGAAGGGGACGTTGTTTGTCCTGGTGTTGGTTGCAGTTTTCTTTCTGAAGCTGTAAAAGCGACCTGCAGTAATTGAGCTGCGGTGAGTAAAGACCTGCTACAGGACTGAGTAGAGAGACCTGTAGAGAGACGAGTTCATAAAGAAAGCTTGATCGAATTCATTCAATCTATATTCACAAATTACAATTTGCCTTATAGGGCCTAACAAATATCCTCTGCTCGTAAGCCTTGGGTAGAGTGAGGAAAAAAAACATAGAAAAAAACTTGTAACAGGGGAATATATCATGTTTAACAAAATTTGAATATTTACAACATTCATGAGAAGGCACGGTAAAAGGGTTGTGTCAATGTTTCAAGTATTCAAACAAAAGAAAAAGTCTGACAGAGATGATTGGAGCAGAAGTGACGATTGTAATGATATTTGTAATGGTAGAACGTATGAGTTGACATATTGTTCATTGAAGCAACCTAGTTGTAATCATAATTTACGAACATAAAGTCAGTAACATGTACCAATGAAGAATGAATGTGATGAAGAGGAAGAGGAGGAAGGAGAAGCTCCATCTGTCATGTGTCCCTCGACAACATCGGCCCATTTCTCTTTTCCAGTTTGCACTACTCACATCCTCTGCCTTTTATGTTGTGTTCTTTTTTTGAGATATTAATATGTTGAGTACTTGTATGTTCTGTTAATTTATATATTTACATCTGGGATTAGATCAAAATGGCATTTCAATTCTGTCTATGTCCTGTACGTATGGCAAAATAGACAATAACGTCAACTTTGACTCTGATAAGAGCCGTTCAAAGACAGACCTGAACCGGCTCTAACTATAAGCTTCATCACAAAGGAAGGCATTAAGCCAACTCGTTAACATAAAACTGTAACGAGGAGATGATTCCACAGGGGAGGAGATTGTCTGCTGAAGTTCCAATTAGCCCCAATGTTCTTTCAGGGTTAAGCCACATAATAAATATCTACCGTTGACCTTGTTTTGTCTCGATTTCAGTTATTTCTGTCATTTCAATATTTTCCGTCAGATAGCTGCTGTGCCGCATGCATAACATGCTCAAACCCATAAGGAATAACCTGATGAAACCAACCAGCCACAGTAAATCTGATGAAACTAACAGCAATCAACAAGCACTGCGATCATGTCGGCGCCACAGTTCCATGCGTCACAGTGTGTGAGTGTGTGTGTGTGTGTGTGTGTGTGTTGGTTTGACAGAGAGATGCAATGATGTACCTTGAAAAAGTCGTCATTCTAAGTGTAAATCTAGACCTCAAAGAGTTACACACGTCCTGGGAGTTTTTCTGAGACTTTTCTTCTTAGCATCACACTCACAGTATTTTTGGCATTACAAAAATTCTCCGGGACGACACCTGAAGAACGTCACAGGTTCTCGAGGGCTGCTGAGGTTTCAGAACCGCGGACAGCGACAAAGGTGTCACGCTGCTGCCGGCACCAGTTCAGAACCTTGGACAGCGATGGAGTACAGAGTCAAACCTCTGGCTGCTGGGAGACACATCTGGAGCTGATCACCACCGACAAGTTGTTTCAACACCACAAAAGGTGAAGTGTTGCACATCCGGCTCACACAGTCTCAAACCTCTGAGGCTCTGCATAGTGTTACTGTTACTTCCTTCTCAATTTGTCTCTTTCAGCCAGGGTGAAATTGGAAGGTTTTAAACACCTGCATATCCCCCCTAGCATGACCTGAAACAACATTATGTTAGTTAGAAATCAGAATATGACTTTTAAAATACTGTTACTCTCCATAAGGCCAGGACCAAATTAGATTTCCGACATGTTTTGTTTACATGTGACCCCTCGAGAACTTGTAGTTTCTTCTGACTGGAGTCTGCTGCTGACCTCCTCAAAAATATTAGGTACTGCTTAAGATGTTGTCTAACCGTAACCATTTGTAAGAATGTAAAGGTTCACTCCTTCCTATAACTAAACTTCTGTAGTTCCTATTTCCTACCAATCTTTCAAGTGTGTCTTTTATGTCTTATGATTCGTATTTTATACAACTAGTATAATACCTCAAACTTACTTTGTTTAAGAAACGTGTATAGAGCCCCCGAGGGGTCAAAAATAATTTTGTGAGGATAACATTTGAGTCTCCTCGCAATATGTTTTGCCCTTTCTCAAAATATTTTTTATGTTACCTCCCAATACTTCTTCTCTCCCTTCTGAGCAAAATGTGCGAGTGTTTTTCTGTTTGAACCTTACTGAGCCTGAAAGAAAACGGACCGAGCCTGACCAGAACCCGACATTTAGGTTTTTTTTCTGTCCCAACACAACCAGGGCCGATGTAGTTAATGTAATCTGCACTGTTTGTGCTGACATGTCCCTGACACACATGGTTATTGCTTGGAAAGAGTAAAATAATCAACTAACGTGAGTGACCCCAACCTTAATATATCGCAACATTTTTGTCCATACCTGGCTCGGCCTCTTGGGTCCCAACTGGTTCCAGCAGGCTCTAGTTTTTTGTACAAAATCTGAATGAAACCGGCCTAAATATGTAGCCCATTCAAAATTAGACATATATTTAGCCGTAATAAGGCATAATTATTTCTTAAAGTGGATTAACTCTGTAGAGTTTAGTAAATGGGACTTGGAGTTTAGTAATTGTGTATTTGCTCCACACGTTCAATACACATTTGGTGTTATAGTGAATATTTAGAGCAGCAGGATGGAGTATGGGGGTTTGACTCAGAGTAACTACAAAGGCCATGTTCATAGTGATTAGGGAATATGTCACTCAGTGTTGCTCAGTGTGGCTCAGTGTTTGGACAATAATGTGGAGACATGGCTCAGACGAGGGTTTGCAGGACCATTAAATGGACCAGAGCCATCGTTAAGATTATAAATTAATATCAAATCTAATTCCAGAAATCTCTGTCTGTGGCTCTCGTGTCTCAAGAACCGTGCATGTTATTGGCTTCACACTTGGGTTGTGGGTTGTTAAAGGCCCAAGTAGAGCAGAGTCAAAATGTGATGTGATTTGGAAGAACAGTCAATATTGATAAACATTGAATAAGAAGACAACAGCGCTCTGTAGCTGCAGTGGGAGACAAACAGATGGAGAAGGAGTGGGAGGAGGAGCAGAGGGATTACATACACAAGGGAGTCGGTGGTAATTGGTGAAACATATAAAGTAGGTGCAGATATAGGAGGGGGAAACGTGACAAAAAAACTTAAAGTAAAATAGGCCAAAGTTGAGTGACTACAAAATAAAACAGGAAATAGGTTTGAAAGGTCATTTTAGAGTCCCTAAATTACATGAAGTCCAGCATAACTTGTGTCCGGTTGTATATAATGCATACATCTTGATATCTTAAATTGTTTTTAGTTTTTTTTCTGAATGGAATATTGATCACAATAGTGGGGCACCTTCTATTTTAATAAGTTAAACATAAACGCCCCAATGTCTCTTTTACATCCTCTTTTTTGAGAATAGAATAGGACCTGACTTGTGTGTGTGGTTATGGGGGTGTATGTGTGTACGTGTTGTGTCCCCCGGCCCCCTCTGTGCGCCCTACATATAAAGCAGTCCAGTCCTATGTTAACACCAGCTGCTGTCTGTACCTCTAATTATAGCCTGTGCAGCGCAGGCTCCCAGGGCAAGACTGGGGGGTCAGGTTACTCCTTCCCACTGCTCCGTCACATAGACACACACACACACAAACACACTCTCCTTTAAACTGGGCCTCAAAAACAGGTTGTTGCAGGGCTTAAAAACTCGCAAGGGGCTCAATTAGATATTTTATTTACTTATTTAGCCCCGACTTTGACCTCCGTTTGACAAGGTAGGGCACTGAGGAGGATATATGTTTCCCCCGGAGGAAGGACAGGAAGGAGCGGAAGACGTTTAAAGTTCTCAGGAGTTTGTTCTTTAAGTTGTTGTCAAGGGCACAAAGTGAGTGTCTCTAGATAAAGTGCTGTTGATGTCCCACCAGTCATTTGATATTGAAAAAAACATCATTAAACCAAAAATAAATAAACGAAAGTGCCGATTGAATCACACTGGAGCTACAGAGGAATTGTCTTGATAATTTGAAGGGGTCAGTAGAGGTGAGGAAAGACTTCCTCCCTCGTCATAACATGATTAATAAGCTCTGTGTTTCTGAGACACAGCGCGGGAGACTTCTCGACCTCTACCTCCTTATTTCATTCTTTCCTCCTTTTTCTTCCTCCTCGCCATCCCTTGATCTTTGCTCCTTTACACCCCGTGTTCCCTCTCTCCGTTCTCCCTTTACTCCCTCACCTCTTTTGAGATCGCACCCTCCCTTCCTCCAATTCCTTATCTATCTATTTTGGATCCTCTGAGGGGGCAGGGTGAAACTCTGTGGGTCGACCCCTTCTCCCCGCTTCTCTCTATCCGTCTCTCTCTCTCTTTCTGTCTCACTCTCTCCAGACAGTTTGACTCGAGAACTTCTTGAACACAAATTGAAGCCTTTGAGGAACAACTTTGAAAACACAGAGAACACGATATAGGCTGAACGATTGTTCTCGGGATTTTCCTTCCATTTTCTCCTGTGGTGTATTTTTAGACCCTTGTGTGATCCGGCTTAACACAATTGCTGTGCGCGTTTTTTTTTGCTGCCGGATTTGAGTGTTGCCTCCATCATCGTTTCTCACGTTCGACTTGGGCCAAGGAAGGTTTGAGGAAGGAGTTGTGTTTGTTTCTATGGTAACACTGCATTCCCCGAGCCTTTGAGGGACTGAAGGTTATCACTGAACATCCAGCAAGTCTGAGGTACAGTTAAAAATCCATTTCACTCTGGCTTAACTTAATAATAATGATCTGATACTGGGTTGCTTAACGCTGGAGGTCAGTGCAAAGCCAAAGCAGTTCTTCTTACTTACTGTCATTTAATACCTCTTAAACTGCAACTTGTTTACATTCTGTATTTGATGTTTTCTTCGAGTAATTTAAAATTGATAATGTTGTGCTGTTATCTACATTGCATACGGGTAACAGCATGGGCCATTAGGCATTAGTAGTATGTGATTATTCTCCTCTGTTGTTGTGAAGTGTTAACCCCATATCCAGTACAAATATTAAATTCACAAACATGAAACTAGGAAATATTATAAATACTAATGATATCTCAACACCTTACATTAAATCAGCAAACCATAGCTGGAATGTACTTTTTTTATTATGTTGCTTAAATTCCAGCACACTCCGAGCACTACATTTATTGAAAACGCAGCATCTTCTCCTGCCTGGACCTGATGATTCACTCCCCATTCTGCTACGAATCTGTTAAACCACTGACTCACATCCTTTACAGCCTCTGATCCACTCAAATGAAACCATATCTATTTGTCCCTTGTGATGTTCAGAAGCCAGAAGAGACAAACACATCCAGTATTTCACAGAGAAGTAGAGATATACTGTAAGAGAGGTATGAAATTAATGAAAATATGTGCGGTATAGTTGAGATGATCCCTGTCATGGGGTTACTGCTGAAATATATAACCGAGAAGAATGGTTGAAATGTAAAACACTGCTTTCACTTTCTGAGCTGCACTTTATACACATGAGAAATTATATCACAGATCAGATTCTGGGCTGTGTTTGCAGGAGCACATAAGTTATATCAGCCAAATATATTTGATGGATCAAAAGTGAAAAGTACTTGCAATGCAAAGTGGGCCATATAACAGATTTTATTGGATTTTATTGGAGATACTCCTAGTTTTAACTACTAGACATTAATGTACTGCAGTTAAATCCAGTTGTTCCCAACCTAAGACAGGTTGTGGAATTATAAATGAAAAGTATTCATCTTAAAGGTTAGTAGCGGTCAGATAAATGTACCGTATCATTGAAAGCTTTACAGAAAATCACGTTTAGTCTCAAACACATTGAAAGGCATATTCTGGGTTAGGTAAAATGTAACATTAGGATATATACTGGTGTTAAGGATATGTGTGTGTGTGTGTGTGTGTGTGTGTGTGTGTGTTTGTTTTGTAACATTTTTCCTGTAGCTGTAACCTATCTTAGCATATCACAGCTGTCACAGCTAAAACATTGGCAAAGGACACTTGCAACAAAGATATCACACATTGAACATAATTTACGTTTTGATGAGTTTAACTACAAAGGAGAAATTGCTGAATAAAAAAAATTACTTTCTTAGCTAAAATTGGATTTTTCTTCTAAAATTGTCTGTGTCTGCCACAGGGTGGTACTTAATAAGGACTAAAATAAGCATGTGCTCACTCACTGAAGTGCCTCCTATCTTAAGGTGAGAACCACAGGGTGAGATCAGTCTTTTACTAAATGCCCTCAGTTGCTCTTATAAGAGCGGTGTTGTTTGTCAGACGGTTTGTGCACTCCTGACAAAAGGTGCAGGCATCTGATGACTAAGCCTCTTCCATTTGCCCTCAAAGGCCAGTTAATAGACTGCACCCACATTGTTCTAATTCTATTCATTCCTCTGGTGTGGAGGAGGCAGCAGCAGCGGCCAGTGTCCTTGTGTGTGTATGTGTGTGTGTGTGTGTGTGTGTGTCTGTGTGTGTGTGTTAAGATCAGCTCAACACTTGAGGGCAACAACAGGTGGACTGGGTCATTTGGGTTTGAAGAGAGGACACACACATGAGGCATAGATTCCTGCAGAGTGTGACTCGCTCTGATTAAACACGGGCTTCTTTAGAGAAGGAAACTGTAATTACCCGGTTTGGGGGAGATTGGACGGTGCAGCTTCTCCTCTTCTATCTGCAGTGGGATGTTTCCACTGTACTCCAGCCCTCTGTCATTGTAACAGCGTGACTGTTTTACCTGCTGCAGATCAATACACTGGCCTGACCAGCTGTTGCCAGGGCCTCAGTATAGATCAATGGCTTTTAAATATCTCACACACACACACTCTCTCTGAGGCAACGCTTGGCTCCGCTTCTGAAATGACACACATACACACTCACACACACAAACGCCGGTTGTTGTTGTTTCTCATCAGATCAATGATAAGCTTTCTAAAATCGGACGCACACACACACACGCGCGAATGCACCATCAGGTGTGTGTACGGACGGAATTATGTCAAATTGATTTTGTAGTTTGTTATGAACGCAGCAACACAAAGGTCAGCTCCTGGATCCAAACACATCAATTCTTCCCATTACACACACATCCTGGGTCCTAAGTATACAGATACAGATGGATAGATGGATGGATACACGTTAGTTCTTCCATTTGTATATACAATATGGGTACCATATACACAAATTCAGATGGAGAGAGAGAGAGAGAGAGAGAGAGAGAGAGAGAGAGAGAGAGAGAGAGAGAGAGAGAGAGGGAGAGGGAGAGAGAGAGGTGAGAGAGAGAGAGAGAAAGAGAGAGAGAGAGACAGCAATATGTTGTAACAGGTTAATCTCAGCTTCAGCATGTCCTCAACATTAATCAAAGTGTATAAATTTGTCATATTCCTCAATTTACCACACACACGATAATTTTCAGGTTATATCATAGCAAATTGTCTTATTATTACACAAAAACAAAACATACAAGCTTTTTACATTATGACGTGATACTGTTCTGGTCTGATATGTATTTTTCTCTGCTGTGGCAACAATATGCTTCAGTGCCACAGTGCTCCTGCTGCAGAAATTGAATTCAATTACTTGTTGCTACATTCACAGTTTAATAGTCTGTATCGTTGAATGCATCTTCTCTAATAGGCTGCACTATTAGAGTAAAATGCGACCAATTTGCAGAAGCAGGAGCATATGGTGTGGAAGACTGTGGCCTGCATCGTACATTGAGGTATAATGAGGATCATTGTCCAAACCACAACCTAATTCTCTCCACCAGTCTGTGATAATGAATGGTGTGTAAAAGCAGCCGGACCAGCACACCTCTCGTGGACCTGCGTCCCTCAGGGTCTCATTAATAATCTTAAGAAGGACCTATCTCTTCCAAATGAATCATTCATGTTTTAATTCAAAACGCCACACCGGAGTAACTATTACTTTACATTTGCCGCGTGCGAGGCAGGCAGAGAAACGGAAGGAAAATAATTAATCATCTCAGGCGTGCAGCGCAGCACGCCGCGTAATGAACACGAACAATGCGATTGCGGGCTCGTAATCATATTACAGCGCACAGGCCCACCGCCACGCGATGATGAAAACTTTCCTTGGAGAAGTCGTTTGTCTTATGGAGCAGATTTTTCAAAGTGAGGTGGAATTTAATCTCGCCATCACCTCGGGTATTCCTCGTTCTCTCCCACGCGTTCTCATCTCTCTTCCTCCTATCCCTCGTTCTCCTCCTGGAACAAAACAAATTCTTGAATGACTCACCTACTTCCTCGTAAATAAACTGGCTTCCTGAGCACAAACGACGTACCTGTTGGTCATAATGTATCTGTTACTCAAAATACCAACGGCACAATGACGTATAACCTATAACATAGACTGTAAATAAAGATGGACGACACAGCTCCACTTCCTCCTACAATCAAGAAATGAAGCCAAAATAACATACTGATACACGAGTCAGTGTGATCCTCAAACATGGATTCATCACCTACACTACAGACAGCCACTAGTTGGCGATCAAGACACTTTGGCTTCACTTTTTTGGGAGCAGTCATGTACCTGTGTGTGGCTAGAAGTGTTTGTTACTGTCAGGTAATTTTTTAAAACTCAGAACAAACCGCAACCAAAACTCTTTATTTCAAAAAAGGAAAGTAGGTGCATTGCAAGATGTTTATAAATATTGTCTATAAATTGTGAGGTCAGAAATTCTTCGGACCTGTTTCACTAACAAAAATATGAATAAGAAAAATATAACAATGGTACAAATATTTTACACTGTGATGTAAACTGTCATTTCTTGTCAACAGGGACATGATGGTGATGTCTTTGAAGTTAAGAATTAACTGTTGGAAAGTTGAACATGAAACGAGCAAACATATTGCTGATTTGCTCAAAATCATCATTTGGCGAACTACCAGATATGTTATTTAACAAAGTTTCCTCAATGTGGTGGGAAAAAAAAAGCAATATGTTTCCTTCAAATCATATTTGCTTCTGCAGATTAGTTCTGTACAAACATGATTTCTGGGAGACGGTTGCATGAGGAGCTTTTGTTGATGAGGTCAGGTTAGTCTCGGCTCAGGCTTAAAGATGTTAGATAGAGTAAAACTTGTCTCTGATTTTAATAAACAGCACAATATGTTTCAAATTCCCCAAACTTGTTGAAATCCATGTTTAGATATTTGTGACTGTTCTGTCCCAGTTTTGCTTTTTATTTTGTTTGAGATTGGAAGCAATTTCCACTGAACCTTCGACTCTTTCCTTAAACTTTATGTCTCTCTTCCTTGTTCTCCTCCCTCTGTCCAGCCCTCCCTCTCCCAGCTCTGCACCAATGAGCAGTCAGGCCAACGGCGGGGTGGTGGGCCCTTCAACTCGCACCAATCAGAGGACGTTTTTGGATGACGTCATTTTAACCTTTAGCTCGCCGATGGCTTGGCTGCTGGTCGTGGCTCTGGTCATCACGTGGTCGGCTGTGGCCATCGTTCTGTTTGATCTGCTCGATTTTAGGACTCTAGCAGGTAATTTCATATTTTTTGATATTTTGCATATTTATAAATGTTTTATACTATAATTTTCACCATTTTGCAATTATTACAATTCCATGTCATTATAATATGCCTGTTTTCTTTTACATTTGTTTTTTTTTACCTAATTACACTTTCCTTACATGCATTTACCCATTTTTCACACTTCATTCACACATCCATATTTCACCCTTCAACGGCCTTTCAGACATTTTTGAAGCAGACTTCAAAAGTGGACGCGCTCTTTCGTCATTTTCGACAACCTCCACGTGTCAAACGACGAGACAGACACCGTTTCAACACGTGTCAATAACATCACGTCTCGCCATCCGTGCGTCCGGAACACGGCTTTGTGTTAAAGGCAACACGTGGTGTGTTTCCAGTCGCTTGACAGACACGTGTATTGAAAATGACACGTTATTAAGGAGAGCGTTTTCTCACACTCACCCGGACTCTAACGTTTGACAGTTTATGTACCGGCGTAGTGATACGGCTGAGTACATGCTGAGGTCTAACACACTCTTCATTCTCACTCAAATCTCCGACTCACATGCTGACAGAAAGGATGGAAAGGACACTTTCCTGGTTTTAAAATGCTAATAACACCACTCAGGAGGTAATTAGTCATTTTGATTAAAACATTGAGTAGTTTAGTTTAAAATTAAATAATGTCTCTAAACACATTGCTGCTGCTGCTCAAAAGACGCTGAGTGTTTCTGTGTTTTGTCACATGGTTTAAATCCCTCTATCTACATTGTTTGTACAAATGTCAGTTTCTGTGATCGCGCTTTAATTACGTGGTTGTCACGAGATAAGCGGGAAAGTAATTTCGCTGAGATCGCAGCCAGGTTACTGATTGATTCCATCGAATGCGGCAGCTGAGATATCAACTTCAAACGTTTGCAGATCTGCTTAAGACCGCCCGCTCTCTGGCGCCATGATCAGGCGCCGCAAACCCATTAAGTTGTATCTTGAGATAATGAGACGCGTCTGATTGCGGCATAATAGGACGAAGAATAAAGAGCAACGGCAGCTCTCACAGATTCCTTCATGCTGTACTAGAGAATATTGATTTACTTTTGAATACATAGCTTCTTTGTTGATCTCCCTAGAAAAAGGTAGCTTTCCTTATGTGACTCCAGTGCAGCTTTTAAGTAATTAAATTACACAGACTAGTGAATACAATGGGATCATTACTATATTACCCAATAACTGTTGGGTTACTACAGTAGGAAATTAAAGGATTGTGTCACATTTTCCAGCTTACCTTGAGAAATCTCCCCCCATGCATGTAAGGTTATTGGTTGCACAGCTACAGTATAATACAATTCATACTCAGTACAATACAGTCCTGTTTGTAACAGGGCGTTAGTCAGTGTTTTGGTCTACTTTAGTCAGAAGGTCATAGAAATATATAATTTGTCAACGAACACAGAGTAAAATAATTAAAATATATGCTATTGCAGTTCAAATTTAGCTTTTCTTTCAAGGACAATCCTATAGCGTTCCTATATTTTGTAAAAAATCGAATTGCTATTTCCAGAAAACATCTTGTATCCCAACATTTTCTTTAAATACTTAATATCTGAGCAATAAATAAAGCAAAATACATCCGAAGTGATCTATAAAGATCGGATACACAAATCAAAGCCTCCGATCTTCCAACCATACAACAGAAAATCAATCACTTCAGATTTTGTCATGAAGCTGAGGTGAATTTCAGTGCTCAGTCAATTTAGTGTAACACTAACCTTTCTGTCACTTCCTCTCACATCAGTTCTCCATCACTCCCACACCTACCACACATCACGGTGAATTCGGACCATCCTGTAGTGCAGAGGATGGTCCTGCCTCACACATCTGACACGCCCATCTTAAACGCCTCTCCTCATGTTCCTCCTTTCTTCATCTCCCCGACCCTCACCCCTCCACCTTCTCCTCCATCCTCATGCTGACAATCACCTGCCATCCCATCCAAAGACTACACATCATACTGTGACGACCCCGTGTGTTTATCTCCTGGTAAAAGAAACAACAACAAACCACCCTTACTAACGGCCCGGCTCGCTTGCACTAGAACGATGCCTGTGACAGAGCAATGGAAATCAGGGTGACGTGGTCCAGTGTGTGTCCATGGATTCAAACTGTGAAGCTCTGTGTTTGAACTTTTCAAGCGTAAATCAACTCTAAATCAGTCTCCATTCCATGAAACATTCCACCAGCATGTTTACAGCAGCTGTCAAAAGCTTAACATCTGCTCTGACCCCTCATACCTCTTATTTGGGTGGAGCCACGGTGCCTGTTAGACACATAGCAGCGTAGTTCGTTTTTTTGAGTAAGTGTGGACAGTTTTAAACATTTCATGGTTCGGAAAGAAAACCATCCACAGGGAAGTTTGTATTTCACTGTGAATAGTGAATTATTTAACAAAGCAAGACTCTATAAAAGCTTTCGCCCTTTTAGACCAGCTGTGTGCTAATTCCAGAGCCGCCTTCTTCATGACCTTTGTGTGCCGCATAAACCACCAAGGTCAAACCAAAATTAGATGTTTTGGTCCACGGACGATTTCCGACATTTGCTTCGAGAGCTTGTCCTGCTCTTACAGCTCTTGCCTAGCAACAGACATAACGAGAAAGCTTTAGTCTACCGTTACCTGTTCGGTTGACTTGAAGCCTAATTCTTAGATTTAAAAGTGTAAGTATCGGATGTTTTGATCACGTCAATTGCCTCTGCCATTATCTCTTTGAAAAACTATTCCCCTCAAAGTGCAATGTATTGTGGGATTCAAGCTGTGCCTCGAGGGATTCAGTTGCAAAGACTGACATGTTTTGCTCTGGTTATTCCTGAAAGGAGACATTTGGGCATAGAAAGGATACTCTTGACCTTGGAGTGATAAGCTTAATAGTTGCACCAGCCAAAGTGATTCAGAGTTGATTTGCCTTTATTATTGTTCCTTTACCTTTTCACCAGACTGTTATCTTGTTCTGGTGTCAGATGCAAACGGGATGTTTATCAAGCTTTGATATACAGATAGTTGACAAATTTATGAAAAAACATCAAGCAGAAATTATAGATGCACATTTTTTCCCCATCATTTCGTTTTTCCATGATAAGTGGAGAGCGCTGTACAGCACATCGCTTCCAAAGCATCCCTGAGGTGTACAAATGGGTTAATTGAGATCTGGTGACTGGGAAAGCTTTGCATATGATTCATATCAATTTAATGAAACGAAAAAAAACGCTCAGTGACCATTTGTGCCCTGTATGGAATAAATCTGCATTTGTTATATTTCACTCTTATAGGGGTTTTCATTTCAATTTGTCAGCAGTCTGTATATTCTCATTCTTAAAGTGCTTGATATATACCTCAACATGCGTGTTGCATTACGGGTTCTGAAATGCATGTGTGTGTGTGTGTGTGAAAGTGTGTCTGTTTTACTCTTGTTCTGGGGACCTATACTTTTTGGGGACTTGTCTTTATGGGGGACAAGATATAAGCCCCACTAGGGCAAATCATCACATGTTTTAGTAAAGTGTAGCCCTATTGGTACTGCTGTGTCACATGATAACAGTAAATCTGCTGATATGAAAGGTTATTTATTTTTACATTAATTAATGTGAGAAATTATATTATGTTTACCGACGGTCACAAATATGTTGAAACTTAGAGATAAAATGGAATACAGCTTTTTCTCCATGAGATTGCTTCATATCACCCACATATCATGCAGAGCGATCAATAAAAGTGACAAGTCCTTCCTCTTAGTCCTAAAACCATTTCTTCCCCGGAGGCTTGGAATTGTTATGACCTGAGGTGTGGATGCACATAAAAGAGTAAATGGCCCCTGTACATTGTCGTTATCTTCCGTTTCCTGAGGCAAATATTTGCAAGTTGACAATGACAAAATGCTGCGCTGCATTTTTAATCACAGGCTTTTCTCCCGCCATGACATTTCAATAAAGGCCAGTCTGTGTAAATGAAACAGCAAGGAGACATTTCTGGACAATTAAGAAGAAATACAATTCCGGCTGTTGTGAAAAAGCACAGATATAGTGTGTGTTTGTGTGTGTTTGTGGAGAGAAGGATACAGTTAAAGAAATATGGAGACTTAATGTTTGGAAAAATACAGTAATTCAGAAGTGGAGTTGTCACAGAAAGAAAAGAGTTGGTTGGTTGAGAGAAGAAGAGAACGAGTTTAATCTGTCATCTCATTAAAGCCTTGTTCTCTCTTCCTCTGTCAGAGACCCAGATGTGAAAATTACTCTGACTAAGAGAGTTTGAATGTTAGAGAAAACAATTTTTTACTCGCTCAGACATTAAAATGAATATCACTACATGTCTACAATATTATTCTCCTGTGAGCAAGGAAGTAAGGAACGAACCAAAAACAGAAATAAGGGAAGGAGGAAGGAGAGGGTGAAGGAAAGGGTGACAGTGAGCAAGGAGTTGGGAAGCACATAAGGAAAGAAGAAAAGGGAGAAGGAGCAACAGGAAGAAAAAAGAGAGAAATACAGGAAAGAGGAAGGACAGAGAGCATGAAAGGAAGGAAGTGAGTAAGAAATGAGGGAGGAAATTAGAAGGGAAAGACAGAAAGAAAAAACCATCAGTAAGGAAAGGAGGGAGGCAAGAGGGAAGGAAAGGAAGTCACTAATGAGTGAGGAAGGAAATAAGAAAAAAGAAAGCGGGAAAAACTGGAAAAAGAGAGAAATACAAGAAGGAGGAAGGAAAGAAAAGTGGATAGGAAGGAATGAGCGGAGGGTGCAAGTAAAGAAGTCAAGAAATAGGGAAGAAAGACAAAAAGAGAGAAAGCAGTGTATAATTTAGCTCCTCTAATCCTCTGCTCAGATATTATTCCTCCAGCTCTAATTTCTGCAGGTTCTTCTGAGTCCATTTGGTCTTTTTTTCTTTTCTTATCTGAGCTCCTCAATTTGTATCTCTCATCTCTTTTCTTTGCGTCGTACGGTTTTGATGTGGCTGCTTAACGCCGAACCAAAAAAAAGAAACAACGGCAGAGAGGTAGGGGGGGTGGGCGTAAAGACATGATAGGAAGAAACATGAAGAGAAGACATGGGATGGGAACATGAAAGTCAGACGATGGGAGAAAATAGATGTGAAGAGATATGAGAGATGAAAAGGGACACGGGATGAATTAGAGATAGAAGCATGGAGAGACGGCGGGTGGAGGAGTCGGGGGCTTGAGGGGTAGGGGTGCGTTCTATTCCTGGTGTCTGTGTGGCGCTGAAGACGGCACTGCCAATCACAGAAATGTCAGTGCATTAATCAGTTGTTTATGAGGCTCCATTATGACTCCTGCACACTGGGCAACAAACAGGCAGAGGATGCTGGGAAATGAAAGGGATCCGCAGAGACGCCCAAAACAATACATTTAGCACTTGAGAGCCCAGAGTTAACACAATGCTCACGGAGGAACAATGAATGTGCTAATTCACGCGCTCCTCGGAGAGACAGATGCAAAATGCCATCGCTGCATCGGCGGCTATATGATCACAGTTTGTTTTAACACCATGAGCCGGGACTTGACTCTGACAACAGGGGAGATTTTCAAGACCCGAGCAGCTTTTGTCAGAGTTTAAATATTGAATTGTAAATGTTTGTGCAGTGCGGCAAGGCATATATAACAGACACAAATATAATATGTAGCAATTCTTCATTAAAATGTCTATGATTCAACCTGTTAAATATGTTGTTGACTTGTGTACTTACATTATCCAAAATGTTTCCAACAATGTTCAAACCCGGAGTAAACAACAAGTTTGTTCAAGGTAACTTATTTCTTCATTTCTACATTTATATATTTTTCAATTCATTGTACATGTCTTCATTCATTTATACATTTCTACATGTATTTATTTATGTTTTTAATTCTGTATGCATTTATTAATACTTATATACAACATGAAACAAGTTCAGCAGTAATTCGTTTTTAATAATTGTTCTAGGGGCCTGACAGTTTATAAATATCTAAGTGTGATGATTTCTCAGTAGATTGAGGTTATGGTCAAATCTGATTGGACGCTGAACGTATGATGTTTGAGGCGAGCTGCTTGTGTTGTGTTTATTCAGCATGTCGTTGTCTGCATGAGTCCAAACTCCTTCTGCATGTTTTGTGTGTGATATAGTTTTTATTCTTTTGAGCATGTTTGTTGCATTTTAAACTGCTCATTGTTCTTCTGTTTGACCTTTTTATCTCAATGTACTTTCTCTTCTTCTTCCTTTTTCTTTTCCTCTCTTCATCCTGTGACCTGCAGAAACAATGCCTCTGTTAATGCTCGTGTTTCTCTTCCCATCAGGTCTCCCTCCTCCTTCTGCCATCGCTAAGAGAACGTTTGAAAGCCAGAGGCAAGCCTAACTACTTAAGCCATTTATATTCACTCATTTGAAATCATAATAATTAACTTTGACGATAAGAAAACGTTGTAAAACTTCTTGTGTTTCAATGTGTGATGTAACTTTTTATAGTTTATCATTTTGCAGATAAGAGCTTCTGATATTTTGTCCACCCTTAATATTTAACTGTTTAATGGTTAAAATATATTGAGTCTAAATACTTGTCTATGTACTATACCACTTTATTCTTTTTCTTCTTTCTATATTCTATTCATTTGTTTTTTTATTCAGGTTCAGGTGATGTTCGTCCACTCAGATCCACCCCTGCTCAGGAACGCACCGATTGGTTGGAGTTGATATGGACGTTTGCGGCCAGTCTGGTCGCTCCTGATGAGGAGGAGGAAGGTATTCACCAGCTAACTGAAACCCTCACATGTAAGAAGACATCACCTCACACCATTAAACCATCCAACAACGCAAATGATTAATACTAAATATCTTGAATAAGGTGTTGAGAGTTCTTCTATTTAGAAATGAATAATGACCACAAAGCTACAAGATCCTTTATATTCACTTAGGTTTGGCAAATCGCAGCCTAATCTGAGTATAGAGTAAAAATGACGCGTAAAAAAACTGGAAAATTTCGGTACTGTTCCGGCGATGGGTGGCGTCTGAGTAAAAATTGTGTTTTGTTTACGACACATTAAACTAGCATTGACCCTCTTAGTCAAATGCTCTCAAATCTCAATGTCTTTCAATTTTGACATTATCTACATGTACGACACCTCTTTATCATCCTAGATATTTGTATTCTCCCAGTTTCGTGTTAGAAATGTTATCAATATGCCCACTTTTGAGGTTTTTCAGTTATTTGTGCTGTATTCTCACAAGTGCTCATTCTGACATTTTCCAACGGGGCCGGCAAGGAAAGTTCCGGAAAATATAAGCAACTCTGGGAAAATGTCTGGATTTCTCAAACTCCTTCAATATGCTATAACCAGATGTTTCTATAGCAGATTCTCGTCATGATAACGCAGGCTGAGCAGATAACAGTACCGCTGGAGCTGTCAGAATGTATCACTCACTGACTAACAGAGTTAGAATGATTACTTTACCCTTTTAACTCCAAGAATTTTAAAAATGCTGTAGTTAGAAAATAAGCTTTTAACATGAGCTTCTTTATTCAATCATCATAAGCAAAATTTCATAAAAAGTGTCAAAAAACTTGACCTCTGGCCCTAATGCGTTTCACAACACTAGATCTCATTCAGACTGACAGTGAGTCGCAGATTGATACTTACTGCAAGGGACAGAGAAGTAGTTAATTCCCAGTGAAAAGGTTCAGGGCCAAAACAAACAAAGAAATGAGAGAATCATCCCCAAACACAGGCAGCCTGGTATTTATCACTTGTGTGTTTCAGTAATATCAGCAAAGAAAAACGTCTTTTGCAGTTTTCTTTATGTAAAGATTGTGTATTTTATCTGTGGGACATTTACAATCAGTAGTTTGCATGTGTATCATCCTTCCTCCACTAACATAAATACCTGCGGCAAAAGGGATTGATGAACTACAGGGACTGATGAATGTTTCCTTTTCTCAGCTTTCCACTCTGAGGAGCTCTAAAAGAGAGGAGTGCCAAGAGAGGGCGGAGACAGACGAGTTTGGAATGAGGACGAGATGGCGAAGAGGGGACGAGTGCGTCCGACCCAGATGGAAGACAGAAAGTAGAGAGCTGGAGAGGAGGATCAGGATGTAAAATATTTCACAGCAATCATTCTGTCTTTCTCTCTAACTGGATGATTTGATTAATTAAAAACTGCCAATTTAATTTAACCCCCTGGCTTCGTTTTCTTCTCCGACTGATGGAAATCTTGTGAGCTGTTAGAAGATTTCAGTGGAATCTCAGATGCCTCAAGTGGAAACATTTACTGATGCTTGAGATGTAAGATGAAAGTTTTTAAACCCAAGATATGTTACTCGGTAAAAGTCCATATTAGATTATTCCTCATTGAATTACATCAACAGCCTGTGAGGAGGTTCTCTGAGGTAAGTTCATGTTCCATTAAACTCATACTATATTTATATAAGATGTCACAGTGGTCCAGTGGTTAGCACCATAATGTCACAGCTAGAAGGTTCTGGGTTGGAATGCAGGGGTCGGCAACAGGGCCTGAGTCCCTAAAACACGAAGGTCCAAGTTGTGTTAAAGATTCCTTGTATATGTGCGAGTGAAGTATTGGGAGAGAACCAGCGTGTGGCAGTTAATAGATCCACCCCTCTTCCCCCTGACATAGGGACCCAATCACACAGGTTATGAGCCGACAGCAGCAAACTGCCGGGCAGGAAGATGAACAGTGATGCCGGGAGGCAGCAGACATGGAGCAGATAAGGACCACCCTCCCTGTAGTGGGCCCCCTCCTGTATCGGACTGGGTGACTCCAACAGGGAGCTTGAACGTAAGAAGTAGATGATGGTGGGTAAGAGAGACAAGACCTATGTCATATGAAGAAATTTCAAGAGATCCCAGAATGACTGACTCTTCCTCATAATTGAAGATAACTTGAAGTAGCCGATAATAACCCTGGCAACGTCAGGTTTTCTCTCAAACTACAGGCAGAGACTGTAGATAAGAGTATTTGCCAAAGCTAAGATAAGGTTAGCTCAGTTAAATGTTGGTCTTGTTTGTAGTTTTATTACGTCATGATATATCTGTATCATTGAGACACTACAAAGTCTTGAATTCAGATTATTATGTTTTGCGTAATGGAGGCACAACATCAAATGACAAAGCCTTCCTGAGTCTACCACATGACTTTTGCTCCCCCACAAAGTACCAGGTTAAATAAATGTCATCCACCATCGTCAGTGCCTGAGACAACATTTGTAAAAGTCCAAGTTAAAACCTGGATCCCAATGAACATCATCCTCACGGCTGCAGACACACTCTCTTCTACCTGTCCTCTCTTATTATTGTTTTCCTCAGGCTCAAACAGATTGAACCGTATAATTTACTAAATGTAAATAAGGTAGATTCATTCCTAATTAAAACAAGCTGGCTTGCAATCAGCATTGTGGGACTGTGTGGTTGGCGTAATGACTTTATCATGAAATTAAAATTAAATTACAACGCAATCATAACTTTATAATGGCTCTAATGGGTTTCAACCACATTGTAGTGATGACACCAGTGTGGCAGAACATATCTGTGATCGCACAGGGAGTTGATCAGTGAATTACATCACATCACATTATACAGTATCATCTGTTGAGCACGCTGCTTAGCAAGAGCTTTTAATTGAAGTCATACCAGGCAGTCTTTCTTATAACACAAGATGTCTGCTGCCTGTTGAAGATCAGGTTACGCAGGATTCTTTATATACCCCGATACAGTCAGGAGGGAACATGAGCGAAAACCTTGAATAAAGATATACAGCAACATGGTCATGTAAATCTCCTTCAGAAGCTTGATAAGATGAGAATATGAAACAACACAACATACTCTAATACTCACACACAGTCGAATTACAGTTTAAGTAAATTAGTAGTAAATCAACAGATAATGGTTTAGCACAGGTTTACGGGGAAAATGAGAGGAATTATTTGACGTGTTGGGAAATAGAGATCTGTTTTCTTGCCGACTAATGATATCGGTGTCATGTCTGTAAAGTAAATGTGACACCAGTTAGCTTAGCTTAGCATAAAGATGACAAATGGGGTAAACAGCCCTGGCTCTGTCCAGAAGTAAATCAGCCTATCAGCACTTCTGAAGCTCACTGACTAACACATTATAAATGACTCAATGCACACAACCCAGAATAAACTGGAACCAGAGACTGCTCAATCAAAATATACACAGATGTTATTTACAAAGCATGACATAAAAAGCTTATCTAGATATAATAATGCAGGTCACAATCAAATTGAGATGGGAGCAAACTGCACAACACAAATCTAACTCATTCCACTCACTCCCACCATAACGAAGCAGAAAAGCCACACAAGAAAATAACACACAATGAGACAGGGATTGGCTCCTCAGATGGTGCTCTTGACAAAAACAAAAACAAAAATGTATACTGTATGTACACAAATGAAAACTTTACATGCATGTCACAAAAAATTACAAATAAATATTATACCTAGAATATTATATCTATCAGTTGACTGAAAGTCTACCTCCTCCCCTTCCATATCCACGTAAAAACTTTAAAATAAACTAACCAATACAAATTCCATTATATTTAACTCAGCCCATAAAACGATAAGTAGATGTGCAAAGTATAATATTGATATAAATACAATTTAAATGTGTGGGAGTTAAAAATGTGTAAAATTATGACCATGTGGCTACATAGAAATTATGCTTAATTCAGGCTGGTGGAATTAAAATCAAGGAATTAGCAAGGTATAATGCTATTACAAAATAATAATAATCTCTAATAAACTTAATATACATTATTTATATAAAATAATATGACAACTCATATAAGTACACATCCTTTATATATAGAAACTCTTTTGTTCTGTATTTGGTGCACTACAGACTACAGAATAAAAAGGTGTGGTGCCATGTGAAGAAGGCTCCTGTTAGAGAAGGTCCCTGTCCAGACAACATGCTGGGCTGTATCCTTGTACAGGCCAGGACGTGCTGGCAGAATTATAACTCATCTGACCTGGAAGAGACTCCTGCAGCTTCCCTGTGTAGAGCTGCTCCCCGGTTATACGTCTCAAATACACAGTCGAACCCACAACTCTAGCAAAGTGTTTAACCTTCAGAAAAAAATTATATATCAGCACAAAAGTCTTTGAAATGCTTTAAAACCCATTCTGTGATAGCTCATTTTTATAAGCAGGGTTCTTCAACCTGTCTACTGAAAAGAGACAAAAGAAAAACTGCTGTGTCAGCTGTTATAGTTGTGACTGGAATCTACCTTTTTACCGAACTAACTGAAGATCAACATCCATTGTTGGGAATTTCATTACGGGCATCAAAATGTAAATGGTACTCGATGTCATCGACAAGATCATTTAATGGAGTACGGACGTTTATCTTGGAGTAATTGACAAAAAATATATATAAGACACACACACACAGACACACACCTGCCTTTAGATTCCCGGCAGTAGGAGCCATGAATAATGGATCCTAGCTTTTCCTGGCCTGAGGGAGAAGCTTTTAAACATAATTTGTTGCTTTAATTTATTTACACAAACTGGCTACCCTCACCCTCGGGCTAGGTGCTTTACACACAACTGAAACACACAGATGAGGTGTGGGCAACCACACACACAGATAAAATGCACATGACACACACACACACACATCTATGCCACGAATGAGACATACACGTATGTGCAAGTTAATCACAAGCTGTCTGTCTATCACATTCACAAAGTGTTAGTGTTTAATATTCAATGAAGGTGTAGCGATAACAGATTCCACCATCAGTCTACTGTAACTATCTGCGTCTCTGAAGTATATTCATGGAGGTTAATTGTTAACCTCAATGTAATTCATATCTCAAAAATATATATGCATATATTGAGCGTTGAATCATTTTTTTGCACAGCAATAGTCTAGTGAATATCAACATGAAACTTAGTGTTGTTAAGTTGTTTCTGAAATTTTTTTATCTGATTTGTTGAACTCATCTTCATGTCCATCAACACATAAAGTTGTCTGTGGGCTGAATTCGGAGCAGATTAATTTATATTTTGAACAACCCAGACACATTACGTCATAATACAGGGGAACACATCTGTAATAACGACTACCGAAGTATTAGTGTCTGATTTTCTGTCTAATAATTTGTTTTACCCAGTGTTTGACAAGAACCAAAATACCACCACGGTGAAGTAATAGTGTGTAAGTCAGGATTTTACTTGGCAGCTGCAGGAATAACAAGTTACACACTGACGAAAGCTGAACTAATGATCCAATGATGTGGAGCGTTCTTTCTTCCTCTGTTGCACATATAGTTCTTAACCCCGTCTCCGTGGTGACAAGTTCAGACATCAGCAGCTGTTGGAGGCTGTCGGGTTGCCAGGTCAAAACTGTCGTCACAGCTGTCGTAACGGGAGGTTACTATAGCTTCTGATGGTGTGTGTGTGTGTACTTTTCTTTCATAGTTGTGAGGACATTTTAAGTATACAGAGGAAAGAGACTAAACGGAGCAGTACCACAGGGAATTATGGGGGGCAGTGCAGCCAATAATTCATGTGGGACGATCATCTGACACGAGGAAGAAATTTCAACAGTGGCAAAAACTTGCTTTAAGCTAATTCTTAAGAATCACAACTCCTCCACTTTCGCAATGTTTGTTGTCAGAAAGTCCCGACTCAGCACTGCTCTCTAGTGGATACATTGCTTAACAATGATGCCAACATAAAAAAACACATGGAAATATATATGCGTAGTGACAGTTACATAATTGAAACAGTCGTATCTCTTTTCTTACCTAGAGGAAACATGAGTAAACCTTTGGGGTTATGCAGTCAGTTGTGATGGTTAAGGTCAGGTGGCTAGGTATAGCACTAAGTTAATGATGGTCCTTGCAACTATGGAAAGACAAGAACGTGTGTGTGTGTGGCAAAGTCATCACTGAACTCTGAACTATCCTACCAGACAACCAGCAACACAACTGTCAAGCACTCGTGCTGCTTTGAGATATATTATTCATGTTTTTTCATCCGGTTCACACACATATATAACACAGTTAGTACACACCATGTAGCTGCACAGGTCTCAATCTCTATTGATGTTTTGGTTTTGACACAGCAGCATTTTTAATGTGTGATATCTTCCACTCCGGGGCATCTTCTAAATCCAAAACAGATTTCAGGATCAGCGGTGCCACCAGCCTTTGATCACACTCACCCCGTGATGAGATTCATGTTGCCAAAAGTCTGGAGTGTGTTTACACACAGTGTTTACAGCACTCCGGTTAGCCGCCCCCTGATCCCACTGAGTTCTTACGCACAATAAGCTGTTTACTGTAAATGCATCTTCATATCCCCATCATTAATAATTCCTCGGATGGTAATATTGCACAGAACACGGCGCTATAAGCACAAAAGCCAACATTTGGCTTCATGATGAGTTTGCAGGAGGCTGAACTCTGGCCAGTGTTGCAGAGGCAGACTGCTGCTTCTGTTATTAATGTTCCAGCAGGAGATTTGTGGACTTTTCCAAAGATGAACGACCTTATTTTAGGTTATTGCACAAAAAATATTTAACCCTTTGATATGATTCTTGAATTTGAGTTTTTACCTATGACCGTTTATTCGTTGGTTGGTTTGTATAATTGTTTGTAAGCAAGGTCAAATACAAACCCCTGGAGGATTTCCAGGTGATTTGGTGAAATGTGGGCGTGGATCTCTAAATCATTCAGCCGTCTATTTCTTCAACATTCAAGGACAGGTTGTTTTCTCAAACATTTTAGTAAATTTCTTAGCTACGGAGCAAAAGGGTCAGGCGAGAATTTTTCTGCAAATTAAATTTTTTCTCTTGCAGCTCTTTTGAGTTACCTCACAATATTCTAACATTATCAATCTACTGCATACTGCAGAAAAAGCAAAACTAACCGTCAAAATATTCTCTTTGTGATTCTTACTCCGTACTCATGTTTAGAGGACTGATATTTGCTAGTTACTGCAGATCCCCAAAAATATCCAGATCTAGTGAAATTCTGATGTGGTTTAATGAAGGGACTGTTGGGCCTTGGTGGTGGGATGAACTCTACTGAGGGACATTGTAGTTATATTTATATATTTGCGAAAGCAGCTCTTGTTTTACATACTAAATCTCGGACAAAAGTAGTTAGGTCAAAGGTTATGAATCAGTAATTATTGTTTGTTAAAGAAACTGAATGTGTCACAATTACTAATATAATAGTTGGAGAGAAGTAACACAATATCTTTAAATTGAATTGGTTGATTGTGACAGTGAAGACAAGACTCCAGGAAGTTACCGCACGCAGCCAAGAAATACACAGGTTCCCTCTAAATACTCACAACCTGGCCGCTGTACATTGTGGTTTTTAAACATATCAAACAAAACTTGGTGAGTTGTGGATTCCCTGGTTGACAGAGTTTGTTTCTTCCAAAGTAAACCTGTGGCTGACTGTTTCCCCTCCTCTAATCTTTATGTGAAGCTTAAGGCAACCAGCTGCTTGGCTTCAGCTCTGTTTTTACTGGAGGAATATGAGATGAGAAACAATCTTCCTATCTGACTCTCAGCATGAAAGCAAATAAGCATATTTCCACGAAATGTCAAACTGTGTCTTTAAAGGGACGGAGAGTTGATGTTTTAATGGAGCCTGACAGTGAAAAGGGTGATGTGAGGTCAACCTGAGGGGAGCTATTTCAAGGGTGGACACAACTTCTAATATTTGCAATCATGTGCATATGTGAGTGTGTAGTCAAATTAATGACTGTGGCGTAAAACACTGCCCAGCCTGGGAATGCAATGAATATAACGATGAATAAAAGAATCCAGAAGAGCCGAGCTTTGCAGACAGTGAACTAAACATGCACAGAGTAGAAGCCATGTATTGTTTTTAAAGAGGGACGACACGTCTCCACATCCTCGAGACGTAATAATCTGACTATGGGAGCCGACATTTTGACATCATTTGCAGCCAGAGACTGTGCGGTAGTGATGGAGCCACGGTATCTGGGTCCTGCATGTCGTTATCATCATATAACGTTTCACCCAAAACAACAACTTTAAAACCAAGTCCCAAACTGAGTTGTGAAGACAGAAAATATCCTGGATGCGAGCGTTGCCATCTTTCACATTTGGAGACCGAGTCAGCACAGCAAGCGATCGGGGGATGATTCTGATATACTGCACTGCTGATGCACACTCTCAACCAAACCCTGAGTCAGTCCCAGCTGAGCTCAGTCTCAGTTTAAAGAACTTCTCAAAATGACAGATGTGTACTTATTTTAGTTTGATCCATGTCCCATCCACTAACATGGAGAAGGTTGTATTTATGTCTTATACTGTAGCCAGCCTCCAGGGGGCAAATGAAAGGATTTGTCTTCATTTTTGGGGAGCTGTCATGTCGACCATCTTTATTTACAGTTTACGGTAGAAGCACAGAAAATGCAATGCAGTATATAAAAGTTTTTCTTTGTTCCAACTCACTCCGATTCTCTTCATCTGTTCCTTTGCATGTTGTTTTAATTAGAAGGGATTGGTCGTGCTTTAGCTGTATCACAGCCTCTTTGATGTAAATTATAATTTTCCAGTTAGGAATCCTTGTTCTATATCGATACTTTGGATCCATTTTAATCTTCGCACAGATTAATTTGACATCGTGGTGCAATCTATTTAAAAGCACAACCCAGCCCTCTGCAGCACAGCACAACACTAGTGTGTTCTCTGTTTTCTAGAAACAAAATAATAAGACAGATGTTGTCGCATTATATTCACAAACAGAATTCAGATACGAGTCCTGCAGGCCAGTGTTTGTCAGAGAAATGAGGAGGATGTTTAATTCGCGGCTGAGGTTTGTCAACCTGAGAGCCCTGTTCTGTCATCACAGCACTGAAAGGTAATCTGGTTCTCCATGCTGCTGTTGTGATCAAAGAACTCACACTCCCATGACTATCACACACAACAACCCACACAGACACAATGAGGCTCGACATACATACACACACACACGCGCAAAGACATAATGTGGCTCGCACATTCATACACAAACACACACAGACCCAAAGACAAAATGAGGCACGCACACAAACACACACACACACATGCAAAGACACAATGAGGCAAGCGCAAACAAACATACATACACGCACACACAAGCATACAGACACATGCAAAGAAACATCAAGCAGGAACAAGCACACACACACACACACGCACACACACACACACACACACATATACACAGTAAAGGCACAACACACAGACACAAATACCGTACACATGCATTCAAAAGGAGTTAACCCAATCCTTGCGACTTACATTTAAACATACACTCACCCCATGCAAAGGTATATCACACAGACAACAATACTAGTGCACTCACACAGACTTAACGGGACATACACACATGCAAAGACACAATGACGCAGGCAAGCACACGCACGCACAGTCTCTCAAAGCAGCTGCAAAACAGAATCCAACAAGAGATCATTTCAAGTTGCACCGAAAAGAAAATGTATTTTATTTTCTAACATTTCAGCTTCTCAGGGGTTTTGTAACAATCCCACATTTCACCCAGAACTATGAGACTGTTGGCAGCAGCGTGTAGATCTAATGTTTTCATTAATTTGTTTTGTTTGAAATAAATAAAGCTGTGGCTCAGGCTCTGGCTCCGTAGTGGTTTCAGAACGTGCACAGATGACCGTCTGAAATTAAACAAATGCTGGAGTTGTGACAGCAGAGGGATTTGCAGCTAGGCTTCAGAAAAGGTGAGCCCAGTTAAGGAGGTGGTTGTATTTGAGTGGCTGTTAAATGACATTTCCTACCTTTATGCACACATTAGTGTTTTTAAAAAACGTGCAGTATACAACCATCAATCGTCGTTGCAGCCCACAGCATCCACTGTACCAAACCCCCACCGGCCTTCCTCACGAGGGACTCTAACCAGCCCTCCTTTCATGCTTTAGTCACCCCGCCAGGACTGCAGCAACATCCCTCCTGGCTCAACTCCCAAAGCACTCTTTAGCCCTTACATCCAGCAAACACACACACACAGCCCGCAGTCCCACCGCCGGTTCCACCCGGCTGTTTGTATCGAATACAAAACTGCGGCGCGCTCAAACCTCCAGGCCTCGAGTCTGGTTGTGCACGTCAGCCTCTGTGATCTGCATTCTTTCGCTACCTGCCACTTAGCTTTCCTCTCCCTGCGGCAGGATGGCTACCCCCCCCCTTCATCTACCCCCACCTCCTCCTCTCTAAAGGTGGAATGACTTGACTCCAGACAGATCAGCTTAGTCATTCCCCATTTCCCACCGTATAAGCCAAAGACCTGTCGCTTCAATAAATACATCACGTCACCTCAGACTTACATCTCCTATTTTTCATACATATACATATTACTTCTTCCCTCTTCTGCCTCCTCAGTAAGTGCATTTGGGAGAGGGGATCAGGTACAGGTTGTGCTTACTGTATAAAAAAGAGATGCAATTGCAGTGACAGGTAAGATTGAAGTGATTTAACTATTCACCTAAAAACATTCTTTGTTTTTTCCTTCCTTCCTGGGGACTTCAGTCAGAGGATGCTACAGGGCGAGCGAGCTCCAAAGAGAACGGGGGGGAAAAGCACAAGCGGGAGGGAGAGATAATGAGGAGGGGCAACACTGAGACAGTGGAGAAGACATTGAGTATGATAAATTGCCAGAACTGTACAGACTGAGCAGCTTGGTGTTCCGTTTCAGCAACTCGGCGCCCGAACATCTCACATAGAAGCTGGTAGACAGCGTCAGGTAAAACACTCATTGTATATATATTCAATAAATGAAGATTCAAGATATGTAAATGAAACAAACCCTCTTGTATCAGGGATGAGTTGGGACGGCAACTAAGTTTTCTGTCACTTTGTGAATAATTGTACATTTTCAGTCATACAAAATGAAGAAATCAACAGGTTGAGTCAAGGAGATATATATTTAACATTTTTGGTGTCAGTCACTGCTTTGGTCCAGACTGAAATGTCTAGAAACGCACTGATTGGGCTGCAATGCATATTTGTGAAGGTATTCTTGATTCTCTGAGGATAAATCATAACAATTTAGAAAATTTAAAGTCAATTCCAATTTAAAACATTTCCCATAATTTTGTTAAATACCTCTGTAAGTTACTACACGTCTGCTGCACAAAGAGCTGTTCACCTTTTTATTCAAAGTCCATTGAAGCTTTACTCGAGCTGAAGTTTTTTACTATAATGAGTTGTTGTTGTTGTTGTTTTGTCGCAAACACACTGTTGTTGTGATTGCCAATTTCACTTACATTGATGAGTCCCAGCCGCTGCTCGTACAGCTGCATTATGTGTGTCCAAACTGCTCCAAGTTCAAAACTGCAGTCGGCCGAGAGTCCCGTAACATTACACAGGGCGAGGATGAAGCAGGTAAGATGAACAGTTCTCTTTAGATGTGAATCACATATACTCAGAAGTTTCTGGAATTAGTAAATATAATATATGAAAAAAGTTGATTAATGTGATCAGCCCTTTTCAAATAAACAAATAACAAAAATGAACAAATGATCTGCATGTTGGCATTATCATTGGAAACCTTTAGCCACGGTGATGTTAAAATTTAGCTGAAAGCATTAGAGTGCCTAGATGACTTAATTGATCGACTAATCTTTAGTAACTAACATGTTCATGTACTTAAAGCTCATTATTGGCATTATTTGCATTAAGGTTAGCTTTACTGATTAGAACGCTAAAATGAGCTTGTTTGGAACTTTTCTTGGAGCAATCTTCTTATTGAAGCTGTGTGGGGTTTGGGTTTCACATTCTTACTCATTCTTTAAACATAGTTTAACATAATTAAAATGTTTTGCCGCATTGTGCATCACCCTGTGAATGGATGGAAACGGGAACAAATGTGTGTGGGAATGAGCCACATCTATTTTACTGCTGTTACGTAACCCACCCCCATCAGCCCAATTCAGTCAGTGCTCAGAGAAAGAAGGGGAGTCTATTTAATCAAAAAAGAGTGTCACATTAATTCAGACAAATTTAAGCAATCTAGTTTTCTAATAAAGCTGTCATATTTGCATCCTGTGACTTACACTCGCCATCGTTTTAGATTAATTCCCGTCACAACCCTTTGATTTATGAATGCATAATAACTGAGGGCAATGTCTGTGACTGTGAGAGCGAGAGAGTGAGTGTGTATGTTTGTGTGTGTGTGTGTGTTTTTGTGTGTGTGTGTGTGTGCGCCTACGAAGCCTTGACTTTTAATCTAACATGTTGCTTCTGCCAAGATGAGAGAAAAATCACATTCTTACAATAATTGTCCGTGTTAAAAAGGAAAGATCAGAGCGGTGGTGTGAAGGCGCACGGCCAGTTGCATCATCGGTTCCCCGTTTTACAGCAGCCTCTCATCTTTCCTTATCTCACGGCCGTCTGTTTGAAAGCACTGGACACCGAAGGATGTCTTCTCTCCACTTGACATTGTTCGTCTTGTAGGCATTCACAGTTTCTGAATGAAGACTTTGTCTGAAGAAAGGTTGACATCTGCTCTATCCGGTATACACGGATATTAAGAGGATTTGTGTCTGTAACCCGGTGCTTCAAGGTGTTCCCTCTCTTTGCGGCAGCTGTGCAGAAGAACATGCGAGGCTTTCTCTGTGGAGACTCACTACAATTATGGACTGTAAGTCACATTTTTGATTATCCTTTGGTTTTTAGTGACTGTACTGGAGTGGCAGCGTTTTCTTCTGTTACTATTCCAAAGTATTTGGATTTTATGCACGAAAATATAAGACTTCCTCCATCAAAGCAACTGGTTTGATAAGTGCGAGTCAATTCCACCTCCTTGAAGGAATATTATCAGGAAGACATCACTCCAGCTTGTCAACTCATCTGTTGTTGCTAAATGACTTGAGGTACATGCTCTCACATCACTGCAAAAAGTAACTGAAGTGCATACAAGGGGCTTCTGGATGCACATCATCCTGTGTTCATAACTCAATGCAAACTCAACAGGTCAGATACAACATAAGAAGTCGGAGCTCATCTGCAAACATGTCCGCTGATGTCAGTTTGCTTTGCGTTCACCTTTTTGTGATCCTCCATGAGGACAGAGATGATGGAGCAGACAGAGGGTTCATCTTCAACTGAGCAAACATCTAAAACCAGAGGACTTTGTGCTCGGAGAACTGTGCTCTCTGAGGCAAGTAGAGAGTTTGGGCAGATTTGAGCCAACGTGAGTCTCGACCATCTTAATGATGAACTAACCAGCTCCTCAGGGAGGCTCCATGCATTCCTGACTTTTGGGCGCATCTCGTAGAAGCTTGGTGTTTACTGGATGATCCCAGAGCTTGGATTAAAATGAAGACAGATTGCACAGTCGCTGTCAGAATCAGAATCAGAATCAGAAGTATTTTATTTTAAGTAGGTTTACACCTACAAGGAATTTGTTCAGGTTATTGGTGCATACAATGAACATAGAAACATACAAATAACAGTCATGTCAGTCAATGTCTTTGCCCTTCAGGAAATTAGTTATTCTGAGTTTTGCTCATTAGTAATTGAAGTTGTGAGCAGAATATAGAAATGTATCTTTATGCCTTTTGGGAACAAAATTAATGAAAACAAATCTACTTCAGTTGTGAAGACACAGAGAATGTGTAACATGCTTTTATCTCTTGATAACTGCAACAGCCTTTATTAACAGTCTGAAGCAAAGAGCTATTGATTGGTTCTGGATCACACAAGTCTACTGGGAGGCTTTTTAAACCAGAATCACACTCTGTGGCTGTCATGTGGTTTGTTGTCATGTTGTAATCATGTGCTTTATAAAAATAAAGTTATACTATAATCCAATTTAAATGAATCAGAAAAAAACTTTTGTTTGATCTTATTTCTGTTCCTCTCAATCTCGTTGAGATGAGGCGCAGAGAAAGTTCCCCCGGGTAAGAAATGCCCCAGATGTCATGTGCACAGTTCCCGCCAGCAGCTTGTTCTCTTCATACATAGGAAATGCTGCAATGGTGGTCTACTTCCTGTCAGAGTTGAAATGCCAGATTTCTGTGTGAGCAAGAAATTAATTTTCCTTCTAATTTAATCGTTCTCATGAGATTCTCTATACATCTCCACTGATTGAACTGATATGTGTTGCCGTCCTGCCCACTTAATAATTTGTGCTGGGCATATTTATTGTAAAAGACATTTGTACTCGATCAATGAAGCACCCTGAGCAGGCTGCCAGAAAAGCAAACTACCAACACAATCACATTGGAGAACATGCAAACTCCACAAAGTATAAGACACTGGGATTCGGACCAGGAACCATCTAGCTGTGAGGCAACAGTGCCAGCCACCACTTCACCATGCTGCCCAACCAGTCATGTGATCCGGTCAATCATAAACATGACCAGCAAGTGAGAATGACACAAAGATGGCCACTGCTTGTAAAGCATGTGAGCTGCACAGGAAGAGCGCTAAGCCGTTGAAGGAGCAGTTGCACATGTTCAGTGGTGCATGTCATCACGTACAGAGCAAGCGACGCAGAGCGATCTGCACAAAACTGTCTCATATTCCATCAGCATACATGACGGAGACTAAGAAGCACCACCGGGAGCTGTCTGGCCCCCTGAGGAAAGTCTGACACAGGAGAGAAAAGCCCTTCACTCACTGACAGTGTCACAACTCCGAGGAAAAACACACTCAGCTTCCAACACTTGCAGACAAACTGCTGAGTGACTTTCAGACTTGGATTTTACATCGCTCCTCGCTTCTCTTTATTCTTCAGCATCGTCATCTGTGATGCTGTGTGTTTGGAAAGAACAGAAAGTTTGTCTGAGAAGAGGAACTGACTGAACTATAGACTCACTCATTTCAGGGAGAAACAGATAAATACACACAGTGCACACACAATAGACAGGTACACCCATGACAGGACAGACATATGAGACAAACTCAGATTCACCCAGGGCATGCCCCATAATGGTAGCGAGAGGTGGCGAGAACCTAAAAAGCATGTGATCCCTTTGCAGAAAATGTCTCCAACACACAGTTTGGTCTTTGTCATGCTCCCAATTTGTGATCTTGATTTTTACAAGCAATCATATAGTCACATTTTAATGCAGCACAAACTTTATAGATTGGCGAGTAAGTCATTATATAATATGAAACATAATATATAATATAAATATTAAGTCTTGCAGTAGTTTATCACTGCATCTGTCATGTCTGTCAGTTTAGTTTGTGTATTTCTGCCTCTGTGTTTTCCGTTTCCTGTTTTATTTTGTAGTCTCTGTTCCATGTGGGTTGTTTCTGTCTTCACTTCCTGTCTTGGTGATTGTCTTTCTAACTCCTCATGTGTTGCACTTGTGGCCAATTACCCCTGCCTTCCCTGTGTGTATTTAAGCCTCTGTCCTTCCCCTTGTCGGTGTCGGGTTGTC
The DNA here is from genome assembly GCA_038501795.1 of Pseudopleuronectes americanus. Lineage (NCBI taxonomy): Eukaryota > Metazoa > Chordata > Actinopteri > Pleuronectiformes > Pleuronectidae > Pseudopleuronectes > Pseudopleuronectes americanus. The sequence goes on along the minus strand of CM076734.1, from coordinate 9,230,723 downwards.
TGTTCTTCATGCCTTGTTCCATGTTCCTGTTTTTTTCATGCTTTGTTCCATGTTGCTGTTTTTTTCATGCTTTGTTCCATGTTGCTGTTTTTTTTCATGCTTTGTTCCATGTTGGGGTTCTCGCTCTGTTCCATGTTGCTGTTTTTCATGCCATGTTCCTGTTCTCGCTGTCTTGCTGTTCTTGCTCTACTTGCTGTTTTGCTTCCTCTGTTTCTCCAGTGTTTCTTGTTCTTGTGCTTGTGCTTGTTCTTGTTCCTCTGGTCGTTCTGGTGATTTATGTTCCATGTTGCTGTTCTGTTCTGCGTTCCTGTCCAGCCCTGTCCTGATCTCCTGATCCTCGTGCAAGCTTCCTTGTGTTTTTGTCCTCTTGTTCTTGTTCATGTCTTTTCAGTGTTTCAATTCCTTTAGTGTTTGTTCTGTTTTTGTGTAGTTAAAGCCTCATTTACATTAAATAATATTTTGTTAAACTATCTCTGCTCCTGGGTCCACCTAACTTCCCATAACCCTGACAGCATCCACACACAGAGTCTGTTAAGAGAAAGTAGGATATAATTTCCTAAAGCCTAACAAAATTGTCAATATTATGAATAATGTTACAATACTTCCCATGACGTATTTTTTTTTAGTTGTTGCACTATTCCTGTTTGCACTTCTCTCATCCTATAATCCACCATGTGACAAAGTTGACTTTGCCTTTGACTTGAAAAATTGTACAATGCTGCCCTCTGCTGGTTACATTCGACATGGGAACATACACTTGTTACGGAGATGATATATATCTGGGTAAACAATGACAGTGTTTATAATACTAATAATCATACAAATCAAAATAATTAATTATAATAATAATATGACACCGGAGGTTCACCATGAAGTGAACGCACCCCCATTGACCAATGATCGTTCGCAGCGTCGTTAACACATGACGCAGGTCGACATTCTAACTTTCACTTTCTCTTCTGTCTTGACTGTCATGGTCAGACTCACATTCTGCTGAAACACTTGATCGCCAACGAGACGAACCCTTGATGCTTTAAACTTATTGGACAGTTATTGGTTATTGATTATTCTTATATCATATATATATATGATATATTGATTATATTCTTATATCATATATAAGAATATAATCAATAATCACTTATTGAAGTAAATTATCTGTCGCGTGACTCGGTTCAAAAAGGTCAGTGTTTCTTTTTCCTTTTACCGGGGAGAGAAAAAGAGAGAGAAAGAGGGTGGGAGAAGGGGGAAAGAGGGAGAAAGAAAGGGGGGGGCGGGGGGATTAATGAGGGGAGGAAGAGGGGGAGAAAGCAAGGTGGGAGGAAGAGGGAGAAAGGGAGGGGTGAGGGGGAGGGAGGAAGAGATGGGGAGGTGGATATAGAAGGACAGAGTAAGAGGGAGGACAAAGAGAAAGGGAGGAAGACTTGAACAGAGAGGTTCATTTTTCTAAAAGTCCTGTTATTTATCCGTTTGTTTTGTTTGTTTTTTCTTCAGGTGCAGTCATGGGAGATTTACTGAAGGAAATACAGATCATGTACCCCAGAGGCAGCAGACGTCCTGAAACGTGAGAGAACTTTTCTAACATGCATATCCACAGGAAACACACACACCACCACCATACTGACCAAAATGATATTATCAATATTTTGTAAATAAGTCCAGAAAATCTAGCAGATGCAAGTAACCCAATATATTTATTAGAAGTAAAAATAGCATAGCACCACATAACAACACATTTGCTAAATTAACATTTAAGAGTGTAGACTTGAGCTTGCTAAGGAAGTCACTTCTGAAGATTATGCTAATGATGAAGACGGTACATTAAATAGCCTGCTGCTTCTTCTGCCACATTTCTAAGACACAAAACTAATACAGGTTGCCATGGCAATCATGGTAATTAAAGGTAGATCAGCTCCACCTTATAGTCAGAACTTGACCACAGTATATAGTGAAGCTGGAAGCAGCTCCCTCGCTGTAGCTTTATTGTACAAGCACCAGTCAGGGTTTAGTCCTCCCTCAGAGACACTTGAACACCTGAAAGGGAAATTCAAATGGACTGATTTTGTAACATTATCAACAAAACTACCTGCTCAACACCTGTGTACTGTATTTATATATAGAAGCAGGTTTTGAAACCGACAGTGACATCCAGTCACTGACTCGAGAGGACCTGCACGAGCTGTTACCCTGGACGCAAGGATCTCAGACTGAGAAAGGACGTGTTTGAGATGATTCAAAAATCGGTGAGTTAACAGGTTATAAGAGGTTGTGATGAAGAAGAGCTAAGTAGAGATACATGACTTGGGAAACTAGTAACCAGGAATAATAATGATGAGTAGAATGCTCGATTAGTATTATTTCTGTTGTATTGTTTGCGTTTCAGAGGCCACCAAATATGCTGCTAAAAGAACTGGAAGAGCTGCTAAATAATTTGGCCCACCCTGTAAGTAAACATGGTATTTCTAACACTTTCACTTTTGTTTTGGCCTGTGTGGTGTGTAAAGTAACTATGTTGCCTTTCAAATTCTAACATCCTCAACCTATACCCTCTGCCCTCCAGCTGCCCACATTGACCCTGGGGATCTTCATCGCCCACGTTCGTTTCATTAATGAACAATTGATAAATGTGCTGCAACTCTGTAATGATAATGTTGACCTAATGAAGAACAACACAATGCAGCAGGACTCAAAAGCTGAAAAAGGTCATACTTCTGTTTTATTTTGTTGTCTATGTATCTTAAGTGCGTGAGAAACCTCATCATTAACAGGAAGAAGCAATATTTCAGTTTCATGTTTATAAACATTATGTTGTTTAATATATAATGTGTATTATAGTTATTACTATATCACAAACAGAGAGGTTCATTGTTCTAAAAGCCTTGTTCTTGTTATTTATCCGTTTGTTTTTTCTTCAGGTGCAGTCATGGGAACTTTACTGAAGGAAATACAGCTTGTGTCTGAAAAGGCAGCAGACGTCCTGAAACGTGAGAGACCTTTTCTAACATGCATATCCACAGGAAACACACGCACCACCACCATACTGACCAAAATGATATTATCAATGTTTTGTTAACAAGTCCAGAAAATGTAGCAGATGCAAGTAACCCAATATATTTATTAGAAGTAAAAATAACATAGCACCATATAACAGCATACGTGCTAAATTAACATTTAAGAGTGTAGACTTAATTGAGCTTGGCAGTGGCAATTTTTAGCCTGAAATTTCTGGTTGGGCAATTTTGCATGACGTCATGTCACCGTCACAAAAATAGAGGTAGCTGATTATTCTAAGCAGTAGGCCTATATAGACCAGTAAGATATACTATGGGCTGCATTTTGAGTGCCAGCAGGAAGCAGAAATCCTATTTCAAATACATTTCACATGCTTTAGCGCTCAGCGCCACACAAAGATGTTGCCTATAATAGAGCATTCAAATAAAATGATTGCAACAAAGCAAAAGGATTAGACAGACACATAGCTAGTGAAGCTAAACTAACAAGCCAGGTACAGAGACACCAATACCTGCTCATCATTACTAACACATAAATACAATACTAAACTTGACTTACCACAGAAACGGGAGCGCCGACGTCTTTAGCTTCTCTGTCAGGAGAACAAGCCAAGAATCAAACCGTATTATTCATCCGATATGTAAGTGAAACCTCTTCACAGACTCAGGTCGTTTTAGCCTGTTAGCCTGGTAGCTCAGGTGAAGCCGAGCAGGCAATAGGCTAGGAGCTGGAGTCGCGTTTCGCATTATTTGAGTCGAGTTGCGAGGCAGATTTCGTGGGGCACATCTGAAAGTGACCCAACTCCCAAAGTTAACTTCGGCCTGTGTGGTTCACGCTCATTGGTGTTTCCATGGCAACAGTATTAAGCTTGCACCGTTGCCCACAGAGCAGAGACGGACGGCAAGAGAGCAGCTTTTCACAGAGTAAAGACACAGACAGAAACACACCTAATAAAATTACTCCAAAACAAGACTATAATGCTTGTGAGTCAAATTTATTCACACACACATTCACGCTACTTTGCATATAAAATAAAATACATTTTGCCACAAAGTACAGATGTATTGAGCTTTCTGCACAACAGCGCCATCTGGATCTGGTAGGGAAGTGCCCCACGTGCCCCAAATGTAGAAACGCCACTGGAGCTTGCTAAGGAAGTCACTTCTGAAGATTATGCTAATGCTGAAGACGGTACATTAAATAGCCTGATGCTTCTTCTGCCACATTTTTAAGACACAAAACTAATACAGGTTGCCACGGCAATCATGGTAATTAAAGGTAGATCAGCTCCACCTTATAGTCAGAACTTGACCACAGTATATAGTGAAGCTGGAAGCAGCTCCCTCGCTTTAGCTTTATTGTACAAGCACCAGTCAGGGCTCAGTCCTCCCTCAGAGACACTTGAACACCTGAAAGGGAAATTCAAATGGACTGATTTTGTAACATTATCAACAAAACTACCTGCTCAACACCTGCCTACTGTATTTATATATAGAAGCAGGTTTGAAAACCGACAGTGACATCCAGTCACTGACTCGAGAGGATCTGCATGAGCTGTTACCCGGAGACGAGGCTTTCAAACTAAGAAAGAACTTGTATGAGACGATTCAAAAATCGGTGAGTTAACATGTTATAAGAAGTTATGATGAAGAACAGCTAAGTAGAGATACATGACTTGGGAACTAGTAACCAGGAATAATAATGATGAGTAGAATGCTCGATTATAATTATTTCTGTTGTATTGTTTGCGTTTCAGAGGCCACCAAATATGCTGCTAAAAGAACTGGGAGAGCTGCAAAATAATTTGGCCACCTGTATGTATACATGGTATTTCTAACACTTTCACTTTTGTTTTGCAGTCACAATTGACAAGTTCGGAGATTCTCCCTACTGATAATGTTGACCCACTGAAGAACAACAACACAACTCAGCTGGACTCAAAAGCCGAAAAAGGTCATACTTCTGTTTTATTTTTGTGTCATTGTATCTGTAACTTGTCGATGTTTGTCATTTGATTTGTTTAATATAAACGCTCCAATTGGTAAAAAGACTATAACCAGTAGTAGCAGCACAGTACTACTTGTAGTAGAAGCAGTAAAAAGGTCTGATTAATATATCAATAAATATTAACTTCTTTATAAAAATGAGAGCTTACAATTTATACTTCACTCATAGCAAGATCACTTGTAATTGTACACGTGTCAGCTTCACAACCTTTTTTCTTCCTATAATCACAGTGAAGTACAAGATGGTTGTCGGAGGTCAAACCTTTGGCGCCCATACACAGCTGATGGATCAAGTGAAGCGCGCCACTAAGGGCGACATTCGGCTTTTGGAAAACTCTGACGACAGCCAGATTATTATTGTCTTCTGTCCAATCACTTCACGCGTTGAGTTAGACGTGAAGGCAGCGATGAGTGGTGTCCCAGGTAAGGGCCTTGTTGCAGCCAAATTCATTTGAACAAGAAGCTCAATATTTTTTTTGAAATGTGAGATGTACACAATCAACATTTAGTTATTGAAATATTACTAACATAGTCTTTTAAATTCAGAATTCAAAGAAATATAAATGTCTTGATTATATACTGTGTACATAAAATACATATCCTTTTTGTCCCCCCCACAGGTGACAAACCCGTCATTCTGGTGAAAATGCACCATGTATGTGAGTCCAAGTCCTCACTGTGTTTCAGTACATCGATTGATGACAGGAATATTGTGTTGCAGGTCAATGTTTTCTACCATGAGAACATACGTGGGTTACTGGAGTGCCAACTAAATGACACAGCTGTCTATGAGATCCAACACGAATTACTGAAGCACAGTGTTCATAGAAGTACAGAGACCCGTGCAAGTACTTCTGGTCAGGATCCTAAAAAGGCAAAAAAAAACAAATTTTGGACGTTAGGATAACAATCATGTTCACAAACAAACAACAGGGTGAATACATAACCCCTTTGACGGAGGTAACAAAAAAAATTGAAATGGATGGTATGAGCTCCAACATCAGAAACAAAATGAAAAAAATTATTACTAATGGATCTTGAGCTAAATATATATTATAAGTATGTTAAACATTGGTATAACTTTGAAATCACAGAGGAGAAGATGACATTAATTGATGAGTTTTTTTTTCCATGTCTGTTGTTAATTTTCTAATGTTGCCCTAATTTAATGTGTTGTGTATTTTTTACCAGTCAGGCACGTGCACAGACATTTTTGGGGGGACAGGTGCTCAAACCAAAAAAAAGGGCACCCATCGCCAAAATTATTTTTGAAATTAAAAATATTAATACTGAATAAATAAATAATGGCTCCCCTGGATCAGGTAGGGTTACTGATTCTCCCTCATCTGATTTTACTAGTGGATGGCCTGATCCAAGATAAAAGAGAGCTGCTGCCCTGAGCTGCTTGCTGCAGTTCCCTGTCCTTCTGCTTTTGGAGTCTCTCTTTTCTTGGCATTATGCTGCAAATTTTGTAAATGAGATAAATCAATGTTGTGCATGATAATCAAGAGTGACTTACATAATCTCTATAAAGCCGAAAACACAGTGCACACACTGTTTTTACTGTTATCTGACAGAGTTGAAGCATAAGCAGCATTACACTAATTATATACCACAATATACCTCACCAGACTGTCATGCAGCTCAACTTAAAACCTACCTTTCATTTCAATAATTACGATTTTAAATCGGGAGCTTGTGAGCATGTCGGGGCGACATTCTCACAAGAACTCAAATAATTGCCCCGTCAAATATCAAAACACATTTGGGGGGCATTGATGAGAGAGAGAGAGTAATTTTTAAACTTAAATATTGATGAATGAAGAAAAAAAGGGGCTCCAGCAGAAGGGGCACTTTTCTCATACGGGGCAAAATGGCCAGTGCTTGAGCACCACTAGGGGTCTGGCTGTGCACGTGCCTGGTACCAGTCATGGTTTTTTAGTAAGAGATTAACAATGAAGAGGATACACATTCAGTGATCAGCCAACTTTGTGTATTGACCTACGAGAGACAAAACAATGAATAGATTCCCAAATTAAGTTTGTTTTAATGTGCATTTTGCTGTAACTGCTTAAAATGGAATGCCTCAAAATACATAATGTGTAATTACTGTACATGATAACAGAAATAAACTTCAAGTATGGGTATGACCATAATGGCTGAATGATTCTATAGTGTTTATCTTCAGAATGTATTTGTTTCATATTACGTTTAACTAATTTAAGGCTCTGAAGAAGCTCACCTCACATAATATTTAATAAATGTACTTTAATACATGCATACTTAAATTACTGTGTGGTAATATGCATATGTGTAGCTAATGTTTCAAAAAATTGGTGATTATTAGGGCCTTCAATTGGTTTTAAACCACTAGGCTCCAAATTATATATGGATGGATGCCTTGTTGATCCCGAGAGAAATTAAGTCATCCAGTAGCACACACAAGAACATAAGAATAATAAAAGTTGAAAATGAGTTAAGAATAGGTCCACTGCTGTGAGATGAAAAGTCTCTCCACCAGACCTTTTACAAAGCTGTCACTGAAGAGAAGTACGTGCTAATGGAGATACTGACAATACAAATATGTTAAGTAAAAGGTGATTGAAAGACACAAGTAACCGAGGCAGAGTATTGAAAATAAAATTTAAATAGAGATTTTAAGATAAATAACATCAGCTATATCAAGTTATGCAGATTACACTAACAGCCTGTCAAATTATGGTACAGCAGATAGAAGTGTTTTGTTTTTTTTAACTGAAAACAGTGCAAGAAAAATATAAAATTATCAGCTATTCAAGTATTTGGCAGCACAAGTACAAAAAATATATAACAACTGAACTATATCTGAGCAATTAGATACAAAAAAACAATGACACAGAAATGTACAGCAGTGCCCTTAAATGAAAGCATTCAGTACATCAGAGTGCAGGATAGCTTTTTTGAAGTGTATAATGTTGAATTTCTAATTCACTAAATTTTAATTATTATAAATGTGACATTTGTACTCGATAAATAAATCACCCTGAGCAGGTTTCCAGTCCAACAAACAACCATCACATTCACACCTTTGAACTGTGGGATGAGGGTAGAGTACTGGGAGAAATTCCACTCAGACACAAGGAGAACATGCAAACTCAACAAAGTATAAGACACTGGGATTCGGACCAGGAACCATCTAGCTGTGAGGCAACAGTTCCAGCCACCACTTCACCATGCTGCCCAACCAGTCATGTGATCCTGTCACTCAAAAACACGACCATCAAGTAAGAATGACACATGTTTGTTTTAAATCCTGGCTCCAGCCTCAAATCTGCAGTGAACAGTTAGACTGGAGGCCAAACCAGTCTGTTGAGATTCCTGCCCACTGGATCAAACACATAGACTCCTGGTACCCAGTTATCATCTTCCAGCCAAAGATTGCCACTGCTTGTAAAAAAGAAACCAATCTGCTGAACAAGCTTTGCAGTTTAATGTTTGACTAAGTAACCTTCTGTTTGTATGCATGTATTCCCAAAAAGGACGGAGAATATCAAAGAGTTTCTGTTGTTCTCGTTGTAAATAAAGCATTAATCTCTTCTTTTGACACAATTAACGTTTGTGTTTTGTTCCACTGTAGAGGGTTCAAAGACTGAAGAAAATATCAAAAGCATGTGAGCTGCACAGGAACAACGCTAAGCCGTTGAAGGAGCAGTCGCACATGTTCAGTGGTGCATGTCATCACGTACAGAGCAAGCGACGCAGAGCGATCTGCACAAAACTGTCTCATATTCCATCAGCATACATGACGGAGACTAAGAAGCACCACCGGGAGCTGTCTGGCCCCCTGAGGAAAGTCTGACACAGGAGAGAAAAGCCCTTCACTCACTGACAGTGTCACAGCTGCAAGGAAAAAAACACTCAGCTTCCAACACTTGCAGACAAACCGCTGAGTGACTTCAGACTTGGATTTTACATCGCTCCTCGCTTTTCTTTAGTCTTCAGCATCGTCATCTGCGATGCTGTGTGTTTGGAAAGAACAGAAAGCTCGTCTGAGAAGAGGAACTGACTGAACTATAGACTCACTCATTTCAGGGAGAAACAGATAAATACACACAGTGCACACACAAGAGACAGGGTACACCCATGACAGGACAGACATATTAGACAAACTCAGATTCACAACTATGGTCAATTTTGGATCTCCAATTAATGGATGTTCTCCCCATGTCTGCACTCCACACAGAAAGACCCTGATTGGCCAGCATGTTTAGAACCAGAAGCTTTAGTCTGTACTAACCAGTAAAACCAGCATCTGATCCCACTGCAGAAAATGTCTCCAACACACAGTTTGGTCTTTGTCATGCTCCCATTTATGATCTTGATTTTTACAAGCAATCATATGATCACATTTTAAAGCAGCACAAAGTTAATAGAGTGGAGAGTAAGTCATTATATAATATGATAAATAACATAATATAAATATTAAGTCATGCAGCAGTTTATCAATGCATCCACACACTGAGAGTCTGTATACAGTGCACCATACAGTGCTTGATTGGAGCCAATTTCCTCCTACAACAGGACAATGACCCAAAGCACACCTCCAAATTATGCAAGAACTATTTAGGGAAGAAGCAGGCAGTTGGTATGCTGTCTGTAATGGAGTGGCCAGCACAATCATCAGATCTCAACCCCATTGAGCTGTTGTGGGAGGAGCTTGACCGTATGGTAAGCAATATGTGCCTATCAAGGCAATCCAACTTGTGGGAGGTGCTTCAGAAAGCGTGGGGTGACATTGGATTACCTCAATAAATTAACAGCTAGAATGCCAAAGGTCTGCAATACTGTAATTGCTGCAAATGGAGCATTATTTGACTAATGCAAAGTTTGAAGAACAAAATGAATATTTCAAATAAAAATCATTATTTCTAAACTTGTGAATGTCTTGACTATATTTTATATTCATTGTGCAACTCATTTGATAAATAAAAATGTGAGTTTTCATGGAAAACAAGAAATTGTCTGGGTAACCCCAAACTTTTGAATGGTAGTGTACATAGTGTGCATTTAGCAGAATTGACAATAAAGTTGACTTTGACTTGAAAAGTTGTTCAGTGCTGCCCTCTGCTGGTTACACTCGACATGGGAACATAAACTTGTTACTGAAGATAATATATGATGCCACATTAACTCTGTGATGCACATCTGGGTAAACAGTGACAGTGTTTATAACAATAATAATAAATTAGTAGTAATAATGATACCAATATGTCACCGGTGGTTCACAATATGATACGCACGCGCGCACACACACACACACACACCAAAGTCATAAAGAGAGTGAACGCAGCTGATCTCTGCCCCATTGACCAATGATCGTTCGCAGCGTCGTTAACACATGACGCAAGTCGACATTCTAACTTTCACTTTCTCTTCTGTCTTGACTGTCATGGTCAGACTCACATTCTGCTGAAACACTTGATCGCCAACGAGACGAACCCTTGACAATTATTGGACATTTATTGATTATTCTTATATTACATATATATTGATTATGGAAGTCAATCATCCGTCTGGTGACTCGGATCAAAAAGGTCAGTGTTTCTTTTTCCTTTTCTTTTCCGTCCACCATTTTCTCCAGTGTAACGTCGTGAGGTTCATTCGTTCGTCACAACTGGTTTATGTCTTGTTTTGTCACTGCATCCACACACTGAGAGTCTGTATAGAGAAAAAAGGATATCATTTCCAAAAGCCTAACAAAATGCAGCAGTGCAATATTATTGATAATGTTACATTACTTCCCATGAAGTATTTTTTCAGTTTTGGCACAATTTCCTGTTTGCACTTCTCTCTTCCTATAATCCACCATGTGCCTTATGGCTGCATACATTGTTGTACTATGTACTTGCTTATATGTTCTGTACACCGGGGATCAGAGAGAGGCGGTATATACATCGTGTACATTTGGCAGAATTGACAATAAAGTTGAATTGGCCTTTGACTTGAAAAGTTGTGCAGTGCTGCCCTCTGCTGGTTACACTTGACATGGGAACATAAACGTGTTGCTGAAGATGATATATATCTGGCTAAACAATGACAGTGTTTATAATAACAATAATAATCATTATAATCAAATTAATTAATTATTAGTAATAATGATAATATGTCACCGGAGGTTCACCATGAAGTGAACGCAGCCCCATTGACCAATGATCATTCGCAGCGTCATTAACACATAACGCAAGTCGACATTCTAACTTTCACTTTCTCTTCTGTCTTGACTGTCATGGTCAGACTCACATTCTGCTGAAACACTTGATCGCCAACGAGACGAATCCTTGATGCCTTAAAATTATTGGACAGTTATTGATTATTTTTATATTAAATATATATTGATTATTAGAGTCAATCATCTGTCGCGTGACTCGGATCAAAAAGGTCAGTGTTTCTTTTTCCTTTCTTTTCCGTCCACCATTTTCTCCAGTGTAACGTCGTGAAGTTCATTCTGTCGTCACAACTGGTTTATGTCTTCTTTTTGTAATATGTTATCAGAAACATCAAGTCAAAGAGAGAGGCAGAGGGGGAAGGAGGGCAGAAAAACAGGGAGGAACGGTGGTGAGAGGCAGCGAGAGAAAGATACAGGGGGAGAGAAAAAGAGAGAGGAAGAGGGTTGAGAAGGGGGAAAGAGGGAGAAAGAGAAAAGAAGGGGGTAGAAAGAGAGAGAGGAGATTAATTAAGGGAGGAAGAGGGGGAGAAAGTAAGGAGGGAGGAAGAGTGAGAGAGAGAAGGAGGGTGAAAGAGAGAGAAAGGGAGGGGTGAGGGGGAGGGAGGAAGAGATAAGAGATGGGGGAGGTGTAGATAGAAAGACAGAGTAAGAGGGAGAGAGAAAGAGAGGGAGGAAGAGGTGAACAGAGAGGTTAATTGTTCTAAAAGTCCTGTTCTTGTTATTTATCCGTTTGTTTTTTGTTTGTTTTTTCTTAAGGTGCAGTCATGAGAGATTTACTGAAGGAAATACAGATCATGTCCCCAGAGGCAGCAGACGCCCTGAAACGTGAGTGAACTTTTCTAACATGCATATCCACAGGAAACACACACACCACCACCAAACTGACCAAAATGATATTATCAATATTTTGTTAATAAGTCCAGAAAATGTAGCAGATGCAAAAAACCCAATATATTTATTAAAGTAAAAATAACATAGCACTATATAGCAACACACATGCTAAATTAACATTTAAGAGTGTAGACTTGAGCTTGCTAAGGAAGTCCCTTCTGAAGATTATGCTAATGCTGAAGACGGTACATTAAATAGCCTGCTGCTTCTCCTGCACCATTTCTAAGACACAAAACTAATACAGGTTTCCATGGCAATCATGGTAATTAAAGGTAGAACAGCTCCACCTTATAGTCAGAACTTGACCACAGTATATAGTGAAGCTGGAAGCAGCTCCCTCTCTGTAGCTTTACTGTACAAGCACCAGTCAGGGTTTAGTCCTCCCTCAGAGACACTTGAACACCTGAAAGGGAAATTCAAATGGACTGATTTGTAACATTATCAACAAAACTACCTGCTCAACACCTGTGTACTGTATTTAAATATAGAAGAAGGTTTTGTAACGGACAGTGACATCCAGTCACTGACTCGAGAGGACCTGCACGAGCTGTTACCCGGACGCAAGGATCTCAGACTGAGAAAGAACGTGTTTGATACGATTCAAAAATCGGTGAGTTAACAGGTTGTAAGAAGTTGTGATGAAGAAGAGCTAAGTAGAGATACATGACTTGGGAACTAGTAACCAGGAATAATAATGATGAGTAGAATGCTCAATTAGGATTATTTCTGTTATATTGTTTGTGTTTCAGAGGCCACCAAATATGCCGCTAGAAGAACTGCGAGAGCTGCTAAATAATTTGGCCAGCTGTAAGTAAACATGGCATTTCTAACACTCTCACTATTGTGTTGGCCTGTGTGTAATGTAAAGTAACTATGTTGCCTTTCAATTTCTAACGCCCTAAACCTGTTACTCTCCCTCCAGCTGCCCAAGTTGACTCTAAATTAGATTTAATTATTGAAATATTGTTAAATATGCAGGCGGACTCAAAAGCTGACAAAGGTAATACTACCGTTTTATTTTGGTGTCATTGTATCTTAAGTGTGTGAGAAACCTCATTAACAGGAAGCATTATTTCCGTTTCATGTTTATAAACATTATTTTTTTAATATATAATGTGTATTATAGTTATTACTATATCACAGTTAAGTTTGTACCCAAAAGGTTCTTTGTCAACAAGAGAAGACCATCAACAAGGAGCACAAGGTACATCTCTGTTTATTCCGTGACCCACTCTTATGATGTGGTAAATGAGTCGTGCAGGCCCAACTAGTCGATGTGTCTCATTTGATTGATCACTGCAGTTGTCTGACTGATTTTTGATACCATGAATTCATCCATCCATCCAATGTCTTTACCTTATAGAAGATTTGGACAACATTGAGGCATCCGAGATTTCCACCTCCCCACTCAATGGCTCTGTCGCTGACTACGATGGATACCAAAGTGATCCCAAATCACATAGGATATGCATTCCCTCCAGTGAGTTCTGGATCTACTCTTGGTTATGCTCCCAGTTGGCTGTGCCCAGTAAACCTCCAGTTGAAGGTGCCCAGGAGGCCTCCTGACCAGATATCTGAACCACCTCAGCTGTCCCATGCAGCTGCAGTTCTCTGAGCTCCAGATGATCAAACTCTTCACCCTATATCTCTATTGCTGAACTGCAGCTAACCTATCGGGGAAACTAATTTTGGCTTCTTGTATTCACGACCTAATTTTTGTCACTTGTGGCCAAATCCGGAGAATTCAAGAAAGTGAATAGGCGCCAAAGTGTGTGTGTGTGTGTGTGTGTGTGTGTGTGTGTGTGTGTGTGTGTGTGTGTGTGTGTGTGTGTGTGTGTGTGTGTTTACTATGGTATTATTTCAGAACCTCAAAATCAACATCTTGGTAGCATTTGTTTAATAAACCAACCTGACTCTAATTGGTAAAAAGAATACAACCAACTGTGGTTCTTTCTTTCCAATTAGTAGACTCAAAAGCCGGGACGTCAGCACACTACCCTCAGGAAGGTATATTGAATAATTAAACAATCAGCAGTAGCAGCACAGTACTACTCGTAGTAGAAGCAGTAAAAAGGTCTGATTAACTGGGTCTTGTTCATAAAAATGGGAGCTTACAATTTATACTTCTCTCATAGCAAGATCACTTGAATCTTGTAATTGTACACATGTCAGCTTCACAACCTTTTTTTCTTCCTATAATCACAGTGAAGTACAAGATGGTTGTGGGAGGTCAAACCTTTGGCGCCCATACACAGCTGATGGATCAAGTGAATCGAGCCACTAAGGGCGACATTCGGCTTTTGGAAAACTCTGACGACAGCCAGATTATTATTGTCTTCTGTCCAATCACTTCACGCGTTGAGTCAGACGTGAATGCAGCGATGAGTGGTGTCCCAGGTAAGGGCCTTTTTGCAGCCAAATTCATTTGAACAAGAAGCTCAATATTTTTTTTGAAATGTGAGATGTACACAATCAACATTTAGTTATTGAAATATTACTAACATAGTCTTTTAAATTCAGAATTCAAAGAAATATAAATGTCTTGATTATATACTGTGTACATAAAATATATATCCTTTTTGTCCCCTCCCACAGGTGACAAACCCGTCATTCTGGTGAAAATGCACCATGTATGTGAGTCCAAGTCCTCACTGTGTTTCAGTACATCGATTGATGACAGGAATATTGTGTTGCAGGTCAATGTTTTCTACCATGAGAACATACGTGGGTTACTGGAGTGCCAACTAAATGACACAGCTGTCTCTGAGATCCAACACGAATTACTGAAGCACAGTGTTCATAGAAGTACAGAGACCCGTGCAAGTACTTCTGGTCAGGATCCTAAAAAGGCAAAAAAAAACAAATTTTGGCCGTTAGGATAACAATCATGTTCACAAACAAACAACAGGGTGAATACATAACCCCTTTGACGGAGGTAACAAAAAAAATTGTAATGGATGGTATGAGCTCCAACATCAGAAACAAAATGAAAAAAATTATTACTAATGGATCTTGAGCTAAATATATATTATAAGTATGTTAAACATTGGTATAACTTTGAAATCACAGAGGAGAAGATGACATTAATTGATGAGGTTTTTTTTTCCATGTCTGCTGTTAATTTTCTAATGTTGCCCTAATTTAATGTGTTGTGTATTTTTTACCAGTAAGGCACGTGCACAGACATTTTGGGGGACAGGTGCTCAAACCAAAAAAAAGGGCACCCATCGCCAAAATTATTTTTGAAATTAAAAATATTAATACTGAATAAATAAATAATGGCTCCCCTGGATCAGGTAGGGTTACTGATTCTCCCTCATCTGTTTTACTAGTGGATGGCCTGATCCAAGATAAAAGAGAGCTGCTACCCTGAGCTGCTTGCTGCAGTTCCCTGTCCTTCTGCTTTTGGAGTCTCTCTTTTCTTGGCATTATGCTGCAAATTTTGTAAATGAGATAAATCAATGTTGTGCATGATAATCAAGAGTGACTTACATAATCTCTATAATGCCGAAAACACAGTACACACACTTTTTTACTGTTATCTGACAGAGTTGAAGCATAAGCAGCATTACACTAATTATATACCACAATATACCTCACCAGACTGTCATGCAGCTCAACTTAAGACCTACCTTTCATTTCAATAATTACTATTATTACTATTATTTTAAATCGGGAGCTTGTGAGCATGTCGGGGCGACATGCTCACAAGAACTCAAATAATTGCCCCGTCAAATATCAAAACACATTTGGGGTGCATGGATGAGAGAGAGAGAGAGTAATTTTTAAACTTAAATATTGATGAATGAAGAAAAAAAGGGGCTCCAGCAGAAGGGGCACTTTTATCATACGGGGCAAAATGGCCAGTGCTTGAGCATCACTAGGGGTCTATCTGTGCACGTGCCTGGTACCAGTCATGGTTTTTAAGTAAGAGATTAACAATGAAGAGGATACACATTCAGTGATCAGCCAACTTTGTGTATTGACCTACGAGAGACAAAACAATGAATAGATTCCCAAATTAAGTTTGTTTTAATGTGCATTTTGCTGTAACTGCTTAAAATGGAATGCCTCAGAATACATAATGTGTAATTACTGTAGATGATAACAGAAATAAACTTCAAGTATGGGTATGACCATAATGGCTGAATGATTCTATAGTGTTTATCTTCAGAATGTATTTGTTTCATATTACGTTTAACTAATTTAAGGCTCTGAAGAAGCTCACCTCACATAATATTTAATAAATGTACTTTAATACATGCATACTTAAATTACTGTGTGGTAATATGCATATGTGTAGCTAATGATTTCAAAAAATTGGTGATTATTAGGGCCTTCAATTGGTTTTAAACCACTAGGCGCCGAATTATATATGGATGGATGCCTTGTTGATCCCGAGAGAAATGTAGTCATCCAGTAGCACACAAGAGCATAAGAATAATACAAGTTCTAAATGAGTCAAGAATAGGTCCACTGCTGTGAGATGAAAGTCTCTCCACCAGACCTTTTACAAAGCTGTCACTGAAGAGAAGTACGTGCTAATGGAGATACTGACAATACAAATATGTTAAGTAAAAGGTGATTGAAAGACACAAGTAACCGAGGCAGAGTATTGAAAATAAAATTTAAATAGAGATTTTAAGATAAATAACATCAGCTATATCAAGTTATGCAGATTACACTAACAGCCTGTCAAATTATGGTACAGCAGATAGAAGTGTTTTGTTTTTTTTAACTGAAAACAGTGCAAGAAAAATATAAAATTATCAGCTATTCAAGTATTTGGCAGCACAAGTACAAAAAATATATAACAACTGAACTATATCTGAGCAATTAGATACAAAAAAACAATGACACAGAAATGTACAGCAGTGCCCTTAAATGAAAGCATTCAGTACATCAGAGTGCAGGATAGCTTTTTTGAAGTGTATAATGTTGAATTTCTAATTCACTAAATTTTAATTATTATAAATGTGACATTTGTACTCGATAAATAAATCACCCTGAGCAGGTTTCCAGTCCAACAAACTACCATCACAATCACACCTTTGAACTGTGGGATGAGGGTAGAGTACTGGGAGAAATTCCACTCAGACACAAGGAGAACATGCAAACTCAACAAAGTATAAGACACTGGGATTCGGACCAGGAACCATCTAACTGTGAGGCAACAGTTCCAGCCACCACTTCACCATGTTGCCCAACCAGTCATGTTATAGAGGGTTCAAAGACTGAAGCAAAATATCAAAAGCATGTGAGCTGCACAGGAACAACGCTAAGCCGTTGAAGGAGCAGTCGCACATGTTCAGTGGTGCATGTCATCACGTACAGAGCAAGCGACGCAGAGCGATCTGCACAAAACTGTCTTATATTCCATCAGCATACATGACGGAGACTAAGAAGCACCACCGGGAGCTGTCTGGCCCCCTGAGGAAAGTCTGATACAGGAGAGAAAAGCCCTTCACTCACTGACAGTGTCACAGCTGCGAGGAAAAACACACTCAGCTTCCAACACTTGCAGACAAACTGCTGAGTGACTTCAGACTTGGATTCTACATCACTCCTCGCTTTTCTTTATTCTTCAGCATCGTCATCTGTGATGCTGTGTGTTTGGAAAGAACAGAAAGCTCGTCTGAGAAGAGGAACTGACTGAACTATAGACTCACTCATTTCAGGGAGAAACAGATAAATACACACAGTGCACACACAATAGACAGGGTACACCCATGACAGGACGGACATATGAGACAAACTCAGATTCACAACTACGGGCAATTTTGGATCTCCAATTAATGGATGTTCTCCCCATGTCTACACTCCACACAGAAAGACCCTGATCGGCCAGCAGGTTTGGAACCAGAAGCTTTAGTCTGTACTAACCAGTAAAACCAGCATGTGATCCCATTTGCAGAAAATGTCTCCAACATACAGTTTGGTCTTTGTCATGCTCCCATTTATGATCTTGATTTTTAAAAGCAATCATATGATCACATTTTAAAGCAGCACAAAGTTAATAGAGTGGAGAGTAAGTCATTATATAATATCATACATAATATATCATATAAATATCAAGTCTTGCAGTAGTTTATCTCTGTATCCACACACTGAGAGTCTCTATAGAGAAGGAAGAATATCATTTCCTTAAGCCTAACAAAATGCAGCAGTGCAATATTATGAATAATATTACAATACTTTCCATGAAGTATTTTTTCAGTTGTTGCACTATTCCTGTTTGCACTTCTCTCATCCTATAATCCACCATGTGCCGTATGACTGAATACATTGTTGTACTATGTACTTGCTTATATGTTCTGTACACCGGGGATCAGAGAGAGGCGGTATATACATCGTGTACATTTGGCAGAATTGACAGTAAAGTTGACTTGGCCTTTGACTTGAAAAGTTGTGCAGTGCTGCCCTCTGCTGGTTACACTCGACATTGGAACATAAACTTGTTACTGAGATGATATATGATGCCACATTAACTCTGTAATGCACATCTGGGAAAACAATGACACTTTTCATAATAACAATAATAATCATAATACGTTATTAGAAGTAGTACTGATAAAATGTCACTATTAGTAATAATGATGTCACCGGAAGTTCACTATGATAGGGATATATAAATATATATCTATATCTATATCACACACATATATCACACACACACACACACACACACACACATAATAGACATATGAATACAAACATCAAAGTCATAAAGAGAGTGAACGCAGCTGAGCTCTGCCTCATTGACCAATGATCGTTCGCAGAGTCGTTAACACATAACGCAAGTCGACATTCTAACTTTCACTTCTCTTCTGTCTTGACTGTCATGGTCAGACTCACATTCGGCTGAAACACTTGATCGCCAACGAGACGAACCCTTGATGCTTTACAATTATTGGACAGTTATTGATTATTCTTAGATATTACATACATATATTGATTATTGAAGTCAATCATCTGTCGCGTGAGTCGGATCAAAAAGGTCAGTGTTTCTTTTTCCTTTTCTTTTCGGTCCACCATTTTCTCCATTGTAACGTCGTGAGGTTCATTCGTTCGTCACAACTGGTTTATGTCTTGTTTTTTTCACTGCATCCACGCATTGAGAGTCTGTATAGAGAAACAAGGATATCATTTCCAAAAGACTAACAAAATGCAGCAGTGCAATATTATTAATAAGATTACATTCCTTTCCATGAAGTATTTTTTTCAGTTTTTGCACTATTCCTGTTTGCACTTCTCTCATTCTATAATCCACCATGTGCCGTATGGCTGCATACTTTGATGTACTATGTACTAGCTTATATGTTCTGTACATCGGGGATCGGAGAGAGGCGGTATATACATCGTGTACATTTGGCAGAATTGACAGTAAAGTTGACTTTGCCTTTGACTTGAAAAGTTGTGAAATGCTGCCCTCTGCTGGTTACACTCGACATGGGAACATAAACTTGTTAGTGAAAATGATATATATCTGGGTAAACAATGATTAATTAATTAATAATTAATTAATTAGTTATTAGTAATAATGATAATATGTCACCGGAGGTTCCCCATGAAGTGAACGCACCCCCATTGACCAATGATCGTTCTCAGCGTCGTTAACACATAACGCAGGTCGGCATTCTAACTTTCACTTTCTCTTCTGTCTTGTATGTCATGGTCAGACTCACATTCTGCTGAAACACTTGATCGCCAACGAGACGAAACCTTGATGCTTTAAAATTATTGGACAGTTATTGATTATTCTTATATAATATATATATTGATTATTGAAGTCGATTATCTGTGGCGGGACTCGGATCAAAAAGGTCAGTGTTTTTGATCCGAGATAGAGAGGGAATTAACGAAGGGAGGAAGAGGGGGAGAAAGTAGAGAGGGAGGGAGGGAGAGAGAGAAGGAGGGAGGAAGAGAGAGAGAGAAGGAGGGAGGAATAGACAGGAAGGGAGGGGTAAGGGGGTGGGAGGAAGAGATGGGGCCTGTTGAGATAGAAAGAGAAAGTCAGAGAGAAAGAGGGCGAGAGAAAGAGAGAGGGAGGAAGACGTGAACAGAGAGGTTCATTGTTCTAAAAGTCCTGTTCTTGTTATTTATCCGTTTGTTTTTTGTTTGTTTTTTCTTCAGGTGCAGTCATGGGAGATTTACTGAAGGAAATACAGATCCTGTTCCCAAAGGCAGCAGACGCCCTGAAACGTGAGTGAACTTTTCTAACATGCATATCCACAGGAAACACACACACCACCACCATACTGACCAAAATGATATTATCAATATTTTGTTAATAAGTCCAGAAAATGTAGCAGATGCAAGTAACCAAATATATTTATTATAAGTAAAAATAACATCAGAATCAGAATCAGGTTTATTGGCCAAGTAAGTTTGCACAAACAGGGAATTTGACTCGGTAAAGTGGCTCTCAGTTGCTTACACAGAATACACATCACAAAACAAACAAAACAAAACAAAACAATACAAACAGTCCGAACAGTGCGACGGTCTAAGAAAAGAAGTGCAGGTGTGAGGAGAGAGCGTAACACCGTGGCCGCCATCCGCGGCGCCATCATAGTACCATATAACAACACACGTGCTAAATTAACATATAAGAGTGTAGACTTGAGCTTGCTAATGAAGTCACTTCTGAAGATTATGCTAATGATGAAGACGGTACATTAAATAGCCTGCTGCTTCTTCTGCCACATTTCCAAGACACACAACAAATACAGGTTGTCACGGCAATCATGGTAATTAAAACTTATATTCAGAATGGGTGTGGTGTGGCCTAGGGGGTAGAGGTGGCGTTCTCCAACAAGAAGGTTGCTGGTTCAATCCCCACTTATTCCCCATCTGCATTCCTAAGTGTCCTTGGCAAGATACTGAACTCCTAAATGGCCCCTCATAAATGTTGAGGGTACTAAAAATATAAGTCGCTTTGGACTAAAGCGTCAGCTAATGTAACATGACAACAGTATAAAGTGAAGCTGGAAGCAGTTCCCTCTCTGTAGCTTTATTGTACAAGCACCAGTCAGGGTTTAGTCCTCCCTCAGAGACACTTGAACACCTGAAAGGGAAATTCAAATGGACTGATTTTGTAAAATTATCAACAAAACTACCTGCTCAACACCTGTGTACTGTATTTATATATAGAAGCAGGTTTTGTAACCGACAGTGACATCCAGTCACTGACTCGAGAGGACCTGCACGAGCTGTTACCCGGACGCAAGGATCTCAGACTGAGAAAGGACGTGTTTGATAAGATAAAAAAATCGGTGAGTTAACAGGTATTAAGAAGTTGTGATGAAGAAGAGCTAAGTAGAGATACATGACTTGGGAACTAGTAATCAGGAATAATAATAATGAGTAGAATGCTCAATTAGTATTATTTCTGTTATATTGTTTGCGTTTCAGAAGCCAGCAAATATGCCGCTAGAAGAACTGCGAGAGCTGCTAAATAATTTGGCCAGCTGTAAGTAAACATGGCATTTCTAACACTTTCACTTTTGTTTTGGCCTGTGTGTTGTGTAAAGTAACTATGTTGCCTTTCAAATTCTAACATCCTCAACCTGTTACTCTCCCTCCAGCTGCCCAAATTGACCCTGGGATCTTCATCGCCCACGTTCGTTTCATTAATGAACAATTGATAAATGTGCTGCAACTCTGTAATGATAATGTTGACCTAATGAAGAACAACACAATGCAGCAGGACTCAAAAGCTGAAGAAGGTAATACTTCTGTTTTATTTTGGTGTCATTGTATCTTAAGTGTGTGATTAACCTCATTATTAACAGAAAGAAGCAATATTTCCATTTCACGTTTATAAACATTATGTTTTTAATATATAATGTGTATTATAGTTATTACTATATCACAATTAAGATTGTACCCAAAAGGTAATTTGTCAACAAGAGCTGGCCATCAACCAGGAGAACAAGGTACATCTACTAGTCGATGTGCGTCATTTCATTGAGCACTGCATTTGTCTGACTGACTTTTTGTTACCATGAATTCATCCATCCATCCAATGTCTTTACCTTATAGAAGATTTGGACAACAAAGATGCATCTGAGACGTCCCCCTCCCCAGCCATGGTCTCTAGCCCTCACCTTGGGGGATCCCAAGGTGTTTCCGGGTCAGAAGGGACATGCAATCCCTCCAGTGAGTTCTGGATCTACTCCAGGTTATTCTCCCAGTTGGCTGTGCCCAGTAAACCTCCAGTGGAAGGTGCCCAGGAGACATCCTGACCAGATGTCTGAACCACCTCAGCTGTCCCCTGCAGCTGCAGTTTAACTCAGAGTTCCAGATGTCTAAACTCTTCACCCTATATCTTTATGGCTGAACCGCAGCTAACCTACCGGGGAAACTAATTTTGGCTTCTTGCATTCACAACCTAAATTTTTCATTCACTGCTCAGAGCTTGTGAGCGCAGGTGAAGGTTGGAATGTGGATCGACTGGTAAATCAAAAGCTTTGCCCCGCGGCTCAGCTCCTTCTTCACCACAAACAGTCCTGTACACCAGCTGCACTACTGCTGATGCTTCACCGACCCACCTGTTAATCTCATGCCCCACCTCACCCTGACTCATGAAAGATACCCTGAGTTACTTAAATTCCTTCACTTGTGGCCATATCTGGATAATTAAAGAAAGTAAATAGGCGTAAAAAATGGGACTAAGTGTGTGTGTGTGTCTGTGTGTGTGTGTGTGTGTGTGTGTGTGAGTGTACTATGGTATTATTTCAGAACCTCAAATTCAACATTTTGGGAGCATTTGTTTAATAAACCAACCTGACTCTAATTGGTAAAAAGAATACAACCAACTGTGGTTATGTCTTTCCAATTAGGAGACACAAATGCCGGGACGTCAGCACACGACTCTCAGGAAGGTAAGTTGAATAATTTAAAAAACCGCAGTAGCAGCACAGTATTATTCGTAGTAGAAGCAGTAAAAAGGGTCGTATTTATAAAAATGGGAGCTTACAATTTATACTTCACTCATAGCAAGATCACTCGATTCTTTTATTTGTACACGTTTCAGCTTCACAACCTTTTTTCTTCCTGAAGCCACAGTGCAGTACAAGATGGTTGTCGGAGGTCAAACCTTTGGCGCCCATACACAGCTGATGGAGCGACTGAATGAAGCCACTATTGGCGTTACATTTTTGGAAAACTCTCAGGACAGCCAGATTATTATTGTCTTCTGTCCAATCACTTCACACATTGAGTCAGACGTGAAGGCAGCGATGACTGGTGTCCCAGGTAAGGGCCTTGTTGCAGCCAAATTCATTTGAACAAGAAGCTCAATATAATTTTTTGAAATGTGAGATGTACGCAATCAACATTTAGTTGCTAAGATATAGTTATATTACTAACATAGTCTTTTTAATTCAGAATTCAAAGAAAGATA